>JAQQTO010000045.1:15895000-18395000 GCA_029884595.1 Ormosia semicastrata
TTGATCAAGTGTTAGTCAAAAGGAAAATGAACATTAAATGTGTTAAGAGAAAATAAAGTGAGTAGAAGTAAATGAAACAAATTGTATCAAAATAAACTTACTAGAAGCTATTTGACAGTGTCAATGCAAGGTAAATGTTGTTAGTAAACTTATAGGAAGGAAACTGATAAAAATATGAATGACAAAGGCGAAGCAAACATTAAAAATAAACTTATTGAAAGTAAATGGTAAGACAAAATAATTGCCAAAAGTAAAATGTCAATATCATCCATGTAAGACTCGACAGAGACCAAGATTTGAAGGAACGATGGAAGTTGTTACAAAGAAAATGACCCAAAGGAGAAAGGGAGGTGAAAGATGAAAGTATAGAACCATTGGGACAAAAGGTGAGTTAATGATGTAACAGCCACCTTAGGGTGCCACACTTCATGTTACTCATTTACCAAATTACCCTTTCATTGGAAAATCGTGCTTTGTGATGTAAATACGAGTTATAAAATTTCTCAATGAAAATAAGAACATTACATCAACATCATAAATAATATACATCATATATATATACAAGTCATAGTACTGTCATATTTTAATGTTACAAACTAGACTCTTAAAATATTTAAACTTTAATTTAAACTAACATACTGCCCAAGTATTACTACACAGCAGAACCCTCAGACGGGTCCTCCTCAGACTCTTCAGAAGATGGAAGTCCGACTTGACGCGAAGTCCTACGGACAGGTATCCAAGCAGACAACACTATACTAGTCGCACTCTGAGTACGATAGTATACTTCCCAATACTGTCTAATTGACAATGGGAACTCTAAGTATTAATATTCACACTAATGTCCAAGATGTAGTCTACTCAATCTCATATACACAAGGAAATGAGACTCCTCCATCACTTCAAAACTCAGCGTCCTCAACAGGAATCTGCTCTTCCTCAGCTTCTTGCTCAAGTTCTCGCTCAACGTCTTTAAAATTATAAATACAATATAGAATAGACATACAAAGAGGTGAGATCACCTACGCCAATACTAGTATGGTAGCAATGAAGATAAACACATACAAATTCTCATATCAGCACATCATACATAATCACAATTATGTCACCAATATCATTTTATCATCATAATTCATACAATAAGTCATAATTATGATCATGTCCTTATCAATATTCAATTATTCAATAATCCAATTATCATAAACAATAATTACGATAATACTCTCAGTATCTCTGCATATGCACCTAGACTCAATTTTCCTACTCCATGGAGCTAAAACTCAGATCGGAAAGAGTGATCGTAAAGATCATGTCGGTACAAAGGTGCCTCAGACCACGTGCTCAGTTTTGCACATCTAGCACATACTTAATAGTCTTTATCAGATCTTGATTAAGGATAGTGTCTCGGTCTAGATCATCGGTGTATTGCATCGGTCTAACCTACGGTACAGAAGCTCTGTTAACTGTCCATTATAGGCAACCCGCACCGATGCCCCCAAGGTCAACAAAAGACCTACACTACGCATATCGCACCCACTCAAGAGGTGTATTCTCTCCTTCCTAGGCAAATAGCCTTATCCAGTCCATCGGACTTTTTCAATGCATATACAAATGCACCATTCTCAGTTCAATTCATTCTATCATATTCTCAATTAAATTTTCTTTATCTCAAGTTCGGGGTCCTCATATTGGCCCAACAGTGTCATTACTGTAATTTCATCGCGAAACCATATTTTTTGCACTTTCTCAATCACGTATCAATTTTTCATTGTTTCTCAATCGTGTAAAATATTTTTCACCCGTTTTAAATCAAAAATACTATTTTCCTCATTTAGCACCAAAATTCAACTTCATTTTTCATATATGCATAATAACCCCTCAAAACATAATATTTTCTTTATAATCCTCATTTAAATAATATTTTCACAACAGTCCCTCACAAAATTCACTTTTACGAAATAGTCCCTCGTAAAATTCATATTTATAAAATAGTCCCTCGTAAAATTCATATTTATAAAATAGTCCATCATAAAATTTATATTTCCAAAATAGTCCCTCCAAAACATAATATTTACGTTTTAGGCCCTCAAAATTTGTTATTTACAATATGGCCCTATTAAAAACAAAAATTACTATTTTGCCCCTCTAAAAATCATAATTACAATATTGCCCCTCTAAAAATCATAGTTACAGTATGGCCCCTTTTAAAAATGAAAATTATAATATTGCCCCTCAAAAAAACATATTTACAGTATTGCTCCTCTAAAAATCATAATTATAATAATTCATTTTCCCAAAAATCATTTTACTTTGCTATACTCAAATCTGTCCCAAATTCATTTAAATCCCTCACTTCTCATTTTAATTCATCAGTTTGTTTACATTCGATTATTTTCCCACAACTTTCAAACTTGTTCAAATTCATTTCTTTTCCATTTAAATCCTTCATTCTCAATTGAATTTCTATTTTCGGGACTTTGGTCCTCTTTTTTCATATTAAGGCCGTGAGCCATCAAGCTCATTGGAGCTCTCATAAATTCGTTTTCACATGTTATTCACATCTTACTTCACTCATACATTTTCATGCATTCAATTTCATACATACAAACATACATCAAAACAATCAACATAACATCACACATGCAAACACAATTATGAAACCATGAAACCATAAACACCAAAATCACAAACAAAGAGACATCAAACAAATAAACCCTTATGGGTTTTCCACCATACACAACCATCCCCACACCACCAAAACATGGTTGGTGAGGTAAAATCTCCTCTTACCTCTTGAAGACAAGCTTTTCAAACTCCTCTCATTCTTCTTGTTTTCATACAAGCCACAACAATTCCTAACAATTCTAAAACAATTAGTAAAATCACAAACAAAGCTCAATAATAATAAACCATGGAACAAACATGGTTCAGAAATCATAAACATGAATGTAAACCATAGAAATCAAAGTTTACCTCCAAGGAAGTAAGATAGAAATGGGATTTTGAAGCACTTAGAGTGGGATTTTGGGAAAACTTTCTAAATGGAAAGTGTTTCAAATGGTGTTTAGCTTTAGGAAGTGATGAGAATGAAAATTATAGATGAGTGATGGTGTTCGTAGGGTGCTTGGCCGAACCAATGGAGAGAAAAGGAGGAAAAATGATGCTCAGGTTCGTGGAATTTGAGAGAAAAAGATGGATACTTTTTTATGTGAGAGAAAATGTAATTTATGAGAGTGAAATTATGAGCGGCTGCCGTGGGATAAGCACGAGGAAAAATTTTAGGATTTACTTGAAGTAAAATATCCTATTCTGAGTGCACCTGCTATTCCACATGGCTTACGTCATTCACTTGACTTTCAAGGCTTTTGGATTGTTCAAGAATCATGTAGAACCTCCTCCAAGCTGCTGCATAGCGGTGAGTTTGAAGAGTAATTATTTGACGAAAATTAACATGGAAAAATGATGCAAAATGGGAGAACATTATTTTCCCAGAATGGCTAAAAGCTAAGTTCTGTCGGATGAAAATTCTGTCGAACAAAGGTCAAAACTGTCGAATATACAAAAAGGTTAACAGAAATCCTAATTTGACATACAGGTGTCAACGTTGGAGAAATCTTCCAATTGTCGATTCGACGAAAGTATTATATGGTCAAAATTCTATTTCGACGGATTTTGACATTAGAGAAGTTTCTCTACTAACTTGTCAGAAATTCTTATTCGACTGTCATTAGCATCATAACTCGACGAACATTATCATTCTAATTCGACGGACATTAGTATCCTCACTCGACAGAAATTGACATTCTAACTCAACGGACATGAGCATCCTCACTCGACAGATTTTAACATTTTCACTCGACAAATTTTAACATGGTACCAAATAGTCAGAAGATCAAATTCGACAAATGTGAACAGAAGTTCAAATTCGACGGATAATGTTTGTCCAACAATGAGCAACTTTTGACATAGAGTCGTGTTCGACAACGAATAGTAGTACTATTTATCATCAATTAGGTCGATTACATATCAGTCATCTTCGTTTTTAATTTGCAGAATCGTCCGACAAGATTGAGAGAAAAGGAGAACCAGATTCACTTTTATTGGTGATTCTCTCTAACTTTATCTTGGATCTTGTCCAAAGAACGTCCATCGTTTTGTCAAATCTGAGGACGTCTTCCATGTTTTGAATAGATAGTCTTTGTCGAAAAAGACAAACCTTGGTCGAAATAGATAATCTTGGTCGGAAGAGATGGTCTTTGTCGAAATAAATGGTCTTGGTCGGAAGAAACAGCAATAACAGCCAAAATCTTTGATTTCTGATTCAAATCGAGAATCACTTCATTCGATTTTGAGGTATTTTGGGTTCTGTCGAACTACCTAGGTTGATGTTGTCGAGAAATGCTCAAGGTGTCGAATTCACTCACTACTTAACTTATGCTTACATTCAGTAATTAAATCCGATGGGATCAAAATGTTAGGAAAATTTCTTCAAGTGTTTGGATCTTGTCCAAATTCTGTCGGTATCAAGACCTTCAAAAATCTTGGATTGTCGAATGAGTTACATGAGATTGGTCTTTTAGATCCCTATAATACTTGAGAGAGACCGGATCAGTATCGACAAGAATGTATTCATAAAATTATAGTTTTGTTTGTCGAAATAGGCTTGTCGAAAATAGACTTGAAATGAAAACCGTTAGGGAAAATCTTGAGGAACTTCGATCAGGTTGGGATTCCAGAATTTTTTTGGTCGGTTTTGGTCGGATTGGGATTCCTGGCCAAATGCTTTCTAAACTAGCCAAATGCTTTCTTTTAGAATATAACGAGGTTTTTTGAAAAATATGTCGAATTTGGGTGACTTATATTCAGTTTTTGGTCGGTTGATTATAATGGCAAATTAAACTATACTAGGTCAAATAATTCATAGCAATAACAGCTATGCATAAATCAACAGATATTTATCAGTAAAATAGAATTATTTTATAGATAAATTCTAAAAATTAAGAGATTCTTTTCTGTATTACTCAGATTCGGGTTAAGTAAGATCCCCCGTCTCTAAATAAATCAAATAAGAATTTTCCCGACCCGAAAATTGTTATTTTCCTGACCCGGAATAAATCACACAAAACAATCAAAAATAGTATCGGAATAATCAAATTATTGTTATAGTGCACAGAAAACACAAATAGTGTAATTCTGTCAGTTCTGTAACATAGTCTAAAATTGGGGTGTTACAAATGAAGAATTTATTGTGTCGTTTGGATGAAATTCTAAAATAAATTTTTTTATGTGATTTTTTTAAAAAGTCTTTTAAAAATGTAAAACTTATTTTATGTTTGGATGTTGTACTTAAAAAGTACTTTTTTAAATTTACTATTATTTTGATGTAAAAATGTAAAATGATTTTTTTAATGGTAAAATTATTTAGAATAGCTTTTTCATAATCTTAAAAAAGAGCTTTTTTTTTCAGAAATTCCAGAATCAATCTTTAAAAAAATACAATTTATATTTTTTTCTAATGCTTTTTCTTTTTTAAAAAAATTCATCTAAACAAATAAACATACTAAAAATAAATAAAAGTACTTAGGACTCGTTTGGATACACTTATATAAAAAGTGTTTTTACACCTCTTATTTTAGTAGTATCCCTTTTTTTTTAAATAAATTGTTTTACATTTAGATTCAATATTTAAGAAGAGTTTATTTTAGTTGTACTTTCATAAATTATATTTTAAAACAACTTCTCCTTTCATTTTTTTTTTATAAGTAGGGAAATGTTAGCTTCAGAATTAAGTAGTTTTATTACTTTTTTTTCTACTTTTACTTTTTTTTTTTTAAAGTTACATCTAAACATACTTTAAAACATGTTCAATAACTTTTTTTTAAACATAATTTTTTTGTGCTTAAGTTTTTCTTTTCTTATAGTATCTCCTATATAACAAGTGAGAGACAAATTTCTTAAAATACAATTAGATGTCTAAGTAAAAATTTCTCTTAATTGTAGTATTTTCATTAGGGATGGCAATGCGGCTAGGCAGGGGTGGGGGTGGGTAGTACTTCCTCGAACTAATGGAGAGAAAAGGAAGAAAAATGCCTGGAATTTGAGCTCTGTCACAGTACCTATTTGTGATTGCATGGCCCATGGGGTATGGCTAAAAGTAAGACGGAGGTATCTATAGATATTCACGATTAGTTAATAATTTAAAATAAAATTTTAAAAATTAAAAAAAACTTTAAAACCACATACTATAACTTTGTTCAACAATCTAAGATTCTTATAAAATTAAAAGAATATTAATAAAAAATATATTTTAAAATAATAAAAATATATGTATTTTCATCTCATCTCAAAAAAAAAAAATCATAATATATGATATATATTAAATAAAAAAATATACTTAACAAATTTGTGAGTTCTTGCAAAGTAGGGGTGTAAGTGGGTAATTTAGTTCGGGTTTTAGAAAAAAATAAATCCGAACCAATCAAAATTAATTGGTTCGGTTTGGTTCAATTTTCTTATTTTTTGATAGTCAAATCTGAACCAAACCGAACCAAACATCTATGGTTTGATTCGGGTAATCGGGTTGACCATTACTTTTTTTAACACAAAAATTGGCATTTTTGGTAGTGTAATCGTGAGGTTATTCAAAAAAAAAAAAAAGAAAACAGTGTAGTACACGGCCTAAATTATTATGTTTCATTACAATCAAACTGTGTAATCGTGTCACGTGTATGTAAAACTTATTTTATGTTTGGATGTAGTACTTAAAAAACTTTTTTAAATTGCGATGTAAAAATTACCTCAAATTCATGTGAAGAGAGTAATGATTTTTTAATGGTAAAATTATTTAGAATAGCTTTTTTCATAATCTTAAAAAAGAGAGAAATTCCAGAATCAATCTTTAAAAAAAATACAATTTATTTTTTTCTAATGCTTTTTCTTTTTTAAAAAATTTTCTTTTAGGGCTTATATAAAAAGTGTTTTTTCTTCCCTTCTTCCCTTCTTCATTTCATTTTCTCTTCTCCAACACAAATGTTCCCATCCTCCTCCACCACTTCCCCCTCCAAATCTTTCATTTCCACCATTCAAATCCACCATTACAACTATATTTGTGTAAAAAAATGTGTATTTTCATAGGGATGGCAATCTTGTAGTGCAGGGGTTGTAGTGGTTGGTTCGGTGAGGTATCTATAGATATTCACGATTAGTTAATAATTTAAAATAAAATTTTAAAAATTAAAAAAAACTTTTCTTCTTTGTTCAACGGATTTAAAATTTTAAATAAAATAATAAAAATAATGTATTTTCATCAAATCTCAATTAAGTTCTTCATTTGTGGTTTGATTTTACCCAAACCGAACCAATCAAATCTTATTTTTGATAGTCCAATTACTAAACCGAACCAAATCTATGGTTTGGTTGGAATCAATTGACCATTACTTTTTTTAAAATCAAAAGTATACATGGCCTAAAATCACCTCAAAAGAGAAGTTGGCCAATGTCGTTTTAGGGCTTCTTCTTCCCTTCTTCCTTCATCTTAATTGATTCGGTTCTTTCATTTCCATCATTCAAATCCACCATTACAACTATGTTTGTGTAAAATGTCTCTATACCGCATTAATTGTATAATCGTAGTGGTTCTCATTTAGTTGAATTGATTGGATTATTTGAACCAATTTATATCCCTACTGCAAAGCGAGTACTATAATTCCCATTCTTATTTCATTTATTAATTGAGTGCCCATCATTTGTCCCATCAGAGATAATCTTCACAAATCCTCACAAGTACAAGTAATTTTATCATCTTTAATTTTTATATATATAAATCTCGATATTAAATTTAGAATTATATATTTAAAAAATCGGAATCCTTTTGAATCGGATCAATTCACGTTAGATTTTGTGCATAAGTCTAATAGGATTTATTTATATTATAAGATATTTTTTCTAAGATGCACCAACCACCAAATGCCGCTTACATATGAATATCGTGACGGAACCACCACGGGGTGAGAGAAGAAAAGAACCTCCGCCCCGCGACATTCCTATTTCGCAAATCCCAAAATAATATTTATAATTCATTTTACCCCAAAAATACTAAAAATTGACACTCATAAATTCGTGACAATTTTCAATGATTTTACATGCATGTACCAATTCAAATATTCAATTCGCAATTTTGGAAAGAGCAATGCTAATGCTATTGCTCGCGAATCAATTATCTACGAAATTCACGAAAATACATAATACACGCTGGTCATTATTATAACAGTTATCCCATTTTAAAGTTAAAAGATAAAACGCAAACAACTTTTCACATATTTTGGTTTTCGCACATGGTTCCAGGAAAATTATTTCGTAGGATACAGCATTCTCCTTTTGGAAATTGAGTCCCGCATCCGAAAGACCAACTTCAAAGTTCAAACATATAAAGAATGCTTTTTGAGTTACCTGAAACTGAAAAGGAAGGAAGAAAACCGTTGTCCTTTTTTCTGATTCTCTTCACCTTGAGATTCTCTGGTCACAATGTCTTGCAGGCTTGCACTTGCAGATTCCTTAATCCTCTTCAAGGTTGATTTTTTTTTCATTTTTTTTTATTTTGGGGTATTTTCCTAAGTTTGTTTGAACTTTGAAGTAACCTTAGCTTTTGTTGCTTTTGTTGGGTGTGTTACTGTGTTTTATTATTGTCTTATGGTTTGGCTAGCAGGGCTCTAACCATAAGCCTATTCAGAACAGAAATATTGCACCTAAGTTCTCACCAGGTATGCTGCATGCATCATGCATGTTGTTTTCTCAAATGAATGTTTCATGTTCTTGCTGATGTTACTTGTCAGTTGCATCTTGCATGTGTTGATCGAAAGGAAGACTAAGATTATAAGAATCATTTTATACTTCATGGGTTCAATTTGTGATCACTGTGATGTGTAATCTGACTGGATTGTGATTTCTTTCTATTTTGTGAAAAGGTTATGCATGTTGTTTAATGAGAAGATGAGCAATAAATTCAAAGATTGTAAAATAAATCTTCGTTTTTATGTCACTGGAAGACAATATGTGCTTTATGCTTTGATGATGATATGCTAAATGGTTCCACCTGCTTTGAATTTCTTAACTATTGTTGCAATATTAACTTGTCTGACATCTTCTACCCATGTTAATGATATTCTTAGAGCCAAATTTTCAGAGAACAAGTAGATACCAATTATGTATTTACAACAATGAAGTTTGGCATCACTGATGAATCTCTTTATCCTTTGAAAAGGGATTTCATGCACCAAGTTGCAACGTGCACTATTGTTTTTTTCAATTATTTGAGAATTTTTTTTCAACATGGATCACAAGTACATTTTCATATCCTTGGCCTTGACTCAGCAAATGCTTTTGTTCACCTCATGATATCAATAATATGAGTGGCCTTTCAAATAATTCATTCTCATTCTGCTACAGGCATATGTAATCAAAACGGGGACTGGCTTATTCGCAAAGGGTTCAGGCATCAAAGACATTTAGTTCCTAGGAAGAAAGTTACTGTCACACAAGCTGTGGCAATTCCAGTTGCTCCATCTCCAATTGAAAGCGCCGAGTACAGAAAACAACTATCTGAAAGCTATGGTTTTAGGCAAATTGGAGAACCGCTTCCTGAAAATGTTACTTTAAAGGATGTCATCAATTCCCTTCCTAAGAAGGTGATTTTTCTTTAGATCTATGTCATGTTTTTATTATTAAATTGTAGAGCCAACTTATAGATGTTCTATGATGAAATATTTGTTTGTGCCAATAAGTAACACTTTATTCAGTTTTTTACTTGCCTGAGAAATTGCTCCAAATAACAGGATTGTGTATATGATTATAATAAAGCCTCAGTGATGATCATAATATCGACCCCGTTATTCGTTCAACCAAAATACTTCATCTTTTTTTCCAATTCTCTCACAAATTCATTCTGTATCTCGCAGGAATGCTACAATTATATACAGTCTGATTAACATCTCTCTCACATAAACATATGTTGTAAATACAGTGTGCATATTTTAGATGTACAAAAAACATTTCCCTAATAATATTAATGCACTTCATGAGAAAGTGAAACTGTAATGGTCCGTATATAATCCTTCAGCTTCTAAGCAATCTCTTGTTCTCTCTCTTCCCACTTCAGTCAGTGTATTGTACACAAATGAAAAAAAAAATGAAAGAAAGAAAGAGAAAAAGGATTTATGTTCATTTTGTAATATTTTCATGGCATTGTGCTTACAATTTTTTTATTTATAATTATAATAATTTATTGATCATTGATCTTGATGCTTTTTTTTTTTCTGTACATTGTTTTCAAGGTCTTTGAGATTGATGATGTGAAAGCATGGAAATCAGTTTTGATATCTGTCACTTCCTATGCATTGGGGATCTTTATGATTTCAAAAGCACCCTGGTATCTACTTCCTCTGGCTTGGGCATGGACAGGGACTGCAGCAACTGGGGTTAGTTCAATACGCATAGTTTCCTTATGACGTACAATATATTCTTTAGTCAGTTACTCAGATATTCCTTACACCTAGGGCATGATTGTGCCAGTTCAATACACATAATAAGTTTTATTATTCTCTTTTCTTTTTTGCTATACAGTTGTTTATTATAGGGCATGATTGTGCTCACAGAGCATTTTCAAAGAACAAATTGGTAGAAGACATTGTGGGAACTGTGGCCTTATTGCCAATAATTTATCCTTATGAGGCATGGCGATTTAAGCATGACCAGCATCATGCCAAAACAAACATGTAAGCAGTGTTTCCTACTAATTTTGTTTTTCTTGGCGCATCCTGTAAAATTTGTAAAATCAGTATGTATAGTTGTAGAGGGACTAGCTAATATTTCCATTCAATGTGAAGTACAAGCCTCAGTTTGTTCTCCCCAAAACTACCCTTACAAAATTTGAGTATAGCAAGGAAGAAAAGTTTGCTGCTTACTTAATGTTGATGGTGGATAATGCCTCATTCTGTTAAATGTGACATTTCTTTCTTTTATTAACAAAACAAGCACAAGAGAATGCAGGCTGTATACAGTACATTGCTAACATCTATGATATAGAGAAAATCCTATGCCATGTTTTGCGAATGTGTACACACAAACACTCTTCTGAGACCCTTATCTCTCTCTCTCTCTCTCTCTCTCTCTCTTTTATCATTTCCCACCTTCATGGGCTGAAGCAGTAGCTTTACTGTTTCCTCTTGTACTTTCAACTCAAAGCATCTCTAATGCGACAGGTTGTATGAAGATACTGCTTGGCACCCTGTTTGGAAAGAAGAGTTTGATTCATATCCTCTTCTGCGGAAAGCAATAATTTATGGATATGGTCCACTTCGTCCTTGGATGTCTATAGCTCACTGGTATGGCACATACAAGAATTATTTTTTCTTTAAGGCTAACTATGCCCTGGAATATCTTTGTACGGATCCTCTTGTATTATTTCTTTGGATTGAGCAGTCTCAATTTCATATTTAACCTTTAATTTATACTGAATATTGCTATCAATGCACATCCTAACAGGCTTATGTGGCACTTTGATTTGAAGAAGTTCAGACCAAATGAAGTAAAGAGGGTGACGATAAGTATAGCTTGTGTTTTTGCCTTTATAGCAATTGGATGGCCATTGATTATTTACAAGACGGGAATAATGGGATGGATTAAATTCTGGTTGATGCCGTGGTTGGGTTACCACTTTTGGGTAATTTTTCTTTTCACTCTCAAAATATTATATGTTGTTTATCATAATGTGCTTTTTTTTTTCTCTCTCTTTGTTCATGTGGGAAGTAGTGATTAAGCTTTTGATTTATGTTTTTTTTAATGGCTCTGGTTAGTGCTCTGAACCTGAATGTTAATTTATCATATAAGGCCTACTTAAAATCTTGTATGACTCAAATGCGATGATGCATGACTTGACAGAAGTGCAATGAAACTACACCAAACTACCCGTCTGTCTGGGATTTTATGCTACCAGAAAATTGATGATGATATCATTATTTCAATACTCCACATGCATGTGTTTCTTAATTCAACTTAAATTGTTATAGGAATTCCTATCTTTTATCTTTCAATAGATTTTTCATTTCTTACCATATATTGTAATCTTGCTGACTTACTAATCTTTATTTGCCTTTTTTCCCCCTAAACACTCTGGCCTATTCTGAACTTTTTTTGATATAATTAATTTTATGGCCATGTTTCCATGAATTTAAAGTTATAATAAAGAGTCCTTTATCTAAGAATTACTGTTTTGCTCCCAATTATAGATGAGTACTTTCACGATGGTACATCATTCGGCACCACATATTCCATTCAAACACTCTGATAAGTGGAATGCTGCACAAGCACAGCTTAATGGAACTGTTCATTGTGATTATCCCAAATGGTAATTAATTCTCCCTTCTTTCCTTCTAATCCATGTTTTTCTTGCTGATAAATTGACACATGGAGGTGGGATTTGTTGTGCACAACTTATCTTTAATCCAGTTATTTCTGAATGCCTTTTCTTTCATCACTTTTTTGAAGATGACTGATCTTTAATTCTGTGAATATTTTGCGTAATTTATTTACCTTCTCCTAGTCCTTTTGTTGTGTGTGTAGTATTAAAAGTGGAAAATGTTCAAGGGTAAGTAAAATGAATTGAAACTAAGAAATAGATCTTATTGTAGTTCAACAATGTTTTCTCAGGAAGATTTTTTCTGAGAATACCATTAACTGTCGTTATTTTAGATGATGGAGATTATTACAAGTATCTTTAATTGGTAGAATGTAATCACAGGGCGCTAACTATTATTACTTTTATGAATAATCTTTGAAATGTCTTACTGCTTACAATTTTCTGCAATCTATTTAGATCTCCACCATCAGTGAATATGAACTTATAATACAAAATCACCTCATATACTACGGCTCACTGGATTTCCTTTGATGAATGCAACCATAAACAAGATATTATTCTCTTTTTTTCCAAGTCTTTATTCGAAATGCATGCTCAAAATTAACATTTTTTATCTGACAAAATTAACTTTGATAACTATTATTTTGACTCTTTCTGAACAGGGTTGAGATCCTCTGCCATGATATCAATGTCCATATTCCACACCACATAGCCCCAAGGATACCAAGCTATAACTTACGAGCAGCTCATAAGTCTCTGCAAGAAAATTGGGGAAAGGTAGGATCAATAATGCCAATTTTCTGTTTGCTCAAATGATGGGTGAGGGTCATTGTTTCATTAAAAGCATATTACCATTGTCATCATTCACGATTAATGGACTAACGGCCTTACCGTCTTCCCCTTTTTCCCGTTTTATTCTTGGAAGAGAAGTGAAAATTATAAACAATATTTGCTTTGTCACTAAAACTTATTACTGATATAGTCCAAATAAATGATTTGGAAGTTTTATTTATTCCAATAATACATAATATGATCAACAAATCCCTTAATGTTTGGATAGTCAATTTGTTCTAAACATTATGAATGCTCAATGTAAACATTATGGTTAAAATCTCTGAACGAATGGCATAGTTGCTAATTTTTTAATTTTTAATTTTTATTTTGTTTTTTATGAGAACAGTATCTGAATGAGGCTAGTTGGAATTGGCGATTGATGAAGACAATCATGACTGTGTGCCACGTGTACGATAAGGAGCAAAATTATGTTGCCTTTGATGAAATTGACCCTGAAGAATCCCGTCCAATTACTTTTCTAAGGAAAGTCATGCCTGATTTTGTCTGAATACGTCCAAGCTGTTTCTTATTTGAACTTTATCTATGTGTTAAAAAATAAGTTGGTGGGCATGCCATTTTAAAAATATTCATATCTTTCTACCTGTTTTTGCTTTTCATGGTTCTCTTTTATATATCAATTTTGAAAAATGGAGAAAATTGATTGAAGCCTCTGTAGAAGTTCACGTTTAGGGTAATGAAGTTATCCAACGGCCAGCACCTACAATTGTTGAGAAGAATGTTTTTCATTAGGCTAAAGTTGTTGTTCAAGTAAATATGAATGAGATTCTAGTTGGGTGATCACGTTGTAAGAAATTTATGTATGAACAACTGTCCAAAGTTTCAAAATACACGTGGATTGTATCTTATGCGGATTATCCAAAAGAACTGCCCCTATAAATGTAAAATGGGTTTTTCATTAAGTTAAAGTAAATGTTAAAGCAAATCTGAACAGTGAGATTTGACAGTTATTGTCTGTAGACATGCAGAATGTTAGATGATCATGTTGTGAGAATATTATATTGCATATATATATAATTGTATAAGGGATCAAAAAGACATGTAGTGGAGCGCATTGGTTGACCCTTGTTATTAGTATCTTCAAATCTTATCTTATATACTGACAACGTTTTCTTATTGCTGGTTATCTTCTGTTTGTATTAAAGCTGTTAAACGGGCTACCCTAGTTTATTTATCTTGCGGGTTAAACATGTCAAGTCAAAAATATATTAATTTAAACGAATTGATATTTTAGTTGTAAATTGATTGCTTGTTTTTATTTTTAGTTTTTAGAATATTTTTCAATTTAAAAAATAAAATAAAAATCTAAACATTCACACCAAAACAAAGCCTTATTCTAAATTCATAATCATATTATTGATTATTAATAGATAAATAAATAACTGGATTAACATGCCTGTTCTATAACTTGCATACTAAATGAGACAAACTAAAAAATACATAAATTTAAACAGGTTTACATTTTTAAAATTCAGCCTACTTAATTTTAGTTGATAAATGAGCCAACCCGATAGATTTGGCTTGTTTTAGCGGCCCTAATTTGTATGTTATTGACTTTTATTTTCTTTTTGGCCAGAAAATTATAGTTCTATAGCCAACCTGGTAAGTGATAACTGTTTGCAAACTTAAAATTGGAAAGAACGATTTTTTAAACACAAGTACAAGGATTTCTTTGCGGAGAGACGATGAGGACCCCCATTAATCTTGTAATTGTCAGGTGAATAATTTCTAAGTTTACATAAATTTATATATATTTATTTGTGAAAAAAAATAAATTTATATTTAGAAATCTGAAATAGAAGAAATTTGTCTCTGCTGGTGAGTATCCGTTTGTCCTATCTACAACTTTGAGAGTCCTGTAATTAAGTATCTATTTAATGGATTTGGTGCACTTGATAGAGTTTGAGTTGAAAGTATATTTTATGCAGTAGTAACTTGAGGGCCAGGCTACCGATCCCACCAGTGACCTATAAAGTTGAAACCAAAGCCGTAATGATCCCACCAGTAAGACCTTTAGCCATAGCGAATATATTCAAAGTAAGTCCTTAAGCCTTAAGGTATAGCAGTTACATTACAACTTCTCACATGTGAGGGGCACATCTCTTGTACTTTTTGAGGGCAGTGAGAGACTTCAGAACATTTACAGGACCATGTTAATTGTGAAAGTAATGGTCAAAAGAAGGTAAAAAAAAAGGGGAAGAGAATATGGCCATCCAAAAGGAAAATATGAGAGAACAACTAAGGGGCTGCTGAGAAATTAGAAGTGGGAACAGATCTGAAGTATGTATGATTCACTAGTAAACGTAATAATAAAGAGAATATATCATCTTCTATGTAGTTATGCACAAACCTCATTATAACCTTGTACTCTAAGGTAAACATACAAAAGTACAAGGAATGTGGGTATAGTGAACTAAGGAAAAATAATTGCAAGGCTAAAAAAAATCATATAATTGGAGGTGTTGGAGTTTCCCAAATATCAAAAACATTCTCCTCACTGTGAAGGGCAAATAGCCTATCCCCACCAATGGAAAAGTCACATATGGAACCACCATAGCTTCGTCTAAGCCGGGACGTCAAAACCCAGTCAGGGCCACAGAACACTGAAATGCAATCATTCAAGGAAGAAAAAAGCTGCCCTCCATGTAATGCCAGCTTAGGGTAACATGATTCCTCAGGCATCTTCCCCTTCATCAACCTACTCCTTGAGCTCCTCCACCTAATGCTTGTTGCACCTGAACTCCTCAAATCAATAAACCCCAAATCTTCAAACTCATTCACCACACAAATGGAGTTGTTATCCTCCATCGCAACCGCGTCCCGGACACGCTTCTCATCGGCCGCCACCGCCGCCAACGGAGCTCTCACGTCGGACCAACACCACACCATTCTCTTCATTCTAAAATCCAAAAGGCTAATGTAACAGTTATCCTTCCTAGGAAAAAAAGTAGAAACAAACAAACAGTTACTCCCTTCTAACCACTGAAGCTTATCAGCATCACCAAGTGACCATCCCAAAGGCTCATAGAAGAAATCAATTTGCTTCCCAGTCACCTGGTCCCACACACCAACCCCATACTCATTGCTCCTCCCTTTGCAACTAGAAAAAATCTTGTAATCACAACTAAAACTCAATGCTCCAGCAGTGTAACTCTTCACCTGATTCTCATGACAGACCTGAAACTTATACCTGAGCTCCCCGGTCGACGAATTAAACAGTCCCATGCCGCCATCGCCGCGGCCGAGCCTCTCGCTGACTCCGACGACAACGTTGCCGGAGTCGACCCAACATACATCATTGACTGTCTGGTAGTCCAGGTTGATCGGAGGGTGTTCCTCCATCATCCAATCATAGACATGGACCATGCTCCCGTGCCCGACGCAACAACCGCCATCCGGTCCAGCGCGGATGGCGGTTCCGTCACCGGGTGCTCGACCGGTAACCGACTGAGAAAGTCTCAGCCGGTTACCGTCAAATGGGCCCCACTTCGCCGCGCGAACGCGGTCAAGGAGGCCGTAATAGAGTGCTTCTTTGTAGAGAAGCTTTTCGGGGACGTTGGGTGGAACGTGGAGCTCGCCGGTTCGGAGAAGGTCGAGGAGGACGGAGAAGCAATCCGGGTTGCGATCGATGAAGTTTTCGGTAGGATTTTCCGGTGAAAGGTTCCAGGTTTCGTCGAACATTGCACCGAATAGGGTGTTGCGGCCAGCATTGGCGAGGGTTGTTGCTGTTGTTTCGAAGAGTCTGCCTCCCACGTTGAATTTCACCCTGTCTTTTTGAAAACCCATGATTGGATGGGTTTTCCTCAAAAAAAGGAAAGAAAAAGTTGATTTTTTGAGGAGCTCAGATGGGGGTTTCAACTTTCAAGGGAAGTTCAATTGGGTATGAATGAGTAAAAAAAGCAGAGTCTTTGCCTGAAAATAGAAGAGAATTATGTGGGATTGTTCTGATGGTTTTAGCTATAACTGAAAAAAGAAAAGAAATAAATTTGGCAAATGAATTGGGAGAGAGAGTAAGAGAAATAGAAGTGGCTTTGTAGGGGTGATTATGGGTGAAGGCTTGAAATTGAAGCTAAGGGAAATGGTTGTGTGACTGGACAGGGAAAAAAAGAAAAAAGAATGATCAAATTGTGGGAAGAAGAGATCTGAGTATTGAACAGAGGAGGTATAGCAGAGGTGGGTTTTTAAATTTGTGGGATTTAGTGAAGACAGAAGAGCAATCAAGGCATTGGAGCGGTTGGAATTCAAAACATAATTGACTGTCTGACACTCTGTTAGATCTCTCCCTCTAAAAAATGACTCTGTTTATGGTGTATCTGTTTTCCCTTTTTTTTCTTAATTTTTCTATAGGTAGGGTAGGGACACAACGAAACTTTTCAGCATAAAAATCATCTGTGACGGGGTCCACTCCAACCTTTGTCTCCTACTTTGTGACAAACTGTTTGATAGTTCTTAAATTAACATCCAAGGGCTGAGGATTAAATATGATTGGTGTTTGGTAGGGATGAGATACACCGTCAAAAGCAGCGGGTAATAACCCGTAGTAAATTGTAGTTAATTGCTTTTCTAAATATTTAATTTTCCTTTTATTTTTGTGCCTAAACAAAGCGCACCATTAATCTCTTAGTCAATTTGGTGCCGCATTTCCTTAAATAAAAGTTAAACAAATTTAGATATACAGTTTTTCATTATTATTATTATTATTATTATTATTATAAGATACAAAGCCAACTCATTTGTACGTGTTAATTAGCATTTCTCATAAAACAAATAGTTAAACAAAAATGCTATTTTCACACATATTTGAATTCGTAAAACGGCGTACGAAATAGCATCCACCAATTACTGTACTTTTGTTTAATACGTTGATGGAGTGTTTTATTTTTTTTTTAATTTTTTAATTTTTAAATTTTATTTGCTTGTACGTTTTGAGTAGCCAAATAGTTGTCCACTTCATTCGTGAACTTTTCACGAAAACAATTTCGTCTAATATAACATTGTTCATAGTTAAAAAGTGCACTATGCTTTACTAGGGTTAATCTAATGCCACCATTTGAGGGCAGTCATTATCCGCACTTAGTAGCCATCATTCCACTTCTATTGGTTTTCTCTCCCTTGTTGGAGCTCGATCTCTTTCTTTTTCATTACTACCACATCTTGTCGTCATTCCCTTATCGTGAATTGCAACCTACCACACCCCGCTAGGATCATCACATGTGGCAACCAAAACCAAGCCTAACTGTGTCGCCACCACATCCCATTAACCACCACCCAACCTAACTAGAGAGTGTTGTTGTAGTCCACCCCCTCTACCTCGCTGCAAACTCTGTCAAACCCCCATATTCATCTCTAGCAGTGACCAAAACTCCATCCAAACCACGTTGTCATCCCTTCTGACCAATGCTTACCACCTAGCATCATTATCCCCCCCAAAATTCAATACATCACGCGCTGCCATACCCAGCAACTATCGACACTGCTTTGCAGTCCCACCTTTTGCATCTTACAGCAACCCCTTTGCTCTCAATGAACTCACTCCTACAACTCAACCAGGCCCATTGGATCCACCTCACCAACTCTTTATGGTCTCATCTACCAACCAAGGAGCAGAGACCTTAGTTGGTGACAAGGAGGAAGAAGATGAGGTATCCTAGCAATTGGAGACATCAGGGCGATGCCTCATCGATCGATTGTTCATTGAAAAAATCGTTGGTGTTTAGGACCTTTGTCACGAACTCAAGTCATAGGGTGACCACCATTCTAAACCCCTTTGATAATCAAGTCAGGAGCACTCTTTACCTAGTTACTAACAACGTTCCTGAGGATAGGACTTCTCTACCCCTAAACTGTCTACACCCTCGTTAACTTCCTTATCCAGAAGGCTACCTTTGAAGAATGGTTGGTGAAGAAGTGTAGTGAATAGCCTAATGACAATGGAGAAGGCAAGAGAATTTGCATAGACTCCACCTAAACCACACCTCCATTGTTTTGCCTTTCAACCAGTCACACTTTCAGGCTTATTGGAAGATCTCTTTTAGGCATATCTCCCAACTTTTGTACTTAGGACCTAGCTTTCCCTTTCATTCTAGCAATGAATTATATCTATCTTTGGCCAAAAAAAAAAAAAAAGAAGTTAAAAGTGCATGTTGATTTAGCTGAGACATATATGTTTTATAAATCCTTAGTCGGGTTTTAACACTCCCGATACAACAACTACATCCCATTATTCATCTCATTCTCTGGGCTTATAGTGGATATCCCTTAGATTCTATTTCAATGATAGAGTCTTCTCTTATACTTGTTCTTAATTTAGTCATTCTTTTACCAATAAGGGTTGAATGTAGTGGTAAGCGATCTACACTCTTAAAAAAAGGATCAAAGTTCAAACCTTGTAAAAGATAATTGTTAGAAGACCCTCTTAATCGCTATAGTATCCGAGGGTTAGTCAATAACACATGTGAAGATACTCAGTCAAAAATTAAAAAAATTAATCATTCATCTATTTTTTGGTGTAAACGAGTACTCTTAACTTGGCAAATGAATGCTTATTTGGCATTGTCCTTCGTGTCATCAGTATATGAACTAAATTACAAATAAGTGCAATTATAAAGACTAAATATGCATTATTTTGTGGGCTCTAGTGCTCTACTCTCTTCTATGAAACACGAGTTTATTTTAAATTGTCTTAAATAAATTACCTGGTGTGTTTTTTTTTTTTTTGGTACATAAGATAAAAAGACGAAAAGACTATGTCCTGATTGATAGAACTCATATGAGAGTCATTTTAGGAGAGAAATTCTTTGTTGTATATAAATATAATATGTTATTTTTACACATGCTCATATAAAATTTAAACAAAAAATGATTTTTTATGATGAATAAATTTAATAGAACCCATTTTTTTAACTTTTTATATCTTATATATAAAAATGATATATTACATTTATATGCATATAAGAACATCTCCATTTTACGGTGTTCACTTCGGTTAAACGTGCACTGATAATCACTGTTTTTGACATGTTATTATAAGTTTCCATATTTTATAATATAGTCCTTATTTGTATTTATAAATATGAGGAAGATCAATCTTCCTTTTGTTCTAAATTTTTTTTCTCTTACACTCATTTTCAACTATTAGATCTACTTTCATCTAATGGTTACTTTTAATGAAATAATCTCAACCATTAGATGAAAGTAGAACTAACGGTTGAAAATGAGTGTTATCGTGTGGAAGAATGATCCTCCTCTTATAATATAGTCCTTTTGTTCTAATTATAATCGAAGCCCATCAATCTTCAGTAAACCTATTATCGTGTGGAGATCTGAAACATACGATCATCACCCATTGATTTTTTGCTGAGAAATAAACCGATTATGGCTAATCTGATCGAAAGGGTTGTGTACTTGGTAGAGATCTGTCCCACATTATTAACTGATTTACTTCACTAGTGGTGGAGATCTTATCGAAAGAGTATTTGGTAAAATCTGGGATGTTTAAAAAATTTGGGACTCTTTTTTCAATTTATAGAGAAAGATTGGGACTTGTAGTTTACATAAAATAAAAAACGGTTAACAACTAAAAAAATAAAGAAGAAAAAGAAAAATAAGTTTTTTTTTTCTTTTGGTTTTCTTACGCCTTCCCTGAGAAGGAAGCAGGGCATCATATATTTAAAAATAGAAACAAAAATAGGAAATGAGAAGTGTCTACAATACCATCAACCAGGTCAATACCGCTAACCCAGATAGTTGCTGTGAGAATTACCATGGAGGCAGAGACAGATCCATTAGTAAATAAGTGAAGAAAAATGCTTCTACTTTATTTTGAAATTTTTATTTGACTTTGTATAGGTATATATATTTTTTATTTTTATATATAAATAATTTTTATTATTATGTTCTACTTTTAAATATTTTATTTTTGTTAAATAATTATTTAATTACATACATAAAAAATATTTAATAATAATATTAATAATAAAATTATTTAATATTTTAAAAATATAAAAATACAAAAAGAACAACTTGTCTAATATTTTTTTAATATATAAAAATAATTATTAATTTTTTTATATTTTTATATTAATAATATTACTTTTATTTTCACTGCCTAAAATTTCTAGATCTATATAGGTGACAAAGATCCGCCCATGCAAACCCAAGTTTGTACAACCCATTTCCTCGAAGGGGCCAGTTTCCAATACTAAAGCCTCAACAAATACACTAAAGCAAGTGAAGCTCAAAATTTAAAAATTGAACCAACACTATCGAATAAGACAAAGGTAGAAACTTTCACAAGAATATGCGGTGATTCTGAGAAAGGAAACAAACCCTTTACAGAAAATAGCCAAATAAACGGGAAATGAGTTGTGAAAACTTTTTGTATGATATGGTAATGGGGAGAGAAAATGGGAGAGAAGGGGACTTAGAAACAAAAATAAAAAATGGGAATACAAATCAACAGAGTCCGCGTCACAAGGCCGCTGGATTTCATCGAACTTGCCTTCATCGTCGTCTTACATTTCGGTCCGCCTTCACAGCAACGGAGTTGTCAAACGTTGATCAGGACATCAGCTGTTGAAAACAATTTCGACGACCTTGTCAATCCTTTTCTTCCTATCATTTTTTTTATAATTCAATATCATATATTAAAGGGATGAATGAGCAAATAAATTCTATCAATAACTTACCGATTGCTTAGGTTGCAGGTAAGCTTTACAAGTTGTCAATAAATTAAAGTTATAATTCAATGGTGACAAGGGCAATGAGTACTGGTACTCATTTGACCGCAATAAGTACCCTAAAATGACCCCTCCTATGATATCAGCCAAAAGCAAGGCACCCAAACTTGATGGTGCAGCAGCCAAGGGTTGTCCTCATTAGCACCCTTTTTTGGAAAATAATCTACGCAAAAGTTTGCTTCTCTGATGACATGCACCACCCGCCCAAACCAGTTGTCTAGCAATTGCCTAGTGTGATTATGTCTATATAGATTGTGGGAAGTAGTTTTTGAAGACCGTAACTTAAAATATGTTGACAATTTATTGTATAATTAAGAACTATGAAATAGATGAGGGCAAATGTTATCATGCACCTTCCGATCTTTGGGTGCATGATGCACCTTGCAGCTAACCTCCAATAACTAGTTAGCAGGTTTACGGTGTAGAATACACTCCACCGAATCTTCTCCCCCACTATTGACACCACCAGTCCACCACCCTTCCTCCCTCCACCTCTTTGACCAGACGCTCCAAACCTGCTGGATTTGGGTCCAAACCCTCCACCTCTTTGCCTAGACACTCCAAACTTGTCCGCATGGAGGAACATATTAAAATATTCAATATTTTTTTTTTTAGAAAATTCCATCACCTCACGGCACCACCTCCAGTGGCACATGAGTTGTTGGGTTCATGCACTGGGTTGGTGTTATTGCACAGTGGAGGACACAGCCATGACTAAGGCTTCGGTGGTGGTGGTCGTCGATGGCTAGAGGCAATGTAAGGTGCAATTAGTGGCAGGACTTGGTGAAGAACGGTGGCTTGTGGGCTTTGGAATGGTTGCTGGGCATAGGTGGTGATGAGGCGGAGGTCTGGTGACTATCTTAGTTAGTTCCTGGTGGCTGGAATGAATTCCTTTACAATATGGACAAAACCAGAAAATAACCTGTTAAGGATTCAACCATTGCTCTCATTTGTTTCATTATTAATGATTGAGATTGAAAAGTGTACAATCAAGGAAGCACGGACACGGAAAAAGGAGTGGCGCACCAGTGTCGGACACGTTTCGTACACCGGAGCGTCGATGACACGGCCGAACACGTGTCCGTACGGTGTCCGGCCCCATTTTCAGAATTTGCTTGTTGCACTGCCCTCCGACACAGCTCCGACAATGCCCGACATGGCTCAGACTTGCCCACAACAGCCCATCGACACGGCCCACCTCTAAAAGGTTAGGTTTAAAGTTTGTTGTAGGCCTATAGCTCTCTGTTCTTCATGCTGAAAAACTCCACTCTTCTTCCTAACTTCCTCTGATCCTCACGCAGGCACACGGCGGCAATGTTCACGGCGACAGTTTGCTTTTTCCGGTCACCAACGTCCAACGCTCCAGCAGTGCTACTCCATGACTACGACATCGATGGGTAAGGGCGTAAAGCTAATATAGATCAAAGCTTTTAAGTTTTAAAAGAAGAAGGTGATGGAACGACTGTCATATATTGAGTTTTAAAATTGCTTCATATATTACTCAAAGCTTCTGTACTCAAATGTCATATATTGAGTTTGCTTTTTTGTTTTACTGTTTTAGTTTTATATACATTTTTCTGGGTGCTTTTGATTTAGATTCACCTTATACATTTTCTAATTTTAAAATTCACCTCACGTTATAGGTGAATAACTAATAATGATAATTGATCAAGTAAACCTCAGTTTAATGATACGTATATATTTAATGATACGCATATATTTTAAAATATTTGCGTATAATAAATGATAATGCTTTTGTGAGCCCCTTGAAGCCACTGAGGTGAATTTTAAAATATATAGATTTGGTATAAAATAAAATAATGATACTTGATAAAGTAAAAATAACTAATAAGTGAGTGTTTATATCTTAAAATTTAATTCTTAAATTCATTTTATAATGTATATATGTTTATATGTTTAACTTTTGGTGTTGATAATTTTAATCTTTGATAGGACAATGACTACATCAGCTAGTGCAAGCTCTAGCTCTAGTTCTACTATCACTAGTAGATTTGCAACTACTGAAATTAGTGATAAAAAAATCCTCTTTGGGCATATGCTAAGACTATAGAAAATAGTTCAATTGCAGGTGGTGGAAACAAGAGTTGGTCCTGTAATTTTTGTTCTAAAGTTATTCGTGGTTCATGCTCTAGAGTTAGAGCTCATTTGCTTAGAATCCCTAGTAATGGGGTTGCTAGTTGTGTGAAGGTGAATGCTGATTATTTGGCAAAATTAAAAAAAAATTGATGAAGAAGCTGAGAAGACATCAAAACCACCTCATGTTCCATTGCCAAAAGAAAGTCAAAATGCCTCCTCAGCCCCTAAAGGTTTGATAGGGAAAAGAAGAAAAATAGGTCATTTGGAAGCAACATTCAACAATGAAGAAAGAGCTCAACTTACTGCTGAAATTGTTAGGATGTTTTATTCTACAGGCTTACCATTTCATCTTGCAAGAAACTCTTATTATATGAGTTTTTTTGCTTTTGCTGCTAGCCATTCATTGTCTGGTTTTTTACCTCTCGATTATAACGCTTTGAGAACAATCTTCTTACAACAAGAGAAAGCAAATGTTGAGAAATTGCTTCAACCCATTAAAGGTTTGTGGGCTTCAAAAGGTGTTAGCATTGTTGTTGATAGGTGCACTGATGCACAAAGATGACCTTTGATAAATTTTATGGCTGCAAGTGAAGGCGGTCCTATTTTCTTGAAGGCTATTAATGCCTCTGAGGAGATTAAAAATAAACATTATATGGCTGGCTTGATTAGAGATGTAATCAATGAAGTAGGGGCTGAAAATGTAGTGCAAATCATAACTGACAATACTGTTGTTTGTAAAGCTGCGGGGATGTTGATTGAAGCTAACATTCCTCATATATTTTGGACTCCTTGTGTGGTACATACTTTGAATCTCGCGCTAAAGAATATATGTGCTGCTAAAAATACTGAAAAGAATGAGGTTACATATGCTAAGTGTCATTGGATCACCCAAATTACTGATGATGTTTCATTTATCAAAAATTTTATTATGAACCACTCTATGAGATTAGCCATCTTCAATGTGTTTGTGCCATTAAAGTTACTTGCCATTGCTAATACACGATTTGCATCAGTTATAGTGATGTTGAAACGGTTCAAACTCATAAAGCATGCTTTGTAAGAAATGATCATTAGTCCTAAGTGGAACTCTTATAGAGAAGATGATGTGGGAAAGGCTGCAACAGCAAAGGCTTTTATTTTAGATGATTTATGGTGGGATAAAATTGAGTACATCATTTCTTTTACAGATCCAATATATGACATGCTTCGATTCTGTGACAAAGATGTTCCTACTCTTCATTTGGTATATGAAATGTGGGATACAATGATAGAAAAAGTGAAAGCAGCAATTTATCGACATGAAGGAAAGAGGGGAGATGAGCCATCAACATTCTATGAAGTGGTTTATGATATTCTCATTGATAGGTGGACTAAGAATAACACCCCACTCTATTGCATGGCACATTCTTTAAACCCAAAGTAAGTTTACATTTTAATGATTTATTATTAAAATTTATAACAATGTAACATATTATTAACTATTACTTTACTTGTAGGTACAATAGTAATCAGTGGCTTCAAGGGGCTCCAACTAGAAAACCTCCTCATCAAGATGATGAAATCTCTGCAGAGAAGAACAAGTGTATTAAGAGATATTTTCCTAATTCTAATGATAGAAAGAAAGTTGCTATTGATTTTTCTAGATTCTTATCAACTGCAGATGTGTTTTCTAGTTTTGATTTGATTTAAGATGGGTGGGAGTTAGATCCTAAATCTTGGCGGGTGAATCATGGAGCTTCTGCACCTTTACTTCAAAAATTAGCTTTAAAGCTTCTTGCGTAGCCTTGTTCTTCATCATGTTGTGAGAGAAATCAGAATACGTATTCCTTTATTCATTCTGTAAAGAGAAACAAGATGAATCCAACAATGGCAGAAGATTTAGTATATGTACATACTAATCTTCGACTCTTGTCTAGGAGAAGTGAAGCATATAAGGTTGGAGAAACTAAGATGTGAGATATTAGTGGAGATGCATTTGAACCATGTGATAATGGTCCTGGTCTTCTTGAAATTACAAATTTATCATTGGATGAGCCAGATTTGGAAGTCGTATTATTTGCAGATGATGGACATGGAAGAGAAGAGATTGACACTATTCATATAAATTAGTAGTTTTTTCATTTACAAATTTGGAAGTCGTATTTTTTTTTACTTTATGTTAAAGATTTTAGTTGTTATATTAAGAATATGTCTTTTCATGATTATAACACATTTATTTTATGTTTTATTGTATAACGTGTCCCAACCGTGTTATGTCCTATATTTTTTGAAATGTGCCGTATCACTATATCCGTGTCGTGTCGAATCCGTGTCCCGTGCATGTCCGTGCTTCCTAGTGTACAATGCATCTTATTTTTAAGGGAGCATGATAGATGTCACGAATAGATGGGTGGTGACTTCAAGAGGTCAAACTCAATCCTCTACAGAGGATATGTGAAGGCTTATTACAACACTCTTCGAGAGAAAATCAAACTTGTTCGTAAATAGTTTCCCTTTTTGCCTTAAAATTTTGGTCATCTCTTAAGTAAAACAAATGTGATTTTTTTAATATTTTTTTCATATCATTTTTTATATTATTTTTTATAAATTTAGTTACAATATTTTTTCCATTATTTTCTTTTATTTAATTATAATTATTAAAAAATAATATAAAAATAGTATATAAGAAAAAATGATGTATGATTTTTTTTTTTTTTTGAATAAAACGATTAGATTTTTGGGAACTCAAACTAGGATGTAAAGGGCGAAGAAAATTGGGAGAGCAATTTATGTATCTAATCAGGACAATTTCTCTTATTAATTACAATTTCTTGTGATATTTTGAATCATTGTTTATTTACACTTAACATGTCCATATCATTTTACAAAAAAAAGAAAAAATAAAAACATGTCCATATCATTCTTAATTCATTTTATGGAGTTTTTCATGTAACTAACGAAGGATGGGGGCATTGCACCAACTAGGGATAAACAAGTTAATGTTGACGCAACTTATCAAGGCTACCATTATTATTTGCTAAATTATTTTAGGTGCAGTAAGGTATTGTTAAGAAAATGAGTAAAGAGTTAGGAGCCTTTTAAAAGCTTGTTTCATTTAAGAGGCCGACTGACCTTCAACAATGTCATAGTTTTATTATTTTAGACTGTTTATACCTATTTATAAATATATTCTTTTTTTTTCAATGATCTTTTAAGAAAGCAGCCTATTTAAAATTGGTGGCTATTGAAAGCTATGATTGGCGCTTGGATTCTTTATTTAAAGCCTTTTTTTTTTTAAACAAGCAACAGGCTGATTCTTAAAAGTCATCTAACTCAAAAAAAGGTCTTTGATAGATAATAGGCCAGACTCATGCCAGATATTTATAACACAGACATGACTTGTTTAGAGTAAAGTTTGATCTGACTTGACATGTTTGCATCCCTAGCACCAACCTCTGCAGCATTTGAAGTGTCAAATATCGAATTTTCAATAATATAAAGTAGAAAACAACACCTGCACCAAAAAAAAAAATAGAAAACGATACACATAAAAAAGGAAAGTGACAAAAATAAATTAACGATAAAGAATTCCAATTTTTTATAATTGTCATTACATTCCAACAGTGACTTTATGAATGATTGAAAATTATGGCTTTGTTTTTCCCCCCCTTTTTTTTATATGAACTCGGTGATTATTTATTTATTTTTTCTTTGGGTTACATTTCTAGATGATCAGTTTTAATTCTCAGTACACAAACAATATAACTTTTGACGTTAGCATTTGTCAAGTGCATATTGACTTTTCCATGTTGGCCTTTTCACTCATCTAATCATATAAAACTGCTCTTGATCATCAAAAATTAATCAGTGAAGCTTAATTATGTGTATCATTTAATTATGTATTATTATATTACTAAAGAAAATTAACCTCTCAAATAACAATAATTATTCTTAGAAGATATTTTAATACATGATGATTAGATAATAATTAAAAAAATTACACTTAAAATTATTTGAAAAAAAAAACTCCCATTGCATACCGCTGGATTCAAAAGATGATTTTTATGAAATTCGGGGCCATTTCCTCCTTTATCATAATGTACTCAGCCTATTCCAGAAAACCTACACTGCCCTGCCCCACCACTACCGCAAATCCTAGCGGCAGGCCGTGGAAGCTAAAACTTCCACACTTGTGTATTTTGGACAGTGCTTTGAAGATTTTACGATCCTATTCCTGATTGACCAATTAAAACTGCAAATAATTAATAAGTAAAAATTATAATTGACGAGTTAATTTACACCACAATGTCACCCAATGTTTTGATTCGGTCAATATTTTTTAATTGAATTCGGTTTAGTTATGATTTGATAAATTATCAAACTAAAATTGAGTGGATTCAATATTTAGATGTATAAATTTAAATATTATATAGAGTTAAATAATAAAATGTTAAAAGTCAAAAATTAAGACTAAAAAATATTTTATAATACATATTTTGAAACATATCATATCCATACAAAAATATTAATTTAAGTTAAAAAAATTTGTAATTTATCACTATTTCTTTAAAAAAGTTTTTAAATATTATATAAATCGAGCTAGGTTAAATCATTCAGGATTGCAGCCCAAATCTAACCCGAAGTCTATTTTCTAGATCAGAGCCTAATCCAATTAGCTTCATATTAGACCGAATTATTGAGGCGAGATTGATGTTGAACAGTCCTAACTTCGCCTATCGAGAAGTTGAAAGGTGGGTTTAGTAGGCCATGTACCTATTTTCTTTCATTTTCAGTGACTTTTAAGAATAAATATGGAATGGTGGACCTTGCCTGCAAGGTGACCTCATTTTACGATGAAGGGAAAATAGTACAGAGATATTTTAAATTTTGATCTTTATATTAATTATTATCACAAACTTTTAGATATTCTTAATTAGTCTTTAAATTTTAGTTAATATCTTAATATATCTTTTTATTTAATTTAGATTTGTTAATGTTAAGTTTGGATTTTTATTAATTAATTTATTAAAATTTAATTTTAAATATATTTTTTTACAAAAAAAAAAACAAATTTATTTTAAAATAAAATTTATTTTTATTTATTTGGTAATAATAAATGTATTTATAATTGAATTTTAATAAATAAATTAATAAACAATCTAAAATTAATGTTGAGTAAGAAATTGTTACACTATATTATTATTAATAAATTAAAAATTCAAATTCAAAAAAATAATTTATTTGAAAATTAATTAAAATTTAAAGACTAATTAAAAAAAATAAAATTAGTGATGATAATTTATAGAAAGATCAAATTTCAGAGTTTCATGTTTTTTCCTGTGAAGAGTTCAAATCATACATTGCTTACACATAGTTTGGTCTATATCACAAGAGTTTGGTGGCTTGTGATGGTCCCTATCTTCTTTTCATTTTTGGCTATTGAGATACAATAATGATCATCTTATATTTTAAAAAAAGGTATAATACTGTTTATATTATTTTTAAAAAGATGATTGAGTAAAAGAAAATAATAAAAAATATGTATAATAAATAATATTAAATTAAGTATAAAAAAAAGTATATATATTATTTAATGTAAGAATATAAGTGTTGATTGGGATAAGGGAGAAGGAGCAAAGTGAGGCTGAGTGCTTCAGATGAAGGTTTAGGATTACAAACTTGGGATTCCTCTCTAGGTCTATAACTTAGAAGAGACATAAATGGAAGTTGTCTTAAACTCAAAGGCATTATGGGAATTTACAAAAAAAAAATGGCATTATGGGAATTAAAATTTTGCTTTGTCTTATCCTTATTAGTGGACATACACCGAATATTTCACATCAAGTGGTGTCATTAGAAGTGTTAACAATGGAGTTTGTTAAAGGAATTATTTAGTTTCGTTGTTATTGCTGCAGGCATGATATGTCAAATGGTAATTGAAGTTTTATTTTGTTAGGTATATGTGTAAGGTAGCTTGATCATTTATTATCAAACTCATAGTATATTTGACCAATTTGTTTATTTTCAAAAAAATTTACCCAAAATATATTATTCTATGGAATTTTACTTGGAATTTGAAATATATTTGAATTATTTATTTTTCTTAGCTATTTAATTATTTTATTATTTATGATAAATGACTAACAATATATTATCACAGACTGGTAGAGAAGTTCTCATAAAGTCACTAGCCCCAGCTATCTCAACGTACATTATGGTTCCTTCTCTCTCAATCAATTTGTGATCAGGTTGAGGCAATGATTCATAGCTTTTAGTGGGGGAGTAAAGTTCGTGAAAGGAAAAATCATTGGGTAAGATGAGAGAAGCCATGTGACACTAAAAAGGATGGGGTCTTGGCTTTCAAAGCTTCCATTCTTTTAACATGGTAATTGGAATTTTATTTTGTTATGTATTTGTGTAAGGTAGCTTGATCTTATATTATTAAACTCAGTATATTTGACCAATTTGTTTATTTTCAATTTGTTTAATTAATCCAGGAAGTGCAGAGAGAATGATAGAAGCAAGTATGGCCATAGGAGTGTAGTATAGAAGCCTTGTAAATAATTCCAGGCACAGAAGCACAGTAATGGCCATCACAATATTTGATACTGATGTTTGACATCCTGCACTGAAATTTACTGCAGTCCTTGAGAAAGAACCTGCGAGTGTTAAGCATGAAACTGTAAACAAATTTTTTTTTTTGGGTGCAAAACTGTAAACAAATTTGATACACCTCAAACAGCCTTAAAGCTATATGCAGTTTTCTGCATTGATGCACAAGAGAAATATTACAGATTAATCGCACAATTATTAGCCAAAAAAAGTCACCAGTTGCCACATAGCATGAAGTTAAAGATCCTGCAATGTTCATACAGCCCATTGCTAACATCTCTTTGTTCCCATCAAGATGGTATCCCTTAATGGAAGCAAAAGATCGACCAACAGCTATTGCTTCCTGAATCAAAAGTTCATATTGCCATTAACAAGACAGAACTTGGAGTTGGTAAAAAGATAAAACTATTGGGAAAAGAAAAATAAAAAAAGGGTGATTCAGAGGATTAACAACAGTGACAGACCTAGAAAATTTGGATAACGGGGGCAAGATGACTAAGATAATACAAAAGCATAAATAAATATTTATTAAATATTTATATTTACATATCAAAATACAATATTATAAGATAACAAATTTAATTTGAATTCATTACTAATGCCAATTATTTTTATATTATCATCTAAACCTATATTGTTATAATCTTAAATGAATTTAACCTTTTAAGATAATTATATTAAACAAGTAGTAGGGACAAATCTTTATAAATTTTGAAATATATAAAAGAATAACAAAATTACACATAACAATTTTTAAAAAATACTGTAGCACTATGGGGCATAAGCCCCAAGGACCTACAATGTAGGCAAGGGTGAGCATGGTGCGGTCCAATGTGGTTTTCTGTATCGAACAAAACTGAACCGGAAATATGGTTCAGTTTTTTAAAACCAAACCATTTTTATTTTATTGGGAATAAACTGAATTATAAGAACTGGTTTAACTAGTTCGGTTAACCAGTGCAACATGTGATGAACTGGTTTATCAATGAATTTGAAATTGAGTGTACCCATTTACCTGCTTCTATGTATACCTATCATAATCAATCTGGGTTACTCTTTAATTTCATTGGTTGGTTTTCCGAAATTATGAAAAAAATGAAGACATGGTCATTGCCTTTGATTTGACAGAAAGGAATTTATCAGAGGTACCGATGCCAGATGGTGATTTAAGATGTTACTATAGTGGTTTGAATTTTAGCATAATCGAGGGATGTCTCAGATTATGTTACAGGGGTGATTTTGCTGAGGTATGGGTGATGATGAAGGAATATGAAGTGTAGTCATCCTGGATTTAGTCCATTGATGTGCCTGATGTTCCTACCAAAGAATTTTACCCGATAATATGCTTAACCAAAGGTGGTGAAAATGTCCAAACCTGCTGGATCTGGGTCCAAACCCTCCACTCTTTGCCTAGACACTCCAAACTTGTCCGCATGGAGGAGCAACAGCAGCACCACCTCCAGCCGCACATGAGTTGTTGGGTTCATGCACTGGGTTGGTGTTATTGCACAGTGGAGGACACAGCCATGACTAAGGCTTCGGTGGTGGTGGTCGTCGATGGCTAGAGGCAATGTAAGGTGCAATTAATGGCAGGGCTTGGTGAAGAACGGTGGCTTGTGGGCTTTGGAATGGTTGCTGGGCATAGGTGGTGATGAAGCGGAGGTCTGGTGACTATCTTAGTTGGTTCCTAGTGGCTGGAATGAATTCCTTTACAATATGGACAAAACCAGAAAATAACCTGTTAAGGATTCAACCATTGCTCTCATTTGTTTCATTATTAATGATTGAGATTGAAAGGTGTACAATCAAGGAAGCACGGACACGGAAAAAGGAGTGGCGTACTGGTGTCGGACACGTTTCCTACACCGGAGCGTCGATGACACGGCCGAACACGTGTCCGTACGGTGTCCGGCCCCATTTTCAGAGTTTGCTTGTTGCACCGCCCTCCGACATAGCTCTGACAATGCCCGACATGGCTCAGACTTGCCCACAACGGCCCATCGACATGGCCCACCTCTAAAAGGTTAGGTTTAAAGTTTGCTGTAGGCCTATAGCTCTCTGTTCTTCACGCTGAAAAACTCCATTCTTTTTCCTGACTTCCTCTGATCCTCACGCAGGCACACGGCGGCAACGTTCACGGCGACAATTTGCTTTTTCCGGTCACCAACGTCCAACGCTCCAGCAGTGCTACTCCATGACTACGACATCGATGGGTAAGGGCATAAAGCTAATATAGATCAAAGCTTTTAAGTTTTAAAAGAAGAAGGTGATGGAACGACTGTCATATATTGAGTTTTAAAATTGCTTCATATATTACTCAAAGCTTCTGTACTCAAATGTCATATATTGAGTTTGCTTTTTTGTTTTACTGTTTTAGTTTTATATACATTTTTCTGGGTGCTTTTGATTTAGATTCACCTTATACGTTTTCTAATTTTAAAATTCACCTCACGTTACAGGTGAATAACTAATAATGATAATTGATCAAGTAAACCTCAGTTTAATGATACGTATATATTTAATGATACGCATATATTTTAAAATATTTGCGTATAATAAATGATAATGCTTTTGTGAGCCCCTTGAAGCCACTGAGGTGAATTTTAAAATATATAGATTTGGTATAAAATAAAATAATGATACTTGATAAAGTAAAAATAACTAATAAGTGAGTGTTTATATCTTAAAATTTAATTCTTAAATTCATTTTATAATGTATATATGTTTAACTTTTGGTGTTGATAATTTTAATCTTTGATAGGACAATGACTACATCAGCTGGTGCAAGTTTTAGCTCTAGTTCTACTATCACTAGTGGATTTGCAACTACTGAAATTAGTGATAAAAAAATCCTCTTTGAGCATATGCTAAGACTATAGAAAATAGTTCAATTGCAGGTGGTGGAAATTAGAGTTGGTCCTGTAATTTTTGTTCTAAAGTTATTCGTGGTTCATGCTTAGAGTTAGAGCTCATTTGCTTAGAATCCCTGGTAATGGGGTTGCTGGTTGTGTGAAGGTGAATACTGATTATTTGGAAAAATTGAAAAAAATTGATGAAGAAGCTGAGAAGACATCAAAACCACCTCATGTTCCATTGCCAAAAGAAAGTCAAAATGCCTCCTCAGCCCCTAAAGGTTTGATAGGGAAAAGAAGAAAAATAGGTCCTTTGGAAGCAGCATTCAACAATGAAGAAAGAGCTCAACTTACTGCTGAAATTATTAGGATGTTTTATTCTGCAGGCTTACCATTTTATCTTGCAAGAAACCCTTATTATATGAGTTTTTTTGCTTTTGATGCTAGCCATTCATTGTCTGGTTTTTTACCTCCCGGTTATAACGCTTTGAGAACAATCCTCTTACAATAAGAGAAAGCAAATGTTGAGAAATTGCTTCAACCCATTAAAGGTTTGTGGGCTTCAAAAGGTGTTAGCATTATTGTTGATGGGTGCACTGATGCACAAAGATGACCTTTGATAAATTTTATGGCTGCAAGTGAAGGCGGTCCTATTTTCTTGAAGGCTATTAATGCCTCTGAGGAGATTAAAAATAAACATTATATGGCTGGCTTGATTAGAGATGTAATCAATGAAGTAGGGGCTGAAAATGTAGTGCAAATCATAACTGACAATGCTGCTATTTGTAAAGCTATGAGGATGTTGATTGAAGCTAACATTCCTCATATATTTTGGACTCCTTGTGTGGTACATACTTTGAATCTCGCGCTAAAGAATATATGTGCTGCTAAAGATACTGAAAAGAATGAGGTTACATATGCTAAGTGTCATTGGATCACCCAAATTACTGATGATGTTTCATTTATCAAAAATTTTATTATGAACCACTCTATGAGATTAGCCATCTTCAATGTGTTTGTGCCATTAAAGTTACTTGCCATTGCTAATACACGATTTGCATCAGTTGTAGTGATGTTGAAACGGTTCAAACTCATAAAGTATGCTTTGCAAGAAATGGTCATTAGTCTTGAGTGGAACTCTTATAGAGAAGATGATGTGGGAAAGGCTACAACAGCAAAGGCTTTTATTTTAGATGATTTATGGTGGGATAAAATTGAGTACATCATTTCTTTTACAGATCCAATATATGACATGCTTCGATTCTGTGACAAAGATGTTCCTACTCTTCATTTGGTATATGAAATGTGGGATACAATGATAGAAAAAGTGAAAGTAGTAATTTATCGACATGAAGGAAAGAGGGGAGATGAGCCATCAACATTCTATGAAGTGGTTTATGATATTCTCATTGATAGGTGGACTAAGAATAACACCCCACTCTATTGCATGGCACATTCTTTAAACCCAAAGTAAGTTTACATTTTAATGATTTATTATTAAAATTTATAACAATGTAACATATTATTAACTATTGCTTTACTTGTAGGTACTATAGTAATCAGTGGCTTCAAGGGGCTCCAACTAGAAAACCTCCTCATCAAGATGATGAAATCTCTGCAGAGAAGAACAAGTGTATTAAGAGATATTTTCCTAATTCTAATGATAGAAAGAAAGTTGCTATTGATTTTTCTAGATTCTTATCAACTGCAGATGTGTTTTCTAGTTTTGATTTGATTCGAGATAGGTGGGAGTTAAATCCTAAATCTTGGCGGGTGAACCATGGAGCTTCTGCACCTTTACTTCAAAAATTAGCTTTAAAGCTTCTTGTGTAGCCTTGTTCTTCATCATGTTGTGAGAGAAATCAGAGTACGTATTCCTTTATTCATTCTGTAAAGAGAAACAAGATGAATCCAACAAGGGCAGAAGATTTAGTATATGTATATACTAATCTTCGACTCTTGTCTAGGAGAAGTGAAGCATATAAGGTTGGAGAAACTAAGATGTGAGATATTAGTGGAGATGCATTTGAACCATGTGATAATGGTCCTGGTCTTCTTAAAATTGCAAATTTATCATTGGATGAGCCAGATTTGGAAGCCGTATTATTTGCAGATGATGGACATAGAAGAGAAGATATTGACACTATTCATATAAATTAGTAGTTTTTTCATTTACAAATTTGGAAGTCATATTTTTTTTTTTACTTTATGTTAAGGATTTGAGTTTTTATATTAAGAATATGTCTTTTCATGATTATAACACATTTATTTTATGTTTTATTGTATAACGTGTCCCAACCGTGTCATGTCCTATATTTTTTGAAATGTGTCGTATCACTATATCCGTGTCGTGTCGAATCCGTATCTCGTGCATGTCCGTGCTTCCTAGTGTACAATGCATCTTATTTTTAAGGGAGCATGATAGATGTCACGAATAGATGGGTGGTGACTTCAATAGGTCAAACTCAATCCTCTACGGAGGATATGTGAAGGCTTATTACAACACTCTTCGAGAGAAAATCAAACTTGTTCGTAAATAGTTTCCTTTTTGCCTTAAAATTTTGGTCATCTCTTGAGTAAAACAAATGTGATTTTTTTATATTTTTTTCATATCATTTTTTATATTATTTTTTATAATTTTAGTTACAATATTTTCTTCCATTATTTTCTTTTATTTAATTATAATTATTAAAAATAATATAAAAATAGTATATAAGAAAAAATGATGTATGAATTTTTTTTTTTGAATAAAACGATTAGATTTTTGGGAACGCAAACTAGGATGTAATGGGCGAAGAAAATTGGGAGAGCAATTTATGTATCTACTCAGGACAATTTCTCTTATTAATTACAATTTCTTGTGATATTTTGAATCATTGTTTATTTACACGTAACATGTCCATATCATTTTACAAAAAAAAGAAAAAATAAAAACTTGTCCATATCATTCTTAATTCATTTTATGGAGTTTTTCATGTAACTAACGAAGGATGGGGGCATTGCACCAACTAGGGATGGAAACAGGTTAATTGACCTTATCAGGGCGTGCGCTGCTATTTTTTTGTGTTTCATTCTATCTGGCCTTGTTTAGAAAATGAAGCAGTTCAGACCTTTTAAAACTGTTTCATTTAGTAGGTCAAACCTGACCTCTCAACAATGCCTGTTAGCTATTAGGCCGGCCTGTTTATACCTATTTATAAATATATTCTTTTTTTTTTCAATGATCTTTCAAGACTTGTTTAAAGGCCTAGGCTTATTTGAGGCTTATATGAGAGCCTTGACCTGCTGGCCTATTTAGAGGTCTTAGCAGGCTTCTAAACAGGCTTCAGGGCAGGTCAGATTTCTTAAACAGGTCAAGCCAAACTCAAAAAAAAGTCTTTGATAGATAATATGGTATGACTCAAATTTAGATATTTATAACACGCGTCTGATCTATTTAAGTAAGTTCGATTCGACTTGACATGTTTGCATCCCTAACACCATCCTTTGCGGCATTTGAAGTGTCAAATATCGAATTTTCAATAATATAAAGTAGAAAACAACACCTGCACAAAAAAAAAAAAGAAAACAATACACATAAAAAAGGAAAGTGACAAAAATAAATTAACGATAAAGAATTCCATTTTTTTATAATTGTCATTACATTCCAACAGTGACTTTATGAATGATTGAAAATTATGGCTTTGTTTTTTCCCCCTTTTTTTGATATGAACTCGGTGATTATTTATTTATTTTTTCTTTGGGTTACATTTCTAGATGATCAGTTTTAATTCTCAGTACACAAACAATATAACTTTTGACGTTAGCATTTGTCAAGTGCATATTGACTTTTCCATGTTGGCCTTTTCACTCATCTAATCATATAAAACTGCTCTTGATCATCAAAAATTAATCAGTGAAGCTTAATTATGTGTATCATTTAATTATGTATTATTATATTACTAAAGAAAATTAACCTCTCAAATAACAATAATTATTCTTAGAATATATTTTAATACATGATGATTAGATAATAATTAAAAAAATTACACTTTTAAAATTATTTGAAAAAAAAAAACTCCCATTGCATACCGCTGGATTCAAAAGATAATTTTTATGAAATTCGGGGCCATTTCCTCCTTTATCATAATGTACTCAGCCTTTTCCAGAAAACCTACACTGCCCTGCCCCACCACTGCCGCAAATCCTAGCGGCAGGCCGTGGAAGCTAAAACTTCCACACTTGTGTATTTTGGACAGTGCTTTGAAGATTTTACGATCCTATTCCTGATTGACCAATTAAAACTGCAAATAATTAATAAGTAAAAATTATAATTGACGAGTTAATTTACACCACAATGTCACCCAATGTTTTGATTCGGACAATATTTTTTAATTGAATTCGGTTTAGTTATGATTTGATAAATTATCAAACTAAAATTGAGTGGATTCAATATTTAGATGTATAAATTTAAATATTATATAGAGTTAAATAATAAAATGTTAAAAGTCAAAAAATTAAGACTAAAAAATATTTTATAATACATATTTTGAAACATATCATATCCATACAAAAATATTAATTTAAGTTAAAAAAATTGTAATTTATCACTATTTCTTTAAAAGAAGTTTTTAAATATTATATAAATCGAGCTAGGTTAAATCATTCAGGAGTGCAACCCAAATCTAACCCGAAGTCTATTTTCTAGATCAGAGCCTAATCCAATTAGCTTCATATTAGACCGAATTATTGAGGCGAGATTGATGTTGAACAGTCCTAATTTCGCCTATCGAAAAGTTGAAAGGTGGGTTTAGTAGGCCATGTACCTATTTTCTTTCATTTTCAGTGACTTTAAGAATAAATATGGAATGGTGGACCTTGCCTGCAAGTTGACCTCATTTTACGATGAAGGGAAAATAGTACAGAGATCTTTTAAATTTTGATCTTTATATTAATTATTATCACAAACTTTTAGATATTCTTAATTAGTCTTTAAATTTTAATTAATATCTTAATATATCTTTTTATTTAATTTAGATTTATTAATGTTAAGTTTGGATTATTTATTTATTAAAATTTAATTTTAAATATATTTTATTCCTTACAAAAAAAAAAAAATTTATTTTAAAATAAAATTTATTTTTATTTATTTGGTAATAATAAATGTATTTATAATTAAATTTTAATAAATAAATTAATAAACAATCTAAAATTAATATTGAGTAAGAAATTGTTACACTATTATTATTATTAATAAATTAACAAATTCAAATTAAACAAAATAATTTATTTAAAAATTAATTAGAATTTAAGGATTAATTAAAAATAAAATTAGTGATGATAATTTATAGGAAGATCAAATTTCAGAGTTTTATGTTTTTTCCTGTGAAGATTTCAAATCATACATTGCGTACACATAATTTGGTCTATATCACAAGAGTTTGGTGGCTTGTGATGGTCCCTATCTTTTCATTTTTGGTTATTGGGATACAATAATGATCATCTTATATTTCTAAAAAAAAATGTAATATTATTTATATTATTTTTAAAAAATATGATTGAATGAGAATAAATGATAAAAAAATATGTATAATAAATAATATTAAATTAGATAAAAAAAAAAGTGTATATATTATTTGATATAAAAATATAAGTGTTAAATGGGATAAGGGAGAAGGAGCAAAGTGAGGCTGAGTGCATCATATGAAGGTTTAGGATTACAAACTTGGGATTCCTCTCTAGGTCTATATCTTAGTCTCTGAAGAGACATAAAAGGAAGTTGTCTTAAACTCAAAGGCATTATGGGAATTTACAAAAGAAAAATGGCATTATGGGAATTATAATTTTGCTTTGTCTTATCCTTATTAGTGGACATCACCGAACATTTCACGTCAAGTCGTGTCATTAGAAGTGTTAACAATGGAGTTTGTTAAAGGAATTATTTAGTTTCGTTGTTATTGCTGCAGGCATGATATGTCAAATGGAAATTGAAGTTTTATTTTGTTAGGTATATGTGTAAGGTAGCTTGATCTTATATTATCAAACTCATAGTATATTTGACCAATTTGCTTATTTTCAAAAAAATTTACCCAAAATATATTATTCTATGGAATTTTACTTGGAATTTGAAATGTATTTGAATTATTTATTTTTCTTAGCTATTTAATTATTTAATTATTTATGATAAATGAGTAACAATATATTATCACAGACTGGCAGAGAAGTTCTCATAAAGTCACTAGCCCAAGCTATCTCAACGTACATTATGGTTCCTTCTCCCTCAATCAATTTGTGATCAGGTTGAGGCAATGATTCATAGCTTTTAGTGGGGGAGTAATGCTCGTGAAAGGAAAAATCATTGGGTAAGATGAGAGAAGCTATGTGACACTAAAAAGGACGGGGTCTTGGCTTTCAAAGCTTCCATTCTTTTAACATGGTAATTGGAGTTTTATTTTGTTATGTATACGTGTAAGGTAGCTTGATCTTATATTATTAAACTCATAGTATATTTGACCAATTTGTTTATTTTCAATTTTTTTACCCAAAATATATTGTTCTACGGAATTTTACTTGTAATTTGAAGTGTATTTGAATTATTTATTTTTCTTAGCTATTTAATTATTTTATTATTTATGATAAATGACTAACAATATATTATCACAGACTGGTAGAGAACTTCTCATAAAGTCAGTAGCCCAAGCTATCTCAACGTACATTATGGTTCCTTCTCCCTCAATCAGTTTGTGACCAGGTTGAGGCAATGATTCATAGTTTTTAGTGGGGAAGTAAAGCTCGTGAAAGGAAAAATCATTGCGTAAGATGAGAGAAGCTATGTGACACCAAAAAGGATGGGGTCTTGGCTTTCAAAGCTTTCATTCTTTTAACATGGCTTTGTTGGCAAAACAAATGTGGTGGATCATGCAATCCCTGAATACACTAATGGCATGAGTTTTGGGCAGTAAATACTTCTCCTTTGGTAATGTCCTACACTCTAAATTGATGACAAATCCTATTTATACGTGGAGGAGTGTGTGGAATGCTACATCAGTGATTGAATTGGGTGCTTATTGGAGAGTGGGAAATAGGCAATTTATTAGAATTTGGGGTGATAGGTGGCTCCCTTTTCAGAATAGATTCAAACTGTGGTCTCCTCTGTCAATTTTGGACAAGGACGAAACAGTTGCTACTCTGATAAATTAAAATCACACATGGAATGAGGCTTTGGTGAATAGTCTTTTCTTACATTTTGAAGCTGCACAAATACTGAGTATTCCCCTACCTGTTTTTGAAACTCAAGACAATCTTGTTTGGAGTGCTTGCAAACATGGAAACTACTCTGTAAAAACAGGAAACCACTTGTACAAAGCTTCTCTAGACACAAATGTGAGTACTAGCAGTGTTGATGAGTCCCAACAGAGAGTTTGGAGCAAAGTTTGGAAACTAAATGTTTCTCCTCGGTCTAAAATCTTTCTATGGAGAGTCCTCTAGAAGGGCATTCCAACCAGAGCTAGTCTTTGTAGAAGGGGCATGTCTTGCCCCAATATATGTTCTAGATGCTTACTTAAAGAGGAGAATGTAGATCATGCGTTGAGGGATTGTGACTGGGTTAAGAGACTTTGGTTTATGTTTCCTTGTGGCTTAATGGTTGATCAATCTAGTCATGTTCCCATAACTAGTTGGTTATAGAAGATTTTTCTCAATTAGCCTGATGAAGTCATCGAGCTCTTTGTTACAATCATGCATGGAGTGTGGCTGTCTATGAATCAACTTTGCTTCAAAAATAGAGATAAAAGACTTGAGTTGGTAATCTCAAAGGCTACAAAACTATTACAAGACCTCCAGGCAGCAGGTAGGAGGGACATGTTGCTGACTACTCACCAATCCCACCAATCTTTACAGTTGTTGGATGTTTGAAAACCACCTAATTCTGGCTTTGCAAAAATAAATATGGATGCTACTGTCTTCCCCAATGGTTCCTGTGGATTAGGTGCTATTATCAAGGATGCTGAAGGCAATGTGTTGGGGGCAGCTTGCTGCAGGAAAAAAGGGGCAATTTCACTCCATCCATTACAGAAGTGTTGGCCATTCGAGAAGGATTGTTGCTGGCTCGTGATTTGTGTCTTTGGGACGTACACATTGAATCAGATTCATCTGAATGTGTACTTGAATTAAAATCATCATTTTCTCAGGCTAGTTATTTAGGTAGCATTCTTGATGATTGTAAAATGTTGGGAAAAGATTTTTGGAATTTTTGCTGCTCATATGTTAGGAGGGGGTTGGTTTGATGTGGATTGTGATTAAAAATTAATAATGAAAATCAGTTGTCAAGTTTCACTAAAAATATATAAAATCTTGCAACTAGTTGTAATTAGTAATGGTCGATTTACAGAGAACTAATTCAATTAACATTATAGATTCTTTTTTAAGTTAAACTCTTAAAAACAGTAATAAGTAAAAAAAGGGAATTTTGTTAATTAAAACTAAAAATAAAAATAAAACTTAAAACAAGAACAGTAAATACATATTGAAATACAAAGTTAAAGATATTGGTTAAGAGATGGAATCCACCATTAAATTTATATGATTATACTAACTTACATACTCTTTATAACAACATGATCAATTATGTTCTTATGTGATTGTGAGACAAATCTCCTATTTTCCTTAAGTTTCGCTTAATTCAACAACCGCTCAAATTAATCCCTAATCACTAATAAGCTATAAAGCAACCGCTCTTACACCTACTTAATGATTGCATTAAGAATTAGAAAATTAATCATACTAAGATCTAATCACACACTGAGATTAAATTACTTAGATCATATGTTTCACTAGTTTTACCACCGCAACCGCGTATAGCAATCTTAGTTTTACCACTCTCAAAATTTGGCAAGAATATAAAAACCTTTATATTGATTTAAGATCAGAAACATATGAATAAAAACATAACTGTATTGATATAAAGAAATATGCAAAATTTACATAATCAAAACCAGGGTTTCATCTTCCCTTAACCAATCAAGAAGTTTAGTCACACATGACAAATTTAAAATCACAAGAAAAATAGAAGAAAAACATAGGTCAGAATGAAAGTGCAAAAGAAAATTAAAGATCAAACTAGTTTCCAATGATCAAGGTTGATTGATCTCCGATTGCTCGAACCTGAGACTCCAATCTTTGATCAAATCTTCCTCTTTCTTGTTCTTCGTGTTTCTCTCAGTTCCCTTGACGACTCTCAATCCAGATATCTCCTTAGGGGCTCTAGGCAACCTTATTTATAAGTTTGGATATCTAATTCAGCATCAAAATTCGAATTTAGGTTTCTGAACCGATCACATGACCCTACCAGTGTCTGAGTTTGGTAACACACTTCCAACTGGTTTAAAAGTCAAAGAAGAACACGGCCTAGCCCGTGTCAGATGGCACGGGCCGTGTTATTGGTCAAGGCTCAAAGCTGAATTCTATTGGAAGACAGAGACGTACACGGCCTACCCTGTGTCATATGACACGGGCCGTGTTGACCAAAAATAGGAGTTAACCTAGCCTTGACGTAGTCAAAGGAGTACATGACTCACCCCGTGTCATATGACATGGGCCGTGTCACTCACTTTCTTCAAATGCAACCTTAATTCTTCACAAATGCTTTTCTTCCTTTGCTTCTAAGGGTAAAACTGATCTTCTTATGTATTCATCTCTCTCCTCAAATGATCATCAAGCTTGGTTTGATGCTAATGGACTTAAACACTCAAAGATCTCCTGAAAAGCATAATTCATTTATGAGTGTTTATAACCACATTTAAGCATAGTTTCACAATAAACATCCGATTAAACTCTAAATCAGAAACTTAGCTAAATATCAACAATTGAGCATATATGGAGTCCAATTAAATCAAACAAAAGGTATTTAAGATATTGAAATTATCAATAAATCATGGGTAATAAAGTTGCTCATAATCTAGCCTATCTAGCCATGATCCATAATTGTAAGGTTTGGGTTGAAGAAGTCTGTATTCTAGCAGCCCTCTCCATTTTCTTTCTTTCTTTTCTTATTTTCTTAGTTTTTTTTAATGAATTTACCCAGATATTTTATATCTGTGATCTTTTAGATAAATCTAGAGAGTTTGACTTTGAATTTATCAGATTTGCCTATTATTATAGTAAATATAGAATGTTTAGCTTTGGTTATCTCATATCATTTGTATGTTTTGGCAGCCAAACTAAATAATAAGAGCTTTAGATCTATTAAGATAAGAGACGTGATACTCTTTTCAATCGGTAGCCTGCTGTGTGTCAGTCTCCATAGTGAAAGATACATCATAATCAATAATCTATGAACTAAGAGTAAAACTACAAATCATAGGTTAGTTTTGGGTAAAGATTGCATCTATTTTCTTCTCTTGATAAGTCTATTATTTTTTACTGGGATTGTAAGTATTGTTAGGCTTTTATTTTAATAAATTAAGTAAACACCCAATCTCGTCCCTGAGAAAAACTTCGCCCCTTATATTACTCCTTGAGAAATGAAAACTCCCAACTTGGTCACTGAGAATCTCAAAAACCATGTCAAATTAGTCCATAAGGATAAGGGGTGTGTCAAGATGATTAATGAGTTGGGTAATAACAACGAACTTCACCTTTATTTTCTGAATGAAAAAGATTTAAGACAAGACAATGAGGATGAAGATGAGAGTGAGGGTACTGACCATGAGGAACCAACAAGGACCACTAAACAACCTGTTGAGAGCACTCAAACTAAGTTTGAAACTTGAGATCTCTCCTCTCCATCCACTTAAAGCACTCAAGAACCACAAGACACCCCTACAATCACTCTTAACACCCTTGTAAGCACTAAAAACACCCTTGCACAAACTAATGAAGGAGAGGCTAGAAGAAACCAAAAGATAAGGTGACTCAATAGGTCCACCACATGTAGGTTGAACACTAGGTCAAGAAACACCCCAATTAAGGACAGTAGTGATGAAGAGTGTATGTGGGGAACTAAAATCATGTATTCCACCTTCCCAATGGGTGGAGGATCTGGGGTACCAAACTGTTGAACTAGTTTCACTATGTAGCTTATCAAACTCTAATGAGGATGGGGGTAAGGATGTAAATCCATAATTCAACTCCCATGCTGAGTTTGGTAATGTGGTTTTAAAGTTAGGTGTGGAGTTTCCTACCCTAACCATGATTTAGAATGCTGTAAAGGATTATACTATCTACATTGGCAGGAGGTTAAGTGGGTAAAAACTGATATGGTCAGATGTGGGGCAATTTGTAAGGAGGAAGATTGTTGTTGGGAGATAATGTGTAGCATAAACAATAGGACAAATTCATACCAAATTAATACCTTTTGTGAATAGACATAAGTGTTGTAAGTATTTTAGGAACAGACAAGCTTCGAGTAAATGGGTTATTGGTAAGTTGGTGGAGGAGATAAGGTCACACCCTATCATAGATGGGAGAGATGCTTATGAACAAATGAAAATAAACATAAAATCTAATTAGTTGATAGCAAGGTTAATAAGGAATTATATCAAGCTAGAAAAACTATTTAGGGGTTTAAGATTGAACAATATACGAAGTTGTGAGATTATGCACATGAATTGAAGAAGATAAATCAAGATTCAATTTTCCTAATAAAGGTGGAGAGGCCAACACTGGATTTGTTGCCTACATTCCAGAGATTCTACTTTGGTTTTAAGGCTTTGAAGAAGGTTTTCCTAGCAATGTGCATTCTTTTGATTGGGTTGGATGGCTGCCACTTGAAAAGATACTATAGTGGCCAATTACTTTCAACTTACTCATAAGATGGAGATGATGCATTCTATGTAATTGTTTATGCAATTGTTGATATTTAGTCAAAAGAACTCACAATTATTTGTTTCTAATTCATTTCTACATTATTATATTGTATCTAAATTACTTACTAAGCTTTATTTGTAGACACATGGTCTTGGTTCCGAAATTTGCTACTTGAGAACCTTGGTGACCCTAGAGAACATGGTTTCAAATTTATAACAGATCAACATAAGGTACCCCCTTTATTTTCAACCATTTTCATTTTGATTTTGTCTTATTCTTATATGATACTATTGTGTCATTTTAGTCTTAAGTTACAGTTAGTTGGGGTTTAATTTGCATGTACAATATGTCATGTTGGGTTTACTTCCAACGATGCAAGAATTAATGCTTGGAGTACCACACAAATTCTATGCAAGGCACATCTAAAAAAATTTTACTAAGCATTAGGCTATTGATTGTTTTGGGCCTTGTTTTAGGGTACCCTTAGAATTTAGGACCTTGTTTTGGGCTATTGGTAAATCCACCACCCCACAAGAACAAAAGATGAACATACAAAAACTAAATAGTTTGAGACATAAGGCATGGGAGTGGCTGAGCATGTAGGTCCTATTTTAGTACATCCACTAAGAACTAGTCTTTGTTAAACAACATGTGTGAATAATTTAATGGGAAGATTGTTAAGTATAGAGTAAAACCCATCATTACATTGGTAAAGGAAGTTAGATGTTACATAATGAGAAACATGAATGCCTAGAGGGAGCTTATGCAAGGGTACCAATGTCCAATCTGTCCAGAATAACAAAAGAGGTTAGAGGTGGCTAAGAAAGAGAGCTTTAATTGGACCCCTAAACAGATAGGAGACTCTGATGGGAATAGGTTTGAGGTGCTTTGCATGCCACACAAGGTTTATGTTAATTTAGGTGAATGTACATGCACATGCAGGGTGTGGAACCTCACTAGTGTGCCTTGCATGCATGCATGCATGTGCTGCACTTGGGTATTAAAACCTAAATCCTGAATACTATGTCCATCCTTATTTGTCCATAAGAATATGGAAGTTGGCATTTGCTTCATTCATCAATGTAGTGACTAGTGAGGAATTTTGGGAGAAGATAGAACTGATCCAACAATTAAAAGAACCTCTTTATAGGCCTAAGAAAATAAGAAGAAGGGACCAAGATGAAGAAATTTAGAATCCATACCACTTGAAAAGAAAGCACAAGCCAATTCAATGTTCCAAATGTGGGGAAACATACCACAATTACAAAACATGCAAGGATTCAGCCTCAACAAGCTTAAACCAAGGTCAACAAGTAAAAATCACTAGTGAGAGAGTTACTGAAGTTTTAGGTCCTAAACTTATTATAGGTCCTCTAGCTCCACCTTTAAGTCATGAGGTAATTGTGTATTTTATGTGTTTGATTTGGTAATTATTTTGTTTAATTTTCATGATTAATCCTCATTATTTTTTCTTAGGATGGAGAAACAATTCCATCACAACCTCCACCTAAGCAAGAGAGACTAACACCTCTTTAGCAACCTAAGATAAATATGTATTACCAAATTGACTTATTTTGCATGCTATGTGATTGCTACATCTCTAATTATTTGCTTGCATGTTATGTCTTAGAGTAGCACACCTATTCCATCACCATAACCCCCAATTGAGAAATCCAAAATAATTATAAAGTCAACTATTTTGGACCTAGTTCCATCCAAACCGAAATGGTTGGAATTCAACCAAGTTCAAAAGTGGAAATGAATGAAATAGCTACCATAGGCCTAGCAAAGGCGCAAAGGATGACACTTAGACTAGAACATAAGGGCTTTAGAGATTGGGAACTTTGATCTAATATATGGCTTGGAATGCTTTAGGTGAGGAAAGCTCTAGAGGCATCTCAGGCCTCGAGATTGGAGACTTCATGGTAACCATAAGATAAGGACACGTCTCATGATATCTAGGACGTTGCAATAAGTAAGGATTGTAACACCCCAAAATTTCCATCTCTTAAACAGTAATTTTGACAGTTAATAGAATTTTACTGTTTAGTAATTTCTGAATACTGTAAAATTATTTTGATTATTCTGTCAAGATATTTGATCATTTTGAGTGATTTACTCCGTGTCGGAAAATAATAATTTGGTGCCGAGGAAAATCTTTTTTGTATTTATTTCTCGATTTGTTAATTATTTTTAACAATCGACTTGATTTTCATACGTTTTCTAATTTTTGTGATTTTATGTGTGATTTTAATTTTTTTTCTGTTTGTGGGCTCTACGAAGTGTTTGTGGGCCCAGGTAACCATACGTGGGCCCAGGTGGGTCCCGCAAAGTGAAAAATTTTTCTACGCATAGAAAAATTTGTACTGTTTAGACGGAGACAGGGGATCTTACTAAACCTGAATCCGGAAACAGTTTTAAAAAATTTGTTTTGTACTGTATTTATTTATCAGAAGATAAAAATACAGTAAATATATTCTTTCATGGGATTTTTAGTAGATAAAAATAGAAATTATATTGCTTAAGTCAATATTGGTGGTTTAGATATCCACTATTGATTCAATTAATGGTTAAGAAATAAATTTAATAAAGAAACATAAGATAATCATCATTGATTTAATCAATGGTGTGAGAATAAACTTAGTTAGGCAAGCTTCAATATCAACCGTAGATTTAATCAACGGTGTAAATTTGATTATATAAAGTGACCATTTACAACCATTGGATTTAGAATTGATCAAGGGTGGAGATTTGGTCTTGTAAAGTAACAAGGACCATTTATGACCATTGGATGAAGAATTGATCAAAGGTGGAGATTTGGTCTTCTAAAAAGGTTATGACTAATTATAACCCTTGGATTTAAAGTTTGAAGGAGTAATCTTGACCCTTTATTTTGGAGACACATCTAATGACTAGAATTTAAAGGAGAAGGATCCAATGGCTTAGATTTAGTCTTCTAAAAATTAAAAGTCTACCTAAATCCTAACCATTGAATTAATCAATAGCTAGAAATGCTTCAAATAATAGCCTAATTAACAAGCCAAGTAAACTAAATTAAATGTTAAATTGTTATAATCTAATTCTTAATTAGATATCCTTATTTTAATTAGAGATTATAATATATGAAATAATATGTCTAATTAATTAGTTATGTAATTAGAAAATTAGTTAAGATTGATTAAGAAACTTAATCTAATGAATTAACTAAACAATTAGCAAGTAATTATGACAACTTTGGAGTGCATGATGAAGGGGGGACGGTTTTGGAGTGTTAGGAAGGAGGAGACATGTTTAGACATGCTTGTATAGCCTTTTTAGGCCAAAGAAAAAGATGACAAAGTGGAAGACTTTGTGCATCATGTGATAGCCTTCAATTATGCCAAATGAATTCATATCTCTCCATTCTTTCACTCCCACGGCAGCAGCACCTTTGGTTACACTCTCCATATTCATTTTTCTACTTCACCAAAAAGCCTTCATCAAATTCTCTCAAATTCTCTCAAAGTTCCAAGAACACAAAACAATCATTTTCCTTCCTTTTCTCACCTTATGATTCGGCCAAGCAACCCACAAACCCCATTACTCACCTATAATTTTCACTCACATTATTTTCTAAAGCTAAACACCATTCTAAATACTTTTCATTTAGAAAGTTTTCCCAAAATCCTACTCTAAGTGCTTCAAAATCCCACTTTTACCTTACTTTCCTAGAGGTAAACTTTGGTTTTTATGGTTTAAATTCATGTTTATGATTTTCTAAGCCATGATTGTTCCATGGTCTGTTTAATTTAATCCAACCATAGATCTTGAATTTACATGATATTCTAAGCAACTTTCATGTTGGAGATTTTCTCTAAATCATTCATCTTCATGGACTTTCTTCAAGATCAAAGTTATTGGGTTTTTGAGGTGAAGTATAAGAAAACTTCATTTCTTCTCTTTTTTTTTCATGTTCTAAACCATATTTGATCCATGGTTCCTCTTAATCAAGCTTAGTATACTAATTTCTATGTATTTTGTTTTGAATTTGAGAAGCCCTTGGTGTTGAAGGACTTGGAAAGAGAAGCAAAATCAAGAAGCTTTGAGGATCTTCAAGAGGTAAGAAGGAGATCTATCTCACCAACCAATTATGGTGGTGGGAGATGGTCTTATATTTGATGAATTGTGAATTTATGTGAGAATTCCAATTCATGGTCATGTAATAATTAATTGTGTGTTTGTGAGCTTTGTTTTATTTTCTTGTGCCTTGATTATTTTGTCTATGCTTAATATGCTTTGCATGATTTTATGACTTTGATAGTATACTTATAATATGCATGATGAGTATATGGCATGTTTGTGATATTTATGATGAAATATATATATATATGCCATGATGTGTGGATGGAAAGAAAATTGATCTTGGTTCTAATGGCCAAGGAAGAACTACGGTTTTGATGCCCTTGATGAGGGTCAATGTTGAAATTTTTCAAGAACAAGGAAATTAAATTTTGATCCCTAGAACAATGAGAATTTCGGCCAAGACACCTCAAAATAGGTGTTTACAAATTAATATGTTTATGGAAGAATAAAATTGGATTGATTTGAGGAGTATGGAAAATGAACTAAAGGTTTGTTTTTTTAAGAAAACATGAACTCAAATTTTAGAATAAAATTTTATTGATTTATTTTGTGTAGAAACAAGAATGGAATTTATTTAAGTTAGAAGAAAAATATTTCATGATTTCAATGGCCATCTATAAGATTTTGATAATTTAGAAAAATGTTTTGATGCTATGAAATACAAGAATTTTCAAATAAGGATTTTTGAAAAAGGAATTAAGTGTTATAAATTAAGTGAAGTGGAATTTTCATAAATAAAAGAAAAAGAAGATTGAAAGTATTGAACTTCAAATTAATCAATTTTTAGAAGTGATTTAGAAATATAAAGGAAAACGTTTGTAACTTAAAATTTCTAACAGAGAATTTATTTATTGGGTTTTGGAAAACGTTAGGAAATTTAAAGTTAAGAAACAATAATTAAAATAACTTAATATGATTTTGTAGGACTAGATCAATAAAAAGTGATTTTGAGAAAATATATATTAAGGAAAAGATTTTTGACTAAGAATGAAAAAGGATTTGCAAAGAAAGTGAAAAATGAATTTGAACAAATGGGTTTGGTTTTTATAACCATCAGTACTTCGATTTTGAAAATAAAATTTTAATGATTTTGTTTGTGTAAAACCATATCAATTTAGAAGAAAAAATATTTAATGATTTCAATAGTCATGTCCACGTTTTTGAAGACTTGTAATGCCTTGATTTTTATGAACAAAGTGATTTTCAAAGTGGAAACGTAACTTGAGTTAATACAAGAATTTGGAAATGGAATTAGAGCATTTATCACTTGAGAAATTAAGTTTTTGTAAACGAAAATGTTTTCGAACTTCAATTTATTTTGAAGAAGGTTGTGTTTGGAAATGCTTTGAGAAAAATGGAGAATATAATGGTGATTTGAGAATTTACTAAAGTATAACTTATTTTCAAGTTTTGAAGAAACGTGTGGAAATTTTAAGATTTGAAACATTGATTTATACCAATGAAAAAGTAATTTTGTGGATTATATTTGAAAAAGAATTTCTTGAGTAAAGAAAGCGGGAAAAAAGATTTTCTTGAGTAAGAAAATGTGTTAAAAATGATATTGACTTATTTGAAAGTCCAAAATAATGTTTGGAATATTGATGAATATTTTACATGATTGTAAAATGGTGAAAAATGATTTACGTATCTTAAAAATGATACTTCTACGCTATTTGAAATATGTTAAAATATTTCTACGTGATTTGAATTACGTTTAAATATTTTATGTAAGTTTAAATATTTTACGTGATTTGAAATACAGTTGAAAAATCACTATGTGATTAAATAATGATAGAATATTTTTTACGTAATTATGAAAAATGGTAGAAAATTGTTATGAGATTTGGGAAGCGTTTAAATATTTTACACTATTGAAAATATTATTGAAAAATATACACAATTTTGAAACAGTGGAAAAATAATATACGATTTGAGAAACGTATATTTTTATGCGATTGAGAAAGACATTGAAAAATTAATACATGATTTAAAAGTGCTGTGAAAGAGCTGCGACATTTTGAAAACGTAACAAAAGTGTTACAAGTATTGGGAAAATATAATGAAATGTTTGAATTTTGAAAATGTAATGAAACATTTTGGAATTGTGAAAACATAATGGAAATGTTATGCAATTTTGTGAAAACACGGTGAAAGTGTTTTATAACTATGAAAACATGATAACATGATTTTGTGTTAAAAATATAGTATAATTATTGTTGAACGATTGTATGGACCTTTGTATGAGAAAATGACATGTTTTGCCTATGATTGGCATTTGGTGCATTATACATGCATTGGAAAGATATGTCTGTGATTGGATTTGGTGCATTATCGTGCATTAAAAAAAAATATGCGTTGAAACATATGATTACATTGAACAAATGAAATTGAAAAGATTTGGCCCTTTGGGGTTAGACTTGCACTGATATATTCGTGCATTGTATAAAATATAGCTAACAACTATTATGGCCCTTGTGGTTGAAGAGGGAATAAGAATTGATAGTGAGGTCTATGATGGATCTTGAGGCGCCGAGCGGCGGTCGACCAGTGGACAGTTGGCGAGTACCCTGTGCCACTTAGCGATGCAGTCCGTTGCAACGCATTGACGATACCCGACAAGAACACGATTCTTTTCAACGACTGGGAGATTGTCTTTGGGCTAAGGCTGACAATTAATCAGAGCATTCTTCTCGAAATTGTGAAAACCTCCATGGAGTCGTTTTTGATAAACTGAGTCTTTGAACATATGCATAAATCTGAGCATTTATATCTGTGTGATATATTAATTGAGGAATATTGGTTATTGGTTATGACAATTGTTTTGAGTACTTAGATGATGATAGTTGATTAATGCTGATAGCATGATTATGGTATGATCTATCTGTATAATATTCTTGTTTGTGTTATCTCTGTCTTTGCCATGTTGGTATTGGTGTAGGTGATCTCACCTCTTTGTTATATTGTTTCTGTGTCTCATCTTGTTAAAATCAAATAATAGAAGGATCGAGTTGTCTTAGACATAACGGGCGATGGATACTCTGAGATTTGTGATAACAATAAGGAGTGGACATTCAGGACTCGAAGGTGTGCAGTGTTGACAAAGGAACAGATGTCTGATGCATCAAGATGGACAGAAAAAGGAATAAGTACGTTAAAGTTTTCCATTAGTGTTGTACCGTGCTATTAAGTAGGACCCATCATGGGGTTTGTTACTATCAAAAAAAGAAAAAAAAATAAGTCTGTTAATTTTATATTTCTCTTTAAATTGTGATATTAATTGGTGTCAATATTGCATAATGAATAGTTGAAATATGATTTTCAATATTACCTAATATTTTCAGTAAATTTACGTTTCAGTAAAGAAGAAATTTTGAAACCCATATTTTATAACTCAAACTTTGTGCGAACTTATTTTCAGATTATGAGTCGGAAGTCAGAAATGTGATGCCCTAGCTAGGGTGTTACATTAGTTAGTATCAGAGTTAGGGTGTTACAAGGATGCTCTAAACCAAGCTACCTTATCCTATTCTTTAAATAACTAACACCTAAATAATATCTAGATTCCCCTGCAACCTTAAACCATAACATTTTGCCACGCCCAAAATTAACAAAGTAGCCTGCTGTCTTAAAACCTTAATATCTCAAAACATAGTATTGCCTATCCCGAGAGAGATGCCAAGTCAAGTGTCAATCCTTAAATAGCTTGTTTCGTCTCAATAGGAATCCACTATAAGTTCAGTTGCATGGCCTTACATGGATGATGGCTACAGTATACCGATTGTCCTGAGTGTCCTAGTTCTTCATGAAACTCCTTCATCACATCATTTTACTAAAAACCATGATTATCTTACTAGTTCTTTGCTAAGCCACTCAGGAAGAGCATTCTCGATTCATTTTCACACACACACACACACCCTCCCAATCTTACGAACCCAATCACTTTGCTTTTCTATTCATCTATTTCAATGTTAACTTCCCTAAAATTGGTACCAAAACACCAACTCATCTTTAATAATCAAGAGCAAGTTGTACTCATCTTTTAGATAATATGCAATTTGATATAAAATTCTACAATATTATAGTGTAATATGAAATATAAATTTACTATTTAATCTCATAGGATGGACAAAAAGGGACTAAACCTAAACCACCACCAAGAAAGCCAAAACCATGGAGATATTGACTTGATGGTACCCCTCTCATAGAGTTACATAGGGTAGTGATGCGTGTGGATATAGTGATTAAAATTCAAATAAAAATAAGTTGTTAGGCCCACCAGAAAATAAAAACCTTACAACTAGTTGTAGTTAGTAAGGGTCGATCCACAGAGAACCAATTCAATTAACACTATCAAATAATTCCCAATTTAGACTCTGATTGACAATAAACAGTAAAAAGGGGGGTTTTTGGAGTTTTGATGAACAATGAACAGTTTCAAAGACAATAATAATAAATAAACTAAAAACAACAATATAAGAAAATTGGTTAAGAGATTGAATCCACCACTAGATTTATATGATGATGTAAATCCACATATCCTTTTATTCCAACATGCTCAATTATGTTTTTATGCAATTGTGAGAATAAATCTCTGTTTTCCTTACGTGTTGTCCAATTCAGCAACCGCTCAAATCAACTCCTAATCACTGATTAGTTATAAAGCAACCGCTCTTACAACTATCCAACAATTGCATTAAGATTTAGAAAACCAATTACACTAAGATCTAATCACACACCAGGATTAAATTACTTAGAACATATATTTCTCTAGATCTACTACCATGCAATCAGCAAGCATAATAAACCCAGATCTACCACTTTTATAAGTGGCAAATAGCACAAAGATAATTATACCCACATGAACATTATACATCCTACTAGATCTACTACCGCAACCGCGCATAATAAACCCAGATCTACCACTTTGAAAGTGGAAACAAGTATAAAAACCTTCATACCAACAATAGATTCAGAAATATATGAATAAAAACATAACTGTGTTGAAATAATCAAATATGCAAAGTTTACAACATCAATACTAGCGGTTTCATCACCCTCTTAACCAAGGGAGTTTAGTTACACATAGCTAGAAGGAAACCACAAGAAAAACTGAGAGAAATGAAGGAGAGTCCAACCCCCAACCCCCTACATGATAACCAATGGTGCCCTTTTATAGAAGTCTAGGGTAACAAAATGACAAAGGTGAGTGGATGGATGAGTGGGCTAGTGGAGTGGAGTGGTTTGAGTGGAGTGGATTAAATATTGGTTGAGTGGGTTAGTTGAGTGGATGAGTGGTTGAGTGGATGAGTGGAGTGATTAAGTGGTTTGGTTGAGTGGGTTAGTTGAGTGGATGAGTGGTTGAGTGGTTGAGTGGATGAGTGGAGTGATTTGGTTGAGTGGAGTGGAGTGGTTGAGTGCGAAAATCTTGTGTCTGACTTGGAAGCCAACAACGACTGACTACACTTCAGATTCATGAAAAGTACTCTTCATAAAAGTTGTAGATCTTTGTCTTGGCTATAACATGCATATCTGGATCGTCCAATTTGGCTTCCTACAGCCCAAGATATGACCCAAATACCACAGGTTGCTCAAACCCAACTTCAGCACCTCTGTTCCGACTTGCAAGCCCAAACTGACCCATTAGACTTCATTATTTCAAAAGGTGTTCTTCATGAAAGTTGTTTATTTGGGTCTTGACTATCAACTATCCAAATTTCAGCCCATCTCTATTATTACATCTTGAGATATGATTTTATGAGTGCACACCGTTCGGATTCTAGTGACAGAACCCGTATTCTGACTTCCATGTAAACTAAGGTCCCTTAGACATCTATTTAGGACTTCGAGCTCTTCATCAAAGTTGTATAGCTTCCTCTTAGCTTTCCTACAAGATAAAATTCATGATTATCAGATATCAGGAACTCAAGTTATGACCAAAATATAGAAACAGTGTAAAATCTCAATAATGCTGAAAATATTCAATTAGGACCAATTTGAGCTCAAACTCACAAAATCATACTAAACTCAATCAATTAAGAATATGGAGAGTGTAAATGACTAAACATAAGGGTTTCTTAATGAATAAAATATGTGATTATCAAATTCCCCCACATTTAGCTTTTTGCACTCCTGGGCAAAACTCAAGACCAAAACAAGGACATAAGAGATTAACAAAATTTTAAATTCCAACAACATTCAAGAGCCCAAAATTTTACATTCAAGAAGAACAACCAATGGTTCAAAGGATCAAAACATTCATGAGTTAACAATTCTCCACATCTCAAACCAACAAGCAAGGTATCTTCAATATGAATCGAGAATGATAGATCTTCACAAGATTCCCTCTCAATCTCTCAAGTGTTTAAAAGGTAGGTATTTCACTCAATTCAACCATGAAAATTGCACTACCATAAGCTTGCTTATCTTCTACTTCTCCACTACTCAAAACACATGCACACACAAATCATGAGGACTTTATTCAAGGTTGTAGTGAGGTCAAGGTAACAGAAGAGGATAAAATGGATATGAGAGGATAAATACCAAAGAGAATAAAAGCAAATGAGAGCTGAGTTCAAATAATAAGCATAAAAGTTCATCCCAACTCTAATGTATAACCTTTACATATTCATTTCTCAATCCTTTTTTTTTATATATATGAACATAACTATATACATACATTTTTTTTTTTTTGTTTTTTTGTTTGTTTTTTTTTGTTTTTTTTTTTTTTTTTTAGGCACTCTTTCCTTTTTCAACATCCATTTTGTACACACACCCCACACTTGTTCAAAAACTCATCCATTAACCAAGCTAATGTTCTTTTATTCCCTAAGGTAAAATAAGAACACAATTTTTCATTTAAGGTACATAATGAGCTAGAAACAAGGAATGGTCAAATAAGCTCAAAGGGTTAAGCAAAGGAAAATATACAAAGTTGGCAAGAAACGAGAAAATTTTCAAGAAGTCAAAAGAGTGCTTGATATCATATTGAAAACAAGGTTGGCTATTTGGTTAAACTAGCTAATTAAGAAAGAAGGCCTCAATCATGTTCATGCATGCAAGTGAAATGTAGCCTTAAAAAGAATCAATGCAAGTTCTAGAGTGGTCATTAACATGAGTGAAAATCACACAAGAAAGAAGAGAATGACATAAATGTTGAATCCATCCATTAGGCTCAAAATCTCACAAGGTATGTATCCATCAAACTCAATTCATCAATTCAATCATCCATCACCAAGCATATCAGTTCAAGAAGGGAGAAAAGTTATTCAATCATGCAATGAAACTCTTTTTTTTTTTGAAATGAATTTTTTTTAAAAAAAAACGCTAAAATCTCTCCCCCACACTTAATATAAGCATTGTCCTCAATGCGAAAGAGAGATATAGAAAAGAGTAACACAACCTGATAAGAAGTGAATCAACGCTAAGCAGAAAAGAAGCACATGTCATTGTCCGTCGATCGACCACATTCTTTGTCGCAATTCGAAAAAGAAAAACCTCACACAAACAAAAACAAAGTACAATAAATAAAACCAAAATTAGTAATTATTTAAATAGTTGGAGTGTCTTGACTGGCTTTCTTTTTATTTTGCTTCCTTCACCACTTCCTTCACCGCTTCCTTCGGACCAATCTATCTGAGTACCTTGGATCAGGTTCATAAACAAATGCTTCTAATTTATCAATCAATTCATCAACAAGTAGAAGCGAGAGATAAGGAGTTGTCTTCTTTGAAAGTGTGACAAATTTCATTCCACTGACATGGTCAACAAAAGATAACAAATTATCAAAGAAATTATTAACATTCAACAAACCTATGGGTTTATGGTGGATGTTCAGTTGAGCCCAAGAGACAATTTGAAAGACTTCTTCCAAAGTACCAAAACCACCAAGTAAGGCAATGAATGCATCAGAGTTGTCAAGCATCGCCTTCATTCGTTCATGCATAAAGGATACCTTAATTTCCAGTCCAATTGTCTTTCCAACGATGTTCCTTCGAGTTAAAAGTTCAGGAATGACACCTAAAACTTGACCACCTCTTACAAATGCAGAAAGTGATACAGCCCCCATTAACCCAATGCAACCTCCCCCATATACTAAATGAATTTTCCTCGCAGCAAGTGTTCGACCAAGAGTGATTGCTGCGTCTACATACTCTAAACCCTTCCCATAAGTTGACCCACAAAATACACAGATATTGGTAAGTCTACGAACAGAAGAAGAAGAAGCTCCCTCCATTTTACACTTATACTTCCTTTGAATGATTTTGAGTTGAAGGAAAGTGAAGGAAATGTAGTGTTTAAATAGGGAAGAGAATAGAAAAAGTAATGATAGCACCTATATGGGTAGGTTGGCTGTTGTCAGAAAAGTTTGAAATTAAGATTTTTTTTTTGACTTCAAGAAAACCATCAGGGTAAAGAAGTCTAGAAACCCCCGAAGGATCCCATCCAAAGGATCGTCTGTCCAAAACCAAAATTCAACAAAATTATACAAATCTCAAAGCAGAATTTTTTTTTTATATATATATAACAAAGGTGGGGTAATAAACCAACCACCAAATAAAAAATAACAAAGGTGGGGTAATAAACCAACCACCAAATAAAAAAAATAACAAAGGTGGGGTAATAAACCAACCACCAAATAAATAAAATAAATAAAAAAAATAGCAAAGGTGGGGTAATAAACCAACCACCAAATAAAAAAATTCAAAAATGGTGTGGTAGAAACCAACCACCAAATAAATTAATAAGCGAGAAATAAATAAATAAATAAATAAATAAATAAATAAATAACAGAAAATAAATAAATGATAAAAAAAAATTACAGAAAGTAAAAGGAGAGGTTCCCCCATTTTGTTAGTATGTATAAAAAAATAAAAATAAAAGGGAGAGATTCCCATTTGAGTTAGTATATACAAAAAAAAATAAAAAGGAGAATTACCCTCCTTTGGAAAAAAAAATAAAATAAAATAAAATAAAAATAAAAGATAAAAATAAAAAGCTAATTATTTTTTTTAGTTTTTTTTTATTTTCATTTTTTTTAATCATAATGCAGATGGAGAAGGTTCATCACCTCATTCTCTGGAAGTTCATGATATTGTTTGAGGCGGTGTTTATTAGCCTTATCAAGTGAGGTAGGTGAAAAGATTCCACCAGGATCCCATTGTTTGAAACATGATGACCAAGTTATAGTTAAGACAACATGATAGCTTTCACCGGGGTCCCATTGGTTGAAGTGTGATGACCAAATTGTAGGTGAAATAATATGAGAGCTTTTACCAGGATCCCATTGATTGAAGTGTGATGACCAAACTGTAGTTGAAACAATATGAGAGCTTTCACCAGGATCCCATTGGTTGAAGTGTGATGAACAAATTAAGCTTGCAGCATAAGGGCTTCCACCAGGGTCCCATTGGCCCTTATTTTCCTTGGCTTCACCACTGAAAAGTAATATGTGCACTTTATCAGCTTCATGTGCATTATTTCTACTGAACGATGGCCCAAACACAAAGTCCACTTCAGTAGTGATGGTCATCGGATGCTCTTTTTCCTTTTCTAAAAATTCTTCCATGACCTGCAATTCCTCCTTCCTTTGGGTCTTAGATTCTGCTTTGTAAACAGAATCATCAACTTTCAAGTCTGCAGAAATCTCAAAGACACTAGCACATATTATATCAGTACATGAGTGGCAATGAATATAATTATTGAAACCAATAAAATCAGGAAATTCATCACACAACTCATCATGTTGCTCCTCCACTACATTTAGAAGGGGTTCAAGATTACTTACCTTGGGGATTTCAGAGTTTTTCCCTTCCTCATTTACCTGTTTAGGCTCTTGGTCTTCCTCTGTAGTGATTTGTAGAGGAGAGGTGGGTTCATCTAACGTTTTCTCATTTTGCAATATGACAGCACTAGGATCTTCCATCACATCCTCTTCGGGTTGTGAAGGAAGTCTTTCAGAATTTAGGCTCTGCATATTGCTGAGTTGTATGACCCACTCATCCAAAGAGTTTTGTATGTCATTGATTGCGGCCCTTGTTTTTTGTTGAAACTGCATAATATCAATGGTCATTTCTCTTATTAGTTCTTTCAATGAAGGTTCAGGCTGCCAAGGATCTTGAACTTGCTGCTGTCTCTGAGGGAAATATGTTTGCCTCTGCTGAAATTCTGGAAGTTCATAGGCTGGAGGTTGATTATGAGGTTGCTGTCCATAACTCAAGTTAGGATAGTCCCACCACTCTGGATAATATGTATTAGAGTACGGGTTGTAATTGTCAGAAGGTTCAGAATATCCCCATACTGCCTCTACTTCCTCATTTGTGTCCACTAGGAGAGTAGGACACAAATCAGTGATATGCCAAGGTGATAAACAAATCCCACAAGCATCCATGATTAATGGACATCAACACCTACAAGACACTTAGAAAGAAAGCATCAAAAATTAAAAGTAAAATAAAAACAAAAATAAAAACAGAGTAAAAATAGGAAATAAATTAATAGTGTCATTGAAAAATTGGTTCCCCGGCAACGGCGCCAAAATTCTGATGCGTGTGGATATAGTGATTAAAATTCAAATAAAAATAAGTTGTTAGGCCCACCAGAAAATAAAAACCTTACAACTAGTTGTAGTTAGTAAGAGTCGATCCACAGAGAACCAATTCAATTAACACTATCAAATAATTCCCAATTTAGACTCTGATTGACAATAAACAGTAAAAAGGGGGGGTTTTGGAGTTTTGATGAACAATGAACAGTTTCAAAGACAATAATAATAAATAAACTAAAAACAACAATATAAGAAAATTGGTTAAGAGATTGAATCCACCACTAGATTTATATGATGATGTAAATCCACATATCCTTTTATTCCAACATGCTCAATTATGTTTTTATGCAATTGTGAGAATAAATCTCTGTTTTCCTTACGTGTTGGCCAATTTAGCAACCGCTCAAATCAACTCCTAATCACTGATTAGTTATAAAGCAACCGCTCTTACAACTATCCAACAATTGCATTAAGATTTAGAAAATCAATTACACTAAGATCTAATCACACACCGGGATTAAATTACTTAGAACATATATTTCTCTAGATCTACTACCGCAATCAGCGCGCATAATAAACCCAGATCTACCACTTTTATAACTGACAAATAGCACAAAGATAATTATACCCACATGAACATTATACATCCCACTAGATCTACTACCGCAACCGCGCATAATAAACCCAGATCTACCACTTTGAAAGTGGAAACAAGTATAAAAACCTTCATACCAACAATAGATTCAGAAATATATGAATAAAAACATAACTGTGTTGAAATAATCAAATATGCAAAGTTTACAACATCAATACTAGCGGTTTCATCACCCCCTTAACCAAGGGAGGTTTAGTTACACATAGCTAGAAGGAAACTACAAGAAAAACTGAGAGAAATGAAGGAGAGTCCAACCCCCAACCCCCTACATGATAACCAATGGTGCCCTTTTATAGAAGTCTAGGGTAACAAAATGACAAAGGTGAGTGGATGGATAAGTGGGCTAGTGGAGTGGAGTGGTTTGAGTGGAGTGGATTAAATATTGGTTGAGTGGGTTAGTTGAGTGGATGAGTGGATGAGTGGTTGAGTGGATGAGTGGAGTGATTAAGTGGTTTGGTTGAGTGGGTTAGTTGAGTGGATGAGTGGAGTGGAGTGGTTGAGTGGTTGAGTGGATGAGTGGAGTGATTTGGTTGAGTGGAGTGGTTGAGTGGAGTGGAGTGGTTGAGTGCGAAAATCTTGTGTCTGACTTGGAAGCCAACAACGACCGACTACACTTCAGATTCATGAAAAGTACTCTTCATGAAAGTTGTAGATCTTTGTCTTGGCTATAACATGCATATCTGGATCGTCCAATTTGGCTTCCTACAGCCCAAGATATGACCCAAATACCACAGGTTGCTCAAACCCAACTTCAGCACCTCTGTTCCGACTTGCAAGCCCAAACTGACCCATTAGACTTCATTATTTCAAAAGGTGTTCTTCATGAAAGTTGTTTATTTGGGTCTTGACTATCAACTATCCAAATTTCAGCCCATCTCCATTATTACATCTTGAGATATGATTTTATGAGTGCACACCATTCGGATTCTAGTGACAGAACCCGTATTCTGACTTCCATGTAAACTTAGGTCCCTTAGACATCTGTTTAGGACTTCGAGCTCTTCATCAAAGTTGTATAGCTTCCTCTTAGCTTTCTTACAAGATAAAATTCATGATTATCAGATATCAGGAACTCAAGTTATGACCAAAATACAGAAACAATGTAAAATCTCAATAATGCTGAAAATATTCAATTAGGACCAATTTGAGCTCAAACTCACAAAATCATACTAAACTCAATCAATTAAGAATATGGAGAGTGTAAATGACTAAACATAAGGGTTTCTTAATGAATAAAATATGTGATTATCAGGTAGTACCTGATGCTCCAACTCCAACATTCAACACAAGACTACTTGCCACCAAATCAACACCATTGAGGTCATTTCGTCCATTCAAGCCATTCAAATCTTATCCTACAGTTGCACCACCATCTTCAACTTCATAGTGACCCATGCATCTGCATCACCACTAAGATTTTCAATGAGACCACCTACATCTGCACCATTATATTTAACTTCAATGAGATTGCCTATAGCACCACCATATTCAACTTCACTAAGACCACCTACAGCTACAGCACCATCTTCAACCATAATCAAACCCCCTGTAGTAAGACCACCATCAACAATGACACCACCTCCACCTACAGTTGCACAACCATCAATAGCACCAACAATGAGATCACCATTAGTAGCAACACCTATGAAACACTATTTGATGGCTATAAATCGTATAACCTGAAGCAAATACCAAAAAAATGCTTCAAGATTTAACCTTTGCAGTTCAAGATCAATATGCAAAAGGGCAAAAGGATGCTTAAAAAACCATGTATACGATTTCTTTTTTTGCAAAATGTATAGCTGAAAGACAGTGTGATAGTCTTTTGTTTTAGTTTATAAGATAGTTTTTTGGGTCACAAGGGAAAGCTAATACTTTTTTTTTGTATACAATTCCTTGGTTTTTTGGGTATACAACACATAAAGGTTCAGAGAAATAGTGAATCACTAGTGTTTTTTTGGATATATCTCGATATACTTGAGACACGATGCTCATTTTCATATCTAATCAACGAATGCCAAGTATATATTTTGAGCTATGCAATTTTGTATTCATTATACAATTTGGATGATATACAATTCTCGTGTTTGTTATCCTGCAAGTTAAGATGTGCCTTTGTAAGTTATCTTAGCCATTTGTATGTTATGCAATTCTGTCTCATGGCCATTTTGAGCTTTGCATGTATGCTATCCAATTTAGTGTTCATTTTGAGCTTTACATGTTATCCAATTGTGATTAGCATGGTTATTAAGGCAATTAGTGCAAAGAACTTACACATAAACCAAACCAAACCAAACCAAACAATTTCTTTCATTTCAACATTCATACACCAAAACACATTTAACCCTAGCCAAATACATTTCAACAACTTATCAGTCTCATTGTAACAAAATACATTTCCCCTAGACCAAACCACATTCCCAAAACACAATACTCATTTCTCCTACATTAGTTCCCTAATACACAATCAACAAAATGTCACACTCATTACACCTAAGAACAAACAAGCTAGCCTAAGCTTCAATAGTTGCTATTCATAAATAGCAATTGTCTTCTTCAGTTTCTTTATTTACTTTTTCTTAGTGATAGGGATTAGATCATCTAGCCAACGAAAGAAATCATAGCTCTTGTGCATATAGGTTTTCTACCTGGATTGTCCTCAATCTTCAAAGTGAGTATGATAGCCTTTCTTCCATAAGTTTCACATATGATTAATTGATTCATCCTTGCATTTGTGATTATAGGTGGCCTTGAGATGGAGTATTTGAAAAATAGCAATAGGGGATTTAGCAATTGATGCGTGTGATTCCACATCACATTTTGCATATGTTTTGCATGCATTTTCATAGTCTTTTATGCATACTTGTTTATTTTATCATTCATTTTTTCTTTTAGTTCGGATAACTGCGGTTTGGCATGTGTTATAATGCAGGAACGAGGCAAATTGAAGTGGAATGGAGCTAAGCTGAATTGATGTTGAATTAGGGACAAAATGCACCGAAAAGAAGACAAACAGACTCAACCACGGCCTGGGTGTGGTCCCCATCACGGCCATGGTTCGAGGGAGTCAAGAAAGAAGAGAACCCAGAAGTCCAGACTCAACCACGGCCTGGCCGTGGTGGTACCACGGCCGTGGTTGAGAAGCGGGGTTAGAAAATTTGGTCCCGGAATCGACCACGGCCTGGCCGTGGTCCCCACAACGGCCGTGGTTCGCTTGACGAACAGTTTTAAGTGACTTGTTTTCCCTTTTTAAAGGGGGAAGGGATTGTCAAAACAACACAGCAGGCTAAGGCACGAGGAGGAGACCTAAATTGGAGATTTTGAAGCTTGAAACAAGGCAAAAGGGGGAGACTCTTGGATTGGAAGAAGAGTTAGAGAAGACAAGAAGGCTTCACAAGAATTGTTTCTCTTCTCTTGGATTTTTCTTTTGGTTTGTTTCTGGATATATTATGGTTTGTATTTCAATGAATATGATTGAGTAATTCTTTGTTCTAGGATTTGGTAGTAACCCATTGGAACAATTGACAATGTTTGATGCATGAATTTCTGCCTCTTTAATACTAAGTTTCTCTTGATTTAGTTTTTGGGCACACCAATTGTTTGTGAATATGTCTGGCCACATGTTTGCATGATCTTTGATATTAAGGGAAGAACCGAAAGGTGACTCTTGATTTGAGAACCCTAAAAAGCGAACCCGAGCTTTTAAATCACGAAAGTAGATTAATTCTCTTGAGGTTTTCTACTTGAATTATCTGTTCTTATTGGATTCTATCTAATGCAATTGTTGTGAAAATAGGAATTGGATTAGATTGGATACGTTATTGTGTTCTGAAAGGAAACAATAATTCTTTAGGACAATTCACCTTCAAGAATAACTTAGTTTGAGAAGAGAGGAAAGAATTGCAAAACTTGTTGATTTCCATTGTGGTGAACCCATATCCTAGATTCCTTAAAAGCGATTTCTTAATACCAATTTACGTGTTCAAATCCCAAAGTTTATCTTCTTTGTTACCTTTGAATTTTAATTTCGTTAAATTACGGTCTACCATCACAACTTTACATCACTAGTTTGGTCTAGATAATCATAATTAAACTTAATTGGTTGTCATAAACTCAGTCCTCGTGGATCGATAATTTTATTACTTGACGAAATCGTACACTTGCGATTACACCACAACAGCAATTCATCTTCACAGGGACTTCATAGAGATTCTAGGGACTTCGTGCAATAGAAGATTCTTCTTTCTCAAGGATGGGCAGGTGTGATTTGCACCTGATATCGGGTTTTTGGAGTTCAAAATTCTAGGTATGGATCGATTTTGGCATTTGCAATTCTCAGTGGTTAAAGAATTCACAACATTTTGTGGGGATTTGATAGAGGTTTCGTTAGGGTTATAGTTCTAGATTTGGGTTCAATTTGGTCAATTAGGATTTTTAATAGAATTAGGATTCATATTCTTTGTTGGATCCACCTAAGTCAACACATGGTGGCCACGTGGAAGTCCACATGGCACTAAACAGTCCATATAGGCACTCAATGTGCCATATTAGACATCATTAGTATGTTTCCTAATGAAATGCAACCGAGAAACTAACATGATGACACTTTTTAACAGTGTGAGATTAAAATGATGACACCAACCTCTGAGGGACTAAATTAATGACACAAGAATCTTTCAAGGACTAAAATAGGGGTTTACTCTCTATTGTAAAAATAATAATAATAAATGGGAATAAGTGATATGTTCTTGAATACATGATTTGGGATGTCTGTTAATTAGTGGGTTGGGTGAGTTTTACGACATTTGTGGACCTGATTTGCTCCTTAGAATCCAAACATAGATTAAAAAAAATCATGGTAAAATAAATGTTAAAATACGAAATTAAAATTCGTTATACATAACACGTCATAATTAAGAATATCATATGTTGCAATTAAACTAAAAACTCATATAACCATTCTTACATAAATATGTGAAGTCTTAAACAAGTTAAATAAACATAACAAATCTTACTAAGTTAACATAAATATGAAATAAACTAAAGTAAGCTAACAGGTCCCAAAAGTCATAAACAACAAATCACATTAATCAATTGAAGTCAATGTCATTACATATAGTATATAGATTAACATAATCATTTATTTCATTCTCATTTTTCTCAATATACTCTTTGTTTTCTAGGCGATTCATTATATTCTCATTACAATGGTCCATTAGATGCTTTATGAGTTTTTCATCTCAATTTCCTATGGTCATATTCTCAATGTGATCACAATGTCTGCATCTAAATTTAATTCGTATTAAACCATCAACATGCCAACTCACATAAAATGCCAAATTCACCCGTAACAGATTTGGGCACTAGCAGCACCAACAAATCTGATTCTCCATGATTCCCACCAACACATAATGTCTGGTCTAATGGTGTTTAGATAAAGCAAGCGGCCAATGAGTCTCCTGTAGGAAGCAACATCTGCATAGAGGGGACCTTCATCTTGATGGAGCCTGATGGAAGCATCCAAAGGTGTCTTAGCAGGTTTAGAACTAAGTAAGCCAGATTCTTGGAGAAGATCTAGACAGTATTTTCGTTGGCAAAGAGATATACCCTTCTTGGAATGAGCAACCTCCAAGCCTAAGAAATATTTTAATGTACCAAGATCCTTGATTGTGAATGAAGCATCAAGAATGGACATGATTCTAGCAAATTCATCAAGAGAGTTTCTTGCCAAGATCGCATCATCAACATAGACCAAGATAGCTGTAAAATGAGGACCATTGCTAAAGGTAAACAGAGAATAATCTGCTGAACTCTGTTTGTAGCCCTCGTTTAACAAGAGAGATGTCAACTTCTCATACCACTTGCGGCTTGCTTGCTTAAGCCCATATAGAGACTTCAACAACTTGCAAACCTGGTTGGGTTTAGTACAATGAACCCCTTGTGGAACAGTCATATAGACATCTTCATTCAAATCTCCATGGAGGAACGCATTGTTCACATCTAATTGGTGAAGGTGCCAATGATGGATAGAAGCAAGAGCAAGAAGTGTTCTCACAGTAGTGAGCTTTGCCACGAGAGAAAAAGTATCAAAGAAATCCAAGCCCTCTACTTGATTGTATCCTTTGGCTACCAAACGGGCCTTGTATCTCTCAATTGTTCCATCCGCTTTATGCTTGATTTTATAAACCCACTTGCTACCAATTGGCTTGATGTTGGGAGGCAAATCAATAATGATCCAAGTACCACTCCTTGCTAAAGCATCCAATTCAGATTTCATTGCATTGTTCCAGTAATCAAATTTGCTAGTTTCTTGATAACTCTTAGGTTCAACATATTGTGAAATGGACAGAGAAAAGGCATAGTGTGATGGCGAAAGATTAGAAAATGAATGGAAAGAAGAGATGGGATAGAGAGTACCTGAAGAGAGTGGCTCTGCTGAGGTAGATGAAAGGTTACACACATAATCAGTTAGGTGTCCTGGCTACTGTCTATGCCTAGTAGAACGCCTCATTGGTGCAGCAGCTGGTTCTCTAAGTGGTGAAGTAGCAGGTTCGGGTGTGGCAGTGTTGTGTGGTGGTGCTGCAGGTTCATGAATGATAGGTGGGGTGGATGGTGCTGGTGCAGGTTCACAAGTAGGAAGGGTGGTCTCATTATTTGGTGGATAGTCATGTGGTGGTGAAGTATGATAATTCCAAGTGGGATTAGGGAGCTGAGATTTGTAAGGTAGGATATGTTCATGATGGATGACATTCCTTGAGGTGAATATTTCTCTGTTATTGAGATCCAAAAGCACAGCTCCTTTTACTCCTTGTTTATATCCTAAGAAGACACATTTTCTGGCTCTGTGAGATAGCTTGGTTCTGTGATTTAGGAGGGTAGAGGCATAACATAATGAACCAAAAACCTTTAATTCATGTAAATCAGGGAACTTGTTATGCAGCAGAAAATATGGTGATTTGTCTTTAAGAATTGGACTAGGAACACGATTAATTATGAAAACAGCATGCATCACAGCATAACACCAAAACTGTTTGGGCAATTTTGACTGAAACAAAAGAGCCCTACCAACATTTAGCACATGTTGGTGCTTTCTTTCTACCCTACCATTTTGTTGTGGGGATTCTACACAACTTGTTTGGTGCAATATCCCCTTTGAAGCATAGTAACTTGGCATGATGAATTCAGGACCATTATCGGTTCTAACAGTCTTCACTTTAGTCTCATTCTGGTTTTCAACAAGTTCTATAAAATCTTTCACATTTTGTCTTGCCTCTGCCTTTGATTTCATCAAAATAACCCATGTGTGTCTGCTGTAGTCATCTACAGCAGTTAAAAAATAACTATGACCATGTACAGATTGAATGGAAATAGGGCCCCAAATGTCAAAATGAATTAAATCATAAGGTTTTGCTGCTTTATTCAAACTTAAATGATAAGGTAATCGTTTGTGCTTTGCAAAATGGCAAACATCACACACGGCTTTTGGATCAACAATAACAAAGAGAAATTCAGAACTTAAAGAAAGCATCCTAGAAATTGAAAGATGTCCTAGTCTAAAGTGCCATAAGGCTTTGTCAGGTAAGCTTTGAGTAGCAGCAATTTGCATATGTGAGGCATAACTATCTTTGGCATTGGCAGCAAGGTGAAATAACCCTTCAAATCTCTCAGTCGAACCAATCATCTTCAGTGATTTCTGGTCCTGAATAAAGCAATTGGTGTTAGTAAAAGTCACAGTACAGTTTAAAGCACTGCATAATTTGGACAGAGAAATTAGGTTTAGAGAGAAATTAGGCACATAAAGGACATTTGTAATGCTAAAACTAGGAGAAAAAATAACAGTTCCAACATACTTGGCAATTGTGCAATGTCCATTTAGAAGTTTTATGTTTATAGGACTGATTTCATTATATGAATCAAAACACTTTAAAGATGCACAAATATAATCACTAATGTTACCAAGTGGCTTCCAGTACTCAAGAGGGGGGTGAATTGAGTATAAAAACTTTTTCGCAAAACCTCTTTTTAATTAAAACAAATATCAAAAGCTTAATAAATAAATGCACAGAAAGAATGAGAAGAAGAGAATAAACAATAAAGAACAGCGTAAAATAAATGTGCAATAAAATAAATTGCTTAAAATAAAGAGATTAGGGAAAAGAGAAGCAGGCACAGTATTTATCCTGGTTCGACCACTAACCCACTTGTGGTCTACATCCAGTCCTCGAAAGCCAATATTTTTCACTAAGTATACAAGCTTCAATAGGTGCTTGCTACCATTACAAAATAGAGCACTTTTCACACACAGGGACACTATACCCTTGTGCTAAAGTCTCAACCTGCAGGGATACCTCACCCTTATACAAACCTTGAGGGATACCTCACCCTCGATACAAAATATCAGATAATAGAGATGAAGAGAAACTCTCAAACAGAATATGTAATACAAGTTGAAGTGCTAATAGAGCTCTCACAGAAATATCTCAAAGTTTTTAAGCAAGAAAAACGTAGAAAATAGTTTTCACAAAGACAGAGTAATCAGAAAATAGTTCAGAATAATGGGTAATGGAAAACGTGACCCAGGCTTGCTATTTATAGGGAAAATTAGGTTAAACAGTCGTTGGGTACAATTAATGGCAATTAAAATTCTTGTCTGTTTCCATTTACGTAAACCAAGTTCCGTGTTTATTCGAATAGAGCCAAGGCTTATTCGAATAACACTGTTTCTGAAAAACTCATACAAGATGGGTTATTCGAATAACCACCCTGTTATTCGAATAACTCTGTTAAAACCAGAGTTTGTGAAAACGCACGGTTATTCGAATAAGGACTCATCTATTCGAATAACGTGTTTAAAAGGAAGTTCAGAAAGAAAGCATTTATTCGAATAACATATGAACTATTCGAATAACATATGAACTATTCGAATAACTCATTTCAACACAGGGTTCTGAAAACTTAGTTATTCAAATAAACCAAGGTTTATTCGAATAGCCACTTTAAAACCAGATTCTGAAAAACCTTGGTTATTCGAATAACGGGGTAGTTATTCGAATAACATCTTTTAAGAAAACAGACCACGTGAAGATGATTATTCGAATAAGCACAGCTTTATTCGAATAACTCAGTTTAAAAGATGTTTTTCAAGGGTTACTGAGTTTAAAACAGTTTTCTCTTTTCTTTTCAAAAACAAAGAGATATTAATGTGTGAGCTCCGTACAATAGATTCTAAGTCCTAATGCTAAGCGAATATAAACTTGGACTTGATCTAAATATTATTTTCATTTATTATTCCTGTTTGTTATCATCAAAACAAGTCTTCATAGATAAGCATCCAAACACATTCTCCCCCTTTTTGATGATGACAAACTATCAATAAGACTATCAATGAGAAAAGCGTTAGTGCATATAATTGGAATTCACAAAAAGGTATAAAAGCTTACTCCCCTTCTTTAAATAAGAGGTAATATATATATATCAGATAAGTGCGCAGCTCCCCCTTTCAAATTGAATCCAATCCTATTTTAAACATACCTGTCTTTTCTCAATAAAAGTCAAGTGATCAAATATTTCTCCCCCTTTTGTCATGAGCAAAAAGGAGGGGTAAGTCCCATAAACATATAGCAAAGTGTAGAAAAGGGATCAAGCTCAAGACAATAGATCAACAGTAGTTTATTATTTATGCATTAATAAAAAGAGAGTCAAATACATAGGCCATAAAATTACATAGATCCAAACACAAACAGCCTAAGAACAAAAGAAAACTAAAAATAAGCATCCGGAGGTGGTGGTGAAGAAGCTGGTGCAGGAGCAGGTGAAGCAGATCGAAGAGCCGCAACCTCACGTTCAACGCCTTCTATTCTGTCAAACAGAATAGAGAAGGTATGTTCCATGTAAGCTCGGTTGTCTTGCAAGGTGGCCATGATCTGTTCCAGAGTGACAGGAGCAGGTGCAGCAGCAGGGACATCAGCAGGAGCAGCAGGGGCATCAGCAGGGTCAAGCTCGTCCTCAGCAACCTCATCTGGGTACACCCAACCTTCATCAGTTTGAATCATCTTCATCTTCCGTAAGGTGTGAGCGCCAAAGACGTTGTGATGAGACAGAGCAATGGCTCGCTCAGTCTCCAAGACTTGAGGATACTTGCTCAGCAAGGTAGTAACGATGATGCCATAAGGTAGGTCTGATTTGTCCTTGCCCTTTGCCCGCATCATGTGCCTCATGATGAACACAGGTCAGTTGACCTGATGGCCATTCTTCAGAAACCACAACATGAAGACATCTTCCTCGCTGAGATAGGCGTAGTTTCCACCGCGAGGAGCCAGAATGTGAGCATAGGCGTAATGCAGAAGCCTATCTTGGCTTTTCAGCATTCCACCCTTGAGACCTTTATCAGGAAGAGCCAGGCCAGGCTTCAGCAGATCCTCAACTGCTTGAAGTTTGTTGAAGTCTTCAAGAAAGGGCGTGTCATCCTCTTCAACAAGGGCGCCGGAGAACTGCAGCCCGAACAAGGTTGACCAGTCCAGTGGTGTGATCACTATGTTCTGATCACATACCTCAGAAAGAAGATTCTGGCCGTCGAAAGCCAGATTGCAGAAGAACATCTTCACCAAGGCTGGATAGATGGTGGCCCGGTGAGAGCAAAGCTGAAGAACTCCCCGGTTTTTTGCAAACAGGTCGGGAAGTCGGCCGCGGTGCCGCCTGAAAAAGAAAAGATCCAGATACTTGGGTTGAACCAAGTTTCGCTCCCAGAAGTGAGAGATGAAGCGTGCACGGTGCTCTTCATTGGAGGAAAGCCTTCGAAGGTCAAGCCGGTTGGTGCCTGGAGCATTCTTCGTGCGAGGACGTTTACTGGAGGAGGAAGCCATGAGAGAAAGAGAGAGAGAGAGAGGAAGTAGATAGTGAAAGGTTGGAGAGGGAGGAGTGAAGAGTCAGAGAAGAGTAGAGAAAAAGGAGGGTGAAAGGCTTTGGGCGCGTAGGGGTTTATTTAAAGAACCCCGTGTTTATTCGAATAAACCTTGCAGGAAAGGTGAACAGACAGGCGCGTAGGAAACTGAAGAGGTGTGGCAGCTAGGGTTTATTCGAATAAGAGATGTTCTATTCGAATAAAACGACTAGGAAAGCCAAGCGTTTTGGCTAGCTGGAAAGATTTATTCGAATAACTATGGAGTTATTCGAATAGGCAGAGACCCATCAGTCAAGACTAATAAAAACAAGGTTCAGGTTATTCAAATAACCTGGGGTCTATTCGAATAGACCGAGACCAAGATTAGAAACGGATAAAAACAGGACGCTGGTTATTCGAATAAAAAGGGGTTTATTCGAATAAGCAGAGAATAGAAAGAAACACTGAGAAACACAGGTTTTTGGTTATTCGAATAGGGAAGATTTTATTCGAATAAGCAGAGATGAAAAAACACACAGAAGTAAGCAAAGGTATCAGTTTATTCGAATAAGCTGAATTTTATTCAAATAAGGCTGATGTTCAAACACATAAAAAAAGCTATCAGTGAAGGAGTTTATTCGAATAAGGCCTTGCCTATTCGAATAAAACTAACACAGAGGCAAGTACGTATATGAAATTAAAGGCATACAAACATGATAATGATCAGCAATAAATAATCAAATAAGCAATTCAAATATTTGATTGATCAATTATGCCAAATTCTCCTCGAATATATAAAAAAGCTTCTTTTGCTAGGGGTTTAGTAAAGATGTTTGCAAGTTGCTTAGATGATTCAACAAACTCAAGAATGCAATCCCCTTTTTGTACATGATCTCTGATAAAGTGATGTCTTATCTCTATATGCTTTGTTCTTGAATGCAGTATGGGATTCTTAGAGATATTTATTGCACTAGTGTTATCACACCTTATCGGGATGTGATCAAGCTGAAGACCGTAATCTAAGAGCTGTTGCTTCATCCAAAGGATTTGAGCGCAGCAACTCCCGGCTGCAACATATTCAGCCTCAGCGGTAGACAAAGCCACACTATTTTGTTTCTTACTATGCCAAGAAACTAAAGAACTACCAAGCAAGTGGCAAGTCCCACTAGTACTTTTTCTGTCTAATTTGCACCCAGCAAAATCAGAGTCAGAATAACCTATTAGGCTACAAGAGGCACCTTTAGGGTACCATAAGCCCATTTGTAAAGTGCCTACTAGATATTTCATTATACGTTTGACAGCACTTAAGTGAGATTCCTTAGGGTTTGCCTGATATCTAGCACACATGCATACACTAAACATAATATCGGGCCTACTAGCGAGAAGATAAAGGAGAGATCCAATCATACCTCTATATTTCGTTATTTCTACTGATTTACCTCCTTCATCTTTGTCCAAGTAGCAAGATGTGCCCATCGGAGTGGCCATGTGTTTAGCGTTTTCCATTTCGAATCTCTTGAGCAATTCCTTGCAGTATTTGGTTTGACTTATGAAAGTCCCTTCGTTCGTTTGTTTGATTTGAAGTCCGAGGAAGAAGTTCAGTTCTCCCATCATTGACATTTCAAACTCATTCTGCATTGACTTAGCAAAATCTTTGCAAAGGCACTCATTAGTAGCAACGAAGATAATATCATCCACATATACTTGCACAAGAAGAATGTCATGCTTTTTATTTTTAATAAAAAGAGTAGTATCTACTTTTCCTCTTGAAAAACTATTTTCCAAAAGAAACTTACTCAACCTTTCATACCAAGCTCTGGGAGCTTGCTTTAAGCCATATAGAGCCTTTTTAAGTTTAAAAACATGATTGGGTAGTTCATGATTTTCAAAACCTGGAGGTTGTTCAACGTATACCTCCTCTTGAATAAAACCATTTAGAAAAGCGCTTTTGACATCCATTTGATATAACTTGAAATCCATGATGCAAGCATAAGCGAGTAACATTCTAATAGCTTCTAGTCTAGCTACAGGTGCATAGGTTTCTTCATAATCTATACCTTCTTCTTGATTATATCCTTTAGCAACCAATCTAGCTTTGTTTCTAGTTATTAATCCATTTTCATCAAGTTTGTTTCTAAAAACCCATTTAGTTCCAATTATAGGGTGATTATTAGGTCTAGCAACTAATTCCCAAACTTGATTTCTTTCAAACTGATTTAATTCCTCATGCATAGCTAGGATCCAATGTTCATCATCAAAAGCTTCAATTAAATCCTTAGGTTCAATTTGAGAAACAAAAGCTAAGTGATTACAAGTATTTCTAAGGGAGTTACGAGTACTTACACCTTTAGAAACATCACCGATAATTTGATCAAGGAAGTGATATTTTGAAGTTCGCCATTCTTTAGGAAGTTCCAAAGCTTGCGAATCCTCTTGTCTTAGTTCATCCTCTTTTTCCTTGATTTCCTTTTCTTTACTGTCCAGGTGTGTTTCCGCCAAGATTTCTGCAACATCATCAACAACAATATCCTTTCTCGATCCACTTTGGTCAGTTTCATCAAATGCAACATGTATAGATTCTTCAATAGTCACAGTTCTTTTATTGTAAATGCGAAAGGCTTTACTATGATTTGAATAGCCAAGAAATATACCTTCATCAGACTTAGCATCAAACTTGCCTAAATTATCTTTTCCATTGTTTAAAACAAAACATTTGCAACCAAAAACATGAAGGTGTGAGACATTAGGCTTTCTTCCCTTATACAACTCATATGAGGTTTTCTTTAAAATAGGCCTTATAAGGGCCCGGTTCATTATATAACAAGCTGTACTTACAGCATCTGCCCAAAAGTATTTAGGAAGAGCAGCCTTATTAAGCATAGTTCTCGCCATTTCTTCTAAAGAACGATTTTTCCTTTCTACAACTCCATTTTGTTCATGAGTTCTAGGGGAGAGAAATTATGATTAATGCCATGTTCATCACAGTAATTTTCAAAGACATTGTTTTCAAATTCGCCACCATGATCACTTCTTATAGAAGAAATTTGAAAACCTTTTTCATTTTGAATAATTTTGGCAAGTCTTTTAAAAGCTAGAAATGCATCATTTTTATTTGTAAGAAATAAAGTCCATGTAAACCTAGAAAAATCATCCACAATCACTAAAGCATAGTAATTCCCACCAAAGCTCATAGTTCTAGAAGGTCCAAATAGATCCATGTGCAAAAGTTGTAAAGGTCTAGTGGTAGAAACTATATTTTTCGCTTTAAAAGAGGCCTTTATTTGTTTACCCTTTTGACATGCATCACATAATTTATCTTTTATAAAATTAAGCTTGGGTAGTCCAATTACTAGCTCTTTAGAGACCAACTTCTTTAAGTGATCCATGTGAATGTGTGCAATTCTCCTATGCCATAGCCATGAATCATCATTCTTACTTAAAAGGCATTTCACATCATTTGAAGATATATCGTCAAGACTAATCATATAGATGTTGTTTACTCTATGACCAATAAATTTAACATGCTTGTCGTTTTTATCTTCAATTATGCAACAGTTTGAATCAAATATAACTTTATTTCCTTTATCACATAATTGGCTAATACTAAGTAAGTTGTGTTTCAAGCCTTCAATAAGCAGCACATTCTCAATGGAAGAGTTAGGGTTCTTACCGACTTTGTCGATTCCAAGAATTTTACCCTTGTTATTATCGCCATAAGTGACGTGTCCATGATTCTTGGGAATAAGTGTGGTGAACTTTGAGTCATCCCCGGTCATGTGCTTGGAGCAGCCGCTATCAAGATACCAATTTGAACTCTTGGCTTTCAAGCACACCTACAACACAAGTTTAGTTTTTAACTTTTGGTACCCAAACTTTCTTGGGTCCTTGTGTGTCAGTTTTTGGTATAGTACCCTTGGGAACCCAAACCAATTTTGTTCCAACTTTTGTATTTATGTTTTTCCTTGCATTACATGTTGAAGCACTATGTCCTTTTCTTCCACAATAAAAGCATTTAATAAAAGGGCTACTTGAAACACTAGAATGCACAAAGAAACTTTTATAAAGTTTTTGTTGATTTTTCGGGTTATAACCTATCCCGGCTTTTTGAAAAACCACTATTTGTCTTCCTAATAAAATATTTAAGTTATCCCTCCCAAAAGTGAATTTAGAGAGAGTGTTCTTTAGATCTTCGTTTTCTTTTTCAAGTGTATGACATGAAGAACAAGAAGAGTAAGTAGAAGCATATGAAGAATGATTTGTGCATGCATCAATGATTCCTAAGGTTTCGTTTTCAATTTTCAATTCTTCTATTTCTTTATTTAAAATAAGAATTTATTTTTCTAGAGAAGAAATTGTTTTCTTAGATGAAGAAATAATTTTTGTGAGTTTTAAAGATTCTTCATGTAGTTCCTCAAAAGCATCTTGTAACTCATCGTAAGAAGGTAATAAAGTATTAGAACTTACCTCGTTTTCGCTTTCTTCTTCATCTCCTTTTGCCATGAGACACAGTTGAGCTTCTTTGCTATCTGAACTGTCAGTTGAGTCCATGTCGTTTTCATCCCATGCTATGTAGGCTTTTCTCCCTTTTCTCTCCTTGAAGGGTTTCTTTTCAAATTTTTCCTTTTTCTTTTGATAAACTGGGCACTCCATTTTTATGTGACCAGGTTTGCCACATTCATAGCAAGTTGGAGTCGATGAAGCTCCTTCGCCTTTATAGTGAGTCTTTTTCGGAGGGAAGGGAGGTCTTCTTTGCGTTCCCTTTTTCTTGAGAAATTTACCAAACTTCTTAACCAACAAACTTAAATTTTCTTCACTTACCTCAGCGTTCTCTGAGCCTTCTTCATTTTCTTCATCATCATTGTCGATTAATGAAGAGGTGGCTTTGAGTGCTATTCCCTTTTTCTTTTTATCATTCTCTTCGCTTTGGCTTAATCTGCTCAATTCTAACTCGTGCTCGTGAAGTTTTCCAAATAGGGTAGCTAAAGTCATTGTGGACAGATCCCTCGATTCGGATATAGCTGTCACTTTGGGTTGCCAAATCCTGCTAAGACATCTCAACACTTTGTTAATCAAATCTTCATTTGAAAAGTTTTTGCCTAAGGATGCAAGATGATTAACTATGTGGGTGAACCTCTTTTGCATTTCCTGAATGCTTTCTCCTTGGTTCATTCTGAATAGTTCATATTCACGAGTTAGAGAATTGATTCTCGACCTCTTAACTTCACTAGTATCCTCATGGGTAACTTGCAAAGTATCCCACATTTCTTTAGCGTTTTACAATTTGAAATTCTAAAAACTCATCATATCCCAAAGCGGTAGTAATAATATTTTTGGCTTTTAAATTAAATTACACTTTTCTTTTGTCTTCATCGAGACCATTTATTTCGTGGTGTTTCGGTCCTTACACCATCGACCTCATGTGTGAGTATAAAAGTGCCGTTTTAATGACAAAGATCCCAAACATCTAGATCAATAGCTTCGATGAAGATTTTCATTCTTTCCTTCCATATGCGTAACCATCCCCATTGAAAAGGGTGGTCGGTTTATGGAGGATCCTTCTGAAAAACCATTTGAAGAAGCCATATACTCTTGAAGCTGCTAAGCTCTTTATACAAGAGTCTAGCTCTGATACCACTTGTTACCAAGTGGCTTCCAGTACTCAAGAGGGGGGTGAATTGAGTATAAAAACTTTTTTCGCAAAACCTCTTTTTAATTAAAACAAATATCAAAAGCTTAATAAATAAATGCACAGAAAGAATGAGAAGAAGAGAATAAACAATAAAGAACAGCGTAAAATAAATGTGTAATAAAATAAATTGCTTAAAATAAAGAGATTAGGGAAAAGAGAAGCAGTGCAGTATTTATCCTGTTTCAACCACTAACCCACTTGTGGTCTACGTCGATTCTCGAAAGTCGAGATTTTTCACTAAGTATACAAGCTTCAATAGGTGCTTGCTACCGTTACAAAATAGAGCACTTTTCACACACGGGGACACTATACCCTTGTGCTAAAGTCTCAACCTGCAGGGATACCTCACCCTTATACAAACCTTGAGGGATACCTCACCCTCGATACAAAATATCAGATAATAGAGATGAAGAGAAACTCTCAAACAGAGTATGTAATACAAGTTGAAGTGCTAATAGAGCTCTCACAGAAATATCTCAAAGTTTTTAAGCAAAAAGAGCGTAGAAAATAGTTTTCACAAAGACAGAGTAATCAGAAAATAGTTCAGAATAATAGATAATGGAAAACGTGACCCAGGCTTGCTATTTATAGGGAAAATTAGGTTAAACAGCCGTTGGGTACAATTAATGGCAATTAAAATTCTTGTCTGTTTCCATTTACGTAAACCAAGTTCCGTGTTTATTCGAATAGAGCCAAGGCTTATTCGAATAACACTGTTTCGAAAAACTCATACAAGATGGGTTATTCGAATAACCACCCTGTTATTCGAATAACTCTGTTAAAATCAGAGTTTGTGAAAACGCACGGTTATTCGAATAAGGACTCATCTATTTGAATAACGTGTTTAAAAGGAAGTTCAGAAAGAAAGCATTTATTCGAATAACATATGAACTATTCGAATAACTCATTTCAACACAGGGTTCTGAAAACTTAGTTATTCGAATAAACCAAGGTTTATTCGAATAGCCACTTTAAAACCAGATTCTGAAAAACCTTGGTTATTCGAATAACGGGATAGTTATTCGAATAACATCTTTTAAGAAAACAGACCACGTGAAGATGGTTATTCGAATAAGCACAGCTTTATTCGAATAACTCAGTTTAAAAGATGTTTTTCAAGGGTTACTGAGTTTAAAACTGTTTTCTTTTTTCTTTTCAAAAACAAAGAGATATTAATGTGTGAGCTCCGTACAATAGATCCTAAGTCCTAATGCTAAGCGAATATAAACTTGGACTTGATCTAAATATTATCTTCATTTATTCTTCCCGTTTGTTATCATCAAAACAAGTCTTCATAGATAAGCATCCAAACACAACTAACTCCCAAATCTATGATCCAAGAACCACTAGAAAAACTGTTATAAGAAGTGGAAATGAAAATATTACCTGATTTGTAATTCTCAATTGGTGTATGACCTAATTGAGTGGATTGGCTAACTTTGGAAGAGCTGACCTGGTTAGTAGCAGAAATCGATTGCTGGCCAATACTAGAATTCTGAATTAGATTCAATAGCTTCTCATATTGCTCGTGTGTAAATGTAGGAGTTGTAAGCCTTTCATCACCATTCATTGAGGCTAACTCCTTTTGATCATAACTATCATTTAACACATTGTTTGCCATAGATCCCGAGTGCTTCTGCAAGTGAGGGGGGAAGCCATGCTTTCTATAGCAGGTCTCAACAGTGTGTCCATTCCTTCCACAGTAGGTGCATACTCTATTTCCTAGTTTGAATTCTGAGTTTTGTGGAGATCCTTTCCCCTTTCCTTGTGGCCTTTTGTATTCTATGGCATTCACCAATACTTTGCTGTCATCACTGATGGCAAAATTCCCTTGCCTTTCATGTTGGATAACCATGGAAAAAATTCTGTTCATACTTGGTAGAGGATCTATGAGTAGGAATTGTGATTTAACAACAAAGAAATTTTCATTTAAGCCTGTTAGAAATCTTATAGCATAATTCAGTGTGTGATGGTTCCTAGCATTTCTCATAGCAGCACATGAGCACTTAATTGGACAACTACAAGCAGGCATAGGCATATAGGTTTCTAATTCCTCCCAAAGTACCTTTAGTTCAGAGTAGAATTCAGTGACAGTTGAGGGGCCTTGCCTGAGAGCATAAATTTCTTGTTGGAGTTCTGAAATGCGAATTAGGTCACCTTGTGAGTATCTCTCCTTCAGATCGTTCCACACATCCACTGCATTCTCCAGGTATACAATACTTTGCCTAATTGATTCAGCAACTGAATTCATGAGCCACGAATGAACCAACATATTACAGCGGCTCCAAGCACTGTAGCTTGGATCGAAGGGATCGGGTATGGGAATGCTTCCATCAACAAATTCGAATTTGTTTTTGGAACCAAGAGCACGTCTCATTGAACGAGCCCATGCGTGGTAATTAGAACCACTCAGCACAGTGGTCACAACGACAGAAGAAGGACCATCACCGGGATGAACATAGTATGCACTTGAAGCATCTTGCGAAGGATCGGTATTCTGATTTCCAGAAATCGAGCCACCGCCACGAGCCATCAGAGTTGCGGAATATCAAAAAATCAATTCTCTGGTTCCAGCTTAAGAAATATAGAAATGGCAGAATTCATAACTAGCATAAAAGTAAAGGAAGAAGAAGGATAAAAATGATGTAATCAGTACTTCATTGTATTATTTGATTGATGATTACAAGTGTGATAGGTGTTTGTGTTTATAGGAAGAAAAGGGGTGCAGAGGAAACAAAAATAGACCTTATTCTACTTATTCCCTGCTCTTGCGGTTTGTGGTTTGTTGAGGATGGATGGAAGATAGGGAATCATGGAGAATCAGATTTGTTGGTGCTGCTGGTGCCCAATTCTGTTACGGGTGAATTTGGCATTTTGTGTGAGCTGGCATATTGATGGTTTAATAATTGGCACTATAGAAAAGTCGAAAAAGTAGCCTTAAATATTACTATGGATAAATGACTTTTATAAAAAATATATATATTTACTTAGATGGGTTTGGTTTGTACATGTTGGCACTTTACAAAACCTACTACCTGACTTATACTTTGTGAGTTAGAATATTTTTTAACTTAACACAACTCACAGATCCAACACAACTCATATTTTATAAGTTGGATTAAGCCAAAAAATATGGATTTGCACACATTGACCCAACTTGTCCCGCTAGATACACTTATACATGATTACAAATTTGAATTTTTTATATATATATATATATATATATATAAGGATAGAATCCATTTACACTTAGTGTAAGTAAAAAGACTTACACCTAATCTATTACCATTAAATTTATTTTAATCTAATGGTTCTAAATCATCTAATTAAATGATGAGAGAGAATAATAAACACTCACATTAAAAAAAGAGATAATAATGAAATGTGATTTTAATGAAGAATAAATTTTAGTTATTAAGTCTATTTATTAACTAAAAAAATAATATAATATTGAATATAATTTATAATATTTTTGTACTTAAATTTAAGAAAAAATAAATTTTAGTTATTAAGTCTATTTATTAACTAAAAAATAATATAATATTAAATATAATTTATAATATTTTTATTTTTACATTATAAATTATATAATTTATGATATAATGATATAATATTATAAATGCTTCAAAAAAATATGTAAAGCTTAAGGAGTACTACTGCTACTGCTATATCTACTAATCTTTAAACTCTTATATCCATCGTCGTCTGGTATTTGTATCAACAAACAAAGATTCCCCAAAACGACAGCAAACTCATATGCTCCAAGCTCCAGCATAAATACCCAATCAATACAAAAGTTAATTATCAGTCACAACATTATCATTTTTTAAAATAACACGCAAAATTTAATGAGATAAACTTATTTGAAAAAGCAAAAATAATAATAAATTTTAAACTAATGATTTGTTAGCCGTGTAATTATAAAAAACAATTTATTACTCTCTTCCATCTTACACTCTAAAAATCCATAAATTTGTGGTGCAAAAAATAGTTAATTCCATTTTTTTAGTAGAAAACGCTTAGATTTAAGTACAAAAAATATTATAAATTATATTAATATTATATTATTTTTTAGTTAATAAATAGACTTAATAACTAAAATTTATTCTTCATTAAAATCACATTTTATTATTTCTCTCCTTTTTAATATGAGTGTTTATTATTCTCTCTCATCATTTAATTAGATGATTTAGAACCATTAGATTAAAATGAATTTAATAATAATAGATTGAGTATAAGTCTTTTTACTTACACTAAGTGTAAATAGATCCCCTCTCTATATATATATATAAATTACGACCTCAGGTAAACTTCATCTGGGATGTCATGAATTCAAATTCTAAAGTTGTCATTTTAGAAGTATTTAATTTAACCATTACTATCTATCTAAAATTGTGTGAGCAATTACTTGCATAATTTTTATGCAAAAAAGTTAACGTTATAAGAAAAGCCTTAATGAAGTCTCTACTCTTGAACTAAATAGCATACTTTTAATAGTTGGAAGTGGAATTAAAGCAGCCGAATAACTAATAATAAAGAGAAAAGGGTGGGGTACCTTAATATTAAAGTGAGCATTCAATTTTAAAGAAACTCCGTCTACTTTACAAAACTCTTTGCTTAGAAGAGATGAAGATCATGTCATTTAAGATAGTTTTATCATATAATTTGAATGCAACCGTAGTATAATAAGTCTTGCGTGGAATATATTTCTTGTAACTTTAACTTTTTTGGTACAAAATCTGTAAAACAAATCGCAAGTGCAAAATATAGATAATTTATTACTATATTTTATCTTACTTTCTTAACTGCAATAATCATGTTAACTTTTTAATATTTGGTTAATAAATTTATAAGAACTAAAGTTTTCATTTTTTTTAAAATTTAAATTCAACATAACAATATAACGAAAGTTCTTTTACTATTTAAATCATGTCTATCAGTATCACATCCTTTAATTTATTATTATGTATTTTGTCTTGTAAAATATGTAATTGACCAAAACGGTCAAAAAATAAGTATTTGTTTCTAAATTGATTGTTAAGTTTAGAATAATTTTTTTTCTCTATAAACTTCATTTTATTTATTTCTATAAAAAATTGAACATCAAACGTACGTTAAATTAAAATACTTGGTATGTATAAAAAAGATTAAAATATTTGATATATTACCAACAAAGATTAGATATATTGGTAAATGAGTTATACTCTTAAGAAAATAATTAAAGTTTAAATTTTAAAGAAGACAATTATTAGGAAGACTTCTCAATCCTAATAATATATGAGGGTTAGTATTTCTGTAAAAAAAATACTTGGTATTTTTATAATAAAAAAATTCTTTGTATTTTTTTTTGTTAAAAAAAACTTTGTATTTAATTATTGATTAGTGTATTCCAATGATTGAAAAATGACGTAATAAATTGCTAAATCATCATCACTCTGTCTAACTTAGCTTGTCCTTCGCCTTCTGAACAAACAAATAATTAATAGTTTTATTCGTTCAAAATTATATTTCTTAATTATATGATGCCACTTTCATTAAAATTATTTTTTAGCACTACATGCTGCAACTTTTTTGACATGGCGCTCAAAACCAAAATTTGATCTCAATTTTCAAGCGTCTAATATCTCAACAAAATAGTCGTCAGCCATTTTCCTACCTTTCCTGGTCATGAATTAAGTGTTTCAAAATTACCGTGACCGTTAATAGTTTTCTCTTTTCTTTTTAACTATAGATATTGAATATCGATTCATATTTTTTATTGAAAGTCATGAAAAAATAACAGCTAGTTTTCAATTTTTTCGTATAAGCCATGAGTAGTGTTTTTTTTTTTTTTTGGTCCACAGCCATGAGTAGTGTTTGAACTTGCCTAATGCCTACTATTTTATGGGTTTTAACAAGAAGTTATGTGCCCATCTAGACCTGAGAAGTTGGTCCATTATCACATGCTGAAATCTGACCAGTTCAATGGAACAGGACCCACGACAGATAGTGCACGTCTTTTGCTTCACATCGCGGGCACTACATGAAGTGCTCTCAAAAAATGTAAATGGGAAATAAAAGAATGCGCAAATTGTGCATGGATATCTAATCCTATTAGCAATTTATTTATTGATTTATAGATTTTTTATCTAGAGTCTTTTTTCTTTTTTGATAATTTTATCTAGACTCGATCACTTATGTCACATTTGATACATAGAATGGTTACTCCATGAAATAAGAATGAAATTGGAATAGAATGGAATAACAATTTCCAATTTACAGTTTGATATCTTTTGGAATGGAATGCTTTTTCATGCTCTATTCAATTGTTTGGTATATAGAATAAATACAGAATGGAATTAAATTTAAATTAAATGACATAATTATTCTTTATGAAAAAACGAAGAAAGTTAACTTTTCTTATGCATAATATTAATTTGTCTCAAATTCATTTTTTTATAACAATAATAAAATGTTGTTGTTAAGAAAGAGTAAATATTGTTTTATTTGTGATAAGAGAAATTAAGGTTAAATTATAATTTTGATCCCTATAATTTTTATGCATTTTCAATTTAGTCCGTATCGATTTTTCATTTCAAATTACTCACCATACTTACAAACGTTTTTAAAATAATATCCACCGTCATAACACCATCAATTTAGTTCTTACAGGACATTTTACAAAAAAGAAAAAAGAAAATCTAAATGAGCACCTATTGAACATAAGAACATTTACTCATAAGTAAGGAGCACTTATAATACCTACTAGAATGGCAGAACACCTACTAGAATTTTTTTAAAGGAGTATTTGAAAAAATACCTACTAGACAAAAAAACACTTATTGGGTTAGTCAAGAACAACATTATAATAACGTTATAACAAAAACTAATGGCAAGAATTATTTTGAAAACATTTGTAAGATATTTGTAAGTGTGAGGATTAATTTAAAACAAAAGATTATATGGACTAAATTAAAATGAGTGAAAATTTTAGAAACTAAAATTATGATTTAACCAAAAATTAAAATGTGTACAATGATTTTAATCATACTTTGTACATTTTTTATTACACTTTCTTTGTAATACTTAAGATAATAATTATGTACCACTATATTATTATTTTGTTAATAATTTTTAACATATTTGTATAGTTATTATTCTTTAAGATTTTTAAAAAAAGTAATTTAAAATTAATCGTAAGACCTGAATTGTAGCTTCAAAATAAAATTAAGATTTAGAAAGAATAAACTTAATAAAGGGTAGCAATTATCATTTTATAAAATAAATGAGGGTTTGCTGGGAAAAATAGTTAAACCTCATTCCACATAGCATGGAATCACCAATCCCACCTCTTTGGGAGAGAATGGTGGTTCTTAGTTCTAGGGAAAACTTCAAAATACTCCCTAAAGTATGTGTAATGTGCACTTTGGTCCCGTTACTTTAAAATGTACAAAATAGACTCGTTACATTTTGAATTATGCACATCATTACAAAGATGTTAAAATCTAGATAGAAATTTACATGTGCCACTCACTTGCACCTTTAAAGCTCTGATAGTCAAAGGAGGTGCATCTGAGATAGGGGTAATTAGAGGATAAAACTCATTTAGGAGATGCACATGATGTGCATATGGGGATTTCTTCTTCTTCCTTTCACCTAATTTTCTAAACCCTAGAATTCTATAATTTAACTGCTTAAGCAACATTGAGCAGCGATTGAGTAGCAATTCAGGGAGCAACGATTGAGGACGAACCTGATGGAGAAAATGCAATAGAGCCAGTTTTCAGGGAGTTCAACAAGCTTGGGTGGTCATACTCAGAGTTGCGAATGTGGTCTTCCTTCTTAGGTGCAAAACTTATGGATTGAAAGCAACTCAGGAAGGAGGTTCTTTGGTTGTAGCAGGTATGACACCACAAATGACTGCCACTTCTTTGCTTGGTACGAGCCACCTCTAGAGAAAAGAGTTAAAAAAATCTTCAACAGTTTATTGAAAAGGAACAATAAATTAAATGTGGAACTGGAAGCAAAGAAGGCTTAATTGTGTGTGTTAAATGCTAAGATTAAATCACGAAAGGCTAAGCTGGAGTCAGAGAAGTATTAGCTGTATATGATGCGTGGCATGATGCTTGCTATAGTGATTGTGTTTGTTGGGTTATTGGTTTCTGGTAATGAAAAAGTTTGATGAATGCTATGATGTATTTTGGAGGTTTTAGTGTAGGATTTGCGGGATGTTTTGTGTAAGTAAGATGGTGCAGAGACCTTTCAATTAGGAATGACATTGAGTTAGCAGAGGTAAGATGTAATGAATCTGAATGTAAGGAGTCAGTGTGTTGTGCAATGTAATTTACCTCTTTCAATGGAATTATTACAACATTTCTCAATTACTATGAGTTTATACAATTGATATGAATAATCACAATAACAAAACAATTAGCACAATTCAAAAAAGTTCCATTGACCACCAAAATTTCCATATATTATAATTCCAATAGCAAGAAATGCAAAGAACTAAATACTAAGAACTAAGTACATTGACCAACACCATTACAGGTTGATGTTATAACACAGTGGAAGCACAAGTCCAAGTTTAGCACACCCTTGTAATGTGGATTTTATCACAATCCCAATCAACTTTAGCACAATCACAAACCTGTGGGGAATATACAAACATTCAACAAAAAAGGTGTGCTAAACTTGTGGGGAATATACAAATAATTCCTCTCAATTTTGGCATAATCACAATCACAAACATTCAACATATAACAATAATAAAAATACCTAACAGAGAAAAATCAATTCCAAAACTAATGGACCATGTGAGGAATATATAAACTTATATTAAGGACCTTAGTTGAGCAATAATCAATAACAGCCATTGTCAACATTCACAAAAAAAAAAGATCCTAAAACAAAAAAATATCAACAAGGCATACAACCCCAATATAGCAAGTTCAAAATTCCAAAAAAAAACCCCACATCACCATACAAGGTCCAATATAGCCCAATACCACTAAAAAAAGGGCATATAACAAGGCATAATTGTTATAGCCCAAGCCAACTTTATTGTGTAAGTCTTGCCCCACTCCTCATTGTTTTGATTCTTGATGTTGATGCCCCTTCATTAGGCTGAGTCATTGACATTCTTGTCAAAGCACATGTGTGTCTCCTAAGTTGTGAAATTGAGCATTGGGAACCAGGCTGGCTAGGACCACAACCTCTGTATACCATTGGGCCACTCACAGCAAGTACAAGACCATTTTGACTTGCAACAATCGGACCAATTGATGCATTTGTACTTGGAGCATTAAATGGAGAAATCCTAATACCAACATCATATGGAGCACTCCCAATACCAACATCATATGGAGCACTCCCAATACCAGTATCAGATGGAACACTTCTAGTACCAGTATTTGGATTTCTTTAGTTGGAGCATTGGGATTAGTTGTAGTAGAACCACTACCTACAATTATTTTCTTCTTCTTTCTATGTATCTTTCTATTTAGATTTAGGGGTTGATGCGTGCGGATGTAGCGATTAAAATTCAAATAAAAGTAAGTTGTTAGGCCCACCAGAAAATAAAAACCTTACAACTAGTTGTAGTTAGTAAGGGTCGATCCACAGAGAACCAAGTCAATTAACACTATTAAACAATTTCTAATTTAAACTCAGATTAACAATAAACAGTAAAAAGGGGGGTTTTGGAGTTTTGATGAACAATGAACAGATAAAAGATAATAATAATAAATAAACTAAAAACAACAATATAAGAAAATTGGTTAAGAGATTGAATCCACCACTAGATTTATATGATGATGTAAATCTACATATTATTTTATTCCAACATGCTCAATTATGTTTTTATGTAATTGTGAGAGTAAATCTCTGTTTTCCTTACGTGTTGGCCAATTCAAAGAACCGCTTCAAATCAACTCCTAATCACCGATTAGTTATAAAGCAACCGCTCTTACAACTATCCAACAATTGCATTAAGATTTAGAAAACCAATTACACTAAGATCTAATCACACACCGGGATTAAATTACTTAGAACATATATTTCTCTAGATCTACTACCATGAATCGCAAGCATAATAAACCCAGATCTACCACTTTTATAAGCGGCAAATAGTACAAAGATAATTATACCCACATGAACATCAAACATTCTGCTAGATCTACTACCGCAATCCGCGCATAATAAACCTAGATCTACCACTTTTCAAGAGGAACAAGTATAAAAACCTTCATACCAACAATAGATTCGTAAATATATGAATAAAAACATAACTGTGTTGAAATAATCAAATATGCAAAGTTTACAACATCAATACTAGCGATTTCATCACCCCCTTAACCAAGGGAGGTTTAGTTACACATAACTAGAAGGAAATCACAAGAAAAACTGAGAGAAATGAAGGAGAGTCCAACCCCCCAACCCCCTACATGATAACCAATGGTGCCCTTTTATAGAAGTCTAGGGTAACAAAATGACAAAGGTGAGTGGATGGATGAGTGGGTTAGTGGATGAGTGGGTTGGTTTGAGTGAAGTGGATTAAATATTGGTTGAGTGGGTTAGTTGAGTGGATGAATGGATGAGTGGTTGAGTGGAGTGGATTAATTTAGTAGATGAGTGGAGTGAAGTGGTTGAGTAGGTAAGTGGAGTGGAGTGGTTGAGTAGTTGAGTGGATGAGTGGAGTGAGTGGGTTAGTTGAGTGGAGTGATTTGGTTGAGTAGAGTGGAGTGGTTGAGTGGATGAGTGGAGTGGTTGAGTGGTTGAGTGGATGAGTGGAGTGATTTGGTTGAGTGGAGTGGTTGAGTACGAAAATTCCTTGGTCTGACTTGGAAGCCAAAAACGACCGATTATAATTCAGATTCATGAAAAGTGCTCTTCATGAAAGTTGTATATCTTTGTCTTGGCTATAACATGCATATCTGGATCGTCCAATTTGGCTTCCTACAGCCCAAGATATGACCCAAATACCACAGGTTGCTCAAACCCAACTTCAGCACCTCTGTTCCGACTTGTAAGCCCAAACTAACCCATTAGACTTCATTATTTCAAAAGGTGTTCTTCATGAAAGTTGTTTATTTGGGTCTTGACTATCAACTATCCAAATTTCAGCCCATCTCCATTATTACATCTTGAGATATGATTTTATGAGTGCACACCGTTCGGATTCTAGTGACAGAACCCGTATTCTGACTTCCATGTAAACTTAGGTCCCTTAGACATCTGTTTAGGACTTCGAGCTCTTCATCAAAGTTGTAGAGATTCCTCTTATCTTTCCTACAAGATAAAATTCATGATTATCAGATATCAGGAACTCAAGTTATGACCAAAATACAGAAACAGTGTAAAATATCAATAATGCTGAAAATATTCAATTAGGACCAATTTGAGCTCAAACTCACAAAATCATACTAAACTCAATCAATTAAGAATATGGAGAGTGTAAATGACTAAACATAAGGGTTTCTTAATGAATAAAATATGTGATTATCAGGGGTCTTAGACACCTATGAGCACTGTGGCACCATATTCCATAATTCCCACATTGATATTGTTATCCTTCCTTGGATACCCTGTTTGGGTTTTGAAGTTACTCATCATTGGCTCTCTTCTTAGCCTTCTTAGGTCTACTAATAGGAGTCCTAACTAAAGGAGGGAGGATTGGATCATAGTCAATTTGTGGTCATTCATTTTGTGAAGGTACAATGTTGATCATCACTCCATAACATTCAAAGAAAGTGTCCTTCTTGTGCCAGTCATCAACATAGTTCTCAGGTTAATCTTTTTGTGCATAAATGACACTCATAACATGTGTACAAGGGATAACTGTAGGAGATACAAAAAAAAAGGTCAATAACAGGTATGAATTATCCACCCAATAACAGATATTTCATATGAATTTTATACCTGTTATAACCCAACTTCTACAAGAACAAGTCCTACTCACCAAATCCACTACCTTTTTGCTTCCTTGCAATGTGTCAATTTCAAATTTTCCATTGCCATTTATATGAGCAATGCACAACATAGTATACTTCTTTGACTTTTCAAGCTTTTGTTGAATTCGTGCGCAAATATGACATTAATACTTGAGCATCCCATCTCTCTTTGTAGCAAACCTCTTCATTAACATCCTTCTAGTGGTTTCCATTATTGTGATTATAGGCTTGTATTTGGCAGATGTAACACCCTAAAAATTCTGACTTTAGGGAAAATGACAATTATGTCCCCAATGTACTGTTTTATGCTTGTCTGTATAAAATGTTATTTTTGTTTTATTTTTTTTAGAGCAGAAGGAGTTTAGTAAACTCAATTCTGAAAGACACTGTTTTGAATGTTTTAATTTTTAGAATTTAACTGTGTGATAAAATAATTTTCAGTATTATTTTATTACTCAGTATAAAACTTGACAGTGGACCCGATACTATATGTGTGGGACCCACATATGAATAAAGTAAACAATAAGGAAATTAGGAATTTTGGACCAATAGGAACAAGACACACTAGAAGTCAAATTAATAAAGCTAAGTCAACAAAAATGGCTAAGCTAGTTAGATTAGAACTAGAATATTTAATTTAGTTAGTATAGTTACCTTAGAATCTAACTAAATTAATTACTACAACCTTAGTGTAACTAAATAGTGATAACTAGATAGTAATCTAGTTAGGCCTAACTAACTAGAATCCTAAACTAATTAAGTTAATCTAATGTAACTTGAAGTAACTAATTAATTTAATATGTAACTAAACCTACATTTAAATATATAACTAATTAGTTGGAAGAAACAAATTTAGTTGGCTTTTTAAGTGGAGAATTCGGCCAAGCAAGGAGAGCAACCGAGAAGGCTCTAGATAAATGCTTATTCATGTCATGACTCATCACCATGCAACCAATAGGAATTAAGCTTATCAAGTAAGACAAAATCCTAGCCTTTGAACCATTGGATGGCCTAGATTTGTTCTTGAATTTTAACACATGCATTAAGACCATTTTCTATTCACTTCTACGGCCAACACTTCAAGTAAATACCCAATTAATTCTTTCACTCTCTCCTTCATTTTCACCGTCCACCATTGGAGACCCAAAGAGACTATTCGGTCAAAGCTTCATTCTCCATCATCCTTTCACTCAAAATTTCTCTTTTCTTATTTTTCTACTCCTAAACATCACTATAAGACTATCTCTAGTTGAAAGCTTCTTCTACTTCTTTCATTTTCAAGCTTGAAGATCACTTTGGAGATTCTTCTTCAAAGGTAAAATTTCTTGTTTTTCAATTCTATTTTCATTTCTAAGCTTCCAAGCCATGATTGAACCATGGTATGGTTCTATTTTCTTGTATTAACCTTTAGAAAATTTATTTATTTTCCTAGAATTCTAAAGAGCAAAACCGAAATCACAAAGGAGAGGAGAAAAAGAAATTTTCATCATTTTAGGTAAGAGGAAGACTAAAATTTAATTAAGTTTAAGTGTTATTAAGAAATTCAGGTTTGATTGTATTTGTAAAATCCATAAGGATTCCTCTATGTGTTGATTTTTATAGTTTTTATTATTTGTTTAAGCTTTGATGTATTGTATGTGTTATACATTGTATATATTAAATTAATGTTAGAAATGCATGAGCATTCCAAAGAATGCAAAACCCTAGGTTTTGTCACATTATTGAATGGAAGGAATTAGAATGTTTTATAATGTTGTTAACGAAAACCAAATAAATTTTTGAAACTAATTTAAGTATTGTTAGTATTTACAAAGATTATACATTAATTTGAAATATTTTACAGTAGCTTGAAAAATATTTTAAATGGTTTTAAATTGCTTAATAATTTTGTTTATTAGTCAAAAACTATTTATTTGAGGAAAACGGAAAAGAAAATGATTTAAAAAGCTTATGCGATTGAGAAAATGATATAAAATTATTACGCGATTGAGGAAACAGCAAATTATATTTACACGATTGGAAATGTGATATATATTGTGAAAACGATAAGATTTTGAAAATAAAATAAAATTTCTACGCGATTGACAAAAACAGCAAATTTTACTATTGGGCTAATGTGGTGAACCCAGATATATGAGAAGTTATGTTGCGCCAAGTGGGTGCGTATTGTGATTTGGTTTTATGAAAAAGATAGTGCGCCAAGTGGGAGCGTACTGTATTTGGAGATTTATGCCACTGAGGACATTTATGTAATTATTTTCGCTATTGAGGGCGTTTTTGACATTATTTGAAATCTGATGGCACTTATATAAATAATTGAAACATGAGGATATTTTGGTAATTACGCATTTGTTCATGCATTGAGTCGTGCCAAATTGGTGATTTGATTGACGAGATGAATAACATCGTGTTGTCGATGTGATAGGCATAGTGTGTTCAGTTCCTGATATGGACTTGGAGTTCATAGTGTGCACTATTCCATATGTGGACATGAGTAGCTCCTCTACGGGCGTGGTGCGTGACAACACACTTATGATCTCGACAAGCACTATCCTTAATCAAGTTTTGAGAGGACTATCGGTACTGTAGTATACAATAAATTGACGTGTGTCTGGGTTGTATGCTATGCCATTATATTATTTTTCGTGGGCTATAGACACAAAGTTTTGACAAATGCAATAGCAATCACAACGGGCCACTATAGACACAAAGTTTTGACAAAAGCAATGCAATAGCTGGTGGGGTAGCCAAAGTCTGTAGACACAAAGGGTGGACATGTAAATTTGGATTGGTCAAGCAAGTACTAATAGAAGTCTCATCTCATTCTCTCTGATATCTGAGTATGTGTTGTAGCTCCATGGAGTAGGAATGAGTCATTTTATATTTTGTCATATTCATTTTAAATTCATTATATTGTGTGGTGAGTATTTTGAACTGTTATGGGATTTATGTACATTATGGATTTTATTTATGTTAATGTTGTATTATTATTTCATATGTTATATTTATTGGTTACTTTAAGTTGTCTTACCTCTCTATTTGTTGTATATATTGTTTGTTTTGTTTGTTGTATGTTTATATATATATATATATTTAGACTATGAAGAAGGGGTTGAAGAACCAGAGTTGGGCAGTGAGTACATAGCAGAGGAAGAACCACGATCCACGATTTTCATCCAAGACCAGAAGCTTTAGATCATCTCTAGTGTTAGTACCGATAGGGTGAGATGTCGACACCCGGATTTTTGGGTTTTATCGTTTGGAATTCCACGGAGGAGCCGACGGTTGGCGCATCTATGGAGAACGTAATGTTGTTGCTTATAGAATTATTACTATGTCTTTACGACGCAGTCTCAGACCGTCCCGGTTTTTGTATCGATTTCTATGTTCAAAGTTAGAACTACCGTTAGGAGTTCGCCGTCACTGGAACGGTCTATTTCGGACTCCCTATGAGCTTAGTGTTGTGTCTTCGCTAGAACACTGCCTGTTCGGACCCCTAACTATATTAGGTCCACATGAGCACCGAGTTCCCGCTCACAGTCTTCGGGAGCATCATGTATTTTGTCTTTGGAGGAATCATCATGTATTCAAAGAATGTTTCTCCAAGTGACTAAAAAAAAAAAACTGTATGACGTGCACTTGGGTTTGTTATCTTTCGATCTTTGGGTTGTAAATATAAACCTTTTATGCCTTCTTTTTTTTTTCTTTTGGTATGTATTTTTATTTGGGTTTGTAAATTATGTGTAAATTATTTGTATAACTTATGAAAACAAAATTTATGTAAATTTCTATATATTAGTATCTGATGGATATGTATATGAATGGATATGTTTATGGATATAATGTATATTGTACAGGGGTGTGCCGATATTATCTATGTATGTGTGTATGAATAATATTTTTTTTTATATAGGTGAAATATCTTGAGGATACAACTTTCATGTTTTCGAAACAAAGTAAGTGTACAGGTTTTATTATTTATTTATATCAAAACCTTATAATTTAATTATTCTCGTTAATCGTTATTTTATTTTAATAACAAATGTGACACCCCCACAAGGGTGTTACAGCAGACAGTATTGCAGAATTGAATGACTCTACAATGTTGCTCAATGGACTACCAGATTTAGCCCTTAGAGTGAATAAATGTCTTGACCATGTGCTTGCAACATTCTACAGCAGATCTTTCAACACTTGTCCCTTATATGTGAGGTTGAAATTGACATATAGATGCCTAACATAGAATTTGTGTTCATCCCCTATCTCCTCAAGTATAAAGTTCAAACCCTATAAGCACATCAAGTAATAAATCAAAAGTAAGCATAGAGTTCAAACTTATGAAACACCAAATCACATAAAATAAGAAATGTCACTTTTGTTACTAGCATGAACACTTAGCCATTGTCCTCAATTGATCCAATATCCTCAAGCAACCTATCCAAAAACTACAGCTAACTATTTCTCAATTACAGCATAGACAATAAGGAATATGTTATCATTTGCATCTCTTGTCACTGTCACTAGTAATTGACCTTCAAAACCATCCTTCAAGAAGCACCCATCTAATGAGATTTTGGGCCTACAAAATTTCAAACTTCTTTTGGTAGCATCCAAACAAACATATAATCTCTGGAAACAACCATCCTCTTTCTTGATCAACATTGTTGAACCAGGGTTGTATTGTAAGACTGTTGCAGCATAATTCCATAATAAAGAATATTGAGCTATTGCATTGCATTGAAGCTTCTTCATGACCATCTTGTTTGCCTTATACACATGGAATCTTGACACAAAAATCTTATGTTCTCTAGCCACTTGATTAATGAAAGCCTCATTCTACCATTTCCCATTATGGTTTCAGATGTGATCTTGGTACTTGTTAAATAGCCATATTGAATTGGCCTTGATATTTTTGTTACTCCATCCACAGTTTGAATGCTCACTGTTATACCATGCCTTAATTTGGAAAACATCTCCTTTTTGAGTCTTAGAGGCATGCATTTTCCATCCACAACCTCTCTTGCACTATATTGATATTCGAGTGCCCTCTTTCTTCAAGAACTGGAAATCAATCCCATTTTTAATACATAATTGTTTTATAAACTCCCTGAACACCTTATGACTTGTAAATTTCATTCTCACTTGCAACTTTATCTTTAGTCTCATGTCAACATATTGGTTGAGCTCTGGAAACTTCCTCTTCCTCATTACCTCTCCTTCTTCTACATCAGAATTAGGGGGAGTGATTAGAGTGTCACTGTTCTCATAATCTGGCTAATACTGTCTATCCCAATGATTAGAGTGTCATTGGCAACATTATTGTCATTATTGGCCTATCGTCCCTCACCATTATCTTCATGTACTTGTCCATCACCATTCACCTCATCATCTCCATACAGTCTCTCATTAACACCCATATAGTCCCTTATTTCTTTCTCAACTTCCCATGTATGGTCCTTAAAAAATAGGTCAAGAACCTCCTCATCACTGTCCTTAAAATCACAATCAATTAAATCAACTTCACCATTTTCTTGAGGGTCTACAAGACTGATTTGTCTCTTAGGGGTTATTTTTTGCTTTGCCTTCCCCTTTTGTATTTGCTTCCCTTTTCCCTTTTCCCTTTTCCCTTTTCCCTTTTCTTTTCTTTTCCTTTTTGTCTAACAGGATGGAGTTTAGGGTGTGGTTCATTCCTAATTGCAATCTCAATTAGAATTGCAAGTGGATTAGGTTCCAACTCACATGCAAGTTCAAGGTTAGGTTCCAAGTGGGTTAGGTTTGTGTTATTGGTAGAGAATTTTCAAGCAATAAAATTACTCTTTACTTACAAGTACACAAGATCTATGTAATATTTGTCAAATATAAGGGTGTTGTACCCACAAGGAGTGATAAAATTAATTAAAATCTAATTTCTACCTAAATTAATTTAAAAAAAGAAAGAAAATGTATTTTATTTAATTAATCTAATAATTTAAATTACGTGATAAACTAAAACTAAAATTAAATAATAAATCTAAATAAAATAACTCAAATTAAAAATATAAGTTAAATCAAAGAACAATTCTAGGACTTTGAATCCAATACTAACCATGTAAAGATGAATTTAATTTGAATAAAAATTAATCTTATTCTATGGAGTGTCTATGACTACAAACTTTGATAATTATTAAAGATTATTGAAATCTAATTAATGACATAATTCATTTAAAATAACATGTCTTATTCAAATTATGACATAAATCATTTAACATAACATGAAATATTCAATCCTTAGATCTCAAAAGGAATGAATATTATTACACAACCCACACCTAAAACTACAAGAATTAAGCATGTGATTAAAATATATAAATTTAAATTTACTAATTGACACAAGACAATTAATAAAAATTAAATTAAATAACAATTAAAGATCAATAATCATCAATATTATGTAATTATAAAATAAAAAATATTTTAAATAAAATTAAATTATCTAAAATAAAGATTATAATTTCATTTTAATTTTAGAAAATAAAATTAATTACTCCTAATAAAAATATCAAATATAAAAAGAGAAGATAAATTCATAAAAGATGAAATAGAATTGCAATCGTTCTCTTTCTTCACTGTACTCCTCTCTACTCATTTGCCTTGTTCACATCTTTTCTTTTCTTTTTTCTATCTGGCGTCCTCGTATGGCGCTCCTCTATTTATTCTAACTGGTGACTTGCTCTCCACCCCTATCACTTTCCGCTGCCTTGTATTCTTTGTCTTACCTTATGTTTGGATATTTTTTTCATTAAAGAAATGGAACAGAATAGGTGGGAATGGAACGGAAAGGAATGGAATGGAATGGAACATAATTTCCATTCTCTTTATTTGGAAGTTTCATTAATGGAATGGAACGGAACGGAATTATCCATGTGTTCCCCCCATTCCACCTCAATTTTGGGGGGAATAAAAGTTAGGCATTTGAGGGAAAGATGGGGGAAATGATTCCCCATGTGTTCCGTTCCATTCCCATGTATTTTAAAACTCTCAAATAAGGGAAGTCATTTTCGTTCCCCTCATTTCCTTTTCATTCCCCTCATTACCTATCATCCAAACATAGTATAAGGATATAGTTCTTATGCGCACCATTTCATCAACTGTAGTCCAACCTTCTTTATTTTCATTGGCTAAGGGCCCAGCCCCAAGACATTAACCAACTAAATCCTTCATCCTCAACAGCATGCATTAACATGTAACTCATGAAGTCGTTGGACCCAATCTCTAAGTTTTAAGTTAACCTTGAGGCTATTGAACTTGTGGGTATGACCACGGGCTTCACATTCCCATCAAATCTTGCTTTGTTAATGTTCTAAAACATGTTTGCTGCCATGGACCACTAATAATTGGCTTCTATATTGCAGACCAAGAGCATAGCTTTTGGGCTTTAAATGTTTTTTTTTTAATCCAAGTTCAATTATTTGATTGCACTGCTTTTGTTTTTTTTTTAATATTTATAATTTGCACACAATTCAATAATTAATTTCTCTTAAAGAAACAAATGATAATGTCACAAAATTAATAAAATTAAATATATTGAGATATAATAATATTTATTTTTTATAAGAAATATATAAAAATTAAGTTATTATCAGTTAAACTCACTCTTATGTTCAACAAATACTTCAAGAGCTGAATTTGGTCTTTTCTTTAAAATTTTACATATCTTTCTAACATTATCATTACTAAATACTTTTGTTAGTCTATGAGTGAAAGTTTAACCAAGAAACTTGTACCACTGACACTTAGACTTTCTCATCCCAATAGCATTCTTTCTTATATAAACAATCAAATATGTGCTAGACAGTAAGTTACTATCAAAGTTATATAGGCTACACACACCTCCTACATACCCCATAGGTGAGATGACTGCAATTTCCCTCCACAATGTAACAGAATTATTATCACAACCATTTTTAAATTGTAACAAGGATGTTATACTACTTATTCATATAGCTTACAAGCACATGTTATACTGCATTTTATAAAACTTACAAGCATGTTATACTAATCATTAATAAAGCTTACAAGAATGTTATGGTACTTATTCATAAATGTTGAAAGATCGTCCAGAATATTGTTTATTTATGTATTATATTTGATTATGTGCTATATTTGATTAGTCAGACTAGTAGAGAGATTTTAGGAATTAGTTTTTTATTTCCCCCTTTATTAGGCAGAATATTTTTCTCTTTATTAGGTAGATTAGTTTCCTTTTTTATCTCTTAGATGGAGTCTTTATATTTCGATGTACATTTGCGTATCAATTCAATTCAACCAATTCTCTGCTTTTATGGTATCAGAGCAAGAAAATAGAATCCTAGGGTTTGAATTCACTTCCTTGTTCCCAAAATGTCCGAGGTTATGTCAAAGACTTCTCTGCCATCTCAATCTAAGCCCCAAACCATCTGAGGTTCATTTGAAAATCAGCCCACTCAGACCACTACAATCAGATTGAATGGTGACAATTACCTTCGATAGTCATAATTTGTTCGTATGTACTTCAGGGGGAGAGGCAAGATTAACTATATCACAGGAGATGCAAAAAAGCCCAACAAGAAGGACCCAACCTATGCCACTTGGGATGCTGATAACTCAATGGTAATGACATGGTTGATCAATTCCATGGCCGAAGAGATAAGTACAAATTATCTTTGCTATTCAACAGAGGGATCGTGGGACAACGTTTTACAAATGTACTTAGGTTTAGGGAATTAATCCCAAGTGTATGAGTTAACCTTATGACTTGGGGAAATTCGCTAAGGTGAGAATTATGTGACAAAATACTTTAATTCTCTTAAAAGAATTTGGCAAGATCTGGACTTATTCAATGATTATGAGTGAAAATCACCCGAGGACTGCAACCACTATAAAAAGATAGTAGATGTTGGTCGTATCTTCAAGTTCCTTGCACGTTTAAACATTGAATATGATGAAGTATGTGGTCGAATTGTTGGGAGAAACCCCCTCCCTTCAATTGGGAAGTATTTGCAGAGGTGTGGAGAAAAGAGAGCCGCAAACAAGTGATGCTATGTAAAAGGATTGCAGGCGTAACTAGGTGTGTAGAACAATCAGCTTTAGCCATTCTTGAAGCACAAGTCAGCCGTAGAACGCCTAAGAACTAGTGAACAAGAGATAAAAATAATCTGTGTTGTGACTACTGCAGAAAATTACACCATACTCAAGAGACTTGCTACAAGTTGCACGACAGACCTGGTAGGACAAACAAAGCTAGTGAACAGAGTGTACCTATAGCAAATGAGGTTAAGTTGTCTCATTCAGTAAAGAGCAGTTAGATCATCTTCTTAAACTACTAAAATCCCATTTATCACTTAATGCTCCTATCAATTCTGTGGCACAAACAAGTAGCAACCCTTTGGCACTTTTTGTTCTTAAAACAACTAGTCCTTGGATCATAGATTCATGGGCTTTCGATCATATGACCAATTGTTCTTATTTGTTTAGTTCCTATTGTCTGTGTTCTGGTGTTGAAAAGGTTAGAATAGCTAATGGTAGTTTTTCATTAATTGCAAGCAAAGGCCATATTAGAATCTCAGAAAAAATCACTCTAAAATTTGTTTTATATGTGCCAATACTTGCCTGTAATCTCCCTTTTGTCAGCAAATTGTCTAAGGATTCTAACTATTCATTTTTTTCCTTCATTCTATTTGTGTTTTTTAGGACCAGAACTCGGGCAAAGACGATTGGAACTGCTAGAGAAATAAATGGACTACTACTTTGATGAAACAACTTCTTAGAATAAAAAAGCTCATGGATTAAGTAGTACTAGTTCAATCTTTGTCAATGATCAAGTAATGTTATGACATAGGAGATTAGGACATCCTAGCTTTCCATATCTGTAACACTTATTTCCTAAATTGTTTAAAGGAATCGACTATTCAAAACTTCATTGTGAAGCTTGTCATTTAGTTAAAGGTCACCATGTTTCTTTTCCAATAAAGTCTTATCTTGCTTCAAAACTATTTTACTTGTTTCATAGTGATGTTTAGGGCCCATCCAAGGTTAAAACACTTTCTGGCAAGAAATGATTTGTGACTTTTATTGATGACCACACAAGAATATGTTGGGTTTATCTGTTGGGAAAAAAATCTGAAGTTGAACAAAGGTTTAAAGATTTTTTTTTCTCATGATTGAAAATCAATTTCAAACAAAAAATGGCATTCTAAGAACTGATAATGGAATTGAGTATTTTAATCAATATTTGGGCACATTCCTGTTTGAAAAATGTGTTATTCATCAATCAACTTGTCGTGACACACCACAACAAAATGACATTGTTGAAAGAAAAAATAGGCATCTACTTGAAGTTGCTCTAGCCATTATGTTTTCAATTAATGTTCCAAAATATCTCTGGGGTAACACACTCTTGATTGCCTGTTACTTAGTAAATAGAATGCCATGTCAAGTTTTGAAATTTAAAACACCTTTACAAGTTTTAAAAGATTTTTTTCCTACATCTCGGATAACTACAAATCTCCCCCTAAAAGTTTTTGGATGCACTTGTTATGTATATATACCAAATGTTTTCTGGTCAAAACTTGATCCAAAGGCTAAAAAATGTGTTTTCCTTCATTACACATCTAATAAAAGGGGGTACAAGTATTTTAACCCTATTACTAAATTTTTTTTGAGAGTATGATTGTCATTTTTGTTGAGGATCAAGCTTTTTTTTTTTAAAAAAAATTCTCTTCGGGGGGAGAACATAGTTGAGGAAGATAATTTTTGAGAAACCTTACCTGTACCTTTACCAGACGTTACTTTATCAGAGACAGAGGGAGAAGTAACTCCATCAGAGCTTTAGGTTTATACCATAAAAATGTTTCACAAACAGACTACTGATCCAGTTATTTCTCCAGCATATGTCCAATCTAATTTGTCGAGTGATGATCCTACAACTCAAGGTATTATTCCTTCCACTGCTAGTCCTTCTTCATCTCCTGATATACCTTTCTCTGACCTTGATCTTCCTATTGCATTGAGAAAAGGGACTCGAGCATGCACTAAACATCACATTGCAACATACCTATCATATGAAAAATTGTCAAACACTCATAAAGCATTTGTGTCTAGGATTTCTAATCTTTCTGTTTCAAGAACTGTTCAGGAAGCTTTAAGTGACTTGAGTTGGAGATTAGTTGTGATGGAAGGAATGAATGCTCTCAGAAAAAATAACACATGAAGTATTAACTACCTATCAGAAGACAAGAAGACAGTTGGGTGCAAATGGGTATTTACTGTAAAGTGTAAAGCTGACAAAAGTATGGAAAGATACACAGCGAGACTTGTAGTGAAAGGACTTACTCAAACTAATGGTATAGACTACCAAGAGACTTTTGCTCCTATTGCCAAAATTAACTCTATTAGAATACTTCTCTCTCTTACACTTAACTCTAACTGGCCAATTCGTCAATTTGATGTTAAGAATGTGTTTCTAAATGAAGATTTGCAAGAAGAAGTATATTTGGACCTGCCACTCGAATTTGAAGAAAAACTTGGAAGGGGAAAAGTGTGCAAGTTGAAGAAAGCTCTATATGGACTAAAGCAGTCTCCTAGAGCCTGATTTGAGCATTTTGGAAATGTTGTTAGGAGACATGGGTTCTCACAGAGCCAAGCTGATCACACTCTATTTTTTAAGCGTTCCACTGAAGGAAAAATAGTCATACTGATAGTTTATGTTGATGATATAATCATAACTGGAAATGATCATCTTGAATTCAATAACCTAAAGAAAAAACTTGAGGTCGAATTTGATATCAAGGACCTAGGAAAGCTAAAGTATTTTCTCAGAATGAAATTTGCTAGATCCAAGGAGGGAATTTTCATCAACCAACACAAGTATATTCTTGATCTACTCAAAGAAACATGAATGACTGGTTGTCAGGCAGCAAATACTCCAACTGAACCTAATGCAAAGTTAAAAGCAGTAGCAACTAATGAAGTAGTGGACTGAGAATGCCATCAAAGACTAGTTGGAAAATTAATCTATTTGGCACATACTAGACTGGACATAGCATTTGCAGTAAGTATGGTACACCGATTCATGTATTCACCTGGACCTACTCACTTTGAGGCTGTGTTCAGAATCTTGAGATATCTCAAAGGGACTCCAAGGAAAGGACTTTTGTTCAAAAATAAAGGCCATCTTTAGGTGGAAGCTTACACAGATGCAGATTGGGTAGGTGATATCAATGATAGAAGATCTATCTCAGGATACTGCACCTTCATAGGAGGTAACCTAGTCATTTGGAGAAGCAAAAAACAAAGTGTTGTTGCAAAGAGTAGTGCTGAAGCAGAATTTTGGTCTGTTGCACATGGATTTTATGAAGTGTTATGGATCAAAAGACTTTTAGAAGAGTTGAAGATTCCTACATCAATACCTATTAAAGTCTATTGTGACAACAAAGCTGCAATTTCTATAGCCCATAATCTAGTTCTACATGACAAAACAAAGCATGTAGAAGTGGATAAACACTTCATCAAGGAAAAGATTGACAGTGGTGTGATATGCATATCCTATACACCTACCATAAGTCAAGTAGATGATATACTCACTAAAGGACTCCCTAAGGCACAGTGTGAGAATTTAGTAGGCAAGCTTGCCATGAGTGATATCTTCATGTCAGCTTGAGGAGGAGTATTGAAAGATCATCTGGAATATTGTTTATTTATGTATTATATTTGATTATGTGTTATATTTAGTTAGTCAGACTGGTAGAGAGATTGTAGGAATCAATTTTTTATTTCTCCCTTTATTAGGCAGAATATTTCCCTCTTTATTAGGTAGATTAGTTTCCTTTTTTATCTCTTAGATGGAGTTTTTATATTCCAATGTACATTTGTGTATCAATTCAATTCAACCAATTCTTTGTTTTTAATAAAGCTTACAAACATGTCATACTACAATTTATATGAAATTAGAGATTTTGTAAGTAGTTGACTTTCACTTTACATATGTGAAAAACACATTTTCACATGTTACAAACAATAAAAAAAGTAGAGATTTGCAGGTTCACACATAAATCAAATGGGTCCATAGGTAATAAAAAATGAAATCAAATGCACCCCACAAACACACAACTAGAGTTAGCATATATTGAGTTCACTTTATTCACATTTCAACTTTTAGGATCATACACAATAATAGACAACACTGATAAGGACAACATTTTGGGACCACAGACACAATTGAGACCACATGTATCACCTACCAACTAATCAAACCCTAAACCACCAATAAGCAATCAATAACTTTAACCTAAAACATAATTTCAGCAAAATGACCACCATAGTTCTAGGATTAAGTCAAAACTAACTTTAAAGTATAGCTCGATGCTTGGCTTAGTTGGACTCACAATAGAAAGCCCTTCCTCCATGGTTTGGTCGCACGAACAAAGGCGTTCTTTTAGGGTTCAATTACACTAATAATTTCTTCCTCAATGGCAGCAATTCAATTTGCAGGATTGAGGAAATGAGGGAAATGAGAAAGTATGGTAAGTTTCAGTAGGGAAATTAGGGTAACTTTGGGTTTATGAGGGACATGGGAATGAACTCCCCATGTGCACATCATGTGCATATCCTAAATAAGTTTTATCCCTTAATTACCCTCATCTCAGATGCATCTCCTTTGGTTATTAGAGCTTTAAACATGCACATGAGTGACACATGTGGATTTTCTTTTAGATTTTAACGTTTGTTACCATTTTATAGTGACATGCACAATTCAAAAAATAACAAGTTCATTTTACACATTTTTAAAGTAACAAAAACAAAGTATATATTGCGTATAGTTCAAGAATTTTTTTTTGAAGTTTTCCCTTAATTTTATGGAATAGGGCATGGAATAGAATTATCATTCCATGCTTTATTTTGCTAACAAACATGGCAATGTTGGTTCCATAAAATAAAGCATAGAATGAAGTCTCTATTCCACGTACCAAACGTAACGTTAGATTAATTTGGCACATGAAATAAAAAAAATTAAAGGAAATAAAATTAAGAAATAAAAACATGTTTTAAGACCCTAATAGTATTATCATTAAGTAAAATATAAGTAGTGGCAGAGCTAGCCATAATAATTTTTATTATTTAAGAGGGCCATAGTTAACAACAATAAATAATTAAAAAAAATCTATGGGTAAAGCCAATGGAAATTGAAAATATTTGAAGGCCAGAGTTCCCCTCATATAACATGAGGTGTTGCTACTAATATAAATCTAATAATTCACATAACTAGAAGAAAGAAAGAATAAAATCACCTTAGTTATATTTAAAAAGAAAAAACAAAGTTAGTGCAAAATGTAAAAATGTAAAAATTAAAATACCTAAATGATTAATAGAACAACAAAATACGGATAAAATATTGCAAAGAGAATACTAAAATAAGCAAATTTACTCCTATTTATTAAATTTAAGTACTTTTACTTGAAAGTGATTTAACACATGTTGTTTTAACTTCTCTCTCTGTTTTTTTATTTTTATTTTACTTTTTTTCAATCTAGCATACATAAGTACATATCCTTATTTTTAGTTTCAAACATCTTTTTTAATATATGCTTTTAAAAAAATATGTCAAAGCGCGTAATGCTCACTAGTAATGTCACAAACCAAAAGAACACATTTTCATGATAAGATACCAAATATCTAGTAAAAAAAATCAAACACATTTGGCCATCAATGCAAAATAAACCCATCCAAAGACAGTAGCAATTGCCAATACTATAATAAGTAAACAACATAAATAAAAACTCATATAATATGCCACAAAGATATCATAGTTAAAACTGAATTATCACTATAAGAAAAATGTGATTTAGCGATGGATTTTAATGACGACTATCAAATGTTTCAATTTAGGTCATACGTACTAGCTAAAAGAAAAATTTTACAATTCATGAATGATTCTTGTTCTCATGGGTGCTAGCTGAAATGATTTGAGTGTCATCTTTCATTTAGTTGAAATTGTATGAGGGCTTGAATAGACCTTTATTTTTTGTGTGCACTCTTGTCCAATTATGTTACTTTGCATTCTAGTTTCTTTCCCATATTTGCTAATAGCTGATCTGTTAATAATTTCAGCTCTTAAATGTTCTTTGTTTGATCTAATTGGACTCCATATGTACTCAATTATTGACATTTAGCTAAGTTTCTGATTTAGAGTTGTCTTTGGATGTTTATTGTAAAATTATGCTAAATGTGGTTATAAACACTCATAAATGAATTATGCTTTTCAGGATATCTTTGAGTATTTGAGTCCATTAGCATCAAACCAAGCTTGATGACCATTTAAGGAGAGAGATGAATACTTAAGAAGATTAGTTTTACCCTTAGAAGCAAAGGAAGAAGAGCATTTATGAAGAATCAAGGTCACATTTGAAGAAAGTGAGTGACACGGCCCGTGTGATATGACACGGGGTGGGCCATGTACTCCTCTGACTATTTCAAGATGGGTCAAATCCTATTTTTGGACAACACGGGTCATGTCATACAACATGGGCATGTCATATAACAAGCCCTTCCTCCATGGTGTCAAATGACACGGGTTCTTTTGGGCCGTGTTTTCTTCTCGACTTTGAGATTAGTTAGAATTTTGTCACCAAATTAGGGACACTTTGGGTTAGGCGTGTCAAATGATGAATCCCCCATGTGCACCATGTCATATCGCACTAGAAAGTTAAATTTGAATTCTATTAAGAAATTAGGTATCTAAAGCTATAAATAGAGATACCTAGAGCCCCAAAAAGGGATGCACAATTGTTCATTTTACACATTTTTAAAGTAACAAAAACTTTGGGAGCAAGTTCAAGGAACTAAGGGAAACACGAAGACCAAGGGAAAGGGAGATTGGATCGAAGATTGGAGTCTCGGGTTCTAGCAATCGAAGATCGATCATCCCCAACCTTCGGAAACTAGTTTGATCTTCAGTTTTCTTTTGCACTTTTGTTCTGGATAATGTTTTTCTTTAATTCTTCTTCTGTTTTTAACTTTGTCATGTGTGGCTAAACTTCTTGATTGGTTAAGGGAAGATGAAACTCTAGTTTTGATTATGTGAATCATGCATACTTCTTTATATCAATATAATTATGTTTTTATTCATATGTTTCTGTTCATAAATCAATATAAAGGTCTTTATATTCTTGCCAAACTTCGAGAGTGGTAAAACTAGGATTGCTAAATGATTAATTTGCGGTGGTATGACTAGTGAAACATATGATTTAAGCAATTTAATCCTATTTATGTGTGATTAGATCTTAGTGTGATTAGTTTTCTAATTCTTAATGCAATCATTAGGTAGGTGTAAAGCGTTAGCTTTACAAATAACTAATGGTTATTTTGATTTGAGCATTTTTGAATTAGCGAAACTTAAGGAAGACATGGGATTTATCTTACAATTATATAAGAACATAATTGATCATGTTAGTATAAAGGATATGTAAGTTAGCATAATCGTATAAATCTAGTGGTGGATTCCATCTCTTAACCAATATCTTTAACTTGATAATTCAATTTGTGTTTACTACTTTGGTTTAAGTTTAATTTCTTTTATTAGTTTTAATTAACAAAACCCCCTTTTAATTTTACTGTTTATTTTTCATCAGAGTTTAATTTAGGAATTAGATTAATAGTGTTAATTGAATTGGTTCTCTGTGGATCAACCATTGCTTACTACAACTGGTTGCAAGGTTTTTATATTTTTGGTGGAACTTGGCAACTATTTTTTATATTATATTTAATCACAATCCACACGACACCAATAGCTTACCATGGATTTTTGGGTAATTCCCTGAGCTTGAATGAAATAAACTAGAATCGATGAGAATGACTATTTTGCTTTTAATGCCAAGGTAATTTATGTTGTACCATTATTGTGCTTTTTCTTTGATTATTGCTTGGATTGCACATAGTCATGTCAAATGGATTTGATGTTATGGCAAGCGCATGAGGTTCATGATCCAAGATAGGTCTTATCTTTGGTGACATTTGATAATATAAATGTTCAAAATTATGCTCTTGTCTGGGTACAAAGAATATATCTAGTTTTAGTGTATTCGTGGGTTAAGGGGTTTGTGCTTCCTAATGGAAGATTTTATTTTCAACTTTAGAAATATGGAACTTTCTTTATTGCCATTGCATACTTTTTTCTTTGCCTTGAAGTTGCAGCATGCTGTTGAATGTGTGATTTTGACACCTTTGGCATTTTCCTTTAGCTACACGTTAGTTAATAGTCTATATTAACAATAAGCAATGCTTTTTGAATTTTGAGCTTTTGAGCATATGAACTAGAGCATATTGTGATATTTTTCTTCCAATTCTGTTTTAGGCATATGGACTAATGCTTGATTTTGTATTGTTCTTTTTTGTTTGCCAATTTTTTTTGGGTCTTGGGAGGTTTAAGGTTGCCAACATGTTGTTTCAAATGTTCAATGTATGCATGTGATTTCTTGAAATTGGACACTATTTTTCTTCCTTTAGTTTGCACAATTTCAAAGACTTATCATTTGTTTGATCTTGAAATTTTTTTAAGGCTTTTTATGTATAAACTAATTCTTATATTATATTTTTGTGAAGATTATAAAGCACTTAAGAAGAGAAACTCCAAGAGCATGTTGTTGACACATCTAATTGAAACATTGATGGGGTAGAAGATGATATAATAGAAAATGACACATTTGAGAGAGGTGAAGATGATATAACAACATAACATGGTTTGGGTCATGAAGAAGAGTTATCACTTTAGGTTGAAGATGTTGATAGGCCAAAGAAAGGCAGAATTTTTGGCCTAAGTTTTTAATCATATATGGTTTGCCCATTAAATTTTAAACCTGGAACTTCAAAAGCTTCCACACAAGATTATGCTAGTACACTTGAGTTTGGAGAAGTAGTCAAACAAAAGATATTATTAGAATATCTAGAACATATCTCAGAATTAAATTAGGTTTGATTTTGTATTATCTTAGGGATTTGATTGCACATAATTAGAGATATTATTTTGATTATATTTGATCATATTTTCTTCTTTATATAGACTTCATCTCCTATAAATAAGGAATTCTCTTGTATACACTGATTAATTCAGAAACTCAGAGATAATTTAAAGAATATATAGAAACCTTCTCCAGACTTTTTTTCTGTATTCCTATTTCTCTATTTCTAACATGGTATTAGAGATGTACCATCCTCCGTGACCTATCCCATCACTATTCTGCTGCATAGTTCTCAAAAATCTGGAACTCTTATTAGTCATCTCTCATGCCGCATTCTAGATATTCTGACAATCCTTTCGCTCATCATCACCATTTTTTCGTCACTCTATTCCAGACTCAGTTGCCACAGTCATCGTCCTAGATTCCAGACTCTGATTACTGTCCTAGATTCCAGACTCTGATTTTTGTCCTAGATTCCAGACTCCATTCCAGAATCTGATTATTGTCCTAGATTTCAGTCTTTGATATGCATCTTTGATCAGTTTTGCTGATCAATTTTGTCTAATCTAGTCTGAAAGATTGACTCCGTCTTCATTGCTCCAGCCTCTGATTAATCGTTTGATCCAGCCTGAAAGATTGGCTCTGTCTTCGTTGTTTCAGCCAAATGCATATTGGTTCCATCCTAGATGTAATTTGACTCTGTTCCCATTGTAGATTTTGACAAATGCATATGGTTTCATCCCAAATGCAGTTTAGGCCTCTTGGCTTCTCCAAGATCTCAACATTATGTTTTTATAATATTTTTAGTTTATTTTATTTTTGTGTGTCTAATTGTAACAATCTAAAGCTATAAGCTTGTGGGGGAGTGTTAGAATATCTAGAACATATCTCGAAATTAAATTAGGCTTTTTTATTTATAAAAGGCTATTGGCTTGCTAAAGTATTACTAGAGAACAAGGAATCCCAACTAGGTTGGCACCCCAGACTCCCCCAATCATTTGCAGCAAGCCAAAAATTTTATTAAAAATTAAAAAATAAGAAGCAAAACAAAAAAACATAGAGGGATATAAGCCAAAACCCATGCAAAGAAAATACATTATTTGAATCTATAATAAGGAAGACCCAATCTATCATGAAAGAAGTCCTCACTTATAAAAAATGGAAAAGAATCCCACCAAATAGTAGATTTGGTAATAATCCCATGATTAGCAAGTTTATCTGCACATTTATTCCCCTCCCTAAAAATGTGAGATATTCTAAAATTCATTGTACTACCGGAAACTAAGACTATTCTTCCATCTTGTTATTAGCTTCAAGGCACAATGTATTTAGATGAGAAAGCATCCACTACAATCTTCGCGTCACATTCCAACCAAAGGTGATTCCAACCCTTATGAGAAGCATGCTTAATTGCAATGATGATGGCTGCTAAAAATTCTACATATATAGAATTTTGAATACCAAAATAAGAGAAGCCTCCCAAGAAAGCAAGGTCGAATATAATCGTAAATTAATGCATAAGCATGGAATGGGACATCCCTTTGCAGCTCCATCTACATTACATTTTATCCAACCTGTTAATGGAAGACACCAATCAACTTGCATGGTCCTAGGAGCTTTTGATACATGAGCTTTTACTAGAAAAGCCTTTAATATTAGGAAATCTGCCATTGAATTTGATATGGTTCCCTTAGAAAAAGAACCAGATAAGGAGGTTGCTAAAACAATGAGACTTCTAGCTCTATTGAAATTAATCCAAGAGTTCTTAAATCTACATTGATTTCTACAAAACCAAATTGTCCAGAAGACATTAATAACTGCTGCAAGGACTATATTAGTAACCTGACTGCACCATGAAGCATCATAGATTGAGGAAAGAAGCTATTTGAAAACTCAAGAAATGATTAATAGGAATGTCAATTACATAACTCAACCAAGCCCAAAGACTAGCAAAACATATTTGTAATCTAAAAACAAGTGAGATGATGTTCATCAAAATTCACCCCCCAATCTCCCCACAAAGGCTGCAAATGGAAACCACAATTAAACCTCTAGCTTTGAGGTTATCATCTGTAGGCATCCTAGAATGAAGCAGTCTCCAAATAATAAAAGATTTTGAGGGTGGGATGCATTGTTTCCAAATCTGACTAAACCATTTATCACTGGAATTTGCAGGATTCAAAAAGTCAAAAGCTTCCTTGAAACTCAAAATACCAGAATCTGAATCATTCCAAACCAACATGTCCTGCTTATTTGAATAAGGAATATGAATTGATTGAATTTTATTAGACAAGGTTGGAAACTTATCAAGAAAGATCTCAGGTAAGTTCCAAGTCTTATTACTCAAGAAATCATTTACATTAGCAGCTAATTTTCCTTGCATATCAGCTGGAATACCAATATAATTCACAATTGGTCTTGATAACCATTTATTATTCCAGAAGTTTACTTGAGATCCATCACCAATCAGCCAATAAGAATTAGAAGCAATGATGTTGCAGAACCTTTTAAGACTAAGCCAGATAGAGGATTTACAATAAGAAGAAATAGGCTGCTTATGTTTAAAGAATCTGTTCCTTAATTGTTTAGCCCAGGCAGCATTGGATGACATTACTTCCCAGCTAATTTTGAGTATGGCAACATCATTTATGGCTCGAATTGATCTAAGTCCAAGACCATCTTCACTAATGGGAGAACAAACCTTTTTCCAAGCAATAGTAACCACTTTTTTTGAGTGAATATCCCCTGACCAAACAAAGTTCCTAATCCATTTGTTAATAGATTTCAGCAGAGCAATAAGCCAAGAGTATATGTGAAAGCTATGTAGAAGCATTCCATTAATAATAGAATTAACCAATTGGACTCTCCCCATTATTGAGAGGAGAGAGCCCTTCTAAGAAGCTAACTTAGCTTTGATCCTGTCAACTATAGGCTGGAGATGAATCATTTTAGGTCTTCCTTTAAAGGTTGGAACTCTAAGGCAAATAAAGGGAATATGACCCGAAGAGAAGCCCAGAATTGAACTAATATCTTGCAGCCTCCTTACATTAGCAGAACCAGAGTAAAATTTACATTTAGGTAAACTCAAATGTTGGCCTGAAACATCTATATAAACTTTAAAAAGCTGCGTCAAATTCCTAAGATTCTGCTTAGTCCCTTTACAAAAAACAAGAATATCATTTGCAAAGAGGACATGAGAAGGAACAACAACATTCTTAGGCCCTAACATTGGCTTCGGTGAGTTTATCCACCAAGTAAGAAATACTTCTACTATAAAAACATCTTCAACTAGGCATAGAATATAAAAAAAGGAGACAAAGGATCCCCTTGTCTTACACCTCTTTTACAAGAGAAAGAAAAATTTATTTGGTTTGCCATTTACCAAAAAAAAGCTTAGCGAGAATTGAGGATTGTTTCTACCTAATTGCAAACCTCCAACTAACTCTCTACGGATTCAAGTGTATTGAGCCAAAAGAATGAGAGAACTTTCATAAGGAAATTCCAGTCTAGAGTATCAAAAGCCTTTTTAATATCGAATTTTAATGTCATATTACCACCAAATTACCACCAAAATTAGGCTTGATTTAGTGTTATCTTAGGAATTTGGTTCACATATAATTAGATATACTATTTTGATTATATTTAATTGTATTTCTTTCTTTACATAGACTCTTTCTCCTATGAGTAGGGAATCCTCTTGTACACATTGATTAATTCAGAAATTCAGAGATAATTCAAGAATATATATAAACCTTTTCCAGGCTTTTATCGTGTTCTTGTTTCTCTGTTTCTAACAGACATATAAGAGGCTAGAGAATGTGAGAGAAATGGTTCAAAAGGTGGTACACACAAGAAGTTCAATTAGTTGTTAGGCAACTTGCAAGTACTTTTCAGGCAAAAAATATTGCACTAGCATCACCAAATGGTTCATCCAATGAAGATTAAGTTCTACATAATCTTAGAAATGATGCGTATATAGGGGTTTGATTGGTTACATATATATCTCTTGGTTAGTAGCCTCACAACTTCCTCTTTAATTGAATAGTAGTAGTATACAACTTGTTAAGTTAAATCTATCTTGAAGAATTTTTTAACTTATTCAAATATAATTTCTTAATACAAATATCAATATGTTTCTCTATTTCCTCTTTATGAATATTTTAATACACATTCTAAAACATGAAATAATTATTAGTATTCAAATCAATAAGTTTGATTTTATTTTTAGAAATTTTTTCATAAGTTTATTATGTATTTTTTTTTTTTTTTGCTATGGAAAGCTAATTATTTAGCTGATTTTTGTGTTAAAAAAAATGGTCAACTTGATCACCTGAACCAAACCAATCCATAGATATTCAGTTCAGTTTAGTTCGAATTTGACTATAAAAAAATACAAAAACCGAACCGAACTAAATCAAACTAATTGATTTTGATTGGTTCGGATTTATTTTCTCTCAAGAACCGAACCTAACCACCCACTTAGACCCCTAAAGAAAAGGTTGCTAAAAGACCAAACCATAAAACCTCAAAAACTACTCCATGCGCCTTCACGATCCTCACTATCAACAACAGCCCATCATGAACTCTTCCCACCACTATTTACCACCCCAAAACCATTATCCAACCTTAAAATCTCCATAGCTAACACCTCCATAACATCAACCTTCCTTTGTGAACCAACCACATGTCCTACCATCACCGAACCAATCCCAGCACCGCCGCATCACTCCACGCACATCACACGAAAGTGCCACCACCTAACCACCACTTAGCCTAGCCAGAACTTGTTACCACCGCAAACAAGACCCCACCTCACTGCCATCAATTGCTACATCAGCAGCACGAGTTCCGTTGTCTCTACCACCATCAGACCTCACCCTTCCCCAACCTCGTTGTCTAGGTGTGCACGACGGTGAATAAGCTTCTCCCTGGTTCCTTATTTCTGTTTCATTATTTTTCTGCTAATTCCACATTTTTTTGTTATTTTATGTGGTTTTTTTAAAAACAAATATATGTGCATATATTTAAAAAAAAGTTAGGTTTAGTTTGATGAAAATTTGGACTATGGGTTACTCTTTATTTTAGGCTCAAATTGGACAAGTTAATGTTGGTTTTTTGTCTCCAATGGGCTTAAGGTTAGAACTTCTTTGTTCTTGAGAGTGTAAATTGTTTAAAATAAAATAAAAAAAGGTAGTAAGAAAAAAGGCTTTTTAATAATAAAAAATAAAAAAAATACAAAAAAATGAAAAAATATAAGTTAAAAAAAAGAGATTGTAAGAATTAATAGGCAAGCAACCAAAAAACCAAAATAAAAAATGAAAAGGAAATATCTTGATTTTCTATTGTTTGGGTTGCTTAGAACCAATTTAGATCTCCGTGTTTATGTTCAATATGCTTAGTGACATAATTTGGTGTTAATTTTAGAATATTGTTGATGTTTTATCTTAATATATATTCCTTGCTTTTAGTGATAAGTGTTTAAAGAACAAAAAAAGAAAAAAGAAAAAGAAAAGAAAGATGGGATAAAATAAATATTTTCAAAAGTTATCAATAATTTACACAATTAACTTATGATAATCGTCTTAGAACGGGTGCATCAGGGGTATTCTGGGATTCGATTTCCACTCTTTCCTGTGTATAATCGACTCTCAAATTTAATCTGATTTCAAAGATTATTTTCTTTAGAAAATGTTTTCCCAATGTATTTCCTAAATTAAATAAACCTTGGCGACAACTTCATTTTCATTTTCTTAACAAAATTTTCTTTTTGTCGCCACTTCCGCCATGATCCCAGTTGCAATAGATGGTGACTCCACAATTAACTTCTGTCATAGTTGGTTGTGCAAATTATTAATAACTCTTGTTTATTTGTTTACCCCTTGTTGTTTTTAACTTAGTTCTGGTTTGTTGTTGTAAATAATTTTGGTTTTCTTTTTGTATATTTTGCTATCCTTATATTTAGTTATTTTGTTAATTATATGTTGTTTGGCTGTTGAAACCTTAGGGTAGATGATTACTTGCTGGCTGCTGTATATATGTTCTATTTTGTTATTATTTTTGCAAGTTGTGGGTAGTTTTGTTTTCTTAGGTTGTTTTTGTGTAGGCTTGTATACCTCCAGTACACACCATATTTACACTTGTGTCACACACATTTTAGGTTCTATACCTGAGCCTTGGCAAGTCGTAGGGTCAGAAATGGCTTTAGTGTTATTATTGTGAGGTTTATGCTTCTTTGACAATCGTTAATTTTCCTGCTCAGATTGTTACCAGTGTCATGAATTGCCTTATTATGACTTATTCGTCCATATGGTAGGCTCATGAAACCGGGTCCTTATCTTTTAGATAGGGGCAATCTAGGAACCATTTCTATTAGGGGTCTAGATCCATCCTGACTTGCACTGATAGTATGAATATGGCTACCTAAGTTAGGGCAATGACTTAGCAATACATACCCTTAGACTTTACCATCCTAGGATACAATGGGGGGCATATCTTTCTTAAGAAAAAAAAATCTCATTTCATCCATCTCATGCATCAATAAATTTTTTGAGTAAAAAAAAAAAACCTTTCATTTCACGCATCTCATGCATTTAATAAAATTGTTTAGTCTACTTATATGATGGACTATATTTTGTAATTTTCATTAAACATTTTGAGCTTGATTGAGAAAGGAATAAAAATCATTATAAGTGGACCAACATTCCTTTGGGTCTTTCATGAGGTTATTGAAAATTGAATCTTGGCATGACATTTTACATCCAAAAAAAGAGAGAGAAAAAATCTTTATTGCATGCAAGCATGAATTTTCCATTTTACATCTAAAAAAATCTGCATGCATTTTGTAATAGTACACTAAAAAACGAAAAGATTTTTTTTTTTCAAAAAGAGGGATAATGATTCCATGTGCATTCTTTTTTAAAAATTGAACCATTGCACTTTCAAGGAAAATGAATGTCAATCAAACCCGAGTTCATGAAACTGAATCACAAGCAAGACATATGCAAGTGATTGAGAGATATTTGAGTTAAGAAGTAGATGAAATAAGGGAAAGACTAGATCAAATGAATGAAAGATAGGCAAGAATGGAAAGAATGTTGAAACGACTAAGGGTGGACTTGAGGTCGAAGGAATAAAATGGGTCTCAGGAAATTCAAGGACGACAATGGTTGCATAAATAGTAAGCCACTAGTCTGTGTCAGGTGTTTCGACACATGCTCATGCTTATGCAGAATGGGAGCGAATGCCTAGAATGGATGATCAAGGGCAACATCAGAAAGTTCAACTCAGCAGCGATTCATTTTCTAGTCGTTGAGAATGAACAATACTTTGTAGTCCTCCAACACTAGAAAATTTCTGAGTGACTAATATTCTGATTTATTTATCAAGGATTATCATGAAATGATGATTTAATTGTATTAACCCCTTGGTCTGTTCAATCAAAAAAATCATTTACAGTTTTGAACTTATGTTAACTTTCTTGAAGTATTAATGTAAGGGATTTGCATGGAATTTAGTATATATCTTCTTATTTATTCTTTGCACTTATGTTCTTGCCATTTTCATCAATATCTTATTGTATTTCTAGTAATTTTTTTATTTATGTTTTCTCCCTTTCCCCTTTCTTTCATTTATTCAAAGTGCATTCCTTGTGTTTGGACCTATGGGACTCCCATTCTTGGAAATTCTTAATTTGACGAACCTCGGTAGTTGTGAAGCCCACGTGTGCGGGTGCTCTTTGCCCAAAAAAAAACTCAAATGAGAAGAAAAAAAGGGAAATAAAAAGAAATAGAAGAATTTGTTATGGTTTATATCCTTGTAATTTTAAAAGTAAGTGAAATTGGTCTCTGCCTTCATTTTAAAAGTGAATGAAATTGACCTAATTTAACTTTCCTCATATTAAACCTCCACTATTTTAGCCCATACAAGGACTTATTTAACCCGCATTAATAACATCATTCTGCTTACCTCCTTCAAATCCAGGGGGCAATTTCATATAAACTTCCTCCTTTCTTTTTAAGAGCTAAAATATTTAATACGAGATAGTTGAATTGAATTAATTTTATTCACTTTTAAAATGAGAATAATGACTAATTTTGATCATTTTTAAAAGTATAGAGATCCAAATCATTTCAAAAAATTTGAAAGATCAAAAATAAAAAATTGTTATATTTAGAGGCACATGATTTGGCTCAAATGCAAAGGAACATGATGCTAGTGAAGACTTTTGGAAAAAATATGAAACGAGAGGTTCAACCGTGGGTTAATTCGGTTCAACTTGGGTGGACATTTCCAGGATTTTTTTTCAGTGTAAAGGGAGTTGGGTTCCCAATGAAGGATTGAACCGTTTTTTTTTCAACACCGCATAACCATGCGGGTTATAAAGCGGGTTGGTCTGCCCATTATCACTACGAAGGATATGTATTGATGGTTAGGCTCTCTTGTTTTTTTTTTTTAAATGATAAGTAATATTATAAATAAAAAACTCTTTAAATGTTACATAATTTATGTTTGAATATTTAATTAAACTATTTTAAAAATTATATTTTAGATATGTGGTTTGTAATTTTTTACCATTATTATTTATTTTTTTATAGTATTTATTGATCTTTTTTTATATATTTTTTTTTTATTTTTAGGCGGGTTAAAGTCGATATGGTCATATTTGACCTACTAACTCATCTATTTTTTTTAATTTTATCGTGTTTTATGAGGTGTCCGAAAACACTTTGCTTCTTTGAATCCCACCAACTTTGTGCCGGCTTTGAGGTTTATGTGTTTTCCAAAGCTAATGTCTCTTTGGTGTGGGTTAGCATGTTTTCTTCCAACCCATTTCTCCTTTTTTAAAATGGGCTAAATCAACCTTTGACTTTCTTCTCGCCCACATTTTAGTGAGTTGAATCCGACTTCATCTAATTCGTAAGGCGGGTTGGCCCATTTTGAAAGTGAATGAAATAACAAGTTTACTCTACACACAAACATATTTAAGCTTTAAATGTTTTACTCGAGGATAGATAGGAACCTATAAAGAATGGACATGCCATTTTTGAGGCGTGTCTGCGTGTCGGACACGTGTCCGTGTTGGACACATGTGGACACTCGTATGACACACGTGTCCTGCGTGTTCGAATGTGTCTGATTAAAAAGATTATTTTGTTTTAGTTTGGACACGTCTTGGACACATTTAGATACGTCTCAGACACGCTTGGACACATCTAGGACACGACTTGAACACGACCCATTAATATTTTTTAAAAAAAATATTAGTTTGTTAGTCACGTGTGATTATCCATGTGATCCTATTTGTTTTTATATTATTTATGTTATTTATTTCAGTTATTTGTTTCCTAGTATAGGCTAATTAGGATCTTAATTTAGTCAATCTTAAAATATTTTGTTTCCATCTTTTAGTAATCCTAGATTTTACTTTCCTGAAATTATGGGATTTGATTGGTCAATCCCGTATGTATGCTAACGTAGGATCTTAATTTAGTCAATCTTAAAATATTTTTTGCATGTCAGTTTATATTGTACATATCTCCTTCATGAAATAATAAGATATAGAGAAATCCTTTACTCTATTTTTTTTATATGGTATCAGAGCCCTCTTCTAAGAGCCTAAACAAGGGTTCATGAACCATTTTGGCACCATGAGTGCTTATCAAACAACATCCAAAACATCGTTCACCCCTGATAGTCAGCCAAACAACACCCCTACCCTTGCCATAGACGTCGATAGCACTCCGTTCATGATTACAGGACACCGGTTCAATGAGACCAATTATCTAATATGGTCCCAAAGTGTTATGATGTTTATTCGTGGTCGTGGAAAGGAAGACTACCTAACTGGAGATGTTGTTCAACCAGCCAGGTCTGGTCTCACATACAAGATTTGAAAAGTTAAGAACAACATGGTGATGTCTTGGCTTCTGAATTCCATGACAATGGAGATTAAGGAAACTTATATGTTGTACACCATAGATAAAGAGATTTGGGATGTTGTACGTGAATCTTATTCCAAAGTTGATAATACTACTACTTTATTCCAAATAAAAGGCATTTTGAGGGATCTAAAACAGGGGGATAAGAATGTTACTCAGTACTACAACACCTTAGTGAAGTACTGGAAACAAATTGACCTCTATGAAGATCATCAATGGGCCAACAACACAGATGCAGCCACATATAAGAAGATCGTGGAAAAAGAGAGGATTTATAGGTTCCTTTTGTGCCTTAACACAGAGTATGATGCAGCCAGAGGTAGGATAATGGCCACATGCCCATTACCCTCACTTAGAGAAGTGTTTGCTATAGTACAGTGGAAAGAGAGTAGACAACAACTGACTCATGGGCCACAAAACTCAGAACCAACTTCAAAGCTCTCTGCACTTGTTGTTAGGAGCAACTTTAACTTTGAAAATAAACCTAGGAGGAATGGTAAACCATGGTGTGACCATTGCAATAGAACAGGTTACACCAAAGAGGGCTATTAGAAACTACATGGAAAGCTCACTAATTGGAAGCCTCGGCAACCAAGAGAGAATTGAGGACTCATGATATCTACAGATGACCAGCGACCAACTATTTCACTTGAACCTGCCATGTTCAATAAGGAACAATTAGAGATCATCCAAAAAATGATTAATGCTCAGTAGCCAGAGAAACTCACGGGTACTGGTGTAATAGCATAAGCAGGTAATCCTCTGACAACCTTGCATACTAAAACTAAAAAATTTGATACCTGGATTATTGACTCAGGAGCCTTTAACCACATGTCTGGTAATGCCTCCCTTCTAATTAACTTTGTTCCTAATTCTGAACAACAAGTTGTGAGAATAGCTGATGGTACTCTAGTAGAAGTTAGTGGTACTGGTAGTGTAAAATTTTCAGAGGACTTAGTACTAAAAGATGTTTTACTTGTTCCTTACTTGACATGTAATCTTCTATTTGTCAGCAAGCTTACCAAAGACTTAAAGTGTATTGCTCACTTTTACATGAATGGGTGTTAGTTTCAAGATTTGGAATCGAGGATGAGGATTGGCAATGTTAGGACATGTGTTGGACTTTATCACCTACAAAGTCCTGAAAGGTTGTAGAAAGAAAATGTGACACACTATGCTTCAGCCAACGAAAATGATGATGTACTGTTGTGGCATTATAGGTTAGGCCACCCAAATTTCCTTTACATGAAACACTTGATCTTGAATTATTGAATAAAAATTCTCTTTTTTCTCCATGTGAAATTTGCCAATTATCCAAGCATGTAAAGGCTTCTTATCCAAATCAAACCTTCATCCTTCTAAACCTTTTTCACTTATACACAGTGATGTTTGGGAACAGCCAATGTAAAATACATTAACGGGGCAAGATGGTTTGTCACCTTCATAGATGACCATACTCAATTAACATGGGTGTATCTCTTACAAGCTAAGTCCAACGTCACACAAGTATTCAAAACATTCCATAAGCTAATTCAGAACCAATTCCAAACTCAAATTCAAACTCTAAGAACTGACAATGCCTGAGACTACTTCAATCTTGAACTTACCTTATACCTACATAATCATGGAATCCTCCACCAAAGCTTATGTGTCAATACCCCCCAACAAAATGGGGTGGCTGAAAGGAAAAATATGCACTTATTAGAAGTGGCCAAATCTCTCATCCTTACTTCTAATACTCCTAAGCACTACTGGGGTGAAGTTGTCCTCACCGCCACCTATTTGATTAACAGAATGCATTCCTGAGTCTTAAAATCACATCCCCTTATCAAAAACTCCTAGATACCTACTCAAACATACAAATTATGTCCACTCTTCTTCTTAAAGTCTTTAGATGTACCACGTTTGGTCACAATGATCATGGTGGTAAATTGGACCCTCGTGCTATTAAATGTGTTTTCATTAGATATTCATCTATCCAAAAAGGTTATAAATGTTACTCTCCAACCACTAAACGAATCAACACCATCATGAATGTCACCTTTTTTGAAACCCGACCTTTTTACTCCCAACGCCCATTTAGGGGGAGACGCATACACAACACAAGGAATGAATGTTTGGTATCACACCAGAATCTAAAAGAAGTGACCAGCACAGCCCTAAAATCATCCCTAACAGTGACTAAAATAGACCTGAAATCACCCCTTCCCTTGAGCCAAACACCACCTCTCATCTTAAGCCAACTTAGACCATACACCCTAAAGAGGCTGCACTTATTACTAATGCCTCACAGTAGAAAAAATTGATAGTGTATACCAGAAGACAGCAAGGTAAGACGACTGACCTATAGCAGAGGGCAGAGCAACATACTTCAAGAGATTTTCAAAATGTTGAAGGCAATACTTGTCTTGAGCAAAGTCAGGCCATTTCCCCTATTTCAAGTTCTGAAGAAGAGTTGGATATGTCCATTGCCTTGCGGAAAGGAGTAAGAAACTGTACTAAACATGCAATTAGCAACTTTGTTTCCTACGATAAATTATCTCCGAAGTTGCAAGCATTTGTGAATAATGTGGCTTTTGAGAAAATCCCTACCAACTTCTATGAGGCAGTAAAGAAGGAAGAATGGAAGAATGCCATCAGAGAAGAATTAACTACTCTTGAGAAGAATAAAACATGGAATATAGTAGATCTTCCACCAAACAAGTCACCTGTAGAATACAAATGGATTTTCACAGTAAAATACAATCCAGATGGAAGCATCAATCATTGCAAGGCTAGACTTGTAGCCAAAGGGTTTACACAAACCCATGGAATTGATTATGAGGAAACCTTCGCCCCAGTGGCCAAATTCAACACTATTAAAGTGTTACTCTCTATTGCTGCAAGCCTTGACTGGCCTCTTCATTAGTTGGATGTAAAAAATGCATTCCTAAATGGAGACTCGGAGGAAGACGTCTACATGGAGATTCCACAAGGGGTGGAGTATGAAAATGGCTCCAAAAAGGTATGTAAACTTCATAAATCCCTATATGGTCTCAAGCAATCACCAAGGGCTTGGTTTGAAAACTTTCCCACTGCAATTAAAGTTCAAGGGTACAAACAATGCCAAACTAATCACACCTTGTTTGTCAAGATGGGACCAGATAAAAAAGTTAGCAATCTTAATTGTCTATGTAGATTATATAATAATCACTGGAGACCACATTGATGAAATAGACAGATTAAAGAAGTTCCTAGCAAATGAGTTTGAAGTAAAAGATCTTGGTAACTTAAGGTACTTTCTTGGCATGGAAGTGGCATGAACCAAAGAAGGCATTTCTATTTCTCAAAGGAAATATACACTAGACCTACTTGAAGAAACAAGTATGTTGGGGGTATAACCTTGTAGATACCCTCATGGAAGCTAACTACAAACTGGGTCTCAAACTAGAAAGTTCCTCTTTTGACATTAGGAGATATCAGAGGCTCGTGGGAAAATTAATCTACCTAACTCATACCAGTCCAGACATCAATTTTCCATACAGTGTAGTGAGCCAGTTCATGAACAAACCAAATGAGGAGTATTTAGAGGTAGTGTACAGAATTCTGAGGCATCTTAAAATGACCCTAGTAAGGGATTATTTTTTAAAAAGGGAAATTATAAAAATGTAGAAGTGTACTCATACGCAGATTGGGCTGGATCAGTAGTTGATAGAAGATATACTACAGGTTATTGTACATTTGTGTGGGGTAACTTAGTAACTTGGAGGAGTAAAAAACAACTAGTGGTTGCCAAGAGTAGAGCAGAGGCAGAATTTCGTGCTCTAGCTCTTGGAATATGTGAAGGAATGTGGATTTTAAGGCTCCTCAAGGAATTAAACTTCAGCAATAACTTGCCAATGAAGGTGTTCTGTGATAACATGACAAGAATAAGGATAGTTAAGAATCCTATTCATCATGATAGGACAAAGCATGTTGAAATTGATAGACACTTCATTAAGGAGAAGATTGATTCAAGTCTTTTTGAATTGAATTATGTGTCCACTAGTTCACAAGTTGCAGATGTGCTTACGAAGACCTTGTCAAGGGTTAAATTTGAAGAATTGATTTACAAGCTGGGAATGATCAACATTTACTCCCTAGCTTAAGGGGGAGTGTTGTTAGTCACATGTGATTCTCCACGTGATCCTATCCATTTATATATTATTTATGTTATTTATTTTAGTTATTTGTTTCCTAGTATAGACTGATTAGGATCATATTTTAGTCAACCTTAAAATATTCTATTTTTATCTTTTAGTAATTTTAGTTTTTACTTTCCTGAAATTATGGGATTTGATTAGCCAATCTCGTATGTGGCCAACGTCTGTATATTGTACATATCTTCTTCATGAAATAATAAGATACAGAGAAATCCTTTACTTTGTTTTCCTATAGTTTCTATGACTAACGTTCAATTAGTAACCAAGTAACCCACCCAAGCTCAATCACATGACTGATATCTCAAGTCACTATTTTCACATACCAGTATTTTAAATTTTATCTTTTCACATGTCACTATTAGACTTTTAAGTTTTATCTTTTCACACAGCACTTTTTTCATCTGCTCCTTCTACTTCTGCTCGTATCAAGCCGTCTACTTCATCGTCATCGAAACTTGTCTCACACCAATGTTCCCTCTAGTTTTTTTTTTTTTTTGGATGCACATATACTTGTGCATGATTAGTTCTATTAGGAGAAGTTAATTTAAGAGATTTTTTAGAAAATATCAATAAAAATTATATTCTATATTTTTTAGGAGAGGTTTCTTATGTAACAAATATTGACGATATAACATATATTAAGATATTGTAAATCTTGAGTTTATAGAAATGATATTAATAAATTATAAATATTTTTTCTTAAATTTTATAAAATTATATATATATATATATCACATGTTTGTGTCTATAATTTTTTAAATTTAGTATATCTCTATGTTATGTTCTGTGTCTATATTTATATATGTGTCTGTGTTAGTAACAAAACATGAGTTGCAGCTTAGACCGTTACATATATTTTATGGGCTTTGGGCCACGTATTTACAAGAGACAACGACATTCAACAAGTGGTCCAAGAGTTTGGTTTTTTAATAAAAAAAAATTTTGTCTTCTTTGTTATGCTTTAAGTTTTTTTATATACATTGTTACAGGAAGGTCAACTGTCCCAAAAATAATTAATTTTTATTATAAAATTGTGACACTAATTTTTTTTCTATCTAAGAATTAAATTAAAGGAAAAAAAATTCAATCAACTTCTTATGACTTCTTATATTTAAGTTTATTTAATCAAATTTTCATAATTTTATTTATTTAATTTTGTAAAATTCTGCATATAAAATTATTTGATATTTTGTTATCACAACTGTACGTATGTGTGTTTTTTCCTTGTCATGTGCTGGCCACATGCTTGAACTTTAATAATATTCCCTTTCCTTCAATAAATATGATTTCATAGACTCAGAAGTCTTAATATTTTTTTTATTGTGCTAAGGTGATATGTGGACTAGTTGGTATGCATCTTAATTGATCTACTTTTTAAGTTTAGTAAAAAATAAACTATATATTCTTTGTAACTAAACCTTAATTCTTGGTATAGTTAGACCAAAAGTCTTATTCTGTGCAGCACTCACGCGCCCTTTATAGTGAATTTTTTAAATAAGACATGGAAAGCAAAGATTCCACTTCACAATTTAACAATAATGAAGAAAAAGTTATTAAAAATAGATATAATTTTAATCTACTTACGTGTTAAATTATCATTTGAAAAAAGTGTAAAAAAATTTACACTAATAGTGAACCAAAATTAAATTTTAAAAAATCATCAATATCACACCAAAATTTAAAAAGCCAAAAAAAGGATGAGCGGCTTATTGGGTATATAATGCATTTTTAAATGTTTGATTTTATGTAACTTTAATTTCATCAACTTTTTCCTCACCTTCAATAGATTTAGGTTGTATTTGGATAAGGTATTTTAAAATTTTAAGGTATTTAAAATTTAAAGAATTTTAATTGCATCAATTCAATTTCTTTCATTTGTAAAATATTTTGTTTGGATAAAGCAATTAAATTACTTTGAATTTCAAATTTTTTGTTTGGATAAAACAATTCAATTACCTTCATTTGTAAAATCTCTTTTTAAGATATTTTTGTAAAATTAGGATTTCAATACAAAATTTTACAAAACAAAATAAATATCATATAATATTTTTTCATAAAATTTATTAAGCTTTGATTAGATTTTGATTTTTTGGTTTGATTTTTGTTTGGATTAAAATTCAAAACCCCTACATTCAATTATTTCAAGACTATAGTGCTATGAAAGCACACAATAAAACTAAAACATAAAATAAACTCTAACAAATGAATCACTTTATTATGATACAAAAGGCAAAGAAAAATATCTTTTTGACTTTGATAAGAACTTTTGCTTAATTAATTGTCAAATATAAATATACGAATGCAAACATTCATTGGTGTGCCTGTCCTCAACCTATACAATTTTTATTTTTAAAAAAATTAAAAAATCTACACAAAATGAAAAGATTAATATATCATTTTTTATAAATAATCTATAAGTACAACTTATACAACGATTTATAAAAATAAAATAACACGATTTAAATTTACATTGAAAACAAGTCAACTTTCAATGGGTATAGTAGACTTAGTCAACTTAGTCTTCTTCGTGATTTGCTTAACGAATTCTTTCTACCACGTTTCTCATTGAAGCAACTATCCCATCTTTTTCTCCACTTTTTCTTCGAGATTGCATGAAAGTAGACGATGAAAATTGTCTTCTTTTCTTTGTTGCAGAGCTTGGTTCCTCCAATTCAATATTAACACTATCAACTTCATCCTCTTCATTTGCTTCTTTGCTCATGACATCATCCGCATCAAGAAAACCAAACCCATATCCGAGAACCAGATCGAACTATCTCTCAGACAAGCTTTCAAGTCACTCGAACCAAACCCAGTGACTATACTTAAATTAAATCTTTACTCAGAGTTGAATATGGAACACAACTTATATCTAAATGGTTAAACAGTGCCCATGGAAGTGATATCAATTAGTTATAGTGGAAAACAATATAGTGTACATAATTTAGGTAATATAATAACCAGGAACAGGACACACACAGCAAGTCCACAACATTTGGCAATCATGCGCAGAAACACAACAACAACAATAGTATAATTTGTTAGTCATTAGAATTAACCATAAAAGGTAAGGTATTGTACAAAGGTTTCAAGATCATTCCACTGTGCATTTTATTTATAGCACATCCCATCTAGCAAGTTCAAATTTTGTACACAGTAGCTACCCTACCATCCCAAAACAACCAGGCAGGTATCAACAAGAAGAAGATTTAGATTGCAATGTGAATATAGAGTCAAACAATGTACCATAAAACACAGGTATAGAGTCTATGAAATCTCAATCTTACTTGGCATAAGTTAGTGTCGTTGGTGGTTAGCCAGATAAAGTAAAAAGGATGGTGCCAGAAGATATGATACTAGATTTAATGATAAATTGGAGACGCATCAATTATTCATGATTCCTGTGTTGTACCAGATTACATGAATTCAAACGCCCTCTTTGATGAAGCACTGTCGTTGTTGCCTTCAAATGTTAGCTACTTTGATTCTTGACTATTCCTGTTGTCATTTTCTGTGACTTGAATCAAAACATCAAAATGAAGTTCTTTCACTATAAAGTGACCCCATGCAATTTCATTAGATGTCATATGTCTTCTTCCCCATTGATTAGTGAGGATGATGTGATAAGATATGTGTAGTAACTAAGATAAACAGTAATTTTTTCAACCTTAAAAAGCATTAAATTAAAATAAACTTGTTGATAGATTCGTAAACATTAGTAATAAGAATTGAACCAGTAATTAATTGTTCACAAAATTGGCAGATATTCAGCTGAGGTAGAGTGTTAGACATCAAAACTGACTTATTAATAAGCCTACTTGTGATGCCTAGGACTCGGGAAGACAATAGTGTATATTCATAATATTATCAAAAGAAATAAATATGAAAAACAAAATCCAATGAAAAGTTAAATATTAGTGCTTTATCTTTTAACCAAAGGATAAAAAGTTTTAAGCTTGTTACATTTTGAGGCTCTGCTATTTCACTTGTTAATCAAAGAACTATGTAGTATTTACTATAACTAACAAGTTGACAAGTCAAAACTACTTGTGACTACAAAAACCTATGAGCTTATACCGAAAGCAGTTAAGGGAAAGGAATTTTTGTCTTTCCATTTTGAACAAATCCTACAGCTAGGTTTCAAACTTTCCACTTGAATCATTGTTGTTTCTTCTTCTATATTCTATATTTCTCACTGATCACTAATGTGCATCGGTCCGCTGTTGACAGCGTATTGATGAGATTAAGCAAAGGCTTCTCTGCACCAAGTTCGAACTGATAACTAGCAAGAATGGAAAACAATGCGAGAGATAAGGAAATATGAGGAGACCATTAAACATTTATTCAAGCTATTAAAGATAGTTTGCCAAGAAAGAGATGAAGATCTTCACAAAATCAAAAGTCATGGAAATTTAGAAATTTCCAGAACTTATTGAATTAAGCACTTGAAAACTAGTGACTGATTAATTTTAAAAAAAATAAACAAATTACTATGAAGATCTGAAAACACGAACTATAATATGAAAAGACCTCGAAGACTCGAGAAAAAATGGAAAATTATGAACTCGTTTTAAAAACAGGATTAAACAAAATCTCGAAAGCCCGAAGCAATAATCTATCGAAATTGGAAAAACAACATGAAATAGGACATGACATGACAGAGAGAATTCATTGGTAAAGAGCATCCCAACAAAGCTTCCAATACACAAAATCGCCCATTTCGGTCCGAGAACACCCTTAACATCCATGATTTCACACCCTTGTAACACCACAAGAAACATTTTCTATACCCAACAACATAGGGAAATGAAAGCTATGAACAAACCTTCTAAAAATGGCGGTGGATCAGACCAAAATTTAAAAAGCCGAAAAACAAAAACACGAGAAAAAAAAATCAAACTCTCCCTAAAACCCTTCCTTTGAAACGTGAAACAACAGTCACATAGCAATGTAGCTTGGGATTAGACTTGAATAGTCAACAAAATCAACAGATTCAAAGGTGATGAAAGGGTGATTTGTGTACCTAGTGTTTGTCTGGTTCTTGAGGAACTGTGGATGGAGGTGCGGTGGTGGTGGGTTCATCAAGGTGGATCCGGGCGCGACGGTGGTGGCGTGTGGCGCTCGGAGCCGGCGGTGGTCGTGGTCGAGAAGAGTAGATCGAGAGTGAAGAAGAGTGAGACCGAGCTATGGAGGTTGAGAAGAGCGAGTTTCAGCCATGGAAGATTGAGTTTCGCTACAGAGACGGGAGAGAAGGGAGAGAACGAACCGAAGATTCGCGATACAGAAACAGGAGATACGTGGAATTTTAGAAATTTCACCTGTTTAGATGGGAATTTAAATCTTTTTTTTTTAACAGATGAAATCCTTCCTTAAAATACTTTGGAATTTTTAAAATAATTTTATAAAATATCCAAACAAGTTATTTTATCACAAATCATTTTAAATTCCCTATAAAAATACATTCCTTCCTTAAAATACTTTATCCAAACACACTCTTAGAGTATGAGAATTGTTTTATCCAATTGTCACAGACGATACCAGATTTTTGTGCCTATATTTGAGGGGGTGGTTGGAGACTGCCCTCCACATTGATCGACCATCGTCTTAGAGTGAAAATGAGAAATAAAGGTGTTGGTAGAAAAGTGAAGTACTTAAATAGAAGATGAGACACCTGGGGCTTAAGAAAACGGGTGATGTGTATGTTATTGGGCTTGAGCCCAATAGAGACCGACCAGTCTATAAATAAAATAAAATTCTTAAACAAATTCTATATAATAATTCATTTAAAAAAGGAATCAATTCTTTCTTTTTATAGTTTTCAAGCACACTAGAAGTTTTAAATAATCTAAAAAAAAATGAAAAGTTTCACTCGCAACTTTATATAAATAGAGAATCCTAAAATATTACAAAATACCAAATAAGTATAAAAAAAATTATATAAGAATGCAAAACGGGTAAACTTAAAATGAAGGAAGCACAGACACAGGACACTTCAAAATAGTTGCCTCACCAGTGTCGAACACTTTTGGGACATTACTAGATACTCCTAAATATACTCTATATTTTTTCTTTTTTTTAAAAAAAAATGTATTAATATTAGTGAAATACCATAATAATTAAGATAAAAGCCAACTTTTGGAACATTGATTGTCTATTTAAATTTAAGACTAGATGTAAACTGCGCTTTAAGCAAGTAGATAAACAAAATTGTTTTAGATTATATTTGGTGAGAATGTACTCCGACTTTTTTTACATTGAAAATACACGTTTAGTGATCTCGTTCACTAAAATTTTTTTATCTGCATAATTGACCATGCTCGCCGAGAGAAAAGTACATCAAGAGAAGGGGAAAAAAAAAACCTGCTAGGAACTGATTTATCGACAACAAAAAAAAGTTTTAAATTATGAGCAGAATTGAATTATAAAAGAAAATTGGTAGGTAGAAGCAGACAGAAAAAGTAAAATGCCTTGCAGAAAAGTGAGGGAGCCTATGAAATGACGGTGTATGGTTCTTTAATGTCAATGAAAAGAGGGAGATGAAGAAGCTATATGGAGATGAGAGATGTTAAAAAACATAATTATAAGAGAAATCACTCAAGCATAAGTTAAGGTTGTGGCCATCATAGATGCAACTAGATAGAGATAGAGCTTCAAGAGTCTGAGGTAGTACTACAGCTTTTTATATATTATAAATAAATTTAATTTTTTATATTAATTTTATACTAACATTATATATTACATGTTAGCCGTATCTTATTTTATTTATACCTCCTAAAATTTGTTGTATCACTCGTTGTATCTCCGCGTCCATATAATATACCATCTGTGTTTCCTAACTACTTTATTTTTTTTTTTGTATGTGTGTTTCCCACCTTATATTAAGGGTTAAGCTACTCTCATCATGTAATCATAGGGACAGGCCGACAGGGTAAATACAATAAAAGAAGAGAAACATTCTAAATTTTGAAAAAAATATTTATCAACTGTATAGTTCGAGATATCTGGGAGAAATGCATTTAAGAATTTAATAGTAAAATTTAGAGTCTCACATTGTCTGTCTCAATATTTTAAGCACAATTTATATACTTGTTAAGTCACTTTACTTAATACTAATTGATTTTAAATTAAAGTCTCACATAATATCAAATTCAAGATTTCATCTTTGCCACTTATTTCGTTTAATTTTTGTATCATTTATTCTGTTAAATTTGTCTGTTTTGTCCAAATATATGTAAAAAGGTGTTAAAATCTCACATTATTTACCTTAATATTCCAAGTGTAATTTATATATCTATTAGATTACTCTACTTAATGTCAATTAATTTTATATTAAAATCGTACAATAAATTTATCATTTAATAATGATCAACATACAGTTCAAAAGTTTGACCACTTTTAAACAAATACTTAACTTCTAAGATATAACACAATAATCAAATTACTTGTTCTCATAGATAAACTCAAATTTGGTGATTGATCTTAAACGTAATAAATTCAACTTTAATATACTGAAATATAATTGTCTCACAGTATAAACTCAAGTATATTTTAATTTTTTTCTCACTGGACATTACAAATTTAACCATAAATTACACGTCGAGTTCTATAATCATACAATATACGTGAGTGCTCGGTGCGCCAACATAATCCATGTATATTTAACCAGAGGTGTGTTCAATAAGAAAGAGAATAAATAAAATAGACTGGAATCTAGGATCACATTCTTATGATGATTTTTCACCCATAGAGTTACCATAAATATATGAGCCGAATCCCCAAACGGTAACCAGCAGGGAGAGTATCTTGAAACCACTCATTGGATCATGTAGCAGTATAACAGCTGCAATGCTTGTTATGGGTGTTCTTACTGCATTAAGTACACCTGCTAGTACAGTAGAAGCCAAGAAAACTACAGCAGTACCCCCCAGCACCCCCAACTGAAAAGTGATAGCACTCCAGATGAGAACAAGATAATAAGCAGCTCTACCACCTTTGAAAGTGGTAGCCTCAGATGCCATTCCCTGAAAATCACCACTTACTATTACCCCTACAGTGGTAAACAGGAATGCAAATAGAGAAACCATGACTTGCTGTTCCAAAACAACGATGAAGGATCTTCTTCCCAATAACTTCAAAAAAACCAGCTCTGAGAGAGCAAAAATAAGCCCATGAAGAGCAGATCCCAAAATGTCCCATATAAATCCCATGATGTATTCACGGTCACTGATATTAGCATATCTGTCTGAACTTGAATCCAAGGCAATGATGGTCAATGCAGCAGTTATGACAACAATAGCATTTATTATTGAAGCATTAACTTTGTTCTTCACAATAAGATATCCAAAAAGTGTAGAAAACACAAGGGATGATGATGCCACAAGGGAGGCAGTAGATGCAGGGAGGTAAGCATAGGCATAAGCATACATGAGGTTGTCAGCAGCACTTAGGAAACCCAAACAAATATAAGATAGAGAAAGTATTAAGTTCAGAGGAGTAGGAAAGGTTTTGCTAATGAAATATGTAGGAAACAATATCAAGGCAGTTAGAGGCCATCCAGCAACAGCCACCCAAGATATGATCCACTTGCTCTGGCCACCATTAGCATAATAAACACGAGACAGAATGCTGGAAGCAGGAAATGCCACAAGCATTGCTATGATGCTGAGAACAAGAAGAATCCAATAGGGGATTGGCTTTCTTTTGTATGCTTCTGTGACCATTGTCTTAAATTTGGAAATCTGACGCCAGAGTGAATCTGAGGGAATTGGTGATTCTGAGTCTGGCTCCATAGGTTCTGCTTATAAGGGTATCATCAGAAAGAACATAGTGAATAATTCTCTTACGATATCAACTGGATAAAAATGAACAGTTGTGATGCTTTGAAGAAAAGCAATTCATTTTAAGAAGAAGAGAGATGGAGACAGACAGGGAGTTTTATCCATGGAAAACAAACAGTTGAATAACTATATCAGATAATTTAAGATTAAGGAAAGCATGGATTAAGTAAAATACAATGCTTTGCTCCTTGTACATTTGACAATAGTCAGTTCATTGGCTGATGCATTAAGCCATGAAGCCAAAGCAAATGTCAATGCAGGGCTACCAAGGCTTGAGATCACTCATTTGTTTCCTAACCAAGTTAGCAAACAATGGGATTCTTTCAGACCTTTATCTGATGTATAGAAAACAAATTTGACTCTGTAAAATCATCTTAAAAACAAAATTATATTCAACCTTTTTGAACTGCCTGGGATCATCAAATCATGTACTGATATGAATTGAAGGAAGATTTAAAGCCATATTGATAAAGAACATAGCAGAAGTTGGCCACCAGGGCATAGCTATCATTGTTAGGATGAGTGGGGATTTGTGTATGGTTCATAGGTTCAAGTCCTTACAACAACACCCAATATACCTAAAGAAAGAAAAAACAGAAGGAGAGATAGTTTGAAATCCATAATTTGTGTCAGAAGAAGGTAAAATCTAAGTCTCCAGTGGAGAACTGTCATATTTGGGTTAGCACAGTTATTGTTCTCTACTTTCCTCCTAGCTTTTTACTCAAAATACCCTTCCACCGTTTTAAATTACAGTCCACAACCACAATTGCGACCGCAATATTACAGTTTTAGTAGTTTCTGCAACCATAATTCCAGTAGCATCGGGCACATTTTCCCGCAATTATCTGCAATTATGGTAAACACAATGTAATCGCAACTACCGCCACCGCAATTTAAAACCATATACCCCTCTAACTATATAGTAACAGAAATTCATATTCTACTTCAGTAAAAAGACTTTTCACCTATATCCAGAAAGACCAATGATTCACAAAGTTGTTGTTTCAGAAACTAGAAAATGAACACTAAAATGCAGACACAAACATTTTTCACATAAACTCAACAATAACAGAGTATGCTATAAACTTGATAATATAAAACCCGTAATTTCTCCAAAGATACCCAGAGAAAAAATGGAAATTTTTAAGTAATTACAACTGAAGACAAAATAAAAAGAAAGAAATTGGAGACAACAAACCAGGTTGAAGCAGTGGCGCAGACTGCATGACAATTAACAGTCGCCTTAGGGAGAACGGCGATGGGGTTCAAATCGCAAGGGGTAAAGAAAGCACCTGTGTTTGTTGTTGTGTGCGTCGGTACAATACTAGTTTGACGGAATTTAGTATCACTAAAATATTATCAAATATCAAATATCATATAATATATCGTTCACCGAAAAATAAAATAATTATATATGATTCTGGTTGTTTGACTGTATAAGCTTGTTCGTGTTTCTAGGTTTATGGTGTCAGGTTGATGGTTGAGCTGGTGGGATGCAGTACTGTACAGCAGCCATAGGATGGGGATGACGTGTGACTGGTGGAAAGCCCTACTGAGAAGAATTCTAACACGTTATTGAAGTATAATTAATATATAATTTAAACTAATTTTTTATCATTAATTTTAAATAAATTTATCATTAATTTAAAATTAATCACAAAAATTTATTTTAAAATATATGTTAATTGAACTTTAGAAAAATACAACACTTTCCTAGTTAGGCTGAACCATCTTTGTCATTTTACACATGTTTTTTAAAGACAAAGTTTAGGAAGATAAGACCATTGCATTCCAAAATTAAGATAATGCATTATGCATGTATAGGGAGATTCTATCTCATTTATGAACAAGGATTCTTGTATTTGAGCAAGTAATGTGATTATCATAAATGCAGTGAAATTATTACATGTTCATAATAACTGTATATTATAGGATAAATATTTACTATTAATTTGAATTGGTAACTTAAATTTTATGTAAATTTATTTAAAATTAATAATAAAAATTTATCTTAAAATATGCTTTCATTATATGTTAGGAGTATATTAGAATTTAACCAAATCATCACCATCTAATTCTTAATTTTCTTTTCTTCATTCATTCTTCATTTTTGTTTATTTATTTATTTATTTCTTACTTCATGACTTCGCAATTGGTGATTTTTTTTTTTTATTTTCTAGTGATGTGGTCATTTGGTGACCAAGCATTCATAGCAAACACATTTTGTATTAATAACCTCTCTTTAATAATATTCTGAATTTTGTTTTTGTTTATTTATTTTTTTATTATACGGGGAGTAATGAAATTTTTTTAATGTTAAATTAAAAATTTAAAGGAAAAAAATGTACATACATTTGCTAACCTTTACCTTATTTTGAAATAGCTAATATGAGCTTTCAATTTTGGATGAGAAGCCCTTAAACTTTTCTAAACTTATAAAGAGATCCTTTCATATATAAGTTTAACAAAAATCATTCATTATATGAATTGTATGTATTAATTAATATACATGATAATATCTAATTTATTCATATTAATTTTTTTAAATTCCTCCTTTGATTTTTTTTTCTTTTTAAATTTTCTATACTATATGACATAAATTTAAAATCTTTAAAAAAAATAATATGAACAAATTAAAGACTGTCATATGTATTAAATTAACATATGCAAGTTATATAATGATTGATTATAACTCAATTAGTAAACATAAGGTTTGTTTGCATGTTTTAGAAAGTTTAAAGAAATTTTACCCGAATTTAAAATTTCAAGTTGTCTATTTCAAAACAAAGTAAAGTTCAGCAAGTGTATATGTGTTTTTCTCGATTTAAAGAGATGCATCACACTAAAATAAGATGAAATAACATTAAATTTTAATGTAAAAAAACAATTCAATATTGAGATCACATGAGAGATTTGAGAATATTTTTTTTAGTACATTAAATGTGCAAGCACCTAGGTAGTAGAGGAGATCAGTGAATATTTTACTATATCAAGCATAATTAAAAAACATAAGTTAGTTAGCAACTTTGGAAAAATCCAAAGTTCACACTTTCATCATGTTTCCATCAGATTTCGACAATTTAATCGATGGTGTGATTTCAGAATCTTAAATCAGGGAAGGGAATTGTTTCTTCTTATGAACTCTGTATTTTCACACAGTTTTTGAATTTGTGAATGTAAGTGTCGAGTTGACGAAATGTAGAATATCATTAACATTTATAAGAAATAGTAATTTGATTTAACTGAAAATAAAGAGTACAACTTATAGAGTTATAAGTGTTGTAGTAAATAACAAAACAACAAAGGGTAAAATGAACTAAAGAACTAAACAAACAAACAAAAATTGAAAAAAGTAAAGACGTTTGAGGGATTCTTTTCCTATTATGTGTGTGAGGAGTCGTGAGTGTCAAGCTTGTTTTTCTTCTTTAATTTTTCTATTTATACTTCCTTTAGTTGTAATCATTCTCGCTCCTTTTTGAATTTTGAAAATTCTAGGATTTTAGGCACCTTTTATAGCAATTGAGCTCTCCTTTCAAGATTAACCTCCATACTTTCCTCTTCACGACATGTCTTTGGCAGATATAAGCGGCTTTAGGCGGTTTTCTTGGAGATTCCTAGTGGTTGTTATCCTTTACTTTGATCGACATGAATCTAAACTAATGTTGACTTTTCCCTTTGTGTCGACCTTGCTTCCCGCATTAAACCTTTTATGATGTCGACTTCTACATGTTCCTTCTGCTTATTATTCCACTTTTATGATTCCTGGTCCCTTTTTTTCCATATTACTAAAGATTTCAAAATGCCCCTAACATATGCTCTAGTGCTCAAGTTAGTATAAATTCAAGATTAATAATTCAATAAATTAATAAATACAAACATTATATGCAAGATTGATCTAGAATTCCAAATTCTCTTCTTAAATGGAAGAAAGTATCTTTAGGTAAAGGTTTTGTGAAGATATCAGCAAGTTGATTAGTTGTTTCAACAAATTCTAAAACACAATCACCTTTTTGAATATGATCCCTTATGAAATGATGTCTTTTCTCAATGTGTTTTGACCTTGAATGCATAATAGGATTTTTAGTCAAGTTGATTACACTAGTATTGTCACATCTTATAGGGATGTGATCAAGCTGAAGACCAAAGTCTAGAAGTTGTTGCTTCATCCATAGGATTTGGGCACAACAACTTCCGACTGTAACATATTCAGCCTCAGTAGTAGATAAAGCCACACTATTTTGTTTCTTGCTATGCCAAGAAACTAAAGAGCTTCCAAGCAAGTGGCATGTTCCACTATTGCTTTTCCTATCTAATTTGTAACCAACGAAATCGGAGTCGGAGTAACCAATAAGACTACAAGTTGTACCTTTGGGATACCACAAACCCACTTGTGAAGTGCCACCAAGATATTTCATAATACGTTTTACAATACTTAAATGTAATTCTTTAGGATTAGGTTGGTATCTAGCATACATACATACGCTAAATATGATATTAGGTCTACTAGCAGTGAGATAAAGAAGGGATCCAATCATACCTCTGTATTTGGTGTTTTCAACAGGTTTACTTGCTTCATCCTTGTCTAAGTAACATCAGGTACTCATTGGAGTGTCCATATGCTTTGAGTTATCCATTCCAAATCTTTTAAGGAGTTCTTTGCAATACTTGGATTGGTTAATGAATATTCCACTCCTTGTTTGTTTAATTTGAAATCTAAGGAAAAAGTTGAGCTCTCCCATCATGGACATCTCGAGTTTGCTTTGCATGATATTAGAGAAATCCTTGCATAGAGACTCGTTAGTAACACCAAAGATAATATCATCTACATAGACTTGTACAAGGAGGATGTCATGCTTTTTGTTTTTAATGAAAAGAGCTATATCAACTTTGTTTCTTGAAAAATCATGTTATAAAAGAAACTTACTCAACCTTTCATACCAAATTCTAGGAGCTTGTTTTAAGCTATATAAAGCCTTTTTTAAGTTTGAAAACATGGTTGGATAGTTCATGATTTTCAAAACTTAGAGGTTGTTCAACGTATACTTCCTCTTGAATAAAACTATTTAAAAAAGTGCTTTTAACATCCATTTGATATAACTTAAAATCCATGATGCAAGCATAAGCAAGTAACATTCTAATAGCTTCTAGTCTAGCTACAGGTGCATAAGTTTCTTCATAATTCATTCCTTCTTCTTGATTATATCCTTTAGCTACAAGCCTAACTTTATTTCTTGTTATTAGGCTAGCTTCATCAAGCTTGTTCCTAAAAACTCATTTGGTGCCTATAATTGGATGATCATTGGGCCTTGGAACTAATTCCCATACTTGGTTTCTTTCAAATTGATTTAACTCTTCTTGCATTACCAAGATCCAATGTTCATCATCAAAGGCTTCATTTAAGTCTTTAGGTTCAATTTATGAAACGAAAGCTATATGGTTACATGCATTTCTAATTGAGTTTCGAGTACTTACAGCTTTGGATACATCACCTATTACTTGGTAAAGTGGATGGTATCTTGAGGTTAGCCATTCTTTGGAAAGGTCCATGACTTGTGAATTCTCATGATTTGGGGAGTCTTCTTGACTTTCTTCTAGCTTTCTCTCTTCTAATTCCTTGTCATTCAAGTGGGTTTTTGCCAAAGCCTCTACAACATCATCAATAACAAAATCCTTTCTCGATCCATTTGGGTTAGTTTCATCAAATGCAACATGAATGGATTCTTCAATAGTCATAGTTCTCTTATTATAAACTCTAAAAGCTTTGCTATGACTAGAATAACTGAGAAATATATCTTCATCAGACTTAGCATCAAACATGTCTAGGTTATCCTTTCCATTATTCAAAACAAAACATTTACAACCAAAAACATAAAAATGTAAGACATTTGGCTATCTTCCTTTGTATAATTCATATGAGATTTTCTTTAAAATTGACCTTATAAGGACCCTGTTCATTACATAACAAGTTGTGCTTACAGTGTCCGCCCAAAAATACTTAGAAAGAGCAGTCTCATTGAGCATAGTTCTTGCTATCTCTTCTAAAGGTCGATTTTTCCTTTCTACAACTCCATTTTGTGATGGAGTTCTAGGGGTAGAAAAATTATACTCAATGTCATGCTCATCACAAAGGGTTTCAAAAGCATGATTTTCAAATTCGCCACCATGGTCATTTCTTATAGAAGAAATAGAAAAACATTTTTCGTTTTGGATAACTTTGACAAGTCTTTTAAATGTTAGAAATGCGTCATTTTTATTTGAAAGAAATAAAGTTCATGTGAACCTAGAAAAATCATCTACAATCACTAAAGCATAGTAATTCCCACCAAAGCTCATAGTTCTAGATGGTCCAAAAAGATCCATGTGCAAAAGCTGTAAAGGTCTAGAAGTTGAAATTATATTTTTCATTTTAAAAGAGACATTTACTTGTTTTCCCTTTTGACATGCGTCACATAATTTATCTTTTATAAAATTGAGCTTGGGTAGTCCAATTACTAGCTCTTTAGAGACTAACTTTTTTAAGTGATCCATTTGAATGTGTGCAATTCTCCTATGTCATACCATGAATTATCATTCTTACTTAAAAGACATTTCGCATCATTTGAAGATATGTCATCAAGGCTAATCATATAAATGTTGTTGACTCTATGACCGATGAACTTAACATGTTTATCATTTTTATCTTCAATTATGCAACAATTTGAATCAAAAAATACTTTATTTCCTTTATCACATAATTGGCTAATATTAAGCAAGTTGTGTTTGAGTCCTTCAACAAGTAATACATTATCTATAGAGGAATTAGGACTCTTACCGACTTTGCCGATTCCAAGAATCTTTCCTTTGTTGTTATCACCATATGTAACATGCCCATGATTCTTTGGAACAAGAAATATGAACTTGGAGTCATCTCTGGTCATGTGCTTGGAGCAGTCGCTATCGAGATATTAATTTGAGCTCCTGGCCTTCAAGCACAACTATAACACATGTTTAATTTTTAACTTTTGGTATCCAAATTTTCTTGGGTCCTTGAGTGTTAGTTTTGAGAATTGTACCCTTATAGGAACTCAAACCATTTTTGTTCCACTCTTTGTATTTATATTTTTCTATCATTGCATATTGACGCACTGTGTCCTTTCTTCTCACAATAGAAACATTTAATAAAAGGACTACTAGAAGTGCTTGAATGAACAAAGAAATTTTTATAGAATTTATGTTGATTTTTGGGGTCGTAACCTATCCCAGCTTTTTGAAAAATAGCTCTTTATTTTCCTAACAAAATATTTAAGTTATCTCTTCCAAAAGTAAATTTAGAAAGTGTGTTCTTTAAGTCTTCAATTTCTTTTTCCAGATTTTGGCATGATAGACAAGATCAAGAAGTTGAGACATGTGAAGAACAACCTGTACAAGCATTAATTAATCCTAATATTTCATTTTCAATTTTTAATTCTTCAATTTCTTTGTTTAAAGCAATAATTTGATTTTCTAAAGAAGATACTATTTTCTTAGATGAGGAGATTAATTTTGTTATCCTTATTGATTCTTCATGTAATTCTTCAAAAGCATTTTGTAATTCATCATACAAAGGTGATAAATCATAGTTAGAACTTATCTCATTGTCATTTTCTTCTTCTTCTTCTCCTTTGGCCATAAGATATAGATGGACATCTTCACTGTCTGAACTATTAGTGGAGTCCATATCATTGTCATCCCATGCTATGTAGGCTCTTCTTCCTTTTCTGTCCTTGAAGGGTTTCTTTTCATGTTTCTCCATTTTCTTTTAGTATATTGGGCACTCCATCTTCATGTGGCCCAGTTTTCTGCACTCGTAACAGGTTGGAGCTGATGATGCTCCTTCCCTTTTTTGATGAGTCTTCTTTTGGGGGAACGACAGTCTTCTTTGAGTTCCTTTCTTTTTGAGGAACCTTCCAAATTTCTTTACTAGAAGACTAAGGTTCTCTTCATTCAGCTCAAGGTTGTCCGCTTCATCTCCATCGTTTTCATCTTCATTATTGATATTGGAGGAGGTGACTTTAAGTGCGATTCCCTTTTTCTTCTTATCATTTTCTTCGCTTTGGCTTAGCCTGCTCAGCTCCAGCTCGTGTTCATGAAGTTTCCCAAAGAGGATAGCTAATATCATTGTTAACAAATCCCTTTATTCTGATATGACTGTCACCTTGGGTTGTCAAATCCTGCTCAGACATTTCAAAACTTTGTTAATCAAATCTTCATTAAAATTTTTTTTCCTAATGATGCAAGGTGATTAACAATGTAGGTGAACCTCTTTTGCATTTCCTGAATGCTTTCTCCTTAGTTCATTCTGAATAATTTATATTCACGAGTAAGAGAATTTATTCTCGACCTCTTTACTTCACTAGTACCCTCATGGGTGACTTGTAAAGTGTCCCACATTTTTTTAATAGTTTTATAATTTGAAATTCTAAAAAATTCATCATACCCCAAGGCGGTGGTAATGATGTTTTTGACTTTTAAATTGTGTTGAACTTTTCTTTTATCCTCATCAGACCAATCACTCCTTAGTGTCTCAGTTTTTACACCATCGACCTCTTTTGTAGGTATAAATGTGTCGTTCTTGACAGCATCTCACACATCAAGATCAATAGTTTCGATGAAAATTTTCATTCTTTCCTTCCAATAGGCATAATCATTCCCATTGAAAAAGGGTAGTCGATTTATGGAAGATCCCTCTGAAAAGTCATTTAAGGAAACCATGTTCTCTTGAAGCTGCTAAGCTCTTTAAACAAGAGTCTAGCTCTGATACCACTTGTTACCAAGTGGCTCTAGTACTCAAGAGGGGAGTGAATTGAGTATAGAAAATCTACGCAAATGCTTTTAAAACAAAAAAAAAAATTGAAGCTATTAAATAAAAGATATAAAATTATGAGAGGAAGAAGAAAAACTTAAGAACAACAAATAAACAAATATTCAATAATAATAAACTACAGTAAATAAAGAGATTAAGAAGATAAGAGCAGGCACAATATTTATCCTGGTTCAACCACTAAACCACTTATGACCTATATCCAGTCCTCGAAAAATATCTGAGATTTTTTACTATAAATACAAGTTTCAATAAGTGCTTGCTACCGTTACAAAATATAGCACTTTTCACACACAGGAAAACTCTACCCTTGTGCTAAAACCTTAGCCTGTAGGGATACCTCACCCTTATACAAACCTTGAGGGATACCGCAACCTCGATAGATAAAAGCAGAATATAGATGAAGAGAAACTCTCACACAGAGTAAATATCACAAATTGAAGCGCTAAAAAGCTCTCTAAGGATATCTCAAAGTTTTCACAAAAAGAGCATAAAAAACTATGCTAAAATTATAAATCATGTTTTCAAAGCAAGCTTAAAATATTCAGATAGCTAGGCAATGAACAAAAGAGACCAACAATCTCTATTTATAGAGTTTTGAAAGAAAATAGCCGTTCTAGCAATTAACTCACGTAATAAATACAAAATATGACTGTTTCTTTCTAAAACAAGATTCGTGTTTATTCGAATAAACCTTGTGTTATTCGAATAACACGTTCTTAAAATAACCAGTTCTGAAAATAGTTATTCGAATAACACATGAGTTATTTGAATAACACAGCTTTAAAAAGATTTTTGAAAAATAGGTCTATTCGAATAACTCCGGAGTTATTCGAATAGCTTATATAAGAACAAGCCATTCTGAAAGGTTTTATTCGAATAACAAGAATGTTATTCGAATAACACTTGTAAAAAATAGAGGCGCACAACAGCCATTTGAAAACATTATTCGAATAACTCATGGGTTATTCGAATAACTCTGTTTCTGAAACATGTGTAAATACTTTAAAAGGAACCTAAATGATTTTTCCAAAACACCAAAACCTTCTAAAATATTTTCAAGTTCAAATACAGTTTTGGGATAAGTTTAAAAATGTTTTTGTCTTATCTTGTAAGAGATCATGAGATATTCAAAAAGATCCTCGTACAAAGAGACTCTAAGTCCTAAAGCTAACCTTGAAGTTCTTGGACTTGGTCTTCTTATCATCTTCATGTTTGTTATCATCAAAACCAAACTTCATTGTAGTATAGTCAAATACAATACCCACACTAACCAGGCAGGTAACAAAAAAGGAAATCCATCTATCTGCATCTCATAGGTTAGGTGTAAACTTTTTCATGAATCACTTGCTTGTCATCACACACAAACTTCAGAAATACAAATCACCAATATATTACAAATAAATTCATCATATAAATAAATCATGGCAATTAAATAAAACTCACAAAACTTAGAATCATTAAATTTGAATGTCAATTTTTCAAGGGACCAAATATGATTCAAAATTAATTTAATAATTCTTTTAAAAGTCCCCATCACAGTCCATAGTTGTTCAGTCCTCATCATAGTCCATAATTGTCTGGTCATCATCATGGTTTATAGTTTGTCTTGATCCTGATAGTGCAATCATTGCACAAAAGTTTTTTTATTGCAAATATCAGAATAAAGGTCATAAAATTACTCCCAAGCAAAGGTAAATATAAGTAAATTCATGTAAATCAAATACATATATTTATTACTCCATATAATTAAAATATTTATTTAACTTAAACCTTAAGTGATATTTTAATTTATTATATTGATCCCATGAAAGAGTCAATATTTAAATTATAATAATTCTAAATTTTGGCAAATATCGAGAAATATTTCAAAGTTAAGCAAATATCAAGTTTTCATAACATTACATGTGCATAATAAATTTAACAAGAATAACAATATGCATAAAATATTAAAATAATAAATTAACTAATAAAATATATAAATATACTAGAAGCCATGATTTTATTTTTAAAAAAGTTCAGATCCTACCTTGTAAAAACTTTCTTTTTCTTTTTTCTCTTCCTCTTTCTTCTTCTTTTCATCTCTTTCTCTCTCTCCATTTTTCCTTCTTTCTTTCTCTCTTTCTCACTATTTCACTGCACCACACACACACACACTCCTTCCTCTCTCTTTTTTCCTTTCTCTCTCTCTCTCAATTTTCACACTGTCAAACTTTCTTTTCTCTCTCTATTTCTCTGCACCTTTATTTCTACCCCCACCCCCTTTTTATAGCCAAATGGAATGACTGATGATGTCACGTAGATGATGTTAATGGGTGTCTTGCACCCATTCTCCAAGTGCAACGTAGCACCTCTTTTTTTTTAAATAATGATTACTTTTTAGATTTTTATCTTTAGTAATAATGATGCGTAGATTTTTATATTAAAATAATAATTAATTCATAAATATCTTCTTATAAATATATTTTCATAAATATTTGCTTATAAATATATCTATTAAAATTTTCCTAATCACTTATTATTAATAACAACTATTGTAAAACTAAATAGAATATTCAAGTTAAAGAAATTAAAATTTTATTCTTCACAAAATATTTTATGAAAAATAGGATGTTACATAATCGACTCCCGAATTTAATCTGGTTTCAAAGACTATTTTCTAAAAAGGGTTTTTAATTTTTCCTTGACTTTGGTGACAACTTCATCTTTTATTTTTTGTAGCTCCAGCCACGATCACAGTCGCGACAGATGACGACTTTGCTGGGGATACTTGGAGAATCAGCTTGTTATTATTAGTTGTACAAATTATTAATAACCTCTATTTATTTATTTTACTCTTTTTGTCTTTGTTTTTGTTTTTTTATTTGTTTATAAATAGATTCTTTTTATCTAGTACTTTAATGTAAATTTCTGATGCTGTTACCCTGTGTTAACACTGATGTTCATGATCTACTTGCATATATTTTGTTGCTTTAATATTTTGTACTTAGTTGTTGAAACCCTAGGGTAGATGATTGTTAGCTGGCTATTGTATATATATTTGACTGTTATTTTTGCAGGTTAGGGGTAATTTTATCTTTTAAAATTTTTGTACAGGTTTATATGTTCCCTCACACACATCACCATCACCTGCCTCAGACACTTTTTGGACTTTATACTCAAGTCTGTGTGAACCTGAGGAGTAGGAGGGGTCTCGACTTTTGTTATTGAGGCTTTATGCTCATTTGACATTTGTTGAGACACCACTCAGATTATTACTAGTATCATGGATTAGTCATATTGAGAGAGTTTATCCCTACTTGTGATTAATTCATTAGTTGGGTCCTTGTCTTTCGAGATATGAGCAATCTGGGGATCATAGCCTTTTAGAAGTCTAGATCTGTCTTAAAAATCTTACATTGATATATTAAATATAATGACCGCCAAAATTAGAGTCATGACCTTAAGGAGATTCAACCCTTAGGTTCCACCTAACTAAGACACGAAGGGAGCGTACTTTTTCTTTATCTATATATTCCTCATGGCATTCATTCTTGCATTCTTTTTTTTTTGTTTTTTTTAATCATCATTAAAAACAAAAGAAAAAGATACATCATCTTACATTTTCATGGCATTCCTAGCATTCTTATATAAAAAAGGATACATTATCTTACATTTTCATGACATTCTTAGCATTCTTAAAATAAATAAATAAACATCATCTTGCATTTTCAGGGCATTCCTAGCATTCTTTAAAAAAAATAAAAATAAAAACAAAAAAGATACATCATCTTACATTTTCATGACATTCTTAGCATTCTTAAAATAAATAAATAAAAAAAATCATCTTACATTTTCATGACATTTCTAGCATTCTTAAAATAAAAAAGAATACATCATCTTATATTTTCATGGCATTCTTAGCATTCTTATAAAAAAAATATCATCTTACATTTTCATGGCATTCATAACATTCTTAGAAAAAAAAAAAAAAAAAAAACATCATCTTGTATTTTCATGGTATTCCTAGCATTCTTTTTTTAAAAAAAAAAAGATATATCATCTTATATTTTCATGGCATTCTTAAAAAAAAATCATCATGCATTCTTGTATATGTTCATTTTAAAAAAAATGAAAAAAATATTTTTTATTCCATTAATATTAACATTCCTTTTTAAAAAACTTGAACCGTTGTGCTTCTGAGGAAAATGAGTGACAATAAAATATAAGATCATGATATTGAATTGTAAACAACACACATGCAAGTGATTGGGAGAGATCCGGGTAAAGAAGTACATGAAGTAAAGGGAAGATTGGATTAAATAAATAAAGGACATATGAGAATGTAAAGAACAAGGGTAAGTTAGGGTCAAATGAATCAAATGGGATCTCAACATACTCATGGTTGACATCAGCTTTGTAATCCATCAAGTTGCGTCAGATGTTTCTACACATGCTCATACTTATTTGAAATGGGTGCAAATGCTTACAAGGGAAACTTTAGAAATTTCAACTGAATGATGATTTATTTTTTAATTGTTGAGAATGAACAGTACTTTGCAATCCTCCAGCACTGGGAAACTTTTGAGTAGCTGATTTTTTGATTTGTTTGTCAAGTGATTATCATGAAATGATGGTTTAATTGTATTGACACCTGGATTGTTCAATCATTAAAACCATTTGAGGTTTTTGAACTCATGTTAACTTTCTTGGAGCATTAATATAATGAATTTGCATGGATTTTAACATATATTGTTTCCTTTCATTTTCATGGTTTTTCTTGTCATTTATTTTCTTTCATTTATTCAAAGTGTCTTCTTGGTGTTTGGAATCAAATTCTTGACAATTCTTGCTTTGATAGATGTCACTAGTCATAAAGTCTACATGTGAATATGCCCTTTGCAAAAACAGCAAAAAAAATAAAGAAAGAGGAAAAATGAAAAAAAAAAGAAGGAATCAAAAAGAAAAATAAAAGGGAGAAAAAAAGTAATCATTTAGTGTGCACTATCTTTTTATTTCAAAATTAAAGTTTTAAAAATAAACAATCATGTCATGATTTGAAAATAAAGATTGGTCATCTTTCTCTATCCATTACAAATTTCATCATCTTTATTCTCTCTTGTTACACCCTTTTAAGCTTGAAAAATTTCTTTAAAGAACCTTGGACAAGGGTCACCTCTACCTTAGGGGTTAGCATATAGTAAAAAAGGGAGATTTCTGAAAAAAAAAAAAAAAAAGAGGAAGAAGAAGAAGAAAAGGGGAAGAAAAAAAAGGAAAGGAAAGGAAAGGAAAGGAAGAATAAGATGATAAAAAATGAAATGGCTCATAGCAAAGGTAAATGAAGAAGCAAAAGAGGGAAAATAATACAAAAGTAAGTGAAAGATGTTAGTGCCCTTGATAATGTCAAATGCAATTGACAAAACTTACTAAAGATTCTTGGTCTCATTCAACTCTTAAACACTTATTTGGTCATTATATCTTTCCTTTTATAACATTTAACTTTAGCCACGTTACAAGCCTTAAAAAGTCTATTTTGATCAATGAAAGATTGTTGTCATTTTTGTTAACTTTAATTTTGAGACAAAAGGTTCGTGCTCTTCTAAGTTTTCAATTCCTTGCTCCTATATAAAAAAAATAGAGAAAGAAAAAAAAAGAAGAAGAAGGAAAAGAGGAGGAGGAGGTACTTTCTAGTTCTACATTGGGACAAATCTTTTGATTCAATTTGGCCTTACACTAGGATAAGTTTCTACCCTGTTCGATTCGACTCTAAACTGAGATAATTTTTTCTTTGCCCAGTTCAATGTGACCTACACTGGGACAAATCTTTTGGTCATTAGGGTAAGTTTCTGCCTTATTTAATTCAGTTCTAGACTAGGGTAAATTTCTCTTTGGTTCAATTTGGCTTGATGTAGAAGGAAATCATTAGCCATAATATCTAGTAAGCAACTAAATATCGATTTTATGAAGATCAAAGCAATCCATATTGGGATAACACCCCTTTGAATCTCATACCATCGTTTGTGTCTTTTTCCATATATTCATCCTTTGTAAATACCTTTTTGTGTAGTCAAACTTTCAAGACCAATCTGTAAGTTGTTCACTTAGTAAATTTCTTTTCTAGTTATACTTTTGAATCCATGTCTGTTTGTTACATAATGCTTCAGGTAAGGTGAGTATGAGTACAACACTATGATTTGACCATCTAATAGTAATCCATTGATGAACAATTTAGACAAAAAAGAAATTAGAAGTTCCAATTGAAGGGAAAAATGATATCTTAAGGGATAATCCAAAAACAAGAGGTACCCGAACAAAAGACATGGAAGTGAATATTTTGAAGAAAGCAAGTCACAGAGTTCATCCAAATTAAAAGTCAGAAAATAAGCATGAAAGCGAGTTTAGTTGCATAAGCCTTTTTTTTAGGAAGCGTATGGTTTAAGAAAATCTTAATTTTACTAACAGACTTTTCAAAGATTTTTTTTTGTCTCTTTAAAAATTCCAAGTCCTTTGCTTAATGGCTATCACAAATTTCTAGGTCCATGACTTGATGGTGTGTCAAAAAAAATCTCCAGTCCTTGACTTGATGACTTTAATAAATCCCAAGTTCGTGGTTTGATATCTTTTGCTCAAAATTACTAAGTCCTTGACTTGATGGCTTTCAAAAAAATTTAGGTCCATGGCCCGATGATGTGTCAAAAAAAATCTCAAGTCCTTGACTTGATGATCTACTTTTACAAAATTTAGGTCCATGGCCTAATGATCTTTCCTAAGAGAAAAAAAATAAAAAAGTAAAACATAAGAAGGTTTCATGTCATTTAACTTTTGGTCACACTGCCATATTATTTAAAAGAAAAAAAAGGAAAAGAAGAAGAAGAAGAAAAAAAGAAAGAAAGAATCTTTTTGGGCTAAGATGCCCATTGCCTTTTAAAATTTCCATTTTTCAAATTTCGGGACACAAAAATTCACTGTCATTTAAATTTCGAGACACAGAAGCCCACTATCATTTAAATTTTGGGACATAGAAGTCTGTTATCTTTTAAATTTTGGGACACAGAAGCCCATTGTAATTTAAATTTTGGGACACAGAAGTCTATTGTCTTTTAAATTTTAGGACACAAAAGCTTATTGACTTTTAAATTTTGGGACACAGAAGTTCATTGTCTTTTAAATTTTGGGTTAAGCCCAATGTCTTTTAAATTTCGGGTCACAAGGTCACCCAACGTCATTTAAGTTCTCATTTTTAATAAGCTCTTTTTAATCAATAAACATCAATTGAGCTGTGACAACTTTTTGACAAGGCAGTGATGTCTCTACGCTGAGCTTCACCCTGGCAGGATTAATGACGCTATGACAGCTTGTGAATCCACAATTGAGATAACTGGTTTTTAATTAACTTCTTTGTCTTGTCCATTCACATCATCCTATGCATTGCCAGACAAAATTAAAGTTCACATCTTTACTTGTTTCTTGTAACGATAGTATGAAAAGCTATGGTTATTCTTTTTATCTAGTAAGAAACAAGTAAAGATGGGCAACTGTGAACATCCAATTTTGTCCGAGCTCCAAAAAAAATTGGAAATTAAAAAAAATAAAAAAAAAATAAAAAAATAAATTAATAATTGTCCACATTCTTGACCAAATCCTCTAATCATGTTTTAATCCATTTATTTTCTCACTTTGTCTATTTTATTTAAATAAAAATAAAAAAGTAAAAAAGAATAAAAAAAATAAAAAAATGAAAAGATTTTACAACTTGTTACGTTATGCCTAGCACACCATCTGCAAACTCAAGTCTCAATGCAAAAAGGGAGAGTCACAAAAAATAGTAAGTTGGTAGACATGAGAACTTGAAGAAGGTCACAAACCCAAAGAAAATTCATAGAATGGAAACTGAGCTAGAAAACTAGAGTCACTCTATCTTCACCTAAGCTAACTTCCTTGGGCCTACAAAAGTTCTACTTCTGCTTACAAGAAGGGGAAACAAAAAGAGGAGAAAAAAATAATTTCCAAAAACATTTTTTGATTGAGAGAAGGGAAAATACTTTCTACACCTTGAACCATCTTCATCTTCATCAAAACCTCACCTCAACCATTTTCAACCAAACCCAGAGTTCTACCTAAAATACCATATCTAACGTCTTCAACTCTCAAAAATCAAACTCCAAACTTCATCAATCTTTAACCTTACTCCATAAAAAAAAAACCATGGTCTTAAGTTCCCACATTCAAGCTTCAATATTGGCTTCTCTGTACCTAACTCTAGATATCCACCATGAACCCACACAACTTCAAGCCTCCATGAATCAAGACCAAACCTAGAAATCACCCACCAAGTGTGAACCACCACATTCCACCATTGAACTAAGTCAACCAAACACAACCCCTTTACCAGCTTAGTCACACTCTGCATAGATCCATCTTTAGCCCAAGACCTCCGAGCACCCACCATCACCACCTAGAATCAGATCTCAGAATCACGCACCACGCTCCGGCCACCACCATGACGCAGCTGTCATCCCCTGTCCTTGAACCCTCACCGCATTGCACCATCTTCGCGACCCAGATCCATCACCCACGCTTCACCACCTCAAACCAGAACCACCTTAGACTAGCCTTTCACCTTCACCGTGCATTACCCAGTCATTGGCATCCTGAAACATGTCCCTGAGCCACCACCGCGCAGCGACATCGTCGCAGATTTGCAACCACTGCACTGTGGCACTATTGGCCACACCTCTAGCAAGCCATAACCAAATCAGTCAACCATGGCCACCACGAACCCAGATCTGCGACCTATAACCATCAGAGATCTTGACTGTACCTCAACTTCCACCCAGATCTACCACCCATGGCCGATGACCTAGCCACCATGCATCATCGTTGCGCCTCTGCCTTTATCTCCTCTGCACGCAACAAACCCAACAACCAAAATAGACCACCATTGAATCAGACCACAACCCTTCTCACCCACCATGTTTTGACAATCCCCCAAAGTTTCGATCTTTGATATCCGTTTCTAGAGTCTTCTCTCTTTCAGTTTCAATATGTTTTTATTTTATTTTATATTTTTGGGTCAATATGTTTTTTTTTTTATTTTAGGATTTGGGCTAGGTGAAGGTTGTCTTGGTTGGGTCCCTTTTGTGTGTTTTGGGTCTACATAGTGAGACTTTGGGCCCATTTTCATTTTACAATATCTTCCTTATTTTGTTTGGGCTTAAGTCATTAGGATTTTTTTTAGCTTCATATTTAGTGTCTTTTTTAGTTAGTTAAGCTTGTTATTTGGTGAGATAACTTTAGCATGCTTTGTTAAGCATAGTAAAAAAAAAAATACAAAAAAAATAAAAAAATGAAAACACAAAAAAAAATGAAAAAACAAAAAATATTAAAAAAATTATAAATTTTCAAAAAAATACCAAAAGTTGATGCAAGTAAATTTGTGGGTTGGTCTGACTTAAACTTATTTTTTCTTTGTCTCTTTGTTAATTTATTTAGTTTGTTGTCTCACTGTTATATCAGTTGACATGTTGCTTGATTAATCCATTGTTAATAATTTGATTTGCAAGTTTTAAGTTCCTTTTTTTATTAATGAAAATTAATCAATCCACAATCATTTTTAAAGAACAACGTGACTTTGAGTTTCTTATTGTACTCAGGGATACGTAGGAGTGGAACTCCTATTCCGTCAAGTCAAAATTAAATTTTCATAATTTATTTGTCTATTTAGTTCATCTTTTAACAAATGGGATAAAACAAATATTCTCAAGAGTTATAAAAAATCTGCACAACTGACTTAAGGTAACCGTCTAAGGACAGATGTATTAGGGGTGCAGTAAAATTAAGTTTCTACTATTCCCTATACATAATCGACTCCCAAATCTAATCTGGTTTCAAATACTATTTTCTAAAAAGGTTTTCCAATTTTTTCTTGACTTAAATAAAATTGATGGCTACTCCATCTTTTATTTTTTGCCGCTCCCACCGTGATCATGATCGCGATAGTGAACGACTTCGATCTGCAAAGCAAAGTAGAAAGGTAAGAATTGTGTTCAGTCATGTTGGATTTTTAAGGCCAAATGCGGTCATGCAACCAGGTCATTAAGTCAACATCATCGGCTATGCCTCTAGCCAGTTGTAGGGAAGTAGGCATGTAGGTGTTAATCAATCCTCTTTTTTATTATTTTTTGTTTAGCAGCAACAACAATGAATTAAAATGATATATTATATATGTTGAAGCTGATTGAAAAATGATAAAGTTGAACCCAAAAGGCAAAATAAGATAAATTAAATAAAAAAAATTAAAAGCTAGCATGACATATAATACAAAGCTCAATTATTAAATTATTATTTAATGGTGTGTATAAAAAAATTATTATTATTCAATACAACATACAAGACTTACTTTAAGTCTTTTTCGCTTGCACGTTCGGTTGAAGGCTTGAAGTAGAAAGCTAACACCGCCAGCACCACACACCAAACCAGACTCAGTTGAAGGTGAAGCAATTCGAAAGCCAACACTAGGGCACCGCCACCATGTAGCAAAGAGTCACTGGCAAGCCAACACCACCGTCCACTGCTGACTAAGCCAATGTCACCAAAGAAAGTTGTAGAATGATGGAAGTTGCAGATTGGAGAAGGAAGTTGCAGAACCAGATAAATAGGGGTGAATGAGTGTCTTTGCAACTCAAAATATAGGGCTAAGGTGAGTTAAAGAGTTTGAAACTCTTGGGTTCTTAAAATGTTCATTTGGTCCCAAGAAATTTCAAAATTTTTGGACTCCCTTAATTTACCATCCATCTACGTGTTTTAAGCTATTTTTGACCGTGTCGACACGTTTCAAAACGTGTCAAAAAAAATATCTGTCATATGTATTCCGACATTCCGTACACATTCTCGCATCGATACGATGGCCTAAGAGCCAAACCGATGCTTCATAGCTAAGACATCAAGTAAATAAATTTTTGAAACACACTAGGTTCCTTTTCGAGGCAGAAACTAGAAAGCAAACACTTAACCATTATTGCTTAAGTAGAAAGGAACTTCATTCATCCTCTTATAGTTTTTCCAAAGAACATTCAACATTCTCCCTATAACCCATTACTGAAAAAATATTATTTTCAATTTTTTTCTAGTGGTCACCACTCTGTATTAGCATTATCTTCAACTTCCTTTTTTTCTTGCTTTTGCTTCATCTTACACAAGGAGCGATGTGGAGCCAATAAAATCCATTACTAGAATGCCAAATCAAAACCCCATTTTGCACTTGCGTAGCACTTTCCTTGTTACTCTTGCATGGTTTACTCAATATAGCTCTTGTGAGCAGCAAATCAACAATCAAGCCTTACTCAAACGATAACTCTTGCAATGTTTTTTGCTACACCATTTACTAAGGGTGTTCATGACCCGTCCAAACCCGAAGCTAATTGGGCCAAGTTTGGGTTCTTAAAATTTGACCTAGTGTGTTTTTTGGGCTAGGTTCAGGTTATGCTCTAAGTTGGCCCAACCCAATCTGGTATAACATAATGCTTTAAAACTTATATGTTTTTTTGAAAATTAGTGATAAATTATAAGACTTTTAGGCATAAATTAATACCATTTGCATTATATAACAATATTTTTGTATTCATATAATTTGTTTCATAATATTTATTGTAAAATATCCTTTAGTTTTAGTTTCATACTTCTAAAATTTTATGACTTAACTATGCATAACGTCTAATATTATGTATTTTATATAAATATTTGGTCAACTTAGTCCTGACCTGGTCATTAGTCGGGCCATGACTAAGTCGGGTCCGAGTCTAAAGAAATGATCCTGTCAACATATCGAGTTGGGTTAGGTTTGGGCTAGGCAAAACCTGTCCCTTAAACTTCCCTACTGTTACATTGACCTTAAGGTTTCTAAGATGGCTTTCCTCTTCCAAATCGACCTCATTGCTTCTCTCATCGCCAATGCTACTACCCTACGTAGAGCACCACATTCTTCCTCCCTAGCTTTTCCTCAATGTCCCAGTCACCAATTCCTATGTTGATGGGATTCATAAATCGGTTTTGACCTATTATTGAATATCTCCTCCATTGCAGATTCAATATAGGATTTTTCTAAAAGCACTCATTAAGGAATCCAAAACTGGAAGTTTTGTATGAAAAGTAAAGTTTTTTTAATTCCTAATGCATTGAATACTCTATTTTTCATACAAAACTTCTTATTTTGAATCCTTAACGAGTCTTCTAAGGGAACTCATTAGAAAAACCCTTCAATATATAGAGGTATGGTTGATGGAAGAATGCTTCTAAAAGGGGCAGAGAGAGAGAGAGAAAGTTGGGGAGTTTGTTGGGGATGAAGGATGTAGCAAATGATTTAATGCCACATGAAACATATTAGACACGTGGCAAATTTCATTTGGAATCCATTTGCCACATCAGTAATTAATACTTCCATCTTAACGACAAGGACCAAAAGTTCTTATATTTTTAAGGTTTAAATAGGATTTTAGTCTCTTTATAATTTTCACCCATTTGAGTTTTGGTTTTTATAGTTTTTTTCTTTCGATATCAGTCCATATATTTTCAATCATTTAGGTTTTAGTCCCTATCGTTAAGGTATTAGTCCCTATATTTTCCATTCATTTGATTTTAGTCCCTATAATTTCTACTTATTAAGATATTGATCCCTATTTTTTATTAAGAATTAATCCCTGTGATTTTTATTATGAAGGTATTGGTCCTTGAGGGACCAAAAGTCAAATAAGTGAAAATATAAGGAATGATATTTAAATAAAAAACTATAGGAATCAAAAGCTTATTTAAACCTATTTTTAAAATGCATGGATACAAAGCTAAAAGTTTAATTTTGTGTGACTAAAACAAAAAGTATTATATTTATATAGAATAAAAACATATTTATGGTAATAAATAATTATCATGCTCTAAACCAACCACCAATTTCAAATTTATTCCTTAAAATAAACTTGTATCTCCAAACTAGAAACCAAACATTTTAACCCTTGATTGCTTGTGTACTCTATTCAAATTATTAGTGAGATAGAAGCGTAATATTATCTGTACAACTTTATTAATAAAATTCATACAAGTAACTTCAACCGCTTTTTGTAAAAAAGTTCTCGTGCTGTGAGAAGCTCAAATGTCGTATAACATTCCTGGCTGCTAGCCAAATATTTGTTCGTGCTAAAATGAGTAGATTGGACGCTCATTAAAACACAGCATGTGCCACAGACCTTCTATGAAATGCAATTATATCTCCTCTCTATAAGCAAGAAGAGGTTCTACAATGAATCAGAGACACTTGCATGTGCCATGTGGTGGGAACTAGCTAGGAAGAGTGTAAGTGAAGCTTAGCTTATAAAAAGAAACTAGCTGGTACTATTTCTTTTTCTAATTTTCTCTCTAAATGGAAATGTATCGGCTAGGAGGAAAATGCGAATCCAATCTGATAACAAATCTCATTTAAATTTCAAAGAGACATCATGTTGGAAAAGGACCAATATAAAGCAATTCTTTTACGAAGGGCATTTTAAATAGTTAGAAATTAGCTTGTAGAAATAATATTACATTTTAACATGTTCTGATCTTGGAATAGTACAATCTCCTCATCTCTTAAGTTTTTCACTTAAGAAAATAATAATAAACATTACACAATGAATTAAAATACTTGATTTTCTATTCAGCCATCAGCAGGAATCCCCTTTTAGAACACTTGCATGAACAACCAGCCTTTAAAGAGGTTTTATTCTCCTAGCCAGGTGGGTTCAAAATGTGCTGTCTCTTCAAGCATCATTTGTTGACCCAAGCTTATAAAATTATATAATATAAGATAAGATGTACATTTAATTAATTTTCATAACCAGTGCCCAAATAAGACAAAGCAACTATAAACATAATAAGCTAAACATCGATTAACATCCGCATAATAATTCCACCACCCAAACACAGAATGTTTAGAAGTAAGATAGTTATCCTCTTTGGATCTTGCACTAATGAATGGACCTTAATCACTCAAACAGCGCAATGCTCGTATAACTAAAAGTAGACCATTACACCTGCACACACAGCACAACGGTCCATGGGTCTCCTTTATAAGTAGATGATTGGGTTGGACATCCCTTCTCGATATTTCAGCTGAAAAATTTAGTTATTACATGTTTATGCAAAACAAAAAACAAAAACAAAATAAAACAACTGAAGTAGACTATTGTTTGATAATAGAACACATATATATTTTCATTTTTCGATTGTTGATGTCATTTTTTATTTTTGGTTAATTCACTCCATGAGTTTTTAAATAGATTATAGTTTTTTTTAGATAAAAGTTTAAAATAAGGAGAATTTTTTATCATTCTAAAATTAGAACAAACTATAAATCTCAGTAATAATTTATAATAAGATTATAAATTCTTATTAACAAGGGAATCAAATCCAAGTCTAATAAGGTTTATAAACTCTTATAATTTAAATTTTTTAACAAAATTTCTATATTTAAAATTATCAATAAAATTTTATATTAAAATTTTTAAATTATAAATATTTATTTAAAAAGAATTTTATTATATTCTCTTAAAATATCTTCCTAATAATTCTTTTATTATTTAATAAAAAATATTAAATAAAAAATTAAATACAATTAATATCTTAAGAATATAAAAAATATTTAATATTTTCTTTATTTAATAATTAAAAAAATTATTAAAAAGATGAGTAAAGAAGATTTAGAATTAAAGGAGAGATCAGCTTACACTAGTATAAGTTTTTTTTCTTTTACATTCATTTTCAATTATTAGTTTCACTTTCATCTAATAGTTGAGATTATTTCATTAAAAGTAATCATTAGATGAAAGTAAAACTAACGATTAAAAATGAGTGTAAGAGAAAAAAAACTTATACTAATATAAATTGATTCTTCCTCTTAGAATTATTCATTTAAAAATCTAATAAAACTATAAAGACGTGGAGAGTAATTTATTTTTTGACATTATGCTTCTACTTCTTGTTGACCAATTTAATTTGTCTTTCCAAATTACAATAGTCAATTGCTACTTTTACAATATTCGGATTCATCAACTAAATTACACATAGGAATTTATATATATTTTTTAAAGTACAGAATTGTGCACATTCTATTGCTTACTGTGCTGAGTCAAAGAACCAGTAACAGAAGTAGACATACGGCGTTAACGAAACCGTCAAATCAATTGAATTGGGCAGAAGAAGCAACGGTGATCCAGGGCCTAAAAAGCAACGGAGAAATGGACGGTGTTTGTTACCTTAGCAGAACCAAACCACCTGAAAGAGTCAATACCAGTCAAAGACACAAACCCCAACACAACACACCTCGCTTTAAAGCAAACAAACTCTCCTCTCTCTCAATCAAAGCCAAAACAACAAAAACGAAAATGAAAATCCGTGCCACCTCGTGAAAGTTGAAATCCCAAAACAACGTTTAGGTTTCGGGCACAACAACCCAAAAACATAAACATAAAAAAAAACTGTTCGAAAATTTACTCTCTGTCTCTGCTACTGCGTCTTCCATGGCCGAGCAGAACGAAAAACAAGAACAACGACAACAACAGCAGCAGCAGCAACAAGAAAATGAAAAAGCGGAAGAGGAAGAGATAAAGAAACGAGTCAGTGATTCACCGCGTACCACCGAGTCGCGCCACGCCGAGTTACGCAGTTCCAATCCTCCCGATATAGTGGGGCCCAATTTAGAAACCCTAGTTGTCCCCTCTTCGCTCCTGCACGATCACAGTGCCGGTACGCTGCGTTTCAATCACTGTCCATTCGCTTTTGAGTTTTGTTTCTCTTTCCCTTTTGTTTCTCGTGTTGTGAAGGTAGTGAATAATTGTGTGTGGTTGATGCCACAGATTTACAGGGAAGCTCCACCACTGATAAGGGTGACAAAGCCGAAAGTAAGGTTAGAGCATTTATTTATTTTGAGTGATGAATTTCAAACCATGTTTTGCTTTGCTATGTGATTGTTTTGAATTTTGTGGGGTTTTGTTTTTAATGTTCCACTGGTAATCTCAGTTCTCAGCCACTATCTTATCATAGATACTGCAATTTTGCTCAAATTAACATAAAAGGATTCTAGAACTTGTTCTGATTAGGGATTTTGTATCTCTATTTTAAGAATTGGCATTTTGTGGGGATGTACAATTTGAAACTCATGAAACTGCTTGAAAGTTTTATGCTATTAGAATGAAGCGTGGTTATTCTTTTCCTTTTGTTTTAGTTTGGGTATACTAGGCTATAGTTAGTTTTAGATGTGTTCTCTGAGAAGTGAGAACAACGCAGATTAGCTATTAATTTCTTCTTTGCAGATTGGAACTTTGGAAATGATGACTAATGCATTACAATGAATCACACAACCGGGTGCGTTAGGACTTGCAAAAGTTATTTCTTGGGCCTAAAAAGCATAAGTAGATGGTTAAAAACTTAGGATTACTTAAAACTTAAAAGAAAATGAGAAGCATAACCCAGACTCTAATTATTGGATAATTCCAAAATAATCCAAAAATCATATCAAAGGTACTTGTTGCATCTAATGTGAAACTGAGCTTATTGTGCTTGTTCTTCTGGTAAGACATGGTCCATGTTTCTGGTGCTCACTTGGGGGTGTCTTTTAAATGTGAACCACTGATATTGTTAATTGGTGTCAGAAAATTCAAGACTTGAAGCTTTATATGTGACTCCTGTATGATGTTTGTGATTTGTGAAGATTCTTAGAACACTTTTCCTACCTCAATGGCTTACACTACATAATTCTTAATTTTAACAATGGTATCTAATAAACTGGTGAAGTGTCTATCTAAGGAGAGGTTCTTCTATACTTTTGGAGTATTACACTATTGTACTAAAATTGTAACACGTGGCACCGTATAACCATATAGGGCCATTAAATTGAAAATAAAATATTTTTAAATCGGATCTAAACGGTTAAAAAATTTCCCAGAGTATTACTCTGGGAGTATTTTAGAATTTCTCCTTTCTGAGGGTGCATTTTGGTAGTTAGAAGTATACAATCACAGAATGGTAAAAATATAAATAGTTTTTTGGACTTCACCTACCGACTTAAACTTTTTTGAGATTGGGTTCTTGACATGGTATTAGAGCCTCTATGAACAAGCAGTTAGGAGTTTGATCCATGCTGCCCTTTTCTTCATAATTAATTTAAATTTCAGTAAGGAATGGTGGATCCATGCTTTGTCCATGGTTCAAACCCAAAAGGCGTTTGTGTGAAGGGGCGTGTTAGAGACATAAAGCGTTCTCAGGCCTTCACCTAACAGCTTAAGCTTTTGGGATAATTGGTCCTCAACAAGAGCCAAAAAGCTTGATTTTGCAATTTGGCTTCCCATCTCGATTCAGCCAATAAGCATTAATGATGGATCCAGAGTCTGATTTTGGTGTGTGTACGGTTGTATGAGCAATTTAAATTATCAATGATGATTTGAAAGTGCAACTGACTAAATTAATTTTCTTAAAATTCATACTACCCGGTGGGAACTCAAGTTGTATTAAGCAATTGGTCATTTGATTGCTTTCTTGATGAACCATACCTAACTTAACGCAATATTTTTGGATTCAAATTTATTATAAGAAAGTCGCATGTTCTGCACATTCCACATGTATTTGGTTTATTTAACACTGAAGTACACAATTTTATGCTCAGGAGCCAGTTGGGCCTCCCGACAAGGTAATTATTGTAAAAGACACAGTTGAGGCACCTCAAACGTGGACAGAAAGTCAACTTCAGGTGTCTGTGTGTTCAACTCCATTGTCTGAACCATCACCAATTTCTGCTACAAAATCTTTATCATCTGCCCCTAGTCCAACTTTATCAGAACAGAGGGCGTCTCTTCCAAAGGTTAATAGTGTACATGTGCTGGAAGTAGACAGAAAAACTCCTTCCGGTGGTAAAACCCTATCTTCTGTTTCTGTTGCAAGGACATCTGCATCTGATGGATACAACTGGCGGAAGTATGGTCAGAAGCAAGTGAAGAGTCCTACAGGTTCTCGAAGCTATTACAGGTGTACTCATTCAGATTGTTGTGCTAAGAAGATTGAATGCTGTGACCATTCAGGTCATGTGATACAGATTATTTATAAAAGTCAACACAGTCATGGTCCCCCGCAGAAGACTAATTCCACTAAGGAAAGTAAGTTCATGCCTTCCAATGAACCTACTGTAGAAAACAGTGTTCCAGAGCAGCCTATCAGAGTTCTAAATGATTCTGATCCATCCCCTTCTTCAAAAGAACATCTACAAGAAGCACCTTGCAGTGCTGATAAGAAACGACAAAATTCATCTAACGGTGAGAATGGTAAAGTTATTTTGAAGGAGGAGCATGTTAATGAGCCAGAGCCGAAAAGAAGGCAAGTGTGTGCATGAATTCAATTTATTTTCTTCGTAGGCAAAAATTTAGACAATAAGCACTTTTTCTTCTAATTGTGGCAGGATCTAATAGTTTAATGCTCTTTCCTTAATAGTTTAACGCTCTTTCCTTGAATTTGATAACCAGAATGAAGAAAGGTGATTTAACATGCTTGGATTCACCAGTAAAACCTGGAAAGAAACCCAAGTTTGTTGTACATGCAGCGGGAGATGTGGGGATATCAGGTGATGGATACCGATGGCGCAAGTATGGACAAAAGATGGTGAAGGGGAATCCACATCCCAGGTGCATGCCTATATATTTCTTGCTTTCTTTTGGCTTTTCTTTTCAATTTTGTTTTAATGTGGATTTCATATTTTTGATTTGACAAATCAGTAGCTCTAGATGAAAATGTTGAAATTTGAGTTGTATTTAGATTTAACGGATGTTTAAATTTAAAAAAAAAAATTGTTGGAATTTACATATTATTAGAACTTGATCAGTTTATAGTTTGTATATTTCTAGTAACATTGGAATCTTAGTATCCTAGGAAATGTTTATCATCTTTTATTATCCTTGTAAATATCATACTGTAATTAATTCCTTGTGTATATATAAACCCAATATGCTGAGTACAATTTACTTAAGCAATTCAGAATCTTTTCTAAGTTTTTTATATTCAAGTTGGTATCAGAGCGGCTTGATCCTGCTCCTGCTCTCTCATCCTCTGTTACTGTTCTAGCCGCTGTCAAGGCTGGAACCTCGTCCAAAGTCCCCTCATTTGTCAATGTGAGGGCCCCAGTCATCTTAGACAGCCATTTTCGACTGTCTCTCCAAGTCTCGTCGCAGGAAAGTCTGCCACACACCGCCACGCGCCGCCACCAATTTGTCCAACGTCCGGCGCGTGTAAGCCACATGCCGCCTTCCTGTCGTCGGAATTTGTCACCACTGGTCCCATTCTGCTCGTCGGACCTCCCTGAGTCTGTTCAGGTGGTCACCTGCTCTATTTGTCCCTATTTGGCTAGTGGGTCCTTGGAGTCCCCCTTTGTTCTTATACTACTGTAAAAGCGTCTTCTGCTGCCACTGTTCGAGAAAAATTTTTTTTTTGAGCTTTTGACTATCTCTAAACTTGCTTTCATGGCCTCTAAATTTACTAAGAATCATAAAATCCTGTCTAAATAGTGAGTATAAGGAGTATCTCCAACTTAAGGCAGTCCATTTAGGGTCAAGTTTTGTTGGTTTCGTCCACACCAGTAATTCTACGGCTTGTCTCACTCGTTCTATGTTTGCTGAATCCTAGATTCTAAATTCTGGTGCTTTCGACCATATTGCTAGTAATCCCTCACTTTTCTCAAGATTAGTATCCACCAAAATTCCTCATTCCATCACCCTTGCCAATGGTTCAAAGGCTAAAGCCATTGGTGTTGGTCAAACTGCACCTCTCCCATCTCTAACTTTGAACTCTGTTCTTTTTATTCCTGACTGTCCTTTTAACTTAATTTCCATTAGTTAGCTTATTCGCACTCTTAATTGTTCCATAACCTTTTCTGCTAGTTCTTTTCATATACAAGACCGGAGTACGGGGTAGACGATTGGCACAGGCTTTGAATCACAAGGACTCTATTATCTTCAAACTCCATCATCTACCATATGTGCTGTTACTGAGTCTCCTAGTCTTCTTCATCGTCGTTTGGGTCATCCAAGTCTGAATAAATTAAAGAAGATGATTCCTCATCTCTCTCATTTGCAGTCTTTTGAGTGTGAGTCATGTCAGCTTTAGGTAATTTCCCAAGTAAAGTCAATAATCGGTCTGAATCCCCCTTTCATATTGTTCATTCAGATGTTTGGGGTCCTAGTCGTGTCGGCTCTATTTTAGGATATCGATATTTTGATACTTTCATTGATGATTACTCAAGATGTACTTGGATATTTTAATGAAAGACCGCTCCGAGTTTTGAAGCATTTTCCAAAATTTTTGCAATGAAATCCATACTCAGTTTGAGTGCCCAATTCGTATTTTACGCAGTGACAATGTAAAAGAATATTTTTCTACTCCTTTTAATTCTTTTATGACTTCTCATGGTATGCTCTATCAATCTAGTTGCGAAAGGCTTTACTCAAATTTTTGGTCTTGACTATGGTGATACTTTCTCCCCTGTTGCAAAAAATGGTCTCTGTTAGGCTATTCATATCCATGGCAGCCATGAATCGTTGACCCTTGTATCAATTGGACATCAAGAATGCCTTTTTACATGGTGATCTAGCTGAAGAAGTTTATATGGAGCAACTTCTAGGGTTTTTTGCTCAGGGGGAGTTGAGATTGGTCTACAAATTACACAAGTCATTGTATGGTCTAAAATAGTCTCCTCGATGTTGGTTTGGATGATTCAGTACAATTTTACAACAATTTGGCATGATCCGCAGTGAAGCAGATCACTTTGTGTTTTATACATACTCATCTAATTTATGTATCTATCTTGTGGTCTATGTGGATGATATCATTATCACAGGAAATGATCATGAAGGAATTCAAAGACTGAAGCAACACTTGTTTCGTCATTTTGAAACTAAAGACTTGGGTCGACTAAGATACTTTCTTAGGATTGAGGTAGCTCAATCAAATGATGGTATTGCTATCTCACAAAGAAAGTATGCTCTTGACATTTTAAAAGAAACTGGAATGCTAAGTTGCAAACCAGTTGATACTCCTATGGACTCGAATGTTAAACTCCTACCAGATCAGGGAGAACCCTTTTCAGATCCAGGAAGGTATCGGAGATTGGTGGGAAAACTAAATTATCTCACTGTGACCAGACTAGACATATCTTTTGCTGTTAGTGTTGTAAACCAATTTCTTAACTCTCCTTGTGTTGATCATTGGGACGCAGTTATTCAAATTTTGAGGTATATTAAGGGCTCCCCTGGAATAGAGTTAGTGTATACAAACAGAGGACATACGAATATAGTTGCTTATATAGATGCTGACTGGGTCAGGTCTCCCAGTGATAGAAGATCAACTTCTGGATATTGTGTTCTTATTAGAAGAAACCTTATCTCATGGAAAAGTAAGAAGCAGAATGTTGTTGCTAGATCGAGTGCTGAAACAGAGTATCAAGCTATGTCTTTCACTACATGTGAACTCATATGGTTAAAACAACTCTTGAAAGATTTGAAGTTTTGCGAGATAGGACCTATGATGTTACTTTGTGATAATCAAGCAGCACTTCATATTATTAAATCCAGTCTTCCATGATCGAACCAAACATATAGAGATTGATTGTCATTTCATCCGTAAGAAGATTGTTTCAAAGGAAATCTCTACTTCGTTTGTAAATTCTAATGATCAACTGGCAGATCTTCTTACCAAGTCACTTCGGGGTCCAAGAATAACGTACATTTGTGACAAGCTGGATGCTTATGATATATACGCTCCAGCTTAAGGGGGAGTTTTGGAATTTACATATTATTGGAACTTGATCAGTTTATAGTTTGTGTATTTCTAATAACATTGGAACCTTAGTATCTAGGAAATGTTTATCATCTTTTATTATCCTTGTAAATATCATTCTGTAATTAATTCCTTGTGTATATATAAACCCAATATGCTGAGTACAATTTACTCCAGCAATTCAGAAATCCTCTCTAAGTTTTTGATATTCAAGTAAATTATAGAATCTGATGAACAGTTGCAAGATGCATTTATTTGCTTGTAAACAGTTTCAAGCTGGTGCTTTTTTCACCTTGGCTGACTTTTAAAAAATGCCCCTATTTATAATTCCTTTCCTTTTTTCCTTTTTTCTGTGGGAGTCCTAGCTGCAATGCTGAGCTTGATAAATAAATTTCCTATTGGGTTGGCTTTTAAACTTAACTTGAATGGTGACTATGATAGTTGTATTCAGTGGTAAGGATAAAGGTACTAGTATATTGTGTCAAATTAATTAAAGATATGGTTTGCACAAAATTTTGCATGCATTTTAATTTATATATGGCCATCTTTTGGTTGCTCATGGAACAGAATGCATTTTTATTTAAACCAAGACTTGCCTGTCCCTTTTAAATATTCTAAGAAATGCTGCATCCTGCATGGAAGTGTGTATCCATAAATATAGAACTAATTGGATCTTCAAGAGAATGTATATGTATGGACTTACGTTTCCCAGTAAATGCCATTTCTGTCTGTAGCACATCTGTTGGTTACGAAGAAGTAACAAGCAATCTTTAATCGCTATGAACTTCAGTTACAAGTTGTAGACAGCAATATGTGAACTCAGTCAAAATATAATTTCATTATGACTCTAAATCAGGGATAGTGTAGTTTTGTGGTGGAAAATCATATTAGAGAAGCTCTTCTGTGATTCTTGGCATTCAGCTTTACAATTAAAGGGTATTTTCATAAATGCAGGATTTTTTTTTTTGGCCAAATGCAGAACCACCAAATCATAGCCTGACCAAATAGCTGAAAAACCACTTCTGCTGGGATCTGTTTGTCAAGTTTCTTTGGGTAAAATTCCCTTTTGATTTTTAAAATGTCTATTGCATGACCGTGTAACTCTGCACAAATATATGTGCGGTCAACTTTAGAAAAACTAAGAAACACTAGGCTGCTTCTCACTAATAGTACTTTTTGAAAAGGATATGAATCTCCTTGCAAAAGCTGAAGTTTCAGAACAAAGCCAAGCATGCCCTAATGACATTATAAAATCAATTCTCAAAAATTCATAATAAGGCAAACTCTATTGTACTTTTGTCCTTCACCGTCTGACTACTAGCTACCCTTCCCAATCTCCTGATTACATTTGGCTTCCTGATTACATTTGGCCGTTTGGGTGTTGACAACAATATCAGCAACCAGAATGTCGAACAAGCATTGTGTCATTAAGTTTAGGTGAATTCTATCCAAAAAAAATAAAAAATTAATGTTTAGGTGGAATCCATATATTTTCCAATCCAAATATGACACACAGCCAGACCTTCAACCACTTGAAATAAACCTAAAAAATAAGCCAAAATATCAGCCCAATACTGATATATTTTTTCCTCTGAAGAATTTTTTAACAACCACTTTGCCATTCTAGAAATGTTATTAACAGCTGTACTGAGACATTGACATGATATATTTACCAAGTTAGGGATTTTTACCTGCTTGTTCTAAAATGTTCCTCTTCTGCAGAGCTTGATCTTTGTTCAAGATTTGATTGCCCCTTTATTCTAGTTATGCATTGTGTTTTGCATTTAATGTTATTTTGTCTGAGGATATATATGCAGTTTCTAGTATGATAATCAAGGGTCGGTATGAGCCTTTACTTGACACACATCTCTAGATCTTTCCAATAAACTAACTTTTGAAAAAAAAAAAAGGTTTTTCCTTAGTCTTGATAATATCAACAGATGTCTTGAAGAGGATTTTGTGCATGTGAAGTACCATGGTCATGTCCCCACCCTCTTGATGCTGTCACTGGAACAGTTGAAGTTGAGTATGTTTCAGGTAGGATGGAGTGTGTGGCCATTAGTAGTCAAGAACATCTGACTGCTCTCAGATGCTTGTATGGACTTGCAACAATATAATGATAAAAACGGATGATTTTACTCTTAACTGGGTAATTTTATAAGTTCCATTATTAGGTTGTAGGGTAGTAAGTTGTATGGTTATATGTTATCATTGCAACTGTGCAAGGCGCAGAACTGTATGTAACTTGGTCAGGAGTTTCAGATATAGATGCATATTCTCCTCTCCTGTCACTTTTGCAAGGCCTCTATGCTAGAAATCCACAAGTGTCAGCAACTCGGACATATATTTGCTTTTATTGTTAAAACCACCTGGACACTAAACATCTATCAAAATTTTTTGCATGCTTAGGTTGTATTTCCATCATTTATAGTAGGAAAAATAAGTGGTTGATTTTTATCAAATAATAATAAGTGGTTGATCCCTTCCAAAACTAAGAGGGTTAGAAAGTTGTATTATTGGTGGTTTAGTCCTTTCCTTCTGTGCTTTGCTGAGAAGAGCTCCTTCCTATGGGAAAAGGGTAGGGGACAGATGTCTCAGTGTTGATGCAGTAATTCTCTAAAATTAAAGTTTTCAAGCAGTTTAAAAGTCCCATTTTGTCTTTTATATGGGATGTTGCCTCCCCTTTTTGTTTTCTTTAATTTGGCTATTGAAATCTCTTACTTTTCTGCTTTTCAACGGCTTGAATTTTCAGAAACTACTACAGATGCACTTCTGCTGGATGTCCTGTCCGAAAGCACATTGAGACTGCTGTGGATGACTCAAATGCTGTCATCATAACATACAAGGGAGTACATGACCATGACATGCCTGTGCCCAAAAAACGACATGGCCCGCCAAGTGCTCCACTCGTGGCTGCTGCAGCACCTGCTTCAATGAGCAATTTGCAGTCCAAGAAAACTGACTTGAAGCAAAACCGGAAAACTTCTACTCAGTGGTCGGTGGACACAGAAGGAGAATTAACTGGGGAAGCCTTGGACCTTGGCGGTGAGAAGGCAATGGAGTCAGCTCGAACTCTTCTGAGCATAGGTTTTGAAATTAAACCTTGCTGAATGCATCTTTCAGCACCCATGCAGTTGTATCTATATAAATTAATTGGCAGGTCTCATGTAGTCTATCTTAGTTGCTTCCCATATTCATCTTTTCTTCTTCTTTCTTGATTTTTCCCCCATGTAGTCTTTTAGTGAAACAGTTCATGTATATTTGCTTGTACACACCTTCAGTTTGTCTGAAACAGTTTGATAGTTGTGGAGCGAATATAGAATTGATTTGTAACCTTTTATTCTCATGGAGATGAGAAAGGGTGAGAATAGCATTTTCATTCAATTTCACTCAAATGCTTTGAGACAAAGAATATGGCGGCAACAGATCAAACATGTTGGTCAAGTTGATGGAGGGAAAGAGGTTTATGTTCCAAATCAAAATATTTAGTGGTGCAATTTTTAGTTGAAGAAGTTTAAATTGGCATTGACATGGGCCAAGTTAGGCGTTGGTGGGATATGTTTGCATTTGATAAACTCCAGCTGCATTTAGCAATTTTATTTGTCACTCTTTGATATCATGATTATGATGACCCAAAGAGAAAAATGGTTTTCATTCGGATGATTACCTAATCCCAGAGGGTTACTTGCATCTGAGCATCTCATTTTTATGAATGGAAGCAATTTGTTTTCAGTCTCCTCCCGTGAATAGAATATCAGCGTTGCCATATGTGGACACTTTTTAAGTCTCTAACTTCCAAAGCAGACAACCTTTTTTTCTTTAAGTTGAGCAGTTGAAAAAATATTTCATTATGCCTATAGGCTACAGAGATGGAACCTTAATCGGAATAACAACTAATGTGCACTACCAGGAAAAAAAAAGTAAATACTCATTTTAATATCCCGTAATATCAATTTGGTGTTTTAAGAAGGTTAATATTTGTTGAAATTTGTCCAGATTCATTCCTGTTGGACGGTAGCCTCTTAATCTTGTTTTCATGTTTTCATGTAGACATTGTTTTTAGTATTTTATTGTTACTTATTTTCTAGACTTGATTAGCTTGAACAACTCTTTATATATATTACTTCATTTGTAAACATTATGATGAAGCAATATACATAGTTTTTTTTTTCTACTTAAAATTAAGTAATTTCTTTCTACAAGGTATTAGAGCGCTTTGACTCTTTTTTTCCTTCTTTCGGTATGTGTCGGCCTTAATTGTCAAACTCACTCTGAAACAAATCGACCTTCATTGCCGAATTTCGAGCTCTTCTAGCCTCAATAACCAGAAAGGTGTTCCATCCTACCTCTAATCAGTTAGATCTAGAAGACGCGTTGCCACCTAACTTCCCACCATGTCTGAAACCCAACTCAGACGCCCCTGTTTCAGGTCATGTCTCAACCCATTCTGATAACTCCAATCTTTGAATTTCTACTGAGAAATTGAATGGGAGAAATTTTATGGATTGGTCCTAATCTGTTAAGATTTTCTTGATGGGCAGAGACAAGTTTAAATATGTTGATGGGACTTCTAAAGAACCTCCCAAGGATGATAAGGCTTATGAGACTTTGGGAGGCTAAAAATGCTACTATCATGTCTTGGCTCCTCCACTTTATGCCTCAAGACATTAGCAAAACTTATCTCCTCCTTTCCAAAACCATGGATATATGGGAGGCAATTCAAAAAACCTACTTCAAAAAGGGTTTTACATCTTAAATTTTTCAGATTAAAAGGGAAGTCCTTAAGAAAAAGCAAGGATCTTCCACAATTACGGAATATTACAACAAATTGAGTGGGTTGTTTGCTGAAATGGATATGTATCAAAATGTGGAGATAGAGTCAGGTGCAGATACAAAAAAAAAACTGCAAGATATGTGGGAGAAAGAGAGGGTTTTTTAGTTCTTATTTGGTCTTAATTCTAAATTTGAACAAGTCTATGATTGTGTCCTATGTAGAGAGTCATTTGTTGACCTAGCTGAAGCTTTCTCCCTTGTTCGAGAAGCTGAGCGTCAAAAGGAGCTCTTATGGAACAAGGAGTTAGTCATGGAAAACTCAGCCTTATTAAGCACTAAATCTAGTGGTGAGAATAAGAAGGGAAACGACAAAAAGTGGTGTGACTATTGCAATAAACCACCTCACACTAGAAAAACCCGTTGGAGGCTAAATGGCAAGCTTGCAAGTCTAAAAAATATGAAATCTGGTGGTATGCAGGCAGCAGCACAGAATCCAGGAGAATCTGGATTACCATCATTCAGCAACGAACAGCTAGAGCAGTTGTATGGTCTCTTAAGTTAGTCCAAACTTAATCCCATCTCTTCCCCTACTTGTACCCTTGCACAAAGAGGTAATCACATAGCTCTTACTTCTATGTCTTCACATGATCTTTGGATAGTTGATTCTGGGGCTAGTGATCACATGACTAACAAGTCAAATTTATTTCTTTCATATACTCTTTATCCAGGTAACCTTAAAGTTCGTATTGCAGATAGATCTTTGTCTCCTGTTGCAGGGAAATGTTCTATTATCATTTCTGAACATATGACCTTGCATTCTATTTTACATGTTCCTAACCTATCTTGTAATCTCTTGTCCATTAGAAAACTCGCTGCACATTCTAATTGTGCTGCTATTTTTAGGTCATCCTTGTGTAAATTTCAAGATATGCACTCGGGGAATGTGATTGGTAGTGCTAGAGAGATGGATGGACTCTATTACCTTGAAGGCAGTACACCCTTAGTTAACAATCTGTCCTCATGTAGGGTATCAAATGAATTTGGCTCAAAGTATGTCATTTGTGAACAAAATTGCCCCAGTGTAAGTCACGAAGCTACCCTAATGTAGGTCAAATTGAACCAAGAGAAATTTGCCCCAGTGTGGGACCAGCTCGGACAGGGTAGAAATTTACTCTGGTGCAAGTCTCCCTTTTTTTTTAGGAGCAATGAATTGGATACTTAGATGAGCATAACCTTTGTCTCAAAATTAAAGTTAATGAAAATGACAAACCCTTCATTGATCAGAATGGACTTTTTGAGGTTTGTAACATGGCCAAGGGTAGGGGTTATGAAAGAAAAGATATAAGGCTCAAACAATTGTTTAAGGGTTTGAATGGGACCAAGGATCCTTGTTCAAAGTTAAACTTTGTCAATTGCCTTTGTACTTTCAAGCACACTTTTCTCTTACTGCTCTTCATTTCTTCCTTTTTCTTTTCACTTTCTTTCATTTGCCCTTGTCATGACTTATTTCATGTCATTTTTTTCTTATCTCTTTTTTTTATTACGCTTCAAAATAGCCACCATGACAATCAACCTTTACTTTGTGTCATCCCCCAGTGTAGGAGTGATCCTTGTCCAGGGTTTATTGAAGAAAACTTCAAGCTCAAAAGGACAACGAGAGATAATGAAAAGATGAATTCTTATGAAGGATAGAGAAACATGGCCAATCTTCATTTCAAATCTTGATTGCTCATTTTCAAAAATTTTAATTTAGAGACAAAAGGCCCATGCACACCAGGTGATTACTTCTTTGCTCCCTTTTTATTTTCCCTTTTTTTCTTCTTTTGTTGTTTTTTTTGTTTTTTTTTTTTGTGAAAAGGATACTTGCACACGTGAACTTTATTGAGATCTACCAAAATGAGAATTACCAAGAATTGGAGTCCGATGGGCCCCAAATACGAGGAAGACACTTTGAAGAAGTGAAAGAGAAATAAATGTCAAGAAAGACTCTGAAAATGAAAGGAAACAAGATATCCATGTAAATTTATTACATTAATGCTTCAAGAAAGTTAACATAAGTTTAACATCACAAAAGTATAAGATGACAATCACATCAATTAACGCCTCAGATCGCCAATTGTTCAGAGGTTTCCAGTTAATGGAGGACAAACAGTGTAGGCAGGGTAATATGATGGGTTTTCAATTTTGATTTTGCATGTAGTTCACTTTTGATTCCTTTTCCCTTAGAGGAAAAAACTCATTCTTGAAACTACTTTCATCATTCGGTTGGCAATTTACACGCTTTTACCAAAATTTCAAGTCTATCAACTCAGCAAAGTCTAGATAAACGGCGCCTGCCATTGTCTCAATATAAGGAGCTCCCAAAGTCCCTAGAAAATATGAGCACATTTCTGTCAACGTCAACGGTGGTTGCACTTGTGCTGCGAGAGCTCTCCATCTCTAGGCATACTGCTTGAAGGCTTCCTCATCTTCCTTTTGCATTGAGCTCAAATGTTCCCGGGTAGGAGCTGCATCTAGGTTGAACTTGTATTGATCCATGAATAGATTAGCCAATTCCGTCCAACGAGAAATCTTAAAACGGTCTAATTGAATATACCACTCTAAAGCGGGGCCTGTAAGACTCTCGTGGAAAAAGCTAACAAGGAACTTATCATCCCTGGACCAAATAGCCATCTTGGTTCCATAACTAATCAAATGAAACCAAGGGTTACCACTCCCGTCATACTTGGTAAAATGAGGAATCTTGAAGTCTTTAGGGATTACGACCTCCATGGTAGGACACAATTCTTCTATTCTAAGCGATCCATAAGCGCTAGGGCCTTTGATCGCTTTGATTTGCTCTTCCATCCTTTCCTTCCATTCTTCTTCCATCCTATTCACACTAGTATGACCCCTCCCATCGGGAAGTATCGTTGTCACTTTGGGATGGACATACATGGTTGTTCCCATATGAATTCGGCATTACCATGAACCCCATTTCGAGCGAAGAATGATACCCTTCTCCGATAGGAATTACTAGCGGTGCAGACTCGAGGTCCTCCTCTCAACGGGAATCTCGGTGGCGATCCCGAGTTTGTCCCGATGGAAGTGATAGTTGACAAAAGTGCGGATTGCCCCAATCACTCTTGTGCTTCTGACTGCCCCAATCAAGGTGAGAGTCTCTCTCATGGACAACACCATTTCCTCCATTCTTCTCATAGACTCTGTTATTCCATCCATCCTCCTTTTAATCTCATCAACTTCCATACTCAGGTTTCTCCCTTCCTCAGGGTTATCAGCAGTCATTCTGGTCTGAGATCTAGGATTGTGAATTTGGGTTTGATTGGTCTCTTTTTTCCTGCATAATGGTTCAAACCAATTTGATTTATTAAAACAAAATAACATTTACAAAGAAGTGAAATGCATGAAATGCATAAAATGAATGAGCTTTGAAAACATTTTTTCATTTTTCTTCTTTCTTTCTTTTAAAATGCCATGTTATGAAAATGCAAGATGTTTCTTTTTCTTTTTCTTTTTCTTTTTTGAATGCTAGGGATGCTATGAAGATGCATGATTTTTTTTATTTTTTTAATGTCAAGGATGCCGTGAAAACACATGATGATTTTTTTGAAATGCAATGTCATGAAAATGCAAGTTTTTTTTTCTTTTTTAGAATGTTATGAAAACGCAAGCAATGAATAGTTTTTTTTCCTTTTTTTATTTTTCTTCTTCTTCTCTTTTTTTTATGCAAGAATGAATGATATGAGAAACAGATAAAATAAAGAAGAAGTACGCTCCTTTTGTGCCCTAGTCAGGTGGAACCTAAGATTTGACAGTCATTATGTTCAATCTATCGGCAAGATTTTCGAGACAAGTCTAAACTTCTAAAAGTCATGGTTCCCAGATTGCCCTTATCTCGAAAGACAAAGACCCAATTCATGAATTAATCACAAGTTGGGATAAACTCTCTCAATATGAAGTCCATGATAATGGTAGCAATCTGAGTGGTGTCTCAACAAATGTCAAGTGAGCATAAAGCCCTCAATAACAAAAGGCGAGACCCCTCCTACTCGGGTTCGCACATGCTTCGAGTATAGAGCCCAAAAAGTGTGTGAGGTAAGTGATAGTAATGTGTGTGAGGGAGCATACAAACTGTACAAAAATTTAAAAGAAACTACCCCCCAACCTGTAAAAACAATATATACAATAGCCAGGCAGCAATCATCTATCCAAAGGTTTCAACAATTATGCACAATTAAGTACAAAATATATACAAGTATATCATGTTAATACAAACACAGGAATAACGCTATCGATATTTACATAGAACAAACTAAATAAAATCCATTTACAAATAAAAAGAAAACAAAAACAAGGATAAAAAGGGTAAAATAAATAAATAAAAATTATTAACAATTGCACAACTAACAACAACAAGCTTGACTCTCCAAATATCCCCTGGAGTCGCCATCTGTCCATGACAGGGATCATGAAGAATAGCAACTCATAGGATTTTAGAAAATGGAAATGGAGTCGCCACCAATTTTTATTTTAATTAGAAAAAATTGGAAAACCTTTCTTTGAAAATGGTCTTTGAAACCAGATTGATTCGGGAGTCGGTTATGCTTAGGGAAGGGCGGAAACTTAATCTCACTGCACCCCTAACACACCTGTCCTAAGACGGTACCTTAGGTTAATTGTGCAAATCCTTAACAATCTTTGAAAATATTTATTATCTGTTGCGACCGGGATCACGGCGAAGAATAGCAACTCATAGGATTTTAGAAAATGGAAATGGAGTCGCCACCAATTTTATTTTAATTAGAAAAAAATTAGAAAACCTTTCTTTGAAAATGGTCTTTGAAACCAGATTGGATTCAGAAGTCGGTTATGCTTAGGGAAGGGCGGAAACTTAATCCCACTGCACCCCTAACACACCCGTCCTAAGACGGTACCTTAGGTTAATTGTGCAAATCCTTAACAATCTTTGAAAATATTTATTTTACCCCTTTTGAAAACATTGTAACTATTTATAAAAAGAAAAGACCACACAATTATGAAAATTTAATTTTGGCTTGACAGAAATAAAATTCTGCTCCTACGTATCCCCTGGTGTAATGGGGAACTCAAAGTTACGTAGTTCTTTATAAAATGATTGTGAATTGATTGATTTTAATTAAGAAAAAGACTTTTGTTTGAAAACAAAATTATTCTTACACAGGATTCAAGTTAGCACCAGGCTACTCAATAAACCCTTATGATTCAAATGACGTTGAAGATAGCATCCGCTATTCAATCACCATCATTGATCATTGTATTGATTAAAATATTTTTTTTTATGTTTTTTTTTCTGCATAGGATTCAAGTTAGCATTAGGCTACTCAATAAACTCTTATGATCCAAAAGATAATGAAGATAACATTCGCTATTCAATCATCATCATTGGTCATCTCATTTATTAAAAGATTTTTATTATTTTTATTTTTATTTTCTTAAAGGAAGACACAAAGACAAATAAGTACACATAAATTTTCATGAGCTAGATAAATAATAATAAAAAGCAAGACTAACATGAACATCTCAAATCAAACAACTCTAAACAAATTGTATTTTATGACTTCCCATTAGTTACAAGACACAACGTAAAATATACTATTAAATAACATAAACATTATCAAACAAGAACTGATCCTAAAAAACAACTAAACACAAAATATTTTTTTTATATATTTTTTATTCCATTTTTTCATTTTTTTCATTTTTTCGTATTTTTTATTACACATTTTTTTATCCCTAAATTTACTACATGAATAAGTTTAAAACTAGTTAGATCTCCCACAACCCAAAACCCAAGCAAACAAAAACCTTTATTTTCCCCTTATAGCAAACCTGGCCCAAACAACTCAAAGCCCAAATGGATTTCTCTCTTTCAGCAAACCCAAATTCAGAACTCTAAAAAATTTGGGGGGCAAGATTAAATAAAATGAGAAAGAAAAAGGAGATACCCACTTGGTATGAGGTGCTGCAATAAGGAGGTACCCACTCTGGCGATGATGGCAGAGCTACAGCTCTAGCGTTCACGGTGCGTTACCAAAGGACGAGCTCGCGCGATCCGAACAGACCGACGGAGAGGATGCGGTTCGTGCGACGGAGCTTGATGGTGCGAGTATGGCGGGCTGTTTTCGGGCGACTCGACGGCGCCGGTGGTTCTGGCGGAGCACGGCCGCAGCAGCCGACCGAGCTATCGGTTGAGGCGGTCCGCGAGTGGCCGGATCCTGGCGTGACACGGAAACGGCGCAGCCGCCGGGTTATGGAAGACACGCGATGGGATGCGGGGTGAACGGCTTAGATTGGGACGGTGTGGCTATAGGTGTCGCAGATTCGGTCCAGTTGTTGGGCAGAGCTGACGAGTTCAGCGACGGTGGAGGAGCGACTGTCGCGCGGTTGGGCGGCGCAGTTCTAACGGGTCGATTCGTGTTGATCCGGGGCGTCACGGGTTCAGGTTGGTGGATGAGCTCTGGTTCTGGCTTGGTTGGTATGGCTTAGAGTGGTTCGTGGAGGTTGAGATGATGGGGGTTGAGGTTGTTTTGAAGTGGAAGTGAAGGAGATGGAGGTTGAAGAAGATGAATAGTAAAGGGGTGAGTTGACTCAGTTGAAGGTGATGAAGAAGATGGAAGTTTGTGAGGTTGGTTATGGGAGTTTTGATGAGATATTAGTGATGGGTTAAAGGTGAGGCTTGAGGTGAAGTGTTGAGGCTGCTGAGTCTTCACGGTTTGGGACGTAGGTTGGGATCTGGTGGTTGTGTCGCTGAAGGTTGGATGGTCTCTAGAGGCTCGTGGACTTGGGGATGTTTTTTTTTTGGCTTCTGGTTGAATCCCTCTAAAGAGGAGAGTTCTCCTTTTCTTCTTTTTTGCCACAGGGAGTCCCCCTTCCTATATATCCAATCCATCCCCCCATCCATTTTCACGCTCTGTAAGAAAAAATCTGCCACCCCTAGTAGATCAATGTAGGTAGCAGATTAAGTGACTGATATTTTCCATTTTCATGTATTTTCATTGAGGTTGTCACTTTCTTCCAACTTCAAATCACTGATAATTTTCCATATTTGCTTCTCTTGAGTCATTTAAACATTGCAAGAGACATTGACATGGTGTAGTTGCATTTCAACCAAATTGAAAGCAAACCGAAAGAGAGCAACCAGCAGCAAACGTAACACAGATTACCCTTTCCCTTTTTTTTTTTAAACGAGATCAATTTTTTTATTTTCTTTTTCCATTTTTTGTTTTTGTTTTATTGTTTTATTGGTCAAAATTGGGTGTTCACAAATGCCATCAAGAGTCTGCTAGTTTCAAACGCCCTTAAAAACTCTGATGGAAATTTATCCTCATGCTTAATTTTTCAATGACCTACCTCCTAAAGTGTTTGGTTGTGTAGTCTTTACCCATATTAATAGCTCTCAAAGAGCACACTTGATCCTAGAGCTTAAATGTGTCTTTCTGGGGTATTCGCCTACACAAAAAAGTTACAAATGCTTTGAGCCCATTAATAATAAAATATATATTAGTTTGGATGTCACCTTCTTTGAAAATCAGTCCTTTTTCCCCAAAACTCTACTTCACGAGGAAACTCTTATAGATGAAGAAAATTTTTGGGAACCCAGTAATTCTATGCCTAAGTTTGATATACCTTGCTACTATCTAGAATTTGTCTCCTTACATCAAAATTTTGAACTCCTAGAATCTGACTCATTATATGAAATCAATTCTGATCTTCCTTCAATATTGAACCTACAGTGCCAGAAAATAATGGACTCCAATGCAAGGGAGACATACAACTTGTCTATACGAGGAGGCAAAACAAACAAGGTGTGTAGCACTAACCACCACCAAACTACCAGGATTTAACTCCGAGTGTATAAGGTAATTCTGAATGTTCTTTACATCTTGATCCTTGTGAATCTCTTGATCTAGATCTGCCCATTGCTCTTAGGAAAGGTACTAAGTCATGTACTCTTCATCCTATATCCAACTTTGTCTCCCATCACAAACTGTCTCCCAACTTTAAAGCCTTTATTTCTAACCTGTCAAAAATAGAAATTCCTAACTCTATACAAGAAGCTCTTGTTGTTCCAAGGTGGAGAAATACTGCCCTTGAAGAAATGAAGGCCTTAGTAAAAAATAAAACTTGGGAACTAGTACATTTGTCCAAAGGAAAGAGTCCAGTTGGCTGTAAATGGGTATTTATAGTGAAAAATAAGGCTGATGGCTCAATCGAAATGTACTAAGTCAGGCTGGTTGCAAAAGGATATACCCAAACTCATGGGATAGATTATCAGAAGACATTTGCACCAGTTGCTAAAATGAATAGTAGTAGGATTTTACTGTTTGTGGCAGCAATTAAAGACTAGCCACTTCAGCAACTTGATGTTAAAAATGACTTCCTCAATGGTGAGCTAGAAAAGGAAGTATACATGTATCTACCTCCAGGATTTGAAGACTCCCTTGGTTCTAAGAATGTCTGTAGATCAAAAATGTGACTCTATGGTCTAAAACAATCTCCAAGAGCATGGTTCGAGAGGTTCACTAAAGCAATAAAAGGCTATGGATACCTTCAAAGTCAAGCAGATCACACTCTCTTTTACAAATATAATGTTTATGGAAAAATAGTCATTCTTATTGTATATGTGGATGATATTATTCTGACAGGTGATGATTTGGTTAAACAGGAAATTTGAAGATGCTCTTGGCCAAGGAATTTGAAATTAAAGACCTTGGTAACTTAAGGTACTTCTTGGGAATAGAAATTGCTCGAAGCAAGGTTAGCATCGTGGTGACCCAAAGAAAATGCATACTTGATCTTCTTGATGAAACTAGTATGCTAGGATGTAAGCCAGATAAAACACCTATGGAGGCAAACCTTAAACTGAGCACTAATGCTAGTGTTAAAACTGATAAAGGATAGTATTAGCGGTTGGTTGGAAAACTGATCTATCTATCCCACACTCGGCCAGACATTGCTTTTTGCAGTAAGTATTGTGAGTCAATTCATACATTCCCTATATGAGGAACACTTAAATGCTGTATTTAGAATCCTGAGGTATCTCAAACAAACTCCAGGAAAAGGACTTTTGTTTAAAAGAGGTGAAAAGTTAGATGTTGAAGCTTTTACTGTCGTTGATTAGGTGGGATGCATAGATGATAGAAGGTCAACATCTAGCTACTACACCTTTGTTGGAGGAAATTTGATGACTTGGAGAAATAAAAAATAGAGTGTGGTAGCTAGAAGAAGTGTTGAAGCTAAATTCAGGGCTATTGCACAAGGAATATGTGAACTCCTATAGATAAAGCGACTCTTAGATGAATTAAAAATTGGATGGAATCAACCCATGAAGCTGTACTCTGATAGCAAGGCAGTAATCAGCATCTCACATAATACAGTGCAACATGATAAGACCAAACATGTCAAGATTGATCGACATTTTATCAAGGAAAAATTAGATGAATGAACTCTATATATTCCTTTTATAACTACCAAACAACAAATGGCAGACATACTCACCAAAAGTCTTCAAAGTCAACATTTTGACTTTCTTATTGGCAAGTTGGGATTGTTAAATATCTATGATCCAACTTGAAAGTGAGTGTTGAAATATGTCCAGATTCATTCCAATTGGACGATAACCTCTGTGGATGGCCTCTTGGTCTTGTCCCACATTTTCATGTTTTAATGTAGACATTGTTTTTAGTGTTTTATTGTTGCTTATTTTCTAGGCTTGATTAGCTTTTTTTTTCGGACTAGTTTAATGTACAGTTCCCTGTATATATATTACCTCCATTGTAAACATTCTTATAAAGCAATATACACAGTTATTTTTCTACTTAGAATTAAGTAATTTCTTTCTACAATATTAATGTATTCCCTTAATTATAGAAAGTGGAAAAAAAGTAAATACTCATTTTAATATCCCGTAATATTAATTTGGTATTTCAAGAAAGTTAATATTAATTTAGTCCCTTAATTATAGAAAGTGACATTAGTTTAGTCTATCAATTATAGAAAATGATATTAATGTAGTCTCTCAATTATAAAAAGTGACGATAATTTAATCCCTAAATAAGAAGTTTCGTTAATGATGTTCTTATAATTTATACATAAAATGATGATTTTGATGTCACTTTTCATAATTAAGGGGCTAAATTGATGTCAAATTTCTTCGAAGTACCAAAGTGATGTACTTGTATTTTTGAGGGCTAAAAATGGGTGTTTAGTCAAAGACAGGTAAAGGCATTGCATCAACTTATTAATAATTGATTCTAGCTATGCATTGAGTCTAGTTACAATGAATTTCTTTGTAAATTTCTTAATTTTGGTGTAGTTGATTTGCCTTTGATCGTACTTGAGAGTTGAATTAGTTAAGATATTCCTAAGTTAGTCCAAAACCACCTAATTACAATGACAAAAAAAACTTATTAATAATTGAAATTTAGCCATAAATGAGCTCTTATTTATTTAATGTTACAATTTATTTTAGTTAGCACAACTATAATTATTTATCCATTTACTTTTGTTAATCTATGTATCGAATTTTGTTTAGTTACTTACTTGTATAAAAAAAAAATTTGTGGTTTAGGGGAGGCATCGTTTGTGTTGGTATATGTCCTAGAGGCCGATATATTTCATCTATAATTACATACATTGTATTATGCTATTTTTTTATATGAGACATTCTATTTATTGTGTTATTTATGATAAACATAATAAAGTCCTTAGAATAGTAAGTTTGATGCCATAGGACATCAAGTGGATGACTTGATCGTGAGATCCTATTAGATAAAATTAGAATACTATTCTTAAATGTCCTAGTCAAGTATTATTGTTAATTATGTCAACAATAATGCATTGAGACTAGTATGTGCGTAGACTGATGACCACATCTCACGGGTCATGGATATGAGATATCAAGTCTTCACATGGGTATATTTATTAAGAGTAATAATGTACTGGACTGACCCACCATGAGAACGCTACGTGGATCGTTACGTGAGTGTCATAAGTGATTCTCATAGTGATAATGGTGTATGTGGTCCTTTGACCTGAAATCATTACGATTCCTATATGAGGAGTTGTATGTTTTGATGCCATCAAACGACATTTGTAACAAAGTGATTATAAAGTTGGTTATTGGACATACTACGAATCATATGGAGGGATGTGAGTGACCTAGATGGGATTTGCCCCTCCTACATAATAGGAGTGATATCTTTGGGCCTCCTAATTGAGTGAGACTACGAAATGCATGACCATGCTCAAATGAGTCAATATGAGATATTGATCTCATTTACTACGTCTACTCGAGTACCAGGAAATGAAATATTGAACTATACAAGGGTGACACGTTCCATGCCTTGTGTTCAATCTAGATATCTGGACAAAGGGGCTAGACTACATGAAAACACTGATCACAGAAAGGTTATGTGAAATCACTGACATTCTCATTACTTGGGTAGTAGCGATGTGTTGCTAAATACCGCTCATAGCTTGTAATATTAAAATGAGATTTTAATATTACTGTCAACGTCATGAGAACCTATAGGGTCACACACTTAGAACAGACTAAATTGGAGTAAATATAATCCAAGTTGGATTGGGAATTCTATCGTGGGCCAAAACTCATACAGATTAGCCCAAGGCTTCACACTAACCCTACTACTGCTCTTTCACTCAAGGATTCTAAAAGAAGCTGTTAGAGGCTTCTTAGAGAAGCTAATAGAAAGGCTTCTTGGAGAAGCTAACATAAAGCTTCTTGGAGAAGTTAACACAAAGCTTCTTGGAGAAGCTAATGCAAGGCTTCTTGGAAAAGCTAATGCAAGGCTTCTTGGAGAAACTAATTTAAGGCTTCTTGGAGAAGCTATTAGAGGCTTCTTGAAGAAGTAAATAGAAGGCTTCTTAAGGAAGCTATTAGAGGCTTCTTCTATAAAAAGAGCATAAGGGCATGAATTGTAACCCTTGATGTACACACATAGTGAAAGAGGGTGACAAATTTCCTTCTCTTCGTAGCTAGCACTGCGTTAGGGAGGCGGGACTCCAAATGGACGTTGGACGTTCGTGGGTCTGTTTGTGTAGACTACGTAGAGATATCATCGCTGTTACGGTGTTAGTGGTATACATTGATCATCTTTTTTTTTGGCTTCAAGAGGTATACTCGAAAATCACGTTTCACGGTCCTCTTTTCACATGGATCCTTGGTGGGAATTCCCTTTTTTCGCTGCGTTTTTGATGCTGGAATTCCCAACAGTGGTATCAGAGTCACTTGCGAAACCATGATTTGGTTTTTCTATTTTTCGTGTTGTATGAAATAACATGTTTAGTTATTTTATTTTTGTGAAGTTTTCTGGTATATATGTGATATATACAGTGTTTTGGAAACCTTGTTTCTTGTCTGCGGCGACATCAAGTATTGATGTCAAGCAAACCTTTTTATGACTCACAAAATAATAATATATTATTATTTTGAGTTTTGATGTACTTTGTGATGCATGGTGCATGGTTATGACCTTAGTCCTCATATTTTTGCTTCTTTGGTTATTTTAAAATACGGCCTGCGTGTCGTGCCTTACTCTCTATATTCGGATTATACATTATCTTCTCACCTAACTCCTCTCGATTGTAAAAGAAGTTTCTATATAATGTAATCTTGATGTGGAGGCAAAAAGATGACATCAAATGAGGACGTTGGTGGGAGACGCTTGGTGAAGCTGATTTGCTCTCTAAGTTTAGTTAATGATACTCTCATTGGCTTGGGAGAATCATTGTGTTAGGGGCCATAACCATGTCACATTTATTATATGCTTTATATGTATGTGATGCATGGATGATGTTTATGGTATGTTAATTAGTTTAACAAATGGTGAGATCAAATAATAATAAAAATCCCTTAAAGCAAATATTAAGTCAATATGTGATGCCTTCCAATGCCTGGCACTCGTCAAGACTAGTATCGATTAAGTGTAGGTCTGCCAAAGCAGAGTGCCTTTATCTATATTAGTAAGGCACAATGGGATAAAAGTAATATCTAACTGTCAACCATTAGGTCTGACTTAACTAAGCCATTTCAATAGGATTGAATGCTTAGAGGCATGGAGTTGGGTTTTAGTTCATTAGATGGATTAGAATAAGTGTTATTCATCTAACTATCCAAGAGTTGCATGTGATGTAATTGAAAAGTATTTTCTACCTAAATAACTAAATTTTGGGTGATCAGCTAAAGCTGACTCAAAGCTAGGTGAAATATGGATCTTGGCCCACTAGAAAATCTTACAATGGGATTTTTCAAGTCAATGCTGAGGGTCATTAATTTGAATAAAATAGTGGGAGACATATTTAATTAAAGACCTCGTTAAATATGTTTATGGCATGATACTTATATATTTTGAATATCTCTATTGATAGATTACCATGGCAACAAACACTTCAAATAACTTATCATTACGATCCATCCTTGAGAAGGACAAATTGTCTGGAACAAATTTCTTAAACTGGTACAGGAATTTGAGGATTGTCCTCAGGCAAGAGAAAAAGCTGTATGTTATAGAACAGCCTATTCCTGAGCCACCTGCTACTAATGCCCCTATAGCTGAAAGAGATGCTTATTAGAAGCATCAAGATGACACATTGGATATCGGATGTCTAATGCTAGCCACCTTGAACTCTGAGCTCCAAAAGCAACACGAGAACATGGATGCCTACGATATGATTATACACCTCAAACAGCTCTATCAAGAGCAGGCTAGATATGAGAAATACGAGGTCTCTAAAGCACTGTTTCAGTGCAAGCTGGTAGAAGAAAGCCTTGTTGGTGCTCATGTACTCAAGATGATTGGGTATATTGAAAACCTAGAGAGACTTGGTTTTCCTTTGGGCCAAGAGTTGGCCACTGATTTAGTCCTGCAATCGTTGTTGGAGAGTTTTAGTCAATTTGTCATGAACTATAACATGAATGAAATTAACAAATCACTACCAGAGCTGCTAAGCATGTTGAGAACTGCTAAGTAGAATATAAATAAAGGCAAAGGAAAGGCCATTATAATGGTCTAAAAGAGTAAGGGCAAAAAATAGTAGAAGAAGCCTAAGGACAAGTGGAAGGGCAAGGGCAAGGATAAATCCAAGCCCAGCTCTTCTGGCTTGAAACCAGTGGGCGGAGTGGCTAAAGAAGGTATATGCTTCCACTATGGTCAGATCGGACATTGGAAGAGGAACTGTGCCAAATACCTAGAAGAGCTTAAGAAGAAGAAAGGAAGTGAGACTTCCACTTCAGGTATTTTTGTTATAGAAGTCAATTTATCTACCTCTGTATCATGAGTATTCGATACCGGATGTGGATCTCATATCTATGTAAATGTGCAGGATCTAAAGAGCAGTAGACCATTGACTAAGGACGAAATCGACCTATGAGTGGGAAATGGAGTAAAGGTTGCTGCATCAGCCATAGGGACTTACTTGTTATCTTTGCCCACTGGGCTTGTAATAGAGTTAGAGAACTGCTATTTTGTGCCTGCTATTAGCAAGAATATCATTTCTGTTTCTTGTTCGGACAAGAAAGAATTAATTTTATTATGAAGGATACATGTTGTTCCATTTATATGAATGACATTTTTTATGGTAGTGCACAATTGAGTAATGAACTTTATATCCTTGATCTCGAAACGCCTGTCTATAACATAAATACAAAGAGGTTTAAATCAAACGATCTGAACCTAACTTTTTTCTGGCATTGTCATTTGAGCCACATAAATGAGAAACGCATCTCCAAATTCCATAAGGATGGAATCTTGGACTCATTTGATTTTGAATCATATGAGATATGTGAATTTTGTTTATTGGGAAAGATGATAAAGGCCCCGTTCACTGGACAAGGTGAAAGGGCTAATGATCTTTTAGGCCTTATATATAGTGATGTATGTGGACCACTAAACACACTGGCTAGAGGTGGTTTTTAATACTTCATTACATTTACTGATGATTTTAGTAGATATGGATTTGTATATCTTATGAAGCATAAATCAGAATCCTTTGAAAAGTTCAAAGAGTTCAAAAATGAAGTACAAAACCAACTTGGAAAGAGTATTAAAATCCTTAGATCAGATCGAGGAGATGAATACTTAAGCCAACAATTTGATGATCATCTAAAAGAGTGTGGGATAATATCTCAACTCACTCCTCCAAGAACACCACAATAGAATAGTGTTTTTGAAAGAAGGAACCGGACCCTCTTGGACATGGTCCGATCCATGATGAGTCATGCCAACCTTCCAAGCTCTTTTTGGAGACATGCTCTATTAACAACAGCTTTCACACTTAACCGTGTTCCATCTAAAGCGGCTCAAAAGACATTATATGAGATATGGATAGGGAAACAACCCAATATGTCTTTCATGAATATTTGGGGTTGCAAAGCTTATATGAAATGTCAAGTTTCTGATAAACTTGGACCCAAATCAGATAAATGCTTCTTTATCGGTTATCCCAAGGAAACCAAGGGATACTATTTCTATAATCCTACCGAAGACAAAGTGTTTATCGCACAGACTGCTGTGTTTCTAGAAAAGGAGTTTATCTCCAAAAGAACCAGTGGGAGGAAAATAGAACTTGAAGAAGTTCAAGGTTCATAGAGTAGCAACAAACTGATGGTGGAAATAGAGCAGCCTCCACAAAATATTATGAAAGAACAACCTGCTCTGGTAGAACAAGACCCGCGTAGGTCTAACAAGATACATCATCAACCAGAGAGATATGGATTTCTCATGACCCAACAAGGTGATGTATTGCTCATGGATCAAGATGAGCCTGTGACTTACCAGGAAGCCATTATGGGCCCAGAATATGAGAAATGGCTTGAGGCCATGAGATCTGAATTGGAATCCATGTATGCCAACCAGGTATGGACCTTGGTTGACCCACCTGAAGGGGTAAAACCTATTGGGTGCAAGTGGGTTTTCAAGAAGAAAACTGACATGGATGGTAACATGCATACCTTTAAGGCGTGATTCATGGGTATGGGTTTCAAACAAATTCATGGTGTAGACTATAATGAGACTTTTTCCCCAATTGTGATGCTTAAATCTGTTCGAATCTTGCTTACTTTTACAGCATACCACGATTATGAAATCTGGCAAATGGATGTCAAAACTGCTTTCCTTAATGAAAATCTTCTCGAGGATATGTACATGACATAGCCTGAAGGTTTTACCACTCCACGGGATGCTGGAAAGGTATGCAGGTTGCAACAATCTATTTATGGATTAAAGCAAGCTTCCAGAAGCTGGAATCTTTGTTTTGATGATACAATAAAATAATTTGGTTTCATTAAGAATGAAGAAGAATCTTGTGTCTACAAGAAGGTTAGTGGGAGCACAATTGTCTTTCTGGTGTTGTATGTAGATGACATATTACTCATCGAAAATGACATCCCTACCCTACAGTCTGTAAAGACTTGGTTAAGGAAATGCTTTTCTATGAAGGACTTAGGCGAAGCCACCTATGTGTTAGGTATCAGGATCTATAGAGATAGATCACAGAGACTGCTTGGCCTAAGTCAGAGTACATACATAGACAAAGTGTTAAAACGGTTTAACATACATGAATCCAAGAAAGGACTCTTGCTTATGTCATATGGTGTAAGCCTATCTAAGGCTCAATCCCCTTCCACCCAGGATGAGAGTGATCGCATGAGCAAGATTTCATATGCATCTGCAATTGGATCTATCATATATGCCATGTTATGTACTCGACCAGATATTTCGTATGCTTTAAACATGACAAGTAGGTACTAATCTAATCCAGGTGAGAGTCACTGGACTACTGTCAAGAACATTCTTAAGTACTTAAGAAAGACTAAGGATTCATTCTTGGTATCTGGAGCCGAGGAAGAGCTAGTTGCAAAGGGTTACATTGATACTAGCTTCTAAACCGATAAAGATGACTCCAGATCACAATCGGATTATGTTTTTTGCCTAAATGGTGGGGTTGTGAGCTGGAAGAGTTCAAAGCAGCAGACAATCATCAATTCTACCATAGAGGCTAAGTATATTGCTGTCTCTAATGCAGCAAAGGAGGTTGTTTGGATCAGGAAGTTCATTACTGAACTTGGCACTATTCCTAGCATTGTGGACCCAGTATGTAACACCCACCTTAGGATGCCACATTTATGTTACAAAATTTCCAAATGACCCTTTAATAGATAACGCACTTTGTAGGGAAAAATTCAAAATTCAAAATTTCTTAATTACAAGAAAATAAACTTAGCAGAAAATAAAACATCACAGCATCATTATAAATAATTTACATCATTTATACATATCCAAGTCTCTTGTTATACATATACAAGTCTTTAACACTATCATACTGTAAATATTACAAACTAGTCACTCCAAAAATTTTAAACACTATTTACATTGACATCTTTGCCCAAGTACTATTAGGCGGTGAGCTCTCGAAGTAGCCAGGACCTCGAGATGGGTCCTCCTCGACTCCCCAGGTGGGGAATTCCAACCCGACGTAAAGTCCAGGGAACAAATGTCCGAGCAGACGATACGACACTACTCTCTCTGTAGGGGTGCGATAGTACGCTCCCCCCGTCTTTCGATGGATATAGGGAACTCTAATTGTACATAAATAGTAACGAGTAAAAGTAAGGGTTCCTCGATCGTAGTCTACTCCGCCTAATATTTACATCTCCTAAATAATATATACTCACTCTCTCTAGATCTTGATCCATGCCTCGTCCCCTCCGATAAACGTCGGTCTCATGTAACCCAAGAAACTAGGGTGACCATTAAAACTCGAAGTTCTCAATGGAATCGGACCTTTCTCTCGCTTCTCGCTCTACGTCCGGCTCAGTATCTTAACAACATATAAACATGATACAACATATATATACAAGAGGTGAGATCACCTATGCCAATACCAGTATGGTAGCAATGAAGATAATCACATACAAAATATCATACAGATGTTATACTATAATTACAGTTATGCCACTAACCTCATATATCATCATTACACAGGAAATAAAAATAAGAATTACGACTACGCTATCTTCAATACTCAAGTATTCAATATTTTAATTATCACAAGCAAGAATTACACATGGGTAAGAATTACAATAATATATCCCCTATGAATGCAAATGTGAATGCAATGTACATTGACTCAATATCCTACTCCATGGAGCTACAACTTAAGTCGGAGAGAGTGACTGAAAAGATCTGTCGGCACCAACATGCTTCAGACCACGTGCTCAAGTTCTGCACATCTAGCATATGCACGACAGTCTTTATCAAATCATGATTAGGGATAGTGTCTCGGTCCAGGATCATTGGTGTGTTGCATCGGTCTAACCCACATTGTACATGAAGAGCTACCAACCTGTCCATTATAGACAACCCGCACCCCAATGCCCCCAAGGTCAATCAGTGACCTACACTACGCTTATCGCACCCACTCAGGAGGTGTAATCTCTCCTAGGCAACTTGCCTTACACAGTCCTTTGGACCCTTTTCAATGCATATACTATGCACTATTCATAATTTCCATTAATATCCCATGTGCAGGGTTCATATAATAATTTAACAGCAATGTTACTGTAATTTAATCGCGTAATCATATTTTCGTATTTTCTCACTCGTGACTCAATTCTGTCGCCTTTTCAAATCACGTAGTGATTTTTCGAGTGTTTTCCAATCGCGTAACTATTTTTCATACGTTTTAAATCGAATTATGTTTTACTCATTTTAATATTAAAATTTTGTATTTTTCTCATATTTGCAAAATAGTCCTTTAAAATACATAATTACATATTCGTCCTCAAAACAGATTAATTATACTTTCGTCCCTCAAAACACATAATTTACATTTTCGTCCCTCAAAATAAGTATTTTCACTATAACCCTCAAAATTTTATATTTACATATGACCCCATATTTCCATGGCATTTCCAATTGAGCCCTTCCTCATAAAATTTAGTGTAAATTTCACATACATACAAATATAAGTTTCGCTACAAAGTATATATTTCACATACACACATATTATCAGTTCTTTAAGCATTATAGCATAAGCAAGAATCGAAATAAAATCGGATCTCACAGATACTACACGTACAGACATAGAAACACAAGCAGTCACATCCCAAATACAATCCAAACATAGAAACACAATCAAGCACATCTCAATACAGTCCAATCAATACAGTCCAATCAATACAGTCCAAGAACCTCAAACAATAGGTGAATAAATCCTTAAGGATTTTTCACCGAATAAACCATCCTCATACTACCAGAACATGGGTGGTAAGGTTGAGTCTCCCTCTTACCTCTTGAAGACAAGCTTTCTAAGCTTTCCTCCTTTCCTTGAGACTTTGTTCACCTCCTAAACAATCCCCAAATTTCTAAGAAAATTAGTGAATGTTTCATACAAGAATCAAGATTGAGAACCATGGAAAATCATGGTTAATAAAATAAAAAATCAACTTTGACTCATTAACTCAAAGCTTACCTCTTTAGGAGAAAGTTGAAGAAGCTTAGATAAAGAAGCTTTGAACAAGGTAAGATAGTGAAGAAGAAATGCTTAGAACATGGCTTGAGTCAAAACAAACTAAGAGATAAGTGTTTAAAAGAATGGATGGTGTGAGTTTTGGTGGTGACCGATTGGGAAAAGAAGATGGGAAATGGGAGATGCGTGAGTTTCCTTGAAACTTTGAGAGAATAAGCTTATGTTTTGATAAGTAAAAAGTGAATAATGAGGAAGTGAGAATCACGCCAAGTGTGTAATACTTGTGATATTTGGGAAAATTACTTGAGTGTGATTATCTAATTTTGAGTGCATGAAGACAGCTGCCAACCGTGTGATAATTTGTGACATTTGAAGAGATTATTTGCATGGTTATCCACTCCTTCCAGCTGCCACATGAGTCTGCCGTGCGTTTGTTTTTGTGAATGACGTGAATGAACATTTTGCTTGAGCAAGTAGCCATGCATTAATTGCACAAGGACACTCACTTCTCATTGGTCACAAGCTTGACTTTGCATGGCTTTGCATGATAATTAAGCATTCAAATATTACATAGAAGCTTCAAATATTTGTTGAACGTTGCTGCTATTTCTACTTTGGACCTTCACCATTCTGTTTGCTCCCAAAACGTTCTTTCGGACCGTCAATTTCTGCATCTTTGAGCCATTCCAATTTTCTTTGCTCCAAATCTCGATGGACCGTGGAGCTAGGTAAGTATTAAACCCTTTAATTGGTTGCTAATTTCAAGCTCAATTCTCTTTGCTCCAATTAATTTGACCGTGGCATGTTTAGGTCTTTGGTTTGTCCAAATTCTATTCTTGTTGGGCCTCCAATTGGCTCTTTGGTCCACGATGGTTTAGGTAAGTTTAAGTCCTTAATTAATTATTAGTTCAAGCCTAATTACTAGTTAGTTGATTAGCTATTTGATTGGATTTAATTTTCTAACCATTCTTACTTAATCCTTCAAGTATATAACTAATCTAAGTTAACATATTTAGCTTGTATCTAATACATATTTAACATGCATCATCACCTCTAATTAGGATTAGGGCATTAAATTAAAGATTAAGTTATAACTAATCCCTAATCAAGTTAGTTTACTTAATTTCCTAATTAGGTAATTAGGACAACTAAATTAAGGTTAATTAATTTCCTAAGCAAAAGTCAAGCAATTAATGTTGACTCAATCTTATCCATTAATCTTATTTATGGTGAATATTACTTGATAGTTTTTGGTAGGATTTGTTTTACACCATTGATTGAATCAATGATGAAGATCAAAGCTCCTAAGTCAAGCTTCAAATCTAATGGTCCACAAGGAAGTCTAAACTTCTTTCCTTGACCAATTTTCATTGGTTAGAAAAGTCCAACCATTTGTTTTGACTACATCCTATTGGTTTACTTTAATTTTCATTACAAGAAATATTCTAACACTTTTTCTATTAATTAGAACTTATCGGGTCCAACATTCATAGCAACGACTGCTATAAATGCAAACACAGATATTTATCAGTACAATATTATTCTTTTATAGCTAGATTTCTAAAAATTTAAAAGATTCCTTTCTGAGTCACTCAGATTCGGGTTTAGTAAGATCCCCCGTCTCCAAATGAGGCAGATCAGAATTTCCCCGGCCTGAAAAAATTATTATTTTTCCTAGCTAGGAGCAAATCACACAAAATGATCAAGTATGATCTCAAAACAGTCAAATTATTTTTATACCACACAAAAAATGCAAAACAGTGTAATTCTGCTATTACTATTCATATAGTCAGAATTTGGGGTGTTACATAATGGACCTCCATTATGATAATAATAGAGCCATTACACAAGCTAAGGAGCCTAGATCTCACCAGTGATCCAAACATATACTTAGGCGCTTCCATATCATTTGAGAGATCATCGATAGAGGAGATGTGAAGATATGCAAAATACCAACGGATGATAACATTGCTGATCCACTAACGAAACCTCTTGCACAGTATAAGCATGAGGGTCACACTAGATCTTTAGGCATTAGACGTATGTCTGATTGGCTCTAGTGCAAGTGGGAGATTGTTGGTGCATGCCCTAGAGGCCAATATATTTCATCTATAATTACATACATTATATTATGCTATTTTTTTTATATTAGGCATTTTATTTATTGTGTTATTTATGATAAACATAATAAAGTTCTTAGAATAGTAAGCTTGATACCATAGGACATCAAGTGGATGACTTGATCGTGAGATCCTATTGGATAAAATTAGAACACTATTCTTAAATGTCCCTCGTTAAGTATTATTGTTAATTAGGTCAATAATAATGCATTGAGACTAGTATGTGCGTAGACTATTGGCCACATCTCATGGGTCATGGATATGAGATATCAAGTCTTCACATGGGTATATTTATTAAAAAGAGTAATGATGTACTGGACTGACCCGCCATGAGAACGCTACGTGGATCATTACGTGAGTGTCATAAGTGATTCTCATAGTGATAATAGTGTATGTGGTCCTTTGACCTGAAATCACTACGATTCTTACATGAGGAGTTGTATGTTTTGATGCCATCAAACGTCATCTGTAACAAGGTGATTATAAAGTCAGTTATTGGATATACTACAAATCATGTGGAGGGATGTGAGTGACCTAGATGAGATTTGTCCCTCCTACATAACAAAAGTGATATCTTCGGGCCCCTTGATTGAGTGAGATTATGAAATGCATTGCCATGCTCAAATGAGTCAATATAATATATTGATCTCATTTACTACATCTAGTCGAGTATCAGGAAATGAAAAATTAAACTATACAAGGGTGACACGTTCTATGTCTTGTGTTCAATCTAGATATCTGGACAAATGGACTAGACTACACGGAAACATTAATCACAGAAAGGTTATGTCAAATCATTGACGTTTTCATTACTTAGGTAGCAGCGATGTGTTGCTAGATACCACTCACTGCTTGCAATATTAAAATAAAATTTTAATATTACTACCAACGTTATGAAAACTTATAAGGTCACACACTTAGAACAGACTAAATTGGAGTAAATAGAATCCAAGTTGGACTGGGAATTCTATCGTGGCCCAAAACTCATAAAAGATGAGCCCAAGGCTTCACTACTGCTCTTTCACTCAAGGATTCTAAAAGAAGCTGTTAGAGGCTTCTCAGAGAAGCTAATGGAAAGACTTCTCGAAGAAGCTAATGAAAAGCTTCTTGGAGAAGCTAATGCAAGGCTTCTTGGAGAAGCTAACGCAAGGCTTCTTGGAGAAGCTAACGCAAGGCTTCTTAGAGAAGCTAATGCAAGGCTTCTTGGAGAAGTTAATTCAAAACTTCTATTAGAGGCTTCTTGGAGAAGCTATTAGAGGCTTCTTGAAGAAGCAAATAGAAGGCTTCTTAAGGAAGCTATTGGAGGCTTCTTCTATAAAAAGGGTATAAAGGCATGGATTGTAACCCTTGATGCACACACATAGTGAAAGAAGGTGACATATTTCATTCTCTTCACAACTAGCACTGCGTTAGGGAGGCGGGACTCCAAACGAACGTTGGACATTCGTGGGTCTGTTCGTGTGGACTACGTAGAGACATCATCGCTGTTACGGTGTTAGTGGTTTGCGTTGATCATCTCTCTTTTGGCTTCAAGAGGTATACTCTAAAATTAAGTTTCATGGTCTTCTTTTCGCATAGATCCTTGGTGGGAATTCCTTTTTTCTGCTGCATTTGTTATGCCAAAATTCCCAACAGTTTAATCCATGTAGCTGACCTCGCCTAGTTTGTTGTCGGTTTAGGGGAGGCCCTACCCTGGGATGGGGTCTCGTGTGCCCACCGAGGCCCCAAGGGAAGGAGAGAGGGGGAAGGAGGATGGGATTAGGGAGAGCAAGTAGGGATTGAACCCTACTCTCCAAATAACACCAAATGCCCTTTACCACTTGAGTTACTATCCTTTATTTTGCTCAATAGTTAAGAAAAGTTTAGGCAGTTGAAATGTCAAAATCAAAATTAGTGTTAATTTAATAAATAAAAATGGCAATATTGAATGATTATTAAAAGAATGATGAACTTACTAGAAAATAAGTTAATAACTAGTATGTTTGTGAATTTGTAGTTCAACTGACAAATCAATGAATTTGTAACTCTATTAATTGTTACTTGGGTCCAATTTAGTTAGCCCAAGTCCATTACACAATGGTTCATCAGCTGATTCTAAGCTCCATCTCCATTGGAAACTAGTAATTCAGAAGTTAGTTAGTTAGTTTGCTGTGTCAATTCAATTAGGATTAGTTGTAATAATTAATCTAATTATATAATTAGTTACAGGTTAGTTACAATTTAGAGGTCAACAAACTTGTATATAAAGTGTATCTCTTGTACAGTTACTTTTGAGATTGAATACAATTCATTTTTTTTCTCTTGCGTGTTTTGAAAACTTCCACTGTGATCCTGAAAGTTTAACAGTGTTCTTCTTTTTTCACATAGTATCAGAGCCAGGTTATAATCTGCTTGTCACAGACAAGACCTACATACATTGAAGAAGATTAGCTGAATTGAAGGCAGGCTTGTATATAATGAGTTCTTCCAGTTTGTCAATTTCTCATTTTCATTCTGTAAATAGTTTTTTTTTCCAATTATGATAGTAGTCTTTGGCATTTAAGACTTGGTCATCCTTCTCATGAGAAATTTGTTATAATGCAACATTCTTTTCCTTTCATTAAATGTACAAAAACCAAAAGTCCTTGTGAAATTTTTCATTTAGCTAAACAAAAGAGAATACCTTTTACTGACAGTATTAGCAAATCTGTCAAACCTTTTGTTATGATTCATGTGGATATTTGGGGTCCTATTTCTATTCCTTCAGTCTCTGGTCATCGATATTTTCTTACTATTATTGATGATAAAACTAGGCATACCTGGATTTATTTCATGAAATTGAAATCTTGAGACTTCTCTACACATTCAGTTTTTTGTTAACTATCTTGAAACACAGTTTGATAATAGACTCAAGTGTCTCAGATCTGATAATGGTTTAGAATTTTAACTTTCTACTTTTTACTCTTCTAAAGGCATTTTTCATCAAACATCATATGTAGAGACTCCCCAACAAAATGGGATAGTAGAAAGGAAACACCAACATATTTTAAAAGGAAATACCAATATATTTTAGGGTAGCAAGGGCCTTAATGTTTCAGTTTAATCTACCCAAATATTTTTGGACCTATGTAGTTAGCCATGTTGTTTATCTTATCAATAGATAGCCTACTTTTTACTTGTCAAATCAGTTCCCATATCAGGTCTTGTATAATAAGGTTCTAGATCTTTCTCATTTAAAAGTCTTTTGCTATTTGTGTTATACTTCAACTCTTATATCACATTGGAAGAAACTAGACCCTAAAGCAAATAAATGTATTTTTCTAAGCTGCAAGTCTAGAACAAAGGGTTTTATCTTGTTTGATTTGAAATTCAAAGATACCTTTATTTCTAGAAATATGTTTTTCTATGAACACATTTTTCCTTTCCTTGAAACTGATATTGTTCCTTCTTCTCCATCTGTGTTCCCATTTTTTTCTCCTTCCACTTCTTTTGATTTTTTTCTTTGATCCAGTTTGTTCTACTGTTGCAAACTCTGAACACACTGTTCCAATTAATTTTGTTCCTTTATCAGCTCCAAATTTTGTTCCTCTTAATTTCAACCATCTATTATTCCACCTCCTGGACAGTCTTTGATGGAACTGGTAAAGATTCTGATTTTATTTCAAGAATTGGGAAAGAATTCCCAAGAAACTATATACAAGGGTTTGAAATCTCTCCGATTAAAGCGAATGACCACTCATTGGAAAGATATTTGAGTCCATTTTCATATGAAAGAAGTTTCAGAACAAAACTCAAAGTATTTTGAAAGATATGATCAAATTAGTAACTAAAGGTCAGTTTTACAAAACTCAAACTTGACTGTTTTTGAAAACTAACTTTAAATGGTCATCACTTCTTTATTTCTTATTCGTTTAAAATAAATGACCACTCATCGGAAAGATCTTTGAGTCTATTTTCATATGAAAGAAGTTTCACAACAAAACTCAAAGTAATTTGAAAGTTATGATCAAAAGAGTAACTAAATGTCAGTTTTACAAAACACAAACTTGACTTATTTTCACAGATTTGAAATACCACCAAGGCTAGCTTTCCAAAAACATTTTGTTGGGCATTTAAGCATTTAAGAAACACTTGTAAAGATGTTTAAAACTTATTTGAGCTTAGTGTGATTCTCATTTACCTTTACACAAGATCTAAGTCCTATAAGCTATTCTTAAAGATGTTGGACTTGATCTTTTGCTACCATCAATTCTTGATGTAATCCAAGCTTCCAAAGAAAATATTCTCTTCAAAACTCGCAAATGCTTGGAACATCTTTTCATTCTCATCCTTCTTGAGTTGAGCATAGTCGTGATCTTTTGCATTCTTGTCGCAATGCTCACTCTTGGTATTTGGACTATCCTACAAAGTATTGCTCACTTAAACAAATATAATTAGTCTAAATTCATAATTTAATATCCTTATATGAATGATTCATAAATGTATAACTCTAGTTAGTCTAACATGCATATAAAACTTTCATAGACACATCCAAATAAGATATTTATTAATTGCTAATGGATATGCATAATATAGGATGCAATAAAGAACACATTGCACATTTTCATTTAAACAAAATCAAATCTAATATTAATTCATTTATAACTCTTTTAAAGAATTATTGGATATATTATATGAAGAATGTTATATATATCTCATTGAGCACATCTATGTAACATGATCAACATTCTTTTGTGATGCATTTGTCATTTATTAAGCACAACTATAAAGCATAAACATCATTCTTTTTGTCTTGTATTTGTCATCATCAAAACTTAACATATTAAAATATTGGGGCAAACCTATTTCCACAATCTCTCCCTTTTTGATGATGACAAATCACCAAAGAAAAATATCTTGAGCAATATAGAAGAATAGATACTCATATAAGCATATCAAGCAATAAGCACAAGAACATTTTTTCTTTTCAATTTTTACTCCCCCTATTTGATATCAACAAAAAGGTTTAGGAAGGAAATATAATATTTTCTCCCCCTATAGATAAAACTCATGTTGTTAAGAAGGGTAGGATCTTCTCAATGAAACAATAAAAAGATATGAAGTTTAAGAAAGTTTACATTTTTTCATTGATAGATGGAAAGATAATAAGAGATGATCTTTGTTGACATGTTGATAGTATTAACAATAAAGCACTTCATGTCAAATAAGGATGTAAGCCAAGAGATATAAGCAATAATTTAAGAACTAGGCTCCCCCTCAAAATATGCATATTATCAAAATATCAAACATAATAGTTTAACATAGTTATACATATGTTCTTAGTCAACAAAGATATGGAAGAAGGATATGTAAGATAAGCTTCCCCTTATTGAAGCATAAGATAGATAAAGAGAAATATACATGTCAAGACCATATAAGCACATTACCATAAAGAAAAGCAAGGCATAGATACATATTCTTAATCTCTCAAATAAAATCATTTTAAAAACTTCTCCCCCTTCAAAAAGAATTTTATAATAACACATTAATTTGCAAAAGCATTTTACAAGGGTAGAAGGGTTTTATATTGAAATCACATATTCCTTGAGAGTGATCAAATCCAAGTCAAAAGAGTATTTGAAAGTACATCTCCTTTTTTTCACATTGAACAAGAGCCTTGAAAAGATAAAACATTTTTGAAGAATAAGACTTATATTTTGAAGTATGAAGATTGATTTCTATAGAACATTTCAAAAGATTTATTTGGAACTTTCTTAAATATTCTCTCAAGATTTAATAAACATTTCAAAACAATGAAGAGAGTACTATATTTATAGCACAAATCGAATGATTTCCAATTTTTTAAAACAATTAGGAGGTGATAATACTTTCAAGGTCTTAAGACAAGTTCAAAGGATTCTCAAGGATATGGAACTTTAAAACCTTCTTTAAAATATGATAGGAGATTTTGCCTTAAAAAAACTTTTTAATCAAATAAGAAATTCTTTTCAGAAAGAGCATGATTCTTATAAGTGTTATACTACTAAGAAACCATAGATCAAGAGAATTATAGATATCAAACATTCATCATGATGAAATATGCTGTATGTATAGAACCAATGTCATCCACCCTATATGTAATGACAAAACTAGCAATTTAATGTCCAATTAGGCATTTTGTCAATGCTAAGCATACTTCTCATGTAAGGACAACATCTAATAATTTAAGATCAATTAATCAATAAGTATCATACAATCTATAACATATAAAACATCACAATAGATTAGAGATAGAGATACTTATTGAGTTAGATAGAGAGTGATGCTACTTTAGAATGTTCTTCATTTAGGTCCTTTGAGTTTGTACTTTCTTCCATTGAATATTTCATTTCATTGCACTTGAAGAAAGTCTCCTCATGTTCCTCTTCTTTAACATTTCTCATTTATCCACATATGCTTAACATTTCAATATTTGATGAGTATATTTTAAAAGTTCTCTAAAACATGGGTTAGTATCAAATATCATTTAAACTTATTTACAAGCATAATTTAGGTTGATATATAATGTAAAACATGTACCACATTATCAACCATGAATTGTTAGCTCTAAAGAGAACAAAATAATGATATATGCACTTGAATCCAAAAGCATAGTTTAAGCATTTTCAAGGCAAGATTCAAGTTTATCAAGAAACACATGATCAACATCAAAACTTATATAAGCATTTTGGGGCAAACAATGATCATGTAAGGCATGTAATATCAAGTAAGGAATTCTAGTATGCACACATGCCAATCAAGAACAAGAAGTCTCTTATTGTAATGAAAGAATTGGAAAACCATGGAACTATTGTGTTTGGATGCATACTTTTGAAGACTTGTTTTGATGATAACAAACGTGAAGAATAAATGAAGATGATAAATAGACCAAGTCCAAATTTATATTTGATTAGCATTAGGACTTAGGATCTATTGTACAGAGCTCACTTTGATATCTCTTTGTTTTTGAAAGAAAAGATAAAGCTTGTTTTTAAACTTAGTTTTTCAAAACGTTTTTGAACTGAGTTATTTGAATAGAACCTAGTCTATTCGAATAGACCCTTTTACGAGACTCTGTGTTTTAAGTTTTTATTCGAATAGCATGTCTTTTATCCGAATAGATGAGCTTTTTCAGAACTGTGTTTTAAGTGAGTTATTCGAATAAACCTTTTGTGTCTGAGCTTCTTTTAAACTTTATTCGAATAGTTCAGCTACTATTCGAATAACCTATTTGGTTTTTGAACTCTGGTTTTAACAGAGTTATTCGAATAACATATTGGTTATTCGAATAACCCTTCTCAGATGGCTTTTCACGATGGTTTCAGACACAGTGTTATTCGAATAAGATTTTGCTCTATTCGAATAAACACGGGTTCACAGTCACATATATGGAAACAGACAGGTTTTCAAATTTGTTTTAAATGATATTAATTATACCTAAACGGCTATCTCCGTGTTTTTCCCTATAAATAGCAAGCTTGGGTCATGAATTTCTTAGCCCATAACTCTGAATTATTTTCTGAATGCTCTAATCTGTGAAAACTATTTTCTATGCTCTTTTTGATTAAAAACTTTGAGATATTTCTGTGAGAGCTCCATTAGCACTTCAATTTGTATTACTTACTCTGAGTGAGAGTTTCTCTTCATCTATTTTCTGATATTCTATATCGAGGGTGAGGTATCTCTCAAGGTTTGTATAAGGGTGAGGTATCCCTGCAGGCTGAGACTTTAGCACAAGGGTAGAGTGTCCCTGTGTGTGAAAAGTGCTCTATTTTGTAATGGTAGCAAGCACCTATTGAAGCTTGTATACTTAGTGAAAAATCTCGGCTTTCGAGGACGAGACGTAGACCACAAGTGGGTTAGTGGTCGAACCAGGATAAATATCGTGCCTGCTCTTCTTCTCTTTTTCTCTTTATTTTATGCAATTTATTTTATCACACATTTATTTTTCGCTAATCTTTTCTTCGTCTCATTCTTTCTGTGTATTTATTTATTAAGTTTTAATATTTATATTTTTATTTAAAAGGTTTTGTAAAAAAGTTTTATACTCAATTCACCCCCCACTTGAGTACTGGAAGCCACTTGGTAACAACTATAACTTTTGAAACCATTCATGGTTCATTTCAAGATATACTTCATTGTAAAAAAAATATTGAAGTTCAAAGATAAGTTCAAGGAACAAAAAAAAAAGAATCATTTACTTCTTGTTTTCAAGATATGAACATATCAAGCAATTTCAAACAAGAAGACAAATAACTTTTAACTATCCAATCTCCAAGTAAGCATATAAGCAAATTAAGCATCAAAGAGAAAGGATTAGAACTACTTATGAGCAAGTGAATTTACATATTTGAACAAAGAGAATTGGTCACAAGCTCAAGAACAAAGATATTGCCATAACATGTCATTCCAAGCAAAATGTGTGTATATTTAACATGTTAGCATATATAAAAATATTTTTAAAACATAGTGCTAGAAAAGCACAACTTAAGGCATGATAAGGTATAAAAACAAATCTCTACTTATCCAAATATCACATGATATTCAATTTAAAGTATAAGTAAGGATAAGAGATTGATATCACCAAAAGTATACTCTTTGAGTTTTTGTAGGTGACTCCAACTTCTATGCCTCAAGGTCCCTTGAGAATGTTATGGTTCTCCATGTCTTTCTTTTTATGTTTTTTTATCACTTTTGGAGAACTTGGACCATTTTAAGTTTTCCCAACCTCAAGTAGCACGGTTGTATTTCACTTCATTTGCATGCTTGAGCTAATGGTCATCCTACAACACAATTCAAAGTAATTTCTTTGGTATCCACTAATTTTGGATCCATAGGGGTTAGTCATTGATTATTAATCCATTATGCTCTCATAAAAAATTAATTTTTTCATAGTATGTAAATTGAGCACAACAAATTAAATAATCAATTACCATTAAGCTCATAGCCAATAATATGCATACATTCATGATATACAGATAATTTTAAGTAAAAATGGTCATTCCAGCACTTAAAACCATTTTTAAAGCCTGTGTAATCGATTATCATGGGTGTGTAATCGATTACCAGCCCTCTGAAATCCTTGTAATCGATTACATGTTTTGTGTAATTGATTACCAACTTTCTGGGAACCTTGTAATCGATTATAGGGTTGGTGTAATCAATTACATGAGTTCTGGAAACATTGTAATCGATTACATAGTATGTGTAATCGATTACACGCTCTCTGACTTTGCTTGGAACGCTTGGCAGAGCCTCTATAATCGATTACAAAGGTCTTGTAATTGATTACAAGCTTGCTGAATTCAATTTTTGCATTTCAAATAATAATTGATCAATCTCAAAGCCTTCAAATTAGTTCCAAAATGTCTCAAGGCAATTTCAAACATCATGCAAACATACCTAGGCATTGTAGAACCTTATGTTACAATAAGAATAAACATAATCATGTGCTAAACATAATATTCAAGTTTTACTAAGCACACATGGTTCTATCCTTTACCTAAGGCCTATAAGGAATATACCTCAAATTCATTGACTTTACATGTGAATGTGCATAAGAGGTAGAAACGTTTGATACCTTGGCCTTGGTAATCAAGAAAACTCTTTTCTTTACCCATTGCTTTTCTTTTGGTGTTTTGAACTTTGCAAGTTTCACATTTTGTGCTTGAGAAGCTTTGGTTGAAGTCATCTTCCTTGTTTGATCAAAACTTCTACCAATGGGCTTTGGAAGCATTCCCCTTGATGATTCCTTCTTTACTTGATTAATTTCTCCATCCTTTTGAGAAGTTTTCTGCATAATTGAAATACTAGGAGAACATTTTGGTACTCATTTTATCTTGGGTCCTTGAATGTTAGTATTAGGGCATTTAAAATCTTTAGGAACCCATACCATACTATTTCTCATATAAGGATTTCTTCTATAATTGCATAAATGAGAAATATGTCCTAGATGACTACAAAAATTATAAACAATTGAATTTAATGATGGATTGATCCTTTGAAAATCATCTTTGGAAAACTTAAGCTTTTTATTGTTAATACATTCTATGTTATTTTTGCCACAAGCCTTACTTGAATTTTCATGTGAAATAACATCATCTGCATTCTTATTAACACAGATGGATTGTAAGCAAATAGAATCATTAGCTTTCACAAATTCAAAAGATAAGTTCTCAACTTGATTTTCTAAATCAATGCATTTTTCACAAGAAGTTGAGGTTTCACATTTCAAAGACATTTTCTCGCCAAGAAAAGCATATTCATTTTTCAAGTTTTAAATTTCATTTTCAATGGAGGAAATGCTTTCCAAACAAGATAAGTTTTTCATTTCTAAATTCAACAAACCATCATATAATTCATTATATGCACATTGTAGCTCATCATAGGAAGGACTATAATATGGTTTAACATTTTTTACCTCAGAGTCATTTTTAAGAGAATTACCATCTTCATAATTGTTGTCCATCAAGCATTCAAGAACATCTTCTTTCTCAATTTTATTTTGCTTTGTCTCTTCTTGCTCTATATATACAACTTTATGCAAAGGATCATCATTAGCAAGATAGATAACATCAAGAACATCCCATATATCTTTAGCACTAGAGCAATTCTTAATTCTAGCATAAGCATTATCATTCAAATTACTTCTTAAGATTTGCATTGCTCTAATGTTCAAAGAAAAATATTTCTTATCGTAGGCATTCCAAGTTTGTTTTGATTTGCAAGTAAATCCATCAAGCATAATATTCCACAAATCAAGATCAATAGATTGCATATAAATTTTCATTCTAGCTTTCCAATAAATGAAATTCACACCATCAAAGAATGGTGGTTTATTAATTTCAAAATAATTCATTTTGAAAAGCTTTCAATGGTTGCCAAACAAATAAGGATTTTTAACTCTAAGCGGTTAAGCTTTCACCAGAGCACGAAGCTCTGATACCACTTGTTAGCCATGACAACCATTACCCAAGAGGGGGGTGAATTGGGTGATGACTAGTTTTAATGCAACTTTGACAAATTATGCATTTTGAATAACTCAATTAATAAATGCAGCGGAATAAGTCTAATAAATGTACAACTATTGAGAATTACTCAAATACAACTTAGGATATATGATGAACTAAGTGAATAAGCTAGATATCAAGTTATAATAATCAAAACATCAAGATATGCAATAAATAAATATATTTCACCAAATACTGAATTTAAAGAGTGTAGGGAAGAGAGAATCAAACTCAAGAATTTATCCTGGTTCAGCCACCAACCACTTGTGGCCTACATCCAGTTCTGAAGCTTAACTTGAGATTTTCTTCACTATCTCCTAGACTTCACGGGTGCTAGGAAAACCTTTGTACATACAAGAGCACTCCTTACACTTTGGGATACCTCACCCTTGTGCTAGAGCCTCCAATTCTTCAAGCTTCACAGGTGCTTGATGACCTTTACAATTTTGAGCACTCAACACCTTAGGATACCTCACCCTTTGTGCTTGAGCCTCTACTTTCAAGGGATGCTCACCCTTTACAATTCTTGAGGGATACCTCACCCTCTTACAATGATTTCAAGATGAAGAGAAAGAATAAAAATTCTCACAAGAGTAGATATACAACTTGAAGAACAAAGTATGGATAATAAGAAAACTCTCTCAAGAATGGATAATACAAGTTGAAGCTCAATGGGTATAAAGGATTCACACTTTAAAGTTCAAAATATGATTTTTATGATTCAAGTATCAATTCTAGTGTTCAAGATGTGTATAAGCTTCATACAACACTTATATATAGAGCCCAAATGATAAAATAGCCATTGGTAGTGTTTAATAATGATTTTCTATGAAAACTAGCCGTTTATAGCCGTTAGAAACGTTCTTGGGCACTTGGTAATTGATTACAAGCTTCATGTAATCGATTACAAGCTTTCTGGGTACTTTGTAATCGATTACACACTTCCTGTAATCGATTACACGGCTTCTGTCAATGTTGTAATCGATTACATGACTTGTGTAATCGATTACATCATTTCTGATTTTAAAAATTGACTTTAAAAGATCATAACTTCTTCATTTCTTATCCAATTAAAGTGAATGACCACTCATTGGAAAGATATTTGAGTCCATTTTCATAATTTTAGAACAAAACTCAAAGTATTTTGAAAGATATAATCAAATTAGTAACTAAAGGTCAGTTTTACAAAACTCAAACTTGACTATTTTTTAAAACTAACTTTAAATGGTCATAACTTCTTCATTTCTTATCCGTTTAAAACAAATGACACTCATAGGAAAGATCTTTGAGTCTATTTTCATATGAAAGAAGTTTCACAACAAAACTCAAAGTAGTTTGAAAGTTATGATCAAAAGAGTAACTAAATGTCAGTTTTACAAAACACAAACTTGACTTATTTTCACAGATTTGAAATACCACCAAGGCTAGCTTTCCAAAAACATTTTGTTGGGCATTTAAGCATTTAAGAAACACTTGTAAAGATGTTTAAAACTTATTTGAGCTTAGTGTGATTCTCATTTACCTTTACACAAGATCTAAGTCCTATAAGCTATTCTTAAAGATGTTGGACTTGATCTTTTGCTACCATCAATTCTTGATGTAATCCAAGCTTCCAAAGAAAATCTTCTCTTCAAAACTTGCAAATGCTTAGAACATCTTTTCATTCTCATCCTTCTTGAGTTGAGCATAGTCGTGATCTTTTGCATTCTTGTCGCAATGCTCACTCTTGGTATTTGGACTATCTTATAAAGTATTGCTCACTTAAACAAACATAGTTAGTCCAAATTCATAATTCAATATCCTTATATACATGATTCATAAATGTATAACTCTAGTTAGTCTAACATGCATATAAGACTTTCATAGACACATTCAAATAAGATATTTATCAATTACTAATGGATATGCACAATATAGGATGCAATAAAGAACACATTACATATTTTCATTTAAACAAAGTCAAATCTAATATTAATTCACATTCTTTTGTAATGCATTTGTCATTTATTAAGCACAACTATAAAGCATAAGCATATTTTTTTTGTCTTGTATTTGTCATCATCAAAACTTAACATATTAAAACATTGGGGCAAACCTATTTTCACAATTATAACATCAAATAGCTTTTCATTTTATAGTATTACTTGTCACTTTTTTTAAAAAAAGAAAAGAGCCAACCTGACGGGCTAACCTACCCCTGCCCTGCATAACCCGTGGGTTAAGCGGGGTGGGTTATGCGGGTTGAAAAAAAATATGGGTTCAATCCTTGAACTCAACCCGTAAAAAAATGACGAGTTGGCGGGTTAACCCAACGAATTGAACCTGTTTTGCCAGCTCTAAAGCCAAGCTTGAGGTTGGCCAACCAACTCCTATACAATCTTCTTCAGCTTGGGATCTTGTTGAATTTCCTCACAGAATTCCCCCCAATCCTCTTGAACAGCTATAGAAATAGCTGCATACATCATTTGTTGAGATAAAGCATCAACAGCAGCATTTTCTTTCTCTAGTTTGTATTGGATATCAAAATCAAAGCCCATTAGCTTGGAAGTCCATCTAAACTACTCCTCTCCCAAAATCCTATGATCAGTAAAAAATTTCAAGGATTTTTTGTCAGTTCTAATGATAAAATGTCTACCAAGGAGGTAATGACGCCATTTCTGCATAGCAAAAACAATCGCCATCAATTCCCTCTCATACACAGATCTCTTTTGCTCCCTTTCAGTCAAAGCTTGACTGAGATAAGCCATTAGTCTGTCTTGTTGCAATAATACAACCCTATTCCCTTGCTAGAAGCATATGTTTCTACCACAAATTCCTTGCTGAAATATGGAATAGCCAGAACTGATAATGTTGTCATGACCTCTGTCAATGTTTCAAAAGCTTTCTGAGCCTCTACGAACCACTGAAAACTGTTCTTCAACAACTCAGTCAAAGGCTTGGCTATTTTGCCATAATTTTGGACAAACCTGCGGTAATAGCCAGTTAACCCTAAAAAACCTCTCAAACCTTTTACATCTTTAGGTATGGGCCACTGCACCATGGCTGCAATCTTCTTGGGATCAGCTGCAACCCCCCCCAGCTGAGACTATATGCCCCAAATACTCTACATATTGGCCTCCAAAGCAACATTTTTTCTTGTTCACCACTAGCTTATTAAGTAACAAGAGCTAGAAAACCTCTCTCAAATGGCTCAAATGGGTGGTTGCATCTTTACTATATATCAAAATATCATAAAAAAAAAACCAAAGCAAAGATCCTTAAGCAAGGTTTTAACACTTCATTCATCAATCCTTGGAAAGTAGAAGGAGTATTAGTGAGACCAAATGGCATTACCATATACTCATAATGCCCTTCATGAGTCTTAAATGCCGTTTTCTCAATATCCTCTTCCCTCATGCGAATCTGATGATATCCCGATTTCAAATCTAATTTAGAAAAAATTGTAACCCTTGCCAATTCATCTAACAATTCATCTATAATTGGAATAGGAAATTTATTTGAAATGGTCACCTTATTCAAAGCTCTATAATCTACACAAAATCTCCAACTTCCATCTTTCTTCTTTACTAAAATCATAGGGCTAGCCTAAGGGCTAGTACTTGGCCTAATCATACCGGTCTCCAACATTTTCTTAACAAATTTCTCAATCTCAAAATTTTGGTAGTGGGGATACCTATAAGGATGAATATTAGGTATATTGGCTCCTGTTTTCATAAGTATGGCATGGTCATATCTCCTTGAAGGAGGCAACCCTATTGGTTGTTGGAAAAGTTCCCCAAATTCTTGAATTAAAGCTTGAATCTGGTCAAAAATCTCATAACTCAGGGCCTGCTACCTTTGTGGCTGCTCCTCTGAAATTCTTCTGACATCCACCAAATATCCTTCATCTTCATCCCTGAATGACTTCACTAGTGACTGTAGTGAAGTTGCAGCCTTGCATAATGAAGGGTCTCCTTTTATGATATGTATTCTTCCTTCTTTCTTGATCTTCAATAACAATTCTCTGAAGTTAGCAGTGATATTGCCCAAACTAACCAACCAGTCCAACCCCAACACTAACTCAGGCCCCTTCAACCCAAACACATAAAAATCATGTTGCATATCTAAATTCTGTAACTGTACTTTTACTTTTTTATAACACCCTTCACTTTTCACCTTATATCCATCTCCTACTTCCACCATAAAAGAAGGGGTGGACATAATCTTCAAACCCACCTTCCCCACTAGATTCTTAGCAATGAAATTATGGGAAGTTCCACAATCAATTAGCATTATTACCTCAACCCCTTTATACTCTCCCCTTTAATTTGAAAGATCTCCCTCCTGTCAACCCCATCAAGCTATTATATCCCAACACAATTCCTTTGTCCTCCCATCTATCCTCCTCTTCTACTGCAATTTTAACCTCTGGCCTTTCCTCCTCATTTTCATCTTATCAATAATAGTCACAGCTATTTATTTTTACATACATGGCTAATTGAATACTTCTCATTACATCTAAAACACAATCCATTCTTCATCCTATCATAATATTTTGCATCAGGCAATTCTCTGAAATTCCTCCCTCTCCTGCTGACATTTGCTGATTCTTGGACTTTGGGCAGAGGTTTATCATTTGCCCTTATTGAAGAAGACCCCACCATGCTCCCAGAATTTGTCCCCTTCCAACCAAAATTACTGCTGGTGTTTGACCCTTTCTAGCCTCCACTATTATATGACACAACAGTGGTTTAGGTCCCTGTACTATTGTTAATCATTGTTCTTACATTAGAAACGCCCCTTTCCACCTTCTTTCCATCAGCTCCTTGATGATTTGTTCATTTTTTTCATCAATAAGCTGAGCCAACTCCATCATATCCCTCAAAGAATCCACTTTGTGTACTCGCAGTTCCCTTCTTATCCTTTCCCTCAACCCATTCAAGAAAATGCTCTTCAAGAATTGGTGGTCTGAAATTCTCAATGACCCAGCATAGATTTTGAATTACTTTCTGTACCCCTCACTGACCCATCACCTTGCTTCAATGCCATTAGCAATTCATACAGATTTTGTGCAGCAGAAGGATGAAACCTTCGAATAATGGCTTCTCTAAAATAGGGCCAAGAAACCTCCCCATCCCCCCTTCCAACCAATGAAACCATGATAGTGCCTGCCCTTGCAATGCCATAGAAGCCAACTTAAGCTTTTCTCCTTCAGGAACCCCTCTAATTTCAAAGAATCTTTCCAGTTTATGCACCCAATTACATGCATCTTCCTCTGTTTCTTCCCCTTCGAATAGGGGAAGCTCTATTTTGTGCCACTGTTCCTTGCCCCCATGGATTCACGTGTCTCCGACGTTGTTTTCACCTTCAGGATCGCAATGGACCTCTACCCTAGGTCCTCCATTTTCCTAAATCGCTGAATCCAACTTGCGCAAGATTTCTTGGATGTTTTTCTCCATGGAACTCATATGAACATCACTCATTTGCCTTCATTCCGTGAAATCTTCACACCTACGCTCCAAAGCTTCAGTTCTTGGATCCATTTGCGTGCTTACCATGCGTCTATTCTTCCCAGGACACGAGAGCTTTGATACCAGTTGATGGAACTGGTAAAGATTCTGATTTTATTTCAAGAATTGGGAAAGAATTCCTAAGAAACTATATGCAAGTGTCTGAAATATCTCCTAACACAGATTCAAGGTCTGTGTAACCTCCCTCTACACCGATGTGGCTTCCTTTCCTTTACCCAAAACTCATGATAAACTTTCCCTCATACAGTTTCTCTTATTTATATCTTTATTCCCCTTCCCTCAATTCCTAACTGAGTACCAACTAATACTAACTAACTAGCTAACTAACTAACCAGAAGTTAGTTAGATCTCATTGGGTTTGGGCTTATATCTTCTGACATAAACTCTATTTACAGTAGGCCCAATGCCATCAGTCTCACAGAACCAGAAGGCCTCCTCGATACTTCCAAGATTATCATTGCTTACTTACCAATTCAACAGCTACAACTCCATCTTCTAATGTCAGGTATCCCATATCTCATTTCTTAACATATGATAACCTTTCTTCTTTTCAAAAACACTTTTCTTTAGCTATTACTTCAACCTAGTTCCTATACAGATGTTGTAGCTCATAAGTGTTGGAGAAATGCTATTCAAGCTGAGTTGCTTGCTCTGGAAAAGAATCAAACTTGGACTCTTACTCTTCTTGCTCTTGATAAGAAAGCTATTAGATGCAAATGGGTTTTTGAAGTAAAACACCATGCTGATGGGACAATTGAAAGATATAAGGTAAGATTAGTTGCTAAAGGATATAATCAAACAGCTAGGATTGACTATATAGAGACCTGCAGTCCAGTAGTTAAAATGACCACTGTTAGAGTTATTTTATCTCTTGCTTCAGCTTTTAGTTAGCATCTTCACCAATTAGATGTAAATACTACATTCCTACATGATGATTTAAATGAAGAGTTATACATGAAGGTTCCTCCTGGTCTTAGTGTTCCTAATTCTAATTTGGTCTGCAAACTTCAGAAGTCACTTTATGGTCTTAAGCAGGCTAGTCGACAGTGGAATGCTAAGCTTTCTTAGGTTTTTTTTTAGTTTTGGATACAAGCAGTCCAAGGCTGATTACTTTTTTTTCACTAAACAACCCTCTCTTGGATTTACTGCTATATTAGTTTATGTTGATGATTTGGTCGTTGCTGGTAGTAATCTACCTGAGATACTTTCCATGAAGAAGTTGCTAGATGACAGGTTTAGCATCAAAGATCTTGGTAACTTAAAGTATTTTTTGGGGATGGAGATACTTTCCATGAAGAAGGCTGGAATCACTCTTTATTAGTACAAGTATGCTTTAGATCTTTTGCAAGACAGTGGCTTACTTACTGCCAAGCCTTGTTCTACACTAATGGATTGTGCAGCTAAATATATTAAGGGATCACCTAGCAAGGGACTTTACTTTCCAACAACCTCAGATATTCGATTAAAGGGGTTTACTAATTCAGATTGGGGGGCTTGTATATATACTCGTAGGTCTATTAATGGTTTCTATTTTTTCCTGGGGACTTCTTTAATCTCATGAGAAAGTAAAAAGCAATCCATTGTATCCCACTCATCTTCTGAGGTAGAATACAACTTTGGCTCAAGCCACTTGTGAAGCTCAGTGACTTATTTTTCTTCTTCAGGATCTGCAAATCCTTAATCCAACACCAATGGTTCTCTACTGTGATAATCAATCTGCATTATATATAGTAGCTAATCTTGTATTTCATGAATGCACTAAGCACATAGAAATGGACTGCCATATTGTTAGTGACAAGTTTCAAGCTGGGGTTCTTCATTTGCTTCCTATTTCCACTCATTCTCAGATAGCTTATATTCTTACTAAACCACTAGCACCTGGTCCTTCTTCCATTCTTCACTCCAAGTTAGGAATGTTGGACATTCACATTCCAGCTTGTGGGGGGTGTTACCTAGATCCAATTCAGTTAGCCCAAGTCCATTACACAGTGGTCCATCAGCTGATTCTATAGCTCCATCTCCATTGAAAGCTAGTTATTTAGAAGTTAGTTTATTTGTTGTGTCAGTTCAGTTAAGATTAGTTGTAATAATTGATCTAATTATATAATTAGTTATAGGTTAGTTACAATTTAGAGGTTAACAGACTTGTATATAAAGTGTATCTCTTATATAGTTACTTTTGAGATTGAATACATTTCATTTTTTTTCTCTTGCATGTTCTGCAAGCTTCCATGTGTTCCTGAAATTTCAAGTGTTCTTCTTTTTTCACATTAATACTCTATAATAACAATGTTGTCAAATGCTCAGTTAACTTGTTAAAGCTTTCCTGATATATATTATGCTTGTAGTTGTAGGCTTGTAGCCATCACAGAGATTATCCTCGATTTATGTCCATTGCTTTCATTCCATTTGCAATGATGATATTAAGAATCATATATCATCAATTTAAGGGTTTAAACTATGATGAGTAATATAGATAAGTTTTAATTATTTAATGATAAAACTCTAATATTATACAAAGAATTAGCCTAAATTATTAATTATCAATTAAAAAATAATTTATATCTCCGTCACTCACAAAATAAGAAGACACGAGGGAAAACCATATATGATTATGGAAGAACATTAGACAGTTAATTTCAAAACCTATTGATCCTCATCTACCACTGTCCACCTAGACTTAGGGGTGTAATCAAGTTGGTTTGGTTTGATTTTTGGGGAAAAATAAAATTGAACTAATCAAAATCAATTGGTTCAATTTGGGTGGTCATGTTGATCATTTTTTTTACCACAAAAATTAGTTAAATAATTAGTTTTCTATAACAAAAAAATGCATAATAAACTTAAATTTTTTTTTCTAGAAATGAAATCAAATTTACTTATCTCAATAAGTACACTACAAAGTACAAACTCTAAAATCATATGTTCAGCACTTTGTCCTAATCTAATGATAATACATCCAGTCAGTGTCTTTGATACATGATACTCTGTTTAATTTAGAATTTTTAACTGAGTGTTTAGTCCTTATATAAATAAGGACATAAATTAGTTAATTTGTATGACCTTAATGATAGATTATGGTATATGCTTCTGGACTTGTTGTTTATAATGTATTATAAAGTTTTTTTTGCGTTAAGTTGCTTCACAGTAACAACTTGCATGTAATACAGCTTTTAGAAAGTTAGTTTCAAGTTGAATAAACTTTTTTCTTATACTTTTGGGCTTGCTATTTGTTATGTATTATAAAGCTTTTTTGGGTTAAATTATCATGTTAATATTTTGTGGTCAAGGCTTAAAAGTTCTTAACTTATGACATAGAATAAATCAGGTTGTATTCTCTTTAATCTTTTATTTTTTCTTCTACACTTAGTTTAATTATTACATTTATATAAATTGGTTAATTAAATTAGATGTCATGCACTCTGATTTATTATTGCTCGATGCATTGTATTAGAAGGATATTATATATATATATATATATATATATATATATATATATATATATATATATATATATATATATATATATATATATATGATTTGGTTCGGTTTAGTTATCGGGTTTGAAACTTTCAATCTGAAAATCAAACCAATTAAGCCTCATTTGGTTATGATTTTGCCCGAACTAATCACCATACTTGAATTAAACTAAACCAATATAATTAGTTTGATTCAGGTTGATCAGATTATTCGAACTAATTTACACCCTTACCTAGACTTGCGGGCCATTCTACTTATGAAATAAAAATAGATTATGGAGGAAATTGAAAACGATCTTTATCTGATTTAAGAAAAGTGCTACTTGTCCAATGCTCTATAACCATTAGAGTTAGACCACTTTTTGTGTGCCACTCCATGTTGGTTAAGTTAGGAATGAAATCTTTCTCTTTTTGACCTTGCTTTTCTACGTTTGTTCTTTCTTCAATGCTAGCTTTCCTTCCCTCACTTGTATGTTTATACCAAATGAAGGATTAGTCAATCAAGACCAGAGCTCAGTCCTCACAGACTGAGAGCATAAAAGATTTTAATGAATTTCATAGAAATTATGACGGCATTTATTTTTTCTTTTTTTACCTGTTGATAGTTTTCACAAGAAAAATGTTTCTCTCATATTTACTTTTGTGACAGAATTAAAGTATAGGTGTATAAAAAATGAGATAAGCTCAGATATAATTAAATGCTAAAAATTGTAGAGATGTAAAGTGATGTGATATAAATAAGTGTGAGTAATATTGTTATTTTCATAATATATATGTTTAAAGTGTAGTGAGTATAACCAATAAGTAAATATTTGAAAATAAATAAAAATATAAAAACTAAAAGGAACTAGGGTAAAATGCATATTATACATATGAAGTTTGGTCTAGTTTTACGTTTGGCGTACAATGTTTGTTTTGCAATGCATTCCCTTGAACATTGGTAAATTGTAAAATTGACAAATAAAGTGTTATATTTAGTGAAAAAACTTAAAACCCATAATGATAACCCCCTTGAAGTTTAGTTAGTTATTATGTTTAGCATATTGTTCTGGATCGTGATCCGGAATCCTGCTCCATGGGATCAACCCGGCTTGCACACTGTCGGAGTCCTCCAAGGCTGGCATAACGGGAGATTCATAAGGTAGTCTGGACCTCGGAAGACAGCACACCAAGCGGTATTGGGTCATGATATCATGATTGATAGATTCATGCAGAGGATAAATCCCTAAATATCCGTAACTGCCAATCATCAACTTACGATATTATAGGACTCATAATTATCCTTGATGGCTAAATACTTTCCATATCTTAATCCCAAATTTACAAGGATATACCCGAAAATAATGAAAAGGTGATCTTCATCAGGATACTAATCCCAAATTACTTGTATCCAGTAAGGATCCCATTAGATTCTACATACGCTCTATAAATACAAGCCTCAGTCATCTTAATGAGGTAACCCTTAATCCAATTACATAACCCTACTTGAGCATTGCCCGACTTGAGCGTTGGAGTTCTTTTGCAGGTACCCACCCCCTGTGCAATACGTTCAACTACTGCTCAAGAAGGAAACCACCATGTACGCTCTTAATTCAGGTACCTTCTGAATCCACTTCAGAACATTGGCGCCATCAACTTATAGAGCACCGAGTTCCTAGGAACTTTAAGTTCTCGCCAAACTTGGAAATCTATAACGGAACTACGGACCCCCAAGAACATATAAATACCTATGAACAGTCCTTATGTTTCTATGACGGATCCATGGAGTTACTGTGCCGAGTATTCCCCCTCTCCTTCAAAAAGGGAGCCCTCAAGTGGTTTACCAGCCAACCAAGGGGGACTGTGGCAGATTGGTTAGATCTTAAATAGTATTTTCTGCTGCAATACACCACCAGCAAGGAGCAACCTAAATCCATCGAGTCCCTGGCCAAAATTTGCCAAATTTGCCAAGGAAAGGACGAGACCCTCTGAGATTATGTCAGGCGATTCATGGCTGCCTACACCAATGTAAAAAATTTTGAAGACAGAATAGCCTTACATTATGCTAGAAGCGGTCTCTGAGTAGGTTCTGATTTCTTTAAGTCCTTGGAAAAAAAGAAACCAGATAATCTGACCGACTTCCAGAAATGGTCTGAGAAATATGTCTACTTGGAGGAGGTAACACAAAATCACAAGAGGTGGGACAAAGGCGATCCCTCCCACTAGAAGCCTAACCAGAATTCCTCAAGGCCAAGACCTCCAAAAGGTAGCCCACCCCAGAGGAATTACTCTGACTATACTCCCCTGAACACACCTCGAAAAATAATCCTGAGAGAAGTGATGCACACGGAGTTTTAGAATGTCCGGAGACCGCCCCCTATCAAGAAGCACAAACAAAAAGATCATTCCAAGCATTGCACATGGCATAAGGGTTATGGCCATGATATAGAGGATTGCTATCAGTTACATGATGCCATCGAATTCTTAATCAAGATCGGACGCTTGCAGCAGTATATCCTTTGTATACAAAATAACGAGGGGGATAATAGACGCAGAAATAATAGACGCAGTCCACGTCGGAGTCCATCCCTTAGCACAGAAGAAGGACAAGAAGTCCCAGGAGAAAATCCCAAACTCCACCTCACCGAGATAATAACGATCGACAAGATAGGAATAGGGATGCTCCCCCTGGTGATAACGATGACCATCGCTCCGAGCCTAATAGAACAATCCATACCATTGCCGATGGCTTTACTGGAGGAGGATCTTCGAACGGAGATCGAAAGAAAGCTCTTAGAATGGTTGTATTTAGCGTAGCCCACACAGAACCTAGAACACAAGCAGAGGGCAGAAAGACGCCTCTTATCACCTTCTTGGATGAGGACTACGGTGGAATTATCCCGGATCACGATAATCCACTTATCATCTCCGGGGTAATCTCCAATGCCGAAGTCCTCCGAATTTTCATCGACCAAGGGAGCTCAGCAGATATTATGTTCCTAGATCTCTATCAAAAGTTAGAGTTTCCGTAATCAGACTTGACTCCTCATGTTGGAGAATTAACAGGTTTCACGGGTGAGAAAATCACCCCGATCGGATACTACGAAACCCACCTGACCCTCGGGTCGTCTAAACTTTTGAAGACGGTCAGAAAATTTTTTTATTGTGGACTGCCCTTCGGCTTACAATATCATCTTGGGTCGTCCTTCTCTCAACGCACTCGGCGTCGTGGTGTCTACCACCCACCTTGTGATGAAGTTCCTCAATAAAAGCAATGACATCGTCACTATTAAAGGTGATCAAATTGCTGCCAGAAAATGCTACAATGAGAGCCTAAAAATTTGTAAAGCACCCCAGAAGGAGAGATCTGCCATTCCCGGCCCGGTTCTTAACCAGGTTAACATACTAATAATCGAGTTGGACGTCAGGGAAGAAATTCGGGGTATCCGACCCCATCCAGAAGGTGAACTGTAATCTCTCCAGCTTGGGGCCAACCCTGAACAGGTTACTAAGATCAGAGCACATCTGGATGAAAAATAAAAATAACAACTGTCAGAGCTCTTGTTAAAAAATAGAGACCTTTTCGCATGGACGTCGTCCGATATGCTCGGACTTGACCCCACCTTTATTTGTCACCATTTATCAATTAAAGAGGGCGCCAAGCCGGTCGTTCAAAAGAAAATAAAGGTTAGACCCGAGAGATAGCAAGTTGTTAAAGAATAGGTCAAAGGAGCTACTAAGTGGCAACTTCATCAGAAAAATCTCCTATACCACATGGCTCTCTAACGTGGTTCTGGTAAAGAACTCCAATGAAAAGTGGAGAATGTGTGTAGATTATATTGATCTAAATAAAGCCTGTCCCAAGGACTCGTACCTACTTCCCAATGTGGACAAACTAGTGGATGGCTCCTCGGGATTCAGATGGCTTTTGTTCAAGGATGCATATTCTGGGTACAATCAGATTCTCATGTACGCCGAAGATTAAGATAAAACCGCTTTCATTACTTATAGGGCGAGTTACTGCTACAAGGTCATGCCTTTTGGCCTAAAGAATGCAGGGGCCACCTACCAGAGGATGATGAACAAGGTTTTTGAAAACCAAGTGGGGAAGATGCTAGAAGTCTATATAGATGACATGATAGTGAAAACCCCACAGGGCGGATCGTACACGGCAGACCTCGAGGAAGTATTCACTCAAGTTTGAAAGTACAACATGAGGTTGAATCTGAATAAGTGCGCCTTTAGGGTCCAGGCCAAAAAATTTTTGGGGTTCATGCTAACCCACCGAGGAATTGAGGCCAATCCCGACAAGTGTCAGGCCATCCTCAACATGAGAAGCCCCCAAAACGTCAAAGAAGTACAACAGCTCATAGGGCACATAGCGGCCCTCACAAGATTTCTAGCCAAGGCCGCCCATAAGTCTCTCCCCCTGTTCAAGCTACTCAAGAAGGGGAAAGGTTTCGAATGGACCCAAAAATGTGAAGATGCCTTCGTGTCCTTAAAAAATTTCCTGTCCTCCCCTCCTATTTTGACAAGGCCGGATACTGGGGAGATACTCTACTTGTATCTATCCGTCCATGATGAGGCTGTAAGCTTAGTGTTAATCCGGGAAACTAACAAAGGACAAAAGCTGGTCTACTTTGTAAGCAAGGTCCTGCAGGGCCCTGAGCTTCGGTACCAAAAGGTAGAGAAAGTCATTTTTGTACTCATTATCATAGCAAGAAGACTTCAGAAATAGTTTTAATGCCACCCAGTGGTGGTAAGAATAGATCAACCCATTCGGGAGGTGCTACATAAACCGAACTTGGCCAAACGAATGATTGCATGGTCGATCGAGCTCTCAAAGTTTGGGATTACCTATGAACCACGACTTGCAATAAAAGCCCAAGCACTGTCCGACTTCCTAGCAGAGCTCACATCAGACCACGGCGACCCTAAGGGAGCCTCTTGGACCATCTTCGTCGACGGGTCATCGAATCCCAAGGGAAGCGGGGCTGGGGTGATATTGGAGAATTTAGAGGGACTGACCCTGGAACATTCCCTAAAGTTTGAGTTCCTGACCTCGAATAATAAGGCCGAGTATGAAGCCTGTATCGCGGGGTTGATAATGGCAAAGGATATAGGGGCAACACGGATCACGCTCTGTAGTGACTCCCAGCTGGTAACTTCCCAAATCCGAGGAGAATATCAAGCTAAAGAGCTTCTCCTACAGAAATACTTGATTAAGGTCCAGGAACTCCTCAAGGGCTTTGAGGAGATCAAGATAGAGCACATCCTGAGAGAACAGAACTCCAAGGCAGACCTTTTTTCTAAGAGTGCCAGTACCAAGAGCCCTGGCAACAATTGGTCCGTAATCCAGGAAACTCTCTCCCAATCCTCCATCACGGATCATGACATGTTCCAAGTAGAGGATCACGAGTCATCTTGGATTACCCCCATACTGGACTATTTGCAATATGGAACTCTGCCACCAAACCCAAAGGAAGCCTCCAAATTGGTCAAAACTGCAGTCAGGTACACTATCTACAACTGTCAATTATATCGTCGTGGTTTCTCATCCCCCTTTCTTAAATGCCTAACTCCGAAGGAAGCAGAATATGCTCTAGCCAAAGTCCATGAGGGAAGCTGTGGTCACCATTTAGGAGGCAAAGCCTTAGCCTAAAAAGTATTAAGGGCAAGATACTATTGGCCAATGATGGAAGCTGACTCTCAAATACACATTCAGATTTGTGACAAATGTCAGCGCCATGCAGATTATTATCATACTCCCTCTGAGGAGTTGTCCACAACCTCGGTGCCATAGCCCTTTTATAGGTGGGATATGAATATTTTAGGTCCCTTCCCCCAGGCCCCAGGTCAGCTTAAGTACATGGTGGTAGCGGTTGATTATTTTACAAAATGGATTAAGGCTGAACCACTGGCTACCATTACCTCAGCACGAATCCAGAAGTTTAGTTGGCGCCACATCATCACTAGGTTTGGCATGCCAGAATCCATTGTAACAGACAACGACACTCAGTTTGAAGATAAAAGCTTAAAAGAACTACTGGCCGGCTTAAAGATAAAACACCATTGCAGCTCCGTTGAGAATTCCAGGACAAACGGACAAGCCGAAGCTGCCAATAGGATCATCGTGCGAGGTATAAAAAGGAGGCTAGATGAAGCCAAGGGAAACTGGGTCGAGCAGCTTGATCATGTTCTCTGGACTTACCAGACTACTCCCCATTCCACCACGGGAGAATCCTCTTTCAAATTGACTTTTGGTTGCGAAGCCATGATCCCGGTAGAGATCAGAGAACCAAGCTGGTGCTACCAACACTTCTCACCAGATAATTGTGATTGAACCTATGTCTTTGAAGAATTATTTTGATGATAATAAACATGAAGATAAAAATGAAGATGAAGACCGAGTCCACGATCTTTTAAGGATAGCCTTAGGACTTAAAGTCTTATTGTACGGAGCTCACTGTAATATCTCACTGTTTTGAAAGATAAGATAATTTGGCTTTAAAAAGGAACTAAAATGTTTTTTGAAAGGAATTTAAAACTATCTTCAAACTATTTTTTAATTGTCTTATTCAAATAATGTCACTTCTGTTCGAATAAGCCCATCCAGCAGAATCTGGTTTTCAAACAGTTATTCGAATAACATCTATATTATTCGAATAAAAGCTATTCAAATCCTGCTGCGAGCTTTCTGTTTTCAAACAGTTATTCGAATAGCACATTAGCTATTCGAATAAAAAGGTTTTTCATAACTATTTTGATAAATGCATTATTCGAATAACCCAGCTGTTATTCGAATAAACCTTTTCTCTCAGAACTTTGTTTTCAACAGTGTTATTCAAATAATGAATAAAGCTATTTGAATAACCCATATCAGACTGCTCTTTACGAAGGTTTTATAAAACGTGTTATTTGAATAACACATTGTCCATTCAAATAAACACGAACATATATGAACTTTGATATGGAAATAAACGACCATATTTGTTTGAATTTACGAGTTTTAATTACACCCAACATCCATTTTCTCGATTTGCTCTATAAATAGAGGCTTTGAGTCTCTTCTAAATTTGTCTAACCTTTTGAATAATTTTCTACTTGCTCTAACTCGTGAACTGTATTTTCTACGCTCCTTTTTGATAAAAAACTTTGAGATATTCTATGAGAGCTCCTTTAGCACTTCAATTTATATTATTTGCTCTGAGTGAGAGTTTCTCTTCATCTATTTCTGCTCTTCTATATCGAGGGTGATGTATCCCTCAAGGTTTGTATAAGGGTGAGGTATCCCTGTAAGCTGAGGCTTTAGCACAAGGGTAGAGTTTTCCTGTGTGTGAAAAGTGCTCTATTTTGTAACGGTAGCAAGCACCTATTGAAGCTTGTATATATAGTGAAAAATCTCAAACTGTGTTTCGGGGACTGGACGTAGACCACAAGTGGTTGGTGGTCGAACCAAGATAAATATCGTGCCTACTTTTCTTCTCTTTATCTCTTTATTTAAATCAAATTTAATTTTATTGTATATTTATTTAATTGCGTTTCTTAATTTTCTTCTTCTTCATCTCGTAATTTCTCCTTTTATTTAATAGCTTCTATATTTGTATTTATTTCAAAAAATGTTTGCAAAAAGTTTTTCTACTCAATTCACTTCCCCCTCTTGAGTACTGGAAGCCACTTGGTAACAAGTGGTATGAGAGTTAGACTCTTGTATAAAGAGCTTACCAGCTTCAAGAGAACATGGCTTCTTCAAATAGTTTTTCAGAAGGATCTTCCATAAACCGACCACCCTTTTTCAATGGGGATGGTTATGCATATTGGAAGGAAAGAATAAAAATCTTCATCGAAGCTATTGATCTAGATGCGTGGGATGGTATCGAAAACGGCGCATTTATACCTACGCATGAGGTCGATGGTGTAAGGACTGAAACACCAAGGAATAAATGATCTGATGAGGACAAAAGAAAAGTTCAATATAATTTAAAAGCCAAAAATATTATTACCACTGCTTTGGGATATGATGAGTTTTTTAGAATTTCAAATTGCAAAACTGCTAAAGAGATGTGGGACACTTTACAAGTTACCCATGAGGGTACTAGTAAAGTGAAGAGGTCGAGAATTAATTCTCTAACTCGTGAATATGAATTATTCAGAATGAACCAAGGAGAAAGCATTCAGGAAATGCAAAAGAGGTTCACCCACATCGTAAATCATCTTGCATCATTAGGTAAGAATTTTTCAAATGAAGATTTGATTAACAAAGTGTTGAGATGTCTTGGCAGGATTTGGCAACCCAAGGTAACAGCCATATCAGAATTGACGGATTTGTTGACAATGACACTAGCTACCTTTTTTGGAAAACTTCTTGAGCACGAACTGGAACTAAGCAGATTAAGTCAAAGTAAAGAGAACGATAAAAAGAAAAAGGGGATAGCACTCAAAGCCACATCCTCAACAATTGACAATGATGATGAAGATGATGAAGAAGATGAAGAAGGTTCAGAAAACATCGAGGTAAATGAAGAGAATCTCAGTCTTTTAGTAAAAAAATTTGAAAAATTTCTCAGGAAGAAAGGAACACAAAGAAGACCTCCTTTTCCTCCAAAGAAAACCCATCACAAAGGGGAAGGAACATCGTCAACTCCAACTTACTATGAATGCGGTAAACCGGGTCATATGAAAATGGAGTACCCAGTCTACTAAAAGAAGAAGGAGAAATTTGAAAAGAAACCCTTCAAAGAAAGAAAAGGAAGAAAAGCCTACATCGCATAGGATGAAAACGACATAGATTCAACTAACAGCTCAGATAGTGAGGAAGCCCATCTATGTCTCATGGCCAAAGGAAAAGAAGAAGAAAAAAGTGAAAATGAGGTAAGTTCTAATACTACTTTATTGTCTTCTTACGATGAGTTACAACATATCTTTGAAGAATTACATGACGAATCTGTAAAACTCACAAAATTAATTTCTTCTTCTAAGAAAATAATCTCTTCTCTAGAAAATCAAATTCTTGTTCTAAACAAAGAAATAGAAGAATTGAAAATTTAGAATGAAACTTTGGGAATTATTGATGCATGCGCAAATCATTCTTTATATGCTTCTACATCTTCATCTTTCTCTTCATGCCATTTACTTGAAAAAGAAATTGAAGATCTAAAGAATACTCTTTCTAAATTCACTTGTGGAAGGGACAATTTAAATATTTTATTAGGAAAATAAATAGTAGTTTTTCAAAAGGCCGGGATAGGTTATAACCCGAAAAATCAACAAAAATTATATAAGAATTTCTTTGTGCATTCAAGTACTTCAAGTAGTCCTTTTATTAAATATTTTTACTGTGGAAAGAAAGGACATAGTGTATCAACATGCAATGCAAGGAAAAACATTAATACAAAAATCGGAACGAAGATGGTTTGGGTTCCTAAGGGTACTATACCCAAAACTGACACACAAGGACCCAAGAAAATTTGGGTACCAAAAGTTAAAAATTGAATTTGTGTTGTAGGTGTGCTTGAAAGCCAGGAGCTCAAATTGGTATCTCGATAGTAGCTGCTCCAAGCACATGACCGGGGATGACTCAAAATTCACTTTGCTTATTCCCAAGAATCATGGACACATTACATATGGTGATAACAATAAAGGAAAAGTTCTTGGAATTAGCAAAGTCGGTAAGAATCCAAATTCCTTTATTGATAATGTGTTGCTTGTTGAAGGCTTGAAACATAACTTGCTTAGCATTAGCCAATTATGTGATAAAGGAAATAGGGTAATTTTTTATTCAAACTATTGCATAATTGAAGATAAAAATGATAAGTATGTTAAATTCATTGGTCATAGAGTAAACAACATTTATATGATTAGTCTTGATGATATATCCTCAAATGATGTGAAATGCCTTTTAAGTAAAGAAGATGAATCATGGTTATGACATAGGAGAATTGCACACATAGATCATCTAAAAAAGTTAGTCTCTAAAGAGTTAGTAATTAAACTACCCAAGCTCAATTTTAAAAAGGATATATTATGTGATGCATGTCAAAAGGAAAAATAAGTAAAGGTCTTTTTTAAAGCTAAAAATGTTATTTCAACCTCTAGACCCTTACAACTTTTGCACATGGATCTTTTTGGACCCTCTAAAACTATGAGCTTTGGTGGGAATTACTATGCTTTGGTGATTATGGATGATTTTTTTAGGTTTACATAGACTTTATTTCTTTCTCATAAAAGTGATGCATTTCTAGCCTTTAAGAAACTTGCCAAGGTTATCCAAAATGAAAAAGGTTTTTCAATTACATCCATAAGAAGTGACCATGGTGGTGAGTTTGAAAATCATGTTTTTAAAAATTTTTGTGATGAACATGACATTGAGCATAATTTTTCTGCCCCTAGAACTCCACAACAAAATAGAGTTGTAAAAAGGAAAAATCAATCTTTAGAAGAAATTGCGAGAACTATGCTCAATGAAGCTTCTCTTCCTAAGTATTTCTGGGCTGATGCGGTTAATACCGCGTGTTATGTAATGAATAGGGCCCTGATAAAGCCAATTTTAAAGAAAACCTCATATGAATTATATAAGGGAAGAAAGTCAAATATCTCACACTTTCATGTTTTTGGTTGTAAATGTTTTGTTTTAAATAATGGAAAGGATAACTTGGGAAAGTTTGATGCTAAGTCTGATGATGATATATTTCTTAGTTATTCCAATTATAGTAAGGCTTTTTGTATTTATAATAAAAGAACTATGACTATTGAAGAGTCTATTCATGTTGCCTTTGACGAATCTAATCCAAATGAGTCGAGAAAGGACTTTGTTGATGATATTGCAGAAATCTTAGCGGAAACACATTTGGACAGCAAAGAAAGAGAAGTTAAGGAACAAGAAGAAAATCAAAAAGATAAGCAAAGATAAGAGGAATCACAAGTCTTAGACCTTCTCAAAGAATAGCGGACTTCAAAATATCACTCTCTTGATCAAATTATAGGTGATGTGTCTAAAGGTGTAAGTACTCGCAATTCCCTTAGAAATATATGTATTCACTTAGCCTTTGTCTCTCAAATTGAACCTAAAGATATAATTGAAGCCTTTGATGATGAACATTGGCTTTTACCTATGCAATAAAAATTAAATCAATTTGAAAGAAATCAAGTTTGGGAATTAGTTCCTAGGCATATCAATCATCCTATAATTGGCACTAAATGGGTTTTTAGAAATAAACTTAATGAAAATGGGTTAATAACAAGAAACAAAGCTAGATTGGTCGCTAAAGGTTATAATCAAGAAGAATGAATAGATTATGAAGAAACCTATGCACATGTAGCTAGATTAGAAGCTATTAGAATATTACTTACATATGTTTGCATCATGGATTTTAAATTATATCAAATGGAAGTTAAAAGCGCTTTTTTAAATGGTTTTATTCAAGAAGAGGTATACGTTGAACAACCTCCAGGTTTTGAAAATCATAAACTACCCAACCATGTTTTTAAACTCAAAAAGGCCTTGTATGGCTTAAAACAAGCTCCCAGAACTTGGTATGAAAGGTTGAGTAAGTTTCTTTTAGAAAATATTTTTCGAGAGGAAAAGTCGATACAACCCTTTTCATTAAAAATAAAAAGCATGATATTTTTCTTGTACAAGTATATGTGAATGACATTATTTTTGGTGCTACTAATGAATCCCTTTGTAAAGATTTTGCTAAGACAATGCAGAATGAATTTGAAATGTCAATGATGGGAGAGCTAAATTTCTTCCTCGGACTTCAAATCATACAAACAAAGGAAGGGACATTCATAAATCAAACCAAATACTTCAAGGAATTGCTCAAGAGGTTCGAAATGGACAACGCTAAACATATGGCCACTCCAATGGGCACTTCTTGCTATTTGGACAAAGATGAAGGAAGTAAATTAGTAGAAATAACGAAATATAGAGGTATGATTGGATCTCTCCTCTATCTTACTGCTAGTAGGCCAGATATTATGTTTAGTGTATACATGTGTGCTAGATATCAGGCAAACCCTAAAGAATCTCATCTATGTGTTGTTAAACGAATAATGAAGTACCTAGTAGGCACTTCACAAATGGGCTTGTGGTACCCTAAGGGTGCCTCATGTAATCTAATAGGCTACTCCGACTCTGATTTTGCAAGATGTAAATTGGATAGGAAGAGTACTAGTGGGACATACCACTTGCTTGGTAGTTCTTTACTTTCTTGGCATAGCAAGAAGCAAAATAATGTGGCTTTGTCTACCACTGAGGCTGAATATGTTGCAGCCGGGAGTTGTTGTGCTCAAATCCTATGGATGAAGCAACAACTTCTAGACTATGGTCTTCAGCTTGATCACATTCCAATAAAATGTGATAACACTAGTACAATAAATCTCTCTAAGAATCTCATTTTGCATTCTAGAACAAAGCATATAGAGATAAGACATCACTTTATCAGAGATCATGTTCGAAAAGGGGATTGCATTCTTAAATTTGTTTAAACATCTAAGCAACTTGTAGATATTTTCAGTAAACCCCTAGCAAAGGAAGCATTCTTTTATATTAGAGGAGAATTGGGTATAATTGATCAATCCAATATATAAATGTTTGTAATTATTGCTTATTTATGGTTTTATCTCTCTCAAATTATTACAAACTTGAGCGTTAGAGATATCCCAAATCTTGTTTTTGCAGGTGTATTATATTTGGGTAAGTTTTTTTCTCTCTCTTAAATTTCAGTTCTAGATATGTGTTTTACTATGTTTCTGATAGTTTTATTCGAATAAATATAAGTTTATTCGAATGAAAATAAATCAGCTGCTCAAAAATGTGTTGCGTATCAGTGTTATTCGAATAACACTACATTTATTAGAATAAACTGACCCTTAGCAACTACAGTTTCTTGTTTTAATCTCTGCTTATTCGAATAAAATCTAAGCTTATTCGAATAAACTAACTTCCATGTCAGTTCTCCTTTTGCTGTAGCCTCATCTCTATTCGAATAAAGTTCAGCTTATTCAAATAACTTGAGACTTGTTTTATTAGTCTTTTCTGTTGCTCTTTGACTATTCGAATAACCCATAGGTTATTAGAATAAAATCTGTTAAATGGCCACAACACTTGGCTTTCCCTGATCCTCTATTCGAATAGATATTCATCCATACAAATAAACCCTAGCAGGCACTCTTTGACCCTTGAGTTTCTACGAAGGGTTATTCGAATAACCCCCTTGGTTATTCGAATAATCTCGGGCCTCTCATTTAAAAGGCCCCCTACGTGCTCAAACGTCTCACTCCTCGTCTCTCTGTTTCCTCTTCTGCTCTTCTCCTCCCCTGCCAACACCAATACCTCCACCATTTCCTTTTTTTTTTCTCTCTCTCTCTCCACCAACCCTCCAAACACCATGGCCTCTTCTTCTGGAAAGCGTCCTCGCACAAAGACTACCCCCTACAATAACCCACTTGACTTGCGAAGGCTCTCCACCAATGAAGAACACCGTGGCCGCTTCATTACCCACTTCTGGGAGCGCAATCTTGTCCAACCCAAATACCTTGACCTCTCCTTCTTTTAGCAGAATAGGGGTTTCAATTTTCTGACCCTGTTGCAAAATCAGGGAGTTCTGTAGCTCTGTTCTCATCGGGTCGTTCTCTACCCTGCTCTACTTAAGATGTTTTACTACAATCTGGCGATTGCTGGCCAAAATCTCCTCTTTGAGGTCTACGATCAGAATATCATCATCACTCCATAAGACTGGCAAATAATGTTTGGGTTATAGTTCGCTGGCACACCCATTGAAGAAGATGACAACTTTCTCCTCCTTGAGTTCGACAAAAATCAGACAATTGAAGACTTGCTGAAACCCGGTCTTGCCTTGCCAGACAAAGGGCTTAAAGGAGGAATGCTGAAAAGCCAAGATAGGCTCTTGCATTATGCTTATGCACATATCCTGGCTCCACGTGGTGGGAATTATGCCTATATTGGTGAAGATGACATCTTTATGCTCTGGATCTTGAAGAGCGGTCATAAAATCAACTGGCTTACGTTCATCATGAAGCATATGATGAAGGCTAAGGGCAAGGAAAAATCTGAATTGCCTTATGGTATTCTCATCACTACCTTGCTCGGCAAGTATCCTCAGGTGTTGGAGACTGAGCGTGTTATCGCCTTGACTCATCACAATGTCTTCGGATCCCACACTTTGCGCAAAATGAAGATGATCGAGACTGGTGAAGGCTGGGTGTACCCAAATGAGGTTGATGATGAGTTTGACCCAGCGAATCCTACTGCCCCTGCTCTAATCACTTTGGAGCAAATCATGGCTACCTTGCACGATAACCGCGCCTATATGGAACACACCTTCTCTATTCTTTTTGACATAATAGAAGGTGTTGAATGTAAGGTTACTGCCTTACGAGCTGCATCACCTGCCCCTGCACCTGCCTCTTCACCTCCGCCACCATATGCCTATTTCTAGGAGCTTTAGTTCTTCAGATCTTTGTTTTGCTTGTGTTTTATTTATTCCTGGCTCCTGTAATTGCATCTTTTTTATTAATGAATAAATAATATTTTTGTGGCCTATTCTAAGTATGATTTCCAATTATTCATTTGATTCTTTTCATGCTCTTATACTTGGATATTTGTTTATGGGACTTACCCCTCCTTTTTGCTCATGACAAAAGGGGGAGAAAAATTTATCTTTGAGAAAAGACAGGTAAAAATTAAAAAGAGATTTGATTCCAAATGAAAGGGGGAGCTGTGTAAATCTCTGATATCTCTGAATGCGTTACCTCTTATAATTAAAGAGGGAGAGTAAGCTTTTAATACCTCTTTGTGAATTCCAATTATATGCACTAACTCTTTTCTCATTGATAGTTTGTCATCATCAAAAAGCGGGAGAATATGATTGAACCTATGTCTTTGAAGAATTGTTTTGATGATAACAAACATGAAGACAAAAATGAAGATGAAGACCGAGTCCACAATCTTTTAAGGATAGCCTTAGGACTTAAAGTCTTGTTATACGGAGCTCACTGTAATATCTCACTGTTTTGAAAGATAAGATAATTTGGCTTTAAAAAGTAACTAAAATGTTTTTTGAAAGGAATTTAAAACTATTTTCAAACTATTTTTTAATTGTCTTATTCGAATAATGTCACTTCTATTCAAATAAGCCCATCCAGTAGATTCTGGTTTCCAAACAGTTATTCGAATAACATCTATATTATTCGAATAAAAGCTATTCAAATCCTGCTGCGAGCTTTCTGTTTTCAAATAGTTATTCGAATAGCACATTAGCTATTTGAATAAAAAGGTTTTTCATAACTTTTGATAAATGCATTATTCGAGTAACCCAGCTGTTATTCGAATAAACCTTTTCTCTCAGAACTCTATTTTCAACAGTGTTATTCGAATAATGAATAAAGCTATTTGAATAACCCATATCAGACTGCTCTTTACGAAGGTTTTATAAAATGTGTTATTCGAATAACACATTGTCCATTCGAATAAACACGAACATATACGAACTCTGATATGGAAATAAACGGCCATATTTGTTTGAATTTACGAGTTTTAATTACACCCAAGACCATTTTCTTGATTTGCTCTATAAATAGAGGCTTAGGGTCTCTTCTAAATTTGCCTAACCTTCTGAATAATTTTCTACTTGCTCTAACTTGTGAACTGTATTTTCTACGCTCCTTTTTGATCAAAAACTTTGAGATATTCTATGAGAGCTCCTTTAACACTTCAATTTGTATTATTTGCTCTGAGTGAGAGTTTCTCTTCATCTATTTCTGCTCTTCTGTATTGAGGGTAAGGTATCCCTCAAGGTTTGTATAAGGGTGAGGTATCCCTACAGGCTGAGGCTTTAGCACAAGGGTAGAGTTTCCCTATGTGTGAAAAGTGTTCTATTTTGTAACGGTAGCAAGCACCTATTGAAGCTTGTATACATTGTAAAAAATCTCGAACTATGTTTCGGGGACTGGACGTAGACCACAAGTGGTTGGTAGTCGAACCAGGATAAATATCGTGCCTGCTTTTCTTCTCTTTATCTCTTTATTTAATGCAAACTTAATTTTATTGCATATTTATTTAATTACGTTTCTTAATTTTCTTCTTCTTTATCTCGCAATTTCTCCTTTTATTTAATAGCTTCTATATTTGTATTTATTTCAAAAAGTGTTTGCGAAAAGTTTTTCTACTCAATTCACCCCCTCTTGAGTACTAGAAGCCACTTGGTAACAATAATAACCCCGGTCTAATCAGAGAAGACCTGGACTTACTGGAAGAAAGAAGAAACGTGGCTTACATACAGCCTGATGCGGATTAAAAATTACAAACCTAAGTGCAGGTTGTTTCAAGTAATAAATTCTCGGGAGTCCGAGGTCGATCCACAGGGAATTGATGAAGAAAAATTTATTTGACGTAAGGAAAATATTTTGTTACAATAATAAAAGTGATAAAACTTTGTCACAAATAAAAAAGAATTGCTTGGGTTAGGAGATCCACTCTTGGTAAATAAATTAAGGACAAGATTAATTCTTTTATAACTCAATTAGAATCCACACATAACGGAGGTTCCAATCAAAAAATACAACATTCAAAGTTCATTAAAAATTATATACGTAATTATATTATGATTCCTTTAATCATCTATTAACACCACCACTTATAAATGGGATCAAGCATTCATTGTACCAAAATCTTGTCTATAACAAATCAAGATCTCCACTTTACAAAGAGAGTTTCTAACACCAACACTTATAAATAGGTTCAAGCATTCATTGTGTCAATATTTTGTCTACAACAAATCAAGAACTCCACTTTACAAGGAGGGTTTCTAAATTGATTGGAAACAAAATACAATACGGATAATGACCACTTGAAAATATATCATTTAAGTACAAGAGAGAAATTAATCTAACATTATTTCATTACCAAGAGCTTCACTCTTTCACCCAAGCAAAATGAAACTTAGTTACTCATAGACAAGAAGAAAGGAAGAGAGAAAAAGAACATAACTTCAATTTAGAACAAAAGAAAATTACAACAAGATAATCAAACAACAAAATAGCATGATCTTGGTATTTAACACCCCAGTCTTCTAAATGATCAGCCAAGGCTCCCTTTTATAGAGGATTAGGGATACAAAATGACAAGGGGGTTGAATCATGAGTGAGTGGATGAGTGGAAAATGGGTGAAAAATGCCAAATGACTTTTGATGAGTGAAAAATTATGGAGATTCTTTGTCTCTGAAATCATTTAGCTCTGAAGTCATTGTATTCGTCATTTTTTCACCAAGTCGTCATGAAAGTTGTAGCCCTGGATCTTAGCTTTCAAATGCCATTAGTTTGAGTCCAAAAGAATTCCTACAACTCAAGAGATAGTCTAATTACTGTATATTGCTCAGGCCTAGTGACAGCTCCTATGTTCTGAATTCCAAGCCTAATATGACCCATTAGACCTCAGATTCTAGAAAGGTATTCAACATGAAAGTTGTATATTTAGGTCTTAACTATTAACCATCAAAATTTTAGCCCATTTAACATCCTATAGCCTGATTTATGTCATGAACAGTACACATAAGTCAAGCTATCAAGATCAGCACCTTACTTCTTGCTTCAACTCCAATTTTAGTTATCCAATCATGTGATTAGGCCTTTGAAGTCTTAATAAAAATTGTAGAGCTCTCTCTGATCTTTCAAATGCCACCAGAATCACCTCAAAAGGCCATCTACAGCCCAATATATGACCCAAATACAGAAACAGTGTAAGACATAAATCATGCTAAAAAAATCAATTAAGTCCAATTTGAGTCCAAACTTACAAAACATAACCAAACTCAATCAATTAAGTACATGGAGAGTGTAAATGACTAAAAATGAGAGTTTATTAATGTATCAAATATGTGATTATTAAAATTTTTTACACTCAACTTTTTGCACTCCTGGGCAAAACACACAAGACCAAAACTAAAAAAAACGAAACAGACTCAAAAGCTAAACACTCTAAAAGACTTAATTTCTAATAATATTTAAGAACGAAGAGCAACCAATCATTTAAGTAATTAAAACATTTATGAGGTAATGTTTCTTCACATCTCAAACCAACAAGTAAGGAAACTTCAATTGAAAAGCATGAGTCAAGAATGATATATCTTCACAAGATTCACTCTCAATTCCTCAAGTGTTAAAAAGGTAGGTATTTTACTCAATTCAACCCATGAAAATTGTACTACCATAAGCTTGCTTATCTTTTACTTCTCCACTACTCAGAACACATGTACACACAAATCATGAGGACTTTATTCAAGGTTGTAATGGGGTCAAGGTAAAGGAAGAGGTAATATGGATATGACAAGTTAAATACCAAAGAGAATAAAAGAGCATGAGAGCTGAGTTCAATTAACAAGCATGAAAGTTCATCCCAGCTCCACCTAATGCAAATTCCCTTTACATATTCTTTTTCTTTCCTTTATTGCCTTGTTGATCCTTATATATATATATATATATATATATATATATTTTTTTTATTTTTTTGAAGATGAACATAATATATACATTTTTTTACCAATTATTCTGTACACACACCCCCACACTTGTTCAAGAACTCATCCAATGACAAAGCTAATGTTCTTTTATTTCCTAAGGCCAAGTAAGAACATGATTTTTTTTAAGGCACATAATGAGTTCGAAACAAAGAATGGTCAAATAAGTTCAAAGAGGTTAAGCAAGGAAAAATATACAATGTTGGCTATTTAGTTAAAGTAGTTATATCAAGAAAAATGTCTCAATCATATTTATGTATGCATATGAAAATGTAGTCTCAAAAAGAATCAAAGCAAGTTCTAGAGTAACAATTCCATGAGTGAGATTCACACAAGAAAGAAGAGAATAGTACAAATGTTCAATCAATTCATCAATAGGTTCAAAATCTCACAAGGCATAATTCTATCATTCTCAATCTATTAATTCAACATTCATAACCAAGTATGTGATTTTTAAGAAAGAAGACAATTAACTCAATCATGCAAATTTTCCTGAATTTGAATTACTACTTCTACACAAACTACTTATCTACCTAATTACTCCTTACTCCGCCACCAATTTTGATGCGTCTTAAGAGTAAATAATTTACTCCTTACTCTGTCATCCCTAATTACTTTTGTTGTTAATAAATTGATGCCAAACATATAAACACAACAAACATATTAACAAACACACTTCTTAATTTTTTTAAAAAATTTTTTTTGGGTTTTTTTTTTACACAACTATCCTTCCCCCCAATCAGATCACAACATAGTCTTCAATGTCAAACATAGATAGGTAAATGACAGAAGATAGTACTTGTTGTTGCAATTACTGAAAAGAGAAACCTCACACAAATTTAAACAGAAACAAAGTACAATGAATAAAACCAAAGCTTGTAATTATTTAAATAGTTAGAGTGTTTGGCATGACTTGCTTTTTATACTGCTTCCCTCACCGCTTCCTTCTAACCAATCTATCTGAGCTGTTACTGGATCAGGTTCAAAAACAAAAGCTTCTAATTTATCAATCAACTCATCAACAGTGGAAGCAGAGATAAGGAGTCGTCTTGCTGAAGGTGTGACAAATTTCTGTTCCACAGCATGGTCAACAAAAGATAACAAATTATCAAAGAAATTATTAACATTCAACAAACCTATGAGTTTATGGTAGATGTTCAGTTGGGCCTAAGAGACAATTTGAAAGACTTCTTCCAAAGTATCAAAACCACCAAGTAAGGCTATGAATGCATCAGAATTTTTAAGCATTGCCTTCATTCGTCCATGCATAGATGATACTTGAAGTTCCAGCCTAATTGTCTTTCCAATGATGTTCCTTCGAGTTAAAGGTTCAGGAATGACACCTAAAACTTGACCACCTCTTACAAATGCAGAAAGTGATATAGCCCCTATTAACTCAATGTTACCTCCCCCATATGCTACACGAATGTTCCTTGCAGCAAGTGTTCTACCAACAGTGCTTGCTGCATTTACAAACTCTAAACTCTTCCCATAACTTGTCTCACAAAATACATAGATACTGGCAAATCTACAAATAGAAGAAGAAGCTCCCTCCATTTCTATACTCACACTCTCTTTGAATGATTATGAGTTGTAGGAAAGTGAAGAAAATAGAGCTTAAATAGGGAAGGAAATAAAAAAAGTAATAATAGCTCCTATATGGGTAGGTTGGCTGTTGTAAAAAAACTTTGAAATTAAGAAACACAGTTTTTTTTTAAAATTTTTTATTTTTTTATTTTTTTTATTTTTTATTTTACTTCAAGAAAATCATCAAGGTAAAGAAGTTTAGAAACCCCTGAAGAACCCCGCCCAAAGGATCGTTTGTCCAAAACTAAAATACAACAAAATCATATAAAGATAAAATAATAATAACAAATGATGACATACCTTAATGTACAAGTTTCATGGCGTATCTTTATACTGTTCATCATGAGTGCAGTAATACCAAGACGGCTTAGCCAATCTGGGAATTCTTCTCCCTCCCGTTTGTTTGAAGAAAAGAGAATGAAGAAACCATTGTGAGTTTCCATCCTGGGTCTAGAACCTAGAGAACTCACACTTGGGTTCGTAACATCAACAAAGATGCTAAAATTTGAAACCCGCAATGTCCAAGATCCAGACTGCTCAATCCCAAGGCGCTGAGAGCCCCTTCTAATAAAAGAAAGGATCAAGCTCAGATGCCTCTACGCTTTAGCAGCCGCAGGTTACTTCTCACTAATAACCAAAGTGGGACACTTCTACCTGTCCATCAACTCCACAATGCCTAGATGGTGAACATTGGGTTGTGGAGTGTGGATCTCTACAGAGCATGGTACACGAACCTTATTTACGGACTGGTGTGCGATGGTCCACCCGAGTCAATGACAGTGGTCCGCTTGCCATTTGGAAGGGCTCCTAATCTAATTAAAGACCAAGTACAACTGAAGTTTTGCCCTTTTTTATTCTTTTTTATTTCTTTTATTTCTTTTATTTCTCTTTTTTTCTTCTTTTTTTTGAAGATGTACAAGATAATATATACATGTTGTTGTGATTGTGGCTCACATCTTTCTCTGGTTTTACGTCTAGTAACGACTTAAACGCCTTCTATGAGTCGAGGATAAGCTTCCCATCCAATTTTCTTATAAATTGGCAAACAGGGTCTTTTTGAGTCAGATTCCCAAAACTGTAACGCTTTTGCTTGTCCTTGAAGAGATTCCACAAACTAAGAAGTTCACGATGCACAACTCCACTAGAATGCGTCTTAAGAGTCAATAAGATATCATTTAATGACTCCTTACTCAGTCCATTCTTGATAAAGTAAATTTTATCTTCTCGATTTGTGAAAACCATTCCCAAAGAACGACATAGCGTGTTGCAATTCCATCATGCACATTTGTAACAAACTTGCATTCTTTTTGCTATTCTCCTTTTTGAAAACTAACTTTTACCGAGACTTGGCATGTATGGGACAAATGAATCTGAAAATTCACCATCTAAACAAACCTTTGCTTTGATTATCCAGCGTATATCTTCTAGGATGCCCTTGTATATTAACAGTCTCAATCTTTCACACTTAGCTTTGTAGATTTTGGTTAGAGCATTTTTAGAAATAGAAGGGAAATATTTTCTTAGATTTGAGAGAATGACATCCATTTTGAAGGAGAAGGAATCAGCTATTGTAGGAAACTGAAAAATAAACCGACTTGAGAGTCACGGAGTACCGTTATCCACCACTTAATCGGGAACACAAAGAATTGCAAAAAGAAAGAAACAAAATGAAAATAAATTCTACTCATAACAAGGATTAGAAAGGGAGATGGATTCTACCTCAACAACTTGATGTTCCAGAAATGGTTTGAGTCTTTGTCCATTGACCTTAAATACATTACCATTCCTAAGGTTCTCAATGTCTATGGCCCCATGAGGATACACATGTTTGACAATAAAAGGACTAATCCACCTAGATCTCAATTTTTCAAGGAATAGGTGAAGATGAGAATTATAAAGCAGAACTTTTTGACCAATTTCAAAAGATTTTCTCAAAATTGATTTGTCATGAAAAGCTTTTGTTCTAACTTTATAAATTTTTGAGTTTTCATATGCATCATTTCTCAATTCCTCAAGTTCATTCAATTGTAATTTGCGTAACTTGGAAGCATCATCAAGATTTGAGTTGAAAGCTTTAATGGCCCAAAATGCTTTATGCTCCAATTCTACAGGCAAGTGACAAGGTTTTCTATAGACTAACCGATAGGGTGACATGCCTAAAGATGTTTTGAAAGCAGTACGGTAAGCCCAAAGTACATCATTTAATCTTAAAGACTAATCTTTACGATTTGGCTTAACCATTTTTTTCCAAAATTTGTTTAATCTCACTATTTGCTAATTCTACTTGTCCACTTGTTTGAGGGTGATAAGGGGTAGCAATTTTGTGTGTGATGCCATATTTCTTCATTAAAGATTAAAATGGTTTATTACAAAAATATTTTCCCCCATCACTGATGATAGCTCGAGGGATTCCAAATCGACTCAAAATATTTTCTTTTAAAAATTTCAGAACAATTTTGTGATCATTGTTTCAACATGGAATCGCGTCAATCCATTTTAAGACATAATCAACTGCAACCAAAATATACACAAATCCAAGTGATGATGGAAATGGACCCATGAAATCAATTCCCTAACAATTAAAAAGTTCAATGACACTGATAAGGTTCAAAGGCATCATGTCTCTTTTAGAAATGGAACCCAATTTCTGACAACTTTCATAACTTTTACAAAAAATATAGCTGTCCTTAAATAATGTGGGCCAATAAAATCTATACTGCAAGATTTTTGCGGTTGTTTTCTTTGAAGAAAAATGACCTCCACATGCTTCTGAATGACAAAATTTAATGACACTACTTACCTCACTGTGGGGTACACATCTCCAAAAAATTTGATCAGGGCAATATTTGAACAAATATGGGTCATCCCAATAGAAACTTTTCACCTCAATCAAAAAAATTTTCTGTCTTGGTGCGTCCATTGAGGCGGCATCTTACCTGTTACAAGAAAATTGACAATGTTAGTAAACCAATGCATGAAATTGACAGAAAATAAAAATTCATCGGGAAAAAAATCATTGATAGGTGTGCTATCAAAAGATGAGCATGTTGTAAGTCTGGACAAATGATCTACTATAACATTTTCGGCTCCTTTCTTATCTTTTATTGTGATGTTGAATTCTTGAAGCAACAAGATCCACCGTATCAACCTAGGTTTGGCATCCTGCTTAGATATTAAATATCTAACAGCAGCATGATCAGTGAAAACAATAGTGGAAGAACCAATTAAATAAGCTCAAAATTTGTCCAATGTAAAAATTACAGCAAGTAGTTTTTTTTCAGTAGTGGTGTAATTCATTTGTGCACTATTCAAAGTTCAAGTTACGTAATAAATTACATGAGGTTTACCTTCCTTTCTCTATCCTAAAACAGCACCAACAGCAAAATTACTAGCATCACACATCAACTCAAAAGGTAAAGACCAGTTAGGAGATTGCATAATAGGAGCAAAAGTCAAAAGACCGATTAATTTTTCGAAAGATTTCTGAAAATCTTGGGTCCAATCAAATGGTGCATCTTTAGTTAGAAGATTACATAAAGGTCTAGATACGACACTAAAGTCCTTAACGAATCTTCTGTAAAATCCTGCATACCCTAAAAGGAACGAACTTCTCTGACTGTTTTTGGGGGAGGCAAATGAGCAATTAATTCAAATTTAACATTATCAACTTCAATTCCCTTAAAAGATATCACATGACCTAATACTATTCCTGAGGTAACCATGTAATAACTTTTTTCCCAATTTAACACAAATCTTTTTTCATTGCATCTTTTAAGAACTTTTTCCAAATTATTAAGACAATTTTCAAAAGAATTTCTAAAAACTGTCAGATCATCCATGAAAACCTCTAAATAATGCTCAATCATGTCACTGAAAATACTTAACATGCATCTTTGAAAGGTTGCTGGAGCATTACAAAGACCAAAAGATATTCTTCTATATGTAAAAGTGCCAAAGGGGCACGTAAAAGTGGTCTTTCTTGATCCTCTAATGCAATTGGTATTTGATTATACCCTGAATAACCATCAAGAAAACAATAGCAGGGATGTCCTGCTACTCTTTCCAGAATATAATCAAGAAATGGCAAGGGGAAATGATCTTTCCTAGTGGTTGCATTCAATTTTCTAAAATCAATACACATATGCTAACTAGATGAGACTCGGGTAGGTATTAATTATCCTTTTTCATTTTCAACCACTGTTATTCCAGATTTTTAGGTACAACTTGTGTAGGGCTTACCCACTGGCTATCAGAGATAGGATAGATAATTCAAACATCAAGTAATTTAAGAACTTCAGCTCTAACTACCTCTTTTATATGTGGATTTAATCTTGTTGATACCCAATTTTGTCCATAATTTTTTTTATTTTTGTTACTTAATCAACGTATGAACACTTAATTTTGTCCATAAAGTTTATTTCTAAACCTTGAAAAAAACAAATGAAAATCTGAAAAAAATAAAATGAAAAAATGAAAAAAATGAAGAAAGTTGAAAAACTAAAGTGTCTAAGTCCCACATTGGAGAAGCCATGCTCCTTCCCCTCCCCTCCTCCTATATATAGGGGTGGTTCTCATTTGTTTTGGACACATCCAAAAAAAATTATACACTTGGGCTTAATACAAAGTATAAGAGCTCGAGAACTTTAGTAAATTTTTTTACTTGAGCTTAATACTAAGTATAAGAGCCCGAGACTTTAGTAAAAAAAATTTTTCCTCCATGCAAGTGGGTTGCTTTTCAAGGTTTGATTTGAAAATAACGCGTGAGGCTCTGTGCAGAATTCTTTGAGCATAACATTTTTATATGCCTTTGAGGTAAGCTTGCTCTCCCTTTCTTTTTTTTTGGTTTGTTTGTATTTGTATTTGTATTTTTTTATTTTAAGAAAATATCTAAAAACATATAAAAAGAGAAAAATTTAAAAATAAAATAAAAAAAATGAAAAAATTTTAAAGGATTAAAAAAATAAAATTTTCGTTTCTCATTGTTGTGTTTAATTTAGTTTTTATGTTATTTTATTTACTTGGCTCATGGTATGACAATGTGTTGTTGTGCAACTACTTAGTTGTCCTTGTGCATGCCTTAAAATAAAATAAAAATCTTTTAATCTATGCAATGACCAATGATGATGATTGAATAGCGGATGTTATCTTCAATGTCGTTTGGATCATAAGGGTTTATTGAGTAGCCTGGTGCTAACTTGAACCTCGTGCAAGAATGGATTTGTCTTCAAACAAAATCCCTTTTCAAAAATCTCTTTCTTAATTAAAATCAATCAACCCACAATTATTTTCTAAAGAACTACGTGACTTTGAGTTCTCCATTGCACCAGGAGATACGTAAGAGCAGAAATCCATTTCTGTCAAGCTAAAAAAAAATTCATAATTTGGTCGTTTCTTTTTTTTCTTTTCAAAAAATAAAAAAAATAAAAAATAATTACAAAGTCTTTTGTTTAAAGGGGTAAAAATAAATATATTTGAAATTATTAAAATTTGCACAACTAACTTAAGGTACCGTTCATGGAACGGGCAGTGTAGGATGCTAATACCTTCCCTACCTGTAATCGATTCCTGAATCCAAACTCATTTTCAAAAGACCAGTTTTCCTGATAAAAGGTTTTTTCTAATGTTTTTCCAATTTAAATAAACATTGGTGGCGACTCCATTGATTTTATATTTTTTTGTCATCCCGTTGCGATCCCGGTTGCGACAGCTGGCGACTCCACTGGGGAGACTTAAAGAGTCAGGCCTGTTGTTGTTAGTTGTGCAAATTTTTAATAATCTTTTATTTATTTATTTTACCCTCTTTGTCTTTGTTTTTGTTTTCTTATTTGTTTGTAAATGTATTTTATTTAGTACTTTTATGTAAATATCTAATAGCATTATTTCATGTATATTGTGACTTGTATATATATTTTGTACTTAATTGTTAAAACCCTAGGGTAGACGATTGCTGGCTGGCTGTTGTATATATGTTTTGCAGGTTGGGGTATTTTTGTCTTTTAAGTTTTTGTACAGATTTTTTATGCTCCTTCACACACGTCACTAATCACTTACCTCACACACTTTTTGGGCTCTATACCCGAGTCTGTGCGAACCCGAGGAGTATGAGGGGTCTCGACTTTTGTTATTGAGGAGCCTTGTGCTCACTTGGCATTTGTTGAGACACCACTCAGATTGTTACCAGTATCATGGACTAGTCATATTGAGAGGGTTCATCCCTACTTGTGATTAATTCATGAATTGGATCCTTATCTTTCGAGATGGGGGCAATCTGGGGACCATGACTTTTTTAGAAGTTCAGATCTATCCTGAAAAATCTTGCACTGATAGGTTGAACATAATGACCTCGAAAGTTAGAGTCATCTAGCTTCTTAGATTGCATCTGATTAGGACACAAAGGAAGCGTTCTTTTTCTTTATCTGTCTATTCCTCATGTCCTCCATCTTTGCATTCTTTTTGGCAAAAAAAAAATTCAATAAAAAATGATACATCATATAACATTTTCATTCCTAGCATTTTTTTTTCATTATTCATCTATCTCTCATGTCATTCATTCTTGCTTTTAAAAAAAAAAGATATATCATTTTGTATTTTCATTACATTCTTAGCATTCATAAAAAAAAAAAAAAAAAACATCATTTTATATTTTCATGACAATCCTAGCATCAAAAAAGCAAAAAAAAAAAAATCATCTTGCATTTTTATAACATTCCTAACAAAAAAAACATCATCCTATATTTTCATAGCATTCTTAGCATTCAAAAACAAAAGAAAAATATACATTATCTTGCATTTTCATAGCATTCTTAGCATAAAATAAAAGAGATACATTATCTTGCATTTGCATTACATCCCCATAAAAAATATCATCTTGCATTTTCATCGCATTCCTAACTCTAAAAAAGGGAAAGAAAGAAAAAGATACATCATTTTGCATTACCATGACATTCATAGCATTTTTTTTCAAAAAAAAAATCATTTGCATAATACTTTGCATGCATGCATGTTGCCAATTCTGTTCAGTCAATGTTGATAATTGCATATTCACATCATGTTTCACCAAGCGGAAAAGTGGGCACTATAACGAAAAAATTACTTCCGCGACACCCTTACAGGACTCATTCTCAAGCAAGGATCATGGACAAAATAGAACGAACTCAAAAGCTGAGGGATGAGGTGAATTAACTCAGAGAACAAGTGTCCAAGATGATGGAGATGTTACAGTCCATAGAAAATAGAAGGAGCACAAATGGGAATCCCTCAGTGGCAAACGAGGGACATCCGACCACACCTCCTCACCTGTCTGGTTTCTCTCCAACCCTTCTGCAATACCAAGACTTTAATCCTCAAGGTGTTGTGATGCTGCTTACCACTCAACCCTCAGTCACCAGTTCTCAGGAAAACCAAGTGCCACCCTTCCTACCATATGGCTTCCGTCCCAACTATGTACCGTCGTTAACCACCAATGCCCCTGGTAATAGCATGCCAGCAGTGACACCAACTTCAAACCTGCTGAACTTCACCCAAACTCAAGTCACTCAGCTGAATGTCAATGAAACTCCGCCAATACAACACCTATTTCTCCCTTTTATCCCATTATATGGCTTCCCTTCTAGCTTTGTACCACCACAGGTTGCCAATTCCCTTGACAGTGGCATGCCTACTTCAAACTCATTGAGCATAACCCAACCATATGCCCATTACCCAGATACCAGCGGAACCCCACTAGTGCAACATTTTGTCACCACTTTCATGCCTCAATACCCATTAAGTTCTTTTGTTGAAAATCCTCAGTTCAAAGAGAGATGGGAAACTTTGGAAGAAAGATTATGGGTCATTGAAAGAGTTGGTTGTTATGGCCTCAAGGATGCTACTGAGCTTTGTCTTATCCCTGATGTTGTCATTCCCCCAAAGTTTAAGGTCCCAGATTTTGATAAATATAAGGGGACTACTTGCCCAAAGAATCACTTGACAATGTACATTCGCAAGATGGCTTCACAAGCTCACGATAACAAGTTGTTAATCCATTTCTTCTAAGACAGTCTAACTGGGGCAGCTTTGAATTGGTACACACATCTTGAGCGTGCCCATATAAGGAGTTTCAAGGATTTAGCTGATTCCTTTGTAAAGTAGTATAAGTACAACATGGACATGGCACCAGATAGAATGCAATTACGAAGCATGTCTAAGAAAGATGCTGAGACCTTCAAGGAATATGCTCAGAGGTGGAGGGAAATAGCTGCACAAGTAGAATCCCCTTTGTCAGAAAAAGAGATGGTTGTTATGTTCACTGATACACTGCACACGCCATTCTATAATCATATGATTGGGAGTGTGTCGTCGAACTTTTCAGATATTGTGGTAATTGGTGAAATGATTGAAAGGGAAATGAAAAAGGGAAGACTGCACCAAATGAATGACGACCAGGCAAGTATGAAAAATGTTGAACCGACTGAGGGTGGGCTTCAAGTCGAATGAGTTAAATGGGGCTTCAGAAAAACTCATAGATGACAACGGTTACCTAAATAGTAAATCACCAAGCATTGTCAGAGGTTTCTACACATAGGCTCTGCAATAAGGGTGAATACTTACAATAGTCGATCAGGGGCAATCTTAGAAAGTTCGACAAGGTGGTGATTCATTTTTCTAACCGTTGGGAATGAACCATATCTTGGAGTCCTCCAGCACTGGGAAATTTCTGAGCAGCTGGTATTCTGATTTGTTTATCAAGTTATTATCATGAAACAATGGTTTAATTGTATTGACCCTCATGCTTGTTCAATCATTGAAACCATTTGGGTTTTTGAACTTATGTGAACTTTCTTGAAGCATTAAGGTGATGGATTTGCGTTGATTTCAATATACTTTATTTCATTTTCCCATGTTCTTGGCACTCTTGTTCTTGCCAGATCTTTCTTGTCATTCTTTTCTTCCCTTTACTTGTGTTCTTTTAGTTCGGATTCCATAGGGCACTCATTCTGGAAATTTTTTGTGGTCATGAGACCCATGAGTGCAGGTGTTCTTTGCACAAAAAAAAATCAAAAAATCAAAAAAAAAAGAGAAAAATAAAGGGAGCAAATAAATAATCATTTAGTGTGTATTATCTTTTTGTCTCTAAATTAAATTTTTTAAAAATGAGCAATCTAGATTTGAAATGAAGATTGACCATCTTTCTCTCTTACAAGAATTCATCTTCCCTCGTTGTCCCATTTTGAGCTTAAAAGCTTCCTTCAATAAACCTTGGACAAGGATCACCCCTACAATAGGGGAAATCACAAAATAAAAGTTGTCAAGGTGATTATTTGGAAACACAATAAAAAAGGGAAAGGAAGAAAAAAGTGAAAGGGGCGGAAAGTAAAAGTAGAAAATTTGATAAAGTTCAAGTTTGAATAATGATGAAAAAGAGGGAGAATAACAAGAGAAAAGTATGCTTGAAAGTGCAAAAGCAATTGATAAATTTTAAGTTTGAACAAGGATCCTTGGTCCCACTTAACCTTTAAATACTTGTTTGAGCCTTATACCTTTCCTTTCATAACCCTTAACCTTGGCCACATTACAAGCCTTAAAAAGTCCATTCTGATCAATGAAAGGTCATTTTCATTTTCATCAACTTTAATTTTGAGACAAAAAGTTCATGCATTACTGAATTTGTAATCCTTGCTCTTTTTTAAAAATAAAAAAAAACAACAAAATTGTTAGGCTGAAAACCCGTAAGGGCGGCTTAAAAAAAAGGGATAAGAAAAAAAGGGAGACTTACATTAGGGCAAATTGTTACCCTGTTCAAGCTGGCCCTACACTGGGACAAATCTTTTGGTTCAACTCAGCTCTACATTGGGGCAAGTCTCTATCCTATTCAATTCAGCCTTACGGTAGGACAAATCTTTTGGTTCAACTTGGCTCTACATTGGGGCAAGTCTCTACCCTTTTCAATTTGGCTCTAAACTGGGGCAATTTGTTTTGTTTTATTTGGCCTTACATTGGGGCAAATAAAAAAAGACTATTGACTTTCGTACTATTCCACTTCTTGTGTCTTTATCTTTTGTAAATGTCCTTTGTGTCAAAAAGTTTCTCAGTTAGTAAATATCTTTCTTATTGTACTCTTGAGTCCATGCATATCTGGTACATAATACTTTAGGTTGGGTGAACATGAGTACAATAGTACAATTTAACCATCTAATGGTAGCCTCTTGTTGAACAACTCAAGTCAAAGGAACTCTAAAGTTTCAATCGATGAAGAGAATGACATCCTCAATGGATAATTCAGATTGAAGTGTGTCTGATGGAAATAAGAACCTTTGGAAATAAGAATCTTTGGGGAAAGAAAGTTCCAAGCTTCTACACAGGCCATATCTAATGAAGGGAAATTTGAACAAATTGGCAATGATCCCCTTTGAATATAAGTTTTCCATGAAGCATTTGGTTCAAAACTTTGGCAAAAAAAAAAAAAGGTTTTTCTCAAGTACATTCACTTCTTTGACTCATGACTCATTGTGCAAATTCTTGGGCTCAAGGCCCACTGCATGAGTTTTTAGGTTCAAGGCCCACTGCATAAAGTTTTCTGGCTCGAGGCCCTTTAAGTGTTGATGAGAAAAGAAAAGATGACCAGACAAATCATAAAGGTCAATCAACGAATGTTACTATTCAATCTCGATCCTATTGTGGAAAAAGTCCTTAAGGGTTGTGGAACTAAGAGTGACTTAATCAAAGCTCTGAAGTGTAAAAAGAAAAATAAAAAAAAAAGAAAAAAAATTTGCTTACTCAATTTGTTCATGAGAATCCCTACAGTAGGGCATTCATTGCATCATGCATCATTTCTGGAATCACATGCATTATCCTCAAGCATCACATCCATTGCATCATCATGCATCCATTGCATTATGCATTGTCTCAGGCATCACATGCATTTACAAAATCAGCACCCATTGTGTTTTAGTTTCTGGGTCCTCGCACCCATTGCTTCCACAACAAGTCAAGGCCTTGTGCCCATTGCCTTTTACCTTTCTGTCTAGCTTCGATGGGCACCCTATCCCACAAGCTGCTTGTTGTTTACTTTTCTGTCCAGCTTCGATGGGCACCCTATCCCACAAGCTGCTTGTTGTTTACTTTTCTGTCCAGCTTCGATGGGCACCCTACTCCACAAGCTGTTTGCTGTTTACCTTTCCTATCAAGCTTCGATAGGCACCCTACCCCATAAGCTGTTTGTTATTTTACCTTTCCGTTAGGCTTCAATGGGTACCCTACCCCAAGAGCTATTTGTTGTTTACCTCTCTGTCCAGCTTCGATGGGCATCCTACCCCACAAGCTGTTTGCTTTTTACCTTTCCGTCCAGCTTCGATGGGCCCCCTACCCCACAAGCTGTTTGTTGTTTACCTTTCTATCCAGCTTCGATGGGCACCCTACCCCACAAGCTGTTTGTTGTTTACTTTTCTGTCCAGCTTCGATGGGCACCCTACCCCATAAGCTGTTTGCTTTTTACCTTTCCATCCAGCTTTGATGGGTACCCTACCCCACAAGCTTTTTGCTTTTTACCTTTCCATCCAGCTTCGATGGGCACCCTACCCCACAAGCTGTTTGCCTTTTTACCTTTCCGTCCAGCTTCGATGGGCACCCTACCTCACAAGTTGTTTGCTGTTTACCTTTCCTATCAAGCTTCGATGGGCACCCTACCCCACAAGCTGTTTGTTGTTTACCTTTCTATCCAACTTCGGTGGATACCCAACTCCGCAAGCTTTGTGTCTTTCATTTTACCTTTCCTGTCAAGCTTTGACGGATACCTGACTCCGCAAGCTTTTTACCTTTTCTGTTAAGCTTCGACAGATACCCAACTCTGCAAGCTTTTTACCTTTTCTGTCAAGCTTTGGCAGATACCTGACTCCGCAAGCTTTTTACCTTTCTATTGTCAAGCTTCGGCGGATAGCCAACGCCGCAAGCTTTGTGTCTTTTCTGTTTTAAGTTTTCTATCAAGTTTCAGTGGATACCTGACTCCGCAAGCTTTATGCCTTTTCTGTTTTCAAGCTTCAGCAGGATACCCGACTCCGCAAGCTTTTCACCTTTCTGTTGTCAAGCTTCGATGGATACCCGACTCCGCAAGCTTTGTGTCTTTTCTATTTTAAGTTTTCTGCCAAGTTTCAGTGGATACCTGACTCCGCAAGCTTTGTGCCTTTTTTGTTTTCAAGCTTCAGCAGGATACCCGACTCCGCAAGCTTTGTGCTCTTTTCAAGCTTCAGCAGGATATCCGACTCCGCAAGCTTTTTACCTTTCTGTTGTCAAGTTTCGGCGGATGCCCGACTCCGCAAGCTTTGTGTCTTTTCTGTTTTAAGTTTCAGCGGATACCTGACTCCGCAAGCTTTGTGCCTTTTCTGTTTTCAAGTTTCAGCAGGATACCTGACTCTGCAAGCTCTGTGTCTTTTCTGTTTATTGTCAAGTTTCAGCGGATACCCGACTCCGCAAGCTTTGTGCCTTTTCTGTTTTCAAGCTTTAGTAGGATACCCGACTCCGCAAGCTTTTTGCTTTTCCTATTTTTATTTTTGTTTCATTTTACATCAATCTACACAAAAAAAAAAGAGAAAAATCAAATTTTCATGGACAAAATTGAATCAATTCATTTGCTTTTCATTTAATTTAAATGTAAAGCAAAGGGGGGCAGCTGTTGATACCCAATTTTATCCATAATTTTTTTATTTTTGTTACTTAATCAAGGTATGAACACTTAATTTTGTCCATAAAGTTTATTTCTAAACCTTGAAAAAAAAATGAAAATTTGAAAAAAATAAAATGAAAAAATGAAAAAAATGAAGAAAGTTGAAAAACTAAAGTGTCTAAGTCCCACATTGGAGAAGCCATGCTCCTTCCCCTCCCCTCCTCCTATATATAGGGGTGGTTCTCATTTGTTTTGGACACATCCAGAAAAAATTATACACTTGGGCTTAATACAAAGTATAAGAGCTCGAGAACTTTAGTAAATTTTTTTACTTGAGCTTAATACTAAGTATAAGAGCCCGAGGCTTTAGTAAAATTTTTTTTCCTCCATGCAAGTGGGTTGCTTTTCAAGGTTCGATTTGAAGAGAACGCGTGAGGCTCTGTGCAGAATTCTTTGAGCATAACATTTTTATACGCCTTTGAGGTAAGCTTGCTCTCCCTTTCTTTTTTTTGGTTTGTTTGTATTTTTATTTTTATTTTTTTATTTTAAGAAAAAATCTAAAAACATATAAAAAAGAGAAAAATTTAAAAATAAAATAAAAAAATGAAAAAATGTTAAAGGATAAAAAAAAAAAATTTTTGTTTTTCATTGTTGTGTTTAATTTAGTTTTTATGTTATTTTATTTACTTTACTTATGGTATGAAAATGTGTTGTTGTGTAACTACTTAGTTGTCCTTGTGCATGTCTTAAAATAAAATAATTTTTTTTTAATCCATGCAATGACTAATGATGATGATTGAATAGCGGATGTTATCTTCAATGTCGTTTGGATCATAAGGGTTTATTGAGTAGCCTGGTGCTAACTTGAACCTCGTGCAAGAATGGATTTGTTTTCAAACAAAATCCCTTTTCAAAAATCTCTTTCTTAATTAAAATCAACCAACCCACAATTATTTTCTAAAGAACTACGTGACTTTGAGTTCTCCATTGCACCAGGAGATACATAGGAGTAGAAATCCATTTCTGTCAAGCCAAAATTTTTTTTTTCATAATTTGGTCGTTTCTTTTTTTTTCTTTTCAAAAAATAAAAAAAATAAAAAATAATTACAAAGTCTTTTGTTTAAAGGGGTAAAAATAAATATATTTGAAATTATTAAAATTTGCACAACTAACTTAAGATACCGTTCATGGAACGGGCAGTGTTAGGTGCTAATACCTTCCCTACCTGTAATCGATTTCCGAATCCAAACTCATTTTCAAAAGACCAGTTTTCCTGATAAAAGGTTTTTTCTAATGTTTTCCCAATTTAAATAAACATTGGTGGCGACTCCATTGATTTTATATTTTTTTTGTCGTCCCGTTGAGATCCCGGTTGCGACAAATCTTCTTTGAGGTCATTGAGATGCTTTAACATTATCATCTAAATGTATTCTATATGTACAAATTAATAGATTAATACCTTTTATGTCCTTTATTGTCCATCCAATTACACTTTTATGCCTTTTAAGTACTTCTATCAACATACCTTCTTGTTCTTTGGTCAGGGATGAGGAAATTACCACTGGAAAGCTTTGTTCTTCTCCCAAAAATGTGTACTTCAACCCAGCAGGTAATGGCTTTAGTTCCAGTGTGGGTACTTCTTCATGGCTATCATCATTCATGGGTTTTAGCTCTTCGAATCTCGACTTCCATCCTTTATATTCTATTACCTGTGTACAGTCAAGCAAAGACCATATTTCAGAAACATCATCATCTAATTGTGTAGCTGAATCAAATGAATTAATTAAACAAATTTCTAATGGGTCAGAAGAACTCCTGATTTGAAGATGATCATCTATAATGGCCTCAATCCCTTCAATTTCTTCCTTTCCATTATAAACTTCTTGCGGTTGCTTGCACATGTTGAAAACATTAAGCTCCAGTGTCATATTTCCAAATGTTAGCTTCACCACTCCATTTTTGTAATTTATCAAAGCATTATATGTTGCTAAAAATGGGCGACCTAAAATAATGGGAATTGATTTACTACTATTTTTCATAGGTTCAGTTTCCAGAACAATAAAATCCATAGGTTATATGAATTTATCAACTTGTACTAACACGTCTTTCACTATTCCTTTTGGAATTTTAATTGATCTATCTACAAGTAGAAGAGTTACAAAAGTTGATTTTAACTCACCCAGGTTGAGTTGCTGATAAACTGAATATGGAAGCAAATTAACACTAGCACCAAGATCAAGTAAAGCTCGTTCAATTTTATGTTCACCAATAATGTATAAAACTGTAGGACAACTAGGGTCTTTATATTTCAACGCATTATTGTTCTGAATAATGGAACTTACCTGTTCAGTCAAAAATACATTTTTTTTCACATTATGTTTCCTTTTAACAGTACATAAGTCTTTCAAAAATTTGACATAACAAGGAATCTGTTTGATAGCATCTAACAGAGGAATATTGACATTCACTTATTTAAGGATTTCAAAAATATCACTATTATGGTTCACTTTACTTCAATTGTTTAATGCTTGAGGATATGGGGGTAAAGGCAAGGGTTTGGTCTCCTTTTGGCTAGGTGGCTTATCAACTCCTTCCTCATCTTTGAGACATGACTCATCATTTTTCTCACAAGGTTCAAGAATTTGTTTTTCAACAACCTTTCCACTTCTAAGAGCTATCACTGACTTGACTTGATCTATTTGTTGGCTTTCTGAAGTACCCTCATTTAGGCTATACTAACTCTTAAGATTTGGTTGAGGTTGAGAGGGAAATTTTCCTTTCTCGTGAATGACAAATGTAGAAGAAAGTTTAGTAAGAGTGTCTTTTATATCAATCATGGCTTGAGTGTTTTGGTTATTAATAGCCTCTTATTTTTCCATAAATGCATGCAATGTTCCTTCAAGGTTTTTCCTATATGGTGGGACATAAGGTGCATATCCTTGAGAATTTTGAGAGTCCTGCTATGCCTGAGGAGGTGGTGGTTGCATAAATTGTGCCTGATTGTTGGTCCTCCAACTGAAGTTCGGATGATTTCTCCATCCCGAATTGCATGTATCTGAAAAAGAAAAAGTGAATGACTTTTTAAAATTATTCATTGCATTTACTTGCTCATGCACAACTTCTTTAAAGATAAAAATTTTTGGACATTCATTTGTTGAGTGTCCCAATTCATTACAAATGCTACAAATTTCTTCATTTTACACAGATTTGATTTCTTTTATTTTCCCTGATTCCATGACTTCAACCTTTCTAGCCAAATTAGCAAACCTAGCATTTCAATCTCCTTCTTGACTAAGATGATATTTTCCTTACTAGCATTTGCAAGGTTATATCTAATTAAATTTTTAGAAGGATTAGTACTATGCCAAGATTGAGAATTTTCAGCCAATTGGTCTAAATAGTCTAAAGCTTCTTCAGGTTCTTTATCAAGAAACTCACCATTGCACATTGTTTTCACAAATTGTTTGGTTTCGGGTGTTAACCCTTCATAAAAGAAGCTTATAGTGCGCCATTTTTTAAAACCATGATGTGGCCAAGAATTCAACAAATCTTTAAAAAGTTCCCAACTTTGAAAATATGCTTCATTGGAATTTTGGGAAAAAAATTGGATTTGTCTTTTCAAAACATTGGTTTTATGTGTTGAAAAAAATTTCTTCAAAAACTCACCTTGCATTTCTTGCCATGTGCCCATTGATCTTGGTTTCAAAGTGTTAAGACAAGTTTTTGCTTTATCTTTCAAAGAAAAAGGAAACAATTTAAACTTAACAATCTCTTCAGTGCAAGTTTTATCATTAAAAGCAGTACATACTTCATCAAATTCTTTTAGATGTAAATATGGGCTTTCAGATTCTAAATCATGTGTCGCGACCGAAATCGCGGTGAAAATAGCAACTCACGAGATTTTAGAAAAAAGAAAATGAAAAATAGAGTCGCCACCAATTTTATTTTAACTTAGGAAAAATTGAAAAATCTTTCTTTGAAAATGGTCTTTGGAACCAGATTGGATTCGGGAGTCAGTTATGGATAGAAAAGGGTGGAAACTTAATCCCACAGCACCCCTAACACACCCGTTCTAAAACGGTACCTTAAGTTAATTGTGTAAATTTTTAACAATCCTTGGAAATATTTATTTTACCCTTTTTGCAAAACATTGTAACTATTTATAAAAAAGAAAACCACAAAATTATGAAATTTTAATTTTGACTTAACAGAAATGAAATTCTGCTCCTACGTATCCTCGGGTGCAATGAGGAACTCAAAGTCACGTAGTTCTCTAGAAAATAAGTGTAAGTTGATTGATTTTAATTAAGAAAAAGATTTTTGAAAAGGGATTTTATTTGAAAACAAATTCATTCTCGCACGGGGTTCAAGTTAGCACCAGGTTACTCTATAAACCCTCATGATCCAAACGACATTGAAGATAGCATCCGCTATTCAATCAACATCATTGGTCATTGCATTGATTTAAAGATCTTTTTTTTATTATATTTTTTTTATTTTATAAACACACAAAGACAAACGAATAAACACAAACAACATATTGTCATACTAGGAGCCAAGTAAATACAATAAAAACCAAATTCAATACAACAATACAAAACAAATTTTTTTCATTTTTTTTATTTCTTCCTTTCAAATAGCAGCCCAAGAGTTTTTTTTTTTTTTTTTTTTTTTTTAGCTATGAATAGGCCCAATCTCGTATAAGTGGGCTGGAACTCCTAATAACCCAAATCCCTTTCTCTTTTTCAGAAAGAAAAAAAAAAGGCAAAGCAAATAAACAACTTCAGAAAAGCATCACAAAAGAAACGAATGAAAGAGAGAAAATGAGGTTTGGCCCTCTGTACCGCAAGAGGTGACGCGAAGGAGAGGGAGCGCCGGCCAGTTGGAGCTTCGGTGGAGAAGCTCTGGATATGGGCTCGAGCGGGTTCGTGGCCAGTGCCAGACTGGATTCGACGGGATCAGAGCAGATTTGGTTTTCGGGTTGAGCGGTGACGACGGTGCGCATCCCTGGTTGGGGTCAGCGCGGCTTAGATCAGAGCTGAGATGGAGCTACCGGGTTCGTGCAAAGGCTGGGTCGTATGGTGCTCATCGAGTCCGGTCCATCGGTGGTGACAGTGCGGTGCACTTCACTGATCAGTACCGGCTGGAATGAGCTCACCGATGCGTTTGGGTGGCTGCTATTGTCAGCATCGGGTGGTGGTTTATGGATGAAGGTTTGGATTTTTTTTTTGGGTTATTGGTGAAGGTGGTTTTTTTTAGGAAGATGGTGGTTGTGAAAGTGAAGATGGGGTTTAGTTAAAGGTGAAGATGCAGTGAGATTGAAGGTGGAGGTGGGATCAAATTTTGGCTTTTTAGTGGAGGTTGGTTTGTGGGAAGTTAATGATGAGGTGAGGTGAAGTCGATAATGAGAGTGGAGGGTGTGAGAATGGTAAAGGTTCTTGTCGGCAAGGTGGTGAGGGGTGGTTCAGTTGAAGCTTGGAGGAAGGAGTTGTGGTTCTGTTTTAGGTTGCGGGAGGGTGAAGATGAGTTTAGAAGATAGTGGCCGTGAAGGGGTTGGAATGGTGATGGAGGGTAAATTGTTGAGGTTCTTGGTGAAGATGGTGGGGTGGAAGGTTGAAAGTTGTTATGAAGGCTTAAGGAGGTTGTTATTTTTGTGGTTTTGGGTAGTTTTTTTGGTTTGTGTGTGGATGGCAGCAAGGTGTTGTGGTAGTCAAGGGAGGTTGAAGATGATTGTAGAGATGAATAATGGAGGTCCCCGTTTGGTGGTGAGAATGAGGCTTTTTTTTTTCTCTGGCGCTTAATGAATGAATCCTCCTTCTGAAAATTCTCCCTCTTCTTTTACGTTTCCCCCTCGCCTCAGTTGATTTTATGCTCCCCGAAGAAGTCAGTTTTTTGCAGCAGATAGAGTGGCCCTTGCATTCTAGCACAGCTTCCATTTTCATGTATTTTCCTTGAGGCTGTCACCTTCTCATACTTCACATCACTGAAAATTTTCCATTTTTGCTTTTCTTGAGCCTTGGGCCTTTGGAGCTGCGAAATAATTGTATTCTAACCAAAGGTTAGAAACTGCAATTATTTTTTTGCTTTTCTGTTAACCATTCGTAACCAGAAGGAATCCTCCCCCTCTTTTTTATTTTTATTTTATTTTGTATTTTGTATTTTGTATTTTGTATTTTTATTTGTATATTTTTTTAGTACAGTTAAAATTGAGTGTTCATAGTTGCCTCTCTTTACTTGTTTCTTACTAGATAACAGGAAAACTGTGGTCTTCATATTATCGTCATAAGAAACGAGTAAAGACATGAACTTCAATTTTGTCCGGCGATGCATAAGATGTAGAACAAATGCGAGAAATAACATGCAAAGCGCCAATACGCTCAAAAAAATGGCAAGAATTTAAAATGCATGGAGCCGAAGCGCTTAACATAATTGACAGAAATTAAAATGCATGGAGCTGATGCGCTTAACAGAATTTAAAATGTAAGGAGCCGATGCGCTCAACAGAAATTAAAATGCATAGAGCCGATGCGCTCAACAGAATTGACAGAAATTAAAATGCATGGAGCCGATGTGCTCAACAGAATTTAAAATACAAGGAGTCGATGCGCTTAACAGAAATTAAAATGTATGGAGTCGATGCGCTCAATAAAATTAACAGAAATTAAAATGCATGGAACCGATGTGCTTAACAGAATTTAAAATGCATGGAGCCAATGCGCTCAACAGAATTGACAGAAATTAAAATGCATGGAGCCGATGCACTCAACAGAATTTAAAAAGACAAATGGGCAACTGAGTCCCGAAATTTAAAAGACAGGCGGGCTACTGTGCTCCCAAAAAATAGAGATTTTAAAAAGGCAAGACATCTTGATCCAAAAAGATTTTTTTTCTTTTTTTTCTTCTCTTTTTTTTTCCCTTTTTTTTCTTCTTCTTTTTTGTTTCTTCTTTTTTTTTAATTTTATTAAAAGTCCTTTGAACCAACGATGACTTTCGGAAAGCTTTGACCAATCAGAACTCGTATTCATATGCTTTTGCTCGTTGGACTTGAAAACCTCGATCTTTCCTCTCCTTCTTTCTCCCTTTGTTTATATTTTTCTTGATTCCCCTTTTTCTCTTTGGCAACGAAATCAAATACTGCATTGCAATCTGTACTTTGAGCTATTAAGATCTTTTAATCCAAATCAATCATTGAAGGATTGTTGTAGAATTATCAAATCAAATTGTCAACCATAAATTTATCCAATTTGAGACATAACTTAATAAGTAAGCATGCATTCATGAATGGATAGAAATTCGTTGAATGAACAAACTTCTTTTTATTACTTTGGTGATATGATCGTACATGAACTTTTAGCAAGATACATACTTGAAATATGAAAGCCTAGAAACAAAAGAAAGTAACAAAGGATAAGAGAAATTCACCCCAGTGTTGGCTCCTTGCTCCTCATTCAATTGATTCCCTGCAACGGCTTGATAACTCAATCACTATCTATGTTGTTACTTCCTTCAACACATCTTCTCCTCAGTCCTTCAAAAAAATTTGCCCCAGTGTAGCCAAATGAAAGCGAACAAAATTGCCCCAGTTTGGTGAACCCTTCAAGGAGTTTCAGGCCAACTTTCTTTGAGATTTTGCCTATTTATTTACCCTAACTTTGCTTAGACCGCCCTTTCAAATTTTCAGCCTAACGGGCCCTTTTTCTCTTTTTGATTGCTCTAAGTTTTGCTTAGGCTACCCTCTTGGGTTTTCAACCTAACGAGCTCTTTTTATTTTAGGCATAAAATCTTTTAACAACATCAGTGTTTATGGGCCTCGATAATTCTTCTCCATCCATATTTTGCAAAATTAATGCTCCTCCTGAAAATGCCTGCTTGACTATATATGGGCCTTCATAATTCAGAACCCATTTCCCTCTGACATCCTCTTGATTAAGGAGAATCTTCTTCAAAACCAAATCTCTTGAACAAAATTCTCTGGGACGAACTTTCTTGTTAAAGGCTTTGGCCATTCTGCTTTGATATAATTGCCCATGGCAAATGGCTGTCAGTCTTTTCTCTTCTATCATATTCAACTGCTCATGTCGAGTCTTCACCCATTCAGATTCTTCTAACTCTGCCTCCATCAAAACCCTTAGAGAAGGAATCTCAATTTCTATGGGAGATACGGCCTCCATCCCATATACCAAAGAGAAAGGCGTTGCCCCAGTGGTTGATCGTATATTGGTACGATACGCGTGCAAAGCATAGGGCAACATTTCATGCCAATCTTTGTAATTCACCACCATCTTGGTAATAATTTTCTTGACATTCTTATTTACTGCTTCAACTGCACCATTCATCTGGGGCCTGTAAGGAGCTGAATTATGATGCTTGACTTTGAAACTCTCACAAAACTTTTGAATCTCAGCATCGTTGAGATTGGTAGCATTATCTGTTATTATCCTTTCGGGAATTCTATATCTGCAGATGATATCCCTTTTGAGGAATCTCAAAAACACTTTTTGAGTGATATTGGCATACAAGGAAGCTTCTACCCACTTGGTGAAATAGTCAATCGCCACCAAAATAAAGCGATGACCATTGGAAGCTTTAGGATTAATAGGTCCAATGACATTTATTCCCTACATTGAGAAAGGCCATGGAGATACCAAATTGTGCAAGGGAAATGGAGGTGCATTTACTTGATCTGTATATATCTGGCATTTCTGACACTTTCGTACATATTCTATGCAGTCTGTTTCCATGGAGGACCAATAATAGCCACTTCTGAGAATTTTTCATGCCATCATATGACCATTAGCATGAGTTCCACAAATCCCTTCATGGACTTCAAACATGATTATGCGAGCTTCACGAGCATCCACGCATCTAAGCAAAGTGTTATCATGACTTCTCTTGTACAAAACCTCTCCATTCAAGAAAAAGGCCATTGCCAGCCGGTGGATAGTCTTCTTGTTCACCTCATTTGCCCCAGTTGGGTATTCTCTATGTTGAATATACTGCTTGATATCATGATACCAATGTTTACCATCTGACTCATCTTCCATATTAGCATAATACGTAGGCTCACTGTGCTTCTTTACTTGGATGGGTTGAACATTATTATGAACATCCAATTTGGTCATTACAGCCAAAGTGGCCAAGGCATCTGCAAACTGATTCTTGTCTCGAGTCAAATGGGAGAAGGTCACCTCCTCAAACTTCTCAATCAGCTAGGTCAAATACTTTTGATAAGGCACCAACTTCGGGTCTTTGGTTTGCCATTCACCATTCACCTGATAAATTATAAATGCTGAATCTCCAAATACCTTTAGCTGTTTGATCCCCAAGTCAATTGCAACTTGTAAACCATTAGCACGGGCCTCATATTCTGTAATATTATTGGTGCATTCAAAATTGAGCTTGATAGCGACTAGATATTGCTTTCCAGTTAGTGAAACAACCACGACTTCTATGCCACTACCATGCATGTTGACTGGTTCATCAAAATACATCTTCCAGATGGGCTCATCCTCACCTTCTTCTTCTCCTTCGACTGTTAATATTTCTCCATCAGGGAACTCAGATGTTACTAATTATTCACCCTCAAGAGGGTTTTCAGCTAAATGATTAGCAATTACACTTCCTTTGATGGACTTCCGAGTCATGTACTTGATGTCGAATTCTGATAGTATCACCTGCCATTTTGAAACCTTTAATGAAACATGAGGGCTTTCAAATATATACTTCAGGGGGTCCATTCGGGAGATCAACCAAGTGGTGTAATACAGCATGTATTGCCTTAGCCATTTTGAGGTCCATACTAGAGCACAACAAGTCTTCTTAATAGCCATGTAACGGGCTTCACCGTCATTAAATTTCTTACTCAGATAATAAATTTCCTGCTCCCTTTTCTCTGATTCATCATGCTGCCCCAACATTGCTCCCATTGAGGTTGGCAGTACGGTTAAGTAAAATATTAGAGGCCGACCAGATGTAGGTGGTACCAAAACAGGAGGATTCATTAGATAAGCCTTTATCTTGTCAAAAGCTCCTTGACATTCCTCATCCCATTTTCCCGGCTGGTGTTTCTTTAGCAGCTTGAATATAGGCTCACAAGTGCTGGTCAAGTTGGTAATGAATCTAGTAATGTAGCTAAGTCTCCGGAGGAACCTTCTCACTTCACGCTCTGTCTTAGGAGCAGGCATCTCCTGTATTACTTTCACTTTATCCAGATCCACCTTTATTCCTTCTCTACTAACAATGAACCTGAGTAACTTTCCAGTAGATGCTCCAAAAACACATTTAGTAGGGTTCAACCTCAGCTTGTACTTTCTGAGTCTTTCAAATAACTTACGCAAAATTGCCACATGACTTTCTCCTTCTCTAGACTTAGCAACTATATCATCAACGTACACCTCAATCTCCTTGTGCATCATGTCATGGAACAATGCAACCATAGCACATTAGTAGGTAGCCCCAGCATTCTTTAATCCAAACGGCATCACTGTGTAGCAAAATGTCCCCCAAGGAGTGATGAAAGTGGTTTTTTCTTTGTCATTGATATCCATGGGGATTTGATTGTACCCTGAGTATCCGTCCATGAATGAAAACCTGTGATTCTTAGCAGTATTATCAACCAAAACATCAATATGAGGGAGTGAGAAATTATCCTTCGGACTAGCCTTATTCAGATCCCTGTAGTCCACACACATTCGGACTTTTCCATCCTTCTTAGGCACAGGAACAATATTGGCTACCCACTCTAGGTGTCTTGACACTTCTACAAATCCTACTTCTTGCTGCTTAGTCACCTCTTCCTTAATCTTCAAGGACATATCAGGATGCATCCTCCTTAACTTCTGCTTCTTTGCCTCAACATCTGGGTGTAGTGGGATTTTATGAGATACTATCTCCAGATCTAATCCAAGCATATCTCGAAAAGACCAAGCAAAGACATCCATATACTCTTTGAAGAGTGTAATCATTTCTTCACATTTGGAATTTTTTACCATTTTCAACTCTTTTTTCTCTTCCTCTATCCTCATGTTAATCACCTCTGCTTCTTCGCCATTCAAGTCAAATCCCTTCTCTGAATACTCCAATAATTTTTCAAAATTTTCCATAACTTCTCCCTCACCATCAGATCCAGGGTCTTCTTCCTCAAACATCGCATGGGAATCAATTGATAAGTTTTCAAAGTCCCTTTCATGAGGCGAACTTTCTATGAGACTCAGATCCCTGGAAAGTAATTTGTGTGGAGTTGGAAAAGCAAAATAGAGTAAGAATGATAAAGGAAGAACAAAATATTATACAAAAAGAAAAATTGATAAATGCAAATGGACAAATCAAAGTGCAATGAAGAGGAATATTGAATAATCATGCAAATTCATTAAGTTAATGTCTTAAACAGCACAAACATAAGCTCAAAACACAGCCAATCTTAAATATCAACTTAGTACAATATGACCAGATAATTACTTGGAAATAATCACATCAATCATTGGTTTAGACTGCCAGTTCTTCAGTGGCTCCTCATCAACAGAGGGACGAATTGCCTTGCTCTCTTTTGGGCCTTCTTCATGCAACGCATTAATAGTGGGATGGCATTGGGAGCGAATGACTTCTCCAGACATGATTACCTCAGCTAGTGCTGGGAATGTTTCCCTCAGATGGAGAATATGCTTCATCTGGCCCTTGTCTTTTTTTTTCCGAGAGTTATGCTCCTTATTCTTTCTTCTAGGGATGCTTCATACCCTAACCCAAACTTGTCCCACTTTTCCTGGAAGGACACCGGCGACCGAGTACCTTGCAATTGTGAGCCCAAGCATTTTCCTTCTTCGTATCCACTACTTGTCATAATCCGGGCCACCACCTGATCCACACTTTGCATCAGAGATTCATCCTTACCAACTCCAGTCTTAACTATTTCAAAACTATGCCACAGATTCTCTTCATCCTTCTCTGCACTCTCCACATACGGCACTGAAACTAGTTTTGACAACATAATATCTTCCTCTCCATGTATAGTAATGACTGACCTATTTTCAATGTATTTAACACTCTAATGCAGGGTGGAGGGAACAACACCAGCAGCATGGATCCATGGTCTCCCCAAGAGCATTGTGTAACCAGGCTCAATATTCATAACTTGGAATAACACTTGAAAGTTAATTGGACCAATCTTCAGTGGTAACATCATCTCTCCCAAGATGCCTCTCTTATTTCCATCAAAGGCCCGTACCACCATTTCTCAGGGCGACAATTCATCCTCACTTATTGATAATGAAGTCAGAGTTGACATAGGTAGGATGTTCAGGGCAAACTCCCCGTCTATCAAAACCTTTGTAACTATATACCCTTTATATTTTAGGGTTATATGCAAAGCTCGTGGATTTTTCTCAGACCGAGAGATGATCTCTTCATTAGTAAAAGTGATCACGTTAACACGTTTCACCGGGTCCACCATATTGACAACACTTTCGGGGGTAACATCAGGCTTAACATAGGCCTCATTCAGAATTCTCAGTAATGCCTTCCGGTGTATCTCAGAGGTCAAGACGAGTGACAAAAGAGATATTCTGGCTGGAGTCTTCTTCAACTGTTCCACCACATCATATTCGCTTTGGTTCATTATATTCAAGAACTCTTCTTCCTCTTCTTCCTCTTCTCCTCTTCTTTCGATATTTCTTCCCTACTTCCTTTCATTCAAGCATGCATAACATCGTGTAGAGAATGTTGAAAATTGAAACTTTTATCAACAGCCTACCAATAATAGCCAAAACAGGATATAATCATGAAAGCATGATGACTATCACTAGCACATACTTAAAGTATCAAAACATGTGTAAACATTAAGCATTAAGGGTGAAAATATGCAATGATACTCCCCCAAACCAAAGTGAATGTGTGTTCTTGGTGTTCATGGTCTATAGGGTACTTGAGCAAGTCAAAACAAGTAAGCAAACTTCCGAGCACTATTAAATAAAGAAAAAAAGAGAAAATAACAAAAAAATGCAAAACAGGGGGCCACGCCGCGGCGTAAATTTGTCACGCCCATGGCGCTCTGGTGAGTGTTCGATGGCAGAGATTACACGCGCGGCGTGCACATTACCACGCCGCGGCGTAAGAGGTCAATCGGGCTATCCACTTTGCAAAGAAACTCGTCTCCTTGAAATTGATGCTCCATTTTGGCCCCTAGCACCTCCAAAACATGTCTAAAAACTTAAAACACAGAATGTACAACAAAAACTTAACAAAAACACAAAATCAAACTATAACTACTTATCTAAACAAACCAAAAACAAAAACATAAAAACACGAATTAAAACTATTTACAACAACAAAACATAAAAACATGAATTAGAACTAAGCAAACTTATTGTCAATATTAGCAATACGGAAATAATGCATTATCCCCAAGGCAACGGCAAATAAAAACTTGTTAGGGTCAAAACATGTTTGCCCATTTGCTAACCGCAAGTGCACGGGTCGCACAAGTAATACAATGATGAGTACAGATATCGTTCCCACGAGGATAATTTTATTTCCAATGCTAAGTATTAACCGATAGCTTACCTAATTCTATTCATGAACATAAAAATGGATAAAAGTAAAGAAAGTAAAGACAAAAAATAAGGATAAACAGTTAGAGTTTAGGGAAATCCTTCTTCACCCTTTACTTCAACCAACAACATGCAATCCTCCTCATAAATATGAATGCAATGATTAGGTTAGCTTGAGAATCTACATTAGCTAAACGCCTATGTCTAGGTCATCTAACCATGATGTCATTTGCCCAACTCTCTAAGTGTCCTTGAGAGCTAACACAAAATCCACTCTTTAAGGTCTATTCTCAAACACGTGCTATGCATGGCTAAGAGGTATATGTCTATCCCATTAGCGAATCAACTCATCCCGCCATTGGAATAGAATCGAACATGCATCAACCATACATACGATCTCAAACCCAAATCCCTATGTCTAGGTTCATTAGATTTTATCAAATCACTCAAATGTTGGCCAAACACTCAAGAGCATTAAGAACAATATGATTGAACAAAATCAAAGATCCACACAAACTCAGAGAAGAACAAATCATTAATATTAATAAAAGGATCCAAAGTCATCCCTAAATAAAGCTCAGCTATACAATGAACATGAGAACAAATTACAAAATACATGTTCAAGAAATGAGGAAGAGAAAAGAGAAAAGAGAGAAGGAGAAAGCTTATGAATTTCGCCATTGAAGCTCGGATCCTCCTCCAATGGAAAGAGGGCTTCCATCCTTAGCTCCCCAAGCTCCATCTCCACCTCCAATGGAGGTCTAGCCGTAACCTCTAACCCGAGAAAACTAAAAACCTAAAAACCTGAGAAACCGAAAGAGGAAAGGGTGCGTAAAATAGAATAAATAGGCTCGACCGCCGACGCGCGCCGGGCGTTGAATATTCCCACGCCTCGACGTGGGAGTGCCGTCAATCTGTCGGTATGTGGGTCATGGTGAGACCCCGCGCCGCGGCGTGGAACTCTGGAATGCTTCCTTGGCTTCTTTTCTCCAATGCTAGGCCTCGGCTTGCATCAATTTGTCTCATTTGAGCCCTTCCTACATTAGAGAAAGCACCAAATTAAATATAATTGCAAATCTACTTAATCAATCAACAAATATGCATAAATTGCTCAAAAACATAAAGGAAGGTATCCAAATGACATTTAACAATTATAAGCATAAAACCTTCCGAATATGCGTAAGAACAAGGACTAAGCATGCCATGAAGCACAATTATGAGGCATAAATAATTACATCTCATGGAGTTATCACACCCCCAAACTTAAGATGTTGCTAGTCCTCGAGCAACACAAGGTATGACTAAGAAAACTCACTTTGACAATTTATGCTCACATGCATTCAACAATGATAAATTTAATTTTCTTTTAACCACAACCAGTGCATAATAATTATAATGGCCCTCAAAGAATGCTCATGCCTCAATGTTAAGCTCAACACATACACAATCCTTAACATGCTATCAATCAAGCTTCTAATCCTACATATGACGTCTCTCACAAACATGCAAGCTCAACTTATCTTTTTCAAATCATGCTCATCCGGATAAGTTTATGAACCTACACATGGATACAAATCAAGATTCCACAAAATTGTAGCACAACTCTCTCTCCACTAATGTAAATCACACATGATTGAGGATCAAGAGGGACTTTAATAGCTTGTAATGTAAGGCCAAGGTTGGGGTGAAGAACAAAGGGGAATGGAAAACATACAAACATTGAGAAACATAACATGATATTTCAAGACTTGAGTCACTACAACAAGGGTATACAAAATGAAACAAATAACACTATTCAGAACCACTCGATGCTTTTTTTTTTCTTTTTTTCATTTATGCTTTCTTTCTTTCATTTGTTTTTTCTTTTCTTTTCTTTTCTTTTTCTCTTTTTGTATTTTCTTTTTCTTTAACAAAAACAACTTCTTGTACAACAAATGGTTCCTTCTAGCCACTTTTGTATTGAACAACATAAATACCCTAAACCTTGGACTCAAGTGAAGAAATAACATATCATACACTCAACAAACATAAAGGGAAGGAAAAAAAAATTGCAATGCTTTCGCATGCATTAGAATGGTTACAAGGTAGGAAATATGAGGGTGAAAGAAGAACATAGAAGGCCAAACAATTAGAAGGCTTCAAAAGGGGACCTAGGGATATAATCATGTAAGGGTAAGCTTAAAGGCTCAACCGGTCCAAACAATGCCCTAATCATTTCCTCAACCATGCACAATCTAGGATTTCGCCTCAAGAGAGTTGCAAAATAATTTCCAAGATAGTAGAAATCATCCACATGCACAATCCATAAACATTCTCTAGATAAACACTCAAATCTTTTCAAAGTTAAACAAGCATCTAAGTGAGAAACACATCATGCATAAAAACAAACAAGATTGCTTAAACATGCTTCAAGATCGCAAATGGTTTCACAAAAGAATTGAGGACAATTGCAAGCATTTATATCATTGGCCAACCATCACACACTAGCAAATGGCAACAAATCATGCATTCAAAAGATTTATCATTTTTCATTCAAGCATGCATAACATCGTGTAGAGAATGTTGAAAATTGAAACTTTTATCAACAGCCTACCAATAATAGCCAAAACAGGATATAATCATGAAAGCATGATGACTATCACTAGCACATACTTAAAGTATCAAAATATGTGTAAACATTAAGCGTTAAGGGTGAAAATATGCAATGATACTCAATTTGAACCAAAGTGAATGTGTGTTCTTGGTGTTCATGGTCTATAGGGTACTTGAGCAAGTCAAAACAATTCAAAAGCAAACTAGAACTCGAGCACTATTAAATAAAGAAAAAGAGAGAAAATAACAAAAAATGCAAAACAGGGGGCCACGCCGCGGCGTGAATTTATCACGCCTCGGCGTGGAGCGCCAAGTCTGGTGAGTGTTCCCGATGGGCAGATGGGCTGGAACGCCGCGGCGTGCACATTATTTTTCACGCCGCGGCGTGAGAGGTCTTCTATTTAATAAGGTCCAAACTCGTCCCTTGAAATGGTGCTCCATTTTGGCCCCTAGCACCTCCAAAACATGTCTAAAAACTTAAAACACAGAATGTACAACAAAAACTTAACAAAAACACAAAATCAAACTATAACTACTTATCTAAACAAACCAAAAACAAAAACATAAAAACATGAATTAAAACTATTTACAACAACAAAACATAAAAACTTGAATTAGAACTAAGCAAACTCATTATCAATATTAGCAATACGGAAATAATGCATTATCCCCGGCAACGGCACCAAAAACTTGTTAGGGTCAAAACGTGTTTGCCCATTTGCTAACCGCAAGTGCACGGGTCGCACAAGTAATACAATGATGAGTACAGATATCGTTCCCACGAGGATAATTTTATTTCCAATGCTAAGTATTAACCGATAGCTTACCTAATTCTATTCAAGAACATAAAAATGGATAAAAGTAAAGAAAGTAAAGATAAAAAATAAGGATAAACAGTTAGAGTTTAGGGAAATCCTTCTTCACCCTTTACTTCAACCAACAACATGCAATCCTCCTCATAAATATGAATGCAATGATTAGGTTAGCTTGAGAATCTACATTAGCTAAACGCCTATGTCTAGGTCATCTAACCATGGTGTCATTTGCCCAACTCTCTAAGTGTCCTTGAGAGCTAACACAAAATCCACTCTTTAAGGTCTATTCTCAAACACGTGCTATGCATGGCTAAGAGGTATATGTCTATCCCATTAGCGAATCAACTCATCCCGCCATTGGAATAGAATCAAACATGCATCAACCATACATACGATCTCAAACCCAAATCCCTATGTCTAGGTTCATTAGATTTTATCAAATCACTCAAATGTTGGCCAAACACTCAAGAGCATTAAGAACAATATGATTGAACAAAATCAAAGATCCACACAAACTCAGAGAAGAACAAATCATTAATATTAATAAAAGGATCCAAAGTCATCCCTAAATAAAGCTCAGCTATACAATGAACATGAGAACAAATTACAAAATACATGTTCAAGAAATGAGGAAGAGAAAAGAGAGAAGGAGAAAGCTTATGAATTTCGCCATTGAAGCTCGGATCCTCCTCCAATGGAAAGAGGGCTTCCGTCCTTAGCTCCCCAAGCTCCATCTCCACCTCCAATGGAGGTCTAGCCGTAACCTCTAACCCAGAAAACTAAAAACCTAAAAAACCTAAAAGAGAGAAACTGAGAGAGCCGGAAAGGGTGCGTGAAAAATAGAATAAATAGGCTCAGCTCGCCGACGTGCGCCGCGGCGTGAATATTCCCACGCCTCGGCGTGGAGCTATCTGTCCTGTCAGTATGTGGCTGGCTGAGACCCTCACGCCGCGGCGTGGAACTCTGGAATGCTTCCTTGGCTTCTTTTCTCCAATGTTGGGCCTCGGCTTGCATCAATTTGTCTCATTTGAGCCCTTCCTACATTAGAGAAAGCACCAAATTAAATATAATTGCAAATCTACTTAATCAATCAACAAATATGCATAAATTGCTCAAAAACATAAAGAAAGGTATCCAAATGACATTTAACAATTATAAGCATAAAACCTTCCAAATATGCGTAAGAACAAGGACTAAGCATGACATGAAGCACAATTATGGGGCATAAATAACTACATCTCATGGAGTTATCACACCCCCAAACTTAAGATGTTGCTAGTCCTCGAGCAACACAAGGTATGACTAAGAAAACTCACTTTGACAATTTATGCTCACATGCATTCAACAATGATAAATTCAATTTTCTTTTAACCACAACCAGTGCACAATGATTATAATGGCCCTCAAAGAATGCTCATGCCTCAATGTTAAGCTCAACACATACACAATCCTTAACATGCTATTAATCAAGCTTCTAATCCTACATATGATGTCTCTCACAAACATGCAAGCTCAACTTATCTTTTTCAAATCATGCTCATCCGGATAAGTTTATGAACCTACACATGGATACAAATCAAGATTCCACAAAATTGTAGCACAACTCTCTCTCCACTAATGTAAATCACACATGATTGAGGATCAAGAGGGACTTTAATAGCTTGTAATGTAAGGCCAAGGTTGGGGTGAAGAACAAAGGGGAATGGAAAACATACAAACATTGAGAAACATAACATGATATTTCAAGACTTGAGTCACTACAACAAGGGTATACAAAATGAAACAAATAACACTATTCAGAACCACTCGATGCTTTTTTTTTCTTTTTTTTTTCATTTATGCTTTCTTTCTTTCATTTGTTTTTTCTTTTCTTTTCTTTTCTTTTTCCCTTTTTGTATTTTCTTTTTCTTTAACAAAAACAACTTCTTGTACAACAAATGGTTCCTTCTAGCCACTTTTGTATTGAACAACATAAATACCCTAAACCTTGGACTCAAGTGAAGAAATAACATATCATACACTCAACAAACATAAAGGGAAGGAAAAAAAAATTGCAATGTTTTCGCATGCATTAGAATGGTTACAATGTAGGAAATATGAGGGTGAAAGAAGAACATAGAAAGCCAAACAATTAGAAGGCTTCAAAAGGGGACTTAGGGATATAATCATGTAAGGGTAAGCTTAAAGGCTCAACCGGTCCAAACAATGCCCTAATCATTTCCTCAACCATGCACAATCTAGGATTTCGCCTCAAGAGAGTTGCAAAATAATTTCCAAGATAGTAGAAATCATCCACATGCACAATCCATAAACATTCTCTAGATAAACACTCAAATCTTTTCAAAGTTAAACAAGCATCTAAGTGAGAAACACATCATGCATAAAAACAAACAAGATTGCTTAAACATGCTTCAAGATCGCAAATGGTTTCACAAAAGAATTGAGGACAATTGCAAGCATTTATATCATTGGCCAACCATCACACACTAGCAAATGGCAACAAATCATGCATTCAAAAGATTTATCATTTTTCATTCAAGCATGCATAACATCGTGTAGAGAATGTTGAAAATTGAAACTTTTATCAACAGCCTACCAATAATAGCCAAAACAGGATATAATCATGAAAGCATGATGACTATCACTAGCACATACTTAAAGTATCAAAACATGTGTAAACATTAAGCGTTAAGGGTGAAAATATGCAATGATACTCCCCCAAACCAAAGTGAATGTGTGTTCTTGGTGTTCATGGTCTATAGGGTACTTGAGCAAGTCAAAACAGTAAGCAAACTAGAACTGAGCACTATTAAATAAAGAAAAACAGAGAAAATAACAAAAAAATGCAAAAAGAGGGGGCCACGCCGCGGCGTGAATTTGTCCACGCCTCGGCGTGGAGCGCTCTGGTGAGTGTTCCTGATGGGCAGAGACTGGAACGCCGCGGCGTGCACATTACCACGCCGCGGCGTGAGAGGTCAGTCTGCAGAATTCTGCAGCAAACTCGTCTCCGCTGAAATTGGTGCTCCATTTTGGCCCCTAGCACCTCCAAAACATGTCTAAAAACTTAAAACACAGAATGTACAACAAAAACTTAACAAAAACACAAAATCAAACTATAACTACTTATCTAAACAAACCAAAAACAAAAACATAAAAACATGAATTAAAACTATTTACAACAACAAAACATAAAAACTTGAATTAGAACTAAGCAAACTCATTGTCAATGTTAACAATACGGAAATAATGCATTATCCCCGGCAACGGCGCCAAAAACTTGTTAGGGTCAAAACGTGTTTGCCCATTTGCTAACCGCAAGTGCACGGGTCGCACAAGTAATACAATGATGAGTACAGATATCATTCCCACGAGGATAATTTTATTTCCAATGCTAAGTATTAACCGATAGCTTACCTAATTCTATTCAAGAACATAAAAATGGATAAAAGTAAAGAAAGTAAAGACAAAAAATAAGGATAAACAGTTAGAGTTTAGGGAAATCCTTCTTCACCCTTTACTTCAACCAACAACATGCAATCCTCCTCATAAATATGAATGCAATGATTAGGTTAGCTTGAGAATCTACATTAGCTAAACACCTATGTCTAGGTCATCTAACCATGGTGTCATTTGCCCAACTCTCTAAGTGTCCTTGAGAGCTAACACAAAATCCACTCTTTAAGGTCTATTCTCAAACACGTGCTATGCATGGCTAAGAGGTATATGTCTATCCCATTAGCGAATCAACTCATTCCGCCATTGGAATAGAATCGAACATGCATCAACCATACATACGATCTCAAACCCAAATCCCTATGTCTAGGTTCATTAGATTTTATCAAATCACTCAAATGTTGGCCAAACACTCAAGAGCATTAAGAACAATATGATTGAACAAAATCAAAGATCCACACAAACTCAGAGAAGAACAAATCATTAATATTAATAAAAGGATCCAAAGTCATCCCTAAATAAAGCTCAGCTATACAATGAACATGAGAACAAATTACAAAATACATGTTCAAGAAATGAGGAAGAGAAAAGAGAAAAGAGAGAAGGAGAAAGCTTATGAATTTCGCCATTGAAGCTCGGATCCTCCTCCAATGGAAAGAGGGCTTCCGTCCTTAGCTCCCCAAGCTCCATCTCCACCTCCAATGGAGGTCTAGCCGTAACCTCTAACCCAGAAAACTAAAATCCTAAAAACCTAAAAGAGAGAAACTGAGAGAGCCGGAAAGGGTGCGTGAAAAATAGAATAAATAGGCTCAGCTCGCCGACGCGCGCCGCGGCGTGAATATTCCCACGCCTCGGCGTGGAGCTGTCTGTCCTGTCAGTATGTGGCTAGCTGAGACCCTCACGCCGCGGCGTGAACATTTCCACGCCGCGGCGTGGAACTCTGGAATGCTTCCTTGGCTTCTTTTCTCCAATGCTGGGCCTTGGCTTGCGTCAATTTGTCTCTTTTGAGCCCTTCCTACATTAGAGAAAGCACCAAATTAAATATAATTACAAATCTACTTAATCAATCAATAAATATGCATAAATTGCTCAAAAACATAAAGGAAGGTATCCAAATGACATTTAACAATTATAAGCATAAAACCTTCCGAATATGCGTAAGAACAAGGACTAAGCATGCCATGAAGCACAATTATGGGGCATAAATAACTACATCTCATGGAGTTATCAGTCACCACAACTGAGAATTATTTCTTCCCCATTATACCAAGAGCATACCCATTTGAAAGAATCTGATCCCATATTCATGAACTCATTTTTCCATTCATGAGCTTTTTGTTGTTTCCCTAGTATGCGACCAAAATTCCTTAACGGGTCAGGTAAAAGGCCCAAGCGATTGTGCACATCCATGTGTGTCATGATCCAAACATACAACATGTGTGTACAACATCGAATCATCCCTCCCCCTTTTTGTGGCACATTTCCATGGTTAAGAAAGTATCGACGAGAATAGTAGGAATTGGATTTGCCTTATGATTCTCAAACTTGAAGAAAACATCCATCGCTGCTTGGTCTACTACATCTGAGGTAAATGAGAATAATACTAACCTGAAAATGGTTAGTGCCAAGGTTTTGTTAAAGAGATCCCACTTTTCTTATTGTGCTAGAAACTCAAGATGTGCTTCTAGGTAACTCTTCTTTAAGCCTTGTGTTCCTCCTCTTTTTTTCCATACATAACTAATTTACTTGAACCCCTATCAGATTTGCTATCTTCCCTTCTGACACATAATGCCCTCCATAAAGATAAACATTTGGGTGCTTGCTCATTGGGAATCTCAACATGATAGCGTACTCTTCAATGGTCGGTGCAATATCCAGGTCAGGAAACTCAAAACATTTCAAAGAATGGTTCCAAAATTGAGCTAGGCCACTCAAGACAGGCTCTTCAACTGTGATGAGCAATAAATCTAAGATCTGCCCATAACTACTCGAGAATTCTGATCGAGCTTTAGGAATCATCTGTTGAGTAGTGTCCTTCACACGCCTCAGATCACTGTCATTAACTGTAATCTTCATATTCCTCTTGAGGTCGACTGCATTGCTTGTGTTTTGCCCATGACACATTTCTTCCATTTTTTGTTATTGATGAGTACCAATCTTTCCACTTTACCAAGCAAACTCACCCTATAAAATTAAAAAAAAAAAAAGAGTGTAAGCATGCCAGAAAAGGAAGGGTGCATCCTAAGGGTACCACTTATTGAGGTAACTCTAGAGAATATATCCTAACAACCTACATGGAGAGACCCTTATAGGGTTGTAAACCCAAAGGATGATGCATGATATGCAAATACATGTTCTTTTTTTTTTTGCTAAAAGGGTTATGACAATGCAAGATGAGGTATCCCCCCTTTTTTTAATGCAGTAAATGACATGAAAATGCAAGATATTTTTTTTATGCTAATTTTTTTTTTTACAAAAAAATGCATAAATGAATGACATGAGAAATAAATAAGTAAAGAAAATTTTTTTTTGCTAAGAATGGAAATGTAAGATGATGTATTTTTTATGATTTTTTTTTTGGAAAAAGAAAAAGAAAATGCAAGAATGAATCGCATAAAGAAGAGATAGATAAAGAAGAAGTACGCCCCATTTGTACCCTAGTTAGGTAGAACTTAAAGGTTGGATTTTCTTAAAGTCACGACTCTAATTTTGGTAGCCATTACGTTCGATCTATCAATGCAAGATTTTCAGGACAGATCTAAACTTCTAAAAGTCATGGTCCTTAGATTGCCCTTATCTATAAAGTCAAGGTCCCAATTCATGAATTAATCACAAGTAGGGATAAACCCTCTCAATATGACTAGTCCATGATATCAGTAACAATCTAAGTGGTGTCTCAACAAATATCAAGTGAGCATAAAGCCCCTCAATAACAAAAGTCGAGACCCCTCCTATTCCTCGGGTTCGCACAAACTCGAATATAGAGCCCAAAAAGTGTGTGAGGTAAGTGATAGTGATGTGTGTGAGGGAGCATACAAACCTGTACAAAAATTTTAAAAAAAAATTACCCCCAACCTACAAAAACATATATACAACAGCCAGCCAATAATTATCTATCCTAGGGTTTCAACAATTATGCACAATATATTTATAGGTCACAATATACATAAGATAATATCATCAGATATTTACATAAAAGTACTAAATAAAATCTATTTACAAATAAATAGAAAACAAAAACAAGGACAAAAAAGGGTAAAATAAATAAATAGAGATTATTAATAATTTGCACAACTAACAACAACAGGCCTGACTCTCCAAGTCTCCCCAGTGGAGTTGTCATCTGTCGCGACCAAGATCGCGGCGAAAATAGCAACTCACGAGATTTTAGAAAAAAGAAAATAAGAAATGGAGTCGCCACCAATTTTATTTTAACTTAGGAAAAATTGGAAAACCTTTCTTTGAAAATGGTCTTTGGAACCAGATTGGATTCGGGAGTCGGTTATGAATAGGGAAAGGTGAAAACTTAATCCCACAGCACCCCTAACACAACCATTCTAAACCGGTACCTTAAGTTAATAGTGCAAATTTTTAACATTCCTCGAAAATATTTATTTTACCCCTTTTGTAAAACATTGTAACTATTTATAAAAAAAAGAAACCACAAAATTATGAAAATTTAATTTTGACTTGACAGAAATGAAATTCTGCTCCTACATATCCTCGGGTGCAATGAGAAACTCAAAGTCATGTAGTTCTCTAGAAAATGAGTGTGGGTTGATTGATTTTGATTAAGAAAAAGATTTTTGAAAAGGGATTTTATTTGAAAACAAATTTATTCTCGCACGGGGTTCAAGTTAGCACCAGGCTACTCAATAAACCCTCATGATCCAAACGACATTGAAGATAGCATCTGCTATTCAATCAACATCATTGGTCATTGCATTGATTTAAAGATCTTTTTTTAATTATATATTTTTTTGTTTTATAAACACACAAAGACAAACGAATAAATACAAACAACATATTGTCATACTAGGAGCCAAGTAAATATAATAAAAACCAAATTCAATACAACAATACAAAACAAATTTTTTCCATTTTCTTTTTTCTAAAATCTCGTGAGTTGCTATTTTGGCCGCAATCTCGGTCGCGACACCATGGAAATTAGGAAGTAAAGAAATTATACCTGGCTTGAATCTAAAATTGTTTGCATAGAGTGGAAAGATAAAACATGATGGACTAGAATTTTGAGATGGTTGCAAATACTCACGCACAACGGTTGATTTTCATGTTCATCATGCACACTTTCGTTTTCAGTTATTGTGTTTGATGTGTATGATTGTGATTCAGACAAATCAATATGTAAAGTACTAGGATTAACTTTAACCAAATGACCAAAATTTAAATCACGATATTAATTAAGCATAAACAAGTAACTTAAAATATAAAATAAAATATACAAGCTAGCAGTATAAACCGTCCATTAAATATTAACAAAGATATGGTATAAATCAGTCACCAAATATATATTAACAAGGGTGTGGTATAAACCAGCCACCAAATATATATTAACACTTAGTAAATAAATATTAACAAAAGTGTGGTATAAACTAACCACCAAATAAGTTAATAAGCAGAAAAATTAAAAAGTTAATATGCAAATAAATTAAAATGTTAGAAGTAAGTAAATTAAAATATTAGAAGTAGATAAAATAAAAAGTTAGATAGATAAAGTAAAAAGTTAGATAGTTAGAAAGTTAGTAAGCAAGAAAATTAAAAGATTAGTAGGTTAATAAGTTAGAAAATTAGAAATAAAATACAAAAAATAAAGTACAGAAATTAAAGTACAAAAATAAAGTACAAAAAGTAAATTTAAAATATGAAAATCAGAGAATTAGCAAAGCCAATTTTTTACTCTAACGAGAGAGAAGAAAAGAAGAAAGATTATTTCATTAATGATTAAAGATTACAGAGAGATTAGGGAGAGTTTTCCCCACTAAGATAGTATGTTAGTAAGTACAAAAAAAAAAATTAAAAGAGTAAATATATATATATATATATATATATATATATACAAGATCCACAGGAAAAAAAATATAAATATATATACAAAGTATTTACACCATAAATTTGTTTTTCAAATCAAGTCCCCGGTAATGGCGCCAAAAACTTGATGCAGATTAAAACTCAAGTACAGGTTGTTTCAAGTAATGAATTCTTGGGAGTCCGAGGTCGATCCACAAAGAATTGATGAAGAAAATTTAAGGTAAGGTAAATATTGTTAATTTACTTGGGTTAAGAAATTCACTCTTGGTAAATAAAATAATGGCAAAATTAATTCTTTTATAACTCAATTAGAATCCACACATAATGGAGGTTCCAATCAAAAAATACAACATTCAAAGTTCATTAAAAATTATATACGTAATTATATTATAATTCCTTTAATCATCTATTAACACCATCACTCATAAATGGGATCAAGCATTCATTGTGCCAAAATCTTATCTACAATAAATCAAGATCTCTACTTTACAAGGAGAGTTTCTAGCACCAACCCTTGTAAATGGGTTCAAGCATTCATTGTGTCAATCTCTTGTCTACAACAAATCAAGAATTCCACTTTACAAGGAGGGTTTCTAAATTGATTGGAAACAAAATACAATACGTATAATGATAACCTGAAAATATATCATTTAAGCATAAGAGAAAAATTAATCTAACCTTATTTCATTACCAAGAGCTTCACTCTTTCACCCAAGCAAAATGGAACTTAGTTACTCATAGATAAGAAGAAAGGAAGAGAGAAAAAGAAGAATAAGAACATAACTTCAATTTAGAACAAAAGAAAACTACAACAAGATAATCAAACTACAAAATAGTATGATCTTGGTATCTAACACCCCAGCCTTCTAAATAATCAGCCAAGGCTCTCTTTTATAGAGGATTAGGGATATAAAATGACAATGGGGGTGAGTCATGAGTGAGTGGATGAGTGAAAAATAAGTGAAAAATGCCAAATGACTTTTGATGAGTAAAAAATTATGGAGATTCTTTGTCTCCGAAATCATTTAGCTATGAAGTCATTGCATTCATCATTTTTTCACCAAGTAGTCTTCATGAAAGTTGTAGGCCTGGATTATAGCTTTCAAATGCCATTAGTTTGAGTCCAAAAGTATTCCTACAACTCAAGATATGGTCTGATTACTGCATACTACTCAGGCCCAGTGATAGCTCCTATGTTCTAACTTCCAAGCCTAATATGACCTATTAGACCTCAGATTCTAGAAAAGTATTCAACCTGAAAGTTATATATTTAGGTCTTAACTATTAATCAATAAAATTTCAGCCTTTTTGACATCCTATAGCTCGAGCTATGTCATGAACAGTACGCATAGGTCAAGCTGTCAGGATCAACACCTTACTTCTTGCTTCAACTCTAATTTTAGTTATCCAATCGTGTGATTAGGCCTTTGAGGTCTTAATAAAAGTTGTAGAGCTTTCTCTTATCTTTCAAATACTACCAGAATCACCTCAAAAGGCCACCTACAGCCTAATATATGGCTCAAATATAGAAATAGTGTAAGACATAAATCATGCTAAAAAATTTAATTAAGTCCAATTTGAGTCCAAACTTACAAAACATAACCAAACTCAATCAATTAAGTATATGGAGAGTGTAAATAACTAAAAATGAGAGTTTATTAATGTATTAAATATGTTATTATCATCGCCCTTAAACAAAAGATGGCGGCCAGGTACAACAAGAATGTGGTCACAAGAAAATTCTAGTCGGGCGACCTAGTGCTCAGGAGAGCCGACATAAGAGGAAAAAATGCCTCCCAAGAGAAATTGGCCCCTAACTGGGAAGGCCCCTATCGTGTCGTCACTAGTACAGGCAAGGGAGCTTACACCCTAGAAACGTTATCTGGCACCCCGGTCAAGAATTATTGGAATGCGGATAAATTAAGAAAATACTATAACTAAATGCCCACAGCGGCCTAGCCCTCTAATAGAATTATGTTTGATCCGTCTTAGTTTTGAATAATATGCTTTGTATGGACTTTTGTCCCCCCAATATCATCAATAAAACAGAGTCATTCAAATATCAAATTTTGTTCAACACGCGGCATTGACTATTAAAAGGTCAACTAAACAAGAGGCAATACGGATCATATGTACACACTCCTTCTTTATACCTAAGCCAGGAAGGGATTCCAAAAATCTAAATGGTTATTAGGGTACCCCGGGTAAGGTTAAATAATATTTATGCCTAAGGCAAAAGGGTTTTCGCATAATATACCCTAAACCAAGGCGTTATTCTTACCTATGTCTGTGATTCCAAATGCTTCTTATAATAAGCACTAGAGTATGAATTAAGGTATTATTTTGCCTAAGTCTAAAATTTCACAATGTTTGATTGCTATAAATGTTGGATTACAAACTAAGGCATTATTTCTACCTAAGTCAAGTGAAATGTCATTCACTCAACGGTATGAGTGTAGGATCCCGGACCATGGTTTTCCTATGGCGAAAAGATTTTTCTAAGTCCATTACAACGACTATGAAAATGGGCGTTGGACCCAAGTCAGACCATGAAAACCAAGAAAATAAACAGTGAAACAGTAATTAATTATAAGACCCCACTGGGGGCAATCATCCGTACAAGAAGTAAAACCCCACGCAGGGGGCAAAATGCAGGAAAAAAATGAAGAAGTCAAACTCCGGTCTCTTCCCTACCCGGGTTCTGAGTAGTATCCGAGATGGTGTTAGGAGAACCCAAGACAAGGTCCTTTGTGAAGACAAGTCGGCCGCTATGGAAAATTTTATCCGGGCTAACGTCATCCAGGATAAGAGTAACCCCGGAATTAAAGTATTGGATTTGAATTAAAGTATTGGATTTGAGCCATAACATTCTGGAACTGCTCTCCCCTGATCTTTTCAGAAATCGTGTCCATCTCCTCCACTTCCTTCTCGAGCTGAATTATCTGGGCCTCCTGGTCGCTAATGGTCTTGTTGACTTCAAGTTTCTTAGCCTTCCTGGTGGACTTAGAGTCGGCCAATGCCTTCTCCAGCTCAACGATCCTTGCCCGAGCGTCCTCGTTCAGTTTAAGGGTCGTGTTCAGTTTCTGGTCAACTTCTTCCTTTTCCTTCTTCAAGGTCCTCAGCTCTTCTGATGCCCTCCTGTCAACAGTCTCAATAGTCTCTTCGATTACGCGGATCTCGGCAGCCACCTGTAGAGCTTGACTTTGAAGCCTAGCCAAGGTTTAGGCCAGATCTTGCTCGACAATATGCTGCCTTACCTTGCTGCTCAAAAGTCATCTGGCAATGAAGGGGCCAGCATTAGTGTGCCCTGTGATGATTGGCAAAGGGACCTCCCTTCCTTTATCACCACCCTCCGAAGACCTCCTATCCTGGTCAAGAGATCCGTCGATGGCTTGCCTTTTTCTCCCTTGAAGATTTTGGGTGAGGGAACCCGGTTGACCTACTTTCTCTCCAACAATAACTCCCTGGCTAGAGGACGCCGGGGCTGCAATGGAAGAAGAGGCCGCGGACTTTGCCCCCTTTCTCCAGGATCTTGCAGCATGCAAGGCAATCAAGGAAGACCCAAAAGTCATGTTGCTAACTGAAATAAAATAGAAATAAGTACACAGTCAGCACAATAAAAAATATTGATGCATGACAATAAAGTACAAAAACCTAAGGTCACTACGGGTAATAACACCCTAATTCCTACCTAATAAAGCAAAGAGAAGATCATCACCAAGGGTACAAAAAACATCCCTAATATTGATGTTCCCATGCTGCTCAGCATATCGGGCTATGAATTTGACAGACCTAAGCTCCTCGGGGTCGAGATCCCCCTCTTCCTTTTCAATTAAACTGAGGGGGACACTCCAGCAGTCTTACGTCTAGTAAAGCACAAATTACGGCTCCCCATCAGGTTTGAGGAAGAATGGATGACATCCCTCTGTGGCCTTGACTTTGAAAAACACAGTCTTGAATCCTTTAAAGCTCTCTTTGAAAACATCAAAGGACTTACGACCAGGCCGAGACCAGATGACAAGCCAACTTGTTTGCCTTACCATCCCCTAAGTGTTTATTCGAGTGTAAAAATAAAAAAAGGTATTAATAGAGCATTTAAGACTCATTAACCGGTAAAATCTCTAAAAGGAGATAATGTAACCCCAGCTATTAGGGTGGATCTGGGATGGGGCCACGTGTAGAGTCCGGAGGATGGTAATTTGGAAGTCAAAAAATGGCATTCGAAGCCCCAGCTTGAGGAAAAGGGGCTCATACAAGAATATAAAGTGTGAACCAGCTTCCCAGTAAGAACACACCCTTTCATTCCAGTCCGGGCAAACGAATTAAAATTTGTTATCTCGTGCTTTGTTCACAGTCAACTCTAAGACGAATAGCGATTCTCGGAGTACGGCTTCACTTGAAAACTTGGACTGGCGATTCCATACGTCGTCCACCACCCATGGGTATACCAGCCCGGGACCTCGCTGAATTCGAATCCATCCTCTGCTGGATCGCGGACGTCGTGGACCGATGACTAGACTCTAACCTTTTTTCCTCTGGCCATGGAAATCCTGAGAACACCCAAAGGAGTCGGTAAGCAACTGTCAGAATCAATAACACCATGGATTTAGACACAAAGGGGAGAATAAAATAATTCAAACCCCCCTTACCGACCTCCTGTCCCACCAGAGATCAAGTTTCTAGGGGAACTCCTCCGTCGTGCTTGGCGCAGCGTAGCACGGCGGAGACGGTGTTCCAAGGAGGCGATGAAGTTTATGTAAAGTTCAAAAACCACTAGAACCTATTTCATGAAAAGCAAGGAGGACATAAATACACTACTACTCTACTTTTCAAAAGCAATGAGCATTTTGAAAATGAAAATGACAGTAGGATTGAAAGAAAGCTACTTACTGTGTAAAGATAAAGAGCGCTTGAACAATGGAGAAGCTGGAAACGGCTGGAAAGTACCCAAAAGAGCCAAAGGTTTTACCATACGGTTTTCTCAATAAAGTTGCTTAAAAACAGCGAAGTGAGGAAGACGAACCCTTGACTCTTATTAATAAAGGGTTGAACGGTTAGGGGACATTTCTGTCCACTCCATCGCGAGTTCAAAAGGTGCCCATCATGGCACGCGGAGCTCTAGGCACTTCCCTTCGATAAAATTGCACCACGTGGCCCATACAGCTGTAATAACAATTGAAAAGACAGTTGCACAGCGATTCAAAGCATCATACAGATGTTAAAAGAGGAGCCTAGACTTTTTCAATGGATCCCAGCTTAAAATCGTGGTATCCATTTAGTTGACAGTACGGACTGCGAACGAATGTCGAGACGCAATTGCTATGGTATCACGCCAGAGTGAGCGTTGGACCCACCCCGACAATATCATCATGATGTTATGCCAGAATAAGCGTTGGACTTATCCCGGCAGTGTTACCTCGGTGGAAGAACAGGAAAATACAGAACAAATACAGAATATAAAGTCTTTATTGATTCATTCTCATTCCATACATCGTCATACATCCGGAAGAGAGAAAAAAGAAAATATTGAGACATAGAATGTATAAGAGCATCCCGGGGGAAGGAGCAAACATCTCCAGTAGCTTGAATCATGCCACGTCCACATCTCCAAACCCCGATCTCTTGAAAAAGTGGATTAGCTTTAAAGAACATTGACAAACCTGTAACATCCCGAAAATTATTTTTTTCATCATAAATAATTATTTTATAATATTTATGATTTTTGAAAAAAAATAAGAATTTTTTGGAAACATCAAATATTTTAATATATTTTTCAATTTACGTGCGCACTGAGCAAAGTCAGTGAAACACCTCGAAAATTGTTTGTTTCGTGATGAATAATCATTTTCTAATATTTGTGATTTTTGATAATTTTTGTGAATTTTTATGGAAATATCGAATATTTTAATATATTCCTCATTTTGCGTATACTGAGCGGAGCCGAGAAAATGAAATATTTTCCTAAAGGCTGGTAAACTTTAAATTGTGAAAGTGTGGACAGGGGATCTTACTAAACCCGAGGCCTGACACAGTTTACGAAGTTTATATTTTTTGAGATTTTATCTGATAAATAAAATCTCTGTACGTACCGTTAATTAAAATTTTGCGATATGCTCTATTATTCATTGGATAATTAATACTGACTTTATGCACTGTAATAATTATCCATTGGGTAATAGCTTGTAGTAAAATTTTAATTACCATATTATTTTAACTATTAAATCACATTATCTTATCCAAAAGTAATCTTTTTTATGTCTAATCAAATCCTCTTTATTGAAAAAGCTCCCAAGCTTCTCAAAGAAGCTTCATACTCTCTCTCCCTCCCATACCCACATGGTAGCTACTCACTTTTGGAGCTAAATTTGTGCTTCATTTAATTAATCATTCTATTTTAATTTCAAAAAGAAACCTTAAAAGTTCATTCACTTTACTATCCACTTCTCTCTCTACCTTCATCTTCCTTTCATTTTTTTTTTCTCCTCCTTCTCTCTACACACCCACACGGCCAACCCCTCCTCCTTGCCTCAACCATCACAAAATTTTTAACCAAATACATTTTCTTAATCTCCTTCATCATCTAAACACATCTCTAGTTGTTGATTTCTTGAAAATGTTCCATTTTCACCATCTTCTTCTTCAAGCTTCAAGCTTGGAACTTTTGGGTGAGATTCTTGTTTTCTCCTAACTCTTCTTCCATTTTCATTTTTAAGGTCTTCCTTGTGACCATTTATTTCTTATTTTTCAAGCTTTGGTATTGGTTTGATGAGATTGAAATTTGTAGGGTTTGTGGTGGTGTGAGTCCGAAATTTCAAGGAGCTTCAATTTTCTTCTCTAGGTAAGAGGAAGATACTCCTCCTCAACCTCTATTGGTAGTAAGGAACCTTGTTTTGTGATTGATTGTGAGAAACCCTATTTTGTGTTATTCTTTGTTGTATGACTTTTATGACTATGTGTTGTTCTAAATTTGTTTGAGTTATTTGGTTGGTTGAATATGTATATTTATGTATTTGGATGGATTGGAATCTTGAATAGGAGCAAATATGACTTTGTCCCCTTCCATGAGGCTCACGGCTTTGAACCCTAAAAATGAGTGTTTTTGGTGAAAAATTGTAATAAGATGGAGACATGATTAATTAAGAGGATAACACATAATAAAAAGGATGAAAATTGGAATCCCTAATCTTAGAGAGGCCCACGGCCTCTAGGGCTAAATGAGACTAAATTATATAACTTTATGTAACATTGACATTTAATTAATTAAGAGATTAAGTAGTTAATAACGCGATGGGAAGGAATCAATTAGATGACCTAAAGAACACTTTTGGACCTAAGGAAGTATAAGTCTTAGTAAAACCTTAGAAATAATTCTCTAAGTGAATAAGACTAAGTTTAAAGTAAGGAACCTAATTATGAAAATAATTTCATAAGAAACATCACATTGAAGTGAAACTTAACTAATTTGGACAATTGGGAATTATTTAGGATTTCATAAAATGGAAAGAACTAAGAATGGAACTTTACCTAAAAGACCTAGAATGATTTTCAATTAAAGTAAGAACATGAGTGTAAGTGAGAACACTAAATAATTCCATAAGTTACCAAAAATAAAATGTACAATTGGAGGACTTTAGACCATTTAATGTGGGTCTATGTGTGGGGCCAAGAATATGATGATGTTTACCTTAGCCAACTTGTGGCATGTTATTGAAAGTATATTATTAACGAATATACATGTTATATGCATTGAGTCATCATTCATTGTGAAAGTCCGTTGGACTGTTGTTAAGGCTGTGTTGTCTAGGAGATTGAACACACCTTTGTGCGGGTGCAAGTAGACTAGTGTAGGTCATTCTGTTGACCTTGGGGGTGTCGGGGTGTGGGTATCTCGCACTGGACAGTTGGTAGCTCTTCTATCCGTGGGGCAAACCGATGCGAACATACCGACGATCCGGACCAAGACGCTGTTCTATGTCGTGATCTAGTGTAGAATGTCTGTACAATGTCTTGATGTGCATGTGGATAAACTGATGAGTTATAGCACTTTGGCTGCGGCAGCCGAGTTACAGACATGTCTCTTGATCTTTCTATCTGACTGTTTGTGTCTAGCTTCATAGAGTAGGATTTTGATGTTGTATGCACGTGCACAATGAGTCCATATATTAGAACTGTTACTTTACTGATGTATAATTGCCTGGAACTGCTTATTTGTTCAATTGCTGTTATTTAATGTTTATTAGTATTACTTTTGAAATGTTATGTGGACGTTTTGCGCCGTTTTGTTTCGTACTGCCATAATTAGTAATGATGGTAGGATGTCTTATCTCTTTCCTGTATTTCTATTGTTTCTATCTATATTTATGTCCCATCAAAGACATCGGTGATGGAGGTGAAGCTCACGAATTCCCCGGCTTCTGGCCCGACCGCGACTAGTACCTGCTTTTGGGATCATGGTGGCACGTCTACAAGGATTCTTGGGTTATGTGCATTTGGCCTTCCTCGGAGGCCCAGCCTGCTGGCACATTAACCTTAACTCTGATCGTTGTATCTACGAGGGGGATGTGACGATATCGCTGGCTTGGGGGCGTCATGATCCGCCCATCTTCTCTTGCAGCGTCAGTTTACATTTAGAGTTTTACCTTCCCATTAGGGAGATGTGGGGTGATCGTTATTACACTCCACAGGAGGATTCTTTCCTCTCCACTGCTTGGGCCCTGGCCCGTAACTCGGTGGCTCCTATGAGGGTCTCTTCCGATGAGGAAGACCCTGAGGAGGAACCCGAGGAGGATCCTAACACGGTTCCTTCTCCTCTTAGGGGTTGATACTATCGATACCTACTGATGGCTATCAGTGTTCATTTTCGGGGGCCTGATATTTCATTATTTTGGTGGGCTGTATATTTATGATCTCTTGGGGCATATATGTATAATTTTGCTTTTTGTAAATTAGGCGTTGTAACCAAATAAGTTGAATATAATGATATATCATTGTACGTATATGTTGATTTGATGTATGCTTTACTTCTATCTTACTCTTTATTACAATTATGTCTTGTCACTATATTTTATTAATTGTAACAAAAAAAAATATACTCGCTAATTTAATCACACGATTACAACCAGGTAAATTTATATTCTTAGAGCGAACCGGGTCTTAACCTTTATTTTTATTTTTCGCATTGTAAATGACAATGTGACGTTCCCTCCCAAAAAGGGGCGATACAAAACTGGAGTCACGACGCCGGAACCAATGCCAAAGTCCTTTGCACTGTCTCCTCCACAGTGAAAATAAAGATCGAGATACTCTCTCCTTTGTTGGACAGGGCACGACCTTTCATACAGAAGGACATTCCACCAGCCTCAACTATTCCAAGTTGCCTCAAATTGCGAAGCTGCTCCGATAGTCTTTCCACCTCGGAACAGACTGAAGTCACTCTGAGACAGAATTACTCTACCAACTTATTCCCCCTACCTTCTTAGTATATGACGGTAGAGGCGGATACCCGGTGCTTCCTTGAAAGCAAGTCCAAGAAAGTAGACCATCCCAAGTTATTCCTAGAGGGTTTTTCCTTCCAAGAAGGACGATTTTCCACTATGTCAACCCAGTCAAGCACTGGGAATCCCTTGGAGAAGGGAAAAGGGGTTGGTCAGAGCATTCTGCAGGTTTGCTATGCATTGGACCATGGGTGCATCACTCCACGCTAGTGAGGTGGGTTAGACACTCCCATGTAAACTGGGATAGAAAGGCTCCCGCATTCCCAAATGCATAGCAACCCAGTTTTACGCCAAGAAAGAAAGGCTCCCATCAAAAGAAGAAGAAAATGTTCAGAAAAAAAAATCAAACATCTTCAAGAACTTTAAAAAAAATAAGAGTATAATCTCTATAGAAGATGAAGTTCTCTTCGCAAGCATAGAAAATAAAGGAAAAGCTACTCTTATTCTCTTGAAATAAATCATTTTTTGCATGAGAATGTAAAGCTAGAGGAATGCAAAAGAAGGGAGTGTTAGCTCTAGAAGAAGCATTCTCTACTTATAGGGCACACGAGGCATTCTGATTGGTCCCATAAAAGGTGATCTGACCTCGTCAAGTCAGCTAAAATAAATGCTTCAAATCTCTGATTGGTCACAAAGATAGGGAGCAGTTGAGAAAATCCGTATGAAACAAACATTCTCTTCAAAGGATCACTAATTCCCAATAAAGTCCAAGTATCAGTTTCCCAGAGAATCTCAGACTGTTACCACCAGTCAATTCAGAGATCACGTTCAGAATTTGCGCTAAAGATATCTTGAAGAATCCCTAGTACTCTTACTTGGGGAAAGTGATCTCTAATTATGTCAGGGTAGGTCTTGGACACCGGTAATCACCTAGGATCTAACACCTATTCACCGGACTACCGTGTCAGTCATATGACGGTTAATCCATTCGAAACTTGACTCTTGTCTGTCCCATCCAAGAGCCAAGCTGGGGGCAACTGTTCTGGACCGTAATCCGGAATCCCGTTCCATGGGATCAACCCGGCATGCACACTGCCGGACTCCTCTAAGGCTGGCATAACGGGAGATTCATAAGGTAGTCCAGACCTCGCAAGACAGCATGCAAAGCAGTATTGGGTCATGATATCATGATTGATAGATTCATGCAGAGGATAAATCCCTAAATATCCGTAATTGCCAATCATCAACTTACGATATTATAGGACTCATAATTATCCTTGATGGCTAAATACTTTTCATATCTTAATCCCAGATTTATAAGGATATACCTGGTAATAATGGAAAGGAGATCTTCATCAAGATACTAATCCCAAACTACTTGCATCCAGTAAGGATCCCATTTGGATTCTACATACGCTCTATAAATACAAGGCTCAGTCATCTTAATGAGGTAACCCTTAATCCAATTACATAACCCTACTTGAGTATTGCCTGACTTGAGTGTTGGAGTCCCTTTGCAGGTACCCACCTCCCTGTGCAATACGCTCAACTGCTGCTCAAGGAAGAAACCACCGTGTACGTGCCTAATTCAGGTACCCTCTGAATCTACTTCAGAACGCATATAATGTTTCATTTTCCACATATTAACTATCTCATGCGACAGGTACATGGAGTTCTCTTTTAAATTTAATGCTTCATTTTATAATTTTATAGTTTACTAAAGTTCAAGTGATTATGAATTACAAAGTAAAATTTATACACCAAATATAAAAATAGGTCAAATTTTAAGGATATAATTTGTATGTTAACTCAAAGTGATGCGATAGTATATGTTTTTAAAAAAAAACATAAGGAAACACAAAATGTAAGCCAGTTGACAAATTGAACTCAATGTAAGCAAATTTTATCTACTATATGGAATTTCAAAACCTACAGGAAGCAGTAATTAGAGCCTACAGGAAGCAGTAATTAGAGCATGCAAACTATTCCCACAGACTTTATAACATCCTAATTCTAATATTCCGTTAGACTTGATTTAAACGAGAATATTCAGTATTGACAATGTTATTACTAACAACTAAATTCATAATATTCACATAAATAAATAATTATAGAGAGCCATATACCAACAACTATATATATATATATATATATATATATATATATATCATAGCCTCAAAGGAGTATACAGTCAAACATAACTTTAAACTACTGAGGCAAATAAAGAAAATACAGGTTCAGCCTAAAAGAGCATTTATACTATGCGTCTTCATATGTCTTTCTCTTTCCTTTTGAAATGCTTCCACCTAGAATTACATGAAAATACATCGGAGTGAGAAATCACAATTTCTCAGTATAAGTATTTCAAAACCAGCATTTATCCTTTCACAGAGAATAAATCAACAAGTAACGCCAGGAATAAGTTTACAACCGGTATAAAAATTACTACTTACAACTAAAAGAATATCTCACATAGCAACCTTATGCAACATTCTCAAACAAACCTTAATCCAAAAAATCCACAGTACAAGAAAGCTATCAACAATATTATACAATCACCCATACAATCGTACATATCATTGAATAGGTAATTGTCCATACAATTAGCATGCAAATGCAATGATGGTTATGTTGAATGTTTATGCCTATCATGTCCTAAGACGATGGTTATGTAATGATATTAAAATAGTATTAATGTAATATCATGAAACTCAACTATTTTTAGGAACTTCATTCCTTGTATTTCTCCTGAGTAGCATGGTTCCGACCATTTAACATTACTTGGCAATGAATGGACTATTTCATCTTATAACAATGAGTGTATTGATACCATCTCATGTACCATTCACAGATACGTGAGAATATCAAGTGTATAAAAAAACATGTCAAGTGATATTTAGCACACACATTTAACACCACATTGGATATCCTCCTACACAAGTCATAACCAATGCTCTTAAACATGTTTATCCTCCTCCACGAGGTTTTCCAACTATAAACTAAAGAATACCCATATACTCGCACTACGTGTCATCCCATCACATAACAGCATCACAAAAGATACTAACCAATCCCATATGGATAAAAAACCTAAGTGTTAGCCTATGGCATTTCCAACTCATTGGTTGCTTAAGGAGTCACACTTTCCTCACATGAACTAGGTAGTCATTTGCTCCCTAAAATACTCTCATAGATGCCTCAACACACTTAAAAAGATGTAAAGGAGTAATCCTAACCATTGGGAAACCTCAACACATCAAGAACATAATTCTGAAAAAGTTTTGGAGCTCAAGCCGCGGCACACCACGGTACACCTTGCGCTGCAGCACGAGAAGCAGAACATGGATTCTGCAGAATTCTACAGAATCCGGGTATTGTTCCATTGGAACAATTCACAAATTTTGTCTCTCTAATTCGGTCTCTAGGTGATTTAAGGTCCTTAACAAGTTTACTAACACATAGAAATCATTAATCACTAACAAAAACCTCTAATTTGGATTCTATAATCAAAATCACCAATCAAAACCTAATTTTTCTCATTTTTAGCCTCAAGGTTCAAATGACAAATTCTACGTTTCTAACACAATCTAATTGCATGAACAAGTCCTAAATAGCCAAGGAAACTTATTCAAGTAAGAAAAATACTTCAAACACCTCTAGAAATCAATTTAACCTATTATGTCTCACAAATGCATAAAAGGCAAAAGTGGAGAAAAGAAGATGAAAGAAGCACAAATCCCCTACCTCTTGGATCAAAGATGGTGAGGATGATGAAGCCTTAGCTTTCCCCTTCCTTTTCCTTTCCTCCTCTTCCTCCTTCTTTGCTTGGCTTTCCTTTGCCTATCCTTTGGTAACTGTAGCCGTGAGAGAAGAGAATGAAAAGAGTGAACAATGAGATACAAATATTTCATCTCATGCCTTTAAATAACAAGGCATCCATGAGTGACTTAGGTCACTTAAGTGACTAAGGGATATATCCCGATCTGCTAAGAACACTTATATTTCACCAAATCCAAGTTCCTAACTTCTAACAGATTCAAAATAAATCCTAAGATTCATTAAAAATTGTTTCACCAAAAACTGATATTCCCATATCAGTTGGGGGTCAATCGGCACTAAAACCTACAACCAGTACGCTTAAAAATGCCAAACTAACCCCGATTAACTTCAAACTTTAATCACATCTACTTCCATACATTTGTGACCCAAAAATAAGTTCTCCATACTTATCTTCATTAACTGAGCAGTTTGAGCCATCTACAGAGCTAATAATAGCTATTTAACATACATAGTGTTACAGCAAAGTGACCAAATATGTTCAGAAAGCCACAAAACTTAACAGGCACGCCAAACTAATAATAGGCTACCTCTATAACCATTTACAAGTCTAACATGTTTTCATGGGTGTTACATTACTTCTCTCCATTTTAGAATTTTATCCCTAAAATTTAGTCTCTCTAAACTAACAATTCTGAGGTATCAAATAAACATAAACTCATATTCACAAGTTATATGGCTTAGGGTCAGAAGGTTTCACTTCTTTGTCCCCTCTCAGAATATACACCCTTCCTTGAGCTTGTGGTCTAGAACTGGGTGTATCTCCTTGTTTGCATGGATATTTCCTCGCAAAGTGTCTTGGTTGACCGCACACATAGCAAACATCACAAGGTTTGTCACCATGTGGTCTTCCGCACTTAGAGCATTCAGGCTCCATTGTCTCCACCTGAACTCACTCATCTTTAACTTGTGGGTGACTGGATTTAGAAACACTTTTTCCAAATGCATCATTCGACTTTCTCTTCTTTTGAAGATTTTGTGAACTTCTCTTAACTTGAAACTGAAGGTTATCAGACTCCACAATTCTGCACTTATTCACCAAAGATGGGAAATCTTTAATCTCCAAAAGTCTCACAGCTCTCTTAACACTTCCCCTCAATCTAGACTCAAACTTGACACACTTCCAGTTCTCATTCGGATTGAGCCTCATTTGAGAGGAGAACTTGGACACCTCGTGAAATTTCGCCTCATACTGCCCAATTGTCATATCCCCTTGTTGAAGTCCGAGGAACTCCATCTCCTTATCCTATAGACTTCTGGAAAAATATTTCTCCAAAATGGTGTTCTGAAATACTTCCCATTTAATCAATGTCCCTGCCGCCTCTAACAGTCTCTTGGTACCTCGCCACCATTGCTTCGCTTCTCCCGCTAACATAAAGGAAGCGAAGGATACTATTTGCTCGTCAAGCAAACCATGACCTCAAAGATATTTTCTATCTCTCCTAACCACTCTTCAACTTTCACTAGATCATAATCGCCCCTAAACATTGGAGGGTTCATCTTTTTGAATTCTGAAATGTCAAGAAAATTCTGATTTCTCCTAACTGGCACCTCCTGTGTTGGTAGTGGTACTGGTGGTGATACTAGTTACTGAGGTCCCAACCTCTCTAGAACTCTAGCAGTTATCGTTGCTTGCTCTCTCATTGCATTGGCAGTAACAGTTGTCTGCTCTGTCTGCTGCCTTATGGCATTGGCCATTGCCATAAAAGCTGCGGCCATATCAGGGCCTTCATAGTCAGTCCATACCCCGGCTCAACAGGGTGAACTACTTTGATACTATAATATAACATCACAATTCTAATATCCCATTAGACTTGACCTAAGCGAGAATATTCAGTATTGACAATGTTACTACTAACAACCAAACCCATAATATTCACATAAATAAATAATTATGGAGAGCCACGTACCAATAGTTATATATATATATATACATCACAGCCTCAAAGGGGCATGCAGTCATACATAGGTTTAAACTACTGAGGCAAATAAAGAAAATACAAGTTCAGCCTAAAAGAGCATTTATACTATGCGTCTTCATACGCTTTCTCTTTTCTTTTAAAATGCTTCCACCTAGATTTACATAAAAATACATCGGGGTGAGAAATAATGATTTCTCAGTATAAGTATTTCAAAACCAGCATTTATCCTTTCATAGAGAATAAATCAACAAGTAACGTCAAGAATAAGTTTACAACTGGTATAAGAATTACTACTTACAACCAAAAGAATATCTCACATAGCAACCCTATGCAACATTCTCAAAACCCTAAACCTTAAACAAACCTTAATCCTAAAAATCCACACTACAAGAAAGCTATCAACAATATTATACAATCGCTTATACAATCGTACATATCATTGAATAGGTAACTGTCCATACAATTAGCATGCAAATGCAATGATGGTTATGTTGAATGTTTATGCCTATCTTGTCCTAAGACGATGGTTATGCAATGATATTAAAGTAGTGTTAGTGTAATGTAATGAAACTTAACTATTCCCAAGAATTCCATTCATTGTGTTTCTCCTGAGTAGCATGGTTCCGACCATTTAACACTATTTGATAATGAATGGACTATTCCATCTTATAACAATGAATGCACTAATACCATCTCATATACCGTTCACAAATATGTAGGAATAGTAAGTGTGTGAGAAAACATGTCAAGTGATATTTAGCACACACATTCAATGCCACATTGGATATCCTCCTACACAAGTCCTAACCAATGCCCTTAAATGTATCTATCCTCCTCCACGAGGTTTTCCAACTATAAACTTAAGAATACCCACATACTCGCATTATGTGTCATTCCCATCACATAACAGCATCACAAAAGATACTAACCAATCCTATATGGATCAAAAACTTAAGTGTTAGCCTATGGCATTTCCAACTCATTGGTTGCCTAAGGAGTCACACTTTCCTCACATGAACTAGGTAATCATTTCCTCCTTGAAATACTCTCATAGATTCCTCAACACACTTAAAATGACATAAAAGAGTAATCCCAACCCTTGGGAAACCTCAACACATCAAGAACATAATTCTAGAAAAGTTCTGGAGCTCACGTCTCGGCACACTACGACCACGCCGCAACACCCTGCTCTCGGGTTCCATCTATTGGAGGTGCATTACTCGCATGCCGCGGTGTGCCACACCTTGCACCGCGTCGCGAGAAGCAGAAATTCTGCAAAATTCAGGTACTGTTCCATTGGAACAATTCACGAATTTTGTCTCTCTAATTCGGTCTCTAGGTGATTTAAGGTCCTTAACAATTTTACTAACACATGAGAATCATTAATCACCAACAAAAACCTCCAACTTAGATTCTATGATCAAAATCACAAATCAAAACCTAATTTTTCTCACTTTTAGCCTCAAGGTTCAAATGTCAAATTTTAGGTTTCTAACACAAACCTATTACATGAACAAGTCCTAAACAGTCAAGGAAACTTATTCAAATAAGAAAAACACTTCAAATACCTCTGAAAACCAATTAAACCTATTATGCCTCACAAATGCATAAAAGGCAAAAGTGAAGAAAAGAAGATGAAAGAAGCATAAATCCCCTACCTCTTGGATCAAAGATGGTGAGGATGATGAAGCCTTAATATTCCCTTTCCTTTTCCTTTCCTCCTCATCCTCCTTCTTTGTTTGACTTTTCTTTGCCTCTCCCTTGGTAACTGCAGCCATGAGAGAAGAGAATGAAAAGAGTGAAAAATGAGATACAAATATCTCATCTCATGCGTTTAAATAATAAGACTGTCGTGAGTGACTTTGGTCACTTAAGTGCCAAGGAATATATCCCGATATGCTAAGACCATTTAGATTTCACCAAATTCAAGTTCCTAACTTCCAACATATTCAAAATAAATCCTAAGATTCATTAAAAATTTTGTTTTACCAAAAATTGATATTCTCATATCAGTTGGGGGTCAATCCGACACTAAAACGTACAACCAGTATATTTAAAAATGTCAAACTAATTTCGATTAACTTCAAATTTTAATCACATCTACTTCCACACATTTGTGACTCAAAAATAAGTTTTCCATATTTAGCTTCAATAATAGAGCAATTTGTGTCATCTACGAAGCTAATAATAATTATTTATCACATATAATATTATAAAAAAATAATCAAACATGTTCAAAATATTATAAAATTTAACAAATATGTTAAACTAATAATAAGCTACTTTTATAATTATTTATAAATTTAACATATTTTTAGGGGTGTTACAAACTTTGTATTCATACCCAAAAAAAGACATGGAGAATCTTACTTTTACAAGTAACATTGAATTAGATAGACCAAAGCGGACAAGCTATTTAAAGTCACTTTGATTTGACTCTCCTTTCTGTGCATTGTCTACAAGTGTTTGCCTTGATCCAACATGGATGGAAAATATCAACAAAAATTACCATAAATGGATCGACATTAAAGAAGAAAACAAAAAGATAAAATTACAACCAAACGTAAGAAATATGAGTCCGGATATGGATTCGATATGACATAAATACATTAATTTAATAAAATTTTAAAAAATAATTAAAAGATATATAATAAAAAATATTTAAAAATATTAAAATATTTAATAAAATATGAATACTAATGCAGTGACAATTTTAAAATATTAATACTACATAAAACAAAACACATATGTAAGTATGTAACTGCCTTTAAATAATAATAAAAATGTATAAAACCACATGTTTCCATTCATAAACAGCAGCAATTTAAGTATACACAAAAGAAGCAACAAAAGCGTGAAAAAAAAAATTACAAACTAAAATTTCAGAAATTTAATAATTCAATTACAGCACCCAAATTCTTATAAATACGATTGATTCTTGATTTTATAATATATATATTTAAATTAAATTTTACAAAATTTATTTACATTAACTTCTTTTAAGGGGTGTTTATAACCAAATCAAACTAATCTAAAAAAAAAATTGAATAAAAAAAAAACAAAACAGGTTAAATTTGGTTATATTTCATTTTTTTTCATAGAAACTAATCGATTTGGTTCAGCTTTCAATAGAGATAAATTTAAGGGGGTGAGCATGGCTTGGCGCTCCCATTAAGCTAATATTTTTATGTACCAATAGTGTGATTTTTTATAAGAAAGAAATAGGTGAATTATACATTAATCATATAATTTTAGCTCTTCTTTTTATCTATTTTTAACTTTTATATAATACACCCACCCACTTCTCTTATTTTGAGTTTTATTCTTTTCTTTTTAAAATTTATATTTTATTTTACCTATGAGCCATGATATAGAGAACACTCATTATTGTGATGCATTTTAATATCTAATATTTGTTTCATTATTCTCTTTTCACTCTTTCCATAAAGCTTCATATATAATAAAACTATATAATGAAGCTGAAAAGTTCACTTTTTAATGTTAGTATAACATTAAGATGTAACTATTTTAATAAATACAAGATGTAAATATAATACTGATAAAGTAAATTAAATTTTTATCATTAGGTTAATTTAAAAATAAAATTTTAATTATTAAGTGTAATACATTTATTAAGATTCTCTTGTTAAAATAGGAAAAAAGAATTGTTGCTACATAAAAGAACAAAATAGTTAGAGTTAGCCTATAAAATATAAATGTTACTATTCTAATTTTTTTATTAATACATACTATGATATATATTTGATAATATGATCTATACTTTTTGGTCCTATCAACTCATTCTGAATCAATAATTGACTTTCACCTTTTCATTTTAAGAAACTGAACGAAATCTTTTTTTTTTTTATCATGTGTGTATATATATATATATATACTTATAAATTATTACATTGACTTATAAATTATTACATTTCAACTTATTATTGTTTTTATGAGTTTTCTTAAGTTAATTTGTTATTTTATATATATTAATATTGGAATTGAGAACAGATTGAGCTTAACTCAACCCTAAAAACTAGCTCAAAATGTGAGAAGGATTGTCCAAGTTTTTATAATGGATACTTTGTCAATATACCTAGTCAATGTGGGATCTCAACACAACCCTCTCACGCCTAGAATTGGACATTTGGATTGTGAAATTTACAAGAGTGGACATTAGAGAATAGCCTAACACTTAGGTAAATGGGTTGCTGCCCATGAGTTGACCGCTTAACTCGTAATCCGCACAAGTTAGGACCAAGCATCATTTTGTAAGTCCATTTAAACACGTGTTTACGGGTTTAGACCATTTAACTTGTGGGTTAAATAGCTTGTGATCCACTAACCTGCGAGCTAGCCCACTAAGTATTTATTTAAAAAATATATATATTTTGACACATGTTTTCCTAATTAGTTCTCTTACCTAATAATAAAAAAGAAACCTCTCAAGTCCAAGTGACTTCAATGACCCTAATGTTGAAATAGAAACTAAAACTCTAAATAATTAAAAAGAAAAAAAACCTAAAAAATCAAAAAAAAAAAAGAAGAAGGTGACAAGCTAATGGGTTAACCCACCAACTCGCAAGCTAACGCGGGCCTGACTCGAGTTGACATTTTTGTTAGCCTGTTTAAAACACTGGCCAACCCAGTCCAGCCTGTTTATAAGTAACTCGTTGCAGATCAGGCTATTGCAGAACAGGTTAACCCGTTACCCACCTCTACCTAATATTAAGACTGAAATAGGCTCTGATATTATATTGAAATTGAGAACGAACTAGGCCTAACTCAACCCCAAATATTAGTTTAAGGCGGAGGGTTACTCAAGTCATTATAAGGAATATTTTGTCCATATATCCAACCAACGTAAGATCTCAACAATGGATGATACTTTTATTAAGATCTTTAAAGAAATTTGTTATTGATTAGGTCATGAAAAGAAACAAAGTAAAGTCCAATTTGTATTTATTTAAAAAAGTGATTGATAAAAAAAAAATAGACCAAACTTAACAAAATCAATTAAAATGGGTTTGGTTTGGTTTAGTTCTCTAATTAGAAACAAATTGATCAATTTTTAATAAAAAGATTGATCAATTCGGTTCAATTGATTTTTTTTTCTTAAAACTGAACCAAATCAAATGGCAAACACTACCACTTTATTTTAAATTCTTAACATGATTTCTTTTAAAAAAAGAGTAAACTTTTTTTTAAAAAAAAATTATATAAACTTAGAATACTCAAGTTGAGTGTACTAAACTAATTACAATATTAATTAATTGATTATTATCATAATTAATTAATAAATAATCTTAAATTAACTATTAATTGATACTATAATTAATCTAATGTATCTAACTTAAGTACTCTTAATTTATGTAAAAATTTCTCACTCTTTCATTTCTTACTTTTTGCATGTCACTTTTAACTCTAGTTATATATTGCATTTATTATCTACAAGTGATTGATAACAGTAATCAAGATTTTTATTTTATGAAGAACAGTAATCAAGATATTTTTTTTTAACATGATTTTTGCCTGTCAAAACATTAATCCAAATTCCAAACATGCATTACTTAGTTAAATTAGGCATAGTTAAATATTTTTTTACTCTGTATTTTTTATATGAACTTTTCTCACACTATTTTAAGTGTGAGACAAAATCTAAATTTAGATATTGTTCCTCCTAATAAATACTTTTATTGATTTCAAACTTGCTTTTGACTTATTATTATTATTATTTCTTATGACTCTGCACGAAAGCAAAGTGTTAACAAAAAGCACACTGCATACCACTGCATATGGAAAATGATCAAAATTAATTAAAATTAAAAATTATTGAAATTAAATAAATAAAAGTTTCTAACTTTTCACAACCAGCAATGCTTAACTAGTTATCTAACCCATTTTAAAGTTGAGTAATGATCTGTTTTGAATTTATTATGTTTCTAGGAGGCTTAATCATTTCAGCCCTTTACTTTTAAAATAAAATCATTTATATGATTATTTTGGATGAGCTTATTTGTACACTTAAGTGTCTATCAACTTACGCTTAAATTAGTATGAATTAAATATTATGAATTACTATAAGTTACTATTAAATATTATAAATTACTATGAATTAAATATTATATATATTATGAATTAAATATTATAAGGGTTAGATTAGTGTGAGTGAATCCTTTCTCTTTTACATGACTATGAATTAAATATTTCTTTATTCAAATCAAATCATAAAATTTTGTTGGTGAACTCAAATCTTAATTATATTTTATTTCTCAATTTACAATTAATTAGAGGAGAGTATAAATAGAAAACTAAAAATGTCAATATCATTATTTTTTGTTTTAACTCATCAAGGTTTTTGTTCAAAAATTTATAATATGACCTCAAATTAATATAATGTAATTTAATGTTGACTTGTATTTTAAAAAAAAAATTAAAATGAACTTTCTAAGCATAACAACGATAGTAAAATATGAAGAAACATTTGATTTAGATTTACCCAATTAAATTGATTTCATATAACAAAAAAGCCAGTTAAATTGGTTAATCAAATTAGTTGACATTATAAAAATAATGAACATCTCACAACATATAATAATTAAAAGGGTTTTTCTCAAGTCAAGCACTTGTTAAAAAATTAAAATAGCAATTTTTAGATAAAAATAAGATATTAAATATATTAAAAATAATAATAAAATTATTATTTACCTTATTTTCATCTTAAAATTTCTATTTTATCTTTTTTAACAGTGCGCAACAAAATCTAATTATAAAAACATTCATAAATTAGTTCAAAATTTAACTAATCGAAATACACATTAAACTAACCTTTCATACACTGTTAATCAGCCTAATCAATTAATTTTGTCTCGTCTAAAGGAGTGTATCTATGAATTCAATTATAGAATTAAATCATAGGCTGTTTAGTTGCCGGTTCACGTTTAGACCGAACCGTATGGTCCAGCCAAAAATGTAAGAGTGAAAGAGAGACAAAAAAAACATACACTTGTCAGTTGTCATTGAAGCACGTCCAATGTATTTGTACGGGCACAGCCGGTAAAAGATTAATCTTTATGCTCTCTTTCTTCTATCTTCTTCTCACTCTCACTCTTTTATTCTCCTTCAAAAATCATAAAAAAATACTCAGTGTTATACCCTGTTTGTTAGATCAAATTCAAACCCCACTATTGCTCTACACTCCAGTTATTTCTCATTCTCAAAGGCCACCCTTTTTCCACCGCATTTTCCCGGAAACTAGAAACTTTCTCTGCTGTTTTCTGGGAAAATATAAAAGAAGCATGAGAACTGCAAAGGAATGTGTCAGCTTTTTTTCTCCATGTGGGGTGACTGAAAAATTTAAGCTTTGAAACACATGCTTTTTCCCTTTTGAGGTTGCAGTGCAGTGCAGTGCAGAAGCGCTCTCGTTTTCCGCAATGCACAATGGAATCTCAGAGTTTCGAGGCTCTGGTGAAGCTCGTTTTTGAAAGTTTTCAGGAATATGGAATGCAACCCTTTATTGGCTCCATTTTGAACTCCTAACTTTGTGGTCAAAAGGTGAACCCGTTTTACTCACTTTTGATCATGTCATGTTGGTAATTGGAAAATCCTATTGGCTTCAAGTTTTTCTGGGTTTTGGGCTGATTTAAAATTTTGGGTTTGAGGGGAATGGGGGGTTTGAGTGTTCTAGTGGCTCTCAAAGTTGGGGTTTTGAACCTGTAGTTGGGTGATTTGAGGATTTTGAGTGATACCCCATGACAGCTCTTACTTCAATTAGTGCATTTTGGAGGTAAAAATTTGAGATCTGTTTTGGGAGTGTGGGGAGCTAAATCACTGTGCACTTGGTGTTTGCCAAAGTTTGATATTGATTCTGGTTTTTATGGTTTCTTAAGCCTTAAAATAATGAAAAGAATGAGGCTTTCAGTGAAATTTATAGGCAGATGATGGATACTTAGAGCTAGAAGAATCAACTGGAGTGGTCACTAGTGAGATAGGAGTTTTCAGGTGATTGTTTTGGGAGGATTTGAAACCAAAGCTATAATTTTTATCAATGTCTGGAGCTCCCAGATTGAGGTCTATGAATGTTGCTGATTCAGAGGCAAGGCCTGTGCTTGGACCAGCTGGAAACAAGACAGGGTCTTTGAGTTCAAGGAAACCAGCTTCAAAGCCACTGAGGAAGGCTGAAAAATTGCTGGATGAGGTTGCATCAGCCAAAGAGAAGAAATCCCATCAAGTGTTGTCTTCAGTTGTGACTTCCTCTCCTCAGTCACATTCTGTCAGCGTTTCTTCGGTACTCCGCCGGCATGAACAGTTACTGCATTGTAATTTATCTCTGAATGCTTCATGTTCATCTGATGCCTCTACAGATTCATTTCATAGTCGAGCATCTACTGGAAGATTGACTCGGTCCTATAGCCTAGGTAATAGAAGGAAGCCGTATGTGTCAAAGCCAAGAAGTGTTGCTTCTGATGGTGTGCTAGAATCTCCCGCTGATGGTTCACAATCCAAGAAGAAGTGTGCCTGGGTCACTCCTAATACTGGTTTGTTCTTCTCCTTTGACTTTTCCTAAATTATTAAGGAAACATATTATTGTTGATTGTAAATTAACATGGGCCATAAATATATGTACAAAACTTAGATAAAGTTCTTTAGATATTATAATGATCAATTGCTTTATTAGGCCTTTGGCAGATAGTTCAGTTTCTTTTGGATGTTCAATTACTCTCAGGAACGTGTACATGGTAGTTCAATTCAAATTTGACTTTCCTTATTCTATATTTTTACATGTATTTGAGCTTATCTTGTGAATAGTAAGATTATCATTTAAGTTCAAGATAAATTTCAGTTCTTGAATATTTATATTTTACATTAAGTAGATGCCTCCATTTGGATATCATAGTATATGTTGCCATATAAATTGACAAATAAGCATGAACCCTGGTTTTTAAGGGTTCCTTTTAAGATATTGAGTTCCTTCCATTTGCTTGTGCTACAAATATTCATGTATGCTAATGGGCTTTTAGCCAAAATATAATAAAACATGCATTGGATGTCTACCTTTTTCCATGGATTTTAATTGATGTTTTTGTCTGTTGAAGAGAAAATTCGAAATTCTAAGTGACTAAATGTTATGAACCTGATATGTTGATGGCTGTAGAGATAAATATACATGAGCCAGCCATAACTTTTCTAGAAGTTCCTCCATAACGCATATTTTGAGTTTCAAGTTATGAACTAGATTGGCCCTTTTTTAGTTTTGTTTTCTGAGACTAAGTTCACCTGTTGATACTAGAACCATGTTATGCTACTTTCCACGACGAAGAATGGGGAGTTCCAGTACATGATGACAAGTATGTGTTACACTGAACTAATCTTTTATGCTGATTGAAAAAGGAATATACCTTCTTCTATTAGATGCTTTGCTTGAACACTTTTTTATCTCATGTAGGAAACTATTTGAGCTTCTTGTACTTTCAAGTATTCTAGCTGAGCTCACTTGGCCAGCCATTCTAAGCAAAAGGCATACTTTTAGGTATTCTTCTCTGTCGAAGTTTTGTATTTCTTTTTTCTCTTTCTTAGCCTCAAATCTGTACTGGCTGGCTGCCTAAAGACTTTGTCCTCAGCTGTTGCCTATTTCTTCTTCACTTTGTTGGCTTCATTTTTGTTAACAAGGTTCTTTGCAGGGAAGTTTTTGCAGACTTTGATCCAATTGCTGTGTCAAAATTGAATGAGAAGAAGATGATGGCACCAGGAACCATTACAAGCTCCCTACTTTCTGAACTTAAATTGCGTGCTATAATTGAGAATGCACGTCAAATATCAAAGGTAGATTAATTTTCTCGTCTTATATAACCTTTGGAATATGTAAACTCTTGGGTTGGTTCATAATTATTTAATTCCAATGACCTTTGGAATATGCCAACTCTTGGGTTGGTTCATAATTAATTAATTCCTAGACCATTGGAAGCCAAGAGAATCATAGGATTCGGGCCTGGTGGTATTTCACTGCCATCTCTAAATCCATGATTCTATATTGGGTGTTATTTACACTGTCCAGCGACATCATAGTGATTTTACTGGCTGAACTAGGTGGTATTTCATACTTCCCAATTTATAATCTATTAATATAAAGTAGAATCCTGGGGTTCCTGCATGTTTATCCTTATTAGGATATGTTAGTTAGGAAAGTCAACTACTTAAGGTCTTGCAAGATTGATGCCAATTTTTAATTTTTAATTTTTGAAAGTTGCTGGCTTCATTTTCTTTATTGATCATTGGAAGAATTACCAAAAAAGGAAAGCAAGTCAAATCTATTTCAAAAAAGAAAATGGTAAGTATTAATTGACAATGTTAAAAGGAATGATACTACTTACACTGTCATCTTTCACATATTGTGCACCAACAGTTTTATATGACTGCATTTGAATTTGACAAAATAGTGAGGCCGTGGGGACCACTTGAACTTAAATGCAATCACATTATTAGGTTGTGCACAGTTTACGAAAAATAAATGTGTAAGTAGAATCAATCATTTGTGTTTTGGTATTTGACACTTTTTGTTCCCCTTTTACAAAATTTAAAGATACTGTATTTATTCCATTATTATCTTTTAATCTTCAGTACAATATATTTTCTTACCTGGAAAAGATAGATGGACAAAGAAAATGTGCACAGAAACGTCAGAGACACATGAATGGATTTTGTACTGTATAAATAGTTGAAATTTTTTTAAGCCACTCATTTCAGTATTTGTGTGGTTTATGTAAAAAAAAAAAAAGTTTGTGCACCTATCAATACTGAGTCTTATCCGTATAACTCTGATCAATTGAATGGCTTAAACTTTTCTTTCCTCTTTTTTTTTTGGGGTCTCCTTAACGATCAAATTGAATGACTTAAAATTGATGTTTAATGATCATTGGATAAGTAGGTTAGGTAATAAAGCTAAATTGCATGGTGGTCCTCATCCATATTCAATTTGCATGACCCACATGGGACAAAGCATGATAGTAATCTTCCGTACAGTGTGAGGCTTGTAGAAATCTAATTTGCAACAGTGATATGAAACCCAATTATTTGGATTCTTTAACCTGCCAGCAAGCTTAGCTGAGCTGGTACGTCCCAAGTCTATCTATCAGACTTGATGTTTTTCCAACGATTAATCATTATTACAATGCCCTGTTTTTTTTCACTGACCTGCCATAATTGCAGATTGCACAATTTGCATCATGGCTCTGCCTATGATTATCATTCCAACTAACTTTTTGCAGGTTTTCCCTGGTGCCAGGTCATAGATGAGTTTGGGTCCTTTGACAAGTATATTTGGAGTTTTGTGAACCACAAGCCTATAGTTAGCAGATACCGATATCCAAGACAGGTTCCTGCGAAGACACCAAAGGCTGATGTTATTAGCAAAGATCTGGTGAGGAGAGGTTTTCGTGGTGTGGGCCCCACAGTGGTATATTCCTTCATGCAGGTTGCTGGTTTAACCAATGACCATCTCATCAGTTGCTTCAGATTCCAGGAGTGTATAGCTGCAGCAGATGGGAAGGAAGAGAATGGCATCATCATCATGGATAATAATGCTGAACAAAAGGAGAGTGATAACATGATGGAATCCGATCTGTCCATTGCTATTGATGATTTAAGTTTCTCCTCTGATTGATGGTTCAACTGTGGTGTCAAGTGTAATAGCCTTGGATTGAGTAATGATGGAGGGGAATTTGTGTATAAATCTCATGGAGTCCCTAAACATGATGGATTCTTAGATTGTAGATTACTGAAAGCAGAAGTGAATTAAATCCACTGTGTACCCTTGCTGCTGTACGAGGCTTCTGCCTTACAAATTGGTGTACAATTTTTTGTACAGTTAAAAATATCAGTGATTAGAATTTTCTTGAAGCCAGTGGCAGCAGGCAATAGATAACCAGATCTTGTTATGTGTCACCATCTCATAAGTGTTTATAGAATAAGAAATATCTTTTCCTATGTGCTATTTAATGCTAGACATGTTAACTTTGTGGGCTATTCTGATTTAGAAAACTTTATAGCAGACATCAATGGATCACAAAATTAATGATTAACATTAAAACATCACGTAATAAGAGATATGTTTTATTCTACGAAGTACGGATACATTTTATCAAGTACGGATATAAGACATAATACGAATATAGGGGTATTAAATTTAAAAATTATAAGACATAAATATGAAATATATATAAATTAATATTAAAATAAATTAAAAGACTTGATTTATATATATATATATAATTTAAGAAAAAAATTCATAATTTATTAATATATTTTTATAAGTTTAAAATTTTATATTTTAATATATGTCATATATGTTAATATTTGTTATTTAATAAGTTTTTTTAAAAAATATGAAGCATAATTTTTATTAATATTTAAAAAAAGTCTCTTAAATCAATTTTTTTAATAAAATTAATTATGTATAAGTACATGTGCATCTAAAAAAAAATTAACTAGAGGAAACATTGATGTGAGACAAGTTTTCATGACGATGACGTGGACGGCTTGGTACGAGCAGAGATAGACAGAGCAGATAAAAATAGTGATGTGTAAAAAGATAAAACTTAAAAATCTAATAATGACATGTGAAAAGATAAAATTTAAAATACTGGTATGTGAAAATAGTAGTTTTGGACGTCAATTATGTGATTGAACTTGGGTGAGTTACAGATTTACTAATTGAACGTTAGTCATAAAAACTAATATTTAAAAAAAATATTAATAATCGTGTCTAAATCATGTTTTAAATATGTTTAAACGTATTTGAAATATATTTAAATTAAAAAAATATATTTTTAATTAGATACATTCATACATAAAGAATACATATGTCATATAAATATTTTTATATATTTAATATGAATATATATCTAACACATAAATACACTTCAAAAATAACATATATGGGCAAATCGACCAAAATGCCTTTAGTGGCAAATTTATTTATCAATTTGCCATCCTTTTCAAACTATTTATCAAACTGCCACTGTTTTTGTCACGTTGAAATTTTATATTATTTTTCGTTCCACGTAGGATGCGCCAACATGCGTGGCGCATCCAACAGGGATGCGCCAACATGCGTGGCGCATCCAGCTGGGATACGCCAACATGCGTGGCGCATCCCAGTGGGATGCGCCAAGCGTGTTGGTGTATCCCAGCTGGATGCGTCACGCGTGTTGGCGCATCTCACGTGGAACGAAAAATAATATAAACTTCACACGTTATATGTGCAGGGCACTTAACCTATTCCACATGGATCTCTTCAAAAATGGTGCCCAGAGACAAATACAATTTACATGTCTACTAAAGAATGCACTACAATATTGAGGGACATCAGTTTCAATTAATTTATTTATAAGTTAAGTATTTGCTTCTGATCTGTAAAGTAGTCGATGTGAGACTTTGCTGTTAGCAAGACAAAGCAGCTAAGTAAGGTAACAAAATACATTTGTTCGATGTGGGACTTTGATAGTGGCAAGGTAAAGCAAGTAAATAAGATAACAAAACATATTTATTCGATGTGAGACTTTGGTGATAAGGCAAAACATATTCGGATTATTGCGCACCCAAAATGAGAGTGACAGTTCTCACTTGGACCTTTTTTTTAGTTAAAATTATTATCACGTTCATGGGTTTAGCATATTAGAATGAACTTTAAAATGAAATTTTCAAGATACATGTGTGCTGATATATATATTGGTAAAAATTTAAAAACTGCACTTGCATATTGGTGTATATTTTAGCAAAAGGAAAATGTTTCTATGTATGTAAAATAGATACATGGTTTTGAAAATGATAATGATAAAAGTAGTGAGTTATAACTACACTATAAGTCTTTGCTAAGACTATGTGTTCATGTCTTGATTTTAAAATGGGACAATCTCTTCTTCTCTAAATTGATTAGCATAAAAAAATAATTGATAAGAACAATGAGAATGGTATCAATAATAATGTTGATAAGAGACTTCAATCCAAATTCAAATCCAAATATGCTTTTGAAAGTCTCACATTGAATAAATATGTTTTATTGTCTTACTTCGTTATTTTACCTTACCCCTATCAAAGTCTCACATTGAACAAATGTATTTTATTACCTTACTTAACTGTTTTGCCTTGCTAACAGCAAAGTCTTGCATCGATTACTTTACAGATCAGAAGTAAATACTTGGCTTATAGATAAGTTAATTGAAACTAATGTCCCTCAATATTGTGGTGTACTCTTTAGTAGACATGTAAATTGTATTTGTCTCTCGGCACCATTTTTTAAGAGATTCACGTGAAATGGGTTAAGTGTCCTGCACATATAACGTGAGAAGTTTATATTATTTTTCGTTCCACGTAAGATATGTCACGTGGGATGCGCCAACACGCGTAGCGCATCCAACAGGGATGTGCCAACACACGTGGCGCATTCACTGGTGCATCCCTGTTGGATGCGTCACGCGTGTTGGTACATCTCATGTGAAACAAAAAATAATATAAAATTTTAACATGATAAAAATAATAATAATTTGATAAATAATTTAAAAATAATAATAAATTAATAAATAAATTTAGAGAAAATGACAAATTAGTCAAAAACTCAACATATATGTGCTTTGTAGTTTTTACTATTTGTTTTACTCTTAAAGCAAATACTAACACTGTTTGGTTTTGATTATTAATCCCCTTCAAATTACCGTACACACATGCATGCATTGTATTGGACCAGTTAGAATTGGAAAATGATGTCTTTTCACATTTTTTAATACTTATTTTAAATATCTGTAATTAAATAAAAAATAAAAAATATAAATATGATAAATAATATTCAAAAATATAAGAGAATATGTATATATTATTTGTAATAAATATATTAAAATTGAGTTAGAATTATATCTGATTGACGAGTCCCACTTGCAATGGTTGACAATGATAGAGCACTGGCTGTGTTTCCCTGTCACCGTGGAGCAGGGAGTACTCCTTGTTGATAGACATCTGCTGCGCATAGTTTCGAGATCAGCAACAACTGTGGGGTATTGCTCGAGATCTTAAAATGATAATTCTGACGGATGGTCGCTCGTGGCCTGGAATGGTTCAGAACTTTATGCATTCTTATGTCTTTCAATCTTTAAGCTAGATACCCGGAAATATAGACTAGGAACCCCACTCCAGAAAGCCACAAGGCCTCGTCCACCCAATTGAATTGCCAGCTAGAGAAATACTTTAAGTTTTTTTTTTAAAGTTTTTTTATAAGTATCTTAAGAAAATTTATTAAAAATTTAAAATATTTTTTATAAAAAATAAAATATTTAATACATTAAAAATTAAAAAAAATTGTATTTATCATACAAAATTTTATTTTAAATTCTTTAACCAATATTTTTAAGGTATTCTTTAAAAAACCTTTTTTAACATATTTTAATCTAATTTTATACCTGTTAGTTTGCTGAAGTCATTTATGTGTATACATGGATGAAAACTCAATTATTACACACTCAAAGTACATATGTATCAAGTACTGCAATAGTAAAAATAATTGATTAACCATTTATTAAACATATTTAACTAATAAATCAATAATTATTAACCACTTATAATAATTAAACACTTACTAACATATTTAACCATATAATAACATGCTTATCTATAACCAATAATTTGCTTATATTTAACCAATAACATTTTGTTATATTTTTTATAGTATCTTAATAATCTTAATATTTAATAAAAAATATTAAATAAAAAATAAATATATTTAATGTCTTAAAAATATAAAAACATATTTAATATTTATCTCATTTAATAATTACGAAAATTATTACGAAAAATTAAAATTATTCATATAAATATCATTATTCTTACTCTAATGCTATGGAGCTTCAGTGATTTCTCTTTACATAAAATCCCGTGCAGATGATGACTTTGTCTTGTTTTTCTCTACTGTTATGCGGTGTGAAATTGAGCTCATTATTTTCTGCGTCTCGAGACAGCTGCCTAAGCGTATGAATACACAAGTCCAAAAATGCAGTGAATCTCGATTTACATTTGCCATTATGACATCTAAAATTACTTTTCATTAAAAAGAAAGATGATCAGAAAAAAGGATAGTGTATTATTGAGTCACTAAGGAAGAGCACCACAATCAAACGTCAGCTGTTATTATCTATTACATAAATAGAGTCTTACAAAGACAAATGACAAAAGGTAACGAACTCCGTATATAGGAAATGCAACAAAAGAAACAAACAACCGTCACCACCATCATGAGATGAATAAATCCTAGCACCTACAAGATCCGAAAATGACATCTGCAAGCATTTAACAGAAAGGAAGCTTAGCAATAAATATAAACATATCAGCACTAGTAGCAACTCAACTAATTTAGAATAGTGGTACAACAATAACAGCAATAGCAATAACAAAAGCCTTTTCTTACAAGATGAGTCCGTTACATAAATCATGAATCAAACGATGCTATTGTGATCTATTAAAAACTAAGTCTGGTAAAAGAATATTTTCTATATGGTCTAATGGATATTTCAAGAAACAGTGAGAAAATTTGACAGTTTATTTCAAGGATCCCTAGCCGTAAATATAATACTATAGCCATTCCACACAAGCAATGACTTATACTGAGATCAATTGAACGATTTCTCACATATGAACATTTTGCTGCCAGAAAGAGTAATCAACAAGGATTTCAAGCAAAAATAGTATACAATAGCTTAAACAAAATGATTCATGATTGAGGACAATACTCACCAGCAGCACTGTAAGAGCTAAATATCAGCTCAAAGACAATAAAGAGTATCAGTTTAATAATAATGATGAATTATAATGACCATAAGTTACTAGTAGAATGTCATCCCATAAAACATTTACAATGTAGAAACACGTTGATGTGAAACATGATAGGGACGTTTGAGAACTACTTGATCCCGTGATCAAATCTAAGCCAAGCTGCTTTACCTGCACTTTAGCTTACCATTCCCCTTCCCCTAAGTCATAGACCTCATTTGTATCCCCAAAAAAAAATGATAGGATTTCAAGTATACCTCCAACCGAAGCAGCTCAAGAGGACCATTAGAGAACATGGTAGCATTTACCCTTTGTTTGGATGTAGAGAGAAAATGAGAGGAGAGAAAATGAAGAGAAAGAAAATGAAGAGAGGAGAAAATGAAGAGAAAATTGTATTTTCTCTCTTATTGTTTGGATCAAGAGAAAGAGGGAAGAAAGAAAATGAGAAATTATATTTTCTCTTATTTGATTGTGTAGAAAAGGGAGAAGAAAGAAAATGTAAATATTTTAAAAGACTTATATGGCCTTATTATAATATAATAGATATAAGTATTTTTGGATAAATTTGTAATTTTAAATAATTTTTCATTCTCTCTCTCATTTTCTCCTCACAAGGGAGAAGAAAATTTTTTAGTGGGCTCCACCACTATTTTTTTCTTTCTTCTCTCTTTTCTCTCCTCATCCAAACAAGAGAAAATGCCAAAATCTTCACATTTTCTCTCCTCCCATTTTCTTTCCACTCATTTTCTCTTGAAACAAACAATGGGTTAAGGTGAAAGAAAAGTCAAGATAAAAGATAAGACATCCTCTAGAAGCGTAAATAAAATAATAACCTATAAGGAATGACATTAGGGTTTAGGGTCCATTAGGGTCTTGGACTTGGGGAAAGCAAGAAAAAGTAAAAGGAATGGCATTTTATGCTTATTTATATTTACCTACTCCCTAAAACAAAACTGGTATGATGCTAAAAGCACACTAATAAATAATAAAGAACAAAATAATAGGGACAAGCAGCATACCCCAGTAGACCTCTGCCTTGCCAAGTTCTAGGTGTAACAGTTAAGTTGATCACTATGCCTTGCCTCATAATAACAACAGGTACTGTATGACCTAGGTTTGACTGAGCCTCAGAAGAAAGCCTTTGGAGCAAATTATCACCTGCTTCCACATTGCCAAATTTCAAAATTTGATCTCCAAGTTGTAAACCATCCTCTGCTGCTGGTGATGTATCTGCAATCTCATCAACCATTGCAAAGGGTCTACTAACTAACACATCCACATCCATCGAGTTGGGGGAATGTCTCAGAAGAACATTTTGCGATGGTGTTGATGCAACAGCATCTACAGTTGATGAGGTTTGAGTATCTGATCCATCATCATTACCTTAGCAGAAAGGCAAACATTCAACATGATGTAATAAATATCGTTAATTATTCTTATACAGAGAGTAATCTTCGGTCAAACAATAGATAGAAAAAGGGCAGCTAATCCCAGAAGTTCACACTTCAAAAAACCGTACCTTTGCAAAAACTGAAAATTAGTCATTTTAACTACGACATGTAACGACAAACAATCATCTTTTCTTACATTGTATTATTGTAAGGCTGCACGGCAGCTCTGCAATCAGATTTTTGGCATTTTTGAAGAGCAGTGGCTATGTCCAGTCGCTTTGAAAGTTGGAACAACTTTTGTCAATCCATTTTAGAGGCTTTGATTGAAAGAAGGATTTTAAGATCCTTTGGAACTGGGCATGCTTTGCAGGGTTTATGTGCTTATAACTGGAGATTAATGCTAGCATTTTTCATCAGAGATTTCTTCCCTCACATCTCCTATGGGATAGAGTGGTAGTTTGGTTTCTTTATGGGTGTCAGCCGAGCTCATGGTCTTGGTGCTGGTGGGGGAGGGGGCAGAGGGAGGGAGGGTACTATTATGGATTTGCAAAGGGATTTATGAGCTCTTTCTGTTTATGGTATCCCTTGTTTTGTTCGTATATTTGTTTTCATAGGGTTTCTCGTCCACCTATGTACTTCTTTCTCTCAATAAATTATTTTTCCCAAAAGGAAAAGCTACAAAATGCAATGCCAAACCCTTTTTTCAGATATATAAATGACACAACAACTGGCAGATCAAATATAGAGGAAAGAGTTTTGTCATGTTGATCAGGTTCAACACAAAAACAGACTTCAGCTTTCGAATTTCTTCAAAATAGCTAACACAACTACTTTGACTATGTCCCATAAGCTAATGATGAAGAAATAGAATATAAAGTGTCATAACTTATGACAAAACAAGCTATGGCATTGGCAAAGTAAGCAGGGCAGGGGGGGGGGGGAAGATGGGAAGAAGGAGGATCAAACATGCAACTTGAAGGAGTAAAAGGTTGTCCAACAAATTTTGGCCCCAACCTTTTAATTTACTCACACATTTAGTGACTGAGCAAGTAGGCGAGGACGGAAGGGAAGGCACATCAATACAGAAGGAACAAACCATACATAACAGAGACACAAGCTTAGAAGCAGAAGTATCATGTTATTATAAGGAATAAAGACACTGCTATGTATTGACAAACAAATGGTTGACGGTATTGAAAAACGAATGGCATCTTAATTCCTTTAAAATCTTAAGTCTACAAGAGCATATGAAAGCCTGGAAAAATGAGTTCTTTCGGCATAATCTACATAATTATATCCACCAATAAACCACCTATACAGAGTTAAAAAATAATAATATTTCTTTTTAGTTGCTACAGTTATGTAAGCTAAATATAACATATTCCTATATCAGTATTCAGTGAAAACAAGCTATCTTTTCCCGTTATCCTGTATAGCACTATAGCCTGTGCTATGAAAATTTCTCAAACACAATATCTTCCATATGGCTGCTACTGAAGATAGAATCCATCTTATGAATGTCACATGTATTGTACATAGGTGATGCAGAATATATTGTCTTCAAGGGCAAACAATGGTCCACCTTGTAAAATCAGTAAGAAGCCAAAGTTACTGTTGACAAATGATATAATAACATTGATTCTTTTCTGATACCTGAACTTTTGAAGGGTGATGATCTATTTCCAACTCTTGCTGAATGCAAAATTTGAATATTTTGATTTATCTTCTCAGTGATCTCCTTGTGGTCATTTCGCAGCTCTGCAAAGAGAATGAAAATTATGAGAAAGAAAAGTGGCAGCACATCATGTAACACCGATCCTAACCTAGCACCTTTGCTGTTCACAGATGCATAATTATCCCTTTCTCTCTCTATTTCATTTTCTTAAATTTCCTTGAATTCCCAACTAGAATAGTAAAAATAATACAAACAGGCATAAAGGTGGAAAACACTACAGTGTACCTTGCAACCATAAAAGAGCAACTAAACTAGTAAATACTGAGAAAATTGCTAGTTGATATACCATAAAAGATTATGGCCCTTAAACCCAGTATTTATCGCATCAATAATTTGTACCATCATCTTTTAGGGGAAAACTTATGCAAATCAATATTGTTAGCAAACATAATGAGTATAGGGAACACATAGTACTAGTAGTCCTTCAATGCGTTAAAAAAAATCCTACATGTTTATCATTGGATATACCTGCAAGACGACGTCGTTCAGCTCGAACAGCTGGAATGTCAATATCGGTACGAGGAAAGCCCTAGAAAATCAAGCATCGTCTCGTCAAGTCTAATTATTTATACAAATATATACTTCAAATTTGTGGCAAGAATCTGAACGAACAACATTAATCGGAAAGCAAGTCGAGAGAACAAAAAAAAAAGAAAAATTAAAATAGAAAAAGAAAACCTCGGAATCGACGAGATTGCCGGAGAGTCCAGGAGCGCCGGGCTGAGAGAGGCGAGAGATGATAGCATTCATCTCAGCCTCCACGACACCCCGCTTGTCCATCAGAGACATGGTTTCGGCCTTCACGTTGGTTGCCACCATTGTGACATTCGCCAATCAACCACCACAGCTCTTGTTCTTGCTCTATTGCGTGTAGTTATTATACTGCTACAGGCGAAGTTCTTGTATGTTCCCATATTAACCTTTATCATTTATAATCATATATATGGGTAGGTTGAAAAATAAAATATTATTAAATAAAATATTAATAATTATAAAATTATCTAAAATATTATAAAAAATATTAATATTTACACTTTTATTTTATTTATTTAATAAAAAAGTATGTAATTTTCTTAAACTTTAATTTTTTTTAAATCATTATCATGAATTTTAAAATATTTTTAATTAATTCTTAAATTTTAATTAATATCTCAACAAATAATTCTGTTTAATTAATATTTTCAATTATCATGAATTTTTTTGGATTGTTTATAAATTAAATTTTAATAAATAAATTAATAAATAATTTTTAATTAATTTTAATATAAATAAAATGATATCATATAATATTATTGTTAGTGAATTAACGAATCTAAATTAAATATCGGATCTATTGTGACATTAATTAAAGTTTAAAGATTAATTAAAAAAATTTAAAATTCGTTATGGTAATTTACAAAAAGGTCAAAGTTTAAGAAATTTTTATAATCTTTTCATTTTAATAAAAAAATAAAAAGATGTGATTTTAATAAAAGAGAATACTTCAATTCTATTTTAATAAAGAGGAAACATATAATTTTATCATTAACTCTACTTATTATTTTTAACTATTGATTATTAGATATATATTAAAGTCATGTAATAATATCTAATATATATAATTTATTAAATAAATAAAAATAAAAATTTTTAAAAGTACACCATATAAAATAATAAAACATAATTCTTAATTAAAAAACTTATACCTATACGTATTTTGAAACATATTAATCAACAAATTGATGGCCTTTTTATTAAAATATTGCTCTTTGTAACTTTAACAAAGTAGTTACCCGTGCGTTGCACGAGTAACCTTTGCTATACATTACATTATTTTAAACAATATTTATTTATAGTAAAATTTAAACACTTAAAAAAAACAATGTAATTGTTAAAAATATCAAGTCAATCCATGTGGAGAGTAATATATATTTATGGCAATAAATATTTTAGGTTTGGATTCTATAGATTTTTATATAATTTATTATATTTTTACTTATTTAATCTTTTTGGTGATCTCTTATTTGCATTTTAATTTGTATTTTTAAGATATTTGTCTTTATATATTTTTTACTCATTTAGATTTTAGTCTTTATAATTTTTACTTATTTAGATATTAGTCTATATTATTCATAAATGATTGATTGTTATAATTTTCAACTATTAATGTATTAATCTATGATAAAGTAAAATTTAAATGATTAAAACTATTGGAATTGATAAAAAAAATAATTATAAGGATCAAAATTTAAATAAAGTGAAACTATGTACATCAATTATTTATTTTAACCTATGGTGAAATAACTTTTTCAAAGATTTGGGAATGAAATAATAATTTTATTTTTTTAGAACTCATTTTGTTGAATTACATTAGTTTGCTTTGTGTTTTGGTTCCTGGACTCCATTTTATTAAGAAAAAAAAATTTCAAAGCATCAATACAAAAACAAAGAAACATATAACAAAATGATTTAAAAATAAAAAATTATTATTATGTTAACAATTTATCATTTAATAAAACCTAAGTAAATGATGGAAGAATTAATATGACCACTATTTCTTTTTAGTCTTTGACCAATTGCTCACGTAAGTTTGGGTCGAGAAGTGGTGATTAGGTAAAGTTATCCTTAAAGTAACGATTCTAAGATTCGAACCCTTAACATTGCAGATAAAGTCTCCTAAGATCGTAATTTACTTCTACTGCAATCAACTACTGTTGGGTAATATGACCATTACTTCTTGTAATAAGAAAATAATTATATAATTATATAATAATAAATATATATATATATATCTAAAAAAATATGAATGCTATACTATCATAAAAATAAGGAGCTAAGGCAAACTTGCAACTTCATATTGAAAGATCTGTAATTGGCATTGACTAAAGCAATGATTTTGATGATAACAAACAAGAAAAGAATGAGAGTGCAAAGATCAAGTTCCAAGACTCTTCAAGTTTAGCTTATAGGACTTAGATATTGTGTAAAGGTAAAAAAGTATCACACTAAGTTCAAATAAGTTTTAAACATCTTTATAAGTATTTCTAAAATATTTAAATGCCCAACAGACTATTCTTGGAAAGCTAGCCTTGGTGGTATTTCAAATCTGTGAAAATTAGTCAAGTTTGTGTTTTGTAAAACTGACATATAGTTACTCTTCTGATCATAACTTTCAAAATCTTTTGAGTTTTGTTCTGAAACTTATTTCATATGAAAATAGACTCAAAGATATTTTCAATGAGTGGTCATTTGCTTAAAATGGATAAGAAACAAAAAATTTATGACCATTTAAATTCAGCTTTCAAAAATAGTCAATTTTATGTTTTGCAAAACTGACCTTTAGTTACTAATTTGATCATATCTTTCAAAATACTTTGAGTTTTATTCTGAAATATTTCATATGAAAATAGACTCAAATATCTTTCCAATGAGTGGCCATTCACTTTAATTGGATAAGAAATGAAGGAGTTATGACCTTTTAAAGTTAGTTTTCAAAACCAGAAAATGATGTAATCGATTACATAGGCCATGTAATTGATTACAACGTTGGCAGAAGTCATGTAATCGATTACAGGAAGTATGTAATCGATTACAAAGTACCCAGAAAGCTTGTAATCGATTACATGAAGCTTGTAATCGATTACCAAGTGCCCAACAACGTTTCTAAAGGCTATAAACAGCTAGTTTTCATAAAAAAATCATTTCTAAAACCCTCCAACGGCTCTAAAACTCATTGAGCTATAAATACAAGTGTTTGGGCATCAAAAATAAGTTGGAGAACATTCTGAAAATTATCCTTTAGCATTGAAAATGAAATTCATCATCTTTTTCTCCAAATCTTTGTTTTGAGTTAAGTGTGTAAATCCTTTATACCCATAAGCTTCAAGTTGTATTATCTACTCTTCAAGAGAGTTTTTATCTTCTACACTTTGTGTAATCTATAAAGAGAGGGTGAGGTATCCCTCTAGAGTAAAGGGTGAGGTATCCCTAGAGAGTGACACATCTCTCAAAGTTAGTAAAAGGTGAGGTATCCCTTGAGGGTGAGGCATCCCTCAAAAGTTGTAAAGAGTGAGGTATTCCTATTTGAGACTCAAGCACAAGGGTGAGATATCCCAAGGTGTGTTGAGTGCTCTCAATTATAAAGGTTATCAAGCACCTGTTGAAGCTTGAAGATAGTGAAAAATCTCTAGCGGTTGCTTGAGGACTGGACGTAGATCACAAGTGGATTGGTGATCGAACCAGGATAAACTATTGTGTTTGATCTTCTAAACTTATCTCTTTACATTTGTGCATTTATTTTATATGCTTGCTTGAATGTTATTTATATTAGATTGTTTAATTTGTGAGTGAAGTATTCAATCTCATTTATCTATTCACTTCAATCATCCAATAGTTTCAACGAAAATTGTTCAACAAACGTTTTACGAAAGATTTACGAAAATATTTTATAAACTCAATTCACCCCCCTCTTGAGTTTGAGGCCACTTGGTAACAAGTTTTATTAGAGCTAAGCTCTTGTGTAAAGGGCTTAGCAGCTTCAAGAGAAAGTGATAGCCTCTTCAAATGAATTTTCAGAAAATTCTTCCATCTATAGACCCCCCTTTTTCAATGGGGACGGGTACGCTTATTGGAAAGAAAGAATGAAAATTTTTATTGAAGCTATTGACCTAGATGTGTAGGATGCTATTGAAAATGGTCCTTTTATCCCCACAAAAGTTGTTAATGGTGTAATGGTTATTACACTAAGAAGTGAATGGACCAATGATGATAAGAAAAATGTCCAATATAATTTGAGTGCTAAAAATATCATTATCACATCCTTGGGGTATGATGAATTCTTTAGAGTCTCAAATTGTAAATCTGCCCAAGAAATGTGGGACACTTTAGAAGTAACCCATGATGGTACTAGTGAAGTGAAAAGATTAAGGATCAATACTCTCACTCATGAATATGAGCTTTTTAGAATGAACCAAAATGAAAGCATTCAAGAAATGCAAAAACGTTTTACACTTATTGTAAATCATTTAGCTTCATTAGGAAAGACATTTTCTAATGAAGATCTTATTAATAAGGTTTTAAGATATTTGAGCAGAGATTGGCAACCTAAAGTGACGGCTATATCGAAGTCAAAAAATCTCTCAAGCATGACCTGAGCCACACTTTTTGGCAAGCTCCAAGAACATGAATTGGATTTGAATAGACTCAACCAAAGTGAGGAGATTGACAAGAAAAAGAAGGGAATAACTCTCAAGGCCACTTCCTCCATGATTAATGATAATGATGATGATGAAGATGAAGATGATGGAGATAGCTTGAAAATAGATGAGGAGAATCTTGCTCTACTAGTAAAGAAATTTGGAAGATTCTTTAAGAAGAGTGGAGCTCAAAGAAGCCCTCCCTTTCCCCAAAAGAATGTCTATCACAAAGGGGAAGGTACCTCATCCACTCCAAAATGCTATGAATGTGGAGAATTGGGTCACATGAAGATGGAGTGCCTAATTTATCAAAGTAAAGTGAAAAAGTATCACAAGAGATCCTCAAGGGAGAAGAAAGAAAGAAGAGCCTACATAGCTTAGGATGATAATGACATGGATTCAACCGATAGCTCGGATAATGAGGAAGCTAATCTATATTTCATGGCTAGAGGAGAAGAGGAAAATGAAAATGACATGGAGGTAACATCTTCAAATTCTGAATCAAACTCTTCCCTTTCCTATGATGAATTGCAAGATGCATTTGAAGAATTGCATAAAGAATCTATAAGACTTGCAAAACTTATCTCATCATCCAAGAAATCAATTTCCTCATTTGGAAAACAAATTTATGCTTTAAATAAAGAAATTGAGGAATTGAAATTAGAAAATGAAACTCTTGGATTGATAGATGCAAATTCTTCATGCATGACATGTTTATCACTTGATAATGCATCTACACCCTTATCTTGCTCATCATGTAAAGCATTTTAAATTAAAATTGAGGATTTGAAAAACACTCTTTCAAAATTTACCTTTGGAAGAGATAATTTGAACATATTGTTTGGAAACCAAAGATGTGTTTTTCAAAAGGCTAGTTTGGGGTATAATCCCAATAAACAACAAAAGTTTCTCAAGAATTTCTTTGTTTCATCAAGTACATCAAGTAGTCCCTTTATTAAATGCTTTCATTGTGGTAGGAAAGGACATAGTGCATCAAATTACAATGTAAGGAAGAATATCAATAACAAGCTAGGAACTAAATTGGTTTGGGTTCCCAAAGGCACTTTGCCAAAGACTAACACACAAGGATCCAAAAAAATTTGGGTACCAAAAGTCAAAATTGAAGTGTATTGTAGGTGTGCTTGAAGGCCAAGAATTAACTTTAGATATCTTGAAAAGTGGCTGCTCCAAGCACAAAACAAGAAAATGTTTCATGCTATCCTCCTTGTCTCCAAAAGGCTTGAACTTGCATCCTTTGGTTAAGTGGAGTCTTGTTCTATGCTTTACTTGGTTAACATCTTGAAAAATATCTTTTATATGTCTTGTATATGCTAAATAAATATGCATCTTGTGGGAAATAACATGCACAATATCAATTTCTTTGAACTTTACATAATGGTTTAATCATGCATCTAATTTGCTGCATAATTCATCATCCTTCTGCATAATATGTAAGTTTCTGCATAAAGAGCACTTTTGCTGCATAATGTGCTATCTTGGTGCATAATATGATATGTTGATACATAATATGTTGTATTGCTACACAATAATGTGTTTTTGTTGCACCAAATTACTCAAAATCCACAAAGTGATTTAATCCTTAGTAAAAGTAGTGTTTTTGCATAAACATATGTTTTAGATCAAGAACTAGTCTGTTTTTATACCTTTATGATGTTTGGAATTGATTTGAAATGTTTTGGAACCTTTTTGAATGTTTTAAGTTTGTTCCTTTACTATTTAAAGTACAAAAATTATTTTCAACAAGCTTGTAATCGATTACAAGACCTTTGTAATCGATTACAGAGGCTCTACCAAGCGTTCCAAACAAAGTCAAAGAGTGTGTAATCGATTACACATACTATGTAATCGATTACAATGTCTCCAAAACTCGTGTAATTGATTAAACCAAACATGTAATCGATTACATGGATTCCAGAGGGCTTATAATCGATTACACACACATTGTAATCGATTACACAGGCTTTAAAAATGGTTTTCAATGCTAAAATGATCATTTTTACTTAAGATTGTCTATATATCACGAAAGCATGCATATTATTGGTTATATGCTTAATGATAATTGATTGTTTAAATTTGTTGCGCTCAAATTACATACTATGGAAAATTTGATATTTATGAGAATATAATGGATTAATGATCAATGACTAACCCCTATGGATCCAAAATTGGTGGATACTAAAGAAAATGCTTTGAATTATGTTGTAGGGTGACTATTAGCTCAAGCATGCACTAAAGTGAAGTGAAAACTTGAAATGGTCCAAGTTCTCCAAGAGTCATGAAGACTTAAAGCTTGGAAGTTGGAGTCACCTACAAAAACTCAAAGAGTACACTTTTGGTGATATCAATTTCTTATTCTTATTTATGTTTTAATTTGAATATCATGATATATCATGGAAATGTCATATTTTTCTACATAATGCCATTACCTTGCTGCATAATGTAACCTTTTTGCTGTATAATCTAACTTTTACTGCATTATTCTGAAATGAATATTTTTCAATGGATATTTTGGTTATATAATGTTGATTTAGTTGAAATCCTTATTGAATATTCATTATTTAGCAATGGTTTTGCTCTATCACTTCTCTCTTTGTCGAAATTTATATCTTATATATCTTTTTTATCATGACAAAAGGGGGAGAAGTTTATGAGTCATTAAGAAAATGTAAATAACAAGGTACAAATTCAATGATCTTGGAATTCTAAAATTAAGGGGGAGCTGTGTAATCTCTGATCTAATCGCCTCTTGAAAAATAGAAGGGGAGTAAGTCTCTAATACACCTTTTGTGAATTCTAATTTATTTGAACTAACTCTTTTCTCAAATGAATGTTTGTCATCATCAAAAAGGGGGAGAATGTAATTGGTATTGACTAAAGTAATGATTTTGATGATAACAAACAAGAAAAGAATGGGAGTGCAAAGATCAAGTCCCAAGACTCTTCAAGTTTAGCTTATAGGACTTAGATATTGTGTAAAGGTAAAAAAAAATTATACTAAGCTCAAATAAGTTTTAAACATCTTTATAAGTGTTTCTAAAATGTTTAAATGCCCAACAAACTATTCTTGGAAAGCTAGCCTTGGTGGTATTTCAAATCTGTGAAAATTAGTCAAGTTTGTGTTTTGTAAAACTGACATATAGTTACTCTTTTAATCATAACTTTTAAAATATTTTGATTTTTGTTTTGAAACTTATTTCATATGAAAATAGACTCAAATATCTTTTCAATGAGTGGTCATTTGCTTAAAACGGATAAGAAACGAAAAATTTATGACCATTTAAATTCAAATTTCAAAAACAGTCAAGTTTATATTTTGTAAAACTGATCTTTAGTTACTAATTTGATCATATCTTTCAAAATACTTTGAGTTTTATTCTAAAATTATTTTATATGAAAATAGACTCAAAGATCTTTCCAATGAGTGGTCATTCGCTTTAATCAGATAAGAAATGAAGGAGTTATGACCTTTTAAAGTTAGTTTTCAAAACCAGAAAATGTTGTAATCGATTACACAGGCCATGTAATTGATACAACGTTGACAGAAGTCGTGTAATCGATTACAGGAAGTGTGTAATCGATTACAAAGTACCCAGAAAGCTTGTAATCAATTACATGAAACTTGTAATTGATTACCAAGTGCCCAACAACGTTTCTAACGGCTATAAACGGTTAGTTTTCATAAAAAAAATCATTTCTAAAACCCTCCAACGGCTCTAAAACTCATTGGGCTATAAATATAAGTGTTTGGGTATCAAAATAAGTTGGAGAACATTCTAAAAATTATCCTTGAGCATTGAAAATGAAATTCATCATCTTTTTCTCCAAATATTTGTTTTGAGCTAAGTGTGTAAATCCTTTATACCCATAAGTTTCAAGTTGTATTATCTACTCTTCAAGAGAGTTTTTATCTTCTACACTTTGTGTAATCTATAAAGAGAGGGTGAGGTATCCCTCTATAGTAAAGGATGAGGTATCCCTAGAGAGTGAGACATCTCTCAAAGTTAGTAAAGGGTGAGGTATCCCTTGAGGGTGAGACATCCCTCAAAAGTTGTAAAGGGTGAGGTATCCCTATTTGAGACTCAAGCACAAGGGTGAGGTATCCCAAAGTGTGTTGAGTGCTCTCAATTGTAAAGGTTATCAAGCACCTGTTGAAACTTGAAGATAGTGGAAAATTTTTAGCGGTTGCTTGAAGACTGGACGTAGATCACAAGTGGATTGGTGATCGAACCAGGATAAACTATTGTGTTTGATCTTCTAAACTCATCTATTTACATTTGTGTATTTATTTTATATGCTTGCTTGAATGTTATTTATATTAGATTGTTTAATTTGTGAGTGAAGTATTCAATCTTATTTATCTATTCACTTCAATCATCCAATAGTTTCAACGAAAATTGTTCAACAAACGTTTTACGAAAGATTTACGAAAATATTTTATAAACTCAATTCACCCCCCTCTTGAGTTTGAGGCCACTTGGTAACAAGATCCTCCTCCTAAAATTCTTAAAATGTTATTTGATGATGTTGACATGTGCTAATTCTTAGATTATACAGGTTTTCCTTTAATCATATTTCTTCTTTATTATTTGCCCAAATATATATATATATAGGGGACATATCTAGTGAGAGGAGTTTTTATTGTGAGAGGGTGAGAGGAGTAAATCTTGACTATACAACCATAGATGGATGGTCAAGATTAAAAGTTACTTGAAGGTCATGTGACCACTTAAAAAAGTCACATGCATTTATGTTTTAATCTTAACCATTCATAAAAGATCCAATGGTCAAGATTCACTCCTCTCATCTCTCACAATAAACACTCCTCTCACCTGAGTAAGATCTTATATATATATATATATATAGGGAGCATATCTAGTGAGAGGAGTTTTTATTGTGAGAGGGTGAGAGGAGTAAATCTTGACCATACAACCATACATGGATGGTCAAAATTAAAAGTTATTTGAAAAAGTCACATGCATTTATGTTCTAATCTTGACCATTCATGAAAGATCCAATGGTCAAGATTCAGTCCTCTCATCTCTCATAATAAATACTCTTCTCACCTAAGTAAGATCCTATATATATATATATTGTCAGAATCAGAAAATAGGATTTAAACTCTCTCATATTATTGATCAATCATATGCAATATATACACAGGTGCTAGCAACTATTTTAGGAAACAACAGATGTTTCCTTCCTTAATTCTAGATCCCTTGATTTGAGGGATTGACTAATTACAAAAATAAATACAGATTGTTTCCTTCCTTAATTCTAGATCCCTTGATTTGAGGGATTGACTAATTACAAAAATAAATACAGATTCTAATTCTAAATAAGTAAGAGATACAATATTAACATTCCTGAAATAGCATACAACACACGCATTCTCACACTCCCCCTTAAGCTGGTGAATAGGTATTTTCCATTCCCAGCTTGGAAACAATTCTCTCGAATGTGGAGCTATTCAATCCTTTGGTGAGGATATCCGCAAGTTGTCCCTGTGTAGGCACATATGGAGTGCATATTAAACCGCTGTCAAGCTTTTCTTTAATGAAGTGCCTATCCACCTCAATGTGCATAGTTCGATCATGTTGGACTGGATTATGCGCTATGCTGATTACGGATTTGTTATCGCAGTAAAGCTTCATTGGTTCTTCCTACTTGATCTTCAAATATTCTAATATGATTTTTAACCAAAGTAATTCACACACCCCCTGTGCCATGGCACGAAATTCTGCTTCAGCACTAGATCACGCCACTATACTCTGTTTTTTACTTCTCCAAGTCACAAGATTTCCCCCAATAAAAGTGCAATACCCAGTAGTTGATCTCCTATCAACAATCGACCCTGCGTAGTCAACATCTGTATAAGCTTCAAGAGACATATTCCCACTTCTCTTGAACAAGATTCCTCTTCCCGAGTCCCTTGAGGTACCGCAAAATCACGTACTGCGAGATGAGTTTCTCTTGGACTATGCATAAATTGGTCGACTAGACTCCTTTGCATAGGCGATATCCGGCCTGGTGTGGGACAAGTAAATGAGCCTACCCACAAGGCACTAATACATTTCCTTATCAACAACAACATCCTCCTCTCGCATTCCCCAATTTTAAGCTTGGATCCATGAGAGTACTTGCAGCTTACATCTTTGTTTTACTGTTTCCTTGAGTAAATCGAGTTATGTATTTTTGTTATGATATGAAGATGCCTTTCTTAGAGTGTGCCACTTGATTCCCGGAAATATTTCAGCTTTCCTAAGGTTTTGATCTCAAATTCCTTGGCCAAAGACTGACTCAAAGCTTCTTTGTTCTCTCCTATCATCTCTGGTCACAATAATATCATCTACATACACTAATAGTGCTGTTACTCCCCCTGAGGTAGAACATTTAATAAATAGTGTATGATCCCCTTGATTTTGTTTGTACCCCAAGGCAGTCATAGCTTTAGTAAACCTTCCAAACCAAGCTCGAGGAGATTGTTTCAACATATAGGGCCTTTTTTAACTTGCACACTGTGTTGGCAGCTACATTTCTTCCATATCCTGGAGGCACTTCCATATAGATTTCTTCCTCAAGTTCCCCATATAAGAACGCATTCTTTACATCATACTGTTGTAAATCCCAACCCTTATTGGCAGCAAGAGACAGTAGTACCCTAACTGTGTTCATTTTAGCAACCGGAGCAAATGTCTCTAAGTAATCAATCCCATAAGTTTGTGTGAACCCTTTGGCAACAAGCCTCGCCTTATACCTTTCAATTGACCCATTAGCTTTATATTTCACGGTATATACCCACTTGCATCCAACTAGCCTTTTTCCTCCTAGGAGAGTAACTAATTCCCATGTTTCATTTTTCTCCAGGGCCTCCATCTCAACATCCATGGCTTGCTTCCATTTTTCATTGGACAATGCCTCAGATAGTGTAGTGGGTATGGAGGTAGTGTTTAGGTTAATTAGGAAGACTTTGTGAGTGGGTGAAAAATGCTTAAATGAGAGGTAGTTGGAGAGGGTTTTTCTGAAACATTTAATCCAACTAAAAATGGAAGCATACCTAGGAATGCTAAAGTACAAGTACCTGAAGGTTTTTCCAAGTTGTTAAGGAAAGACCTCACCCTTTCTATCTCATCCTGATTCAGGTTGCTGGATTCAGGCTTATTCCCACCACTAGTGTCGCTTACTGCAACATTAACATGCCCATTTTTCTTGGAAGGTCCCCCTTTTTGACTCCACTCACGGGTAGGAGGCTTTCCATTCAGTTTCCAGCACTTCTCGCGAGTGTGGCGTGGCTTGTTGCAATATGTGCACCACAGCCCATCATTCTTCTTCCCACCATTTGCAGGCTCTCCATTAATACGTTCAGTTACCATGGCTGAGCTATCCACATTGGGAGTTTCCAGCATCAAGCATCTTCGACTTTCTTCTCCTCGTACTATGGCCACCACTTCATTGAAGCATGGAAGCGTTTGTCTCCCAAGAATTTGAATTCTGACCTGATCAAATTCAGAATTTAAGCCAACTAGGAAATCATAAACCCTGTCCTGCTCAATAAACTCCTTGAGAATTGTGGCATCTTCTGAACATTTGGTCTTGATCACTTTATAAAGGTCTAGTGCCATCCATAGGGACTTGAGCTGACTGGCATATTCAGTAACAGTCATATTCCCTTGCTTTGCTGCCACTGTTTGTACCTTGATTTCATATACCTGGGCCGCATCCTTGGCTTTGGAGTAGGTCTGCTTTATTGCATCCCAAACCTCCTTTGCAGTGCTGAGAAACATGCAGGTATCGCTGAGTTCGGGAATCATTGAGTTCCACAGCCAAGCCATGATCATAGCATCTTCCTCATCCCATGCGTCGAACTTGGGGTCTCCCTGTTTTGGTCCAGTCCCCGTGATGTGGCTCAGTTTCCCTTTCCCTTTCAGCACCGTCCGAACAAGTTGGGACCATTTCAAGTAGTTCTTCCCATTTAGTCGATAGGCAGCATGGATAGTTTGCAATTCTCCAGGTTGGTGGGGTTGGGTATCCTTCGTTCCCTTCTCTATGTTCAGAACTTCGCCCTCTGTGTTAGACATCGTGAGGTATGAAGGTTGTCACCACCGATGGCAATAAAGGCCGAATGAATGGAGAAAGGTGCGATTGGGAGAAAGGTCGCAATGAAGGCTAACCAATGGTAGGGTGTGTTGGCGATAAAGGCCAAATGAAATGTTTGTGCGTCGGCAATGAAGGCTAAAGGCTTGTAGGGTGTGTGTTGCGGAAGCAGGCCCCCTTAGAACGAGGGCTCTGGTACCATGTCAGAATCAGAAAATAGGATTTGAACTCTCTCATATTATTGATCAATCATATGCAATATATACACAGGAGCTAGCAACTATTTTAGAACAACTGATGTTTTCTTCCTTAATTCTAGATCCCTTGATTTGAGGGATTGACTAATTACAAAAATAAATACAGATTGTTTCCTTCCTTAATTCTAGATCCCTTTAATTTGAGGGATTGACTAATTACAAAAATAAATACAGATTCTAATTCTAAATAAATAAGAGATACAATATTAACATTCCTGAAATAGTATACAACACACGGATTCACACACACACACACACATATATATATTCATCCCTTAAATTTTCACGCCATTCTTAAGGCTAAGCTTATCTTTCATGTAAAAATTATATTTTCTTTTATAATCATTTTAGTGTATTTTTGTGTAAAAATTCATAGATGAAAATTATAAAGTTATATTAAAAATTCATCGCATAAACTTTTATCCATATTTTTAAAGAGTACACTAAATAGAGCCTTAGTGCAAAAAGTCTATTTTTTCTATAATAATTATTATGTGTCATCAGAAATTTGGTAAAAAAATCCATTAAATGACATTTATATTGAAAACTACATTAAAAATCATCCTTTAATTTTTCAATCTCATTATCATGGATATACCAAATTAATCAATAATGTTAAAAATTTACCAAAAAAAAAAAAAAAATCCACATCTTTTAGAGATCTATCCATTATCTTTTGGATATATTTGAAGAGCTTGGTTTTGGATTATTAGAAATACTTTTTGTTATAATAAATTTAAAAATTTTTGCTTTAACTTTTTTAAATTAGTTACGTACTTTTACCTTACAGAATAGAAAAACCTTTAGATTTACTTAGTAAAATTATGAATTATGAAAATGTGACAGAAAGAGTAAGACCTTAGCACAGAGAAAATCTTTTTGCTTCAAGCAAGAAAGACATTCTAAAGTTTCCAATCTCATTTTCTAGAAAGAGAATGATAAATAGTGAAGTCAATTTAGTTTATATATATATATATATATATATATATATATATATATATATATGTTTAATTAAATTTTCATTTTCATTTTCATTTTACTTTTCGTGCATTTCATTTCATATAATCGTTTAAATATTAAATATTTTTGTTATTTTAGATTATCTTTACCATTTTAAATACTTAAGTATTCTGTATTCCAAATTACCTTCTCTATTTTTTTTTCCATTTGTTTTTACTGCATCTCTGATTATCATTTAAATATTAAATATTTTTATTAATCCATATTATATATCTTTTCTATTTTAAATACTTAATTATATCGGATTATTTTTCCCATCTTATTTCAATTTTTTTATGAGATTTACATACATATTTTTTTAAATAAATTCCTGTAAGTTATTATTGGTTTATTTTTCTATCACAAAAGATACTCTAACAACTTTTATAAATAACATGAATGGGAAATAAAATAACTAAGTATATTGGAAAATTATATGATGGGCAGTGACGCTTTACTGTCAAGGAATGTTGATTTATAGGACAATTTTTTCTTCTTATAGAGCGGGAAAGTGCTTAAAAGAAATAATACCTATTTTCCTCTTTAATGAGTTATATCAAGTAGAAAGGACTGTACCCATGCATGGGAAAGGAAGAGTCCGGCACCGTCAAATCAGAACAAAATTGTGTCTGGAAGGAAGAGAGATCAAAAGGAGGAGATTTTTGTTATAGATAATTACTAAATGTTCAAGGGCTTATGATGATCCATTGTTAAATGAGTGAGAATTCAAAAGTGCGCAAATCAAGAAGAGTATATTTTAAATGAAAAAGTGCGCAAATCAAAGATAGAACTCTTCCCATGATTCTTGGCATCAATTTCCTCCTTCTTGGCATCAAAGAAGAGTATTATTATTAAACCAAAGCCGTGCATTGGGGTTGGGCCTTTATGTAGTCCACAACAAGTAGCCATTTGTCCATGGTGACGGATATGACTGTTTTCAACTTGCTCCACCTTTCACTTGGTATATCAGAACAAAACATATAATTGTACAGCACAAAAGCTAGTTACAATAAACATTTGATGTTTCAATACACAAACTTAAATTTTAATCTGAATTCTTTATAACACATTAAGCCTTTCAAGGTATATTATCAAAGTAAACCTGTGCAATTCGGTTAATCTTCATTGATTGAACCTTTTGATTTGATAACAGCTTTATAGATATTACAATTGCCCAAGTCTTGAACAATTACTTCCACAGATGGACTCTCAAAAGAAGACTCATGACAGCAAAGCAAAGCAATTTTTGCCAGTTTAGAAGCTTGATATTCGAAGAATCTACCATGGAGATTTGAATCAATAAATTCTTGGAATCTGAAGGATTCTACAGTAAGCCTTATTGAGGTAGTAATCTGCTGCTTCCCTGAGAGGATGTGAAAAAGCAGCACTCCAGAAGCATAAACATCACTTGTCTCTGCGAACTGGCCAGTAGTGGTGTACTCAAGAGCCAGGTAACCCTTTGGTGAACCTGCCTTAAGTGCATACAACAACAACAACAACCAAACCTTTTCCCATTAGGTAAGGTCGGTTACATGGATCAAACGATGTCATTGTGCCTTAAGTGCATAGAACAAAATATTATTAGTAAGAAGATTGTACAGACCAGAATCTGTGAGCAATAGGTTGTACCATTATCAATGTGCACTTTCTCAGCTTTCACATCAAATTGAAATGGCAGGTTCATACTCATGAGGAAGACTTGAAAAGGTGTGATGAAGTATCAACTTTGCTTTCAATTAAAGCAGGTCTTGTTGATCCGTTGAACACCCAATAGGATTGGAAAAAGTTGGACAAAGCACCAGGTAAGGATGCAACTTATTGTAATTGGACTGGCATTTGGTGCAATTCTACAGGAGCTATAAAGAAGCTTGTTCTCTCCCAGTAGAATCTCAGTGGCAGAGTATCCAATGAGATACAAAGGCTTAAAAGTCTCACTTCTCTCGTGTTGCAATACTTTTTCATCACCATTGCCAAAATCCATATCCAATCTTAACACATTGAAGACTCTTGATTTAAGCCAGAATTTCTTCACTGGTGACTTTCCATTAGGCCTTGGAAGGGCATGGCAGCTTATGAATGAACTTGAATGCATCATGTAATGATTTCTTTAGGCTTCCACATGGACTCTAGGACACGTAAAAATCCCTCCTTATCTTTAGAGTAAGTCATGCGAACCTCCATCTGATAGAAATTTATCGGATCTATTAATCTCAAAATTTATAATATATCAAAATATATAAAGAGTTTTAAAATTACCTTGAAGAGAAGTGCTAGGAACACACTCTCTTTTATTGGGTCACGTCACACAATAAAGCAAACGCTCAAACTTGATTACACACAAATCGAGGTTAAGTGTGTACTTTAGTATGTGACGTGGCCAAATAGAAGGAAGTGTGTTGAAAGGAGTGTGATAGAGAGTGTGTGCCTAGCATTCTCCTTACCTTGAAAAGGCGTCGATGAGAAAGTCATTATTGAAACCCTTAAAAGCAATCTCTATGATGGAGAGATACTATTCCTATCCCACAATAGTCACTCACATATCAGTATCAATGAGGCAACTGTATGCAGTAGAATGGTTAGAAATAAGAGTCTCTCCCTGTATATATAAGATATCTAGAATGGGTTAAACCTACCCACTATGGCAAACACATATACAAGACCCATAAAACAAAACTCACATATGAGCAGTACTTTAACAACAATAGGTCCATTTATAATACTGATCACAAATTTGAGCTAAACAAAATGCTCTAATAAATTTGACATCCAATTAATCTAAGTTTTATAAAATTATAATATGATTTATGCTAATCTATAAAAAAATTCTAACATTCTCTCACTTAGACGTCATAAGTCATATTACATCACTTCAATAAGAAAATAATTCTCCAGATTAATCAAACAATATGTGGTCATAACATGATGTCAAAATTAAGTTACCACTCTCAACAACTGGTCCAAAATGAGACTACAAGCATCTCAACAATGCAGAAAATCATACTCGAAGGAGTATTGATATCATATATGCAAGATACTCATATCTCAATGACCCAACAAAATGTAGTATATGGATAATGGGAAAGCACATCCAAAATTACATGTCAATATATGATCAAAGTGTATTTCCCAACAAAATGGCCCCAAGCATTTGCCCAAGATGCCTTCTGAGATTTAAAAAACATCTCAACACAATAACAAAATGAGACTAGGTCCAAATTGTCTCCACAATATGTCATAATATGAACAAACAATACTGTGCATATAATAATAATATTATTATTATATGACAATGATAATAATAACAATATAATTGTTTAAAGTCTCGAGACACAATAATAAAATTAGGTCACAACAAAATTACAAAACAAATTCCCACTAACGCAAAACATCAAAGGACTTCACTATACCCATATGGGTCACATGATCAACAAAACTTTGGCAGCTAAACCTTTGGTTAGGGGATCTGTAACCATAAGTTATGTAAGGATATACTCGACATGAGTTTGAAACTCCTGAATCTTCTATCTAACAAACATGTACTCTGTGTCAAAAGCTCCAAGCGCTTAAAGCTCTTATTGATTTGAGAGAAGCACACTACGACAGAGTTATCACAATAGATAGTAAGAGGCTTAGAAATACTCTCCAAAATATGAAATTCAGTAATCAAAATTTTCAACCATATTACTTGATGCGTAGCCTCATAACAAGTTATATACTCTACCTTCATAGTGGAAGTAGTTGTAAGTGTCTGTTTAACACTCTTCCAAGAAACATCTCCTCTTGCCAACATAAAGATATACCCTGATATAGACTTGTGGTCATCTGGACAATCGCTATAATCAGAATAAGAATAGCCTATCACTTCAAGGTGATCCGATCTCTTATATGTAAGCATATAATCTTTGGTATCCTGTAGATACCTCATAACTCGTTTTGCAACCTACAAATAAGCCACACAAGGTTTGTTCAAGTATCTTCCAAGTACACTAACAACGAAAGTAATATCAGGTTGTGTACAAACTTGAGCATACATAAGACTAACAATAACAGAAGCATATATGACCTTCTTCATTTTAGCAATATCTTTATCATTTTGAGGATACTAGGTATTAGAGAGTTTTTCACCCTTTGGAATAGGTATAGTACAAGGATTACAAGATTTCATATTAAATATATTCAGAATCTTTTCAATATAAGTTTTCTGAGACAAGCCAAGAATATCACGAGATCTGTCACGGTAAATCTCAATGCCCAGTACAAAAGAGGCATCACCAAGATCTTTCATATCAAAGTACGCTGTCAACATCTGCTTAGTCTTATTCAGAAAATCGACATCATTACTAGCCAACAATATATCATTAACATATAAAACAAGAATGATGAATTTGCTCCCACTAAACTTTAGTTAAATGCATTGGTCAACAATATTTTCTTTAAAGCCAAGAGAGCCAACAATATAATCTAATTTCAAGTATCAACCATCTTTAGTAAAACCATCAAGTTGATCAATATACACATCCTCATACAAATCACCATTTAGGAAGGCGGTCTTAACATCCATTTAATGAAGCTTCAAATCAAATGAGTAACCAATGCCATCACAACACGAAAAGAGTCTTTATTGGAGACCGATGAGAAAATCTCCTTATAATTAATGCCTTCCCTTTGGTTATATCCCTTAGCAACAAGTTTGGCCTTATACTTTTCAATTTCACCTCTAGCATCACGTTTGATCTTAAAGACCCATTTGCAACCAACAGTTTTACAACTAGTAGGCAACTCCACAAATTCCCAAACATTATTCTTTCTCATAGAAGTCAGCTCATCCTCCATAGCCACTAGCCGTTATGCACTATCAAGACTAACAATGGCCTCTTGAAAGGAAATAGGATCAGAATCCTTAACTGAATTTGTTACCAAGTGGCCTCAAAATTCAAGAGGGGGGGTGAATTGAGTTTACAAAAACTTTTCGCAAATCTTTTGAAAAACTCTTGATTACTAATTTTCGTTAAAGCTATTAAGTAATAGAAATGAATGAATGGATAAGATAAAAAGATATTATTCACCAATGAATTAATCAAGAGAGAAATACTCAATCAAGTCAATAAGCCAAAGCACAAATATAAAGAGAAGGGTTTAGAGAATCAAACACAATTGTTTATCCTGATTCAGCCACCCATTGTGACCTACGTCCAGTCCTCAAGCAATCACTCAAGATTTTCTACTAAATTCCAAGCTTGAATCAAGTGCTTGTTACCTTTACAAATTGGAGCACTCAACACCACCTTGGGATACCTCACCGTTTGTAGCTTGAGCCTCTTCAAACAAGGGCTACCTTACCCTTACAATTTTGAGGGATACCTCACCCTCTCTTTACAAATTGTACAAGATTTAGATGGAAGAAACTCTCTTTAGAGCAGATAATACAAATTGAAGAACTACGATATCAAGGATTCACACTTTTGCGTAAAAACAAAGGATGATATGAAGAATATATGCAAAACACGTATTGATGCTCTAGTAATGTTTTCAGAATATTTCTCTAACCTCTAACAATACCCAACAACCTTGCATTTAAAGCCCATTAATGTTTAGAGCCGTTGGGGTGGTTGAGGAGCATTAAATACTTCATTATAGCCGTTGCGATCTATTTTTGGAAAACCCTTTTATTTGAATAACACGATAGTTATTCGAATAAATCTTTAAATAGTACTTTTGGGAAAAGCTTTCTGGAAAGCGTTATTCGAATAACACTACTGTTATTCGAATAAGCCACTTAAAACAACAAAGTGTTTTTGTTCATTTTGAATGTTTATTTGAATAAAATAAGACTTTATTCGAATAAACTATGATCAATTGATATTCTTGGCTTCTTTTACTTTTGTTATTCGAATAAAATAAGCCTTATTGAAATAAATCCTGTTCAGTTAAAATTCTTGGCTTCTTTGACTTTTGTTATTCGAATAAAATAAGCCTTATTCGAGTAAATCTTGTTCAGTTAAAATTCTTGGTTTCTCTAACTTTTGTTATTCGAATAAAAGTATCCTTATTTGAATAAATCTTTGTTGTTATTCGAATAAGAAAAGCTTTATTCGAATAAAGCTTGATTGATCTCAATATTTGCTTTCACTGACTTATTTTATTAGAATAAACTATGTAAAACTCGTTTTGTCAGTAATGAGACAATGCCAAGTAATTCCAAGTGATTTTATATCCTTTTAGCAATTTAAAATTTATTTATTTTGGAAATCAAAAACCATTTTGAAGCTTTCAAAACAAGTGCTATTCATGTTCTTTGAAAAACAAGTTTTGGAGCAATTGTGTGAATCACATTATACCTTTACATATTGATCTAAGTCCTAAAGCTAGTCTTGAAGGTCTTGGACTTGATCTTGCAACATCTTTATGTTTATTATAATAAAAACAAAGTCTTCATGGTTTAATGGCCAATTACATTCTCTCCCTTTTTGATGATGACAAACACACTATTGAGAAAAGAGTTAGTATCATAAAATGGAATTCACAATGTCAATAGAGAGACTTACTCCCCCTCTTTTTCATAAGAGGAGAACTAATTGTAGAGTTATGCGCAGCTCCCCATTTCTATTGGAATTCGTTGATCCTCTTTAAAGTAATTTTTCTAACCTGTCTTTTCTCAACACAATCTCCAAAAAAAAATCAAATCAAACTTTCTTCTCCCCCTTTTGTCATAATCAAAAAGATGGGGCAAGATACATTCTAGGCAAATAAATAGATTTAAATTTATCGTATATGCATTTAAGGCAGCAACTTAGCAAGGCCAATCATTATACCAAACTTATAAACAAGTAAGCATTCAAGTCAGTAAAACATAATAGCAATGGCCAATTCAGCAAACCAGTATGAAGAAATTATTCATACACAAGGTCTTTGTTTTCAAAGGTAAATTTTCATTTCTTTCAAAATGTTAGTCAATTACATTTGCAGTTGGTACCTAAAATGGCTTAATCAGAGCAACAAAATAGCAACAACACAAAAAAAAAAAACTTCGGAGCAAGGACCCTAAGACTAAGAATCCTAAAAATATGTATCCAGTGGCGGAGGAGGGGTACTGGAAGCTTGGTCAGATACTAAGGCTCTCAAAGTAGCTTGTTCACGCTTAATTGCCTCAAGCCTGTCAAATATAATACTGTTGGTGTTTTCCATATAGGCTTTGAGGTTGAGCATGGTCGTCATAAGTTGTTCATTTGACACAGGAGCAGCAGCAAGAGCAGCAACAACAGGAGCATCTTCCTCAGAAGCGTCTTCAAGTGCAACAGGGGCTTCATTTTTAGGAACCTCTTCCTCTTCAGCGCCAACTTCGCCTACTTCATCAGGGTATACCCATCCTTCGAGGTCAGTGTTGACCATCTTCATTTTCTTGAGCATGTACTGCCCAAAAATATTGAAGTGAGTTAAGCCAACAGCTTGCTCAGTCTCTAAGACTTGATGATAGTCTCTTAGGAAAGCTGTAATCAGCAATGCATAAGGCAACTCTACTCTTTTTTTCCCTTTATTCTTCATCATATGGTTCCCAATGAAGTTTGGCCACTTAATTCATGTGACCTTCTTTAGAATCCACATCATACAGATGTCATCCTCCGTCAGATAGGTATAATTCCCACCACGAGGAGCGAGAATGTATGCATAGGCATAGTGAAGTAGCCTTTCCTGACTTTTGAGCATTTCGCTCTTCAAACCAATTTTGCGTACCACGGTGCCAGGCTTCACAATCATAAAGATCGCTTCATCTCTATTGTAATCCCGTGGCCTACTATCCTCTTCAATGAAAGGCCCAGAAGCATTCATGCCAACTTTGTCCATCCATTTGGCAGATGTGATGATAATCTATTAATCCCTGACCTCAAAAATTATATTTCCTTTTTCAAACTTCAGATTGCAGTAGAACATTTTTACCAGGTTGGGGTAGATTTTGTCCTTGTAGCAGCACATTGTCAGAACTTTTTGATGCTACAGCTTAACCAAGAACCCAAATCCTTATTCCTTCTCTAACCAAGGAAGATCGGTGTACTTTGGCTGCACTAGGTTTCTCATGATGAGACTCTGCCTGAACCAGTTCCTGTGTTCCTCGTTTGATCACAGCCTTCAAAGATCCAATGGGTTGTTTGTGGGTGCGGTCTTGGTGCAAGGACATTTGGAGGAGGAAGCTATGGTAAAGGAGAGGTGTGGGTATGATGTTTGAGTGAGAGAGATGATGGGAGTGTGAGAGAGAGAGAGAGACGTGGGTGAGAGAGAATTTTTGAGAGGAGAGAATAGTGAAGCTGAAAACTGAGAGGGAATGTGAGAGTGAATCTGTGAGGTGCGCACAGGAATATAAAGGCCCGTGTTTTATTCCAATAAAACATGTGTTATTCGAATAAAAATGAGGAAAGTGAAATGTTTTGGCAATTCTGCCAAACTTTATTCAAATAAAATTCCTATTATTCGAATAAATATTGGGTAAGTGAAAGGTTTTGGCAATTCTGCCAAACGTTATTTGAATAAAATTTTGTTATTTGAATAACATAACACTGCGAAGACACTTCTGTGAAGTGTTATTCAAATAAGAATTTCCTTATTTGAATAAAACATGCAAAATAGCAGATTTTAGGGGCTAATGGAAAATAGTATTCGAATAAAATATGATTTATTCGAATAAAGATATTAAAATAAAACACCAGCAAATAGGTTTGTATCAGTAGAATGATTTGAGAAATTTTGCCTAACTTGTGGAGTACCTGCAAAACAAAATTAGGGGACTCTCCGATGCCCAAGTCAGTAATAATTCAATGGAAATAAATCAAAGATAGAGTAATGCAAGCATTCATTCATATGCAAGATTGATCAATGATTCCCAATTCTCTTCTAATAAAGTAAAATGCTTCTTTTGCTAAAGGTTTGGTGAAGATATCAACAAGTTGCTTAGTTGTTTCTACAAATTCTAGCATGCAATCACCCATTTGAACATGATCTCTAATAAAATGATGCCTTATTTCAATGTGTTTTGTTCTTGAGTGCAAAATAGGATTTTTTGACAAGTTGATTCGCTAGTATTGTCACACCTTATAGGGATGTGATCCAGCTCTAGACCATAGTCTAGGAGTTGTTGCTTCATCCAAAGGATTTGAGCACAACAACTTCCAGCTGTAACATATTCAGCTTCAGCTGTGGACAATGCCACACTATTTTATTTCTTACTATGCCAAGATACTAGTGAGCTTCCAAGCAAGTGGCATGTCCCACTAGTGCTTTTCCTATCCATTTTGCATCCAGTAAAATCAGAATCGGAATACCTAATTAAGCTACAAGAAGCACTTTTAGGATACCATAATCCCATTTGTGAAGTGCCTATTAGATATTTCATGATTCTTTTAACAGCATTTAGGTGTGATTCTTTAAGATTTGCTTGAAATTTAGCATACATGCACACACTAAATATAATATCTGCTCTACTTACTGTAAGATAAAGGAGTGAGCCTATCATACCTCTATATTTTGTAATTTCTATAGATTTACCTCCTTCATCATTGTCCAAGTAATAAGAAGTGCCTATTGGTGTAGCCATTTGCTTGGCATCCTCCATTCCAAACTTCTTGAGTAACTCTTTGCAATATTTTGATTAGCTTATGAAGGCCCCATCCCTTGTTTGCTTGATTTGAAGACCAAGAAAGAAGTTGAACTCACCCATCATGGACATCTTAAACTCACTTTGTATAATATTAGAAAATTCTTTACAAAGAGAGTCATTAGTAGCACCAAATATAATGTCATCAACTTATATTTGAACAAGAAGAATGTCATGCTTTTTATGCTTGATAAAAAGAGTGGTGTCAACCTTTCCTCTAGAAAACATTTTTTTTCAAAAAGAACTTGCTCAACCTTTCATACTAAGCTCTAGGAGCTTGTTTTAAGCTATACAAGGCCTTTTTCAATTTAAAAACATGGTTGGGAAGTTCAAAATTTTTGAAACCGGGGGATTGCTCCACATACACTTCTTCTTAAATGAAATCGTTTAAGAAAGTACTTTTGACATCCATTTGATAAAGCTTAAAATCCATGATGCATGCATAAGCAAGTAGTATTCTAATGACTTCTAATTTAGCTATGGGAGCATATATTTCTTCATAATCTATTCCTTCTTCTTGATTATAGCCTTTTGTAACTAATCTAGCTTTATTTCTTGTTATTAAGCCCATTTCATTAAGTTTATTCCTAAAGACCCATTTGGTGCCAATTATTTGATGATCACTGGGCCTTGGAACTAACTCCCAAACTTGATTTCTTTCAAATTGGTTTAGTTCTTCTTGCATGGCCAAGATCCAATGTTCATCATTAATGACCTCACTTATATTTTTAGGTTTAACTTGAGAAACAAAAGCCATATGGTTACATGCATCTCTAAGTGAGTTTCGAGTAATTACCCCTTTTGATACATCACCTATCACATTGTCAAGAGGATGATATCTTGATGTCTTCCATTCTTTGGGTAAATCCAAGATTTCTAAATCCTCTTGCCATGAGTGATCAAATTGTCTCTTTTCTTGCTTCTTGGGCTCTTTCTCTTGATTCTCCAAGTGTGTTCTTGCCAAGATTTCTGCAACATCATCAATAAGCTCCTTTCTTGGCTCATTTGGGTTAGTTTCATCAAAAGTAACATGTATAGACTCTTTTATAGTCATAGTTCATTTATTATAAACTCTAAAGGCCTTACTATGTATAGAATAGCCAATAAAAATTCTCTCATCACATTTTGCATCAAACTTCCCCAAGTTATCCTTTCCATTATTCAAAACAAAGCATTTACATCCAAAGACATGAAAATATGAAACATTTGGCTTTCTTCCCTTATATAATTCATATGGGGTTTTCTTTAAAATTGGTCTTACTAGGGCTCTATTCATAACATAACAAGCGATGTTAACCGCATCCGCCTAAAATTACTTAAGAAGATTGGCCTCATTGAGCATAGTTTTTGCCATTTCCTCTAAAGATCGATTTTTCCTTTCTACAACACCATTTTGTTGTGGTGTTCTAGGGGCAGAAAAATTATGCTCAATGTCATATTCATCACAAAAGATTTCAAATTCATGGTTTTTAAATTCGCCACTATGGTCACTTTTTATGGATGCAATACAAAAACTTTTTTCATTTTAGATAACTTTGGCAAACTTTTTAAATGATTGAAAAGCATCATTTTTGTGAGTCAAGAATAATGTCCATGTAAATCTAGAAAAATCATCCACAATCACTAATGCATAGTAATTTCCACCAAAGCTTATAGTTCTAGAGGGACCAAAAACATCCATGTGCAAAAGTTGTAAAGGTCTAGAAGTTGAAACCACATTTTTAGCTTTAAAAGAGACCTTTACTTGTTTTCCCTTTTGATATGCATCACAGAGTTTGTCTTTTTCAAATTTGAGCTTTGGAAGACCAATTACTAGTTCTTTAGAAACTAATTTATTTAAGTGATCAATGTGAATGTGAGCAATTCTTCTATGCCATAACCATGAATCATTTTCTTTACTCATAAAGCATTTAACATCATTTGAGGAAATGTCATCAAGGCTAATCATATATATATTATTGACCCTATGACCAACAAACTTAACATGCTTATCATCTTTATCCTCAATTATGCAATAATTAGAATCAAATATTACTCTATTCCTCTTATCATATAGTTAACTAATGCTAAGCAAGTTATGTTTGAATCCTTTAACAAGCAAAACATTATCAATGGATGAAGAAGGGTTCTTATCAACTTTACTAACTCCAAGGAGCTTTCCTTTGTTGTTATCACCATATGTTACGTGACCATTCTTCTTGGGGACAAGGAAGGAAAACTTGGATCCATCACTGGTCATGTGCTTGGAGCACCACTATCAAGATATCAACTTGAGTTTTTGGTCTTCAAGCATACCTACAACACATATTCAAGTTTTAACCTTTGATACCCAAATTGTCTTGGGTCCTTGTGTGTTAGAATTAGGTAAAGTACCCTTAACCCGAACTCTTTTAGTTCCATTCTTGGTGTTTATATTCTTTCTAACATTACATGTGGATGCATTATGTCATTTCCTCCCACAATGAAAGCATTTGATAAATGGACTATTTGAAGCATTTGTGGAAACAAAGGAATTTTTGTAAGATTTTTGTTATTTATTGGGATCATACCCCAACCCGGCTTTTTGAAAAACAAATTTTTGTTTCCCTAACAACACATTCAAGTTGTCTCTTCCAAGGGTAAATTTAGCAAGAGCGTTGTTTAAATCTTCAATTTCTTTTTCAAATGCTTTGCATGATGAGCATGGTAAGGGTATGGATGTGTTATCATGTGAGGAGCAAGACATGCACAATGAGTTAGTATAAATAAGTACTAAGGTTTCATTTTCAATCTTAAGCTCATTAATCTTCTTATTTAAAATAGAAACTTTATTTACCAATAAGGAGATTGTTTTGTTAGAAGATAAAACCATTTTTGTGAGTCTCATAGATTCATCATGCAATTTTTGAAAAGCATCTTGTAATTCATCATAAGAAGGTGAAGATTCTAAGTTAGAAGATGTTACCTCAGTGTCGCTCTCTTCACTTTCTTTTCATTGAGCCATGAGACAAAGATGAGCTTCTTCATTCTCCGAACTATCAGATGAACTCACGTCATTGTCCTCCCATGCTATATATGCTCTCCTTCCTTTCTTTTCTTTGGAAGGCCTTTTCTCGAACTTCTCCATCTTCTTAAGATATACAGGACACTCCATTTTTATGTGCCCCGATTTTCCACATTCATAACATTTTGAAGGAGTTGAGGATCCTTCTCCTTTGTGATAGGCTTTCTTTTGAGGGAAGGGTGACCTTCTTTGGAATCCCTTCTTTTTTAAGAATATTCCAAACTTCCTCACAAGGAGACTGAGATTCTCCTCACTTAGCTTAAAATTTTCTACATCTTCTTCACCATCTTTATCATCATCTTCAATTGTGGAAGAGGTGGCTTTGAATGCAATCCCCTTTTTGTTCTTATCATGCTCTTCATTTTGATTGAGTCTATTTAGCTCCAACTCATGTTCTTGAAGCTTCCCAAATAAAGTGGCTAGAGACATTGTTGACAAATCTCTTGATTCCGTGATAGCCGTTACTTTGGGTTGTCAATTCCTACTCAAACATCTGAAGACTTTGTTAATAAGATCTTCATTAGGAAATGTCTTTCCTAATGAGATAAGATGATTTACAATATGTGTGAATCTCTTTTGCATCTCTTGAATACTTTCACCTTAATTCATTCTAAACAATTCATATTCATGAGTAAGAGTATTTATTTTAGATCGTCTTACCTCACTTGTACCTCCATGAGTTACTTGTAAAGTATCTCACATTTCTTTAACGGTCTTGCAAATTGACCCCCTAAAGAATTCATCATACCCCAAGGATATGGTGATGATGTTCTTGGCTTTCAAATTGTATTGAACTTTCTTTTTGTCCTCATCGGTCCATTCATTTTTAGGTGTATTAATTTTCACACCATCTTTAGTATGTGTGGGAACAAAGGCACCATTTTCAACAGCGTCCCACACATCTAAATCAATAGTTTCAATAAAAAATTTCATCATTTCTTTTCAATATGCATAACTATCCCCATTGAAAAAGGGAGGTCTATTTATAGAAGTACTTTCATTAGAAAAACCATTTGAAACCATTTCTTCTCTTGAAGCTGCTAACCTCTTTATGTAACACCTCAATTTTTCATTTTTTTAGAAAATAAATACGTTTTATAATATTTATGAGTTTTTGTAAATTTTAGGAATTTTTAATTAATTTGAATATTTGAATATTATTTTGATTATTTTAATATTATTTTTGAAATATATGTTCGAACTTCGTTTTTTCTAAAAATATATAGGTTTTATAATTTTTATGATTTTTGAGAATTTTTGTGAAATTTTCTGAGTCTGTGATTATTTTAGTATTATTCTAAGCTGTATGTGTGCTTGAGACAGGTCCGGAAAAATAAAAAAATTTTCTGGACCAGAAAGTTTCGGACTATCAAGGCAGGATCGGAGGATCTTACTAAACCCGAAACCGGGAATAGTTGACAGAGATTTTCTTTATCTGAGTTTTCTATTATCTATTATGTAATAATAGCAGTAGCTATTGTCTATTGGGTAATATCTGTTAGACAATATCTTGATGGCGATGAGTAAAAGTGATGGACCAATGGCAAGCAAAAAGAAGGCAAATTGGATACTCAATTGGGGGAGGACAAATTCAACTTGACTACTCAAGCTAGAAGACAAATCCAATTTGACTACTTACTCTTTCAAGATATTTTAAGCTTATATTGTCATTTTTTTCTAGAAGCGATGACTCGCCATATTCTAAAATGGTGACTCGCTATATTCTAGAAGGAAGTGGAATGCTGACTCACCCAGTGACTTGTCACGATGAGTCACACATTCTAGAAGTTTCTCTTGGTGACTCAGTTGGTGACTCAACATTACGACTCACCATGCTGACTCAACTATTCTAGAAAATTCTATGATGACTCACCTAGTAAATATCTAAGGATAATATCTAACGAGAAAATATCTCAGTAAAATATCTTAGACAAATATCTGAATACAAATATCTAGGTGAAAATATCTAAGCAGAAAATATCTAAGATATTTCTAATAAAATAATATCTACGCTAAATATCTCAAGTGTAATAATGAAAATAGAAAATATCTAGGTTAAATATCTTAAGAGTAATCATGAGCCATCATTACATAGCTTTATGACTAACCAATAAGAATTGGTCAAACTTAGTGGCTTGGACTTTGCTATGAAGCGTTGGATCGAAAACTTGATGAAAAAGTCTTAGATCATCACCATTGATCTAATCAATGGTGTGAAAGCAACTTTGATAAAGAAGTTTATGATATCCACCTTAGATTTAATCAATGGTTAGGAGATGAAGTTAATTTTAATGGTTAGATTTGTTAGTTAAGTAACTAGATAATCTAACTTAGTTACTCTAATAAACTAATTAGTAACTAAATGGAACTAATCTAGTTTGCAAATACTTAGAATCTATAGTTACAAGAAAATATCTAGAGTTTTCTAGAAGCATAATCAATGCATGACAAATGCATGACATAATTATATAACTAGATAGTTAGACATGTAACTAGATGACTTAACTAGATTAGCTTAAATGTAACTATGAAATTAATGGAAACAAAACTTAGTTAGCTATCCCATTGAGTCACATGGTTACTAGAGTATTCTAGCATGTTCATGAAATATCTTTTATGACCAATAGGTGACTACATGATGACCTAGACCATGTGAGACCATGTGAGCCCATGTGCTTATGTTTTGTCTTGCAAAACAAGCCTTGAACCTTCTATGCAAGCACTCCCACAGCCATGCATTAGATATTAGGCTTTTCATTTCATTTCCAACATCTTTTCTATCTTAGCATCTTTTTCATAAAAGCTAACAACCAATTCTCTCACTTTTCCTCCAAAGAACCCCATGGCCATACATAGCAAAATTGCCTATTCTACTTCATTCTCTCACACTTTGTGAAGCTAAACATCTATCATCTTTTCTCTCACTTCAAGAACAACCAAGAACATCATTCTCTTTTTCTCTTGGAGTTTCGGCCACCATATCAAAACCCAACCTCCAAACTTCAATAATTTTATCCAATTCTACTTTCTTAATCTTGATGCAATTCTAAACACTTTTCCTTTTGTGAGTTTTACCTAAATCTTTCTCCAAGTGCTTCAAAAATCAAGCTTTGGTTTTCTACTCCTAAGGTAATCTTTTGATTCATTGATCCTAAGTTGGATTTTTAATTTTCTAGACCATGATTGATCCATGGTTTCTTGTTCTTAAGCTTGGTTTATGACTTTAGGGTTTGTTTAAGATTTTTAGGGATTTGTTTGGGTGCTTCATGAATTCAAGAGGAATGAGGAACTTGAAGTTTATTGTCTTCCTTGAGGTAAAGGGGAGATTAACCTCATCGGCCATATGTGGCGGTGAATGAATGGAATTATTTGTGTTTGTGAGTAAAAAATCCATGTAAGGATTTATTCACTCGATTGTGTAATCATTGGTTTGTGCTTGTTGGATTATATTGTGTGATTGTTTTATTGTTTTGATAAGTATGCATGATTGATATATATATTTGGTATGCTTATATGTGTGATTTGGAAAGCATGATAATTTCTGTGTAACTTAAGATGTGATTCACATGATGAGAAAATTTGTATGAAGACTCTAAAGAGCCTAGAGGCATACAGCCTCATCACTACAAAGAGGACTAAGGATTCTAAATTATTTTCTAAATTGAGAATTAAATGATTTTATGACAAGAAATTTAATTAAGTAATTTTATGAGGATTTAAAGTGTTAGGAAATGGTTTATATATGAATTTTGAAGCAATATGTGAATTCGGCCAACATGCCATTTTTGATGTTCAAGATCCAAAACTATTTTATTAAGTGTAGACTTAAGTGTTTTAATAGTAAGAATTCAATTTGGTAAGTTTATGAATTTAAAATGATATTTTAAAATTAAAATTGGCTTAATTAAGGCTATGAAGTAAAATAAAAGCCAATACTTGAAATTTGTTAACATATAGCTCACCCTTTAGGTTTTGAAGCGCGTTAGGAAATTTTGAGCTGTAATATCCTGAGTAAAATTAAGAAATACAGTTTTCTGAGAAACAATAGAAAATACTAATTTTAAGGGGACTATATTACAAATATTATTTAAAGAAGGACTATTTTAAAAATATTATTTAAAGAGGGACTATTTTGGAAATATTATCTGAAGAGTGACTATTATATAAATATTATTTTAGAAGGACTATTATGTAAATAATAAAAATAAAGTCAAATTTTGATAATAAATGAGAAAAGTATTATTTTGAGCTTAAAATATGTTAGAAATATTTTACGCGATTGAAAATACGTAGGAAAATCTTTACGCGATTTGAAAACGTAACAGAAGTGTTACACGATTGTGAAAATGTGATAATATTGCTACGCAATTGAAAGGAACAATGAGTTTTGTTGCAGAGCCAACATATTGAACCAAGTAATTTGTGAAACTGAAGTATTAGACCCGAGTGGATCTTTGGTATTATGTAGTTGTATGGGCGGTTACATAATATCATTGATACTAATGATATTAGACAATTGTATGGGCGGTTGCGTTAATATCATTAGGAATAGTACAATGGTACTTTGATTCGATTAAATATGCTTTTTGAGCATTACACGGTGATACCGCCATGTGACGGCGTGTGAATAAGAAATACTGTGTGATCAATGACAGTATATGTTTGAATCAGTTATCATGCATAGAAAAGCGTATTCGCTTGATTTGTTGGGGCGTTTTATGCCTAAAGAATGAATGGGAACTTATAGGATAGTGGATCGTGATAGATCTTGCGGGATGTCAGGGCGCGGTGATTCACACGGTGGAGATGTTACCACCCGTGATTATTATATCACGTAATACCTCTGGCCTATAGACACTGATTGCAACGCACTGGCAGGCCTGACAACCACTATTGCTTTTCATGATCCAGTATAGACCGTCTTTTTAGGGGGACCAATCTTCTGGAACTTTCATCTTTGATCTTGAGTTAGCTCCATGGAGTAGGATCTGGTTGCATTGTGCATAATGACGGTCTTTGTACTCATTGAGTATGAGTATAGTTAGTGTACACATTGTTCATGAGCATACTCGGCATTTACATTATGATGATATAATATTAATGTGGTATTATGTTTATGCCTGATATTATGCTGCAAATTTATTAGATTATTTATTTGTTAATCATCAGCTGATTTTATGCTATTCAATGGATTGTATGCTATACTGTATTGGTATGTTTGTCGTTTCTTTGCTATCATATTGGTATGCGATGTAGGGGATCTCACCTTTTTACTGTATTATTTCTGTCTATTTCTATGTCTACATCTGTAAAGATTGCAATGGCGGCAAGGAGGAATCAACTAGATTTCTTTAGAATATAGTTTCTTGAAGGCGCTGCTGCTTGGCGTGTCCATTGGGACACAGGGCACATAGAGTATTGTGGTGACGTTACTCTATCAGTAAGTAGGACTCGCCATGGGATTCATTTTATACGGTTGCTTATGTAGAGGTTATTTTACCTATCAAGGAGTTGTGGAATGAATTTCACTATACTCATAGAGAGAACTTCGATATATCTTTGGGTCGGATATCTATCCATTGAAACATTCCCGACTAGGGAATTTGTCTTCTGACAAGGGTTCATGTCTTAGGTGTTATGTTTTTGGGTATGTAAATATAATGAATGTATAGTTGTAGTAAACTCTGTTTATATGAAAAGTATATTATTTAGTTATTATATTTTGAGTTACTTTAATTTGATCAATTGATGTTTTTTGTGAAAAAGAAATTTTGAAACACGTATTTATGTGATATTAGATATTTTATAACTTGAAAAATTAATTATTTTTAAGGAGTTGGTATGAATGTGACACCCTTCAGAGGGGGTGTTACACTTTACACAAGTGTCTAGCTCTGATACCACTTGTTACCAAGTGGCCTCAAAACTCAGGTCATTTCTAATATACACCCTCCTTTGGAGTGTGTATCATACACCTCATAATCTAAGCCATTGATTTATTCATAAAATAAATCAATGACTTAGATAAATTACAGGAAACCTGCTAAGCAGGTTTCTTTTTTTTTTTTTAGATTTTTTTCAATTTTTTTAATGTTATATTTTTTTTTATATACTACCACCACCATTGTCATCAGTTACGCTGCTTGTCGACTACCACCGGTCACCTCTAATTTTTTTAAATTGTATAATTATACAAATATTATAGTTAAAATTTATAATATTTTTTGAAAAACACAGTTATAATTTTAGGAAACTCGATCGCCTCAAGTTTTTTTAAGTTGTATAACTGTATAAATATTATTAGTTAAAATTTATAAGATTTTTTAACAGTAATAGTTTTAGAAAAAAAATTTAGTATGTACAGTTATTTATGAAAAAATATAAAAACTGACTGATATAATTTTAACTGGTATTATTTACAGAGCTGTGTAATTTTAAAATATGTAAACAGTACTTTTTGGCATAAACAGTATCCCTTTTCTAGCCTAAACAGTGTTTTTTCTGACATGAACAATATTTTTTTCGGTATGAACAGTATTTTTTCTGGCATGAACAATATTTTTTCGGGCATGAACAGTGTTTTGTCCGGCGTGAACAGTATTTTTTTTCGACGTGAACAGTGTTTCTAGCCTATCTCTGGCATAAACAGCACATAGTTTAAAAAAAACAACAACCTGCTAAAAAAAAAAAGCTTACTGTTGCAAGTAAAAGTCAAGAGCGTATGGTACACCCAAACTTAACAGGGTGTACCATAGCAAGCACCCAAAACTCAAGAGGGGGGTGAATTGAGTTTACAAAAACTTTTCGCAAATCTTTCGGAAAACTCTTGATTACCAATTTTCGTTAAAGCTATTAAGTAATAGAAATGAATGAATGGATAAGATAGAAAGATATTGTTCACCAATGAATCAATCAAGAGAGAAATATTCAAGCAAGTCAATAAGCCAAAGCACAAATATAAAGAGAAGGGTTTAGAGAATCAAACACAATGGTTTATCCTGATTCAGCCACCCCTTGTGACCTACATCTAGTTCTCAAGCAATCACTCGAGATTTTTCACTAAATTCCAAGCTTGAATCAGGTGCTTGTTACCTTTATAGATTGGAGCACTCAACACCACCTTGGGATACCTCACCTTTTGTAGCTTGAGCCTATTCAAATAAGGGATACCTCACCCTTACAATTTTGAGGGATACCTCACCCTCTCTTTACAGATTGTACAAGATTTAGATGGAAGAAACTCTCTTTAGAGCAGATAATACAAATTGAAGAACTACGATATCAAGGATTCACACTTTTGCTTAAAAACAAAGGATGATATGAAGAATATGTGCAAAACATGTATTGATGCTCTAGTAAGGTTTTCAGAATATTTCTCTAACCTCTAACAATGCCCAACAACCTTGCATTTAAAGCCCATTAATGTTTAGAGCCGCTGGGGTGGTTGAGGAGCATTAAATGCTTCATTATATCCGTTGCGATCTATTTTTGGAAAATCCTTTTATTCGAATAACACGATAGTTATTCGAATAAATCTTTAAATAGTACCTTTGGGAAAAGCTTTCTGGAAAGCGTTATTCGAATAACACTACTGTTATTCGAATAAGCCACTTAAAACAACAAAGCATTTTTGTTTTTTTTGAATGTTTATTCGAATAAAACAGGGCTTTATTTGAATAAACCATGATGAATTGATATTCTTGACATCTCTGACTTTTGTTATTCGAATAAAATAAGCATTATTCGAATAAATCCTGTTCAGTTAAAATTCTTGGCTTCTCCGACTTTTGTTATTCGAATAAAATAAGCCTTATTCGAATAAATCTTGTTCAATTAAAATTCTTGGCTTCCCTGACTTTTGTTATTCGAATGAAACTATCCTTATTCGAATAAATCTTTGTTGTTATTCGAATAAGATGAGCTTTATTCGAATAAAGGTTGATTGATCTCAATATTTACTGTCACTGGCTTATTTTATTCGAATAAAATTACATTTATTCGAATAAACTATGTAAAACTTGTTTTTTCAGTAATGAGACAATGCCAAGTGATTCCAAGTGATTTTATATCCTTTTGGCACTTCAAAATTTGTTTATTTTGGAAATCAAAAACCATTTTGAAGCTTTCAAAACAAGTGCTATTCATGTTCTTTGAAAAACAAGTTTTGAAGCAATTGTGTGAATCACATTATACCTTTACATATTAATCTAAGTCCTAAAGCTAGTTAATGCATGAGGATATAGTGATTAAAATTCAGATAGAAATCAGTTGTCAGGCCCACCAGAAAATAAAAACCTTACAACTAGTTGTAGTTAGTAAGGGTCGATCCACAGAGAACCAATTCAATTAACACTATTTAACAATTCCCAATTTAGACTCTGATTGACAATAAACAGTAAATAGGGGGTTTTTGGAGTTTTGATGAACAATGAACAACTTCAAAGACAATAACAATAAATGAACTGAAATCAACAATATAAGAAAATTGGTTAAGAGATTGAATCCACCACTAGATTTATATGATAATGTAAATCCACATATCATTTTATTCCAACATGCTCAATTATGTTTTTACGCAATTGTGAGAGTAAATATCTGTTTTCCTTAAATGTTGGCTAATTCAGCAACCGCTCAAATCAACTCCTAATCACTGATTAGTTATAAAGCAACCGCTCTTACAACTATCTAACAATTGCATTAAGATTTAGAAAACCAATTACACTAAGATCTAATCACACATCGGGATTAAATTACTTAGAACATATATTTCTCTAGATCTATTACCGCAACCGTGCATAATAAACTCAGATCTACCACTTTTATAACTGGAAAATAGCACAAAGATAATTATACCCACATGAACATCATACATTCCGCTAGATCTACTACCGCAACCGCACATAATAAACCCAGATCTACCACTTTGAAAGTGGGAACAAGTACAAAAACTTTCATACCAACAATAGATTCAGAAATATATGAATAAAAACATAACTGTATTGAAATAATCAAATATGCAAGATTCACAACATCAATACTAGTGGTTTCATCACCCCCTTAACCAAGGGAGGTTTAGTTACACATAGCTAGAAGGAAATCACAAGAAAAATTGAGAAAGAACAACATAAGAAACAAAGTGCAGAAGAAAAACTAAAGCAAACGAGTTTCTGAGGATTGAGGATGATGGATCTCCGATTGCTCGAACCCGAGACTCCAATCTTTGATCCAAGACTCCCCTCTCCTTCTCCAAGGAGTTGTAGCTGCTTTCCTAGGTCCGAACTCTCTTCAAAACGTGCCAAGAGTGTCAATATATAGGCCTCCAACACAAACTTCGCGTAGAAGTCTCAATAATTGAGTTTCTGGCATGAATACACGGCCGTGTATGCATACACGGCCTAGGCAGTGTATGACACTGAGTTTGGGGGCAAAATTTTACTATTTCAATTGCAAAGTCAGTAGCGTACACGGCCTAGACTGTGTATTCTCACACGGCCGTGTATTTTCACACAACTTAGGCCCTGTATTCTGACGCAGGCCCTGTATTCTGACTCTGGTCCTATAATCTAACTTCCAAGCTCAATATGACCCCTTAGACCTCCAAATCTAGAAAAGTGTTCAACATGACAGTTGTAGATTTGGATCTTAACTATCAACCATCAAAATTTCAGCTCATTTGACAACTTGTAGCTCGAGATATGCCATGAATAGTATATAAAGGTCAAGCTGTCAGGATCAGCACCTTAGTTCTTGCTTCAACTCCAATTTGAGTTATCCAAACGTGTGATTGGGCCTTTGAGGTCTTCATGAAAGTAGTAGAGAATTGTTTTAGCTTTCCTACAAGACTAAAATCACATCAATCAAATATTTGAAACTCAAATTATAGCTAGTTTACTGAACATTGTCAAAGAGATAAATTAGGGCTAATTCATGCAATAATTCCTTTAATGATCCGGTTAGGTTCAATATCATAAAATGTGTCAAAACTAACTTAATTAAACCTAATTGAACCTTAAGAAGCCCAGTGACTGAAAAGCATAATTCAATTATGAGTGCAAATGAACACATTTAAGCAAAGTTTCACAGTAATGTTCCAATTAGGGTTTGATATCAGAAACTAAGCTAAATGATGACAATTAAGCACAAATGGAGTTCAATGAATCAATTACAAGGCAACTAAAATATAGGAATAATCAACAGATCAATTACCCCCACACTTAGCCTTTTGCACTCCTGGGCAAAAATATACAGTTCAACACAATTTCACAACAAGCCAAGCAAATGCAAAATAATGAGCAAAGACCTTTATGATTTTAGTTTTCAAAGAATTTAAACAATCAAGAATTCCCTTTCTTAGCAATCCAAGTTGACAAGCAAAATCAATCAAATTTCAGGGTTCAATCAACATGATCAATCCTCACTGAAATGCTCTCTCACTCAAGTGTTTCAGGCTTGTGTTTTCACTCAACCAACTCATGAGAATATGCTTTACCATAGGCTTGTCAAGCCTCTACTTCTCCACTACTCAGACCACATGCAAACAGAGATCAAAAGGACTTTATTTAGGTTGTAATGGGGTCAGGGTTAAGGTAGGATACATCAAAGATAGACAAAGTTAGACCATAGGAACTAGAAGAGCAAAATGGAGAGATATTTAATCATTACACAGAATTTCCTAATAATCTTCAAATTCAAATTCCTATTTTGTACCTTTTCCCTTTTCTGACTTTTTTTTTAATATATACACACCTTACATCCTATTCACAATGATATTTTGCTAGCATGAGACTTTTATATACAAACATAGCTAGGCAAATACATCATTAATTCAAATACCCCCACGCTTATTCAAAAACCAATTTCCATCATAATCATAAAGCTCTTCTACTCCCTAAGGTAGGGTAGTAAAATAGTTTTTCACTTTTAGGTTTAAATTGAGCTTAGATAGAAGGAAATTTAGTCAATTAGGCTCAAAAGGGTTAATCAATGGATAAAATGTAAGGATGGCTATTTGGCCAGTAATTATTTAAAAGAAAATTGCCTTTATCATTTCAAATGCATGTATTGGTCATTAGCAGCTTAAAAGAGAACCAAGACAAGTTCTGAAAAACACAATAATCATAAGTGGAATCACACAATCAAGGATCCAAAATGGCCTAAAGTTAGCCATTTACAACAAAGCCCAAAACTCACTAGGTTTCGATTCATCAATTTCAATTAAACCCTTTAATTTTTTAGAATTTCACCCGACAAGATCACTAACCAGAAAGTTCATTCAATCATGCTTAAAGTTTTTTTTTTCGAGTCAATTGCTCACTAATCACATCACTTGAAAGCTTATCAGAAACTTTAAAAGCCCAATGGAGAAGTATCACAAGAAGAACAACACCATCAAGATCAAATACACTTACCCCAAGAGAGTCAATATAGTTCAATCAGTCATTCAAAATCCCAGGAGAACAATTCAGCATATCAACAGTATTCACAATAGAACAATGGAGAAGTATCCACACCCCCACACTTAAAACAAGCATTGTCCTCAACGCTACACACATCCAGAAAAGGAAAAATAATGACAAAGAGAATGCTACACATATCCAGAAAAGGAAAAATAACAACAAAGAGAATGCTACACATATCCAAAAAAGAAGATAAGCAAAAACAACTATACCACAACCGAAAGCAAAAACAAATCAACTATGAATGAAACCAGCAAATCAATAGTGCAAATCAAATCCCAAATGTACACAATACAAGAGAATGAAAATACAATGAAAACTAAGGGGGTACATTTACTCATCATTCTTGAAGGAATGTCAAAAATCTACGAAGTTCATAAGGCACAAGTTCATATGAATGCGTCTCAAGAGTATAACTCTTTACTCAGTCCATTCATCATGAACTTAAAATTTAACTTCTCAATTGAATGAAATCATTCCCAAAGAACATGGTTCAACAATCAGAAGAACAAAACACAATTTACAAATGAATTAATTCCTATAGTTTCGCTTGGTTTCCACTGTACTTAATCCACACAGATATCAAACAAACAATCCTTGCATTCAAACACACATTTAATCAAACCAAACACAAGGTTTTTTTTTTTAAGATTCAAATGCTTACAACCAACAAACAGATAAAAACATAATCTAAGAAAGTAATAAAAACGCAAAATAAAAAGGGATAAATAGAGCAAATCTGGTTGGGTTGCCTCCCAATGAGCGCTTAGTTTATTGTCCTCAGCCTGACATGATGATACTTTCAATGCTCCTCATATTATGGAAGGATGAGGGTCATCACTTCCATCTCTACACTGTCAGGAGGTTCATGATTAGGTTTAAGATGATGACCATTGACCTTAAATGCTTTGCTTGAAATTTCACTCCTGATCTCAACTGCACCAAAAGGAAAAACATTAGTTACCACAAACGGCCCAATCCACTTAGAACGCAGTTTACCTGGAAACAATTTAAGTCTTGATTGGAATAGCAGAACTTTTTATCCTCTGTGAAATTTCTTTCTGGAAATCAATTGGTCGTGGAATGCCTTAGCTTTAGTCTTATAAATCAGGGCATTCTCGAAGGCCTCATTTCTTAGTTCTTCCAGTTCCTGTAACTGGAACTTCCTTTGCTTTCCAGCACCTTCCAATTCCATATTTACTTGTTTAATGGCCCAGTAAGAGCGATGTTGCAGCTCAACGGACAAATGACAGGGCTTTCCATACACCAACCGAAATGGTGACATGCCAATGTGAGTCTTATAGGCAGTCCTATAAGCCCATAAAGCATCTTCAAGTCGAGTGCTCCAATCCTTTCTTGAAGGATTTACTGTCTTTTCAAGGATTGACTTAATCTCCCGGTTGGACACTTCAGTTTGCCCATTTGTCTGTGGATGGTAAGGAGTGGAAATTCTGTGCATTACTCCATATTTCTTCAATAGAGCATCAAAGGTTCTGTTGCAAAAATGGGTCCCTTGGTCACTGATGATAGCCCTTGGGGTCCCGAACCTGGAGAAAATATGTGACTTAACAAAATCTGCAATAGTTTTAGAATCATCAGATCAGGTGGCTTTTGCTTCCACCCATTTAGACACATAATCAACAGATAAGAGAATGTATATGAAACCAAATGAGGGAGGGAATGGTCCCATGAAATTAATACCCCACACATCAAAGACTTCCACAAAAATGATCGGAGTCTGAGGCATTTGATTACGAGGACCAATGTTACCTATTCTCTGACAGCGGTCACAAGACTTACAGAAGTTGTAAGCGTCTTTAAAAATTGTGGGCCAATAGAAACCACTGTCAAGCACTTTGTTGGTTGTCCTTTTACTACCAAAGTGTCCTCCACATGCATAGGTGTGATAAAAGGAGAGGATGGAGTGTGTCTTAGAATCAGGAATGCACCTCCTAATGACTTGATCTGCATAATGCTTCCATAGGTACGGGTCATCCCAGATATAGTATTTACAGTCACTCCTTAATTTATCTCTTTGAGCCTTGTTCAAACCCTCTGGAAAGTCCTTAGTAACCAGGTAGTTAACAATGTCAGCATACCAAGGAATTATGGCATTGACAACCATCAAATATTCATCCGAAAAAGTCTCCATGATAGGCATTTCTTCCTCTTCAGTTACCAACCTACTCAAGTGATCAGCCACTAAGTTCTCGCTCCCTTTCTTGTCTTTAATCTCCAAATCAAATTCCTGGAGCAATAAAATCCATCGGAGCAATCTTGGCTTTGCTTCTTTCTTTGTTAGTAGATACTTCAAAACTGCATGATCTGAAAACACAATTACTTTAGAACCAATTAGATATGATCTAAATTTATCTAAAGCAAATACAACAGCTAGAAGTTCTTTTTCTGTGGTTGAGTAATTAAGCTGAGCATCATTTAGAGTCCTTGATGCATAGTAAATGGCATAAGGAACCCTATCAACTCGCTATCCTAAGACAGCCCCTACTGCAAAGTCACTGGCATCACACATTAGTTCAAATGGTAACTCCCAGTTGAGTGGCCTGATGATAGGCGCAACAGTTAACAACTTCTTGAGTTTATTGAAATCTTCCATACATTTCTCATCAAAGTTAAAATTGACATCTTTTTGAAGAAGTCTGCAAAGGGGCAATGAGATTTTAGAGAAGTCTTTAATAAATCTCCGATAGAAACCTGCATGACCAATAAAAGAACGAATCTCCCGCACACTAGTTGGTGGGGGCAAAGAATGCATGAGTTCTACCTTAGCTTTATCTACTTCAATTCCCCTAGCAGAAATTACATGACCTAACACAATACCTTCCTTAACCATGAAATAACATTTTTCCCAATTCAGTACCAGGTTAGTGTCAATGCATCTTTTAAGCACTAATGTTAAATGTTCCAGACAATTTTTGAACTCATTTCCAAAGACACTAAAGTCATCCATAAAAACCTCAATGATATTTTCAATGTAATCAGAAAATAAACTCATCATGCATCTTTGGAAAGTTCCTGGTGCATTGCAAAGTCCAAAAATCATTCGCCTATATGCAAAGGTACCAAATGGACAAGTGAATGTAGTCTTGTCTTGGTCTTCTGGAGCTATGGCAATCTGATTGTAACCTGAAAAACCATCCAGAAAATAATAATGAGAATGACCAGCTAATCTCTCTAACATTTGATCAATGAAAGGTAAAGGAAAGTGGTCTTTTCTCGTGGCGGCATTCAATTTCCTATAATCAATACAAACACGCCACCCTGTCTGCAACCTAGTGGGAATAAGCTCATTTTCAGCATTTCTTACCATAGTAATTCCCGATTTCTTTGGTACTACCTGGACTGGGCTTACCCACTTGCTTTCAGAAATGGGGTAGATCACCCCCACATTTAGGAGTTTCAGTATCTCCTTTTCACAACTTCCATCATGGGAGGATTCAACCTCCGCTGAGGGTCTCTCACAGGTTTAGTATCCTCCTCCATTAATATCCTGTGCATACAAATGGGGGGACTAATACCCTTGATATAAACTATTGACCAACCAATGGCTGTCTTATGTTCCTGCAAAACAGTTACCAGTTTTTCTTCTTGCTCTTGGGTGAGTGACTTTGCAATTATTACTGGAAGGGTGTCCTTCTCCCCAAGAAGATGTATTTAAGATGATAGGTAGTGCTTTAAGTTCCAATTCAGTGCCTGCACAAAGAAGGTTGAGGTATATCGCCAGTGAATGTGTAAATCAACAAAAGTTACCTCATGCTCTTCTAGAGTGGAAGAGAGCTCTTGTAAGGCAGCAACAATTTCATCAATGTCTTCACTCCATGGCTCTTCTTCACTCTTCTTCTTTTCCTCCTGTACATCTAAGCTATGAGCTAGAATTGTATCAAGAGCATCAAAATGGTCAAGATCAAAAGTCGAGAAATTAAAGAATCAAAAGGATCAAAAGAATCAATTAAACAAGCAGAGTGCACATCACTTGGGTATCTCATAGCTTCAAAAATATTGAATCTAATTAATTCCCCATCAAAATCCATTGTTAGAGTTCCTGAGTGCACATCAATTTTTGTCCTTGCAGTCTTCAAAAATGGTCTCCTTAACAAGATAGGAGCAAATTTGGGAGACTCATCCTCTTCCATGTCTAAAACATAGAAGTCTACCGAAAACACTAATTCATTCACTTGTACCAAAACATCTTCAACCACACCCTTAGGGTATGCATTAGATCTATCAGCCAATTGAATAACAACACCAGTAGGTTCCAAAGGACCCAAGTATAAAGATGCATAAATAGAATATGACATGACATTTATAGATGCACCTAAATCAAGCATTGCCCTTTCAAACCTTGTGTTACCTATAGTGCATGGAATGGTGAATGTGCCAGGGTCCTTACATTTGGTTGGGAGTTTCTTTTTAATTACAGCTGAAACATTTTCTCCCACTTGGACTTTTTTATTTCCTTTTCGCTTCCTCTTGTTAGTGCATAATTCTTTCAAAAATTTTACATATTTAGGTACCTGCTTAATGGCATCTAACAAAGGGATATTAACCTCTACCTTCCTAAAAGTCTCAAGTATTTCTTTTTCTACTTTTTCTTTCTTGGTTTTAACCAACCTACTAGGAAAAGGAGCTTTAGTGACATATTTAGGAAGGGGTTCAGAATTACTTACCTTAGGGGCTTTGGAAGTTTGCCCCATATCATTTACTTCTTTAGGTGGTTCATCTTTCTCTTGAGTGATTGGTGGAAGAGGTGTAGGCTCATCCATCGTCTTTTCGCTTCTCAATGTGACAGCACTAGCATTTTCCCTCGGATTCACTTCTTTGTGAGGGTAGTTTCCTGAAGCTTGGCTTTGAAACTTGTTGAATTCTATGGATAAGCGCCCTATCCGATTCTGCAAGTTATTGATTACTGATCCTTGTTTCTTGTTTGAACCGCAAATTATCGGTGGCCATTTGTTTCACTAGCTCCTCTAGTGAAGGCTCGGATTGCTTAGGAGCTTGAACTTGCTGTTGTCTCGAGGGAAAGGTGCTTGCCTTTGTTGGAATCCTGGAGGTTCATAAGCTGGAGGTTGATTTTGAGGTTGCTTTGCATAGCTGAAATTAGGATGATCCCTCCAACCCGGATTATATGTGTTTGAGTAGGGGTTGTAATTTTTTGAAAGTCCAGTATATCCCCCTACTGCTCTTACTTCCTCATTAGTGTCCTCTTGGAGAGTGGGACACATATCAGTGGGATGTCCAGATGAACAACAAATCCCACAAGCATGAACTGGTGCTTTGCCTGTATCCATTAACCGCTGAACCATAGCAGTCAATTGGGTCATTTGCTACTGTAGACTTATTGTCTCTACTTTTTTCACTGCTCTTACTTCAGTGTCATTTCTAAAGTAGAATTGTTGAGTATTGGCAGCCATTCTTGAGATCAAGTTTCTAGCTTCTTGAGGAGTTTTATCAACCAATGCTCCTCCACTAGTAGCATCAATCATGTTACGATCCATCACTTGTAAGCCTTCATAGAAATACTAAATTAAGAGCTGCTCACTTATTTGATGATGAGGGCAGCTGAAATATAGCTTCTTAAATCTCTCCCAGTAGTCATGGAGGGATTCCCCATGCCTTTGTTGAATACCATAGATTTCTTTTCTGATTGTTGTAGTTTTTGAGGCAGGGAAGTATCTTTCTAAGAAAGTTCGAGCCATGTCCTGCCATGATTGGATGGATCTGGGTGGCAAGTAGTAAAGCCACTCCTTAGCTGAGTCTTTTAATGAGAATGGAAAAGCTCTCAACTTGACTTGCTCTACATGAATTCCTACAGGCTTCATGCTAGAACATACCACATGAATTTCCTTCAAGTGTTTGTTGGGGTCCTCTCCGGGTAATCCATTGAAAGATTGCAAGAGATGGATTAAGCCGGATTTCAATTCAAATGCCTCTTCATTTTCAAGAATGTCTATGCATAGAGGCTGTTGATCTAGATCTGGAGCACCCAATGCCCTTAAAGTGTTTACTGCCATTGTCACTTCATCAGATATTTCAGATGGCTCAGATGTCTCTGAACTTGATAGATCAATGTAACAGGTAGCTTCAATGTCAGTAGCTGTGAAGTGGAAGTTAGCAGGATAGAAGGGAAATTGAGGATGTGAAGTGAGTTGATCAATATAGTTCCTCAAATTTAGCAATCCTTCGTCTACCCCTTCAATGGACATCAACACCTACAAGATACTCAGAAAGAAAGATTCAAAAACTAAAAATAAAATAAAAATAAAAATAAAAACAGAGTAAAAATAAGAAAATAAATTAACAGTGTAATTGAAAAATTGGTTCCCCGGCAACGGCGCCAAAATTCTGATGCGTGAGGATATAGTGATTAAAATTCAAATAGAAATAAGTTGTCAGGCCCACTAAAAAATAAAAATCTTACAACTAGTTGTAGTTAGTAAGGGTCGATCCACAGAGAACCAATTCAATTAACACTATTTAACAATTCCCAATTTAGACTCTGATTGACAATAAACAGTAAATAGGGGGGTTTTTGGAGTTTTGATGAACAATGAACAACTTCAAAGACAATAACAATAAATGAACTGAAATCAACAATATAAGAAAATTGGTTAAGAGATTGAATCCACCACTAGATTTATATGATAATGTAAATCCACATATCATTTTATTCCAACATGCTCAATTATGTTTTTACGCAATTGTGAGAGTAAATCTCTGTTTTCCTTACGTGTTGGCCAATTAAAGAATCGCTCAAATCAACTCCTAATCATTGATTAGTCATAAAGCAACCACTCTTACAACTATCCAACAATTGCATTAAGATTTAGAAAACCAATTACACTAAGATCTAATCACACACCGGGATTAAATTACTTAGAACATATATTTCTTTAAATCTATTACCGCAACCGCGCATAATAAACCCAGATCTACCACTTTTATAACTGGCAAATAGCACAAAGATAATTGTACCCACATGAATATCATACATTCCGCTAGATCTACTACCGCAACCACGCATAATAAACCCAGATCTACCACTTTGAAAGTGGGAACAAGTACAAAAACCTTCATACTAACAATAGATTCAGAAATATATGAATAAAAATATAACTGTATTGAAATAATCAAATATGCAATATTCACAACATCAATACTAGTGGTTTCATCACCCCCTTAACCAAGGGAAGTTTAGTTACACATAGCTAGAAGGAAATCACAAGAAAAACTGAGAAAGAACAACATAAGAAACAAAGTGCGAGAAGAAAAACTAAAGCAAATGAGTTTTGAGGATTGAGGATGATGGATCTCCGATTGCTCGAACCCGAGCCTCCAATCTTTGATCCAAGACTCCCTCTCCTTCTCCAAGGAGTTGTAGCTGCTCTCCTAGGTCCGAACTCTCTTCAAAACGTGCCAAGAGTGTCAATATATAGGCCTCCAACACAAACTTCGCGTAGAAGTCTCAATAATTGAGTTTCTGGCATGAATACACGGCTGTGTATGCATACACGGCCTAGGCCGTGTATGACACTGAGTTTGGGGGTAAAATTTCATTATTTCAATTGCAAAGTCAGTAGCGTACACGGCCTAGGCTGTGTATTCTCACACGGCCGTGTATTCTCACACGGCCGTGTATTTTCACGCAACTTAGGCCCTGTATTCTGACGCAGGCCCTGTATTCTGACTCTGGTCCTATAATCTGACTTCCAAGCTCAATATGACCCCTTAGACCTCCAAATCTAGAAAAAGTGTTCAACATGAACGTTGTAGATTTGGATCTTAATTATCAACCATCAAAAGTTTAGCTCATTTGACAACTTGTAGCTCGAAATATGTCATGAATAGTACATAAAGGTCAAGCTGTCAGGATTAGCACCCTAGTTCTTGCTTCAACTCTAATTTGAGTTATCCAAACGTGTGATTGGGCCTTTGAGGTCTTCATAAAAGTAGTAGAGAATTGTCTTAGCTTTCTTACAAGACCAAAATCACATCAATCAGATATTTGAAACTCAAATTATAGCTAGTTTACTGAACATTGTCAAAGAGATAAATTAGGGCTAATTCATGCAATAATTCCTTCAATGATCCAGTTAGGTTCAATATCATAAAATGTGTCAAAACCAACTTAATTAAACCTAATCGAACCTTAAGAAGCCCAGTGACTGGAAAACATAATTCAATTATGAGTGCAAATGAACACATTTAAGCAAAGTTTCACAGTAATGTTCCAATTAGGGTTTGATAACAGAAACTAAGCTAAATGATGACAATTAAGCACAAATGGAGTTCAATGAATCAATTACAAGGCAACTAAAATATAGGAATAATCAACAGATCACTAGTCTTGAAGGTCTTGGACTTGATCTTGCAACATCTTTATATTTGTTATCATCAAAACAAAGTCTTCATGGTTTAATGGCCAATTTCAAAATTAAACTATGCTCTTGCAGGTACACAACATAATCCTTGAATCTAGTAAACTCAATGGATATAAGAACCTGCTCAGATCTTCTCAATGGAGTCACAACAATATCTAGATTCTGTACATTATTTTTGACTTGTTGAGGGACATCGACATTATCAACAGGAACAACAACACCATCATTATAGATCAAAGGAGATGACACTATCCCTAGAAAGGGAACAATAGGAATAGAAACAATAACATGCCCCTCTCTAAAATCAACAATATGCGGATCCTGAGTTCTACCATGCTCTAAGTTCCCCTTCAAAATAGATAACTCGGTCTCTAGTAATATGATAAGGACAATAGAACCTAGAACCGCTTGAGCCAATACAATAACTAATGAAGAAACCACTAATGATTTTGGGATCAAACTTTTTTAAATATGGGTTATAAGGCCTCACCTCTGCCCTACAACCCCAAACACAGAAATGCCTCAAGGTAGGTCGTTTACTTGTCATAAGCTCATATGGAGTATTTAGCACAAATTTACTTAGCACGTGATTCAATATATAAGCAGCGGTCTTCAATGCATCTCCCCACAAGAATTTTGGAAGAGTAGAATAACTAAACATACATCTCACCATATTCATAAGAGTACGATTTCACCTTTTTGTAACTCTATTTTTATTGCGGAGTGCTAGACATGATGTACTATGCCTCAATGCCACAGTCTTGTAAGAACCTAGCAAAATGTCTAAGATTTCTACCAATTTCAACATATATGTCATAGTACTCACCATCCCTGTCAGACCTCACACATTTGACTTGCTTGCTAAAATTTCAATTTAAAAGCGATTTTGAATGCTTTAAAGGCATCTAAAGAGTCAGATTTCTCATGCAGCAAATCAGTCCACCTGTATCTAGAGAAGTCATCAATAAAGGTTATAAAGTACCTAAAATCACCCATAGTTATAGGAGTAATGGGCCCACAAATATATGTATGAATTAATTGTAATATTCTTTCACTCATTGTAACCCCACTCCTTCTGGCTCCAACTATAAGTTTCGTTTTTATGCAATCAACACAAGTATCAAAATTAAAGAAGTCCAGATCATGAAGAATATTCTCCTTGATCAACCTCTTTATTCTCTCCCTAGATATGTGTCCTAAACGTTTGTGTCACAACATAGAAGAGTTTTTCAGAAACTCTACCACGCTTGTTCCTAACAACATTATTGATATCTAAACGTCATTAAATCAATAGAAGGGGTCAATATTTAACATCTAAAGGCCATTAGACAAAACTCTAGAAATAACCAGAATGGAATCATAAGATAAGGAAACTCTCTTATCATTAAATGAACATGATAATGCAATTATCCAAAATAGAAATAAAAAACAAGTCCCTTTTTATAGAGGATATATAGATGGTGCCTTTTAGACCTAAAGAATATTCAGTACACAACTTTAAGGAAATAACACCTATATACTCTACTTTAACACTAACTATATTTCCTACTATGATCATCAACTCTTCTTCACTTGGCTTTCACCTATTTTTGAACTCTAGTAATAAGCTTGTAATGTGAGTAGTTCACCAACATCTAACCAACAAGTGTTAGAAGGAACATTAACAAGATTTGACTCAAAACACATTAAAGTCAGGGGTTCAACTTCATTCTCCTTAATCCAATTATTAAACTTCATACAATTAGCTCGTTTGAGATAACTTTTCAAATTTCATGCCATGTTCATGATCACCATTCACACCATCATGCTTAGTCTTGGTCAACACAAAGAGGTCACAAGCCCTTCTAGATATGTCAATAGCCTTACAAAATTGGTTGACATTATCCGCTTCATGAAAACTCTTCTTAATGACTTTGTCCATACTATACTTTATGGTCATGAGATGAATTTTATTTGAATGATCCCACCTTTTCATATTTCACCCTAATCGCAGCGAAAAATATATCTATGAGTTTCAGGACTCATCCACAACGAGAGCAACATCAATAACAAAAATGACTAAAAATAAACTCATTGACTCAACCTAGTCCTTATAATTGGTCCCACACAACTTTGTCAAAACATTTTATTTTCATAAGCAAAATTGAATCAATATTTTAAAGGGAGATTTTTTTGTCGAGTATTTCAATAAACAAGATGAGCAAATAACCATAATGAAGTTTCTCCATGCAATTGCAATCTCGACTAAGGGTCCTGAATTACAACACATGAGTAAACTCTCACAGACATCAAAATCATGTCCCTAAAGCTAGTACTGAGAGGATACTGAGAACTCTAAGGACACAACCTTAATGCCTTTAACAAATCATCAAGAATTATATTAATAAAGGCAAACTGATAGGATAAGTGCATTATCAAGATAATCCCTAATGCTATAAAATAATAATATTTTATCAACAAAATAGCACCTTATCACAATTGGTCTTGCAAAGGCGAGCTCATAATCATACAAAGTGTCTCAAAATAGTACCACTTAACAAATCATCAGGAATTACATTAATAAAGGCAAACCGATATGGTAAGCGCATTATCAACATAATCCCCAATGCCACATTATTGACAAAATATTAACAAAATAACACCTCAACATAATTGGTCCCACAGAGGCGAGCTCACAATCATGCAAAGTGCCCCAAAACAATATCATAATACTTAAAACAATAACTCTTAGAATCAAATCGTATAAATAACAACAAAATAAATAGTTTTCAAAACATTACATATTACTTTATGCACCAAATAATACGAAAAATTATTTCAACGACCAAACAACATCAACCCTAAGAGTGCACAATATATATCATGCCCAGAAACATCATAATAATACACAAAAATTTTCAGAGGCAAAAGAGGAGAGTACCATATATTTTTAACAATTTTAATCTCTAGAAATTTTGGAATAAATAATAAATAGGCATGAAAAAATAAATAAAATTCACCAAAAAATAAACCAGGGCGTGTGGAGAACAGTGCAAAAAATAGAATTGAAAAATTAATTTTCTATAGATCACACTCTCCTGCACTCTTCAGAACTGCAAGTGGGCGTGAGTGTGGGTAGAAGACCACCTTCTTCCTTACCCGTTTGACTAGAATTCGGGTCGTTTGACCCAGTTTTGATCCTGTTCGTGGTATGATGAGTTTTCTGTGATATCTATTCCATTTTACATTCGTTTGACGCAATTTTGTACCGTTGGATTTAGAATTTCAAGATCTACTAAACCCCTTGAAAAAGTTTTGAAATTTTAGCATGAAATTTCTAGGCTTTTGATAAAAAATGTAAGCACAAAAATATAGTTTCAAACATAATATTTTAGCAATTTCTCTATCTTTTCTCAACAAAAATCAACGAATCAAGTGTCATTAAACTCAGAAAATTGAATATATAAAACCCTTAAGTCAATTTTCAGAATCAATTCACAAAATTTTTGGGTTGTTCGAACTCAATCTGTTACGTCTTCGTGGGCTTTCTATTACAAAATTCTCACTATTTTTTCAACTATTTGACACGATTCTTGTGTCTATGAAAATGAAATTTAGAGATTTTCAATAACCCTAAATCAATTTCTTGAATTGATGATCAAATGAAAAAACAAATCATAAAATTTAAACATTTTAGGGTTCCATGAGTTTGAACAAAATTCTTTGTGAATTTACAACATTATAATGCAATATACATATTTTTAGATTCATGATAACTTGATCTACAAAATCCCTCACCTAATTTTCAAAAAATTAATCATAAAAAAAATTGAATTGAACATCACATATGTTAGGATTTCGGGTTTCTTAAATTTTAAACCTCATACGATTTTTAGGTAAAAAAAAAAATAGCCATAATTAAGATTAAAACTAGCTTTGATACCAGTTGATAAAAATTTATCAGATCTATTAATCCCAAAATTTATGATAATATCAAAATATATAAAATGTTTTTGGGTTGCCTTGAAAATGCGCCAATGAGGAAGTCATTGTTGAAACCCTTAAAAGCAATCTCGATAAGGGAGAGATATTATTCCTATCTTATAGTAGTTGCTCACGCATCAATATCAACAAGGTAATTGTATGCACTAAAGTGGTTAGAAATAGGGGTCTTTCCTTGTATATATAAGATATCTAGAATGGGTTAAACCTACCCATTATGACAAACCCATATACAGGACCTATAAACAAAACTCACACATGAGCAGTGCTTTAACAACAATAGACCCATTAATAATACTAATCACAAATTTGGGCTAAACAAAATGCTCTAATAATTTTAACATCTAATTAATCTGAATTTTATAAAATTATAATATGATTTATACTAGTCCATAAAAAAATTCTAGCACCCTCTACATAGACTTCACCATACTGTCAAGCTAGTTAATGATCTCAATAATATCATGGGCAATAAGCTTTAGGCTTGAGAATCCAATAAACCTCAGCCACTGCAGCATCAAAATCGCACCTGCATGACCAATAAACATTAGCAATATGTGACAAACATATACATTAATACTAATTTGAATACTGCAAATCTACCAATTTACTAATAAGTGTACAAAAGCCATGCAGAATACTGCAAATCTACTACCGAAAAACTAAATACTATTGATGCAATTACGATTTCGACTCACATCCACAAATTAAACTAAAATAAAACTAAAAGAATGGGACAACAATATAGTTAGAAATAGAAATAAGGAAAAAAAGACTGATAAATTTGTGTATATTTCTAAATGATTATATACATGTAGGTTGGCCTTTATTTATACAAGAAGGCTATTATACAAAAAAAGAAAAAAAAATAAAATTATGTACAAAATGAATTACCATCTCAATCAATCAATCATAATCAATTATAATCTCAATCACGCTAACATACCCCTCAAACTCAAGTGGGTGTAGAGAAAACTAACTTGAGTTTAGAAATCAGAGTGCGGAATCGACCAAGATGATGAGCTTTGGTGAACAAATCGGCTGACTGGTCAATAGTGGCAATGGAAATAAGACAAAGAGTACCACGAAGAATGTGTTAACGAATGAAGTGACAGTTGACCTCAATACTTGGTGCGTTCATGAAAGACATCATTGTGAATAATCTGAATAGCACTCCTATTATTACAGTAAAGAGCAGTGGAAGAGGACTGGGAGAAACCCAAGTCTTCAAGAAGCTAACATAACTAAAGTATTTCAGAAGTGGTGTCAGCAAGTGCCTGATACTCTGCTTCAGTACTAGAACGTGCAATTAAAGTCTGTTTCTTATTTCTCCATGAAATAAGAGCATCACTAAGAAAGATACAATAATCAGTGGTGGATTAGTGATCAGTGGGGTCTCCACCCCAATCAGCATCAAAATAGGCTAGGAATTTTAAGGAAGAGTTGATAGAAAAATGAAGCCCATAAAATAAGATCCCCTTCACATAGCGGATAATACGGAGAACAACAACATAGTGAGTAGTGCGCAGAGCTGACATGAATTGACTAACTAAATGAACAATATATGAAATATCTAGGTGAGTAACAGTAAGATAAATCAAGCTACTAACCAACTACCAATAGAACGTAGGGTTATCAAACATTGTACCATCTAGAGGTATGAATCTCACATTAGACTCTAGAGAAATTGATTCGGTGCGACTATCGGTGAGACCAGATCGAGAGATAAGATCTGAGACATATATACTTTAAGACAGAAAAATATCATCAATAGAAGAAAGGATTTCAAGACCTATAAAGTAACTGAGAGGTCCAAAATCTTTCATCTTAAAATGTTGACTCAAGAACTGTTTAAGAGTAATACCAATAGTATCATCACTAGTAGTAATCATATCATAAACATGTAGAAGCAATATAACAGTACCTCTATTAGTTTTGCATGTAAACAGAGCAAAATCATGAACATTGGAGGAAAAGCCAAAATGACTGATATTACTGTAAAAACTTGGCAAACCAGGTCCGAGGTGCTTGTTTGAGGCCATATAAAGCCTTTCGAAGGTAACAAACCTTATTTGATGGACAAGTGTAACTAAGAGGTGGACACATATAAACTTTTTCTTCCAAATCACCATTAAGAAAGACATTGTTCACATCCATATGATTTAGAATCCATTTCTGAGTTGCTGAGGAGAGTACAAACTAAAGTGATGTGAGCAACAGGTATAAAGGTCTCCTCATAATCAATGCCACATTCTTGAGTGAAACCTTTGGTAACCAAATGAGCCTTATAGCGCTCAATGAAGCCATTAGAACGAGTCTTGATCTTGAACACTCATTTACATCCCACAAGTGCTTTACCAGAAGGAGAATCAATAAGGTCCCAAGTATTACTGTTCTCCAAAGCCTATAACTCTTCTTGCATAACATGCTACCAATAAGGATCCGTGGAGGATTCTTGATAAGACTGAGGTTCATATAAGTGAAGCATGGTAAAAAAATAGTGATAATCATGAAGATAGGTAGGCTGAGTTATTACCCTAGTTGGACCCTCAGAAGGAAGAGGAGGTCCAATGATAGGTGCAGGATCTACGTTTAAAATGACATCATCGGGAGTGGTTAGAAAATCGGAAGTGACTGGAAGCTCACTAGAGGAACCTGCATCAGAATCATAAGGAAATAGATTAACAAAGGGGTTAGTGAAAAGATGAGTCGAAGTGGAAAGGATGAACTTGAACTAGGAGAGTGAGGAGAACATGGTGTCTTCCCAGAAGATGACATGATAGGAGATACAAATGTGTTGAGAGATTGGATCCCAACAGTGATAGCCTTTATGTTCAATTCCATAACTAAGAAAGCAACAGAGACGTGCTTGGGGCTCAAGTTTAGTGTACTCATGGGGTTAAAGGAGAACAAAACAAGCATAGATAAAAACTTTAAGAGAGTTATAATATGGAGAAGTGTGGCGAAGACGTTCAAAGGGAGATACATTACCTAAAATAGAGGAAGGAAGACGGTTGATGATATAGACAACAGTAGAGTGGCTTCACCCCAAGCACGTTCAGGGCAAGAGGAGGAAATGAGCATAACTTGGAAAGAGTAAATGATATGACAATGTTTTCTTTCAGCATAACCATTTTGCTGATATGTACTAGGACAAGAAAACTTAGAGAGTGTACCCTGTTCAACAAGAAATGTGAGAAGTTTTGAATCACGATATTCAGAAGCATTATCGCAATGAAAAACTTTAATTAATTTTGAGAATTGGGTTTTGAAGTAACAAAATTAATCTAAACATGAGGAAGTTTTGAACGATTTTTCATTAAATATATCTAAGTAAAATGAGAAAAATCATTAATAAATATTACAAAATATTGATTACCTCCCATAGTTGGTGTGGGGGCAGGCCCCCAAATATCATAATGCACAAGGTCAAAAGGAGATTTAGAAATAAAGGTACTTTTACTAAAGGAGAGTGTAAGTTATTTAGCAGTTTGACAATAAATGCAGTGAAAAGACTTATTATTAATCGAACTTAGAGACCCTTGAGATAAGAAGGGACATAATTTCCCTAGAGAACTATGAGCAAGATGTTGACGCCACAATTGAATGGAGGACAAAGTGGATGCTGCACAAAAATTTGAGGCAAGAGGAAAATGAAGGTTGGTGAGCTCAAATAACCTTTCGACTTTACATCCAATCTTTATGACTTGTCCTGTCAGTGGATCCTTCACACGATAGCCAGCAAAATAAAATATGACTTCATAATCAAGGTCATATAATTGACCAACAGAAATGAGATTGAAGTTTAATTTGTGAATGAGATATGCATCAGGTAAACTAAGAATGGGCAGAGAGATAGAACCCTTGTGACTAACATTTATAAGAGATCCATCAACTGTATGTATGGAATGTGTAATGTTATTAACAAATAGCGATAAAAAAGACTAAGATGTAGATATCATATGGTTATAGCAAGCAGAGTCAAAGTATCATCTAGTATTACCTGGTGCGGTTAATAAAGTAGAAGAGGTATTACCAGAATTGAATAGTAGACGCTTAAGGAATGACATGAGATCATTAGTAGAAAAGGTAGCCTAGGGTGTGGTTGAAGAAATTGGGGATCCATTAGCAGTAGTAGCCACAAGTACAGACTTAGAAGAACTGGGAGGAGGTTGAATTCTGTTCTAATTGGACCTTGAAGGGCATGTGGAATAATTCTCAATCAAGTGTTCTGAGTCTTTACAATATCTGCAACATCTAAGGGCAGTGAGCACAACTGAAGGAGACTGAGCAATATCTGGTTTTTTCATTATAGCAAGGGATAACGCAAAAATTGAACTTTTGGAGCAACGATTGCGAACGGTGTTTGGATGGTGATAGAGCGTGTAACACCCCAAATTCTGACTATGTTAATAGTAATAGCAGAATTACACTGTTTTGTATTTTTTGTGTGTTATAAAAATAATTTGATTGTTCTGAGATCATTTTTGATCGTTTTGTGTGATTTGCTCCTGGTCAGGAAAATAATAATTTTCGGGCCAAGAAAAATCTTATCTAATTATTTTGGAGACGGGGGATCTTATTAAACCCAAATCTGAGATAGACATAAAAGATTCTTTTAATTTTTAGAATTTATCTATGAAATAAAAATATTTCACGAATAAATATCTGTTATTTTATTTATAGCAGCTTCTGCTATAATTTGTTTGACCTGATAAATTTTAGTTGATAGAAAATGTGCTTAGAATATTTTCTGTAACCTAAATCAAAACGAACCGATAGAAATCAGTCAAAATAGGTGGCTGGACTTTTCTATCCAATAGGAAGTGGTCAAACAAAGGGTCAAAGACTTTGTTGTGGACCATCGGATGAAAAGCTTGATTAAGATGTTTTCAATCATAACTGTTGATCCAATCAATGGTGTGAAATGAATCCTGATAAAATCACTAAGTAATATCCACCGTAGATGAGATCAATGGATAGGAAATAAAGTTAAAATTAAAGGCTAGGATGAAGTCAAATATAGTGGCTTGACTTTACTTAGTAACTAATTCAACTTAATTAAGTCATCTTAATGACCTAATTAACAAACTAAGTAAACTAATCTAATTATTAATTAGTTATAATCTAATTACTAATTAGATATCCTAATTTTATTTAGAGGCTATGATATATATAATTATATATTTAATTAGCTAGTTATGTAATTAGAATGTTAACTAAGAATGATTAGGAAACCTAACCTAGTTAACTAGGGATTTAATTAGCAAGTAATTAGACTTTAATTAAAAACAAATTAAGTCTCTAATTTTAATAGAGCCACACGGCTAGCAGCCTTGGGAGGCTTCTCCAAGGTTCTTGAACTATCTTGCATGGCAATTTAATAATTAAAAGATGACATAAGCCATGTGCTTCAAGTGTGAACCCAAAATGTGATATTTCTACCTCATGTCAATCTCTAAATTTCTCCTACAAGCTTCACACGGCAGCCCACTTCCATTTACTATCAATATTCATTTCTTTTCTCTCACCAAAAAGCTTACATTATTTCCTCTCAAATTTCCCAAGAACTCAAGAACATTTTCTTTCCTATTTTCTCTCTATATGGTTTGGCCCCAACACCCATAAACCCTATCAATCTTCTATAATTTTTACTCTCATTATTTCCTAAAGCTAGACAACCTCCTAAACACTTTTCATTTTAGAGATTTTCTCAAAATCTCACTCTAAGTGCTTCAAAATCCAAGTTTGGTTTACTTTCTTAAAGGTAAACTTTTGATTCTTTGGGTTTAAATTTAGTATTTTTGATTTTATAAACCATGTTTGTTCCATGATTTTCCATTATTAGGCTTTGTTTGTGATTTTATTAATTGTTTAAGAATTTTTAGGAATTGTTTGTGGGTTGTACGAAATCAAGGAGAAGGAGAGGAGCTTGAAAGACTTGTCTTCAAGAGGTAAGAGGGAGATTTAACCTCACCAACCAAGTTTTGGTGGTGTGGGGATGATTTTGTACGGTGAAAAACCCATAAGGGTTCTTCACCTATTGTTGATTGCTTCTTTGATTGTGTTTGTATGGTTTATAATTTTATTTTTGTGATTGCATGTGTGATATATGATTACTGCTTTGATATATGTTTATCTGTATGTGATTGTGTAAGCATGTGAGTGTATGTGTAATTTAGGATGTGAACAACATGATTAAACGATTGTATGAATGCTCCAAAGAGCAATGAGGCTCACGGCCTCACCATGGAAAAGAGGACCAAAGTCCTTAAACTGATGGATTAAAATGAGAATTTAGAGATCTAAATGAAATTGCAATAGTTTGAGTATAGCAAAGTAAAATGATTTTGGGAAAAAGAATTGTTATAATTAAATTAGTAGAGTTATAAAATGAAATGAGGGTCAATACTTGAAGTTTACCGACGTATAGCTCACCCTACGGGTTTTGAAGTGCGTTGGTAAAATTTGAGCTGTAATATGTGAAGTAAAGGAAAGAAATACAATTTTTTGGAAAATAGTACAATTACTGATTTTTAAAGGGGTCATACAGCAAATTTTTATTAAAAAGGGACTAAATTATAAATATTATTTAAATGAGGGGCCATTGTATAAATACTTATTTTTAGAGGGGTCATATTATAAATATTATTTTTAGAGGGGTCATATTGTAAATATTTTATAAAAGATGGACTATTTTGTATGAAATTTATGAGGGACTATTATAAAAATATTATTTAAATAAGGACTATAATGTAAATATTATATTTTTGAGGGCTATTATGTAAATATGGAAAATAAAGTGAATTTTTAGTATTAAATGAGAAAAATAGTATTTTTGGATTTAAAACGTATGAAAAATATTTACGCGATTGAGAAACGTTGAAAAATCGCTACGCAATTTAAAAAGGTGACAGAATTGAGTCGCGGTTGAGAAAATGCAAAAAATATGATTATGCGATGAAAATACAGTAATAATACTGTTGGGTTGTTGAGTGGACGCCAATTATATAATAAAAATTAGAAATGTGAATAGTGCATAGTACATGCATTGGAAAGGTCCGATGGACTGTATGAGGCTAGTTGCCTAGGAGAGACTACACCTATTGAGTGGGTGCGATATGCATAGTGTAAGTTACTCGTTAACATTGGGGGCATTGGGGTGTGGGTTGCCTACAATGGGCAGTTGGTAGCTTTTCTGTACCGTAGGTTAGACCGACGCAACACACCAATGATCCTAACCGAGACACTACTCCTAATCAAGATCTGATAAAGACTGTCGTGTATATACTAGATATGCAAAATTGAGCACGTGATCCGAGGCATGTAGGTACCGACAAATCTTTTTAGTCACTCTCTCCGACCTGAATTTTAGCTCTATGGAGTAAGAAATTGAGTTTATGTGCATACATATAGTGATTGAGGGTATTATCATAATTATGGTTTATGGTAATTGAATTCTTGAATATTTGGTTATTGATAATGGCATGATTGTAATTGTTGTTTATTACATGTGTTATTATGGTAGATGATATTGATGGCATATTTGTAATTATGGTATGATAGCTGTATAAGATATTGCATGTGTTTATCTTCATTGCTACCATACTGGTAATGACGTAGGTGATCTCACCTCTTTGTATGTCTGTTCTGTATTATAATTATATTTGTAAAGACGTCAAGCAAGAAATTGAGCAAGAAGTTGAGGAAGAGCAGATTCCCGTTGAGGACGCTGAGTTTTGAGACGATGGAGATGCCTAGTTTCCTTGGTTATATGAGGTTTATGTTTCTTGGAGGAGAGGAGGCATGGTATGTCGATTTAGATAGAGAGAGTATTTACTATATGGGGGACTTAAATATTAGATTGAGTATATTACATCATACTTTAGTGTTAACATATATGTACACCTAGAGTTTCCAATTTCTATTAGGCAGTACTGGGGGGCTTACTATCATACCCCTAGTGAGGTCAGTGTTGTGTCGTCTGCTCGGACACCTGTCTGTAGGACTTCACATCATGATGGATTCCTATATGCTGAGGAATCTGAGGAGGACCTGTCTGAGGGTTCTGCTGTCTAGTAGGACTTGGGCAATATGTTAGTTTAAGTTTAAGTTTAAATATTTTGAAAGTCTAGTTTGTAATTATTTAAGTTTGACAATACTAAAGGCTTGTATGTATATATGATGTAAATTATTTGTGAAAATGTTGTTATGTTTTTATTTCTACTAAGTTATCGTATTATCATCAAGAAATTTTATAACTCGTATTTATATTAGAAGCACGATTTTTAATGAAGGGGTAATTTGGTAACTAAGCAACACCAAGTGTGGCGCCCTAAGGAGGGTGTTACAGAGCGCACGGTGACAAAGCGACAAATGACATTGATATGGAGCGGTGTTTGAACAGAAGTGAATTCCCAATGACAGTGGCAACTGGAAACACGACAAGGGTGGTGTCGATAGCGGAAGGATTAGATCGAGAGCCTAGACTCTCTGATACCAAGTTAGAAACAAAAACAAGGAGAAAAAGATTGATAAATTTATGTATATTTCTAAATGATTGTATACATGAAGGTTAACCTTTATTTATACAAGAAGCTGCTATATAGAAAAAAAATAAAATATAATTATGTATGAAATCAATTACTATCTCAATCAATCAATCATAATCTCAATCACGCTAACAAATATAAAGAAATTCATGACCACATAACCAAAGTAAACTTAAATAAAACTTCAATCAACCTTATGGAAATAAAAAAGAAGTTTAACGAATCCACCAACTTTACTCGGTAAACCAAATTCAAGTAAATAAATAGAGGTCACTTTAAGGAGCCCGAAAAAAAAAGAAGCAGAAGAGCAGATGTTGATACTACGAGAGACACAAAGAATTTAAAGATACAAAGAAAAAAACTAACAAATTGAGGGGAAAAAAACCCTATCCAAAAAAGCATTATTATTCTACAGAAAAATACTCAACAGAAAAGTACTACTTTTTTTCTACTTCAAGTCTCGTGTCAACTCCCAAAACGTACTATAAGCACAAACAAACCAAGAAAGGCAAAGAGAACCTGGTGTGTAGCCCTTATGCTTTTCATTATTGGAAGCTTAATCATTTCCTTAATCTTCTCCTTGAATAGCTGTATATAAGGGTGTCTAGCGGGTTCGGTCGACCCACGAACTCATGGGTTTCGACCTAATCTAACTCATAAAATGTGGGTTGAGTTGGGTTCATAGGTTAGGTCTGGTTAAAAAATGCTTCAACCCACAGTGTATGGGTCGGGTAATGGGTTGGAACACTTCCAACCCAACCCAACCCACCCCACCCACTTTTTTTAAAAAAAAAATGTAGTCTAGATGGAGTGTGCATTTTGCTTGAAAAATGCCTTTAAGGTTTGTAAATATTCTCTCTGATATAATTAGGAACAACGTTAGACTATGTAAATACGCTAACAAATAGAGGCTAAACTGGGAAGAGAAAAAGACATCAAAATCCTATCTATCTACTTCCTCTCCACTAGCCCCAGCACAACTAGTAGTTCTATCTTCTCTATAATTAGTCTCTGCAACCAGTTCTCCGCAGTGCAGCCGTTCTCCCAAGCTCCCAACGTTTGTGCCTTGAGTCCATGACCATTGCTTCTTCTCCTACCCGATCTCCCAGCCGTTCTCTGCAACTAGTCACGCCACCACACAGCCACGCGTCCCTCTTCCCTCTTGTGGCTTTTTCAGTTTTCATACTTCTGAAAAAGCCTTCAAGACCAAGTTCATATGTGTAGGAACCTTTTACCAAAAAAGATAATGGTGAAAAAGCTGAATGCAATTATTGTGGAGAAATATATGCATGTGGTTCTAGAAATCATGACACAACTAATTTGTCTAGGCACTTGTCAATGTGTGAAAAAAGCCCCAATATACATGTTGACAAGAGACAAAAAACTCTTGGATTTCTAAAGAAATGTGAAGAAGAAAATGATGGTAATGCAAAGCTCAAGGTGTTATCTTTTAATCAAGAAGAGTGTAGGATTGCACTTGCTAAAATGATTATCATTGATGAGCTTCCATTTAAATTTGTTGAAAATGAATGCTTTAAAAGTTTTGCTCAAGTTATGCAACCTTAATTCCAAGTTCCTTCTAGACAAACTGTTGGTAGAGATGTTATGGAATTGTATGTGTTTGAGACTAATTTGTTATTGAGTTATGACTAACTTTGTTTAATTTATTTCAGACTTAGTAAGACTTGTTAGTTGTTAGTTTGTTATGCACTTATTGACTTATGGTATTTAGTTTATTTGAGATTAAGATTTATGATATTAATTTGTTAGATTTTGTATTTTGACTTTTTTTTTCAAGGAATTTTTTTTTAAAAAAAAAATGTCAGACCCACGAGTTCGACCCAACCTAGCCCACTCTTGAGCAGGTCTGGTTAAGTCGGGTTAAACGAAAAAATATCTTCGACTCAACCCAACCCACTACTCTGGTGAGCGGGTCAAGTCTAAAAATACTACTAAACTCACCCAACCCAACCCACGGACAACCCTAGCTGTATACCTAGTGAAGGCAAAGAAAATCAAGAAAGCAGATATTGGAGGTACTAAAGAAACTGTGTGGCCATTTGAATCATTGGTGGTGTTTGAGTTGAACTTAAAGGAAAATAATGGCCCATACCTTTTGTATCTACACTAAGTCATACATAAAAAGAAAACACTATTAAATGTCAGATTAAGAAAGCCAAATCAAAGATAGTAATTGAAAAGTGACAATTTAATAATAGTAAAAGATCATCCTTAGTAACTGGTGGGAGGCTATGTGATTTGGTAGCTCCCCTATTAGCATATTCCTTGTGGCAAATAAAGAACGAAACTTGATGCCCTGTGGCTGTCCTAATTTAATTGTCAAGGCTTTCTAGTGAAGTGGGTCATAATACTATATCGCAAGAAATTCAAGATTATTGTTTACTATGATGTCTAAGAAAACCACTAAAAGATAAAATAAAGTAAAAAGAAATTGAATAGTTGGAATCGAGAAAGGAAGATGAAAACATGTAAATGCAGAACAAAGAAGCTAGGTTACTGATGTGTGTGAAATAACATCATGTTTTGTTCTTGTTTTGCATGCATTCTTGAGCATTTTAGGCATTTTAGTTTCCCTTTTGGTTTGTTTTTCTCTTAGTTCGGATAACTGCGGTGTTTTTGGTGTTCTTGTGCAGGATTAATGTTGAATTGGCCTTGAATTGAATGGAATGCTTGCATGTTTGAAGTTGGAGCTTAATGGATAGCAAAAAGGTGCAAAAAGACCATTCCAGAGGGATCCACGGACTGCCCATGGTTTCTACCATGGCCATGGTTCGAGGGAGTCAAGAAAAGCAAAATCAAAATTCCAGAATCAACCATGGCCTGGCCGTGGTGGCCACCACGTCCGTGGTTGAGAGTCAGCTTGACAAACTTAAATCCAGAACTGACCACGGCCTGGCCGTGCTGCCCACCACGGCCGTGGTTCGCAGCGCGCAGCAGTTTTTAAGTTTTTATTTTTATTTCTTTTGGGGGCCTTTTAGCCCATGAAAATCCTAGGCTATAAATAGATGTTCTGAATACAATTAGGGTGTTCTAATTTGGTTTTAGAGGAGGCACATTGGAGGCTTTGGCTCTTGATCTTCATCTTTCTTCCTTCTTCTTCCATTGTTACGGGTTTGGGATGTTTTTTAAGTTTGATTTCTTGTCTCTTCTTCTCTATGTCTGAGTAGTTTCTTTTATTTCTAGGATTGGGCAATGCCCTTTGATACATTGATAATGATTAATTGACGTTGTTTCCCCTTTTATTAATCTTAAATGTTCTTTGATTAAATCCTTATTGCTTTTATTCATGTGAATTTGCTGGTCACTTATTTGCATCTCATAGGCATTTAGGGACGTACTGAGAGGTGAACCTAAGTGTTAGAACCATAAGAATTGAACTTAAGGTCTAAATCATGAGAGTAGTTTTAGCCTTTCGAGGATTCAATGAATTACCACAAAGCGTAATGGGTTCAATTTAAATTCAATTACCACGAGAGTAGGAATTGGTTTAATTGGGCATAGATCTTGTATCTTGAGAAAGAACATTAACTAATTTAGGGTAATTCACCTTCAATTGAATTTCAGATTTAATAAAAGGGTTGTCAATTAGGATTTATCTTGTATCATTGTGGTATCCCAATCTTGGAAGCTTTCTTGAATCTGAATATCCTTCTTGATAACTTGCTATTTTTGTTCTAAATTCTGCACTTTGATTTTTATTTAATTGCTTGTTACTACGTTCTTCTTAATAAACAATCATATTTTCTTTTGTTTAATTTAATTGAATTAATTAATAAATTGGTATTCATAGACACAGTCCCCGTGGATTCGATCTTTTTATTACTTGACGATGAAACCGTACACTTGCGGATTTCACGCATCAAGTTTTTGACACCGTTGCCGGGGACTGTGTTTTTCTTGAATATTAATTTAATTTTTAATTTAATTATTTTAAACCTTTTTATTTTTACCATATTATTACGTTCTTGTTTTCTCTTTGACTCTCTGAAGGTAATTTCTCTGGTTTATGCAAAGTACTAGACGTTTCGGGACTCTTATTGAAGCTGATCCTGAAATTGAAAGAACTTTTCGTAGAAAGAGAAGACAACGAAGGCAAAGAGTGAGAGAAATATTTGAACCAATACTCATCATGGCTGAACCTGAGGACAATAAACTGTTAAAAGAGTATGCAGCTCCTAATGCTTTGGGTTTGCGATCTGGAATTGCTCGGCCAGACATTGAAGCTAGGCACTTCACCATACCTCCTGCCTTACTTTCTATGATAAGGCAGAACCAGTTTGGAGGATTGCCGTTAGAGGATCCTAATAATCATGTGGATATGTTCTTGGAGTTCTGTGAGACCCTCAAGATCGAAGGCGCCTCTGTTGATACTATTCGTCTCCGCCTGTTTCCATTATCTTTGAGAGATCGAGCTAGAGCTTGGTTGAAATCCATTCCGGATGAGACGATAACTACTTGGGACTAATTGGAGCAAGCCTTCTTGGACAAATTCTTTCCACCTTCCAAGACTGCTCATCTAAGGACCCAAATCACAAGCTTTGTTCAGAAAGATGGCGAGTCATTGTCAGAAGCTTGGGATAGATATAAGGCTTTGCTGGAAGCCTGCCCACACCACGGGTTAGAGAAATGGTTGATAGTCCACACCTTCTACAATGGTTTGGAATATTCTTTAAAGATATCTCTTGACTCCGCAAATGGTGGAGCTTTGATGAATAGAAGGCTCACTGAGGCTTATGAGATAATTAAGAGTGTAGCTTCAAATCATCACCAATGGGCTAATGAAAGAAGCTATAACCTGAGAAAGCTCTCGGGAGGTAAGTTTGAGGTAGATGGTGTTGTTTTAATTATGTCAAAGTTTGATTCTTTGAATAAATATTTTGACATGCTTGAGAAAGCTCATGTTAATGCCATAGGTGCCTCTAACAATTTTTGTGAGATTTGTGGAGCACAGGGACATATGGGAGCTGAATGCCAAGTTGGAATTGGATCCTCACATGGTGCACCAGTGGAGCAAGTGGAATCATGCCACAATTTTCATGACTTCAACCAAAAGGGGAGGAATGAGCCGTATTCCCAAACTTACCACCCCGGTTGGAGGTCACATCCTAACTTCTCTTACCGGAATAGTCAATATCAAGCTGGGCAAGGTAGTGCTCAACCCTCTTCTGGATCTCAACAGGTACAAAAATCTAGACTTGAGTCTCTTCTTGAGAATTTTGTTGAGAGCCAGTCTAAGCAGAATGAGGAGTTTAGGCACCATGGGCAAGTTGTGACTGAGGCCATTAGAGAGTTGTCAGCTAAGGTTGACAATTTGGCTATTCATAATAAGATGTTGGAAACTCAGATTGCCCAACAAGCAAGCACTTCACATAGGCAACAAGGTAAGTTTCCTGGTCAACCAGAAATAAACCCAGGAAATGAACATTGTAAAGCTGTGAGTTTGAGAAGTGGAAAGAAATTAGAGGATTCCAAAGGTAAGGGGGAGAGTGACAAAGATGAGGGGACTGAGGAAAAAGAGACTAAGACACAGCCCTTAGGTGAGGAGGAAACTAATGAGAAAGTGTCTAAGTATGTACCCCCTGAGCCATACCAATCCCCAGTGCCCTTTCCTCAAAGATTGGCTAAGGCCAACTTAGATAGGCAGTTTGGGAAGTTCTTAGAGGTTCTTAAGAAATTGTACATTAATGTACCCTTCACTGAGGCGTTAAAACAAATGCTACCTATGCTAAGTTTCTTAAGGACATTTTGTCTAATAAAAGGAAGCTTGAGGAATTTGAGACAGTAGCTTTAACTGAGGAGTGTAGTGCCTTAATTCAGAATAAATTGCCTCCTAAGTTAAAAGATCCAGGTAGCTTCTCTATTCCCTGTTTGATTGGTAACACTTGTTTTGATAAAGCTCTGTGTGATTTGGGGGCTAGTGTCAGTCTTATGCCCTTTTCTATGTGTAAGAAGTTGGAGGTGGGTGACCTAAAACCCACAACTATCTCCCTTCAATTAACGGATCGATCTGTTAAGTACCCCATAGGCATCTTGGAGGATGTTCCCATTAAGGTTGGTAAGTTTTACATGCTGGTGGATTTTGTTGTGCTTGACATGGAAGCTGATGCTACAATGTCGATCATACTTAGGCGTCTATTCCTTGCCACTGGAAGGGCGATCATTGATGTCCATGAAGGAAAATTGACTTTGCGATTGAATGATGAGGAAGTAGTTTTTGATGTTTTTAAATCTAAAAATAATTCTAATTCCTTAAATTCATGTAATCGCATTAATGCTACTAAAGTTGTGGATAATGTTGTGCTTTCAGGTATACAGGAATCAGTGACTGATGCTATGCCCTGCAAGGAAAGACCTAAGAAGCATAGTGACAAGTGTATCGAGAAGCGTGAATTTAAAATTGGGGATAAAGTTCTTGTTAATAACTCGCTTCTATGTTTCTGTCCTAATAAGTTATGGTCGAAATGGTCAGGACCATATGAGATTGTTCGAGTTTTATCTTACGATGTGCTTGAGGTGAAGAAAGAAGGTCATAAGCCTTTCATGATAAATAGCCAGAGAGTGAAACACTTTGAAGGAGTGGGGACTGAGCACTACTCCATTGACATCACCTGAGCACAAAAATCAGGCCAGAGTCGAGCTAATGACTTTAAACAAGTGCTTCTTGGGAGGCAACCTAAGTTTCTTTGGTTTTGTTTTTCCTTTTAATTTCTTCTTTTTCTTTTGATTTTGTGTGTTGTTTTGTTGGTTTGATCTTTATCTTATGGATTTTGTCTAGGTTTGACCCCTTTTGAAGCTAAATTTAGAAAGAGAGTGAAGTGTGAAGTCAGAAAGCTCCACACCCAGCCCATGGATTGAACACTAGAAGATTTCCCACCACCGCAGTGAGTTCTTTTCTTTTATCCCTTCTCTTGTTTTAGATTTTTACATTGGGGACAATATAAGTTCTAAGCTTGGGGGGGTATTTTCATATTTTCATTTTCATTAGTCTCATGCATTCTTATGTCTTGTTTTGCATTACATTTTCATGTTGCATTTTCACACCATCATATCTCATGGGTTTTTGGTTGAACTTGTGCCCCTCTCTTTTAAGGATTTTGAGATAGTATTGATTTGGAACCCAATTGGTTGATTCTTGTAGTTGGCAACAGGTATTGTTTTAATTGATAGTAGAGGTAATCTTTTGATAGTTGATAATTAGCATATGTTCTCTGAATTTATGCTTCTCATGTTACCAAGTGGCCTCAATACTCAAGAGGGGGGTGAATTGAGTATGAACACTAAGTTCGCAAATCTTTCGCAAATCGTTTGATCAACAATTTTCATTGAAGCTAATTGATGATTAGAGATGATTGGATATAAGAGATAAACACTTTCACTTATGAATGCAATAGCCAAAGGTACCAATATTCAAGCAAATCGATAAAACAGTACTCAATGTAAAGAGAAGGGTTTAGAGAAAACAAACACAATGATTTATCCTGGTTCGATCACTAATCCACTTGTGATCTACGTCCAGTCCTCAAGCAACCGCTAGAGATTTTCCACTATTTTTTCAAGCTTCAATAGGTGCTTGATAACCTTTATAACCTTGAGCACTCAATACTTTGGGATACCTCACCCTTTACACTTTTAGAGGGATGCCTCACCTTCTTTACAAAGCAATATAGATTGATTGAATGAAGCTCTCACTAGAGTAGATGATTACAAATTGAAGCTCTAATATACTCTCAAATATTTTTCATATGTTTTTACAAAAAACAGAGCAAGAAATGAATTTGAGGATTGATTCACGTTTGGAAGTATTGGTGATCAGTTTTTGGTTCAAGGTCAACCTCAAATGAAGACCCAACTTTGGTATTTATATGTTTCTCAATTAATAGAGTCGTTGGGGTGTTTTGGGCATGCATTAAATGCATTTAATATAGCCGTTGGATGTTGTCAGGGTGCGTGTAATCGATTTCACAAAGTATGTAATCGATTACATTGTTGTTCCAACGTGTTCTTGGCTTTCTGGGCTCTGTGTAATCGATTACATTATTGGCGTAATCGATTACATGGCTTTTGACTTTGCTTGTAATCGATTACATGACTTCTGACTTGCTGTGTAATCGATTACAATATCCATGTAATCGATTACATGACTCTTTGAATGTGTTCTTGCCTTTCTGGGCTTATTGTAATCGATTACATATACTGTGTAATCGATTACATGGCCTCTAACTTGTTTGTAATCGATTACATTACTCATGTAATCGATTACAAGGCCTCTGTTTGCTGTGTAATCGATTACAAATATCATGTAATCGATTTCATTGGCCTTTGAACACATTTTTCAAGTCCAATAAAGCTTGTAAGTCATTTCTAACACCTCAAGATGCTTGATTAAACATAAATCCTTTTAAGAGTGTTAGATTTAAGGTTGAAACTCAAGTTTTCTTGAAAGCCATGTTTAACTTTGAAATTTTCTACTTATTTTGAAATCATATATTGAAAAACCATTTGAGAAATCTTGAGAGCATTTAACATTAATGTTCTAAGTCTTATAACTAAATAAACCTCTTGACTTCTTTCTTTGATCTTGATTTTTCCTTTTGCGCTTGATCTTCTCTTTTGCATTTGATCTTCACTTTGGCCTTTGTTATCATCAAAAACTATTTGACATGCTTTAGGGACATAAGCATTCACATTTTTCCCTTTTTTTGATGATGACAAACTGATCATAGGAAAAAGAAAGAGTTTTTGCATTTGTATATAATAGACATTTAGGCGCAATGCTCCCCCGGAGTTTATGCATGATATTGGGTTAGATTTTGCATATGAAAAGCTTAAGAGCTCAAAAGCTCAATAACTCCCCCGTACTCATGCAACCTTTAATTAGATTTCATTTCATTTTTCCTTATTTTCTCCCCCGTTGGCATTATCAAAAAGACATAAGCATTTAAAGAAAAAAAAATGGACAGCATAACAGCTATATTTCATGATTCCCAAATTTTGCCAGAACAAGAACGCCAAAGAGATTAATCAGTCCAATCAATATTTCAAAAAGCCAAACATTCAAAGCGGAAACAAGTTCATATATCATTAATCAAAGCATGTACAAAGGAACTTATCACAACCAGTAACCAATAACCAAAAAAAAAAAAACACCATAAATGTATACCAATGTTATATAATCGAGTCAAAACAAAATAAATACAAGGTAGTCATCAAAACAAACAAAAAAAAAAAAATCAAGGCAATGGGCCATGATCACTATCAGTGGCCTCGCTGTCACAAAAAACATCACCCTCTGACTCTGCAGCAATGTCTCCTAGATCAACGTTATCATCGTCGGGCTCAAGATCTTCGTCAGAGTCCAGAAGCTCTTCTTCATCAGCAGGGACGCTAGATGGACCAACGAAGGACAGGGGGATCGGAGAGGCAGAGGATGTGGGAGGGGCAGCAGCAGCACTCGGAGGAATAGGAGGTCCACCCAGGAGGGATCAAATTGAGGCAAGCTCTTGATCTGAGTAGTCCATCCTCAGCTCAAGATGGTCTATCTTCTGCTCTAGGTGATCCATGCGTGTATTTACATTAGCGCTCAGGTTGCGCATCTCTTAGAGCAGGAGGTCAAGAGTAGCTGGAGCGGGAGCAGGAGCAGGGGCAAGATGCTGAGTCTCCTCATCATCGTCACTATCCGGATCATGATGGATATGGCCAAACATGCCATGAGCAATGTAATGCCACCTATCATTTACTTTGTAGAGCTGGAGCTTCTTTAAGGTATGCAAGCCAATGAATTGTGGTCCTTTCGAGCTGGTGTCCTTAGACTCTTCAGCCAGCGAAATGCGACAGTGCTCTAGGATGGTGGTTACCAACATGGCGAATGGGAGAGCAGAGTTCTTCTTTTTCTTGACATCCAGCATATGCTCTATAATGTAGTAACCCTAGTTTATTGGCCGCCCTGTGGTCATTGCCCATAAGGCAACCACATCATCCTTGAGAACCTGGGAGTAATTCCCTCCCCTGGGAATCAATCCACGGACCAAAAGGTAGTGGAGAACCCTGTTCTCCATAGTTAGGCCAGTGGCCATAATTCTTCGTTTAGGATCACTAGGGGGAGTAGCCAGTCCTAATTAATGAGAGAAGAGCAGCCTTGTGCTCAAACTCATGTCCCCAGACATTTGCATTTCCACAGAAGTTAGCTCCATCTGGAGTGAGCTTCGTTAGCCTATACCATTCAGCCATTGTTAACCTTATTTGTTGCTTTTTCACTTCAGAGATTATGCAATTATCCTCAACTTTCAGGTTCGCATAAAAGACTCGCACAAGGTTAGGGTAGATAGCTTTCTCTATGCTCAGGAAACCCAGCAAGCCTAAATTTTCTATGGTTCTAAAGCTCTCTAAAGGTTCACTCTCGCAGAAGGTGATGGGAAGATATCTGGGAGAGATGATCTTGCGAAGCTGGAAGTTCTTCCGGAACAACTCAACTCGCTTCACTATGGAGAAGTGTCTCGTGAGGTCCAGGCCAGAGATGTTGCGGGAAGCACCACCAGAAGACCCTCCAATGGCAGCCCCTGTTCTTAGGCGCTTTGAGCGATGAGAGGATTCGGCCATTGATGAGAAGGAGTAGAGTGGGATGAGTGGTAAGTGGTTGGGGATGAGTGAGAGAGAGAGAGGGACGAGATTAGGGCGAGAGAAGTGGGGATGGGGTCGTGAGAGGTGATGGGGAGATTTGAGTGAGGGATGTGAGGATATTTGGAGAGATGGGCTATGTGGAGAGGGATTTTCGAGATTGAGAGAGGTGAAATGAAGGATTTTGATGGAGATTTGAGTGAGAAATGAGAGATTTAGAGGTTTGGGTTGCGTGGGAGCAGAGGAGGAGGATGAAGAAAATGAGAAGGTTCTGAAAAATGAGCTCTACGTGTGTCAGAAACCTTTTAAAAAACCCTATGTAATTGATTACATTGAGTGTGTAATCGATTACATGCATTCTGGTAGGTATGTAATCGGTTACATTTTTGGTGTAATCGATTACCACGGTTCTAGGGAACCTTGTAATCGATTACATAGTTGATGTAATCGATTACCTGAGTTCTGAGTTGATTGTAATCGATTACAAAAGTTGTGTAATCGATTACGTGCTTGACAGAACCTGTGTAATCGATTACAAAGGCATTGTAATTGATTACCAACACTCTTTAACTCAAATTTTGCATTCCAATCAGCATATAATCAATTTTAATCCATCCAAATCAGTTCCAAAGTAACTTAGATCAATTCAAATCATCATGCAAACATATAATCCAATCATATTATGATTCAACTCACATAATTGATCAAAATTACCATTTTTACCAAGAAATACACCATTTTTGGTGAAATTTTGAGGATGTTGAGTTACTTGGGAGTCTTGGGCATGAGGGAGCACCTGCAAAACAACTTAGGGGAAATCTTCAACGCTCAAGTCAGTATTGGATTCAAATATAATGAAAAATTCAGAGATTATACAGCAATGTGGCATAATTATGCAGAAAAACACAAGTTTATGCATTAGTTTTAGGATTATGCAGCAATTAGTTAATTTATGCATGATTGATCCAATATACCAAGTTCATTTCTTATATAGAAAAATGCTTCTTTTGCTAGGGGTTTAGTGAAAATCTCAGCTAGTTGCTTAGTGATTTCTACAAACTCAAGCATATAATCACCCTTTTGAACATGGTTTCTAATGAAATGATATTTTATTTCAATATGTTTAGTCCTAGAATGCAAAATGGGATTTTTGGACAAATTGATTGCACTAGTATTATCACATCTTATGGGGATGTGATCAAGCTCAAGACCATAGTCCAAGAAATGTTGTTTCATCCAAAGGATTTAAGAACAACAACTCCCAGCTGCAACATACTCAGGTTCAGTTGTAGACAATGCCACAATATTTTGCTTCTTGCTGTGCCAAGAAACTAGTGAGCTTCCAAGTAAGTGGCATGTCCCACTAGTGCTCTTTCTATCCATTTTGCACCCAGCAAAATCAGAATCGGAATACCCAATAAGACTACATGAGGCACCTTTAGGGTACCATAAACCCATTTGTGATGTGCCTATTAGATATTTCATTATTCTTTTAACAGCACTTAGGTGTGATTCTTTAAGATTAGCTTGATATCTAGCACACATGCATACGCTAAACATTATATTAGGCCTACTTGCAGTGAGGTAAAGGAGTGAGCCAATCATACTTCTATATTTCGTAATTTCTACTAATTTACCTCCTTCATCCTTGTCCAAATAGCAAGAGGTGCCCATAGGAGTAGCCATATGCTTGGCATTATCCATTCCAAACTTTTTGAGCAGCTCCTTGCAATACTTGGATTGGCTTATGAACGTTCCTTCTCTTGTTTGCTTGATTTGGAGACCAAGGAAGAAGTTGAGTTCACTCATCATGGACATTTCAAACTCAATTTGCATAATATTTGAAAATTCTTTACAAAGAGAGTTGTTAGTAGCTCAAAATATAATGTCATCAACATAGATTTGAACTAGAAGTATGTCATGCATTTTATGTTTTATGAAAAGGGTAGTGTCAACTTTGCCTCTAGAAAAGCCTTTTTCTAAAAGGAATTTACTCAACCTTTCATACCAAGCTCTAGGAGCTTGTTTCAAGCCATACAATGCCTTTTTTAGTTTAAAAACATGGTTGGGCAATTCAAAATCTTCAAAACCAGGAGGTTGTTCCACATACACCTCTTCTTGTATAAAAATATTTAAAAAAGCACTTTTGACATCCATTTGATAGAGTTTGAAATCCATGATGCAAGCATATGCAAGTAACATTCTAATGGCCTCTAACCTAGCTACGGGAGCATAAGTTTCTTCATAGTCTATGTCTTCTTCTTGATTATATCCCTTAGCTACAAGCCTAGCTTTATTTCTTATTATTAAGCCCGTTTCATCAAGTTTGTTTCTGAAGACCCATTTGGTGCCAATTATAGGATGATCATTGGGCCTTGGAACTAATTCCTAAACTTGATTTTTCTCAAATTGGTTTAGTTCTTCTTGCATGGCCAAGATCCAATGCTCATCATTAATGGCCTCATTTATGTCTTTAGGTTCAACTTGGGAGACAAAGGCTAGGTGATTACATGTATTTCTAAGTGAGTTTCGAGTGATTACCCCTTTTGATACATCACCAATCACCTTGTCGAGAGGGTGATATCTTGAAGTCCTCCATTCCTTGGGTAGGTCCAAGATTTCTGAATCTTTTTGCCATGAGTGATCAAGGAGTCTCTCTTCTTGCTTCTTGGACTCTTTCTCTTGATTTTCCAAGTGCGTTTTTGCCAAGATTTCTGCAACATCATCAACAAGATCCTTTCTCGACTCATTTGGGTTAGTTTCATCAAATGCAACATGTATGAACCCTTCTATGGTCATAGTTCGTTTATTATAAACTCTAAAGGCCTTACTATGTATAGAATAGCCAATGAATATTCCCTCATCAGATTTTGCATCAAACTTCCCTAAGTTATCCTTTCCATTATTCAAAACAAAGCATTTACATCCAAAGATATGAAAATGTGACACATTTAGTTTCCTTCCTTTGTACAATTAATATGGGGTTTTCTTTAAAATTGGCCTTATTAGGGCTCTATTCATAACATAACAAGTGGTGTTAACCACATCTGCCCAAAAGTACTTAGGAAGGTTAGCTTCATTGAGCATAGTTCTTGCCATTTCCTCTAAAGATCGATTTTTCCTTTCTACAACACTATTTTGTTGTGGTGTTCTAGGGGCAGAAAAATTATGCTCAATGCCATGTTCATCACAAAAAGTTTCAAATTCATGATTTTCAAATTCACCACCATAGTCACTTCTTATGGATGCAATACAAAAACCTTTTTCATTTTGGATAACTTTGGCAAGCTTTCTAAATGATTGAAAAGCATCATTTTTGTGGGCCAAGAACAATGTCCATGTAAACCTAGAAAAATCATCCACAATCACTAATGCATAGTAATTCCCACCAAAGCTCATAGTTCTAGAGGGACCAAAAAGATCCATGTGCAAAAGTTGTAACGGTCTAGAAGTTGAAACCATGTTTTTAGCTTTAAAAGAGACCTTTACTTGTTTTCCCTTTTGACATGCATCACAAAGTTTGTCTTTTTCAAATTTGAGCTTTGGAAGACCAATTACTAGTTCTTTAGAAATCAATTTGTTTAAGTGATCCATGTGAATGCGAGCAATTCTTCTATGCCATAACCATGAATCATTTTCTTTACTCATAAAGCATTTAGCATCATTTGAGAAGATATCATCGAGACTAATCATATATATATTATTGACTCTATAACCAACAAACTTAACTTGCTTATCATCCTTTCCCTCAATTATGCAACAAGAAAAATCAAATATAACTCTATTGCCTTTATCACATAATTGACTAATACTAAGCAAATTATGTTTAAGTCCTTCAACAAGAAAAACATTATCAATAGATGATGAAGGGACTTTACCAACTTTGCCAATTCCAAGAATCTTCCCTTTGTTATTATCACCATATGTGACATGACCATGTTTCTTGTGTGTAAGGGAGGAGAACTTGGAGCCATCACCGGTTATGTGCTTGGAGCAACCACTATTAAGATACCAACTTGAGCTCTTGGTCTTCAAGCACACCTACAACACACATTCAAGTTTTAACCTTTGGTACCCAAATTTTCTTGGGTCCTTGTGTGTTAGAATTAGGCATGGTGCCTTTAGGAACCCAAACTCTTTTTATTCCAACTTTAGTGTTTATGTTCTTTTTAACATTGCAAGTTGATGCACTATGCCCTTTCCTACCATAGTGAAAGCATTTAATAAAGGGACTACTTGAAGTATTTGAGGAAACAAAGAAGTTCTTATAAGATTTTTTATGGTTGTTTGGATTAAATCCCAAACCGACTTTTTGAAACACACATTTTTGTTTCCCTAACAACACATTCAAGTTGTCTCTTCCAAAAGTGAATTTTGCAAGAGTGTTGTTCAAGTCTTCAATTTCTTTTTCAAATACTTTGCATGATGAACAAGGTAATGATATGGATGTGTTATCATGTGAAGAACATGTCATGCATAGTGAATTAGCATCTATAAGTCCTAAGGTCTCATTTTCAATCTTAAGCTCATTTATCTCCTTACTTAAGATAGAAACTTTGTTTACCAATAAGGAAATTATTTTGTTAGAGGACAAAACTATTTTTGTGAGCCTTAAGGATTCATCATGCAATTCTTGAAAGGCATCTTGCAATTCATCATATGAAGGTAGAGATTCTGAGTTAGAAGAAGTTACCTCGGTGTCTCTCTCTTCACTTTCTTCTCCTTGAGCCATGAGACAAAGATGAGCTTCTTCATCATCTGAATTATCATAGGAGCTTAAGTCATTGTCCTCCCAAGCTATGTATGCTCTCCTTCCTTTTTTTTTCTTTGGAGGGCCTTTTCTCAAACTTTTCCATCTTCTTGAGATACATAGGGCACTCCATTTTCATGTGCTCCGGTTTTCCACATTCATAGCATTTTGGAGGAGTAGAGGATCCTTCTCCTTTGTGATATACTTTCTTTTGAGGAAAGAGTGGTCTTCTTTGAAATCCCTTTTTCTTTAGAAATCTTCTAAATTTTCTCACAAGGAGACTAATATTCTCCTCACTTAGCTCAACACTTTCAACATCCTCTTCACCATCTTCATCATCATCTTCAATTGTAGAGGAGGTGGCTTTGAGTGTGATTCCCTTCTTCTTTTTGTCATGCTCTTCATTTTGATTGAGCCTATTTAGTTCCAGCTCATGTTCTTGAAGTTTTCCGAATAGGGTGGCAAGAGACATTGTTGATAAATCTATTGATTCCGCAATTGCCGTTACTTTGGGTTGCCAATTCCTGCTTAGACATCTCAAGATTTTGTTAATAAGATCCTCATTAGGAAATGTCTTTCCCAATGAGATAAGATGATTAACAATATGAGTAAACCTCTTCTGCATATGTTGAATACTCTCACCTTGGTTCATTATAAACAATTCGTATTCATGAGTAAGAGTGTTTATTCGAGATCGTTTAACCTCACTAGTACCTTCATGAGTTACTTGTCGGGTATCCCACATTTCTTTTGCGGTTTTGCAATTTAACACCCTAAAGAATTCATCATACCCCAAGGATGTGGTGATGATGTTCTTGGCTCTCAAATTATATTGAATCTTCTTTTTATCATCATCGGTCCATTCATTTCTAGGTGTATTGATTTTCTCACCATCTTTAGTTTGTGTAGGAACAAAAGCACCATTTTCAACGGCGTCCCACACATCTAAATCAATAGCTTCAATAAAAATTTTCATCATTTCTTTCCAATAGGCATAACCATCCCCATTGAAATAAGGAGATCTGTTTATAGAAGAACCTTCATTTGAAAAACCATTTGAAGCCATCATTTCTCTTGAAGCTGCTAAGCTCTTTATATAAGAGTCTAACTCTGATACCACTTGTTACCAAGTGGCCTTAATACTCAAGAGAGGGGGTGAATTGAGTATGAATACTAAGTTCACAAATCTTTCGCAAATCGTTTGATCAATAATTTTCGTTGAAGCTAATTGATGATTAGAGATGATTGGATATAAGAGATAAACACTTTCACTTATGAATACAATAGCCAAAGGTACCAATATTCAAGCAAATCGATAAAACAATACTCAATGTAAAGAGAAGGGTTTAGAGAAAATAAACACAATGATTTATCCTGGTCCGATCATCAATCCGCTTGTGATCTACGTCCAGTCCTCAAGCAACCGCTAGAGATTTTTCACTATTTCTTCAAGTTTCAATAGGTGCTTGATAACCTTTACAACCTTGAGCACTCAACACTTTGGGATACCTCACCCTTGGAGCTTGAGTCTCTTCAACTAAGGGATACCTCACCCTTTACACTTTTGGAGGGATGCCTCACCCTCTTTACAAAGCAATATAGATTGATTGAATAAAGCTCTCACTAGAGTAGATGATTACAAATTGAAGCTCTAATATGCTCTCAAGGATTTTTCACGTTTTTACAAAAAACAGAGCAAGAAATGGATTTGAGGATTGATTCACGTTTGGAAGTATTGGTGATCAGTTTTTGGTTCAAGGTCAACCTCAAATGAAGACCCAACTTTGGTATTTATATGTTTCTCAATTAATAGAGTCGTTGGGGTGTTTTGGGCATGCATTAAATGCATTTAATATAGCCGTTGGACGTTGTCAGGGTGCGTGTAATCGATTACATTATTGGTGTAATCGATTACATGGCTTCTGACTTTGCTTGTAATCGATTACAATATCCATGTAATCGATTACATGACTTCTGACTTGCTGTGTAATCAATTACAATATCCATGTAATCGATTACATGACTCTTTGAACGTGTTCTTGCCTTTCTGGGCTTATTGTAATCGATTATATATACTGTGTAATCGATTACATGGCCTCTGACTTGCTTGTAATCGATTACATTACTCATGTGATCGATTACAAGGCCTCTGTTTGCTGTGTAATCGATTACAAACATCATGTAATCGATTTCATTGGCCTTTGAACACATTTTTCAAGTCCAATAAAGCTTGTAAGTCATTTCTAACACCTCAAGATACTTGATTAAACATAAATCCTTTTAAGAGTGTTAGATTTAAGGTTGAAACTCAAGTTTTCTTGAAAGTCATGTTTAACTTTGAAATTTCCCACTTATTTTGAAATCATATATTGAAAAACCATTTGAGAAATCTTGAGAGTATTTAACATTAATGTTCTAAGTCTTATAACTAAATAAACCTTTGACTTCTTTCTTTGATTTTGATTTTTTCCTTTTGCGCTTGATCTTTTCTTTTGGATTTGATCTTCACTTTGGCCTTTGTTATCATCAAAACTATTTGACATGCTTTAGGGACATAAGCATTCACATCTCAGTGAATTTTTAAACCTCTAAATGTGAGTTTTGAGCTTATATGGGACTTATGCATTATATGATTTTTGTTCTCATTCTTTGTGTTGAGTGATATTCCTCATTGATCTTGTGCTCTAGAACTTGATTTGAAACCTTTTTTAGGCGAAAATTTTGGTTGCATGCTTGAATGTGATTAAGGCATTTTAGGTTTTTTTCTGGCCTTCTGAAATTGTTACACTTTCATCCTCTAGTTGCCCATTTTAAGCCTATTGCATACTTGTTTTCATGATACCTATGCTGAAACATTGTTGGTTATCATTTAGAATATTAAATGGAGTGAATTGGGCTTAAAAGTTGTGTTGAGAATTATATGTATTTGAGCTTCCTCTTTCTCAAAAAAAAAAAAGAGAGAAAAAGAAAAGAAAAATAAAAGAAATATCATGAGATGAAAGCTTGAAAGAAAAAAAAAGAAAGAGAAGAAGGAAAAGTAAGGAAGAAAATACTTGAAAATGTGGAGTTATGTTTTAGATTGAAAAAAATTGTCTTTACTCCATTTATGTTCCATTGGATTTCTTGTGTTTATTGAAAATCTTGATGAGCCATTTGTGCAAACCTTCCTTTCTCTACCTTACCTATCATCATTCCCATGGCCCCATTACAACCCTTGAAAGACCTTTTGATTCTTGCATGCATACTGATTATTAGTGAAAATTTGGTTTCTTATCAAGCATATGGAAGTGCATTTTCTTTGATGGATTTTGAGCGTATGGTTTCCACCCTTAAACACTTTGAGTGTGGTTAGTAGAGTGAACTTGATTCAATCAGTGAGGATGCATGATTTCTGAGAACTTAGCCTTTAATTGGACTTGATTTTGATTACCTATCAGATTCTTTGGTTGCCTTAGCCTATTGCTTGGATATTGTTTTCTCGGGTTCCTTATTCTTTATTGTCTTTTGATTCCACATCTTGATTTGACATTAGTTATTACTTGGGGACAAGCAAAGTCTTAAGCTTGGGGGGATTTGATGTGTGTGAAACAACATCATGTTTTGTTCTTATTTTGCATGCATTCTTGAGCATTTTAGGCATTTTAGTTTCCCTTTTAGTTTGTTTTTCCCTTAGTTCAGATAACTGCGGTGTTTTTGGTGTTCTTGTACAGGATTAATGTTGAATTGGCCTTGGATTGAATGGAATGCTTGCATATTTGAAGTTGGAGCTTAATGGATAGCAAAAAGGTGCAAAAAGACCATTCCAGAGGGATCCATGGCCTGCCCGTGGTTTCTACCACGGCCATGGTTCGAGGGAGTCAAGAAAAGCAAAATCAAAATTCCAGAATCAACCACGGTCTGGCCGTGGTGGCCACCACGGCCGTGGTTGAGAGTTAGCTTGACAAACTTAAATCCAGAACTGACCACGGCCTGGCCGTGGTGCCCACCACGGCCGTGGTTCGCAGCGCGCAGCAGTTTTTAAGTTTTTATTTTTATTTCTTTTGGGGAGCTTTTAGCCCATGAAAACCCTAAGCTATAAATAGATGTTCTGAATACAATTAGGGTGTTCTAATTTGGTTTTGGAGGAGGCACATTGGAGGCTTTGACTCTTGATCTTCATCTTTCTCCCTTCTTCTTCCATTGTTACGGGTTTGAGATGTTTTTTAAGTTTAATTTCTTGTCTCTTCTTCTCTATGTCTGAGTAGTTTCTTTTGTTTTTAGGATTGGGCAATGCCCTTTGATACATTGATAATGATTAATTGACGTTGTTTCCCCTTTTATTAATCTTGAATGTTCTTTGATTCAATCCTTATTGCTTTTATTCATGTGAATTTGCTGGCCACTTATTTACATCTCATAGGCATTTAGGGACGTACTGAGAGGTGAACCTAAGTGTTAGAACCATAAGAATTGAACTTAAGGTCTAAATCACGAGAGTAGTTTTAGCCTTTCGAGGATTCAATGAATTACCACAAAGCGTAATGAGTTCAATTTAAATTCAATTACCACGAGAGTAGGAATTAGTTTAATTGGGTACAGATCTGGTATCTTGAGAAAGAACATGAACTAATTTAGGGTAATTCATCTTCAATTGAATTTCAGATTTAATAAAAGGATTGTCAATTAGGATTTATCTTGTATCATTGTAGTATCCCAATCTTGGAAGGTTTATTGAATCTGAATATCCTTCTTGATAACTTGCTATTTTTGTTCTAAATTCTGCACTTTGATTTTTATTTAATTGCTTGTTACTACGTTCTTCTTAATAAACAATTATATTATTTTTTGTTTAATTTAATTGAATTAATTAATAAATTAGTATTCATAGACACAATCCCTGTAGATTTGATCTTTTTATTATTTGACGACGAAATCGTACACTTGCGGATTTCACGCATCAGTTACCCAGCTTTGATAGCATGCGCAAGAGATTCAAGGTATCAAATTGCATCGAACAAAGATGGCCAAACAGGAATGTAACTTCCTTGCCTCCATTCAATTTGATCCAAGAACCACAAACTTAAATTGGAAATATGATAAGCTTAGTCCTATCAGAATGTGAAACAAAGAAACAATGAATACAACCTCTGATATATAGATTTTACTCAGAGAGAGAGAGAGAAAGTTAGTTTTTGGTTTGAAACTTCATAGACTATAATAGCAAAACAAAGTGTCGACTGATGGTAGCAATATCATATTGTTTGTTCACTTATAAAGGAAATGAACTTTACCTTGAGTTAATGAAACCACTGAAATGAAGCAAGGGTAAAAAAAAATCAGTTGAAGTTGTGAGTATGGCAAGTTAAGGGACATAAGGACCAGGTAAATTGAATTCCTTGTGACCTAGTTTATCCTTATTAGTAAAATGGAAGCAATTTCATTAGGTCCATTATGACATAAGAACAGAACTTAACACATATGAATATCATTATGCATGTATCTATTTGTCTACCTTATCAGAACCAATCAGATTATCGTGTTTTGACAATCAACTAATGTGGTTTCAAGACATACGCAAAATGTCGTCTATATTTCAAGGCTCCCATGAGTGAAATTGCTAATGCATGCACCATCGTTATACATCCATTTACATATTTTAATATATTAAGCTATAAATAAACAAATGTAGCAAATTTGTCTCATTCAAAAACCTGTCAATTGTCGATGCCTTAAAAAATCTATTAAAAAATAAAAGGAAACAACCTAATTAATTCTTGGCGAATGCCTCAAGAAATGCAATTCCTAGTGGTTCAGTTTCTTGAGAACATGTGACTTTGATGCCAAGCTTTGCTTCAATATCCATCAAGAAATTCAACATAATCTGCAGTAGGAAGTATTACCAAAGTCAAAATAAAGAAACTTTAGCCACATAAATCTCTTTAAGCATTGACTAAACAATGTTGTAAGGAGAGGCACGATGCTTACCTCTAGTTGGTAATTCATAGTTAGTACCACTTCAGTAACTCCAATTGCCTGTCTGAAAAATAAGTCAAATTAAAAGGTAAATAAGTAGGATGTTCTATTATGCCATATTAAGGGTAATAGACATAAAAGATGTACATAAAGACATACTCATGCACACATAAAAAAGTTGCTTTTTTGTTTTGTATATCTAGAATATACAAATAAGAGAAGTCTTTTTATTTTTAAATATTTGATAGATCCCTGTTATCAAGAAGAGAAAACAATAGATATTGCACCAAGAAAGAAATCAACAACAAAAAGGATTTGAAACTTGCTTGTCTAGAGATATGGCATGTGCCCAAAGAAAAGAAAACACCAATTTATTCAACGAACACTTTAATTGCAGCCAAATCTAACCAAAATGGAAATAGATTCCACTTAGCACTCACTGAATGGCTTCATGGGTTCTGTACGCTTCGTTCATTACATCCTTATAATGCACAGGCTGCTTATGATACATTCCAATACACCCGACTAGATTTCCAAATCACAAAAAATAAATAATAAATAATAAAAATGAAAACACTAGTGAAAATGCAATTATAAATTTTCTGTGAGTAAAGCATGCCATTTTAGTAGCATAAGTAACGATAATTGCAGTTCTTGGTCATGCCGATTCAGGTGGTTTCAACATCCTGCAAAGTAACAACAATGTTGTGCACAAAAATCAGGTATTCAAAATCAGGGTAACGAAAATGCCATCACAGAAGCAATCCTAACGCTTCCTTACCGCTAGCATCCTCTTCTTGTTCGCATTGGCGCTTTTTGCGTCGTTCAATGGCAATGACGACTACTTTTCCATTTCAAATTCCAACCTACGTCGTTCATCCAACAGCTACTTTTCAAAATATATTAATTCTCAGGACAACTTCAAAGTTCAAACTAAACACACAAATTGTCGAGATACATAACCTGATACAAAAAACAAAAGCAACATTTGAAATCTATAATTCTAATCCAACATAGGTGATCAATCCAATTCAACAGTGGAATTCCCTGTTTGAAAATCTCATCCTTTCTCTTGCTTGATCACTTTTGTAGTTTTGTTAGCTTTAAAGAAGACATGTCAACAGCACTACTATCAATTACTTCTTCACAACTCCTTTTAGCAGGAGTCAAGTTGTTAAAAAGATCTAAACTAAGAGTATTAGACTGAGACATCAAGTCCTGAAATCTTTCATGATTATAATATTTGATCAAAATCAAAAGTTCCAATGACAAAATGCAATATACATATATCAGTAGCTGATTATAACTTTGCAATGCTAGAATCAACATATTGAAATTCAGAATTTACATTAACCTCACTCGTATATATACCAGCAGTGCCTGAGCATTAAAACACTGAACAATCAAGCATGTATAGAAAATACTGGGAAAAAAAAAACACAGAGTAGATTGGAATAAAATGAAAAATAAAATATAAGTTTATGGGCATTGCCTAGAACATCTACAGTGAAGTTCATTAATTTTTTGAATTAGAAGAGAATCATTATGCATTCTTCTCACTAAATAAGAAGGTTGAAATTGAGATGTTGAAACACTGCTCACCTCAACTTTGAATAAAGATTATTTTTCCTTCAAGTCATCAAGCTGGGTGTATAAGACAACACAAATCCACCCTGATTTCCAAAGAAAAAGACACCATTAAGAATAGACAAACTAGGTGATAAAAAAAATGCAATACAAATAAAAGAAAGAAACCTGTTGATAAGAAGCCAAATAATACATATTTTATTTTTAAAAGTTGACTTGATCATTATTTTGTTAGTTAATTTGGTTAATTTTGAGCATTATGATTGATTCTTTAAATAGTTGTCATATAATTGTGCTAATCGTAGGAGTGATAGCATTATTCATTCAAGGTGCACCACAGTTTAAACATAAAGGCAAGGTCAATTTATGTAAAAAGTAATGAAAATGCAAATTTAGAAGATAAAGCCCAAGTTACACAGCTAATAAAAGTACAGTGATGATTAAAAATTAGAGAGGAAGAATTTTTCTAGCAAGCCCACGTTGCAAATAAGGATTTCAGCCCATGAAAAGTTGCTCATCATGAAACATCTTGGAGATAGAATGCATCACTGTCAATCAAAAGAAGAAAATTTAAAAGCTAAGCTTAAAGCACGTGTGGGCTCCACTAGCTCTTATATTCCACTCCACTTGATTTCAAAGAGCTTGTTAACGTAAGGCTAGTCAGTGACGAAAATAAAGCAATGTGTAAAAACAAACCCAAGCCCAGATGAATGAACGGGTTGGAAAGGGCGCACAGTTACTCTAAGAAAAATATAACTAAATTTAGGTGGGCTGAGCAAGTTACAAATAATAGAGAGAAAGCCGCTGCGAGAGAGTGGACGCATAGCAGAGAGGACCAGAAGCGGATTAGCAACATTGTAACAGAAAAAAAAAAGACAGAAAGTCATGTGTAATGGAGAATATTATTGAGATGATTTTATTGTGTTTTAATTTTTATTATGTCTTATTAAATTCTTTGTACAAAGAAAATGATAAAATCCTGATTGTTTTGGCATTATTATATTAAATTATTGTTATTCAATTTTAGGATTTAATGCTTATTAATTTTATTTTCTTATCAGATTATATGAATAGATTTTTAGATAAGTTTAGTCCTTTTTTCATGTTTTGTAATTTATTTGCATTTTTTGAATATTAGTGATAATTTTTTGATATCAATTGTGATTTCGTGTTAGGGATATATTTGATAATTTAATAATTACTATTAATTAAGAAAATAAAATTATACATTTGATTACTTGTCTTTGGTGCTTCATTGATAGATTTTTCGTGAGTACATGCTTTACTAGTAGATATTCATGAGATAAATTATTTGAGTATAATAATTTAACATAGTTAATGTTAAAATTAATCTTCACAGATTATGACTCTTAGTCCTTTTACATCTAGTAGAAACCTTATCCACATACTTATTTTCTTTAAATTTACTTTTTATTTTAGTTATTTTTTTATCATTACATCTTTGATTTTGTAATTCTTGTTACTAGATTAGGAGTACTTTTTTAATACTTAAAATTTAACTTTAACTCCCTGTGAGAATGACCCCGTGCTTGCTCAACTGTATTTAAGTACGGCTTATGCACTTGCAAGTATTTAAAAACTTTTAAGAAAATGTCATAACAAGTTTTTGACACTGTTACTGGAAACTTAGTTAGTTAAAAGTTAAGTTTTTGTTAAATTTTTCTCTTCTACTAGTTTTTTTCTCTTATTTTTCTCTTTTGAATGTTGGGCGGTAAAAAGCCAGTAAGAGCATAAGATCACTGCCATTGAGATAAGGATGTTGTGCTGGATGTGTGGCCATACAAAACAAGATAGGATTAAGAATGAATGCATTAGAGAGAAAGTAGAAGTAGTACCTATTGTAGAAAAGATGAGAGAATCTCGTCTTAAGTAGTTTGGACATGTAAGAAGAAGACCCTTAGAAGCCTCTGTAGGAAGAGTAGATCAGGTGGAAGATAACTCAATAATTAGAGGTAGAGGGAGACCGAGAAAGATTATAGGTGAAACGATTAAAAAAGATTTAGATTTGTATGACATTTTCTGAAGACTTGGTTTATGATAGGGCACAATGGCGTCGTTTGATCAATGTAGCTGACCTCACCTAGTGAGAAAAACCTTGTTGTTGTTGTTGTAATTATTTTAGTTGCCCTATTTTTTTAATTTTAATTTTTGTTGTTTGATCATTACATGACAACTTGGGTTCGTGATCATATACATAGATTAATAAGAGTTGACATAGAACACATAATAGAAATGGATGTGACTATGCAAGGAGATGATGTTAGACCACTTAAGGAATTACTTTGCCTAATATTTGTGAATTGACCCTCATGCATTGTTTTACCTACTAATATTGCTTCCCATTTTAAGATTAAACCTTAAGTTATCAATCTGCTTCCAATTTTTCATGGCTCAGATAGGGAAGACCCATAGTTGCATTTCAAGGATTTTTTAAAAATTTATGAAACATTTCAATTTCAAAAAATTTCTATAGAATTTGTGTGTTTGTGTCTCTTTCCTTTTTCATTGAAAGATAAAGCAAAATTTTGACTAAATTCTTTATCTTCTAACTCTATTACGTCATGGGAAATGTTGAGCCAAAAGTTTTTATCTAAATTTTTTCCCATGTCTAAAACAAATTCTTTGAGAAGGGAAATTTCAATTTTTTGTCAAAAAGACCATGAAAAATTCTTTGAAAGCTGGGAAAGGTTTAAATATTTGCTTGTGAGGTGCCCTCATCATGGTTTTGAAAAATGGCACCTTGTGCAGTATTTTTATAATGGGTTGACAAATCTAATAGGGGCTTGGTTGAGTCTATGAATGGTTACACATTTTTTAATTTGAATGCACAAGAGGGTTATCAGTTTTTTGAGGATTTGTCTGAAAATTCTAAACAATGGGACTTTGCTAATTGTAGGGATAGATCAAACCAACCTAAGAAAGGAGGTTTGTAACACCCCAAATTATGGCTATGTTATAGTAATGGCTAAATTGTAATGTTTTGTGTTTTCTATGTTATAGAAAATTATTTTGACCATTCTGAGACTGTTTTTGATCGTTGTGTGAGATTTGCTTCGAGTCAGGAAAATAATAATTTTTGGGTTGGAAAAAATCTTATTTGATTTATTCGAAGACGAAGGATCTTACTAAACCCAAATCTAAGAAACACATAAATGAATCTTTTAATTTTTAAAATTTATCTATGAAATAAAAATATTTCATGAAAAATAATCTGCTATTTTATTTATAGCAGCTTCTGCTATAAATTATTGGACCCAATATATTTTAATTGACAGAAAATGTACTTAGAATACTTTCTATAACCTAATTTAAAATGAACCAATAGAAACAAGTCAAAAATGATGGTTGAACTTTTCTAACCAATAAGAACTAGTCTAAGTTGAAATGTTTGACTAGTTACAAAGTAACTAAATAAATCTAATTTAGTTACCTAACTTGCCTAATTAAGAAACTAAATGAACTAACCTAGTTACTAAATAGTTAGAACATAGTTACTAGTTAAATATCCTAAAACTATCTAGAAGCCATGACTAGGCATGACATATGCAATGACCTATTTAACTAGTTAGCTATGTAACTAGATAGTTAATCAAGTAACTAGAAAATCTAATTTAGTTAGTTGTTATTTGATTAAAGAGTAACTAGAACAAAATTGAAAACAAACTTGGTTACCTTTTCCCATAGAGCCACACGGCCAAGAGGCTTCTCCAAGCTTCTTGAATGCTCTTGTATGACATTTTGATGACTAAGTGATGACCAAGCCATGTGATCTTCCATGAACACAAAATGATATTTTTACTATCATAATTAGTCTTTTATTTTTCCTATACTACCTCACACGGCTGCACCTTTTCTCTTCACTCTCAATTTGCATTTTCTCTCACCAAAAAGCTGAAGCCTTCATCTTCTCTCAAAGCTTTCAAGAACACAAGAACACTTTTTCTTTCTTTTTCTTCCTTGGAGTTTCGGCCAATCACCCAAAATCCTAGTTCTAATCTTCTATAATTTTACTTCTTTACACTTTCTAAACCCAAACCATATTCTAAACACTTTTCATTTAGAAAGTTTTGTCAAAATCCTACTCCAAGTATCTCAAAATTCAAGCTTTGGTTTACTACTCTGAAGGTAAACTTTTGATTCTTTGATTCTAAGTTAAGTTTTTAATTTTCTAGACCATGATTGATCCATGGTTCTTTGTTCTTAAGTCTTGTTTATGACTTTTAGAATTGTTTAAGATTTTTAGGGATTTGTTTTTGTGTCACAAGAAATCAAGAGAAGGAGGGAACTTGAAGATCCTTGTCTTCCTTAAGGTAAGAGGGAGATTAACCTCACCAACTAAGTGTTGGTGGTGAGGAGATGGTTTTGTATGGTGAAAAATTCATAAGGGTTTATTCACTTGTTGTTTGATGCTTCTTTGTTTGTGATTGTGGTGTTTATGATTTTGTATTTATGATTGCATGTGTGATGGTATGACTATCGCTTTGATAATATGCTTGTATGTATAATTTTGGAAGTATGCAAATGTATGTATAATTTAAGATGTGAACAACATGTTGGAAAGATTACATGAGAGCTCCAAAGAGCTTAGAGGCACACAGCCTCACTACTTCCAAAAGAACTAAGAGTCCTAAAATTATGGTTTTAAATTGAGGATTAAAGGTTCTATGACAATAAAATTAATTAAGAGATTTTACAAGGATTTAGAGTGTTAGAAAATAATTTACAATAAATTTTGAAGCAAGAATGAAAATTCGGCCAACATGCCAAATTTTGTTATTTAAGATACAAAAATATTTTACTCAGTATAGAATTAAGTGTTTAATAGTAAGAATTCATTTTAGTAAGTTTGGGAATTTAGAATGGAAGTAACTTGATTTTTAGAGTTAAAAATTGGCTTACTAAGTTATGTAGTAAAATAAATGTAAATACTTGAAGTTTTCTAACATATAGCTCACCCTATGAGTTTGGAAGCGCGTTAGGAAAATTTGAGTAGTAATATCTTAAGTAAAGCAAAGAATTACCATTTTTTGAAAAATAGTAGAAATACTAATTTTTAGAGGGACTATATTGTAATTATTATCTAAAGAGGGACTATGTTGCAATTATTATCTAAAGAGGGACTATATTGTAAATATTTTCTAAAAGAGGGACTATGTTGTAAATATTTTTTAAAAGAGGGACTATCTTGTAAATATTATTTTATGAGGGACTATTATGAAAATGTTATTTAAACAAGGATTATAACATAAATATTATTTTATAGAGGGACTATTATGTAAATATTAAAAATAAAGTCAATTTTTGGTATTAAATGAGAAAAATCGTATTTTTGATTTAAAACATGTTAGAAATATTTTACGCGATTGAGAGTACGTTGAAAAATCAATACGTGATTTGAAAATGCGACAGAATTGTTGCGCGATTGAGAAAATGCAAAAATATGATTACACGATGAAAATATAGTAAAGATACTGTTGAACCAATGTGTAAACCCTGAATATGAGATGATGAATTTGAACTGAGAATGGTGCATTGTACATGCATTAGAAAGGTCCAACAGACTGAATAAGGCTAATTGCCTAGGAGAGAATACACCTCTTGAGTAGGTGTGATATGCGTAGTGTAAGTCACTTGTTGACTTTGGGGGCATTGAGGTGCGGATTGCCTACAATGAGCAGTTGGTAGCTCTTCTGTACCGTGGGTTTGATCGATGCAACACACCGATGATCTTGACCGAAATACTATTCTGAATCAAGATATGATAAAGGCTGTAGTGTATATGCTAGATGTGCAAATACATATGAGAATTGTAGCACGTGGTCTGAGGCATGTTGGTACAGACAGATCTTTTCGATCACTTTCTTCGACCTGAGTTTTAGCTCAATGGAGTAGGAAATTGAGTCTATGTGCACATGCATAATTATTGAGTATTGATACCTATGTGATATTTGAACTATTGAATATTTAGAAATATTGAGGGTATGATCATAATTATTGTTTATTACATATATTGTGATGATAAATAATGTTGATGGCATGATTGTAATTATGGTAGGATGTATCTGTATGATATGTTGTATGTGTTTATCTCCATGCTACCATGCTGGTATTGGCGTAGGTGATCTCACCTCTTTGTATGCCTATTTTGTACGGTATTTATATTTGTAAAGACGTTGAGCAAGGAATTGAACAAGAAGGTGAAGAGGAGCAGATTCCTATGAAGGAAGCTGAATTCTGAGAAGAATGGTAATGCCCAGTTTCTTAGGATATATGAGGTTGCAATTTCATGGAGGACCGGAAGCGTGGCTCGTTGACCTAGATAGAGCGTGTATTTTCTATATAGGAGACTTAAATATTATCCTAAGTAGGCTTTATCAAGAGAATCCTTATTTTAGTGTAAATATTAATGTACACTTTAAGGAGTTGTGCACTCATAAAAGGAAACTTAAGGGTGATGAAAAAGTTAGCATGGGTAGAAATGTTTCTGCATTGATTTAGCCCAGCATGCCTCAGAAGTGTAAAGATCTAGGAACTTTTACTATCCCTTGTACTATTGGCAACTCCACTTTTGGGAATGCAATGCTGGACTTAGGTGCTTCCATCAATGTTATGCCTACATCAGTTTATAAATCATTGAAACTTAGGACTTTGAAGCTAACTGGTGTGATAATCCAATTAACAAATAGAAGTACAGCATACCCAGTTGGAGTAATTGAAGATGTGCTAGTTCAAGTGAATAAGTTGATCTTTCCAGCGGATTTCTACATTCTGGACATGGAGGATGAGTCATCAACTAGTGGAGAAACACTGATTTTAGGAAGACCATTCTTAAAGACAGCTAAAACCAAGATAGATGTGCATGCAAAAACTCTTTCCATGGAATTTGGTGATGATATTGTGCAGTTCAACATATTTGATGCCATGAAATATCCTAAAGAGGAGCATTCAATTTTCCATCTTGATGTCATCGAGATGCTGGTTGATGAATCTTATACATACTTATAGTTTGAGTTCCTAAATATGGTTGATTTTGATTGCATTCCTTGCACTTGTAATGAATCTAAATTATGTGCTATCTGTTCAGAAATTAGTGCTGTCTTGAGTTGTGATGGCAACGAAACTATTGTTGACTTAGCTACAGCAGATGGGTTATTACCATCTTCCATTGTGTAGCCCCCATCCTTAGAGTTGAAGACTCTACCAAACCACCTTAAATATGCTTATTTGGGAAATGGTGAGAAGCTGCCAATGATTGTCGCTAAAAATCTGTAACCTGAACAAGAAGAAAAATTGCTGCAGGTTTTGAGGCAGCATAAGCAGGCCATTGGGTGGACACTCTCAGACATTCCTGGTATTAGTCCATCCACATACATGCATAGGATTTTATTGGAGGAAGGTACCAAACCAGTGAGGTAGCCCAAAAGGCGATTGAACCCCTTAATTCTGGATGTCGTGAAGAAGGAAGTGACCAAGCTGTTGCAAGCTGGCATTATTTATCCCATATCCGACAGTAAATGGGTGAGCCCCGTGCAAGTTATTCTAAAGAAATCTGGAGTCACAGTAGTTACAAATCAGAATAATGAGCTCCCACCCATAAGAATCCAGAACAGTTGGCGGGTGTGCATTGATTATAGGCGGCTTAACCAGGCCACCAGGAAAGATCATTTTTCATTGCCTTTCATTGATCAGATGTTGGAGAGATTGGCTGGAAAGTCACATTATTGTTTCTTGGATGGATATTCGGGCTATTTTCAGATTCATATAGCCCTAGAAGACTAAGAGAAGACCACTTTTACCTACCTATTTAGAACATTTGCATACAGGAGAATACCTTTCGGCCTCTGCAACACCCCTGATACCTTCCAATGGTGCATGGTAAGTATTTTCTCTGATTTTTTAGAGGAGTGCATAGAGGTGTTTGTGAATGATTTCACTGTATATGGTTCTTCTTTTGATTCTTGTTTGGATAGTTTATCTAGAGTATTGCATCGATGCATCGAAACTAACCTTGTCTTAAATTTTGAAAAATGTCATTCCATGGTCAAACAAGGTATAGTTTTAGGTCATGTAGTGTCTAGTGAAGGTATTGCTATTGATCCTGCAAAAATAGATGTTATTACCTATTTATCTTACCCCATATGCGTGCGGGAAGTTTGTAACACCCCTTTTTGGGAAAGAACGTTATATCATTAAATACAATGCGAACAACAAAAGTATAAGTTAAGACCCGGTTCATTACATTATAATTAAACTTGTTTGATTATAGTTGTATAGATAAAATGGTGAATATTTTTTTGTTAAAATTAATAAAATATAGTGACAAGGATAATTGCAATAAAGAGTAAGATAGAAGTAAAGCATACATTCGAACAACATGCGAATACATATATATATATATATATATATATATATATATATATATATATATATATATATATATATATATATATATATATATATATATATATATATAATTATATCAAACTTGTTTAGTTACAACACCTGATGTACAAAAAGCAAAACTATGTATGCCCCCAAAGATCATAAATGTACAGCCCACTAAAAGGTAAATCATCAGACCCCAAAAAGATGGATAGCCATCAATGACTATCGACAGTATCAGCCCCTACTGAGAAAGAGAAGGAACCGTGTCAGGATCCTCCTCAGGGTCTTCCTCATCAAAGGAAACCCTCATTGGAGCCACCGTATTACGGGCCGAGGCTCGAGCAGTGAAGAGGAATGAATCATCATGTGGGGTGTAATAACGATCACCCCACATGTCCTTAATGGGCATGTAAGATTCTAAATGTAAACGAATGCTGCAGGTGAAAATAGACGGATCGTAACACCCCTAAGCTAATGACACTGACACGTCTCCCAAGTAGACACAGCGATCTGAGCTAAAGTTAACATGCCAACTGTCTGGACCTCCGAGAAATGTCAGGTGCACGTATCCTAAAAATCCCTGTGAACGGGCCGTCATGATCAAAAGCAAGTACTAGTCAGAGTCAGGCCAGAAACTAGAGAACTCGTGAACTTCCCTTTCTTCACCACTGTCTTCAGAGAAACATATATATACACACAGAGATAGTAGAGATACAGGAAAGAGGTGAGACATCCTACTTTCATTACTAACTATAGTAGTAAAGAAACAAAACGGCATAGGACGCCCACATAGCATTATAAGAGTAATAAGCAGTAATCAAGAGGCAATCATTAAAAAGTGCTATAGGAGACATCAATGAGGTAACGGTTCCAATTATCATAAGAAAGAAATACCAGGCAGTTATACATCAGTGAGGTAACAGTTCCAATTATCATAAGAAAGAAATGCTAGATAATATATGTATTCACTATGCACATGCATACAATATAAAAAACCTACTCCATGGAGTTAGACACAAACATTCGAAGAGAAAGATTAGGAGACATGTCTGTAACTCGGCTGCCGCAGCCAAAGTGCTATAAATAATCAATTTATCCACGTGCACATCATGGCATTGTACAGACATTCATTACTAGATCATGATATAGGACAGTGTCTCGGTCCGGATCGTCGGTGCGTTTGAATCGGTCTGCCCCACGGACAGAAGAGCTACTAACTGTCCATTGCGAGGTACCCGCACCCCGACGCCCCCAAGGTCAACATTATGACCTACACTAGTCTACTCACACCCTCACTAAGGTGTGTTCAATCTCCTAGGCAACGTGGCCTTAACAACAGTCTATCGGACTTTCACAATGCATGATGACTCAATGCATATATCATGTATATTCAATAGTAATATACTTTCCATGTCATGTCGCAATTCGACTAAGATAAGCATCAATACATTCTTGGTCTCACTCATGGACCCACAATAAATATTATTAAGTCCTTAAATAATACATTACACTTTTAGGGTACATTATGAAATTATTTAACATTCTTACTTACACTCATGGTCTTACTTTAATTGAAAATTATTCTAAGTCTTTGGATAAAACTTCATTCTTGGTTCCTTCCATTTTATGAAACCTTAATTAATTCCTAATTAATCAATTAATTAAGTTTCACTTCAATTTAATATTTCTTATGAAATTATTCTCTAGAGGAATTCTCTTGATTGTTAAATTCCTTACTTTAAGTTTATTCAAAACTCACTTAGAGAATTTTTGTAAGTTTTCCAAGTCTCACACACTCTCATTCTTGTCTTAGGTCTAAAGAATTACTTTAGGTTATCAAATTAGTTTCTATCCATTACATTATTAGCCATTTAATCACTTGATCATTTAAAGTCCAAGATTGCATAATATTACATAATTTGATCCTAAATTGGCCCTAGAGGCCGTGGCCTCCCAAGGTGAAACCCTAAGTTTTTCTTAACTCTATTACATTTTAATCACTTGATTAGGTATGTTGCCAACTTGATACAAATTTTTAAACCATGATCACCCTATTTCAAGGGTGTGGCCGTGAGCCTTATGGAGGAGGGCAAAGAACTCTTGCCTCCATTCCATCTTTCCAATCCATCCAAACCAATCCAAGGTCATTAATACACATATTCATACAACCAAATAAATTAAACAAGGTAAAATCAACATTTAGTTATGAAAATCACACATCAAAGAGAGGAACCCTAACTAGGGTTTATCACAACCAACCCAAAATCAAGTTTCTTACTACCAAGAGAGGTTGAAGAGAATCATCTCCCTCTTACCTAAGGGAAGAACAAGAAAAGAAATCTCCTTGCTTGCTCCTTGACAATTTCATCCACACCTTTCAAAACCCTAGAAATTCTAACTTCAACCAATCAACACCAATACTTGAAAAAGAGAAGATAAATGGTCATAAAGATGACCTTGAAAATGAAAATGGAGAGGAAAAGGTGAGGAACTAAGAATCTTACCCTAAAGCTTCAAACTTGAAGCTTGAAGAAGATGATGAAGATGGAAGCTTTTCAAGAAATCTTCAACTAGAAAGGTGTTTAGAATGTAGTGGAGATTAAGAAAATATGGTAGTTTAAAATTTTTGTGATGGTGGAGGGCATAGAGAGGGGCAGCCGTGTGGTGTGGTGGTAGAGAGAAGGAGGAGAACTTAAGAGAAGATAAAGGGTAGAGAGAGAAATTGATAGTAGAAATAAAGATGATGACTTTGGATTTTTTGAAATTGGAATAGTTAACTTAATTAAGTGAAGCACAAATTTTGGACTCCAAGAGAGGCATACAGTCGTGTGTAACGAGGGGAAGAGAGAGAATAGTGTGTAGTTTCTTTGAGAAGTTTGGTAGCTTTTTCAAAAAGAGGATTTAATTAGACATAAAGTGGATTACATTTGGATAGAATAATTAGGTGATAAAGTAATTAAAATAATAAGGTGATTAGGATTTTAACTACAAGCTATTATCCAATGGATAATTGTTACAATGCATAAAGCCAGTATTAATTATCCAATGGATAATAGAGCGTATTGTAAAATTTTAATTAACAGCACGTACAAAGATTTTATTTATCAGATAAAACCTCAAAAAATATAAATCTCGTAAACTGTGCTCAGCCTCTGGTTTAGTAAGATCTCCTGTCGATGCTTCCATAGTTCAAAGTTTACCAGCCTCAGGGAAAATATTTCATTTTTCCAGCTCCACTCGGCGCGCATGCAAAATGAAGAATATATTAAAATATTCGACGTTTCCAAAAAAATTTACAAAAATTTTAAAAAATACAAATATTAGAAAATAAATATTCATCATGAAACAAACAATTTCTGGAATGTTACACTGACTTTGCTCAGTGTGCACGTAAAATAAAAAATATATTAAAATATTCGACGTTTCTGAAAAATTCTAGAAAAATTCTCAAAAATAAAAAATATTGAAAAATGACTATTCATCATGAAACAAACAATTTCTGGGATGTTACACTGACTTTGCTCAGTGTGCATGCAAAATGAAGAATATATTAAAATATTCGACGTTTCCAGAAAATTTTAAAAAAATTCCCAAAAATCATAAATATTATAAAATAATTATTTATGATGAAACAAATAGTTTTTGAGGTATTACAAAGTTCGTTCTTTTGTTGGACATGCAGGTTTCTATAGGCGCTTTATCAGAGATTTCAGTCAAATAGCCCTTCCACTATCCAACCTGTAGCAGAAAGATGTGGAGTTCTTGTTTGACCAGAAATGCATGGAGGCCTTTGATCATTTGAAGCGAGCTTGACCAGTACCCCCGTCATTTAGCCATCGGACTGGACACTCCCGTTTGAGCTAATGTGTGATGCTTCTAACTATGTTGTGGGTGCTATCTTGGCACAGAGAGTGGCCAGGGCTTCTCATGTGATCTACTATGCTTCACAAACTTTGGATGCTACTCAAGCAAATTACACAACTATACAAAAAGAACTTTTAGCTATTGTGTTTGCATTAGACAAGTTTTGATCTTATTTGCTGAATTCTAAGGTTATGGTATTTTCTGATCATGCAGCTCTAAAATTTCTTCTGAAGAAGCCTGAAGCTAAACCACGATTGATTAGGTGGATGCTACTACTCCAGGAATTTGATGTGGAGATTCGAGATAAGAGTGGAGCAGAAAATTTGGCGGCTGATCACTTGAGCAGAATTGAGAGAGCCTCAGATCCCTTTCCCATTGATGATTCGTTCCCTGATGAGTAGCTTTTACAACTGCAAGGTAAGATCACTTCTCCTTAGTTTGCAGATATGGTAAATTACCTAGTTGCTGGTGTTTTCCCTTAAAGTTTTACTAGGGCTCAGATTGATAAGTTGAAGAGTAGGCGTAAGTATTATGTGTGGGATGATCCTTATCTTTGGAGATTTGGCAGTGATCAAGTCATTAGGAGCACCTGATAACGAGTTCTATTCTATTCTTAGCTTTTGTCATACACTTGCATGTGGCGGTCATTTTGGACCCCAATGGACTGCTAGGAAGGTTTTGGACTCTGGTTTATATTGGCCTACCCTATTCTATGATGCTTATTTGTTTTGTAAGTCTTGGAAACAATGCCAAAGAACAGGAAATATTTCTCGTTAGAATGAGATGCCCTAACAACCCTTGTTGTTTTGTGAGATTTTTGATGTGTGGGGTATTGATTTTATGGGTCCTTTCCCTATATCATTTGGTTTTGTTTACATTCTGCTTACTGTGAATTATGTATCTAAATGGGTAGAGGCTAAAGCCACTCGGACTGATGATTCTCAAGTGGCTGTGGATTTTGTTAGGTCTCATATCTTATGTAGGTTTGCATTCCGAGGGTCATAATCAGTGATCAGGGTTCACACTTTTACAATCAGAGCATGGAGGCTTTGCTGAAGAAGTATGGAGTCGTGCACAAGGTTTCTACACCTTACCACCCTCAGACCAATGGGTAAGCTGAGGTCTCCAACAGAGAAATCAAGTAGATACTTCAGAAGACAGTCCAACCAAATAGGAAGGACTGGAGCAAGAGGCTTGATGATGCTCTATGGGCTTACAGGACTGCCTATAAGACTCTGATTAGGATGTCTCTTTATCAGATTATTTTTGGCAAAGCATGTCACTTGCCAGTGGAAATTAAGCATCGTGCATTTTGGGCGGTGAAGAGGTGTAACCTGGATTTAGACTAAGCGGGCATAGAGAGAAAGCTATAGTTGCAGGAATTGGAGGAGATCCATTTGGAGGCCTATGAGAGATCCATTTGGAGGCCTATGAGAGCTCCAAGATTTATAAGGAGAAGACCAAAGCCTTCCATGATAAACTCATTGCTAGAAAGGAATTTCAAATTAGTAAAAAAGTTCTCCTTTATAATTCTCGTCTTAGGTTAATGCCCGAAAAATTAAGGTCTAGGTAAGATGGACCATTTGTTGTTATTAATGTTTTTCGTTATAGTGCAGTTGAGCTCCAAGATGTGACAACAAAGAGAACATTCAAGGTCAATGGGCATCGACTTAAGCATTTTGATGAAGATTGTCAAGAGCAAAATATGGAAGAGATGGCTTTGCTCAATGCCGTTTACACGGATGAAAAATGAGGGAGACCCTTGCCACACTTTTTTTTTTGCCATGACTACTTTGGTGATTTGCATTATGCATCTTTCCTATGTTTACATTGAGGGCAATGCAAAATTTAAGTGTGGGGGAGGAATTTTAGCATTCTATTTTTGTTTTTGTTTTCAATTTTAATGCTTCTGCTGTTTAATTTTTTGGTTCTACTATTTTTATTGTTTTGATGTTTCTGTTCTATTATTTTTTTTCTATTACTATTTTTATTTTTGTTTTGGTTTTGTTTTCTGTGTTTGTTTACTATAAAAAAAATAAAAAAAATGCAAACAAAGATCAAACAAAAACAAAAATAATGCTTTGAAAGAATAATATGTTTTTGAATGAATTTTAAGTTATGTCAAAGTGATGAGTAGAAGTAAATTAAGTAAAAGGTTTATGATTTAAATTAGTGGATTGAGTTTGATAGATGCATACCTTGTGACATTTTGAGCATATTGGTGGATTTTAACATTTTCACCATTCTCCTCTTTCTTGTGTGATTTTCAATCATGTCAATTGATTACTCTAGAACTTGCTTTGTTTCTTTTTGAGACTACATTTTCACTTGCATGCATAAACATGATTGATGCCTTCTTTCTTTTATTAGCTACTTTAGCTAAATAGTCAGCCTTGCATTATTTCTCTTTGATTAACCCTCTTGAGCCTATTAGCCTATTCTTTGTCTGAGCTAATTATATGCCTTATATGAAAAATCATGTTTTACCTTACCTTAGGGAATGAGAGAGTATTAGTTCATTTTCATTGGAGGAGCTTTTTTGCTTGTTAGTAATTAATAGATTAAGTGTGGGGGTTGTGAAAATTGATGTGCAAGATGCAAAGTGTGTGGTTTGAAAAAAAAAAAAGAAAAAAGAAGAAGAGCTAAATGAAAAGAAAAATAAACAAAATGTAAAAAAAAATGCAAGAGAGGTTGAATTTTTTTAAAAAAAAATAAGTGAAGGAAAGTGAAGGAAATATGTAAAGAGAATGTGTATTATTTGGAGTTGGGGGATAAAAATTCATGTTTGTTACTTGTCATTTGAGTTCCTTCCTAATGCTCTTTTATTATCTTGGGTATTTAACTTGTCATATCCATATTATTTCCTTTCCTTACCTTGGCCCCATTACAATCTTGAATAAAGTCCTCTTGATTTTTGTGTGCATGTGTTTGAGTAATAGAAAAGTAGATGATAAGCAAGCTTATGGTAGTGCAATTGTTCATGGGTTGAATTGAGTGAAATACTTTCTCTGTAAACACTTGAGGGATTGAGAGTGTATCATGTAAGGATTTATCATTCTTAATTAATGTTTTTCAAATTAAAGATACCTTACTTGTTCAAATTAAAGATGTGAATAAAAATTACCTCATCAATAATTTGTTCCCTTAAATCTTTGGTTGTTTTTCTTGCTTATAGCTTTTGCGTTCTTGAATGTCATTGAAATTTGAGTCTTTTAGAGTTTTTAGCTTTTGAGTTTGTTTTGTTTTTCTTTGTTCCCTAGTTTTGGTCTTTTCTGTTTTAGCCGAGGACGTGCAAAAGAGTAAGTGTGGGGGTATTTAATAATTACGATTTTTTACATATTAATTATCCACACAATTACCTTATTAATGATGTCCAAGTTGTAATTAAGTAATCTTAGCACCCATTTAGATTATTGGGTTGAATTGGGCTTTAAAGCAAAAATTTTGGATTTTAATGCATATTGACATTGGTTCTGTATTTTGACCATACCTTGAGTTGTAGATCTCTGATTTTGATGTTCTTTATATTCTAGGAAAGATGAGAAAAAGATCTACAAGTTTTGTGAATGTCAAATTGGCAAATTCGGACATTTGAGTGGTTTTCAAATACAACCTTGAAGTTGAACTAGTGGTGCTGTCACGAATTTCTGGACATACCTTCACCATTTTGGGCATATCTCACTCATCTTAAGCCCAAATTAAGCATATGAGCACTCCTTGAAAAGCTTATTTCAAGACCTACCTTATGGGCTTAAGATTAATTCGAAATTTTGGCAGAAATCTAAAATAAAGAGAAGGCAGAAAAGTGGAAATTAGTTGGAAGAATCATTAGCAAAAGTGGAAGGTGGGAGACATGCTTTCATGATAGAGAAGGTGGGAGACACACCTTTCATAATGGAGTAGGTGGAGGAATAATTGGAAATAGTGGGTGGACCACTTTGATAATGAAGCTTGTTAGTGGATTGTTAGTAGGATGACAATTATATTGTATTATAGTGAGCTTTGCATTATTCATTTACGAGTGGTAGTCTTAGTTTTCAGACTTGGCTTCTCTTCCTCTCCTCCTCTTTCTTTGTTATTTTCATTTTTGTATGGTTCTTGAAGCTTCTCCAATGGTGATTGCTATGGAAGGCTAAAGACCTTGTTAATCTAAGACATTCAAGAAGTGTGGTTTAAATTTTGAGTTCCTATGCTAAATGGTTATTTTGTATGCATTTTCTTCTTCTATATCTCTTCAATTATGTTTTGATCTAATTTTGATTAGATTTAGATTCTTTGTTCATAATTAAAGTGACAAAAAGTAAGATTGATTAATCTGGAATCAATTGAAGCTAGTTTTACCGATTGGTGATCTAGGTTAAGTGAATCAATTTAAAATCAATATGAATTTATAGATTGCGATTGTAATTCAGTTTGTGTTAATTAAATTCTAGGTGATTACCTAGTTGAATTTTGAATTTAACAAGAAACTACATGCAAAATATGTCACTTTGAGAACTATGATAAATTCTACCACATGAACTTGAATGCCTTGGATTGATGTTTGTTTAATATGAATTCTTCTACTGCATTTGATTTTAATTTTGAATTAAATTACTGAATACAAAAACCCCCTGCTTGCTACCTCTTAATTATATTAGAAACATCTATGTGTGTCCTTGGAAGAATGACTTAGGTTGTGCCTTATACTACATTTAATCAAGAAACCTAGTTGTATTTTGGCCTGAGTGTGACGCTCGTGTCAAGTACTTAAAAGGCATAAAAGTGTAATTGGATAGCCATTAAAGGACATAAAAGGCATTAATCTATTAATTTGTACACATAAAATACATTTAGAGGATAATGTTAAAATATTTTAATAACCTCAAAGAAGATTAAATTCACACATAAAAGAGGTAGTCAGAGCTGAAGTTCTTAAATTACTTGATGTTGGAATTATCTATCCTATCTCTGATAGTCAGTGGGTAAGCCTTACACAAGTTGTGCCTAAGAAATCTGGAATAACAGTGGTTGAAAATGAAAAAGGTGCATTAATACCTACCTGTGTCTCATCCAGCTAGCGCATGTGTATTAATTTTAGAAAATTGAATGCAGCCACTAGGAAAGATCATTTTCCCATGCCATTTATTGATCAAATTTTAGAAAGAGTAGTAGGACATCCTTACTATTGTTTTCTTGATGGTTATTCAAGGTATAATCAAATACCAATTGCATTAGAGGATCAAGAAAAGACTACTTTTACTTGCCCATTTGGCACTTTTGCATATAGAAGAATGTCTTTTGATCTTTGTAATGCTCCAGCAACTTTTCAAAGATACATGTTAAGTATTTTCAGTGACATGATTGAGCATTATTTAGAGGTTTTCATGGATGATCTAACAAATTTTGGAAATTCTTTTAAAAATTGTCTTGATAATTTTGAAAAAGTTCTTAAAAGATGCGAAGAAAAAGGATTTGTGTTAAATTAGGAAAAATGTCATTACATGGTTACCTCAAGAATAGTGTTAGGTCATATGATATCTTCTAAGGGCATTGAAGTTGATAAGGCTAAAGTTGAATTAATTGCTCATTTGTCATCCCCAAAATTAGTTAGAGAGGTTTGTTCTTTTTAAGGACATGCAAGATTTTACAGATGATTCGTGAAGGACTTTAGTGCTATATGTAGACCATTATATAATCTTCTAACAAAAGATGCACCATTTGATTGGACCTAAGTTTGTCAAAAATCTTTTGAAAAATTAATCAGTCTTTTGACATCTGCTCTTATCATGCAATCCCTTGACCGATCTTTGCCTTTTAAGTTGATGTATGATGCTAGTAATTTTGCTGTTAGCGCTATTTTAAGACAAAGAAAGGAAGACAAGCCTCATGTAATTTATTACGCAAGTTGAACTTTGAATAGTGCACAAATGAATTACACCACTACTAAAAAAGAACTACTTGCTGTAATTTTTGCATTGGACAAATTTTGAGCCTATTTAATTAGTTCTTCTATTGTTGTTTTCACTGATCATGTTGTAGTTAGATATTTAATGTCTAAGCAGGATGCCAAACCTAGGTTGATAAGGTGGATCTTATTGCTTCAAGAATTCAACATCACAATAAAAGACAAGAAAGGAGCTGAAAATGTTGTTGCAGATCATTTGTCCAGACTTACAACAGACTCATCTTTTGATAACACACCTATCAATGATTCTTTTTCTGATGAATTTTTATTTTCTGTCAATTCTATGCCTTGGTTTACTAACATTGTCAATTTTCTTGTAACAGGTAAGATGCCACCTCAATGGACGCACCAAGACAGAAATTTTTTTTTGATTAAGGTAAAAAATTTCTATTGGGATGACTCATATTTGTTCAAATATTGTCCTAATCAAATTTTTTGGAGATGTATACCCAACAATGATGTAAGTAGTGTCATTAAATTTTGTCATTCAGAAGCATGTGGAGGTCATTTTTCTTCAAAGAAAATAGTTGTAAAAATATTGCAGTGTAGAATTTATTGGCCTACTTTATTTAAGTACAACTATATTTTTTGTGAAAGTTGTGAAAGTTATCAGAAATTGGGTTCTATTTTTAAAAGAGACATGATGCCTCTGATGTTACCAAGTGGCCTCAATACTCAAGAGGGGGGGCGAATTGAGTATGTAAGACAAGTTCGAAAATCTTTCACAAATCTTTAGATAAACAATTTTCGTTGAAGCTATTTGATGATTAAGAAATGATTGGATATATGAGATAAACACCTTTACTTATAAATGCAATAACCAAAGGGAACAATATTCAAGCAATTCAATAAAACAGTACTCAATGTAAAAAGAAGGGTTTAGAGAAAACAAACACAATGATTTATCCTAGTTTGATCACCAATCCACTTGTGATCTACATCTAGTCCTCAAGCAACCGCTAGAGATTTTCTGCTATTTCTTCAAGCTTCAATAAGTGCTTGACAACCTTTACAACCTTGAGCACTCAACACTTTGGGATACCTCACCCTTATGCTTGAGCCTCTATTTCCAAGGGATACCTCACCCTTACAAGTCTTGAGGGATACCTCACCCTTTCTAAATAGATTGTATAAGATTTAAATGGAAGAAACTCTCTCTAGAGCAAGTAATACAAATTGAAGAACTATGGTATTTAGGATTCACACAAGTTGAAGCTTAAAATAGAGGATTTTGTGAAATGATGAGAAAAATTTGTTTAATGCTCAGTAGTAAACTTTCAGATTGATAGTTTTAGTTTTTCTAACCCTCCATTGAAGCCCAACAACCAAATTTATAGTTAAGGTCCATTTAGTGCCGTTGGTGGTAGACGTGAGTAATTAATGCTCATTAATATAGCCGTTACGAGCTTCTGGTTATTTTTCCAGAACATAGACTAACTAGTTAGCTAAGCCCCCTAATCGGTTAAGGGCCCTTTAAGCTTAAAGGAATTTTATTTTGTTTTGATAAATAACCGGTTAGGGATGTGTCCTAATCAGTTAGGACAACATAAAAATATGTTCTGGGAAAGATGCTAACCGATTAGAGCTCCAAGCTAATCGGTTAAGACATAATCAAAATGGTTTCTGAGTTGGAGAATAACCGGTTAGGTCTCTCACCTAATCGGTTAGGACAAAAACAAAATGGCTTCTGAGTTAGAGAATAATCGGTTAGGTCTCCTACCTAATCGGTTAGGGCAAAACGTTTTTGGCTTCTGAGAGTGAAACTAAGTAGTTAGGTCTCCCACTTAATCGGTTAGGACAAGATCATTTTGGCTTCTGAGTTATAGAATAACCGGTTAGGTCTCCTACCTAATCGGTTAGGACAAAAACATTTTGGCTTTTGAGTTGTTAAATAACCGATTAGCCACTTTGCCTAATCGGTTAGGCATTTGATAAATAATGAGGCAAAGCCTCTGTTTGAACAAGCTAACCGATTAGGAGCTGGTCCTAATCGGTTAGGGGCCTTAGAATTTTGGCTCCTAACATTTACAGAAGCAGTTTTGTATTTATTGAAAAATTGGTAAGTTCCCAAAAAGACTTATTTCAATTTTGGCACATACAAGGAGAATTACTTGAAAAAGGATATAAGATTTCAAAGAGTTGTTGCAAAAAACCTTTTAATCCAAACTTGAAAAACCATTTTGCAAATTCATTTTAAGGAAGCCATTTGAGCTTGAGGTGAATCCTTAATATACCTTTACACAAGATCTATAACCTACATGCTAAGTTTGAGTTCCTTGTGACTTGATCATTGTGTTCCCATTGCTTTCTTGTTTGTCGACATCAAAACCATTTGCATCTAGTCTATGTCAATCATATTCTCCCTCTTTTTGATGATGACAAACACTTATTAAGAAAAAGATTAGTTTAAATGATAATTAGAATTCATAATAGGATTTGGAGACTTACTCCCCCTCTTTTGTTCAAGAGGTGCTTGAATCAGAGATGCACAGCTCCCCCTTTGTTTTGGGATTCCAAGACCATTAACAGACAACACATTATCATAACACATACAGTTATTTTTCCCACTTTTCTCAATAAATAGAAAGCCCTTATCCTTCTCCCCCTTTTGTCATAATAAAAAAAAATCCAGTAAACTAGGTAGACATAGATAGGGTATATAAGACCAAGCATTCAAAACAGAAACTAATTGATAAGATTAAACATAGTTTCCAAAAACTCATAATCAGTCATACAAAAACTCATAAGGCATACCATAATTAAATATGTTCAAGATTCAAAACAAGAGTCAAAGATAACTATTAAGACTACCAAAATAAGTCAAAGATAATCAGTCATCAGTCACGCCAAATAAGTCTACCAAAATATCCAAAATAACATAACCAAGCATAGTCAAAATAGAGCTCAGAAGCAATTAGTTCAGCAATACAACTATAATAGATACAGAGAGTCCATTCCTAAGCCCCAAGGTCTTCGGGTGTTGGGAAGCGACGCTCGATCCTATCCAAGCGGTCCTCCATAGCACTTAACCGATCAAAAATTACTGAGTTACTATGCTTTTGGTAGGTTCGCAGATCCGCGATGGCTACAAGAATGCGGGCTTCACTTGTGGTTTCGGAGACGCTACTCATTTCTGGTGCCTCTTCCATAGGGACATCAGTCGTATCAGCGGGAATTTCTTCTGGTGGTGCTCCTGCCACACGTGCAGGACCATAACTCCATTCGCCATGGACGTTCTTCATGTGCATTCTATTAAGAGAGGCAAGTCCATACTTATGGGAACTTGTAGTGTTTACAATGCCATCGTCCACTAGGGGAACCTTATGGTGGTCTAGGATTCGAGCAATCAAAAGGGCATACGGAAGATCCATAACTGCCTTGTTTTTAGCTTTCATCATATTATGTATAATGTAAAAAGGCTAGTTGATCTTTATACGTTCCTTGAGAATCCATATCAGGAAGATGTCTTCCTCTTCAACCAGGGCATAGTTACTTGCCCTTGGTGCTAGGATATGAATAACAATGAAATGAAGAAGACGATCATGTAGCTTCAGAAGGCCGGTAGTAAAAGTTCCCTTTGGCATTGGAACACCAGGCTGAAGCATGCCCATTGCAGCTTGATCTATCTTATAATTTTCTCATTGGCCATGCTTTTCCAATTTGAGCTTTTCACCGAAGTGGGGAAGATCAAACAAAGGAACCCACTCATTGGGATTCACAACAATCTTGTGCCTTTTAACTTCAGAAATCAAAGTTCCACCCTTAATAGATAAATTGCAAAAAAAGACTTTAGTAGGTTCAAGATAGAAATACCCTGGATTGGTGCTGACAAGAGTTCTCAACCCATGGAATTCAAGAAGCTTTATAAGAGAAGTGAAGCCTTCTTAGACGAAAAACTCCTAGTCCATCCATTTGGGTGAGATGATGCGTCTTGCAAGAAATTCCAACTGATATTTCTTCATCTGAGCAGGGTCAGTGAAGTATCTTCCGAGATTCAAAGCTACTGAAAAATCTGGGTCAGTGTCAGTGGGAGTTGTTTCCTTTGAGACATTGGGATTTTTGGTGTGTGACCTTTTAGGGAAGGAAGAGCTGCTGGCCATGGTAGGGAATGGAGGCTTAGGGCACGGTGGAGGAGTGAGAGAGTATAAGGGAGATGAAAATTTTAGAAGAAAAATGGAGTTTTAATCTGAGAAAGATGATGGAAAGTGAGGGATTATGAGAGAAATAGGATTTAAAGGCCGAATTTGTGGTGGTTTTATGGTGAGGGATAAATGTGAGGGAGTGGGTGTGAGAGAGCTTGAGAGGATGAAGATGATAATGGGGGTGAGGGTGCGTGAATGGGGAGAGCTACGTTGCTGGGGGATGTTTAAGTGGGGTGTCCTAACCGGTTAGGCAAGGTGGGTAACCGGTTAGGGCTATTAGAGTTAAGCCACTGTATTATTCAATAACCGGTTAGGATGGGTGGCTAACCGGTTAGTGTGCTAAGTCAGAGCGTACAAAATGGAATCCAGAAACAGGATAACCGATTATGGATTGTTTGCTAACCGGTTAGGCAAATTAATTTGGAGATCACGGTTTGAGTTAACCGATTAGGGGCAATTGGCTAACCGATTATTTTGATTGATAGAGAGCACGAAGTTGCTTCCAAACACAAGGTAATCGATTAGAGGCCATGCCTAACCTATTAGTTGGTCATGACAGAGAGTTTCTCAGGATTCCAAAACACTTCCAGAGGCCAAACGAAGTGAAATTTTCTTCTTTTACTTGATCATTTCACTGATAGTACTAGAACAACTTCATGGGAATAATCCTTGAGCATATGAGTTCAAGTCTTCTTGAAATTCATTTTGGCCTGACTTCATTAAAAACAAAATTCATCCCAGTATCATATTAAGTAAGAGGAACTTCAGGGATTATTTTTCACAGTATTGGGGGGCTTAAGCATGAACTGAGCTCCTGCAAAACAAAATAAGGGGACACTCCGACGCTCAAGTTAGTATTGGATTTAAAAGAGATTAACTTATATAATTTCACAGCGAAACAATGATATTATGCAGTAGAGGAGCAAAATGGGTATCATAGAGGATAAGTTATGCAGCAAGTAATCAATTTATGCATGATTGATCCAATATTCTGAGTTCATTTCTTATATAGAAGAATGCTTTTTTTGCTAAGGGCTTAGTGAAAATGTCAGCTAGTTGCTTAGTGGTTTCCACAAATTCAAGCATACAATCACCCTTTTGAACATGATCTCTAATGAAATGATGTCTTATTTCAATATGTTTAGTCCTAGAATGCAAAATAAGATTTTTGGATAAATTAATTGCACTAGTATTATCACATCTTATGGGGATGTGATCAAGCTCAAGACTATAGTCCAAAAGTTATTGCTTCATCCAAAGGATTTGACCACAACAACTCCCAGCTGTAACATATTCAGCTTCAGCTGTAGACAAAACTACACTATTTTGTTTCTTGCTATGCCAAGAAACTAGTGAGCTTCCAAGCAAGTGACATGTCCCACTAGTGCTCTTCCTATCCATTTTGCATCCAGCAAAATCAAAATCGGAATACCTAATAAGGTTACATGAGGCACCCTTAGGGTACCACAAACCCATTTGTGATGTGCCTATTAGGTATTTCATTATTCTCTTAATAGCACTTAGGTGTGATTCTTTAGGATTAGCTTGATATCTAACACACATGCATACACTAAACATTATATAAGGCCTACTTGCAGTGAGATAAAAGAGTGAGCCAATCATACCTCTATATTTGGTAATTTCTACAGACTTACCTCCTTCATCCTTGTCCAAATAGCAAGAGGTGCCCATAGGAGTAGCCATATGCTTAGCATTATCCATTCCAAACTTCTTGAGCAGCTCTTTGCAATACTTGGATTGGCTTATGAACGTTCCTTCTCTTGTTTGCTTGATTTGGAGACCAAGGAAGAAGTTGAGCTCACCCATCATGGACATCTCAAACTCACTTTGCATAATATTTGAAAATTCTTTACAAAGAGAGTTGTTAGTAGCTCCAAATATAATGTCATCAACATAGGTTTGAACTAGAAGTATGTCATGCATTTTGTGTTTTATAAAAAGGGTAGTGTCAACTTTGCCTCTAGAAAAACCTTTTTCTAAAAGGAATTTGCTCAACCTTTCATACCAAGCTCTAGGAGTTTGTTTCAAGCCATACAAGGCCTTTTTCAGTTTAAAAACATAGTTGGGCAATTCAAAATCTTCAAAACCAGGAGGTTGATCTACATACACCTCTTCTTGTATAAAACCATTTAAAAAGGCACTTTTGACATCCATTTGATAAAGTTTGAAATCCATGATGCAAGCATATGCAAGTAACATTCTAATGGCCTCTAATCTAGCTATGGGAGCATAAGCTTCTTCATAATCTATGCCTTCTTCTTGATTATAGCCCTTAGCTACAAGCCTAGCTTTGTTTCTTATTATTAGGTTCGTTTCATCAAGTTTGTTCCTAAAGACCCATTTAGTGCCAATTATAGGATGATCATTGGGCCTTGGAACTAATTCCCAAACTTGATTTCTCTCAAATTGATTTAGTTCTTCTTGTATGGCCAAGATCCAATGTTCATCATTAATGGCCTCATTTATATCTTTAGGTTCAACTTGAGAGACAAAAGCTAAATGATTACATGCATCTCTAAGTGAGTTTCGAGTGATTACCCCTTTTGATACATCACCTATCACCTTGTCGAGAGGGTGATATCTTAATGTCCTCTATTCTTTAGGTAGGTCTATGATTTCTAAATCCTTTTGCCATGAGTGATCAAGGAGTCTCTCTTCTTGCTTCTTGGGCTCTTTCTCTTGATTTTCCAAGTGTGTCTTTGCCAAGATTTCTGCAACATCATCAACAAGCTCCTTTCTCGGCTCATTTGGGTTAGTTTCATCAAATGCAACATGTATAGACTCTTCTATGGTCATAGTTCGTTTGTTATAGACTCTAAAGGCCTTACTATGTATAAAATAGCCAATGAATATTCCCTCATCAGATTTTGCATCAAACTTCCCCAAGTTATCCTTTCCATTATTCAAAACAAAATATTTACATCCAAAGACATGAAAATGTGACACATTTGGCTTCCTTCCTTTGTACAATTCATATGAGATTTTCTTTAAAATTGGCCTTATTAGGGGTCTATTCATAACATAATAAGCAGTGTTAACCGCATCCGCCCAAAAGTACTTAGGGAGGTTGGCCTCATTGAGCATAGTTCTTACCATTTCCTATAAAGATCGATTTTTCCTTTCTACAACACCATTTTGTTGTGGTGTTCTACTGGCAGAGAAATTATGCTCAATGCCATGTTCATCACAAAAAGTTTCAAATTCATGGTTTTCAAATTCACCACCATGGTCACTTCTTATGGATGCAATACAAACACCTTTTTCGTTTTGAATTACTTTGGCAAGCTTTTTAAATGATTGAAAAGCATCATTTTTGTGGGCCAAGAATAATGTCCATGTAAACCTAGAAAAATCATCCACAATCACTAATGCATAGTAATTCTCACCAAAACTCATAGTTCTAGAGGGACCAAAAAGATCTATGTGCAAAAGTTGTAAAGGTTTAGAAGTTGAAACTATGTTTTTAGTTTTAAAATAGACCTTTACTTGTTTTCCCTTTTGACATGCATCATAAAGTTTGTCTTTTTCAAATTTGAGCTTTGGAAGACCAATTACTAGTTCTTTAGAAACCAATTTGTTTAATTGATCCATGTGAATGTGAGTAATTCTCCTATACCATAACCATGAATCATTTTCTTTACTCTTAAAGCATTTAACATCATTTGAGGAGATATCATCGAGATTAATCATATATATATTATTGACCTTATGACCAACAAACTTAACTTGCTTATCATCCTTTCCCTTAATTATGCAACAAGAGGAATCAAATATAACTCTATTGCCTTTATTACATAATTGACTAATACTAAGCAAATTATGTTTCAGTCCTTCAACAAGCGAAACATTATCAATAGATGATGAAGGGATCTTATCAACTATGCCAATTCTAAGAATCTTCTCTTTGTTATTATCATCATATGTGACATGACCATGTTTCTTGTGGGTAAGGGAGGAGAACTTGGAGCCATCACTGGTCATGTGCTTGGAGTAACCACTATTAAGATACCAACTTGAGCTCTTGGTTTTCAAGCACACCTATAACACACATTCAAATTTTAACCTTTGGTACCCAAATTATTTTGGGTCCTTGTATGTTAGAATTAGGTATGGTGCCTTTAGGAACCCAAACCTTTTTGATTCCAACCTTGGTGTTTATGTTCTTTCTAACATTGTAAGTGGATTCACTATGCCCTTTCTTACCACAATGAAAACATTTGACAAAGGGACTACTTGAAGTTTTTGAGGAAATAAAGAAGTTCTTATAAGACTTTTGATGGTTGTTTGGATTAAATCCCAAACCGGCTTTTTGAAAAACACATTTTTGTCTCCCTAACAACACATTCAAGTTGTCTCTTCCAAAGGTGAATTTTGCAAGAGTGTTGTTGAAGTTTTCAATTTCTTTTTCAAAAGCTTTGCATGATAAACAAGGTAATGATATGGATGTGTTATCATGTGAGGAACAAGTCATGCATAATGAATTAGCATCAATAAGTCCTAAGGTATCATTTTCAATCTTAAGCTCATTTATCTCTTTACTTAAAGTAGAAACTTTGTTCACCAATAAGGAAATTGTTTTGTTAGAAGACAAAACCATTTTTGTGAGCCTCAAAGATTCATCATACAATTCTTGAAAAGCATTTTGCAATTCATCATATGAAGGTAGCGATTTTGAGTTAGAAGAAGTTACCTCAGTGTCGCTCTCTTCACTTTTTTCTCCTTGAGCCATGAGACAGAGATGAGCTTCTTCATTCTCTAAACTATCGGAGGAGCTCAAGTCATTGTCCTCCCAAGCTATGTATGCTCTCTTTCCTTTCTTTTCTTTGGAAGGCCTTTTCTCAAACTTCTCCGTTTTCTTGAGATACATAGGACACTCCATTTTTATGTGCCCCGATTTTCCACATTCATAGCATTTTGGAAGAGTAGAGGATCCTTCTCCTTTGTGATACACTTTCTTTTGAGGAAATGGTGGTCTTCTTTGAAATCCCTTTTTCTTTAGGAATCTTCTAAACTTTCTCACAAGGAGACTAAGATTCTCCTCACTTAGTTTAACACTTTCAGCATCCTCTTCACCATCTTCATCATCATCTTCAATTATAGAGGAGGTGACTTTGAGTGCGATTCCCTTCTTCTTTTTGTCATGCTCTTCATTTTGATTGAGCCTATTTAGTTCCAGCTCATGTTCTTGAAGCTTTCCAAATAAGGCAGCTAGAGACATTGTTGATAAATCTCTTGATTCCGCAATAGCCGTTACTTTGGGTTGCTAATTCCTCTTTAGACATCTCAAGACTTTGTTAATAAGATCCTCATTAGGAAATGTCTTTCACAATGAGATAAGATGATTAACAATATAAGTAAACCTCTTTTGCATATCTTGAATACTCTCACCTTGGTTCTTTCTAATAGGCATAATCATCCCCATTGAAATAAGGAGGTTTGTTTATAGAAGAACCTTCATTTGAAAAACCATTTGAAGCCATCACTTCTCTTGAAGCTGCTAAGCTCTTTATACAAGAGTCTAGCTCTGATACCACTTGTTACCAAGTGGCCTCAATACTCAAGAGGGGGGTGAATTGAGTATGTAAGACAAGTTCAAAAATCTTTCACAAATCTTTAGATAAACAATTTTCGTTGAAGCTATTTGATGATTCAGAAATGATTGGATATATGAGATAAACACTTTTACTTATAAATGCAATAACCAAAGGGAACAATATTCAAGCAATTCAATAAAACAATACTCAATGTAAAGAGAAGGGTTTAGAGAAAACAAACACAACGATTTATCCTAGTTCGATCACCAATCCACTTATGATCTATGTCCAGTCCTCAAGCAATCGCTAGAGATTTTCCACTATTTCTTCAAGCTTCAATAGGTGCTTGACAACCTTTACAACCTTGAGCACTCAACACTTTGGGATACCTCACCCTTATGCTTGAGCCTCTATTTCCAAGGGATACCTCACCCTTACAAGTCTTGAAGGATACCTCACCTTCTTTAAACAGATTGTATAAGATTTAAATGGAAGAAACTCTCTCTAGAGCAAGTAATACAAATTGAAGAACTATGGTATTTGGGATTCACACAAGTTGAAGCTTAAAATAGAGGATTTTGTGAAATGATGAGAAAAACTTGTTTAATGCTCAGTAGTAAACTTTCAGATTGATAGTTTCAATTTTTCTAACCTTCCATTGAAGCCCAACAACCAAATTTATAGTTAAGGGCCATTTAGTGCCGTTGGTGGCAGACGTGAGCAAATAATGCTCATTAATATAGCCGTTACAAGCTTCTGGTTATTTTTCCAGAATATAGACCAACCAGTTAGCCAAGCCCCCTAATCGGTTAGGGGCCCTTTAAGCTTAAAGGAATTTTATTCTGTTTTGATAAATAACCGATTAGGGATGTGTCCTAATCGGTTAGGACAACATAAAAATAGGTTCTGGGAAAGATGCTAACCGATTAGAGCTCCAAGCTAATCGATTAGGACATAATCAAAATGGTTTCTGAGTTGGAGAATAACCGGTTAGGTCTCTCACCTAATCGGTTAGGACAAAAACAAAATGGCTTCTGAGTTAGAGAATAACCGGTTAGGTCTCCTACCTAATCGGTTAGGGCAAAACATTTTTGGCTTCTGAGAGTGAAACTAACCGGTTAGGTCTCTCTCCTAATCGGTTTGGACAAGATCATTTTGGCTTCTGAGTTATAGAATAATCGGTTAGATCTCCTACCTAATCGGTTAGGACAAAAACATTTTGGCTTCTGAGTTGTTAAATAACCGATTACCCACTTTGCCTAATCGGTTAGACATTTGATAAATAACGAGGCAAAGCCTCTGTTTGAACAAGCTAACCGATTAGGAGCTGGTCCTAATCGGTTAGGGGCCTTAGAATTTTGGCTCCTAACATTTACAGAAGCAGTTTTGTGTTTATTGAAAAACTGGTAAGTTCCCAAAAAGGCTTATTTCAATTTTGGCACATACAATGAGATTTACTTGAAAGAGGATATAAGATTTCAAAGAGTTGTTGCAAAAAACCTTTTGATCCTAACTTGAAAGACCATTTTGCAAATTCATTTTAAGGAAGCCATTTGAGCTTGAGGTGAATCCTTAATATACCTTTACACAAGATCTATAACCTACATGCTAAGCTTGAGTTCCTTGTGACTTGATCATTGTGTTCCCATTGCTTTCTTGTTTGTCGACATCAAAACCATTTGCATCTAGTCTATGTCAATCACATCTGAACCCTATCATTGTCATTGAAATTTTTTATTGTTAGAGAATTAATTTCATGAGTCCATTTTCATCATCATTTGGATTTGTGTATATTTTGGTTGTAGTTGATTATGTTTCAAAATAGATTGAGGAGATTCCATGTAGACATAATGATCATAAAACTATTCTTAAATTTTTAAAAGAAAATGTTTTAAGTCGATTTGGAATCTCTCGAGCTATCATCAATTATGGGGGAAAACATTTTTGCAATAAACCTTTTGAATCTTTAATGAAGAAATATGGCATTACCTACAAAATTGCCACCCCTTATCATCCTCAGACAAGTGGACAAGTAGAATTAGCAAATAGAGAGATTAAACAAATTTTGGAAAAAATGTTAACCCAAATCGTAAAGATTGGTCTTTAAGATTAAATGATGCATTTTAGGCTTACCATACTGCTTTCAAAACATCTTTAGGCATATCACCCTATCGGTTAGTCTGTGGAAAACCTTGTCACTTTCTTGTAGAATTGGAGCATAAAGCATTTTGGGCTATTAAAGCTTTCAATTTAAATCTTGATAATGCTTCCAAGTTACGCAAATTGTAATTAAATGAACTTGAAGAATTGAGAAATGATGCAGATGAAAACTCAAAGATTTATAAATCTATAATAAAAGCTTTTCATGACAAATCAATTTTGAGAAAATCTTTTGAAATTGGTTAAAAAGTTCTGCTTTATAATTCTCATCTTCACCTATTCCCTGAAAAATTGAGATCAAGGTAGATTAGTCCTTTTATGGTCAAACAGGTATATCCTCATGGGGCCATAGACATTGAGAACCCTAAGAATGATAATGTATTTAAGGTCAATGGACAAAGACTCAAACCATTTCCAGAACATCAAGTAGTTGAAGTAAAATCCATCTCCCTTTCTAATCCATGTTATAAGTAGAATTTATTTTTATTTTGTTTCTTTCTTTTTGCAGTTCTTTCTGTTCTCGGTTAAGTGGCAGATAATGGTATTCTATGACTCTCAAGTCGATTTGTTTTTCAGTTTTCCATAATAATTGATTCATTCTCCTTTAAAATGGATGTCATTCTCTCAAAATTAAGAAAATATTTCCCTTCTTTTCCTCAAAATATTCTAACAAAAATTCACAAAGTTAAGTGTGAAAGATTGAGACTGTTAATGCACATGGGCATCCCAGAAGATATACGTTGGATAATCGAAGCAAAGGTTCGTTTAGCTGGTGAATCTTTAGATTCATTTGTCCCATACATGCTGGGTCTCGGTAAAAGTTCGTATTAAAAAAGAAGAAGATTCAAAAGAATGCAAGTTTATTACAAATATGCGCGATGGAATTGTAACATGCGATGTCATTCTTTGGGAATGGTTTCCATAAACAGAGAAGATAAAATATTCTTCATTAAGAATGGACTGAGTAAGGAGTCATTAGATAATATCTTATTGACTCTTGAGACGCATGCTTGTGGATATGTGTAGCGTGAACTTCTTAATTTGTGAAATATTTTCAGGGATGAGCAAGAGCGTTACAGTCTTGAGAATCTGACTCAAAAAGACCCTATTTACCAATTTATAAGAAAATTGGATGGGAAGCTTATCCTCGACTCATAGAAGTCGTTTAAGTCATTACTGGACGTAAAACTAGAGGAAGACGTGAGCCACAATCACAACAACATATATATATTATCTTGTACATCTTCAAAAAAAATGAAAAGAAAAAAAAAAAAAAAAAAAAAAAAAGAAAAAAGAAAAGAGAAAAAAAAGAGGGCAAAACTTCGGTTGTACTTAGCCTGTAATTAGATTAGGAGGCCCGGGTAGATGCCCGTCTCGTCATTGACTCAGGTGGACCTTCGCACACCAGTCCATAAATAAGGTTCGTGTGCCATGCTCTGTAGAGAGTTGTGCAAGCATTCCCAGGTCTTAACCATAGGCTCTGCTTGCTGATGGACAGATAGAAGCGTCCCGTGTTTGCATTCTCGTGTGACAATGCCTTTGAGCTCAATTCCTGGTATTGATTTATTGGCTTCTTGAGCGTAGCTCCACTGGCTGTGGTCACTAGTTGTCTTATTCAGATTTTCTCTCTTTAATCAGAGGAACGATGCATAGGCTGGGATACCCACAAGCGGGAGGAGTACCTTAAGTCCAAAATTCCTTAAGGGAATTCGATGTCTCTTTCAAGGGGCAATAAGATTGTGAAGGCTACTGCACTCACGACGCGCATTATGAAAATACGAGATGAAAACTTTACATAAAGGTATGCCATCATTTATTGTTATAATTTTATCTTTGTATGATTTTGTGTATTTTTGTTTTGGACAGACGATCCTTTGGGCGGGATCCTTCAGGAGTTTCTAGACTTCTTTACCCTAATGGGCCAACAAGGCAATAAAGGAAAGGAAAAGAATATATAAAAGGAATTTGTATTAGGTGGAGTTAGGATGAACCTTCATGCTTATTAATTGAACTTAGCTCTCACATTCTTTTATTCTCTTTGGTATTTAACTTGTCATATCCATATTACCTCTTCCTTTACCTTGACTCCATTATAACCTTGAATAAACTTCTTATAATTTTGTGTGTGCATGTGTTCTGAGTAGTGGAAAAGTAGAAGATAAGCAAACTTATGGTAGTGTAATTTTCATGGGTTGAATTGAGTGAAATACTTACCTTTTAAACACTTAAGGGATTGAGAGTGAATCTTGTGAAGATCTATCATTCTTGACTCATGCTTTTCAATTGAAATTTCCATACTTGTTGGTTTGAGATATGAAGAAATGTTACCTCATAGATATTTTGATCCCTTGAATGATTGGTTGCTCTTCATTCTTAAATATTGTTAGAAATTGAGTCTTTTAGAATTTTTAGCTTTTGAGTTTGTGTTGTTTTTTCTTGTTTCCTAGTTTTGGTCTTATGTGTTTTGCCCAGGAGTGCAAAAAGCTAAGTGTGGGAGAATTTGATAATCATATTTTATACATTAATAAACCCTCATTTTTAGTTATTTACACTCTTCATGTACTTAATTGATTGAGCTTAGTTATGTTTTGTAAGTTTGGACTCAAATTGGATTTAATTGATTTTTTCAGCATGATTTACGTCTTGTACTATTTCTGTATTTTAGCCATATCTTGAGTTCTAAATGTCTAATGATTATTTATTTTACCTTGTAGAAAAGATAAGAGAGAGATCTATAATTTTCATGAGAGCTCTAGGTCAAAGTCAGAGATCTAGAGGAACTAATTGGGCTTGGAAGTCAGAACACAAGTTTTGTGATTGGAACTTGAATAATGTACAGTAATCAGAGCATAACTCGCTGTAGGAACTGAATTGGGCTAACATTTTGGCATCTACAAGTTAAGACCCATATCTATAACTTTCATATAGAACACATGACTCACTTCGGACTGCTCAGAGGTCATATTGGGCATACAAGTTAGAACAAAGGAGCTGTAACAAGGCCTAAGTGGTATGCAGTGATTGGACCATATCTTGAGTTGTAGGAATGATTTTGGGCTGAAACTAATAGCATTTGAAAGCTAAGACAAAAGCCTACAATTTTTATGAAGACTACTTGGTGATAAAATGACAAATGTATTGAGTTTAGCATTGAATAATTTTAGAGATAAAGAATCTCAATAAATTTTCACTCATCAAAAGTCATTTGACATTTTTCACTCATTCACTCACTCATTAATCAGCCCCCTTGTCATTTTGTATCCCTAATACTCTATAAAAAGGTACATTGGCTGATCATTTAGGAATCTTGGTGTTAGTTATCAAGATCATGCTATTGTGTTGCTTGTTTATCTTGTTGCAGATTTCTTTTGTTCTAAATTGAAATTATGTTCTTTTTTTTCTCTTCTCTCTTTCTATCTTCTTGTCTATGAGTAACTAATTTTTATTTTATTTAGGTGAAATGGTGAAGCTTTTGGTAATAAATTAAGGTTAGATTAATTTCTTTCTTGTGCTTAAATGATATATTATCAAGTGGTTATTATACGTGTTGTATTCTGTTTTCAATCAATTTAGAAACCATTCTTATAAAGTGGAGATCTTAATTCATTGTAGACAGGAAGTTAGCACAATAAATGCTTGAGCCTATTTATAAGTGGTGGTGTTAATAAATAATTAAAGGAACCATAATATAATTATGTATATAATCTTAAATGAACTTTGAATGTTGTATTTTCAGATTGGAACCTCCATTATGCGTGGATTCTAATTAAGTTATAAAAAAAATTAATCTTGTCCTTAATTTACTTATCGAGAGTGGATCTCCTAACCTAAGTAAATCTTTTTAATTTGTGATCAAGTTTTATTACTTTTATTATTGTGACAAAATATTTACCTTACGTCAAAGAGTTTTCTTCATCAATTCTCTGTGGATCGACCTCAGATTCCTGAGAATTTATTACTTGAAACAACTTGCGCTTGGGTTTACAACTTTTAATTCGCATCAAATGCCAGCGCCTAGGCACTGGAAACACAGCGCCTGAGCATTAGACGCGTAACCTGTTATGTTATTTTCACTATAAATACATAAGTTACGTTAATTTCGATACACACTTGGACAGAACGCAGCAGCCGTCAAGAGGCACAAAACCTAATGTGGTGTGGGCGCAATTAGGCTTGAAGATTAAGAATTTTCTTCAACCTTTCCACCTTTCTACAATGGAATTTGTCATATTCTTCCCTTTGTGTTCTTCTTTTTTCATATGTAACTAATTTCCTTTGTTAGGGGGATGATGAATCTTGTTCTTGGATTATATAACTTCTTTTATAGGTTTAATTTATGTTTCTATTTCATGATTTGTGTATTTATCTCCTTTCTTAATGTCTTTCTAAATATGGCCAATTTGGGAATGATTTTTGGGTTTATGTATAATTAAGAAAAATTTGCATGAACCTAGAACATGTGAAAAACACCATAAATTCTGCAATCGCTAGGAATAGATGTTGTGGGTTAGTGGTCTTTCTTTTAATTCTCTCATTTTTGATAATGTCTTTCTATTTGAGGTTAGATTAAGGGATTAGTTAATTCCAAATAGTGTAAAGGATTAATATACTAAGGGATTAAGTATTAATTAATTATGGGAATTGACCACAAATCATTAAAATAGAACATAGTTAAACCAATATTTGAATGTGCATTTAAAGAGCTCAAGTGAAGTTTGAACACTAACTCTTTAACGTCATTATTTTTCACCCTTTGATTTATTGTTTGCTTACTTATATTTCTTTTTAATTGAATTTGCAACAACCCTTTTTTTGATAGCTTGAATAGTGTCAATTTGGCGAATTTAGTAATTGATAACATAATCCTTGAGGGAACGATACTTTACTCACTCTTTATTACTTTTGTCGATTTGGTGCACTTGTCGATTCCACATCACTATATAAAAGACATGCTAAAACCTTGTATTTATAAAGTTTCAAGAAAAAAGAGTCATTGGGGGTAATTTATTTCAGCAATGAAGCTCAAAAAATAGTTGTTGTGTGATTATGGGTCGTGTTTATTCGAATAACACATTTGTTATTCAAATAAATCCTTTTATAGTAAAGAGGAATTTGATTTTGGAACTTGTTATTTGAATAACCCATTGATTATTCGAACAAATCTTTAAAAAACACGTTCTGGAATGTTTTATTCGAATAACACATCTCTTATTAGAATAAACCACTCTAGTTTCGAAAACTAACTTTAAATGATCACAACTTCTTCATTTCTCAACCGTTTAAAGCAAATGACCACTCATTGGAAAGATCTTTGAGTATATTTTCAAATGAAATAATTTCAGAATAAAATTCAAAGTATTTTAAAAGTTATGATCAAAATAGTAACAAAAAGTCAGTCTTTCAAAACTCAAACTTGACTTTTTTTTATAGTTTTGAACTACCACCATAACTAGCTTTTCAAAACTTATTTGTTGGACATTTTAGCATGTGAAAATCATTTGTAAAGATTTGAAAATATATTTGAGCTTTTTTCTTATAAAACCTCTATCTTTATATAGGAGAAAGCCTTAAAACCATGTTTGCTATTTGGGTTCTTGGAAAAACAAGTTTAGAGCTTTTTTAAACACATTATAAAACATTTGAGATATCCAAAAGGCTTCTTACATAAAGACCTTAAGTCCTATAAGTTATACCATTTAACATTCCTTTGGACTTGATCTTTGGTTTAGCTTTGTTATCATCAAAACAACTCTTCAATGGGCAATAGCCAATTATATTCTTCTCCTTTTTAATGATAGCAAACAATCATTAAGAAAATAGTTAGTTCTATAAATTGGAATTCATGAGGTTATTAAAAAGACTTACTCTCCATCTTTTTTTGTAAGAGGTGAATTTAATTTAGAGATATGTGCAGCTCCTCCTTACTTTTGGAATCCCAAGATCCATTTTAAAATAACCTTTCTTTTCTAAAAAAACCATTCTTCATAAGTACTTAAGCTTTTTCTTCCCTTTTTGTCATGATAAAAAAGATGGGACAAGAGAAAGAATAGAGTTAAAACAAAGTATATACAAGTCCAACAAGATATATTTATTCATAGCATACCAGAATAGCAACAAAGTCAAATATTATAAATTTAGTAAGACAAATTCAATATTCAGCCACAAAGGAGTTCAAAAGAACATATATTCATTCATTAATTAGCCAATTACATTGTATAGTCATCAAAACAACCATTTACATTTGCAGTCCAATTACATTTACCAATTTCTTAGTATTCTGCCATAGATCAAGAGATTCATAAATATCAAACTTTTGCCTTGGTGAAATATATTATAGGGATCAAAGTATGTATAGAACTAACATCATCCACCCTATATGCAATAACAAAATTAGCAAGTTAATATCAAATTAGGCACTTTGTCAATGCTAAGCATACTTCTCTTGTGATAATCACATATTTGATACATTAATAAGCTCTTATTTTTAGTCATTTACACTCTCCATGTACTTAATTGATTGAGTTTGGTTATGTTTTGTAAGTTTGGACTCAAATTGGACTTAATTGATTTTTTAGCATGATTTACGTCTTACACTATTTCTGTATTTTAGTCATATATTGAGTTCTAGATGTCTAAAAATTATGTATTTACCTTGTTGGAAAGATAAGAAAGAGATCTACAACTTTCATGAAAAGTTCTAGGTCAAAGTCGAATATCTAGTGGAACTAATTGGGCTTGGAAGTCAAAATACGAGTTTTTGTGATTGGAACCTGAATAGTGTGAAGTAATCAGAGCATACCTTGGGCTGTAAGATCTAGATTGGGCTAAAATTTTGATATCTATAAGTAAAACCCATATCTACAACTTTCATGAAGAATACAAGACTTAATTCGGACTCTTTGGAGGTCATATTGGGCTTGGAAGTCAGAACAGGGGAGCTATAACTAGGCCTAAACACTGTGTAGTAATTGGGCCATATCTCGGGATGTAGGTGGCTATTTGAGGTGATTCTAGTGGCATTTGAAATCTAAGACAAAAGTCTACAACTTTCATGAAGATCATATTTCAAAATTCTAACGTATTGAATGACTTCGGAACTGAATGATTTCAGAGACAAAGAATCTCTATAATTTTTCACTCATCAAAAGTCATTTGGCATTTTTCACTCATTTTTCACTCATCCACTCACTCATTAATCAGCCCCCTTATCATTTTATATCCCGAATCCTCTATAAAAGGGAGCCTTGGCTGTTCATTTTGGGAGAGTTAGTGTTAGATATCAAGATCATGCTATGGTGTTGTTTGATTATCTTGTTGTAGTTTTCTTTTGTTCTAAATTGAAGTTATGTTCTTCTTCTTCTTTTTCTTCTTCTCTCTTTCTTTCTTCTTTTCTATGAGTAACTAATTTTCATTTTACTTAGGTGAAAGGGTGAAACTTTTAGTTATAAGTTAAGGTTAGATTAATTAGTTTCTTGTGCTTAAATGATATATTTTCAAGTGGTCATTATATGTGTTGTATTTTATTTTCAATCAATTTGGAAACCCTCCTTGTAAAGTGGAGATCTTAATTCATTGTAGACAAGAGGTTGACACAATGAATGCTTGAGCCCATTTATAAGTGGTAGTGTTAATAAATGATTAAAGGAATCATAATATAATTACGTATATAATTTTTAATGAACTTTGAATGTTGTATTTTCCGATTGGAACTTCTAATATGTGTGAATTCTAATTGAGTTATAAAAAGAATTAATTTTGTCCTTAATTTATTTACCAAGAGTGGATCTCCTAACCCAAGTAAGTTTTTTTTATTTGTGACCAAGTTTTACCACTTTTATTTTTGTGACAATATTTACTTTACGTCAAAAAAAATTTCTTCATCAATTCCCTGTGGATCGACCTCGGACTCCCGAGAATTTATTACTTGAAATAACCTGCATTTGGGTTTACAACTTTTAATCCACATTAAGTTTTTGGTGCTGTTGCCGGGGACTTAATTTAAAAAACAAATTTATGATATAAATATTTTGTGTGTGTGTGTGTGTATATATATATATATATATATATATATATATATTCTGTGGATCTTGTATATATATATATTTTCAACTCTTTTAATTTTTTTTGTACTTACTAACATACTAACTTAGTGGGAGAAACTCTCCCTTATCTCTCTGTAATCTTTAATCATTAATAAAATAATCTTTCTTCTTCTCTTCTCTTTCGCTAGAGCAAAAAATCGGCTTACCGATTCTCGATTTTATATTTTAAATTTATTTTCTGTACTTTACTTTTCATACTTTATTTTCTGTAATTTACATTCTGCACTTTATTTTTTGTATTTTACTTTCTGTATTTTATTTCTAACTTTCTAACTTACTAACCTTTTAATTTTATTGATCACTAAGTTACTAACTATCTAACTCTCTTGCTAACTATCTAACTTTTTACTTTATCATCTATTTAACTTTTTACTTTACCTGCTTATTGTTACCAAGTGGCTTCCAGTACTCAAGAGGGGGGGTGAATTGAGTATAAAACTTTTTCGAAAAACCTCTTTTTATCAAAAACTAATATTAAAAACTTAATAAATAAATGCACAGAAGGAACGAGAAGAAGAAAAGAAACAATAAAGAGCAGTGAAAAATAAATATGCAGTAAATTAAATTGTATAAAATAAAGAGATTAAGAAGAAAGAAGCAGGCACAATATTTATCCTGGTTCGACCACTAACCTACTTGTGGTCTACGTCCAGTCCTCAAAAGTCGAGATTTTTCACTAAGTATACAAGCTTCAATAGGTTCTTGCTACCGTTACACAAAAGAGCACTTTTCACACACAGGGAAACTCTACCCTTGTGCTAAAGCCTCAGCCTGCAGGGATACCTCGCCTTTTATACAAACCTTGAGGGATGTCTCACCCTCGATACAGAATATCAGAAAATAGATGAAGAGAAACACTCACTCAGAGTAGGTAATACAAATTGAAGTGCTAATGGAGCTCTCACAGAAATATCTTAAAGTTTTTAATCAAAAAGAGCGTAGAAAATAATTTTCACAGATTAGAGCAACCAGAAAATAGTTCAGAGTTATGGGCAAAGAAATTCGTGACCCAAGGTTGCTATTTATAGGGAAAAACACTGAGATAGCCGTTTGGGTATAATTAAAACCATTTAAAACCAATTTGAAAGCTTGTCTGTTTCCATATCCGTGATCGTGAGCTTCGTGTTTATTCGAATAGAAGAAAAGCTTATTCGAATAACACTGTGTTTGAAACCAACGTGAAAAGCCATCTGAAATGGGTTATTCGAATAACCAATGTGTTATTCAAATAACTCTGTTAAAACTAGAGTTCAAAAAACGAAGAGGTTATTTGAATAAAAACTGAAATATTCGAATAAAGTTTAAAAGACAAGTTCAGATAGAAAAGGTTTATTTGAATAACGTTTGAGTTATTCAAATAACTCACTTAAAAGCACAGTTCTGAAAGACCTCAGTTATTCGAATAAAAGTCATGCTATTCGAATAACGTTTTTAAACACAGAATCTCGTAAAGGGTTTTATTCGAATAGACTAAGCTCTATTCGAATAAATCAGTGTAAAACAGATTTGGAGAAGATGTTTTAAAGATACTAAGTTTATTTAAAAACAAGTTTTATCTTTTCTTTCAAAAACAGAGAGATATCAAAGTGAGCTCTGTACAACAAAACCTAAGTCCTAATGCTAATCAAATATAAACTTGGACTTGGTCTATTTATCATCTTCATTTAGTCTTCCCGTTTGTTATCATCAAAACAAGTCTTCAAAGGTATGCATCCAAACACATTCTCCCCCTTTTTGATGATGACAAACTATCAATGAGAAAAGCGTTAGTGCATATAATTGGAATTCACAAAGAGGTAAAAAAAAACTTACTCCCCCTCTTTAATTATAAGAGGTAATGTATATCAGATATGTGCGCAGCTCCCCCTTTCAATTTGAATCCAATCTCATTTTAAGTTTACCTGTCTTTTCTCAATTACATTCAAAATAATCAAAATTTCTCCCCCTTTTGTCATGAGCAAAAAGGAGGGATAAGTCCCATAAACATATATAAAAGTGCATAAAAGGAAACATACTCAGATCAATAGATCAACAGGAAATTTTATTTATGCATTAATCAAAAAGATTCAATTAAAAGAGCCAGAAATAAATAACATGAAGGCAAAAACAGATAGCCTAAGAGCTAAAGTTCCTAGAAATAAGTATCCGGAGGTGGTGGTGAAGAAGTTGGTGCAGGAGCAGGTGAAGCAGATCGGAGGGCAGCAACCTCACGTTCAACACCTTCTATTCTATCAAACAGAATAGAGAAGGTATGTTCCATGTAAGCTCTGTTATCCTGCAAGGTGTCCATGATCTGTTCTAAAGTGACAGGAGTAGAAACAGCAGCAGGTACATCATCGGGGGCAGCAGGGGCATCAGTAGGGTCAAGCTCATCCTCAGCAACCTTATCTGGGTATACCCAGCCTTCATCAGTTTGGATCATCTTCATTTTACGTAAGGTGTGGGCTCCAAAGACGTTGTGGTGAGTCAGGGCAATGGCTCGCTCAGTCTCCAAGACCTGAGGATACTTGCTCAGCAAGGTAGTGACGAGAATGCCATAAGGCAGGTCTGATTTTTCCTTGCCCTTGGCCCTCATCATGTGTCTTATGATAAACACAGGCCAGTTGATCTGATGGCCATTTTTCAGAAACCACAGCATGAAGATGTCTTCCTCGCTGAGGTAAGCGTAGTTGCCACCGCGGGGAGCCAATATATGAGTGAAGGCGTAATGCAGAAGCCTATCTTGGCTCTTCAGCATACCCCCCTTGAGACCCTTGTCAGGTAGGGCTAGGCCAGGCTTCAGCAGGTCCTCAATCGCTTGAAGTTTGTTGAACTCTTCAAGAAACAGGGTGTCACCATCTTCAACAAGGACGCCAGAGAACTGTAGTCCAAACAGAGTCAGCCAGTCCAGCGGTGTGATCATAATATTCTGATCACAGACATCAGAGAGAAGATTCTGGCCATCAAACGCCAGATTACAAAAGAACATCTTCACCAGAGCTGGATAAATGGTGGCCCGGTGATAGCAGAGTTGAAGAACTCCCTGGTTTTGCAGCAGGGTCAGAAAGTCAAAGCCTCGGTGTTGCTGGAAGAAAGAGAGGTCAAGGTACTTGGGTTGGACCAAGTTACGCTCCCAGAAGTACGTGATGAAGCGTGCACGATGCTCTTCGTTGGAGGAGAGCCTTCTCAGATCAAGAGGGTTGTTGCATGGAGCATTCTTCGTGCGTGGGCGCTTGCTGGAGGAGGAGGCCATGGTGGAAGAAGGTGAGAAAGAGTGAAAACAAGTTTAAGATGGCAGGAGCTATGGAGACGTGAAGAGCAGAAAAGAAGACAAAGGGTGAAGACGTTTGGGTGCGCAGGGGTTATTTAAAGAAGGCCCCGTGTTTATTCGAATAAGCAGAGGTTTATTCGAATAAACCTTGCTGGGAAACTGGAAAGACAGGCGCGCAGGAAACTGAAAAGGTGTTTCTGCTAGGGTTTATTCGAATAGGGGTGAGATCTATTCGAATAGAGCATCTGGGAAAGCCAAGCGTTTTGGCCAACTGATAGGGTTTATTCGAATAACTATAGGAGTTATTCGAATAGACTGAGGGCTATCAGTCAAGACTGATAAAACGAGGTTCAGGTTATTCGAATAACCTGAGGTTTATTCGAATAGACAGAGGGAAAAACAGATACTAATAAACGAAGGCATCTGGTTATTCGAATAGGCATATATTTATTCGAATAAATAGAGAGCAAAGACAAAGACTGATAAAAGAAGGAGTCTGGATATTCGAATAAGGGAGGGTTTTATTCGAATAGACAGAGATAAAAACAAACAGTTTGTAACACAAGAGCCAGTTTATTCGAATAAACTAAGTTTTATTCGAATAAAACTGATATACAACACATTTTTAACAAACAGTAAATAGGTTTATTCAAATAAAAGTTTGTTTATTCGAATAAATCTAATAAAGAAGCACAGAAAAACATACGTTCATGAAATTCAAAGCATATATTCATGTGATAATATTCAGCAATAAAACATGCAATTAGATATTGGATTGATCAATTATGCCTAATTCTCCTCGAATATAAAAGAATGCTTCTTTTGCTAAGGGTTTAGTGAAAATATCTGCAAGTTGCTTAGATGTTTCAACAAACTCAAGAATGCAATCCCCTTTTTGTACATGATCTCTGATAAAGTGATGTCTTATCTCTATATGCTTTGTTTTGGAATGCAGTATGAGATTCTTAGAGATATTTATTGCACTAGTGTTATCACATCTTATCCGGATGTGATCAAGCTAAAGACCATAGTCTAAAAGTTGTTGTTTCATCCATAGGATTTGAGCACAACAACTCCCGGCTGCAACATATTCAGCCTCAGCAATAGACAAAGCCACACTATTTTGTTTCTTGCTATACCAAGAAACTAAAGAATTACCAAGCAAGTGGTATATCCCACTAATACTTTTTTTGTCCAATTTGCACCCAGCAAAATCAGAGTCAAAATAGCCTATTAGGCTACAAGAGGCACCCTTAGGGTACCACAAGCCCATTTGTGAAGTGCCTACTAGGTATTTCATTATTCGTTTAACAGCACTTAAATGAGACTCCTTAAGGTTTGCCTGATATCTAGCACACATGCATACACTAAACATTATATCTGGCATACTAGTAGTAAGATAAAGGAGAGATCCAATCATACCTCTATATTTCGTTATTTCTACTGATTTACCTCATTCATCTTTGTCCAAGTAGCAAGAAGTGCCCATCGGAGTGGCCATGTGTTTAGCGTTTTCCATTTCGAATCTCTTGAGCAATTCCTTGCAGTATTTGGTTTGACTTATGAAAGTCCCTTCGTTCGTTTGTTTGATTTGAAGTCCGAGGAAGAAATTCAATTCTCCCACCATTGACATTTCAAATTCATTTTGCATTGTCTTAGTAAATTCTTTGCAAAGCGATTCATTAGTAGCATCAAAGATAATATCATCCACATACACTTGCACAAGAAGAATATCATGCTTTTTATTTTTAATAAAAAGAGTAGTATCGACTTTTCCTCTTGAAAAATCATTTTCTAAAAGGAACTTACTCAACCTTTCATACCAAGCTCTAGGAGCTTGCTTTAAACCATATAAAGCTTTTTTAAGTTTAAAAACATGGTTGGGTAGTTCATGATTTTCAAAACCCGGAGGTTGTTCAACGTATACTTCCTCTTGAATAAAACCATTTAGAAAAGCACTCTTGACATCCATTTGATATAATTTGAAATCCATGATGCAAGCATAGGCAAGTAACATTCTAATAGCTTCTAATCTAGCTACAGGTGCATAGGTTTCTTCATAATCTATTCCTTCTTCTTGATTATATCCTTTAGCAACCAATCTAGCTTTGTTTCTAGTTATTAACCCATTTTCATCAAGTTTGTTTCTAAAAACCCATTTAGTTCCAATTATAGGGTGATTATTAGGTCTAGCAACTAATTCCCAAACTTGATTTCTTTCAAACTGATTTAATTCCTCATGCATAGCTAAGATCCAATGTTCATCATCAAAAGCTTCAATTAAATCCTTAGGTTCAATTTGAGAAACAAACACTAAGTGATTACAGGTATTTCTAAGAGAGTTACGAGTACTTACGCCTTTATTTAGATACATCACCAATAATCTGATCAAGGGAATGATATTTTGAAGTTCGCCATTCTTTGGGAAGTTCCAATGCTTGCGAATCTTCTTGTCTTTGTTTATCCTCTTGCTCCTTGATTTCTTTTTCTTTACTATCCAAATGTGTTTCCACCAAGACCTCTGCAACATCATTAATAACAAGATCCTTTCTCGATCCATTTGGGCCAGTTTCATCAAATGCAACATGTATAGATTCTTCAATAGTCATAGTTCTTTTATTATATATACGAAAAGCTTTACTATGATTTGAATAACCAAGAAATATACCTTAATCAGACTTAGCATCAAACTTGCCTAAATTATCTTTTCCATTATTTAAAACAAAACATTTGCATCCAAAAACATGAAAATGTGAGACATTCGGCTTTCTTCCCTTATACAACTTATATGGGGTTTTCTTTAAAATAGGCCTTATAAGAGCCCTGTTCATTACATAACAAGATGTACTTACAGCATCCGCCTAAAAGTATTTAGGAAGAGCAGCCTCATTAAGCATAGTTCTCGCCATTTCTTCTAAAGAACGATTTTTCCTTTCTACAACTCCATTTTGTTGTGGAGTTCTAGGGGTAGAGAAATTATGATTAATGCCATGTTCATCACAGTAATTTTCAAAAACATTGTTTTCAAATTCGCCACCATGATCACTTCTTATAGAAGAGATTTGAAAACTTTTTTCATTTTGAATAACTTTGGCAAGTCTTTTAAAAGTTAGAAATGCATCATTTTTATTTGCAAGAAATAAAATCCATATAAACCTAGAAAAATCATTCACAATTACTAAAGCATAGTAATTCCCACCAAAGCTCATAGTTCTAGAAGGTCCAAAAAGATCCATGTGCAAAAGTTGTAAAGGTCTAGTAGTTGAAACTATATTTTTTGCTTTAAAAGAGACCTTTATTTGTTTACCCTTTTGACATGCATCACATAATTTATCTTTTACAAACTAAGCTTGGGTAGACCAATTACTAGCTCTTTAGAGACCAACTTCTTTAAGTGATCCATGTAAATGTGTGCAATTCTCCTATGCCATAACCATGAATCATCATTCTTACTTAAAAGGCATTTCGCATCATTTGAAGATATATCATCAAGACTAATCATATAGATGTTATTTACTCTATGACCAATGAATTTAACATGCTTGTCATTTTTATCTTTAATTATGCAATAGTTTGAGTCAAATATTACTTTATTTCCTTTATCACATAATTGGCTAATACTAAGCAAGTTATGTTTCAAGCCTTCAATAAGTAGTACATTTTCAATAGAGGAGTTAGGGTTCTTACCGACTTTGCCGATTCCAAGAATTTTTCCCTTATTGTTATCACCATAAGTAACGTGTCCATGATTCTTGGGAATAAGCATGGTGAATTTTGAGTCGTCCCCGGTCATGTGCTTGGAGCAGCCGCTATCGAGATACCAATTTGAACTCCTGGCTTTCAAGCACACCTCATTTTCGCTTTCTTCTTCTTCTCCTTTTGCCATGAGACATAGTTGAGCTTCCTCGCTATCTGAGCTGTTAGTTGAATCCATGTCGTTCTCATCCTATGCTATATAGGCTTTTCTTCCTTTCATTTTCTTGAAAGGCTTCTTTTCAAATTTCTCCTTCTTCTTTTGGTAAACTGGGCACTCCATTTTCATGTGACCAGGTTTGCCACATTCATAGCAAGTTGGAGTCGATGAAGCTCCTTCGCCTTTGTAATAAGTCTTTTTCGGAGGGAAGGGAGGTCTTCTTTGCATTCCCTTTTTCTTTAGAAATTTACCAAACTTTTTAACCAACAAACTTAGATTTTCTTCACTTACCTCGATGTTCTCTGAGCTTTCTTCATTTTCTTCATCATCATTGTCAAGTGTTGAGGAAGTGGCTTTGAGTGCTATCCCTTTTTTCTTTTTATCATTTTCTTCGCTTTGACTTAATCTGCTCAGTTCTAGTTCGTGCTCATGAAGTTTTCCAAAGAGGGTAGCTAGAGTCATTGTGGACAAGTCCCTCGATTCTGAAATAGTTGTTACCTTAGGTTGCCAAATCCTGCTAAGACATCTCAAAACCTTGTTAACCAAATCTTCGTTAGAAAAACTTTTGCCTAAAGATGCAAGATGTTTAACTATGTGGATGAACCTCTTTTGCATTTCCTGAATGCTTTCTCCTTGGTTCATTCTGAATAGTTCATATTCACGAGTTAGAGAATTGATTCTCGACCTCTTAACTTCACTAGTACCCTCATGGGTAACTTGCAAAGTGTCCCACATTTCCTTAGCAGTTTTGCAATTTGAAATTCTAAAAAACTCATCATATCCCAAAGCAGTAGTAATAATATTTTTGACTTTTAAATTAAATTGAACTTTTCTTTTGTCTTTATCAGACTATTTATTTCGTGGTATTTCGGTCCTTACACCATTGACCTCATGTATGGGTATAAAAGCGCCATTTTCGACAGCATCCCATACATCTAGATCAATAGCTTCGATGAAGATTTTCATTCTTTCCTTCCAATATGCATAACCATCCCCATTGAAAAAGGGTGGTCGATTTATGGAAGATCCTTCTGAAAAATCATTTGAAGAAGCCATATTCTCTTGAAGTTGCTAAGCTCTTTATACAAGAGTCTAGCTCTGATACCACTTGTTACCAAGTGGCTTCTAGTACTCAAGAGGGGGTGAATTGAGTATAAAACTTTTTCAAAAAACCTCCTTTTATCAAAAAATAATATTAAAAACTTAATAGATAAATGCACAGAAGGAGCGAGAAGAAGAAAAGAAACAATAAAGAGCAGCGAAAAATAAATATGCAGTAAATTAAATTGTATAAAATAAAGAGATTAAGAAGAGAGAAGCAGGCACAGTATTTATCCTGGTTCGACCACTAACCCACTTGTGGTCTACGTCCAGTCCTCGAAAGTCGAGATTTTTCACTAAGTATACAAGTTTCAATAGGTGCTTGCTACCGTTACACAAAAGAATAATTTTCACACACAGGGAAACTCTACCCTTGTGCTAAAGCCTCAGCCTGCAGGGATACCTCACCCTTTATACAAACCTTGAGGGATGCCTCACCCTCGATACAGAATATCAGAAAATAGATGAAGAGAAACTCTCACTCAGAGTAGGTAATACAAATTGAAGTGCTAATGGAGCTCTCATAGAAATATCTTAAAGTTTTTAATCAAAAAGAGCGTAGAAAATAATTTTCACAGATTAGAGCAACCAGAAAATAGTTCAGAGTTATGGGCAAAAAAATTCGTGACCCAAGGTTGCTATTTATAGGGAAAAACACTGAGATAGTCGTTTGGGTATAATTAAAACCATTTAAAACTAATTTAAAAGCTTGTCTATTTCCATATCTGTGATCGTGAGCTTCGTGTTTATTCGAATAGAAGAAAAGCTTATTCGAATAACACTGTGTTTGAAACCAACGTGAAAAGCCATCTGAAATGGGTTATTCGAATAACTAATGTGTTATTCGAATAACTCTGTTAAAACCAGAGTTCTAAAAACGAAGAGGTTATTCGAATAAAAGCTGAAATATCCGAATAAAGTTTAAAAGACAAGTTCAGATAGAAAAGGTTTATTCGAATAACGTTTGAGTTATTCGAATAACTCACTTAAAAGCACAGTTCTGAAAGACCTCAGTTATTCGAATAAAAGTCATGCTATTTGAATAATTTTTTTAAACACAGAATCTCGTAAAGGGTTTTATTCGAATAGACTAAGCTCTATTCGAATAAATCAGTGTAAAACAGATTTGGAGAAGATGTTTTAAAGATACTAAGTTTATTTAAAAACAAGTTTTATCTTTTCTTTCAAAAACAGAGAGATATCAAAGTGAGCTCCATACAACAAAACCTAAGTCCTAATGCTAATCAAATATAAACTTAGACTTGGTCTATTTATCATCTTCATTTAGTCTTCCCGTTTGTTATAATCAAAATAAGTCTTCAAAGGTATGCATCCAAACACACTTATAACATTTTAATTTACCTGTATTTTATTTTTAATTTATCTGCTTACTAACTTTTTAATTTATCAGCTTACTAACTTATTTGGTGGTCGGTTTATACCACACCCTTGTTAATATTTATTTGGTGGCTAGTTTATACCACATCTTTGTTAATATTTAATGAATGATTTATACTACTAGCTTGTACATTTTATTTTATGTTTTAAGTTACTTATTTATGCTTAATTGGTACCGTGATTTAAATTCTGGTCTTTTGGTTAAATTTAATCCTTGTACTTTACATATTAATTTGTTTGAATCATAATCACACACACCAAACACAATGATTGAAAATGAAAGTGTGCATGATGAACATGAAAATCAACCATTGTGAACCATGCGTGAGTATTTGCAACCATCTCGAAACTCTAGTTCATTATGTTTTATCTTTCCACTTGATGCTAATAATTTTAGATTCAAGCTATGTATGATTTCTTTACTTCTTAATTTTCATGGTTTAGAATCTGAAAACCCATATTTATATCTAAAAGAATTTGAGGAAGTATGTACTGCTTTTAATGATCAAACTGGCACTGAAGAGATTGTTAAGCTTAAATTGTTTCCTTTTTCTTTGAAAGATAAAGCAAAAACTTAGCTTAACACTTTGAAACCAAGATCAGTTGGCACATGGCAAGAAATGCAAGGTGAGCTTTTAAAGAAATTTTTTTCAACACATAAAACCAATACTTTGAAAAGACAAATCTAAAATTTTTCCCAAAATTCAAATAAAGCATATTTTCAAAGTTGGAAACATTTTAAAGATTTGTTGAATTTTTGCCGATATCATGGTTTTGAAAAATGACGCACTATAAGCTTCTTTTATGAAAGGTTAACACCTGAAACTAAATAATTTGTGAAAATAATATGCAATGGTGAGTTTCTTGATAAAGAACCTGAAGAAGCTTTAGACTATTTAGATCATTTAATTGAAAATTCTCAATCTTGGCATGATATTAATCCTTCTGAAAATTCAATTAGATATAACCTTGCAAATGCTAGTAAAGAAAAATATCATCTTAGTCAAGAAGAATATCTAAATGCTAAGTTTGCTAGTTTAGCTAGAAAGGTTGAAGTCATGGAATCAGGGAAGGTAAAAGAAATCAAATATGTGCAAAATAAAGAAATTTGTAGCATTTGTGATGAATTGGGACACTCAACAAATGAATGTCGATAAATTTCTATTTTTAAAGAAGTTGTGCATGAGTAAGTAAATGCAATGAATAATTTTAAAAAGTCATTCACTTCTTCTTTTTCAGATACATTTAATCCGGGATGGAGAAATCACCCGAATTTCAGCTAGAGGACCAACAATCAGGCACAATTTATGCAACCACCACCTCCTCAGGCACAATAGGACTCTCAAAATTCTCAAGGATATGCACCTTATGTCCCACCATATAGGAAAAACCTTGAAGGAACATTGCATGCATTCATAGAAAAATAAGAGGCCATTAATAACCAAAACACTCAATCCATGATTGACATAAAAGACACTATTGCTAAACTTTCTTCTACACTTGCCATTCACGAGAAAGAAAAATTTCCCTCTCAACCTCAACCAAATCCTAAGGGTTAGTACAGCCTAAATGAGGGTAGTTCAGATAGCCAACAAATAGATCAAGTCCAGTCAGTGATAACTCTTAGGAATGAAAAAGTTGTTGAAAAATAAATTCCTGAATTATGTGAGAAAGATGATGAATTAAGTCCCAAAGATGAGGAAAGAGTTGATAAACCATCTGGACAAAAGGAGACCAAACCTTTGCCTTCACCCCCGTATCCTCAAGCATTAAATAATTCAAGTAAAGTGAACCATAATAATGACATTTTTAAAATTTTTAAACAAGTGAATGTCAATATTCCTTTGTTATATGCTATCAAACAGATTCCTTGTTATGCCAATTTTTTTCAGGACTTGTGCACTATTAAAAGGAAACATAATGTGAAAAAGAATGCCTTTTTGACTAAATAGGTAAGTTTCATTATTCAGAACAATAATGCATTGAAATATAAAGACCCTGGTTATCCTACAGTTTCATGCATTATTGGAGAACATAAAATTGAACGAGCTTTACTTGATCTTGGTGCTAATGTTAATTTGCTTCCATATTCAATTTATCAGCAACTCAACCTGGGTGAGTTAAAATAACTTCTGTAACTCTTCTACTTGCCAATAGATCAATTAAAATTTCAAAAAGAATAGTGAAAGATATGCTGGTTCAAGTTGATAAATTCATATATCCTATAGATTTTATTGTCTTGGAAACTAAACCTATGAAAAATAGTAGCAATTCAATTCCTGTTATTTTAGGTCGCCCATTTTTAACAACATCTAATGCTTTGATAAATTGTAGAAATAGAGTTGTGAAGCTAACATTTGGAAATATGACACTGGAGCTTAATATTTTCAACATGTGCAAGCAACCATAAGAAGTCTATGATGGAAAGGAAAAATTGAAGGGATTGAGGCTATTATAGATGATCATCTTCAAACCAGGAGTTCTTCTGACCCATTAGAAATTTGTTTAATTAATTTATTTGATTCAGCTACACAATTAGATGATGATTTTTCTGAAATATGTTGTTTGTTTGACTGTACACAGGTAATGGAATACAAAGGATGGAAGCCAAGATTCGAAGAGTTAAAACCCATGAATGATGATACCCATGAAAAAGTACCCACACTGGAACTAAAGCCATTACCTGCTAGGTTGAAGTACACATTTTTGGGAGAAGAACAAAGCTTTCCAATGGTAATTTCCTCATACCTGACCAAAGAATAAAAAGTTATGTTGATAGAAGTACTTAAAAGGCATAATAGTGCAATTGGATAGACATTAAAGGACATAAAAGGTATTAATCCATTAATTTGTATACATAAAATACATTTAGAGGATAATGCTAAAACATCTCAAGAACCTCAAAGAAGATTAAATTCACACATGAAAGAGGTAGTTAGAGCTGAAGTTCTTAAATTACTTGATGTTAAAATTATCTATCCTATCTTTGATAACCAGTGGGTAAGCCCTACATAAGTTGTGCCTAAGAAATCTGGAACAACAGTGGTTGAAAATGAAAAAAGTGAATTAATACCTACTCAAGTCTCATCCAGTTGGTGCGTGTGTATTGATTTTAGAAAATTGAATGCAGTCACTAGGAAAGATCATTTTCCCTTGCCATTTCTTAGAAAGAGTAGCAGGACATCCCTACTATTATTTTCTTGATGGTTATTTAGTGTATAATCAAATACCAATTGCATTAGAAGATCAAGAAAAGACCACTTTTACTTACCCTTTTGGAGCTTTTGCATATAGAAGAATGCCTTTTGGTTTTTGTAATGCTCCGACAACTTTTCAAAGATACATGTTAAGTATTTTCAGTGACATGATTGAGCATTATTTAGAGGTTTTCATGGATGACCTGATAGTTTTTGGAAATTATTTTGAAAATTGTCTTGATAATTTGGAAAAAAGTTCTTAAAAGATGCGAAGAAAAATGATTTGTGTTAAATTGAGAAAAATGTCATTACATGGTTACCTCAGGAATAGTGCTAGGTCATGTGATATCTTCTAAGGGCATTGAAGTTGATAAGGTTAAAGTTGAATTAATTGCTCATTTGCCTTCCCAAAAATAGTTAGAGAGGTTTGTTCTTTTTAAGGACATGCAGGATTTTACACAAGATTCGTGAAGGACTTTAGTGCCATATCTAGACCATTATGTAATCTTCTGACAAAAGATGCACCATTTAATTAGGCCCAAGATTGTAAATTTTTTTTTGAAAAATTAATCAGTATTTTGACATCTACTCTTATCATGCAATCCCCTGACCGGTCTTTGCCTTTTAAGTTGATGTGTGATGCTAGTGATTTTGCTATTGGCACTGTTTTAGGACAGAGAAAGGAAGGTAAGTCTCATGTAATTTATTATGCAAGTTGAACTTTGAATAGTGCACAAATGAATTACACCACTATTGAAAAAGAACTACTTACTGTAATTTTTACATTGGACAAATTTTGAGCCTATTTAATTAGTTCTTCTATTGTTGTTTTCACTGATCATGCTACTGTTAGATATTTAATGTCTAAGCAGGATGCCAAACCTAGGTTGATACGGTAGATCTTATTGCTTCAAGAATTCAACATCACAATAAAAGACAAGAAAGGAGCTGAAAATGTTATTGCAGATCATTTGTCCAGACTTACAATAGGCTCATCTTTTGATAACACACCTATCAATGATTCTTTTCCTGATGAATTTTTATTTTCTGTTAATTCTATGCCTTGGTTTGCTAACATTGTCAATTTTTTTGTAACAGGTAAGATGTCGCCTCAATGGACGCACCAAGACAAAAAAAAGTTTTTGATTGAGGTGAAAATTTTCTATTGGGATGATTCATATTTGTTCAAATATTGTCCTGATCAAATTTTTTGGAGATGTGTACCCAACAATGAAGTAAGTAGTGTCATTAAATTTTGTCATTTAGAAGCATGTGGAGATCATTTTTCTTCAAAGAAAACAGCTGTGAAAATCTTGCAATGTGGATTTTATTGGCCCACTTTATTTAAGTACAGCTATATTTTTTGTAAAAGTTGTGAAAATTATCAGAAATTGGGTTTCATTTCTAAAAGAGACATAATGCCTTTGAACCCTATCATTGTCATTGAAATTTTTGATTGTTGGGAAATTGATTTCATAGGTCCATTTCCATCATCATTTGTATTTGTGTATATTTTGGTTGCATTTGATTATGTCTCAAAATGGATTGAGGTGATTCCATGTCGACACAATGATCACAAAATTGTTCTTAAATTTTTAAAAGAAAATATTTTGAGTCGATTTGGAATCCCTTGAGCTATCATCAGTGATGGGGAAAAACATTTTTACAATAAACCATTTAAATCTTTAATGAAGAAATATGGCATCACACACAAAATTGTTACCCCTTATTGTAATGCCCCTTTTTGAGGAGGGAACGTCACACCATAACCACGAAATGGAAATAAAATGCATAAACTAAGACCCGATTCATTATAATATAGATAAGCCTACTTTTGTTGTAATCGTACAAATGATCTGGTGAATTCTTTTTTTTTTTTTGTACTAAAAATCAAATAAGATGATAAAACATAGTTACAGCAAAAAGTAACATGAGAAGTAAACCATACATTCATATATTATACTTATATATATATTTATATCATACTTGTTTAGATACATCACCAGATATGCGAAAGGTAAAAGTTTTACGTGCCCCAAAATGATTACACATTTGCAGCCCACCAAAAAGACAAAACACCAGGCCCCCAAAAGATTTATAGATAGCCATCAGCAGCTACCAACAACATCAGCCCCTAAAGCGAATGAGAAGGAACTGTAGATGGATCCTCCTCAGGGTCTTCCTCGTCAGAGGAAATCCTCATCGGAGCAACCGAGTTACGAGTGGGGGCTCGTGCAGAGGATAAGAAAGAATCCTCTCGTGGGAAGTAATAGCGTTCACCCCACATATCACGTATGGACAAGTAAAACTCTAAATGTAAGTGAGCATTAAAAGTAAAGATAGGCAGATCATAATGTCCCCAAGCCAGAGACACAGTCACATCTCCAAGGTAGATGCAGCGATCCCTACTTAGGTTAATGTGCCAGCAGTCCGAACCTCCATGAAAGGTCAATCTCGCATAACCCAAAAAATCGCGTGGATGGGACACCATTACCAAACAGGAAACTAATCAATATCAGGCCAGAAGCCAGGGAATTTGTGCACTTCCCCTTCTTCTCCGACGTCTTCAGAGAAACACATAAATAAACAGAATAGCAAAAATACAGAAAAGAGGTAAGACATCCTACATTCAATACCAATTATGGCAGTAAAGAAATAGAATGGCGCAAAATGCCCACATAGCATTTCAGGAGTAATAATCAGCATCAATAAGCAATTAGTAAACAACTTAACAAATCCAAGCAGTTATAACATCAATGAGCCAACAGTTCCAATCATTGTATAAATAAATGCCAATTAATATGTTGACCTACTATGCACGTGCACATGATATCAAAATCCTCCTCTATGGAGCTAGACATAAACATCGAAGAGAATGATCAGGAGACATGTCTGTAACTCGGCTTCCGCGGCCAACAAGTGCTATAATTTCTCAATTTATCAACGTGCACATCATGGCATTGTACAAGACATTCTAACCTAGATCGCGATATAGGACAGTGTCTCGGTCCGGATCGTTGGTGTGTTTGCATCGGTCTATCCCACGACCCAGAGGAACTACCAACCGACCATTGTGAGACATCCACACCCCGATGGCCCCAAGGTCAACATTATGACCTACACTAGTCTATTCGCACCCGCACATAGGTGTGATTCAATCTGCAAGGCAACACGGCCTTAACAATAGTCCATCGGACTTTCACAATGCATGATAACTCAATGCATATTCATGTATATTCAACAATGATATACTTTTCTATAGCATGCCACAATTTGGCCAAGTTAAAATCAACAAAGTCTAGGTCCCACTCATGGACCCACAATACATATTATCAACTTCTCAAATATGATAATACACTTTTAAAGTTCATTATGGAGTTTCACTTTAATCTAACATTTCTTATAAAATCTTTCTCTAGAGGAATTTGGTGTGTGAAATCCGCAAGTGTACGGTTTCACCGTCAAGTAATAAAAAGATCGAATCCACAGGGACTGTATCTATGAATACCAATTAATTAATTAATTTAATTTAATTAAACAAAGGAGATAAAATTATTGAGTGATAAGAATGTAGTAACCAAGCAATTAAATAAATAAATATTAAAGTGCAAAATAGAGAACAAAAACAACAAGTTATTAAGAGAGGTTTTTCAGATTCAAGAAAACTTCTAGGATTGGGGGTAACCACAATGATAAAAGACAAATCCTAATTGAAATTTAATTAAAGGTGAATTACCCTATATTAGTTAATGCTCTTTCTTAAGTGACAAGAACTATGCCCAATTAAACTAATTCCTACTCTCGTGGTAATTGAATTTAATTTGAACTCATTACACGTTATGGTAATTCATTAAATCCTCGAAAGGTTAAACCTACTCTTGTGATTTAGACCTTAAGTTCAATTCTTATAGTTCCAACACTTAGGTTTACTTCTCAATACATCCCTAAATGTCTATGGGATGCAAATATGTGACCAGCAAATTCACATGAATAAGCACAATAAGGATTGAATCAAAGAACATTCATGATTAATAAAAAAGAGTAAACCAAGTCAATTAATCATCATCAATATATCAAAGGGCATTGCCCAATCCTAGAAACAAAGAGAACTGCTCAGACATAGAGAAGAAGAAACCAGAAATCTTATTCAAGGACATCCAAACTCGTGGCTAAGGGAAAAGAGAGGAGAGAGATGAAGATCTAGAGCCTCTAAACGTGCCTCCTCCAAACAGAAATTGGAACCCTAAAATTGTATTCAGAACATCTATTTATACCCCTAGGGTTTTAACTGGCCTTAGCCCCTAAAAGAAATAAAAAATAAAACTTAAAAACTATCTCGTACTACGATCCATGGCCGTGGAAAATTCCACGGGCTGGCCGTGGATTTCTCTGCCACAGGACAATTCTGCATAAGCTTGAATTCCACAATCGTGGAACATTCCATAGGCTGGCCGTGGAATTCTCTAGAGTTTATCTTTTGCTTCTTCAAGCTGCTGCTCGATCCATGGCTGTAGCAAATTCCACGGGCAGGCCGTGGATCTCTCTAGAATGAGCTTTTTGCCCCTGTTTGCTATCTGTAAAGCTCCAACTTTAACCATGCAAGCTTTCCACCCATTTCAAGGCCAATTTACCACTAATCCTACACAACAACACCAAAAATACCGTAGTTATCCGAACTAAAGGAAAAATAAATTAAAAAAAAACTAAAATGTCTAAAATGCCTAAAAATGCATACAAAATAAGAACAGAATATGATGTTGTTTCACACACATCAAATCCCCCTAAGCTTAAGATTTTGCTTGTCCCCAAGCAATTACTAATGCCAAACCAAGAAGTGAGATCAAGAGACATTTATAAATGAGGAACTCGAGAAAACATCCAACCAAGCAATAGGCAAAGGCAAACCAAGTATTAGAGAGGTAATCAAAATCAAGTCTAATTAGAGGCTAAAGTTATCAGAAATCATGCTCCTCACTAAATTAGGTTCACTCTACTAACCACACTCAAAGTGTTTAAGGGTGAAGACAATGCGCTCAAGATTCCTCAAAGAAACAGCACTTCCATAAGCTTGATAAGAAACCAAATTTTCACTAATAATCAGCATGCATGCAAGAATCAAAAGGTCTTTCAAGGGTTATAATGGGGCCATGGAAATGATGTTAGGTAGGGTAAAGAAAGAAAGGTATGCACAGGGGGTTAACAAAATTTTCAATAAGTACAAGAAATCTAATAGATCATAAATAGAGCAAGGGCATTTTTCAATCAAGAGTATAACTCCACATTTCCAAGCATTTTCTTCCTTACTTTTCCTTCTTATCTTTCTCTTCTTTTTCAAGCTTTCATCTTATGATTTTCTTTTATTTTTTTTCCTTTTTCATTCTTTTTTTATTGGAGAATAGAGAAGGCTAAAAAACATATGATTTCTAACACAACTTTCAAACCCAATTTGCTTCATTTAATATTCTAAATGATTACCGACAATGTATCATCATAGGCATCAAGAAAATCAATTATACAATAAGCTCAAAATGGACAACTAGTGGATGAAAATATGACAATTATTTCAGAAGGCCAGAAAAAATACCTAAGATGCCTTAATCACATTCAAACATACAAACAAAATTTTTGCCTCAAAATGGTTTCAAATCAAGTTCTAGAGCATAAAATCAATAAGGAAATATCACTCAACACAAAGAATGGGAGCAAAAATCATATAGTGCATACATCCCATACAGGCTCAAAACTCACATTTAGAGGTTCAAAAATCAATTAAAAGCACAAATTCAGAGAACATATGCTAATTAGCAACTATCAAGTAATCACATCCACTATCAATTAAAATAATGCCTGTTGCCTACCACAAGAATCAACAAGTTGGGTTCCAAATTAATACCATCTCAAATTCCTCAAAAGAGAGGGGCACAAAGTTCAACCAAAAAGTCGAGAGATATGATGGTATGAAAATGCAATAAGAATATGCAATGTAATACGAGACATGAGAATGCATGAAACTAATGATCTACACTAATGATCTACAATGAAAATGAAAATAAAAATACCCTCAAGCTTAGAACTTACATTGTCCCCAATGTAAAAATCTATAACTAGAGAAGGGAGTAATGAAAAGAACTCACTACGGTGGTGGAAAATCTTCTAGTGTTCAATCCATGGCAATGGAATTTTTCATGGGCTGAGTGTGGAACTTTTTGACTTCACTCTGCTTCTAATTTGAGCTTTAAAAAGGGTCAAACCTAAACAAGATCCATGAGATAAAGATCAAACCAACAATCCAACACATAAAATCAGAAGAGAAAGAAGAAATTAAAAGGAAAAAATAAAGAAACTTGGGTTGCCTCCCAAGAAGCACTTATTTAAAGTCATTCGCTCGACTTTGGTCTGGTTTCTGTGCTCAGGTGATGTCAACGGAGTAGTGCTCAATCCCCACTCCTTCAAAGTGTTTCACTCTCTAGGCATTTATCATGAAAGGCTCATGGCCTTCTTTCTTCGCCTCAAGCACACTATAGGATAAAACTCGAACAATCTCATATGATCCTAACCATTTCGACTATAACTTACTAGGATAGAAATGCAGAAGTGAGTTATTGACAAGAACTTTATCCCCAAGTTTAAATTCATGCTTCTCGACAAACTTGTCATTTTGCTTCTTAGGTCCTTTCTTGTAGGGCTTGGACTTCTCAAATTTTGTGGTACCCCTGGGTAAGGTCTTTTCTAGCATAGCATCAGTCACTGATTCCTGCATACTTGAAAGCACAACATTATCCACAACTTTAGTAGCATCTATGCGATTACATGAATTTAAGGAATTAGAATTACTTTCAGAATTAAAAACATCAAAAACTACTTCCTCATCATTCAATCGCAAAGTCAATTTCCCTTCGTGAACATCAATGATCGCCCTTCCAATGGCAAGGAATGGACGCCCAAGTATGATCAGCATTTTAACATCAGCTTCTATGTCTAGTACAACAAAATCCACTAGAATGTAAAACTTACCCACTCTAATAGGAACATCCTCCAAGATGCCTACGAGGTATTTGATAGGCCGATATGCCAATTCAAGGGAGATAGTTGTGGGTTTTAGTTCACCCACCTCTAACTTCTTACACACGAAAAGAGGCATAAGACTGACACTAGCCCCCAAATCACACAGAGCTTTATCAAAATTTGTGTTACCAATCAAACAAGGAATAGAGAAGCTACCTGGGTCTTTTAGCTTAGGAGGCAATTTATTTTGAATTAAAGCACTACACTCCTCAGTTAAAGCTACTATCTCATATTCCTCTAGCTTTCTCTTATTAGACAAAATGTCCTTAAGAAATTTAGCATAGGTAGGCATTTGTTTCAACGCCTCAGTGAAGGGTACATTAATGTACAATTTCTTAAGGACCTCTAGGAACTTCCAAATTGCCTATCTAACTTGGCCTTAGCCAATCTTTGAGGGAAGGGAACTGGGGGTTGGTATGGTTCAGGGGGTACATACTTAGACACATTCTCATTAGTTTTCTCTTCTTCTAAAGGTTGTGTCTTAGTCTTATTTTCCTCATTTCCTTTATCTTTTCACTCTCCTCCTTACCCTTGGGATCCTCTAATTTCTTTCCACTTCTCAAACTCACAGCCTTACAGTGTTCATTACCTGGATTTATTTCAGGTTAACTAGGAAACTTACCCTGTTGTCTATGTGAAGTGCTTGCTTGTTAGGCAATCTGGGTTTCCAACATCTTATTATGAATGGCCAAATTGTCAACCTTAGCTGATAACTCTTTAATGGCTTCAGTCACAATATGCCCATGTTGCCTAAACTCCTCATTCTATTTAGATTGACTCTCAACAAAGTTCTCAAGGAGGGACTCAAGTCTAAATTTTTGTACCTGTTAGAATCCAGAAGAAGGTTTGACATTACCTTGCCCAGCTTGGTATTGACTATTCCGGTAGGAGAAGTTAGGATGTGACTTCCAACCGGGGTTGTAAGTTTGAGAATATGGATCATTCCTCCCCTTTTGGTTGTAGTCATGAAAATTGTGGCATGATTCCACTTGCTCCACTGGTGCACCTTGTGAGGAGCCAATTCCAACTTGGTATTCGACACCTATGTGTCCCTGTGCTCCACAAATCTCACAAAAATTGTTAGAAGCACCTATGACATTAACATGAGCTTTTTCAAGCATGTTAAAACGTTTATTCAAAGAATCAAATTTTGACATAATCAAATCAACACCGTCTAGCTCAAACTTACCTCTTGAGAATTTTCTTGGGTTATGACCTCTTTCATTTTCCTATTAGTGATGATTTGTAGCAACACTCTCAATGATCTCATAAGCTTCTGTTAGCCTTCTATTCATCAAAGCTCCACTAGCTGCGGAGTCAAGAGACACCTTCGAAGAATATTCTAGACCATTGTAGAAGGTGTGGACGATTAACCATTTTTCTAACCCATGATGTGGGCAGGCTTCCAGCAAAGCCTTATATCTGTCCCAAGCTTCCGACAATGACTCTCCATCTTTCTGAACGAAGCTTGTGATTTGGGTCCTAAGATGAGCAGTCTTGGAAGGTGGGAAGAATTTGTTCAAGAAAGCTTGCTCCAATTGGTCCCAAGTAGTGATTGTCTCAGCAGGAACAAACTTCAAGCAAGCTCTAGTTCTATCTCTCAATGATAATGGAAACACACGGAGATGAATAATATCAACAGAGGCGCCTTCAATCTTGAGGGTCTCACAGAACTCTAAGAACATATCCACATGATCATTCAAGTCCTCTGATGGTAATTCTCCAAACTGGTTCTGCCTTATCATAGAGAGTAAAACAGGTGGTATGGTGAAGTGTCTAGCTTCAATGTCTAGACGAGCAATTCCAGATCGCAAACCCCGAGCATTAGGGGCTGCATACTATTTTAGCGGTCTATTATCCTCAGGTTCAGCCATGACAAGCGTTGGTTCAGGTATTTCTCTCACTCCTTGCCTTTGTTGTTTTCTCCTTCTACGAAAAGTTCTTTCAATTTCAGGATCTGCTTCAATAAGAATGTCAGAACGTCTAGTACTTTACATAAACAAGAGAAATTACCTACAGAGAGTCAAAGAAAAAACAAGAAAGTAAGAATATGATAAAAAGAAAAAGGTTTAAAATAATTAAATTAAAAATTAAATTGATATTAAATAAAAACATAATCCCCAACAACGGCGCCAAGAACTTGGTGTGTGAAATCTGCAAGTGTACAGTTTTATCGTCAAGTAATAAAAAGATCGAATCTAGAGGGACTGTCTCTATGAATACCAATAATTAATTAATTCAATTAAATTAAACAAAGGGGATAAAATTATTGAGTGATAAGAATGTAGTAACCAAGTAATTAAATAAATAAATATTAAAGTACAAAATTGAGAACAAAAACAGCAAGTTATTAAGAGAGGTTTTTCAAATTCAAAAAAGCTTCCAGGATTAGTGGTAACCACAATGATAAAAGATAAATCCTAATTGATAACCTTTTTATTAAAATTAAAATTCAATTGAAGGTGAATTATCCTAATTTAGTTAATGTTCTTTCTCAAGAGACAAGAATCGTGCCCAATTAAATCAATTCCTACTCTCGTGGTAATTAAATTTAAATTGAACCCATTACGCTTTATGGTAATTCATTCCTCGAAAGGCTAAACCTACTCTAGTGATTTAGACCTTAAGTTCAATTCGTATGATTCCAACACCTAGGTTCATTTCTCAGTATGTCCTTAAATGTCTATGAGATACAAATATGTGCCCAACAAATTCACATGAATAAGCGCAATAAGGATTGAATCAAAGAACATTCAAGATTAAACAAAAGGGGTAAACCAAGTCAATTAACCATCATCAATGTATCAAAGGGCATTGCCCAATCCTAGAAATAAAGAGAACTACTCAGACATGCAGAAGAAGAAACCAGAAATCATATTCAAGAACATCCAAACCCTAGCCAAGGGAGAATAGAGGAGAGAGATGAAGATCTAGAGCCTCCAAACGTGTCACCTTCAAATCGAAATTAGAACCCTAAAATTGTATTCAGAATATCTATTTATACCCTTAGGGTTTTAACTGGCCTCAGCCCCCAAAAGAAATAAAAAATAAAACTTAAAAACTGTCTCGTATTGTGATCCACGATTGTGGGAAATTCCACGGGCTGGCTATGGATCTCTCTACCATGGGACAATTCTGCATAAGCTTGAATTCCATGGGCTGGCCATGGAATTCTCTGAAGTTTATCTTTTGCTTCTTCAAGCTGCTGCTCAATCCATGGCTGTGAAAAATTCCACAGGCAGGCCATGGATCTCTCTGGAATGAGTTTTTTGCCCCTGTTTGCTATCCGTAAAGCTCCAACTTCAACCTTGCAAGCTTTCCACCTATTTTAAGGCCAATTTAGCACTAATCCTACATAACAACACCAAAAACACCGCAGTTATCCAAATTAAAGGAAAAATAAATAAAAAGAAAGAAACAAAAATGCCTAAAATGCCTAAAAATGCATGCAAAATAAGAACATAATATGATGTTATTTCACACACATCAGAATTCTCTTGTAATTCTCATTCAATCTCTATTTCTCTTAAATTAGCCAAGTCCTTTACTCAAATTAAATCATATTCACTTAGAACATTATTCTAAGGTTCTCAAGTCTCACACTCACTCTTGTTCTTCCCTTAAGTTCAAAAATTATTTTAGGTCATCAAATAAATTTCTTTCCATCACATTGTTAATTACTTAATACTTAATTTCTTAAGTTCCAAGGTTACCCAAAAATTATAGATTTGAACCCCAAAAATAACCTAAAATAATTTTTGGGTTGCTCTATTAATTATTATTCACTTGATTAGTTATGTCTCCACTTGTTACAAAATTTTAACCATGAACACCCTATTGCAGGGGGTATGGCTGTGAGCCTCATTAAGGGGAGCAAGGAACCCTTGCTTCCAATTCATATTTCCAATTCATCAAAATTAATCCAAGATCATCAACATATACAAATACAACCAATAAAACCGCATAGAGGAAATTAATACAAAGATCTTTAGAAAAACACATAACTAAGAGAGTAACCCTAATATGTTTTTCTCACAACTAACACACAAACAAGTTTCCTACTACCAATAGAGGTTGAAGTGGATAATCTTCTTCTTACCAAGAGAAAAATGAGAAAAGAAACCTTCTTGATTGCTCTTTGTAAATTTGGCCAAGCTCCTCCAAAAACCCTAAGAATCACAACTCATCAAATCAACACCAAGACTTGAGGAAGAAAGGATCATTAGTCATGGTGGTGGCCATGGAAATGAAAAAGAAGAAGAGAAGGTAAAGAATCAAGAACATTACTTGAAAGCTTCAAGCTTTGAGGCTTGAAGAAGATGATGAAGATGGAAGCTTTTTAGGTAAATTCCAACTAGAAAGAGGTTTAGAATGTGATGGAGTTCAAGAAAATGTGGTTACTTGGAATTTTGCAATCACGGAGGTGTGAAGAGAGGGTGAGGCCATGAGGTAGGAGATGAGAGGAAAAAGAGAGAAAATGTGAAGGAGAAAGTGAGAGAAGAAAATGTAGAGAGAGAAAGTGATAGCTTTTGGTGATTTCAAAATTAGAAATGAAAAGTGATAAAGTGAAAAGCTAATTTTTGGCTCCAAAATGGGCCTTATTGCCGTGGAGTTACATGGGAGAAAGGGAGATTGGCTTCTCCAACAAGCCAATAGGAAGGTGCTAAGAAGTTTCCTCCAAAGCTTCTTTAATAAGCCAAAACTTACCTTTTTGAAAAGTCAACGATGATGTCACTTGTGTGATGTCATCAAGGTGATGTCACACAAAGTGAACACTCTAGAACAGATAATTAACACTCTACTAGAGCTATTATCCAGTGGACAAAAGTTACCGTTAACAAAAATAATATTTATTATTCATCGGATAATTTCACAGTACAGCGATTTTATTTATTAGATAAAATCTTAAAAAAGGTAAACCTCGTAAATTGTGTCCAATCTCGAGTTTAGTAAGATCTCCCATCGACGTTTCCACAATTCAAGGTTTACCAACCTCGGAGAAAATATTTCATTTTCTCGACTCTGCTCAGCGCGCACGTAAATTGAAAAATATATTAAAATAATCAATAGTTACGAAAAAATCCAAAAAAATTCACAAAAATCATAAATATTTTAAAATGACTATTTATCATGAAACAAATAATTTTTGGGATATTACAACTCTCTCCTTATTAAAAAAAATTTCATCCTCGAAATTTTTATACTTTAGAACAGTTATGGATGTTGCTCCTTCATCTTGTCTTCTAACTTCCATGTTACATCTCCGGTCGTTTCATTCCAGATCACTTTTACCAAAGGGATTTCCTTCCCTCTGAGTTGCTTTACTCTCCTATACCAATGAGATTTCCTTTCCTCTGAGTTGCTTTACTCTCCTATCTTCAATCCTTACAGGAGGTGCCTCATAGGTTAAGTTCTCTTTCAATTGTACTGTGTTCAGTGCTATGACATGGCTCAAGTCAGGAATATATTTTCGCAATTATGACACATGAAAGACATTGTGAAGGTTAGAAAGAAAAGGTGGTAGGACTATTTGGTAAGGTCCAAGGAATTTGGGAGTAAGTTTTCTAAATTTTAGAACTCGGCCGACCCTAGTCGTAGGCGTGACTTTCAAAAACACATACTCACCTTCCTCAAACTCAAGAGGCTTTCTTCTTTTGTCTGCATAGCTCTTCTGTTGACTCTGAGCTATCCTCATATTTTCTTGAATCATCTCGACTTTCTCAGTCGTTTGTTGTATAAGATCAGACCTAATAGTAATGCACTCTCCGTCTTGGTACCAACACAAAGGTGTTCTGCACCGTCGTCCATATAAAGCTTCATAGGGTACGATCCCTATGCTTGAATGAAAATTATTGTTATATGTGAACTCTACCAATGGTAAAACTTCATCCTAACTTCCAATCTATTCTAAAGCATAAGCTCTGAACAAATCCTCCAATGATTGAATCGTCCTTTCTGATTGATCATCGGTTTGAGGATGATAAACAGAACTCAATCGTAGTTTCGTTCCCAACGCTCCTTGCAAACTTTGCCAAAACTTTGATATGAACCTTGGATCTCTATAAAAAATAATACTGGTAGGCACACCATGCAGCCTAACGATCTCACCAATATACAGCTGAGTCAACTTCTCCATGTTGTACCTTATGTTGATTGGTAAGAAATATGCTGACTTCATGAGTCGATCAACGATTATTCATATTGAATCATAACCTTTTTTGGTCTTTGGTAATCCAACAACAAAGTCCATCGCAATACTATCCCACTTCTATTCGAGAATAGCTAGGGGTTGCAATATTCTTGACAGTCTCTGATGTTCAACCTTTGCTTTCTGACAAATCAGACAAAATGACACACATTTGACAATATCAACTTGATACATATTGGTTATTCGCAATATCAACTTGCTTATGTGAGCGTGTTCGAGAATATACTTTCTAAGTTCTTAATCCCTGAGTATGCAAATTCTACCTTTGAATCTTAGGATTCCATCAGTTCCTTCCTCAAATGTTGTCACACCGCCTTGCTTCATTAGCTCCGTTTCTTCTTGCAAAAACTTATTAATTTTCTGTTTCTCTCGGATGTCTTCCATTAGGTCATTTGAAATAGTGGCCATGTTCTTGCAAATCTTCCTCGATGCCAATCCCACAAAGGACCATACATCCCTGAATTGCTCTATCAAATCTTTTTCCTTGACCATCATAGCAGAGATACTGAGCATCTTCCTACTTAAAGAGTCTGCCACAACGTTTGCCTTTCTAGGGTGATATAGAAGTTGAAAATCATAATCTTTCAGAAATTCCAACCACCTTCGCTATCTCATATTCAACTCCTTTTGGTCATACAAGTACTTCAAGCTCTTGTGGTCGCTAAAGACATTGAACGTGACCCAATAAAGAAAATGCCTCCATATCTTCAAAGTAAATACCACAACTGCTAACTCTAGGTCATGTGTTGGGTAGTTCTTCTTATGCACTCGCAACTGTCTCAAAGCGTAAGCCACCACTTTTCTATTTTGCATAAGCACACCCTAATCCTTGGTATGAGGCATCGTAATACACTTCGAAGGGTTCACTTGGATCAGGTAGAACTAACACTGGTGAAGTAGTTAGTCATCTCTTCAATTCTTAGAAACTTTTTTCGCAAGCATTAGTCCACTCAAAGGCTTGATTCTTTCTCGTGAGCTGAGTAAGAGGCCCTGCTATCTTAGAGAATCCATCAATGAATCTCCGATAGTATCCAGCTAATCCCACAAAGCTCTAAATTTCTGTCACTATCTTCGGCCTTTCCCATTGCAGAATCGCTTCCACTTTTGACGGATCCACTACAATCCCTTCCTTCGAGATCACATGACCCAAAAACTTAACTTCTTCCAGCCAAAATTCACACTTTAACAGTTTGGCGTACTGTTTCTTCTCATTCAGAATCTAAAGAACTATACTGAGGTGTTCAGCATGATCCTTCTGATTTTGAGAATAGATCAGAATATCGTTAATGAAGATAACAACAAATCTGTCTAAGTAAGGATGAAAGATTTTGTTCATGTAGTCCATGAATATGGCAGGTGCATTCGTTACACTAATTGGCATCACAAGATATTCGTAATGACCGTAACAGGTATGAAAAACTATTTTAGGAATATCCTCGACCTTCACTCGAATCTGATGATATCCCGATCGCAGATTGATCTTAGAGAATACTGCTGCTCCTTTCAGTTGATCCATCAAGTCATCTATCCTCAGAAGTGGATACTTATTCTTGATTGTGTCCTTATTCAGCTGGCGATAGTCCACACACAATCGCGAAGTCCCATCCTTCTTTCTGACTAGCAACACTGGTGCTCCCTATGGTGATACACTGGGTCTAACAAACTATTTTTCCAAGAGTTCTTCTAACTGCTTCTTAAGCTCAACTAACTCTAATAGTGACATCCTGTAGGACGCTATAGATATAGGACCATATTCAGGCACAAGATCAATGGTGAACTCTATCTCCCGCTCTGGCAGTAAACCAGGTACGTCATCAGGAAAGACTTTAGGAAATTCATTAGCTACCGAAATAGCATCCAAATTTATCTTACTCTTGACTTCTAAAGAAAAAAATAACATGTATCCCTGAGCTCCTTCTTTCAAGAAAGCTCGAACTTGGTTGGTGGTAAAAAACTAGAAACTTCATCCATAGGAAAAACTATGGTTTTACTAGAATAGCTTAATAGGATATGGTTAGAAGACAATCAATCTATTCCTAAAATTATGTCTAATTGGGAAAAAGGTAAGCAGATCAAATCAACAGAAAAGATTCGACCCTCAACAATTAAAGGACAATTTAAACAAACTTTGATGGTAACAACAGGTTTAGCAGTAAGGGTAGAAACAGTCAAGTCAAAAGGTAAGGAAGACACAGGTAAACCAAGTCGTCGCACACAGTCATAAAAAATGAAAGAGTGGGTTGCCCCAGAGTCATACAGTACAATCAAAAGATTAACTCCTATAGTACCCTCTCCTTGTATTAGATCTTCAGATTCAGAGGCTTCCGCTCCACTTATAGTGTAGACTCGGCCTCCTGCCTGTGGTTTTGTAGCTCGTGTAGTGTTGATTGAAGGCTCTATCTTAGCTTGATTGTAGTCCCTAGAGACGTGTCTGGGTTTTCCACATCGAAAATAGATTATTCCTTTGATGGTACAATCCCTTGTTAGGTGGTGTTTCCCGCACTTCAAACATTTTGGTGAAAACGCCACATTTTGACTAGTTCGATTTCCACCAAAACCTCCGCTGGAGCCTCCACCAGATAACTATTTCTGACTTCCTAGTGGTCGGGAATAGGGTTTCTTCTGAAAGTGGTTTGCATTATTGCCACCTCCTCTTTGGAACCTAGTAGGTCCAAAGTTATGATTCCTCGTGTCCCGCGCCTGATCCAGCTCTTCCACTCAGTGACACGTGTCCAACAGCTCTGAAAACTAGTTGATCCTCAAGGTTATGATCACTCTTTTCATGTCATGCCTCAATCTTTCCTCAATTTTTTGACATTTCCAGACCTCGTCCGGATGGTGTTAGAAATACGTTAAAATTTTGGACAAACTCTCGAACCACGCAGCATACTCGTTGAAAGTCAAGTTCCCTTGCCTCAAACTAAGGAACTTCATCTCTTTAGCATGCCTTGCACTTGCTGGGAAATACTTCTCTAAGAATTTATCCTTGAATACCTCTCAAGTGATTACTCGACCTTCAGCTTCTAGTAATCTCTGTGCTCTGTTCCACTAATCTTGCGCATCTTCGATCAGCATAAAAGCAGCATAGGTTACCTTCTTGTCATCGGCACAGTTCATGCCTTTGAAAATTTTCTCCAGCTCCTTGATCCAAAGACTAGCCTTCTCTGGATCAAATTCTCCTTTAAACTGAGGAGGGTTGTTACGGCAGAACTCTAACAGATTTTGATCATTAGCTGAAACTTCTAGCTGTTGTGTAGCCCTTTCCTGCTGTTGAGCAGCTCTCTCAGTTTATTGTGCAATGACATCTGCCATTTGTTGCATTGCTTCAATTACTGCGGCCATGCCTCCACCACGTGCCATTTCGCTTTTTTAAGGTAGACTGAATGTAAACCACAAGGAAGAATTAAATATATCCTTTTGGAATACCAAACATAGAGAATCACACAACACAAACAAGACAGACCTAACCACAAAGACCTAAAAGAAAAGTTAAATCGGAGCTCTGATACCAAACTAGTGTAACGCCCCTTTTTGAGGAGGGAACGTCACACCATAACCACAAAATGGAAATAAAACGTATAAACTAAGACCCAGTTCATTATAATATAGATAAGTCTATTTTAGTTGTAATTTACAAATGATTTGGTGAATTCTTTTTTTTTTGTATTAAAACTAAAATAAGATGATAAGACATAGTTACAGCAGAAAGTAACATGAGAAGTAAACCTACATTCATACATCATACTTATATATATATATATTTATATTTATATCATACTTGTTTAGATACATCACCAGATATACAAAAGGTAGAAGTTTTACATGCGCCAAAATGATTACACATTACAGCTCACAAAAAAGACAAAACATTAGCCCCCCAAAAGATTTACAGATAGCCATCAGCGCTACCAACAGCATCAACCCCTAAAGCGAATGAGAAGGAGCCGTAGATAGATCCTCCTCAGGGTCTTCCTCATCAGCGGAAATCCTTATTGGAGCAACTGAGTTACGAGTGGGGGCTCGTGCAGAGGATAAGAAACAATCCTCTTGCGGGAGTAATAGCATTCACCCCACATATCACGTATGGGCAAGTAAAACTCAAAATACAAGTGAGCATCAAAAGTAAAGATAGGCGGATCATAAAATCCCCAAGCCAGAGATATAATCACGTCTCTGAGGTAGATGCAGCGATCCGTACTCAGGTTGATGTGCCAGTAGTCTGGACCTCCATGAAAGGTCAATCTCACATAACCCAAAAAGCCACACAGACAGGACACAATTACCAAACAGGAAACTAATCAAAATTAGGCCAGAAGCTAGGGAATTCGTGCACTTCCCCTTCTTCCCCGATGTCTTTAGAGAAACACATAAATAAACAGAATAGCAAAAATATAGAAAAGAGGTAAGACATCCTACATTAAGTACCAATTATGGCAGTAAAGAAACAGAATAATGCAAAATGCCCACATAGCATTTCAGGAGTAATAATCAGCATCAATAAGTAATTAGTAAATAACTTAAAAAATCTAGGCAATTATAACATCAATGAGGTAACAGTTCCAATCATCATATAAATAAATGCCAATTAATATGTTAACCCACTATGCACGTGCACATGATATCAAAATCCTACTCCATGGAGCTAGACACAAACATTAGAGAGAATGTTCAGGAGACATGTCTATAACTCGGCTGTCGCGGCCAACAAGTGCTATAATTTCTCAATTTATCAATGTGCACATCATGGCATTGTACAAGACATTCTACACTAGATCGCAATATTGGACAGTGTCTCGGTCTGGATCGTCAGTGCGTTTGCAGCGATCTATCCCACGGCCCAGAGGAGCTACCAATTAACCATTGTGAGACACCCGCACCCCGACGCCCCCAAGGTCAACATTATGACCTACACTAGTCTATTCGCACCCGCACATAGGTGTAATTCAATCTTCTAGGCAACATGGCCTTAATAATAGTCCATCGGACTTTTACAATGTATGATGACTCAATGCATATTCATTTATATTTAACAATGATATACTTTTCCATAGCATGCCATAATTTCGCCAAGTTAAAATCAACAAAGTCTAGGTCCCACTTATGGACCGACAATACATATTATCAAGTTCTCAAATATGACAATACATTTTTAAGGTTCATTATGGAGTTTCACTTTAATCTAACATTTCTTATAAAATCTTTCTCTAGAGGAATTCTTTTGTAATTCTCATTCAATCTCTATTTCTCTTAAATTAGCCGAGTCCTTTACTCAATTTAAATTATATACACTTAGAACATCATTCTAAGGTTCTCAAGTCTCACACTCACTCTTGTTCTTCCCTTAAGTTCAAAAATTATTCTAGGTCATCAAATAAATTTCTTTCCATCACATTATTAATTACTTAATACTTAATTTCTTAAGTTCCAAGGTTACCCAAAAATTATATATTTGAACCCCAAAAATAACACTAGAGGTCGTGAGCCTCCCAAGGGGTAAGAACTCAAATTTTTTCATTGCTCTATTAATTATTATTCACTTGATTAGTTATGTCTCCACTTGTTACAAAATTTTAACCATGAACACCCTATTGAAAGGGTATGGCCGTGAGTGTCATTAAGGAGAGCAAGGAACCCTTGCTTCCAATTCATATTTCTAATCCATCAAAATCAATCTAAGATCATTAACATATACAAATACAACCAATAAAACCATATAAAAGAAATTAATACAAAGATCATTAGAAAAACACATAACTAAGAGAGTAACCCTAACATGGGTTTCTCACAACCAACACACAAACAAGTTTCCCACTACTAATAGAGGTTGAAGTGGATAATCTTCATCTTACCAAGAGAAAAATAAGAAAAGAAACTTTCTTGATTGCTCCTTGTAAATTCGGCCAAGCTCCTCCAAAAACCCTAAGAATCACAACTCATCAAATCAACACCAAGGCTTGAGGAAGAAAGGATCATTGGTCATAGTGGTGGCCATAGAAACAAAGAAGAAGAAGAGAATGTAAAGAATCAATAATATTACCTTAAAGTTTCAAGCTATGAGGCTTGAAGAAGATGAAGAAGATGGAAGCTTTTTAGGTAGATTCCAACTAGAAAGAGGTTTAGAATGTGATGGAGTTCAAGAAAATGTGGTTAGTTAGAATTTTGCAATCATGGAGGTGTGAAGAGAGGGTAAGGCCTTGAGGTAGGAGAGGAGAGGAAAAAGAGAGAAAATGTGAAGGAGAAAGTGAGAGAAGAAAATGTAGGGAGAGAAAGTGATAGCTTTTGGTGATTTCAAAATTAGAAATGAAGAGCGATAAAGTGAAAAGATAATTTTTGGCTCCAAAATGGGCCTCATTGTCGTGGAGCTACATGGGAAAGAGGGAGATTGGCTTCTCCAACAAGCCAATAAGAAGGTGCTAGGAAGTTTCCTCCAAAGCTTCTTCAAGAAGCCAAAACTCACCTTTTTGAAAAGCTAACGATGATGTCACTTGTGTGATGTCATCAAGGTGATGTCACACAAAGTGAACATTCTAGAAAAGATAATTAACACTCTACTAGGGCTATTATCTAGTGGACAAAAGTTACTGTTAACAAAAATAATATTTATTGTTCATCGGATAATTTCATGGTGCAGCGATTTTATTTATCAGATAAACTATGCCCAACCTCAGGTTTAGTAAGATCCCCCATCGATGTTTCCACAGTTCAAGGTTTACCAGTCTCGAGAAAAATAATTTATTTTCCCAGCTCCACTCAGTGCACACGTAAATTAAGAAATATATTAAAATAATCAACAGTTTCAAAAAAATCTAGAAAAATTCACAAAAATCACAAATATTATAAAATGACTATTTATCATGAAACAAACAATTTTTGGGGTGTTACACTTATCACCCTTAGACAAGTGAACAATTAGAATTAGCAAATAGGGAGATTAAATAAATTTTGAAAAAAATAGTTAATCCAAATCGTAAAGATTGGTCTTTAAGATTAAACGATGCACTTTGGGCTTATCGTACTGCTTTCAAAACATCTTTGGGCATGTCACCCTATCAGTTAGTTTATGAAAAACCTTGTCACTTGCCTATAGAATTGGAGCATAAAGCATTTTGGGCCATTAAAGCTTTCAACTTAAATCTTGATGGTGCTTTCAAGTTACGCAAATTGCAATTAAATGAACCTGAGGAATTGAGAAATGATGCATATGAAAACTCAAAGATTTATAGAGTTAGAACAAAAGCGTTTCATGACAAATCAATTTTGAGAAAATCTTTTGAAATTAGTCAAAAAGTTCTGCTTTATAATTCTCGTCTTCACCTATTCCCTGGAAAATTAAGATTTAGGTGGACTGGTCCTTTTATTGTCAAACATGTGTATCCTCATGGGGCCATAGATATTGAGAACCCTAGGAATAGTAATGTATTTAAGGTCAATGGACAAAGATTCAAACCATTTCTGGAACATCAAGTTGTTGAGGTAGAATCTATCTCCCTTTCTAATCCTTGTTATGAGTAGAATTTATTTTAATTTTGTTTATTTCTTTTTGAAGTTCTTTGTGTTCCCAGTTAAGTGGCGGATAATGGTATTCCATGACTCTCAAGTCGGTTTGTTTTTCTGTTTTCCATAATAACTTATTCCTTCTCCTTCAAAATGGATGTCATTCTTTCAAATCTAAGAAAACATTTCCCTTCTTTTCCTCAAAATGCTCTAACAAAAATCTACAAAGCTAGGTGTGAAAGACTAAGACTGTTAATTCATAAGGGTATCCCAGAATATATTCGCTGGATAATCGAAGCAAATGTTTGTTTAGATGTTGAATCTTTCGATTCATTTGTCCCATACATGCCAGGTCTCGGTAAAAGTTCTTATTCTAAAAGGAGAAGAGCAAAAAGAATGAAAGTTTATTACAAATATGGGCGATGAAATTGTAACACGCGATGTCATTCTTTGGGGATGGTTTCCATAAATAGAGAAGATAAAATTTTCTTCATTAAGAATGGACTGAGTAAGGAGTCATTAGATAATATCTTATTGACTCTTGAGACGCATTCTTGTGGATATGTGCAGTGTGAGCTTCTTAGTTTGTAGAATCTCTTCAAGGACGAGCAAGAGCGTTATAGTCTTGGGAATCTGACTCAAAAAGATCATGTTTCCCAATTTATAAGAAAATTAGATGGGAGGCTTATCCTCGACTCATAGAAGGCGTTTAAGCCGTTTCTAGACGTAAAACCAGAGGAAGATAAGAGTCACAATCACAACAACATATATATATATATATATATATATATTGTCTTGTACATCTTCAAAAGAATAAAAAAGAATAAAAAAGAAGAAAAAAAAAAAAAAAGGGCAAAACTTTGGTTGTACTTGGTCTTTAATTAGATTAGGAGCCCCTACTAGTGGCAGAACCGTCACTGACTCAGGTGGACCTTCGCACGCCAGTCCGTAAATAAGATTCATGTGTCATGCTCTGTACAGAGTCGCGTAAGCATTTCTAGGTTTTAATCGTAGGCTCTGCTTGCTGATGGATAGATAGAAGCGTCCCGTGTTTACATTCTCGTGTGATAATGCCTCTTAGCTCAATTCTTGGTATTGATTTATTGGATTCTTGAGCGTAGCTCCACTGGCTATGGTCACTGGTCGTCGTATTCAGATTTTCTCTCTTTAACTAGAGGGACGATGCATAGGCTGGGATATCCCACAAGCAGGAGGAATGCCTTAAGTCTGAAATTCCTTAAGGGAATTCAATGTCTCTTTCAAGGGGCGGTAAGATTGTGAAGGCTACTGCACTCATGACATGCAGTATAAAGATACGCCATAAAAACTGTACATAAAGATATATCGTCATTTATTGTTATAATTTTATCTTTGCATAATTTTGTTGTATTTTGGTTTTGGACAGACGATCCTTTGAGCGAGGTCCTTTAGGGATTTCTAGACTTCTTTACCTTGATGGTTTTCTTGAAGTAAAAAACATAAAAAAATAAAAAAATAAAAAATAAAAAATAAAAATAAAATATTTAAAAAAATAAAAAAATAAAAAAATAAAAAAATAAAAAATAAAAAGCTGTGTTTCTTATTTTCAAACTTTTTTTACAACAGTCAACTTACCCATATAGGAGCTATTATTACTTTTTCTATTCTCTTCCCTTTTTAAACACTCTATTTTCTTCACTTTCCTGCAACTCAATCATTCAAAGAGAGTGTGAGTGTAGAAATAGAGGGAGTTTCTTCTTCAGTTTGTAGATTTACCAGTATCTGTGTATTTTGTGGGACAAGTTATGGGAAGGGTTTAGAGTTTGTAAACACAGCAAGCACTGTTGGTAGAACACTTGTTGCGAGGAACATTCGCGTAGTATATGGGGGAGGTAGCATTAGGTTAATGGGGGTTGTATCACTTTCTGCACATATAAGAAGTGGTCAAGTTTTGGGTGTCATTCTTTAACCTTCAACTCGAAGGAACCTTATTGGAAAGACAATTAGGCTGGAACTTCAAGTATCATCTATGCATAGACGAATGAGGACAATGCTTGAAAACTCTGATGCATTCATTGCCTTACCAGGTGATTTTGGTACTTTGCAAGAACTTTTTCAAATTATATCTTAGGCCCAACTGAACATTCACCATAAACCCATAGGTTTGTTGAATGTTAATAATTTCTTTGATAATTTGTTATCTTTTATTGACCATGCTGTGGAACAGAACTTTATCACACCTTCTGCAAGATAGCTTTTTATATCTGCTTCAACTGTTGATGAATTAATTAATAAATTACAAATTTGTTTATGAACTTGAACCAGTAATAGCTCATATAGATTGGTTAGAAGGAAGCAGCACAAGAGGCAGCAAGGAACAAGAGTGTGATCCAAAACTTCATCTATAACTTTCCTTTATCTTTGGTTTTATTTACCGTACTTTGTTTCTGTTTAAATTTGTGTGAATTTTTTCTTTTCAGTAATTGCAGTAATAGGTAATATATTCTATCATTTACCTATCTATATTTTGACATTGAGGACAATGTTGTGATCTAGTTAGGGGGAAGGATGGTTGTAAAAAAAACCTTAAAAAAATTAGGAAGTGTGTTTATTAATATGTTTGTTGTGTTTATATATTTGTCAGTAATTTATTAATAACAAAAGTAATTAGGGATGGTAGAGTAAGGATAAATTATTTACTCTTGAGACGCATCAAAATTGGTGGTAGAGTAAGGCGTAATTAGGTAGACAACTAGTTTGTATGGAAGTAGCAATTCAAATTCAGGGAAATTTGCATGATTGAGTAAATTGTCTTCTTTCTTAAAAATCACATGCTTAGTTATGGATGTTGAAATTGGTGGACTGAGAATGACAGAATTATGCCTTGTGAGATTTTGATTGTATTGATGAATGGATTGAACATTTGTACCATTCTCTTCTTTCTTGTGTGAATTTCACTCATGGAATTGTTACTCTAGAGCTTACTTTGATTCTTTTTGAGACTACATTTTCATATGCATACATAAATATGATTGAGACATTTTTCTTAAAATAGCTACTTTAACCAAATAGCCAAGAATGACTAGTGCACAAATAGACAGCCTAGCTCAGCAGCATATTGTCTCAATATGATATCAAGCACTCTTATGGCTTCTTGAAAATTCTCTGATTCCTGCCAACGTAAAGCATTGAAAATGACCTATTTCTCGTTACTTAATCCCTTTGAGCTTATTTGATCACTCTTTGTTTCGAACTCATTATGTGCCTTAAATGAAAAATCATGTTCTTACCCGACCTTAGGGAATAAGAGAACATTATCTTTGTCATTGGATGAGTTCTTGAACAAGTGTGGGGATGTGTGTGCAGAATGGTTAAAAAAATGTTTACTTAAAAAAAATGTATATATTATGTTCTTCTTCAAACAAAAATAAATAAATAAAATTAAAAAAATGTGTAAATAAAGGCCAACAAGGCAATAAAGGAAAGGAAAAGAATATGTAAAGGGAATTTGTATTAGGTGGAGTTGGGATGAACTTTCATGCTTGTTAATTGAACTCAGCTTTCATGATCTTTTATTTTCTTTGGTATTTAACTTGTCATATTCATATTACCTTCTCCTTTACCTTGACCCCATTACAACCTTGAATAAAGTCCTCATAATTTATGTGTGTATGTGTTCTGAGTATTGGAAAAGTAGAAGATAAAGAAGCTTATGGTAGTATAATTTTCATGGGTTGAATTGAGTGAAATACCTACTTTTTAAACACATGAGGGGATTGAGAGTGAATCTTGTGAAGATCTATGATTCTTGACTCATACTTTTCAATTGAAGTTTCCTTGCTTATTGGTTTGAGATGTGAAGAAATATTACTTCATAAATGTTTTGATCCCTTGAATCTATGGTTGCTCTTCATTTTTAAATATTCTTAGAAATTGAATCTTTTTTAGTGTTTAGCCTTTGAGTCTGTGTCATTTTTTTCCTAGTTTTGGTCTTGTGTGTTTTGCCCAGGAGTGCAAAAAGCTAAGTGTGAGAAAATTTAATAATCACGTATTTGATACATTAATAAGCCCTCATTTTTAGTTATTTACATTCTCCATGTACTTAATTGATTGAGTTTTGTTATGTTTTGTAAGTTTGGACTCAAGTTGGATTTAATTGATTTTTTTAGCATGATTTACGTCTTACACTATTTCTGTATTTTGACCATATCTTGAGTTTTAGATATTTAAAAATTATGTATTTTACCTTTTTGGAAATATAAAAGAGATATCTACAACTTTCATGAAGAGGTCTAGGTCAAAGTCGAACATATAGTGGAACTAATTGGGATCAAAAGTCAGAATACAAGTTTTTGTGATTAGAACCTAAATAGTGTGTAGTAATCTGAGTATAACTCGGGCTGTAAGATCTAAATTAGGCTGAAATTTTAGTATCTATAATTCAAGACCCATATCTACAACTTTCATGAAGAACATAAGACTTAATTCAGACTTCTTGGAGGTCATATTGGTCTTGGAATTTAAAATAGAGGAGCTGTAACTAAGCCTGAACACTGTACAGTAAGTGGGCCATATCTCGGGCTGTAGGTAGCGTTTTGAGGTGATTCTAGTAGCATTTGAAAGCTAAGATAAAAGTCTATAACTTCATGAAGACCACATTTCAAAATTATGATGTATTCAATGATTTCAGAACTAAATGATTTCAGAGACAAAGTATCTCCGTAATTTTTCACTCATCAAAAGTCATTTGGCATTTTCCACTCATTTTTCACTCATCCACTCACTCATTAATCACCCCCTTGTCATTTTACATCCTTAATCCTCTATAAAAGGTACCATTGGCTGATCATTTAGGAATCTTAGTATTAGTTATCAGGATCATGCTATTGTGTTGTTTATTTATCTTGTTATAGTTTTCTTTTGTTCAAAATTGAAGTTATGTTCTTCTTCTTCTTCTTCTCTCTTTCTTTTTTCTTGTCTATGAGTAAATAATTTTTATTTTACTTGGGTGAAAGGGTGAAGCTTTTGGTAATAAGTTAAGGTTAGATTAATTTATTTCTTGTACATAAATGATATATTTTCAAGTGGTCATTATACGTGTTGTATTTTGTTTTCAATCAATTTAGAAACCCTCCTTGTAAAGTGGAGATCTTGATTCATTATAGATAAGAGGTTGATACAATGAATGCTTGAGCCCATTTATAAGTGGTGTTGTTAATCGATGATTAAAGGAATCATAATATAATTACGTATAAAATTTTTAATGAACTTTGAATGTTGTATTTTCCAATTGGAACCTCCAATATGTGTAGATTCTAACTGAGTTATAAAAAGAATTAATCTTGTCCTTAATTTATTTACTAAAAGTGGATCTCCTAACCCAAGTAAGTTTTTTTTTATTTGTGACTAAGTTTTATCACTTTTATTGTTGTGACAAAATATTTACTTTATGTCAAAGAATTTTTCTTCATCAATTCCCTGTGAATCGACCTCAGACTCTCAAGAATTTATTACTTGAAACAACCTGTACTTGGGTTTGTAACTTTTAATCCACATCATCTTGTAAGGAAAACATCATTTAAGATCAATTTATTAACAAGTATCATACAATCCATAACATATAAAATACCACAGTAACTTAGGGATAGAGATACTTATTGACTTAGAAAAATAGTGATGTTTCTCTAAAATGTTCTTCATTTATTAGTCCTTTGAGTTTTAGCTTTCTTCCATTGAGTATTCCATTTCATTGCACTTGAAGAAAGTCTCATCATGTCCCTCTTCATTCAACTCTTCTCTTTATCCATTTATGCTTGACATTTCAATATTTGATGGCTATATTTGAAACACATAGAGACACTTGCAAAACTAACTCTAAAAGTTCTCTAAAACATAGGTTAGCATCAAATATCATTTAAGCTCATTTACAATCATACTTTACATTGATATATAATATAAAGTATGTATCACATTATCAACCATGCAATGTTAGCTCTAATAAGAACAAAAGAAGGACATATACACTTGAATCCAAAAATGTGTTTTAAGCATTTTAAGGCATGATTCAAGTTTATCACATGATTATCATCAAAACTTATACAGACATTTTAGGGAAAATAATGATCATGTTAGGTATGTTAAGGCATAACACAACTTTCTACTTCTCCAAATATTAAATGATATTCAATTTAAAACATAAATAAGGATAATAGATTGATATCACCAAAAATGTATTCTTTGAGTTTTTGTAGGTGACTCCTACTTCCATGTCTTAAGACTCCTTGAGAATGTTGTGGTTGTCCATGATGTTTTCAATACTCTTGGAGAACTTAGACCATTTCAAATTTTCACAACCTTAAGTAGCATAGTTAGTTATATTTCACTTCAATGCATACTTGAGTTAATAGTCACCCTAAAACACAATTCAAAGTATTTTCTTTGGTATCCACCAATTTTAGATCTATAGAGGTTAGTCATTGATTATATTCAATATATTCATTTGAGTTCAGCAATGATTTGACATTCAACATCAATTCAGCAAAGTCAGACATTATGTCAAACTCATAAGTAAATAAGCATTCAAAACAATAAGGCAAAACAACAAATAAGTTTACAAGAGCAAAAGATGTTTCATTTCATTGATCAATTTATCCATGTACATGTATGAAAGGGGAGGGTGTGTTGTTTCTTTCTTTTTTTAAAGCCCATGTTTATTCGAATAAGCTTGTTTATTATTCAAATAAACTCATGAAAGCACAAAGTCTTGGCTTTCTGCTAAGCATTATTCGAATAAACATATGGCTTATTCAAATAAAAATAGTTAAGAACAGAAAAAAGAACACTTTTGTCAAGCGTTATTCGAATAAAGTTTTCTCTTATTCAAATAAAATAATTAAAAAATATATTCAAGGGACTTCTGTAAGTTGTTTTTGAATAGGAGATGTGCTATTCGAACAAAACATCAGAAACAACATCAGCAGGTTAAAGTCAATAAGTTCAAAGATTAAAATTGGTTAAGGATCAATTAATCACACATTTTAATATGCATTCATGACAATCAAAACAAATTCTTAATTCTTACATAGGCATTTTGAATCAACCAAGGATTATGATAGAAAGGGATAAAACAAGATAAAAACCATCTAACACGAACACTCATTTTAAGTCATGATTAAACAAAAATTCAAGCTCAAGGATATTATCATCAAACATGTCATTTTAAATAAGGAGCGTACTTTATCTAACATATTAATATGTAGAAAAATTTTCAAGACATAAAGCTAGAAAAGCATAACATAAGTTTTCACTTATCTAAAGATTGCAACTCCAAGCTTCATGGAGACAAGGAAGATAATTTGGAGTTATTTTCGGTTTTGTGCTTGGAGCAACAACTTTCAAGATACCACAGTGAGTTTTTGGCCTTCAAGCACACCTGCAACACACTTCAATTTTTGACTTTTGGTACCCAAATTTTCTTGGGTTCTTGTGTGTTAGTTTCTAAATATTAATCCATTATGCTCATATAAAGATTAACTTTTCACAGTATTTAAATTGAGCACAATAAGTTAAATAACTAATTGCTATTAAGCACATAACCAATAACATGCTTACTTTCATGAGATATAGATAATTTAAAGCATAAAAAGTATACATAGTCATAGAATACCCTATGATCAAGAAATATGCACAATAGTGAGCAAAGAGTGTAACATGAATGAATATAATCATGTGTTACATATAACATTCAAATTTTACCAAGTACACATGATTTTATTAAACACTTAAGGCCTACAAGGAATATACCTCAAATTCATTGACTTTATTGTTGGTCATGACAACCATTACCCAAGAAGGGGGGTGAATTGGGTATGAAAAACTTTTCACAAATACTCTTGAAATAAACACAAATATTTAAGCTATTAAATAAAAGAGAAAGAATTGCGAGAAGAAGAATAAAAGCTTTAAGAATAGCAAATAAATAAATGTGCAATAATATAAAATTACGTAAAATAAAGAGATTGAGAAGAGAAAAGCAGGCACGATATTTATCTTGGTTCGACCATTAACCCACTTGTGGTCTACGTCCAGTCCTCGAAAACAATCCAAGATTTTTCACTATGTATACAAGCTTCAATAGGTGCTTGCAACCGTTACATAAAAGAGCACTTTTCACACACAGGGAAACTCGACCCTTGTGCTAAAGTCTCAGCCCGCAGGGATACCTCACCCTTATACAAACCTTAAAGGGATACCTCACCCTTATACAAATCTTGAAGGATACCTCACTCTCAATATAGAAGAATAGAAATATAGATGAAGAGAAACTCTCACTCAGAGCAAATTATACAAATTGAAGTGCTAAGAGGCTCTTAAAGGATATCTCAAAGTTTCAGCAAAAAGAGCACAGAAAATAGGCGTAAAATATAAATCACATTTTTCAGAGTAAGAGCAAATTAAACAGATAGCTGGGCTTATTACAGATGAGACCCACGGTCTCTATTTATAGAGCCAAATAGAAAATAGCCATTGTACGAAATTAATTCCATGATTAATATGAAAAAAGTGTCCGTTAGTTTCTATATCTGGATCTGTGTTTACTGTGTTTATTCGAATAAGCCTTCTGCTATTCGAATAACGCATTCTATTTAAAAATGTTTCTGAAACTGGTTATTCGAATAACCTTCGTGTTATTCGAATAACGATGCCACAAAAGCTTTCTTTAGAAAACTGGTTATTCGAATAACGATAGTTTTATTCGAATAACATTCATTAAAACAGACTTCTGGAAAAAGGTTCTATTCAAATAACTAATGAGTTATTCGAATAGCTGATATAAAACAAGCTATTTCAAAAAGCTTTTATTCAAATAACAGGAGTGTTATTCGAATAACACTTTAAAACAGATTTACGCAGCAGCTAAAAACAAAGCTTTATTCGAATAACCAATGAGTTATTCGAATAACTCAATTTATAAAACATTTATAAAAGCTTGAAAAACATCCCAGAAAGTTTATCAAAAACACCAAAACATTTTAAAGATATTTTTAAGATCAAAACAGTTTTGGTATAAGTTTAAGAAAACATTTTTGTTTTATCTTAATGCACTAGGAGATATCCAAAGAAATCCTCGAACAGAGAGACTCTAAGTCCTAAAGCTACCCTTAAAAGATCTTGGACTTGGTCTTCCCATCATGTGTGTTATCATCAAGGCAAATCTTCACAGACATATCTTTAATCATATTCTCTTTGTGTTGAGCTTAATAGATATCTCTTGCTTTCTTGTTGCAATGCTCACTCTTGGTTTTTGGACTATCCTACAAAATATTACTTACTTAAACAAGCATAGTTAGTCCAAATTCATAATTCAATATCTTCATATGCATGATTCATAAATGTATAACTCTAGTTAGTTTAACATGCATATAAAATTTTCACATACACATCTAAATAAGATATTTATCAATTATTAATGGATATGCTTTATATATGATGCAACAAAGAATATAAGCAAGATATTCTTTTTGTCTTGTATTTGTCATCATTAAAACTTAACATATAAAATCATTTAGGGCAAACTTATTTCCACAATCTCCCCCTTTTTGATGATGACAAATCACCAAAGAAAAAATATGTTGAACAATATACAAGAATGAATATTCATGTAAGCATATCAAACAATAAGAGCAAGAACATATTTTTCTTTCTAATTTTCACTCCCCCTTTTTGACATCAACAAAAAGGCTTAGAAAAAAAATAATATTTTCTCCCCCTTAGATTCTACATATGATTCAAGAATAGAGAGATGAAATAAGCATACTTTTCAAGATATAGAAGATTATTCATGCAATGCTTGTCATATTATTGTATGTCAACATTTAACATATGATAGTAATAAAACATTTTATGTAATCAAAAGATGTAAGACAAGAGATATAAACAACTTAAGAGCTAGGCTCCCCCTCAAAATATGCATATTATCAGTATAATAGATAAAGAAAATATGTATGCGAAGACTATGTAAGCACATTACCTTAAAGAAAAGCAAGGGAAATATACATCTTCTTAATTCCTCAAACAAAAAATTATTTTAAAACTTCTCCCCCTTTCAAAAAGAATTTTATAATAGCATATTATATTTTCAAAAGCATTTTAAAAGGTAGAAATATTTTATATTTAAAAACATATTCATTAAGACAAATCAATCCAAGTTAAAAGAACATAAGTACATCTCCTTGATGAAATATGCTATAGGGATCAAAGCATGTATAGAACTAATATCATCCACCCTAAATGCAATGACAAAATAGCAAGTTAATATCAAATTAGGCACTTTATCAATGCTAAGCATACTTCTCATGTAAAGAAAGCATATAATCATTTAAGATTAAATTTTTCAACAAGTATCATATGATCTATACCATGTAGAATACCACAAAAGCTAAGGGATATATGTACTTATTGAGTTAGATAAAGAGTGATGCTTCTTTAGAATGTTCTTCGTTTATTTGTCCTTTGAATTTGAGCTTTCTTCCATTGAGTATTCCATTCCATTGCACTTGAAGAAATGCTTCTTTATCTTCCTCTTCATTTGAATTCCATTCAACTTTTCTTGTTTATCCACATATGCTTGTATGTACAAATCTAATGGCTATATTTGAAACACATAGAGAAACTTGCAAAGCTAACTTTAAAAGTCCTCTAAAACATAGGTTAGCATCAAATATCATGTAAGCCCATTTATAAGCATAATTTTGATTGATATATAATTTAAAGCATATATTACATTATCAACCATGTAATATTAGTTCTAACAAGAATGCATAAAGCATATATGCACTTGAATCCAAAATAGTTTAGGCATTTTAAGGCATGATTCAAGTTTATCAAAAAGCATATGATCATCATCAAAACTTATTTAGGCATTTTTTTTGAAAAAAATTATCATGTAAGGTATGTAAAGGTATAACGCAACTCTCTACTTCTCCAAATAGCATATGATATCAAATTTAAAGTATAAAAAAAATAATAGTTTAATATCACCAAAAGTGTACTTTTTGAATTTTTGTAGATGACTCTCACTTCCACCAACTTCCAAGCTTCAAGCTTTCATGAGGGAATAGAAATTCTTTGCACCCTTTTTAAAAGTTGAATCCTTAAGGTAGTTATCATCCTTTTAAACTCATTTACTATCTCAAGTTGAACTTATTCCATTTAAATGCTTGCTTAAGAAGAAATTTCATTTAGTTATCATCCTACAATACACATTCAAAAGTACTTTCATTGGTATCCATCAATTTTGGATCCAACCAAAGAATTTAGTTATATTATGAAACTCAACCTTTTGTTTAAGCAAAAAGCATTCAAAATAATAAAATAATAAATTAGTTCAATAGAGGATTTGCAACATGACCAAAAATTTGGCCATTTTATTGATCAATTTAAAAACAATCAATTACATATAAACATCAAAAGAATAGTCAATTAGTCATTTGATTAAGCATTTCAAAATATCATAAAGTGCATATTTTTCATTGATCAACAATTACATATAAACCAAAAAGAATTTAGCATATATCATAAAGTGCATATTTTCAGACAACACAACCAAAGAATTTAGCATATATTAATGAAACATAGCAGAACCTTTTGTTTAAAAAAAACGTGTTTATTCGAAAAAGAATAAGATCCTATTCGAATAGAGGATTTGCAACAGCCAAACATTTTGGCCATTTTAATAGGTTTTATTCGAATAACCTAGGGGTTATTCGAATAGACAGAAAACAATCAATCAAGACTGATAAACCAAAGTACTTTCATTGGTATCCATCAATTTTGGATCCATAGAGGTTAGTCATTATGTCAAACTCATAAGCAAATAAGCATTCAAAATAATAAAACAATAAATGAGTTCACAAAGGCAGAAGAAATTTCATTTCATTGATCAATTTTAGCCAATTACATATAAACATCAAAAGAATAGTCAATTACATTTGATTAAGCATTTACATATCATAAAGTGCATAAGCAAATGTCAAGAATTTAGCATATATTAATGAAACATAAACTAACGTGTTTATTCGAAAAAGAATAAGATCCTATTCGAATAGAGGATTTGCAACAGCCAAACATTTTGGCCATTTTAATAGGTTTATTCGAATAAATAGTTATTCGAATAGACAGTAAAAAACAATCAATCAAGATCGATAAACCAAAGATCGAATAGACTAAGGAATTACGACTGATAAACTAAGGATTCTGGTTATTCGAATAGAAGGAGATTTATTCGAATAGACAGAGCGCATATCAAACACAGGATTAACACAGAAGTCGGTTTATTCGAATAAACTAAGTATTATTCGAATAAAGCTAATATGCAACACATTATTTGACAAGCAGTAAAGAGTTTTATTCAAATAAAAACCTTATAAAACTAACAAAGAAACACAGAGATGCATACGTTCAAGAATTCAAAGCATATATATATGTGATTTAAAGAGAGATAATATTCAGCAATAAAACATGCAATCATATATTGGATTGATCAAAAACTCAAGTTCAAGGATATTATTATTTCAAACAAGAAGTATATTTTATCTAGCATATTAACGTATAGAAATATTTTCAAGTTATAAGGCTAGAAAAGCATAATAAAAGTTTTCACTTATCCAAGAATTGTAAGTCTAAACTTCACGAAGACAAGGAAGAGAGCTTGAAATTATTTCAGGTCTTTGTACTTGGAGCAACCACTTTCAAGATGTCAAAGTCAGTTCTTGGCCTTCAAGCACACCTACAACACATTTTTTGACTTTTGGTACCCAAATTTTATTGGGTCCTTGTGTGTTAGTTTTTGAATATTAATCTATTATGCTATCATAAAGATCAATTTTCATAATATGTAAATTGAGCACAATAAATTAAATAGCCAATTATCATTTAGCACCTAACTGATAACATGCTTGCTTTCATGATATATAGACAATTTTAAAGCATATAAAGCATATATAGGCATTATAGAACTTTATGTACCAAGATATATAACAAATTAATGAACTATGGTACAATAAAAATGAACATAATCATGTGTTAAACATAATAGTCAAATTTTATCAAGTACACATGATTCTATCCTCTACCTAAGGCCTACAAGGAATATACCTCAAATTTATTGACCTTGCATATAAATGCTCATGAGAGGTAAAAAAATGTTGATACCTTGGCCTTGGTAATCAAGGGAACTCTTTTCCTTACCCATTGTTTCTCTTTTGATGTTTTGAACTTTGCAAGTTCTACATTTTATACTTGAGAAGCTTTGGTTGAAGTCATCTTCCTTCTTTGACTAAAATCTTTTTCATTGGGCTTTGGAAGCGCTCTTCGTGATGATTCCTCTTTCCTTTGACCAATAAGTCCATCCTTTTGAGAAATTTTCTGCACAGTTGAAACACTAGGAGGACACTTTGGTACCCACTTCATTTTGGGTCCATGAATGTTAGTATTAGGGCCTTTAAGATTTTTAGGAACTCATACCATACAATTTCTCATATAAGGATTTCTTCTATAATTGCATAAATGAGAAATATGTCCTAAATGACCACAAAAATTGCAAATAATTGAATTTAATGATGACTTGGTCTTTTGAATATCATTTTTGAAAAACTTAAGCATTTTCTGATTATTACATTCTATGTTATTTTTGCCACAAGCTTTACTTGAATTTCCATGTGGAATAACACTAATTTTATTCTCATTAATAAGCATAGAATGTAAGTAATTAGAATCATTCGCTTTAGAAAATTTGAAAGATAAGTCCTCAACTTGATTTTCTAAATTAATGCATTTTTCATAAGAGGTTGAGGTTTCACATTTCAAAAACATTTCCTCATCAAGAAAAGCATATTCATTTTTCAAAGTTTCAATTTCATTTTCAATAAAGGAAATGTTTTCTAAACACGATAAGTTTTTCTTTTCTAAATTCAATAAATCATCATACAATTCATTATATGCACATTGTAACACATCATAGGAAGAACTAAAATCTAGTTTAGAATTATTTACCTTAAAATCCTTTTTAGCCATATAGGAAGTAGTATCAATTTCTAGCGTGCTTGACTATTTAAGAGAATCATATTCTTCCTCATCAATTTTGTTTTGCTTTGCCTCTTCTTCAAATTGAGCACCGTCGTCACCAAGAGGCATTTGACTCCCTTCAATAGTTTGAGCATCTCTTTGAGGATATTTTTCATGATAAACTTCCTTCAACAGCTTTTGCTCTTCTTGCTTTCTATATACAACTTTATGCACAAAATCATTATTAGCAAGATAAATAGCATCAAGAGCATCCCATATATCTTTAGCACTAGAGCAATTTTTAATTTTAGCATAAGCATCATCATTCAAACTACTTCTCAAAATTTGCATAGCTCTAATGTTTAAAGAAAAACATTTCTTGTCAAAACTATTCCAAATTTGTTTTGATTTGTAAGTAAATCCATTTAGCACAATATCCCACAACTCCAAATCAATAGATAGCATATAAAATTCTATTCTATTTTTCCAATAAACAAAATGCACACCATCAAAGAATGGTGGTTTATCAATTTCAAAACCTTCCATTTTGAAAAACTTTCAAGGTTGCCAACAAGCAAGGATCTTTAACTCTAAGTGGTTAAGCTTTCACCAGAGCACGAAGCTCTGATACCACTTGTTAGTCATGGCAACCATTACCCAAGAGGGGGGGTGAATTGGGTATGAAAAACTTTTCACAAATGCTCTTGAAATAAACACAAATATTTAAGCTATTAAATAAAAGAGAAAGAATTGCGAGAAGAAGAATAAAAGCTTTAAGAATAGCAAATAAATAAATGTGTAATAATATAAAATTATGTAAAATAAAGAGATTGAGAAGAGAAAAGCAGACACGATATTTATCCTGGTTCGACCACTAACCCACTTGTGGTCTACGTCCAGTCCTCGAAAACAATCTGAGATTTTTCACTATGTATATAAGCTTCAATAGGTGCTTGCAACCGTTACATAAAAGAGCACTTTTCATACACAGGGAAACTCTACCCTTGTGCTAAAGTCTCAGCCCGTAGGGATACCTCACCCTTATACAAACCTTAAAGGGATACCTCACCCTTATACAAATCTTGAAGGATACCTCACCCTCAATATAGAAGAATAGAAATATAGATGAAGAGAAACTCTCACTCAGAGCAAATTATACAAAAATTAAAGTACTAAGAGGTTCTCAAAGGATATCTCAAAGTTTCAGCAAAAAGAGCACAGAAAATAGGCGTAAAATATAAATCACATTTTTTAGAGTAAGTGCAAATTAAACAGATAGCTGGGCTTATTGCAGATGAGACCCACGGTCTCTATTTATAGAGCCAGATAGAAAATAGTCGTTGTACGAAATTAATTCCATGATTAATATGAAAAAAGTGTCTGTTAGTTTCTATATCTGGATCTGTGTTTACCGTGTTTATTTGAATGAGCCTTCTGCTATTCGAATAATACGTTCTATTTAAAAATGTTTCTGAAACTGGTTATTCGAATAACCTTCGTGTTATTCAAATAACGATGCCACAAAAGCTTTCTTTAGAAAACTGGTTATTCGAATAACGATAGTTTTATTCGAATAACATTCGTTAAAACAGACTTCTGGGAAAAGGTTCTATTCGAATAACTAATGAGTTATTCGAATAGCTGATATAAAACAAGCTATTTCAGAAAGCTTTTATTCAAATAACAGGAGTGTTATTCAAATAACACTTTAAAACAGATTTACGCAGTAGCTAAAAACAAAGCTTTATTCGAATAACCAATGAGTTATTCGAATAATTCAATTTATAAAACATTTATAAAAGCTTGAAAAACATCCCAGAAAGTTTATCAAAAACACCAAAACATTTTAAAGATATTTTTAAGATCAAAACAGTTTTGGTATAAGTTTAAGAAAATATTTTTGTTTTATCTTAATGCACTAAGAGATATCCAAAGAGATCCTCGAACAGAGAGACTCTAAGTCCTAAAGCTATCCTTAAAAGATCTTGGACTTGGTCTTCCCATCATGTGTGTTATCATCAAGACAAATCTTCACAGACATATCTTTAATCACATTCTCTTTGTGTTGAGCTTAATAGATATCTCTTGCTTTCTTGTTGCAATGCTCACTCTTGGTTCTTGGACTATCCTACAAAATATTGCTTACTTAAACAAGTATAGTTAGTCCAAATTCATAATTCAATATCTTCATATGCATGATTCATAAATGTATAACTCTAGTTAGTTTAACATGCATATAAAACTTTCATATACACATCTAAATAAGATATTTATCAATTATTAATGGATATGCTCTATATATGATGCAATAAAGAATATAAGCAAGATATTCTTTTTGTCTTGTAATTGTCATCATCAAAACTTAACATATAAAATTATTTGAGGCAAACTTATTTCCACATTTATAAGTGAGTGTGCATAACATGTAAAAGCTTTTGATACCTTGGCTTTGGTAATTAAGAAAATATTTTTTCTTACCCATTACTTCTCTTTTGGAGTCTTGAACTTTACAAGTTCTGTATTTTGTACTTGAAAATTTTTGGTTAAAGTCATCTTACTTCTTTGACCAAAGTTTCTACCATTGGGCTTTGAGAGTATTCTCCTTAATGATTTCTCTTTCCTTTGATCAATTAATCCATCATTTTGAGAAATTTTCTACATAATTGAAACACTAGGAGGACATTTTGTTGCCCATTTCATCTTGGGTCCTTGAATGTTAGTACTAGGGCTTTTAAGATCTTTAGGAACACGTACCATACTACTTCTCATATAAGAATTTCTTCTATAATTGCATAAACGAGAAATATGTCCTAGATGACCACAAAAATTGCAAACAATTGAATTCAATGATGACTTAGTCTTTTGAAGATCATCTTTGAAAAACTTAAGCATTTTGTTGTTATTACATTCTATATTATTTTTGTCATAAGCCTTACTTGAATTTTTATGTGGAATAACATTAATTTTATTCTCATTAACAAGCATGGAATGTAAGTAATTAGAATAATTAGCTTTGACAAATTCAGAATATAAGCCCTCAATTTGATTTTCTAAATCAATGTACTTTTCACAAAAAATTAAGGTTTCACATTTTAAAGGCATTTCCTCATCAAGAAAATCATATTCATTTTTCAAAGTCTCAATTTCATTTTCAATGGAGGAAATGTTTTCCAAACAGGATAAGTTTTTTTTTCTAAATTCAACAAACTATCATACAATTCATCATATGCACATTGTAACTCATCATAGAAAGGATCGTAATCAAGATAATGTCGCGACCGTGATTGCGGCAAAATAGTAACTTAAATTAAAAAAATTAGGAGTCTCTACTAATTTTATTTTTTTATTAGGGAAAATTGGAAAACTTAAGAGAAATGGTCTTTGAAATCAAATTGAATTCAGGAGTCGGTTATGGATAGGGAAGGGTGGAAACGTAATCCTACAACACCCTTAACACACCTGTCCTGAGACGGTACCATAAGTCAATTGTGCAAATTCATGATAACTCTTGAAAATATTTGTTTTACCCATTTTGTTAAAAGATAAACGAAATAGATAAATAAATTATGAAAATTTAATGTTTGACTTGACAGAATAGGGATTCCGCTCCTACGTATCCCTTGGTGCAGTGAGAAACTCAAAGTCACGTAGCTCTTTAGAAAATATTGTGGGTTTGTTGATTTTAATTAAAAAATAATTTAATTTTTGACTTTTGAAAATTCGAATTAACAAGTCATCACAACTTAGTTAATCCTGTTAAGGTTTGAATGGGTGAAGGTCGATGTCACACTAGAGACATCATCCATTGATTATCAAGTTTGTTGCGAAATTTTTTTATTAAAAAAATTAAATCTTTATGGATTAGTGATTTATTTTATTTCAAAAAAGTAAAAATTTGAAGACAAAATAACAATAAAAAAATTGAATTATCAAGTTGTCACAACTTAGATGATCATAAAAGTTTTAGGATTAACAAGTTATCACAACTCAGATAATCTTATTTTATTCTTTCTAAAAAAGGTTCAATTATTTTATCATTATTTCTTTATGTTTTATTTTATCATTTTTTTATTCTTTCCCTACCTCCAAAAAAAAACTAACTAACAGAACTAAAAGTAAAAAAAAATAGAGGCCTTACAAAAAAAAAAGAAAAAAAGAAGGTTCTATTTTGGGATTAATTGCAGAGGCAATGACAGTGGTGGCTAAGTGCGGCGCGAGGACGATGTTGTGGAAGATGGCATGAGCTCGATGGTGCACTGGCACGAGACAACAAAGATAGTGGGGTTCGCGGTTGATTGGTTGGGTGGTATGTGCGTGCGGCGCCGGTTTGAGCAGCGACTCGGATGGCTGTTGGGGTGGTTCAATTAGATCTAAGTTGTGCAATGTCAGCTCAAGGGTGGAACGGGTCGGTGTGACGATCTAGTTCGGACGGATTTGAGTTGTACGATGTCAGCTCGTGGGTGGAATTGGTCAATGTGACGATCTGGTTTGGACAGAGTCTGGTTCGACGGTCGATTTTGGTGGATTGCAGCTTGGTAGTGCACTAGTGCGGGACAATTCTGGCAGGAGTTTGGATCAGCATGGCATGCATTGGCAAAGGCCGAAGGTTGTGCAGTCGCTGCAAGTGAGCGACGGCTTAGTTCACAGAGGAACAGAGCTGTGCACAGTGGTGCTCAAGGTTCTGTAATTGAACGATGGAGTTGGGTAGGGTAGGTCATGCAACCCGAGCTACGGTGGTCGGTTAGCAACACGATGTGAAAAAAATAGTGATGGCCTAAATCTAAGTTTTGCAAGTGGTGGCGTGACGCTTTAGTTGGCAGAGAAGTGATGGTGCACGCAAGAGGGGGTTCTCGGTTTGGGTGGCTATTCTCGTGGATGGTTGTGGTGAGAAGGGTATGGTGGTTGGGTGAAGGTTGGCTCGATTTTGGTAAGTCTAAACAGGGGGCCGTGAAGATGGTCGAAGGTGAGTCACGATTTGGGGAGGTAGTGGTGGATGGGTAGTGATGAAATTGGTTTATGGGTCGTGGCCTTCGTGGGTGGTTGTGGTGGTTTGGTATTATGAGGGAGGTGATGGTTGGTTTAGAGGAAGATGGTGATTGTGGTTCTCATGAGGTGGCTTGGTTGATGGTGGGAGTATTTCATGGTTATGAGGTTTGAAGGAATATAATGATGGAGCTGTGGGTGAATGTTGGACAAAATGATGGTGAGGAGTTGAAGATGATGAAGGTGGTAGGCTAATATGAAGGGAACTTTTTAGCAAAGGTGATGGTTATGAGATGAGGATGAAGGTGGTGAAGAGTTAAAGATGATGAAGTTTGGTGGACGGTGAGGATAGGAATGGTGATTGCTGTTTAGGTGTGTAGTGGTGAAAGGAAGTGGTTGTTATGGAGGCTTGATGGAGAAGTGGTGTTGGAGTTTGCTGCAGAGAATGCTACGTGATGGAGAGAAGCAAATATGGCTAGGGTATTAACGGTAGGCAGAAATGTCTACGTCAAAAGTGTGTAGGTGATGAGTATTTATAGAAAAAATTAGAGTTTAGAGAGTGATGGTGATAAGTTTGTTTAGGATGAGTTTGTTTTAGGATAAAGTTGTTTAGTATGAGTTTGTTTTAGGATGAGCTTATTTAGGATGAGTTTGTTTAGGATGAGTTTAATGATAACTGCTAGGGTTTGCTTAGGATAAGTTTAATGACATATGGGTTATGAGATGGATAATGAGTCAATTGGTCAGGTTATGGGCGAATGGGTCATAGGTGGTTAAATGGGTCATGAGTTGGATAATAAGTTAATGGGTGAAAATTGAGTCCTTTTCTTTTTATTTCCCTTTCTTCTTTTTCTTTTTCTTTTTTTCTTTTTTCTTTCTTTTTTTTTTTTTTCTTTTCATTTTTTTTTCTTTTTTTAACAAAATGCCTCGGACAAAATTGGGTGTTCACAGATAAGCATCATTTACCTCAAAGTTCTTTGGAGTCAAGTGGGAGTTTGTCTCAATTTCTTGCATCAAAGACTCTTCATGAGAATCATCATCCTCATTCTTTCCCATTAAAGCATCAAGAGTATATTTCATTTGGTTTTGCTTTGTCACCTCTTCAAACTTAGCATCATTTTGAGGAGATTTTTCATAACAAGATTCCTTTAATAGCTTTTGCTTTTCTTGCTTTCCATATACAACTTTATACACAAAATCATTGTTAGCAATATAAAGAGCATCAAGGGTGTCTCAAATTTCTTTAGTACTAGAGCAATTTTTAATTCTAGCATAAGCATCATCATTTGTACTACTTCTCAACATTTGCATTGCTCTTATATTCAAGGCAAATCATTTCTTGTCATAACTATTCCAAGTTTGTTTTGATTTGCTAGTAAATTCATTTAGCACAACATTCCACAAATCTAAATCAATAGATTGCATATAAAACTCTATTCTAGCTTTCTAATAAACAAAATGCGCACCATCAAAGAATAGTGGTTTATTAATTTCAAAACTTTCTATTTTGAAAAACTTTCAATGGTTGCCAACAAACAAGGATCTTTAACTCTAAGAGGTTAAGCTTTCAACAGAGCACAAAGCTCTAATATCACTTGTTAGTCATAGAAACCATCACCTAAGAAGGGGTAAATTAGGTAATTATAAATTTTTAAAACATCATTAATAAATTAAGCATTCTGAAGTCAAGATGAATAATATTCAAGCAAGCGTATAAAATTAAATTACAAGAAAAAAAGGAGTTTAAGTTAAGAAGAGCAAACCCAGTATTTATCTTAGTTCAGTTACTAACCACTTGTGGCCTACGTCCAGTCCTCAAGTAAACCACATGAGATTTACCACTATCACTTCAAACTTGAATAAGTGCTTGAAAACCTTTACAACCAAGAGCACCCAATACACCTTGGGATGTCTCACCCTTGTGCTTGAGTCTCAACTATCAGGTATACCTCACCCTTACAATTCTTTGAGGGATGCCTCACCCTTTTTACAATGAATCAAAGTGTATAGAAAAAATGTAACATCCCAAAAATTTCTTATTTCATGATAGATAATCATTTTATAATATTTATAATTTTCAGAAATTTTTCTGAATTTTTTTGAATTGTTTGATTATTTTAATATTTTTCTTGATTTACGTGTGCACTGAGCGAGGCTGGGAAAATGAAATATTTTCACTGTGGTTGAAAAACTTTGAACTGTAGAAACGTCGATGGGGGATCTTACTAAACCCGAGATTAGACACAATTTACAAGGTTTTTATTTTTCTAGAGTTTATCTAATAAATAAAATCACAGTATATTTTATTATCTGTGGAACAATAAAATATTATTTCTGCTGACTTTAACATTTGTCTACTGAATAATAGTTATAGCAGATTATTTCTATCTGATCACTTTTATGATAGCATCTAACTAACATCATCACCCTTCACTTTATCGAGAAGCGTGTGAAGCTTCTCAAGGAAGCTTCCTACCCAACAACACATTTTCTTCTCTCCTCATTTGGGGCTCCACGGCTGGGAAGAGAAAAAGATGACAAAAGTCATCATATTTCCACTTCCCATTTCCCACTTCAAACCCATTTCACCTTTCTCTCTCTCACTCTCACGTTCTCTCACGCCCTCTCCTCTCTCCCCTCTCTTCTCCCACATGGCCAAGCCACCATGGGAGGCCACTTAAGCTCATTTGCTCAAGTCAATCTAGGATCTTGATTCATCTCATCACTTTGAAGCCTTCCTCTTTGAAGATCTTTCTTTGATTTCCTTCATCTCCATCATTTTCTTCAAGCTCTAAAGCATGAAGCTTTGAGGTAAAGTCCATGGTTTTCATCCTTTCTCTTCTCATTTTCGTGGTCTTTGACCACCATTGTGATCAAGGACTCCCTTTTCAAGCTTTGATTTTGGATTTTTTTGGTTTCACCATCTTTGGGTTTTCTTGGAGGTCTTAGACGAAAATTGCGCGAAAAGCACTAAGAAGGTTCCTTTTCTTGTTTTCTCTTGAGGTAAGAGGGAGATAATCCTCTTCACCCAATCTTGGTGGTGAAGAAATGTCTTTGGTGTTGATGGTGAGGAATCCGTTGTGGGTTTCTCACTTTGTTTTTGATTTCTAATGATGTTATGATTTAAATGTGTTGTATGATCTTCTATGCTTGATATTGTGAATCTTGATGGATTTGTATGTGTCTAAAAGCTTAAATATGTATATGGATTGGTACCCACTTGATTTGGAAGCTTGGAGAAGCTCATTTTCATGGATTCTAGTGTAGATTCATGGGTTGTGTGGATCTACATGGCCTAGGCCGTGTTCCCCACTGGAAACAAGCTCAACACATAACACAGGATGTTACACGGCCTAGGCCATGTAATATTACACAGCCGTGTAATCGGGCTTTTCAGTTTAGACACATTTTCAGGTACTTCTAGAGGAGTACATGGCCTAGGCCATGTAATTTGACACGGCTGTGTACTCTAGGCTGTGAAATTGGTTATGGCCACGTAAATGGGATAGTGAAGAATTGTTTGGTTTTTCTAGTCCCTTAGAGGCTCACAGTCTCATTGGGCACTCATTGTGAGGCTTTGTAACAAGCTAGAACTTAGCTAATTAAATGAATAGGTACTTAAGTAGGAATTCATAATGTAGAAAGGATAATGAACATAACCTTATTATATGACTTAGTGTGAGGTTTGGATAAAGAAAGAACATGGGTGTGAGGAGGATTGTGAGGAACTTAAAGTGAATATTCTAAGAGAGTTTAACACAAGAACATAATGGAATTGAGGCATAACTTTTGTAGAAACTTTGAATTGTATGTGTTCATCTTTGAGGTTTTAATATTAGCTTGATATGGGTCCGTAATTAGGATCAAAGATTTTTGGATGAATGATTGATCTCTATTTGGCATGTGAATTTGGATAAGTTATGCTATCATTGTGAATCCATATATATATATATGCATTGAATCCATATGTAGTGAGACATGATTGATATAGTCTGACATGATGAGCATGATTGAAGCATGCATAGACATTGTGATTATGGAACTGAAGTACTGTTCCAAGAAACATCAAGTAGATGATTTAGTCAGATGTGGGTTGCTTTTATAACCAGAAACATCAGGTAGATGATATAGTCAGAAAGGACTGGTTATCAGAGAAAACCCAAAAAATAGTGGTACTATGTAGTCGTGTGGACGGTTATATAATATCACTGATGCAAATAGTATTAAAACAATTGTATGGACGATTGCTTTGATACCATTGGGAATTGTACAACGGAGGGTTGAATCCTGTTGAATATACATTTGTGCATTATACAGTTATGGCGTTTTATGCCTAGGAGTGAACGAGAACTTACAAAATAGTGGGGTCTTGAATAGACCTAGGGGGACGTCAGGGCGCGGTGTTTCACTTGTGATCATGTTATCACCTTGCATACCCCTGGCCGTGAACACTGTTGTAATGTACTGGCAGCCCGACATGGCACTATTGCTTTTCATGGCCCGATGTAGACTGTCTATTGAGGGGGGACAGATCTTCTGGGGCGTTTATCTCTGAAAACTGCATCTAGCTCCATAGAGTAGGAAATGAGTACATTGTACATGAGAATGGTCAGCATACGCATTGTGCATATGCATGGTCAGTTCACATAATTGTCATGGCATGGTCAACATACATATTGTGGTGACATAATTATTGTTTATATATCTATCATGGATATCTGTTGATAATAGTGCTGTTAATTATCCTGATTATTGTGGAATATGCTTTCTGATGACATCTATGCGATTGATAATTGGAATATATGTGTGATGCCTGTATGTATAGAATGACTTCGTCATTCGTATTATTTTTTTTCACTGCCATAATTAGTAACGATTGTAGGATATTTCACCTCTTGCTTGCACTATTCTTGTTCTATGTGATTTTTGGTTAAAGTCTGTAAAGAGGGCGAGGTTGAATCTCCCAAATTTTACTTGGTTTGATCTTCTGCGTTCGGCGATGGCAACGAGAAGGGCTTCTATCAATTTTTTGTCAGGATTGTGTTCACCGGGGGTGCCAACGCTTGGTGAGTCGACTAGGGCGGTGAGCATAAATGGGATTGTTGGGGATCTGATCTTGACCGTGAAGAGGACCGTGATTGAAGATCCTATCCTAATTATCACTACATCAGTGCATACGGAGTTGCCTTACTCATTCGGGAGCTATGGAGTTATCTGATTCATACCCTTAGAGAGGATGAGGAGTCTGTGGCATCAGCTGCAAGGGCGCCTGTTCATGAGACCACACACTGTTCTGTCTTTGTGCCTTTAGATGAACCGGGGGAGGATCCCGAGGTGGATCCGATGGAGTACCCAACTCCTTAGTCGTGGATTTATTGTGGGTAGTTTATATTTTCTTTTGCATTACCTGTGTAAGGGTTCTTTTGAGTATATGTATATTTTAAGGTGATTATCCAATCTTACACGCTGTATATTTGAGTATATTTTGTTAAATCGTATTTTGTTATGGCAGTATGTGTAAATATTCATTCGTGGCTTATATTTTCCTTATATGTGCAATGATTTGATTTCGAAAAACTTGTTATTTGTGTTGTAGCTTGCCAAAATTTAGTGATCGTGGTATAATGACGATTGTGTCGTGGTTATTAAATCGAGGGGTGTTACATTATGTAGTATCAGAGCATAATTCATCCTGTTAAGCCAGGGTATGGACTCACTATGCTTAGACATGTTAGAAGTTTCTTTGTGTATTGTGCATTTCCTTGTCTCTTGATTGAGATGTTTGGGAAAGGAAGGCATGGCTTGCCATAGGTTGAATGTTGGTATCTACTATTGCATAGTTACAAGATATTGAGTATTGGCCCACTCAATGTGTAATGTTCTGTGTTTACGAGAAACTATGACTTCACCTAGGCGTATTAAGGTAATAGGAGTTCTTTAGAAAGAAGCTCAGCTGGTATGACTGAACTTGCTTAGGATTTGTTTGCATTTACACCCTTGTTGTGTTACCTCTAGAATTGTTTGAGCTAAGGGGTTAGAAAAGGGTAGTCAAATAGGACTTGTAAGGTTTGTGGACGAAGGCATCCAAGAGGATTTAGAAAATTGATTCTCTTGGGAAAAGAATATTTGGCGTAAGTTTAGTTTGAGGAGCTGCATGGGAGTTAAAGACTTACAGGAGATCGCGCCGTAGAAGGCAGAATGAAGGAGCTCAAGTTAGAGTCCTTTAGGTTTGGTGGTTAGGTTTGTCTTGATGTGTTGTGTTACTCTTTGCATTTGGTTTTCGAAAAGAGACAATATTGTTTGAATTGATTACTTTTGATTTTCCTTATGTTTCGATTCGTTTATCCTTATAGGGAGGCAATGGCTCGGGGTAGACAGAAGCGTGTGAATGCGGGGAGTGACGATGATGGTACGACTACGGCAGTTGAAGTAATTCTGGGAAATACCCGTTTCTTTATGGCGTGTGACTGTATGTGTCCATTAGGGTCGTTTGTATCTTCTTCATCTTTTGACTAAGTTATTTCTACTTCTGCTACTTAGAACTTGTTGATGGTAGCTAAGTTGTTTAAATTATCCTATAACCTGTTATAGACGGAATCTTTTCTATTGATCTAATTTGTTTACTTCTTTCATAAATTAGATGTAATATTGAAAATGGATTGGTTATTTTCCAACCATGTCTTGTTAAATTATTCTAATCAAACTTTAGTGTTTCTCGGGACAGAGATTTCTGGATTTGAATCCATGAAGCTCATTCCAAAATTTTGTTGGACCATATCAAATTCTTCATCAGATAAATTCATGCTGAATATAGTATAAATAGAATAGAACATACCCTATGAGATGTTTTCTATTAAGATCGAGGATAAATGGCTAAATGAATTAACTGAAGGAAGTCATTGTTATCCCCATGATCAGGTTACGTTGTGGTTATCATCGAGGTCACTCGAAGGTAGGGGATATTTCCAAAATAAACTTTTTTCTGACGCGTTATGGGCACTACGGGTATTTCACAAATTTGTTTCGTGTAACAAACACTTTTGTAGTATTCATCGGTTACATGAATTAGATCTCTTTTCCCGGTGGAGACAGACTTGTCATTGTATTTGTTGACGACATTCTGATCTATTCTTGACGTTCAGAGGAACGTACCGATTCTCTCGTTATGATTGTTCAAATCCTGAAGAAGAAGGAGAAGGTATGTGTGAAGTTGGCCAAGTACGAATTCTAGTTGGAGACAGTTCAACTTTTGGGTTACGTGATCTCAAGGGAAAGAATTGTTGTGAACCCATTGAAAGTCGAAGCATTTCTTTAATAGGAAAGACCGACGACTGTGACGGAGATTCGTAACTTTATAGGATTAGTTGGTTAATATGGGAGACTCACTGCAGAATTCTCCAAAATGGTAAGACTTCTCATCTAACTCGTACGAGAGAGTCAAGTTTGTTGTATTGATGCATATATGGAAAGATTTTCAAGGATTGAAGAGACACTCGACTGCCTTGCCAACGATGATTCTGCCCAATCCCAATGAACCTTTTGGGATGCCTACCGATGCTTCGCATTAGAATTTTGGAACATGTGTTTGATCAGAATAGAAAGAATAGTAACGTATGCTTTGAGACAACCAAGAGCACATGAGAAGGACTACTCTACACAAACTCAAAATTAGCAATTGTAGTGCATTGAAATATGGAGGTATTTTCTACAAGGATCAACATTTAATGTCTGCAGAAATCAATAGAGTCGAAAATACCTGGTTGATTAGAAGGGGTTAAATATAAGGCATTACATGGACGGCGGTGTAAGACACCTTTGTATTGGCACTAATACAGTGAAAAGGTTGTGATTGGACCCGAGCTTGTACAATAAGCAACGGATAAAACTAAGATGACTCAGGAAAGGATGCACATAATTCAAGGGGGAAAAGAAATTGCATAAAGGTAAGCGATTTGGAATGTTGTGCTGGAGGCACAACATCGGAGCTAGTTTCTAAGGAAAGAAAATTTCGAGGACGAAATTTCTTTTTGATGGGGAGAGTTGTAACATCCCGAAAATTTCTTATTTAATGATAAATAATCATTTTATAATATTTATGATTTTCAAAAAAAATTCTGGAATTTTCTGAATTATTTGATTATTTTAATATTTTGCTTGATTTGTGTACGCGCTAAGCAAGGCTGGGAAAATGAAATATTATTCCTGTGGCTGGAAAACTTTGAACTGTAGAAACATCAACAAGGGGATCTTACTAAACCCGAGGCTGGACACAATTTACGACATTTTTATTTTTTTAGATTTTATCTGATAAATAAAATCACAGTATATTTTATTATATGTGGGATAATAAAATATTATGTCTGCTGACTGTAACATTTGTCCACTGAATAATAGCTCTGGCAGATTATTTCTATCTGATCACTTTTATGACAGCATCTAAATGACATCATTATCCTTCACTTTATCAAGAAGCGTGTGAAGCTTCTCAAGGAAGCTTCCTACCCAACAACACATTTTCCTCTCTCCTCATTTGGGGCTCCACAGTTGGGAGGAGAAAAAGATGACAAAAGTCATCATATTTCCACTTCTCATTTCCCATTTCAAACCCATTTCACCTTTCTTTCTCACACTCTCACGTTCTCTCATCTCTCTCACACCCTCTCCTCTCTCCCCTCTCTTCTCCCACACGGCCAAGCCACCATGGGAGGCCACTCAAGCTTATTTGCTCAAGTCAATCTAGGATCTTGGTTTCTCTCATCACTTTGAAGCCTTCCTCTTTGAAGATCTTCCTTTGATTTCCTCCATCTCCATCATTTTCTTCAAGCTCTAAAGCTTAAAGCTTTGAGGTAAAGTCCATGGTTTTCATCCTTTCTCTTCTCATTTTCGTGGTCCTTGACCACCATTGTGATTAAGGACTTCCTTTTCAAGCTTTAATTTTTGATTTCTTGGGTTTCACCATCTCAGGGTTTTCTTGGAGGTCTTGGACGAAAATTGCAAGAAAAGCACCAAGAAGGTTTCTTTTCTTGTCTTCTCTTGAGGTAAGAGGGAGATAATCATCTTCACTTAATCTTGGTGGTGAGGAAATGTCTTTGGTGTTGATGGTGAGGAATCCATTGTGGGTTTCTCGCTTTGTTTGTGATTTCTAATGATGTTATGATTTAAATGTGTTGTATGATCTTCTATGCTTGATATTGTGAATCTTGATGGATTTGTATGTGTCTAAATGCTTAAATATGTATATGGATTACTACCCACTTGATTTGGAAGCTTGGAGAAGCTTATTTTCATGGATTCTAGTGTAGATTCACGGGCTGTGTGGATGTACACGGCCCAGGCCGTGTTCCCCACTGGAAACACAGCTTAACGCACAAGATATGGTGTTACACGGCCTAGGCCGTGTAATATTACATGGTCGTGTAATATTACACGGCCGTGTAATCAGGCTTTTCAGTTTAGACACGTTTTCAGGTACTTCTAAAGGATTACACGGCCTAGGCCGTGTAATTTGACACAACCGTGTACTCTAGGCTGTGAAATTAGTTATGGCCGCGTAAATGGGATAGTGAAAAATTGTTTAGTTTTTCTAGTCCCTTAGAGGCTCACAGTCTTATTGGGCACTCATTGTGAGGCTTTGTAACAAGCTAGAACTTAGCTAATTAAATGAATAGGCACTTAAGTAGGAATTCATAATGTGGAAAGGATAATAAACACAACCTTATTATATGACTTAGTGTGAGGTTTGGATAAAAAAAGAACATAAGTGTGAGGAGGGTTATGAGGAACATAAAGTGAATATTCTAAGATAGTTTAACGCAAGAACATAATGGAATTGAGGCATAACTTTTGTAGAAACTTTGAATAGTATGTGTTCATCTTTGAGGTTTTAATATTAGCTTGATGTGGGTCCGTAATTGGGATTAAAGATTTTTGGATGAATGACTGGGCTCTATATGACATGTGAATTTGGATAAGTTATGCTATCATTGTGAATCCATATATGTTTATATATATATATATATATATATATATATATATATATATATATATGTATGCATTGAATCCATATGCATTGAATCCATATGCAGTGAGGCATGATTGATATAGTCTGACATGATGAGCATGATTGAAGCATGCATTGACATTGTGATTATGGAACCGAAGTACCAGACCAAGAAACATCTGGTAGACGATTTAGTCAGATGTGGGTTGCTTTTATAACTAGAAACATCAGGTAGACAATTTAGTAAGAAAGAACTGGTTATCAGAGAAAACCCAAATAACGGTGGTACTATGTGGTCGTATGGACAGTTATATAATATCATTGATGTAAATAGTATTGAAACAATTGTATGGACGATTGCTTTGATACCATTGAGAATGGTACAACAGAGGGTTGAATCCCGTTAAATATGCATTTGTGCATTATACAGTTATGGCGTTTTATGCCTAGGAGTGAATGAGAACTTACAGGATAGTGGGGTCTTGAATAGACCTAGGGGGATGTCAGGGCGCGGTGTTTTACTTGTGATCATGTTATCACCTTGTATATCTCTGGTCGTGAACACTGTTACAATGTACTGGCAGCCCGACAAGGCACTATTGCTTCTTATTGCCCGGTGTAGACTGTCTATTGAGGGGGGACATATCTTTTGGGGTGTTCATCTCTGAAAACTGCGTCTAGCTCCATGGAGTAGGAAATGAGTTTATTGTACATGAGAATAGTCAGCATATGCATTGTTCATATGCATGGTCAGTTCACATAATTGTCATGGCATGGTCAACATACATATTGTGGTGACATAATTATTGTCTATATATCTATTGTGGATATCTATTGATAATAGTGCTGTTAATTATCCCGATTATTGTGGAATATGCTTTTTGATGACATTTATGCAATTGATAACTAGAATATATATGTGATGTCTGTATGTATGGAATGACTTCATCATTCATATTATTTTTCTTTGCTGCCATAATTGGTAATGATTGTAGGATATCTCACCTCTTGCTTGCATTATTCTTGTTCTATATGGTTTTTGGTTAAAGTCTGTAAAAGGCGAGGTTGAATCTCCTAGATTTTACTTAGTTTGATCTTCTGCGTTCGGCGATGGCAACGAGAAGAGGTTCTATCGATTTTTCATCAGGATTGTGTTCACTGGAGGTGCCAATGCTTAGCCAGTCGACTGGGGCAGCGAGCATAAATGGTAATATTGGGGATCTGATCTTGACCATGAAGAGGATCGCGATTGAAGATCCTATCCTGATTCTCACTACATTAGTGCATGCGGAGTTGCCTTACTCATTCGGGAGCTATGGAGTGATCTGATTCATACCCTTAGAGAGGACGAGGAGTCTATAGCATCAGCTGCGAGGGCGCCTACTCGTGATACCGCACATTGTTCTGTCTTTGTGCCTTCAGATGAACCGAGGGAGGATCCCGAGGTGGATCCGATGGAGTACCCAACTCCTTCGTCATGGATTTCTTGTGGGTAGTTTATATTTTCTTTTGCATTACCTGTATAAGGGTTCTTTTGAGTATATGTATATTTTAAGGTGATTATCCAGTCTTATATGCTGTATATTTGAGTATATTTTGTTAAATCATATTTTGTTATGGCAGTATATGTAACTATTCATTCGTGGCTCATATTTTCCTAATATGGGCATTGATTTGATTTTGAAAAACTTGTTATTTGAGTTGTAGCATGCCAAAATTTAGTGACCGTGGTATAATGACGAGTGTGCCATGGTTATTAAGTCAAGAGGTGTTACATTAGGTGGTATCAGAGCACAGTTCATCCTGTTGAGCCGGGGTATGGACTGACTATGCTTAGACATGTTAGAAGTTTCTTTGTGTATTGTGCATTTCCTTGTCTCTTGATTGAGATGTTTGGGAAAGGAAGGCATGACTTGCCATAAGTTGAATGTTAGTAGCTACTGTTGCATAGTTACCTGATATTGAGTATTGACCCACTCAATGTGTAATGTTCTGTATTTACGGGAAACTATGACTTCACTTAGGCGTATTAAGGTAATAGGAGTTCTTTAGAAAGAAGCTCAGCTGGTATGATTGAACTTGCTTAGGATTTGTTTGCATTTACACCCTAATTGTGTTACCTCTAGAATTGTTCGAGTCAAGGGGTTAGAAAAATGGTAGTTAAATAAGACTTGTAAGGTTTGTGGACTGAGGCGTCCAAGTGGTTTTGGAAAATCGATTCTCTTGGGAAAAGAATATTTGGCATAAGTTTGGTTCAAGGAGTTGCATAGGAGTTAAAGACTTAAAGGAGATCGCGCCGTAGAAGTCAAAATGAAGGAGATGAAGTTAGAGTCCTTTGGGTTTGGTGGTTAGGTTTATCTTGATGTGTTGTGTGACTCTTTGCGTTTGGTTTCCGGAAGGAGACAATATTGTTTGAATTGATTGCTTTTGATTTTCCTTATGTTTCGATTCGTTTATCCTTGAAGGGAGGCAATGGCTTGGGGTAGACATAAGCGTGTGAATTCGGGGAGTGACGATGATGGTACGACTACGGCAGCCGAAGTAATGCAAAGAATGGTTAATGTAATAACACACCAGGATTAGAAGGCCGCACAGCAGTAGGAATTGGAAGTCGAGGTTCAGAATTTATTGGAAGAAAGTCAGTTTAGGGGTAACTCTGGGCTACCTAGGTTCCAAAAGATGAATAATAGAAAGATCAATTAGCATAAGTGAAAACCGTATTCACGATGACTGAGGGAGCAATAGCGATAACAAACGCATGAAGGAGGTGTGAGTGTTAGTAAATCCAATCCAACCGTGGTATCATTACCAAAATGTAAGAAGTGTGGAAAAGGCCACTTAACAAGGCATTGTACGATCGAGGGAATAATTTGTTCCAAGTGCGGAAAGTTAGGACATATGGCTAGGAATTGTGCTTTGCATAAGACGAAGCCTTCCGTTGGAGATGTACGTACTTCACAATCTCACTAAGAAGGGAAAGTTAACTCCCTAAGTGGAGCAAAAGTCTTTCAGATTGAAGACCTAAATGAGGGACATTGTACTAAAATAGATGACCCTGTGATTTTACTGTAAAATTCTGGGGGGTACCTATTTCTTTATGGCGTGTGACTATATGTGTCCATTAGGGTCGTTTGTATCTTTGTCATCTTTTGACTAAGTTATTTCTACTTCTGCTACTAAGAACTTGTTGATGGTAGCCAAGTTTTTTAAATTATCCTATGACCTATTATAGACGAAATCTTTTTTGTTGATCTGATTTGTTTACTTCTTTCACAAATTAAATGTAATATTGAAAATGGATTGGTTATTTTCCAACCATGTCCTATTAAATTATTCTAATCAAACTTTAGTGTTTCTCGGGAAAAATATTTCTAGATTTGAATCCATGAAGCTCATTCCAAAAATTTGTTGAACCATGTCAAATTCTTCATCAGATAAATCTATGCTGAATGTAGTATAAATAGAAGAGAACATACCCTATAAGACATTTTCTGTTAACATCGAGGATAAATGGCTTAATGAATTAACTGAAGGAAGACGCCGTTATCCCCATGATCATGTTACGTTCTAGTTATCATCGAGTTCACTCGAAGGTAGGGGATATTTCCAAAATCAACTTTTTCTGTCGCGTTATGGGCACTACGGGTATTTCGTAAAGTCGTTCCGTGTAACAAACACTTCGATAATATTCATTGGTTACATGAATTAGATCTCTCTTCCCGATGGAGACAGACTTATCGTTGTCTTTGTTGACGACATTTTGATCTACTCTTGACGTTTGGAGGAACGTACTGATTCTCTCGTTGTGATTCTTCAAATCCTGAAGAAGGAGGAAAAGGTATGTGTGAAGTTGGCCAAGTATGTATTCTAGTTGGAGACAGTTCAACTTTTGGGTTACGTGATCTCAAGGGAAGGAATTGCTGTGAACCCATTGAAAGTCGATACATTTCTTCAATGGGAAAGACCGAGGACTATGACAGAGATTCGTAACTTTATAGGATTAGCTGATTAATATGGGAGACTCACCGCAGAGTTTTCCAAAATGGCAAGACTTCTCGTCTAACTCGTACGAGAGAGTCAAGTTTGTAGGATTGATGCATATAAAGAAAGATTTTCAAGGATTGAAGAGACACTCGACTGCCTTGCTGACGATGATTCTGCCCAATCTCAACGAACCTTTTAGGATGCCTAGTGATGCTTCGCATTGGAAGTTTGGAACGTATGTTTGATCAGAATAGAAGGAACAGTAATGTATGCTTCGAGACGACCGAGAGCACATGAGAAGGACTACTCTACACAAACTCGAAATTAGCAATTGTAGTGCATTGAAAATATGGAGGTATTTTCTACAAGGATCAACATTTAACGTCTGTAGAAATCATTAGAGTCGGAAATACTTGGTTGATTAGAAGGGGTTAAATATAAGGCATTATATGGACGGTGATGTAAGACACCTTTGTGTTGGCACCAATATAGTGAAAGGGTTTTGATTGGACCCGAGCTTGTACAATAAGCAATGGATAAAGCTAAGATGACTCAGGAAAGGATGCAAATAATTCAAGGGGAAGAAGAAATTGTGTTAGGATAAGCGATTTGGAATGTTGTGCTGGAGGCACAACATCGGAGCTAGTTTCTAAAGAAATAAAATTTCGAGGATAAAATTTCTTTTTGAATGGGAAAGTTGTAACATTCCAAAAATTTCTTATTTCATGATAGATAATCATTTTATAATATTTATAATTTTTAGGAATTTTTATGGAATTTTTTGAATTGTTTGATTATTTTAATACTTTTTTGATTTACGTGTGCGCTGAGCGAGGCAGGGAAAATGAAACATTTTCCCTATGGCCTAAAACCTTTGAACTGTAGAAACGTCGACAAGGGGATCTTACTAAACCCGAGGCTGGACACAATTTACGACATTTTTATTTTTCTAGATTTTATCTGATAAATAAAATCATAGTATATTTTATTATCTGTGGGATAATAAAATATTATTTCTGCTTACTGTAACATTTTTCCACTGAATAATAGCTTTAGCAGATTATTTCTATCTGATCACTTTTATGATAGCATCTAAGTGACATCATCACCCTTCACTTTATCGATAAGCGTGTGAAGCTTATCAAGGAAGCTTCCTACCTAATAGCACATTTTCCTCTCTCCTTATTTGGGGCTCCACGACTGGGAGGAGAAAAAGATGACAAAAGTCATCATATTTTCACTTCCCATTTCCCGCTTCAAACCCATTTCACCTTTCTCTCTCTCACTCTCACATTCTCTCATCTCTCTCACGCCCTCTCCTCTCTCCCCTCTCTTCTCCCACATGGCCAAGCCGCCATGGGAGGCCACTCAAGCTCATTTGCTCAAGTCAATCTAGGATCTTGATTCCTCTCATCACTTTGAAGCCTTCCTCTTTGAAGATCTTCCTTTGATTTCCTCCATATCCATCATTTTCTTCAAGCTCTAAAGCTTGAAGCTTTGAGGTAAAGTCCATGGCCTTCATCCTTTCTCTTCTCATTTTCGTGGTCCTTGATCACCATTGTGATCAAGGACTCCCTTTCAAGCTTTGATTTTAGATTTCTTGGGTTTTACCATCTTAGGGTTTTTATTGGAGGTCTTGGACGAAAATTGCAAGAAAAGCACCAAAAAGGTTCCATTTCTTGTCTTCTCTTGAGGTAAGAGGGAGATAATCCTCTTCACCCAATCTTGGTGGTGAGGAAATGTCTTTGGTGTTGATGGTGAGGAATTCATTGGGAATTTTTCATTTTGTTGGTGATTTCTAATGATGTTATGATTTAAATGTGTTGTATGATCTACACGACCCAGGCCGTGTTCCTCACTGGAAACACAGCTCAATGCACAAGACAGGGTGTTACACGGCTGTGTAATCATGCTTTTCAGTTTAGACACTTTTTCAAGTACTTTCAGAGGAGTACATGGCCTAGGCCATGTAATTTGACATGACTGTGTATTCTAGGCCGTGAAATTGGTTATGGCTGCGTAAATGGGATAGTGAACAATTGTTTGGTTTTTCTAGTCCCTTGGAGGCTCGCAATCTCATTGGACACTCATTGTGAGGATAGTGGGGTCTTGAATAGACCTAGGAGAACGTCAGGGCGCGGTGTTTCACTTATGATCATGTTATCACCTTGTATACCCCTGGCTATGAACACTATTGCAACGCACTGGTAGCCCGACAAGACATTATTGCTTTTCATGACCCGGCATAGACTGTCTATTGAGGGCGGACAGATCTTCTGGGGCGGTCATCTCTGAAAACTGTGTCTAGCTCCATAGAATAGGAAATGAGTACAATATACATGAAAATGGTTAGCATACGCTTTGTGCATATGCATGATCAGTTCATATAATTGTCATGGCATGGTCAACATACATATTATGGTGACATAATTATTGTCTATATATCTATGGTGGATATATGTTGGTAATAGTGCTGTTAATTATCCTGATTATTGTGGAATATGCTTTATGATGACATCTATGCGATTGATAACTGGAATATATGTGTGATGTCTGTATGTATGGAATAACTTCATCATTCATATTATTTTTCTTCGCTGCCATATTTGGTAATGATTGTGGGATATCTCACCTCTTGCTTGCACTATTCTTGTTCTATGTGGTTTTTGGTTAAAGTTTGTAAAGAGGGCGAGGTTGAATCTCCTAGATTTTACTTAGTTTGATCTTCTGTGATTGGCGATGGCAACAAGAAGGGGTTCTATCGATTTTTCGTCAGGATTGTGTTCACCAGGGGTGCCAATGCTTGGCGAGTTGACTGGGGCAGCGAACGTAAATGGTATTATTGGGAATCTAATCTTGACCATGAAGAGGACCGTGATTGAAGATCTTATCCTGATTGTCACTACATCAGTGCATGCGGAGTTGCCTTACTCATCCGGGAGCTAAGGAGTGATCTGATTCATACCCATAGAGAGGGACAAGGAGTCTGCATCACCGCGAGGGATTGAGACCGCATACCCTTTATGAGATGAACGGGGAGATCCCGAGGTGGATCCGATGGAGTACCCAACTCCTTAGTCGTGGATTTATTGTGGCTAGTTTATATTTTCTTTTGCCGCCTTTTGAGTATATGATGACGTGATTATCCAGTCTTACATGTCGTATATTTGAGAATATTTTGTTAAATCATATTTTGTTATGACAAGATATGCCTATTCATTCGTGGATAATGCGCAACGATTTATTTTGAAAAACTTGGAGGACGCCAAAATTTAGTGACCATGGTATAATCCGATGGTTATTAAACCGAGGGGTGTTATAAAGAAAAACTCTCACAAGAGTATATGATATGAATTGAAGCCCTATGAAGCTCTTTAAGGATATCTCAAATTTTGGTGAAAACAGAGCACAAGAGCTTGAAAAGAAAAGCATGAGAGATGTGTTTCAAGTTGTTAGTTCTATATAAAAGAAGTGCTAAAACCTTGTATTTATATTTTCTAATTTTTTGCATTGAAAGGTAAAAAGGTTCTTTTGAGTATATGTATGTTTTGCGTGATTATCTTTTTGATAGACATAATAAAGTCCTTAGAATAGTAAGTTTACATGACATCAAGTGGATATTTGAGAATATTTTGTTAAATCATATTTTGTTATGACAATAATATGTAGACTAGTATTCATTCGTGGCTCATATTTTCCTTATATGAGATATCAAGCATGGATACGATTTATTTTGAAAAACTTATTATTTGAGTTGTAGCACGCCAAAATTTAGTGACCATGGTATAATGTAACAAGATGATTATAAAGTTGGTTATTGTGCCATGCATGTGGAGGAATGTGAGTGGTTATTAAACCGAGGGTGTTATAAAGAAAAACTCTCAATATGAGATATTGAAGAGTATATGATATGAATTGACAAGCCCAACTGGATATGAAGCTCTTTAAGGATATCTCAAATTTTGGTGAAAGCAGAGCACGTTTGTAATATTAAAAGAGCTTGAAAAGAAAAGCATGAGAGATGTGTTTCAAGTTGTTAGTTCTATATAAAAGAAGTGCTAAAACCTTGTATTTATAGAGTTCCAGAGTTACAAAAAGCCGCGAACCTAGGAAGTCGTTGGGGTTAACTTATTTCAGAAACATCATCGCTATTACGGTGTTGGTGAATGAAAGCTCAAGAGGAAAATAGTTGTGTGATTTTGGGAATCCTATTATTCCACATTGTGAGGGTCGTGTTTATTTGAATAACACATTTGTTAGTCTAATAAATCTTTTTATAATAAAGAGAAGCTTACTGAAATCAATTTTTACATTTCAAACAGTAATTCATAAATCTCAACGCCTTCAAAATAGTTCCAAAACATTCCAAGTCACTTTCAAACATCATTTAAGCATATAGTCCAATTAGATTATGATCCGAAACACATTATTGTGCATCAAAACAACATATTATGCATGAAGAAGCATATTATGCAACAAGTTAATGTAGTGTACGACAGAATTAGATGCATGATTGATCCAAAAAAGGTAATTTCAAAGATATTTTCATCAAATATACTATTTCAAACAAAAAGCAAACTAATTTAGCATATGTAAAGATATTTTCAAGAAAATAAGCTAGAGAAGTATAAACCAAGCCTCCATTTTACCAAAGGTTGCAAGTCCAAGCTTCTTGGAGACAAAGAAGAGAGCTTGAAGTATTTTGTGATTTTGTGCTTAGACCAGCCACTTTTCAAGATATCCAAAGTCAATTCTTGGCCTTCAAGCACACCTACAACACATTTCAATTTTTGACTTTTGGTACCCAAATTTTCTTGGGTCTTTGTGTGTTAGTTTTTGGCAAAGTGCCTTTGGGAATCCAAACCATTTTAGTTCGTAACTTGTTATTGATATTCTTCCTTATATTGCAAGTTGATGCACTATGCCCTTTCCTACCACAATGAAAGCATTTAATAAAGGGACTACTTTATGTACTTGATGAAACAAAAAAATTCTTGAGAAACTTTTGTTGGTTATTGGCATTATACCTTAAACCAGCCTTTTGAAAAATAAATCTTTGGTTCCCAAGTAATATGTTCAAATTATCTCTTCTAAAGGTAAATTTTGAAAGAGTGTTTTTCAAATCCTCAATCTCAATTTCAAATGCTTTGCATGATGAGCAAGATAAGGGTGTAAATGCATTATCAACTGATAAACATGTCATGCATGAAGAATTTGCATCTATCAATCTAAGAGTTTCATTTTCTAATTTCAATTCCTCAATTTCTTTGTTTAAAGTAGAAATTTGATTTTCAAATGAGGAAATTGATTTTTTGGATGATGAAACAAGTTTTGCAAGTCTTATAGATTCATTATGCAATTCTTCAAATGCATCTTGCAATTCATCATAGGAAGGGGAATAGTTTGATTCAGAATTTAAGGATGTTACCTCCATGTCATCTTCATCTTCCTCTTCTCCTTTAGCCATGAAACATAGATTGGCTTTCTCATTGTCTGAGCTATCAGTTGAATCTGTGTCATTGTCATCCCAAGCTATGTAGGCTCTTCTTTCTTTCTTCTCCCTTGAGGATCTTTTATGATATTTTTCCACTTTACTTTGACAGATTGGGCACTCCATCTTCATGTGACCCAATTCTCCACATTCATAGCATTTAGGAGTGGATGATATTCCATCCCCTTTATGATAGACATTCTTTTTCAGAAAGGGAGGTCTTCTTTGAGCTCTACTCTTCTTGAAAAATCTTCTAAATTTTTTTATTAGTAAAGCAAGATTCTCTTTATCTATTTCTAAGCCATCTCCATCTTCATCATCATCATTATCATCATCATTAATCATGGAGGAAGTGGCCTTGAGAGCTATTCCTTTCTTTTTCTTGTCAAGCTTCTCACTTTGATTGAGTCTATTTAGTTCCAATTCATGTTCTTGGAGCTTACCAAAAAGTGTGGCTAAGGTCATGGTTGAGAGATTTCTTGACTCCGCAATAGCCATCACTTTAGGTTGCCAATATCTGCTCAAACATCTCAACACTTTGTTAATAAGATTTTCATTAGGAAAAGTCTTTCCCAATAAAGTAAGATGATTTATAATATGTGTAAAATATTTTTCCATTTCTTGAATACTTTTATTTTGGTTCATTCTAAAAAGCTCATACTATGAGTAAGAGTATTGATCCTTGATCTTTTCACTTCACTAGTACCCTCATGGGTTACTTGTAAGGTGTCCCATATTTCTTAGGCAGTTTTACAATTTGACACCCTAAAGAACTTATCATACGTCAAAGATGTGGTAATGATGTTTTTGGCACTCAAATTATATTAGACTTTTTTCTTATCATCATTGGTCCATTCACTTCTTGGTGTATTAATCTTTACACCATTAACAACTTTTGTGGGGATAAAAGGACCATTTTCAATAGCATCCCACACATCTAGGTCAATAGCTTCAATAAAATTTTCATTCTTTCTTTTCAATAAGTGTACCCATCCCCATTGAAAAAAGGAGGTCTATAGATGGAAGAACTTTTTGAAAAATCATTTGAGGAGGCCATCACTTTCTCTTGAAGCTGCTAAGCCCTTTACATAAGAGCCTAACTCTGATACCACTTGTTACCAAGTGGCCTCAAACTCAAGAGGGGGGTGAATTGAGTTTATGAAATATTTTTGCAAATCTTTCGTAAAACGTTTGTTTATTAATTTTTGTTGTAGCTGTTGGATAATTGAAGTGAATAGATAAATGAGATTGAATACTTCACTCACAAATTAAATAAGCTAAGATGAATAATATTCAAGCTAGCATATAAAGTAAATGCACAAATGTAAGAGATGAGTTTAGAAGATCAAACACAAGGTTTATCCTGATTCAGCCACCAATCCACTTATGACTTACGTCCAGTCCTCAAGCAACCGCTAGAGATTTTCCACTATCTTCAAGCTTCAACAAGTGCTCAATAACCTTTACAAGCTAGAGCGCTCACCACACCTTAGGATACTTCACCCTTGTGCTTTGAGCCTCAAAACAGGGATACCTTACCCTTTACAACCCTTGAGGGATGCCTCACCCTCTTTACAAATCAATGAATACCTCACCCTTGACAACTTTGAGAGATACCTTACCCTCTTTACAAACAATCAAGGTGTTTAAAAAAGGAAATATCACAAGAGTAGATTTATAGTGATTGAAATATGTTTCTCAGTTGTTGTTCAGCCACAAATGATGCCCCAAGATTTGTATTTATACGTTTTCATATCAAAGGAGCCGTTAGGTGCTTTTAGCCAAGCATTAAATGCCATTAATATAGTCGTTGGACTCTGTCAGATTGCTTGTAATCGATTAAACAGCAAATGTAATCGATTACATTCTTAGTGTAATCGATTACAAGGCCTCTGACTTACTTTGTAATCGATTACCATTTCCATGTAATCGATTACATACCTTCTTGAACGTGTTCTTACCTTTCTAGGTTCAATGTAATCAATTACAGCTTAGTGTAATCGATTACAAGGTCTCTGTTTGCTATGTAATCAATTACAAACATTGTGTAATCGATTACCTTGGCCTTTGAACACATTTTTCAAGCCCAATTTAGGATTCATGCCATTTCTTACTTATAGAAACTTAGATTGGAAAAGATTAACTTATGTTTTACAAAATCCAAGATTGAAATCAACATTTCTTTAAAATATGAACTTTGAATATCAAGTTGATTTAAAGGATCTTGAAAAATCATTTGAATATAATTGAGATACCTTAAGAGCATTTCACATTGATGTTCTAAGACCTATATCTAATATACTTCTTTTGATCTTGGTCTTTATCTTTTGATCTTGGTCTTCTCTTTTGATCTTGATCTTTATCTTTGGCTTTGTTATCATCAAAAACTCATTTGATATGCTTCAAGACATAAGCATTCACACGCTAAAAAATCATAATTGTTAGACATCTAGAACTCAAGATATGGTCAAAATACAGAAATAGTGTAAGACGTAAATCATGCTAAAAAAATCAATTAAGTCCAATTTGAGTCCAAACTTACAAAACATAACTAAACTCAATCAATTAAGTATATGGAGAGTGTAAATGACTAAAAATGAGGGCTTATTAATATATTAAATATGTGATTATCAAATTCTCATACACTTAGCTTTTTGCACTCCTAGGCAAAACACACAAGACCAAAACTAGGAAAAAAAAATGACATAGACTCAAAAGCTAAACACTTTAAAAGACTCAATTTCTAATAATATTTAAGAATGAAGAGCAACCATAGATTCAAGGGATCAAAACATTTATGAGGTAACGTTTCTTCACATCTCAAACCAACAAGCAATGAAACTTCAATTGAAAAGCATGAGTCAAGAATGATAGATCTTCACAAAATTCACTCTCAATCTCACAAGTATTTAAAAGGTAAGTATTTCACTCAATTCAACTCATGAAAATTACACAACCATAAGCTTGCTTATCTTCTACTTCTCTACTACTCAGAACACATGTACACACAAATCATGAGGACTTTAGTCAAGGTTGTAATGGGGTCAAGGTAAAAGAGAAGGTAATATGGATATGACAAGTTAAATACCAAAGAGAATAAAAGAGCATGAAAGCTGAGTTCAATTAACAAGCATGAAAGTTTATCCCAACCCCACCTAATACAAATTCCCTTTACATATTCTTTTCCTTTTCTTTATTGCCTTGTTAGCCCTTATTTACACTTTTTTTATTTTTTAATTTTTTTGATATTTTTTTATTTTTTTAAAGAAGAACATAATATATACATATTTTTAAGTAAACATTTTTTTTAACCATTCTGGACACACACCCCCACACTTGTTCAAAAACTCATCTAATGATAAAGCTAATGTTCTCTTATTCCCTAAGGCCGGGTAAGAACATAATTTTTCATTTAAAGCACATAATGAGTTCAAAACAAAGAATGATCAAATAAGTTCAAAGGGGTTAAGTAAGGGGAAATAGGCCATTTCCAATGCTTTACATTGGCTGGAATCAAAGAATTTTTAAGAAGCCATAAGAGTGCTTGATATCATATTGAAACAATATGTTATTGAATAAGGCTGTCTATTTGTGCGCTAGTCATTCTTGGCTATTTGGTTAAAGTAGCTATTTCAAGAAAAATGCCTCAATGATGTTTATGTATGCATGTGAAAATATAGTCTAAAAAAGAATTAAAGCAAATTCTAGAGTAACAATTTCATGAGTGAAATTCACACAAAAAAAAAGAGAATGATACAAATGTTTAATCCACTCATCAATAAGCTCAAAATCTCACAAAGTATAATTCTGTCATTCTCAGTCCACCAATTCAACATCCATAACTAAACATGTGATTTTTAAGAAAGAAGATAATTTACGCAATCATGCAAATTTTCCTGAATTTGAATTGATACTTCCACACAGCAAAGTTATCTACCCCAACTAAAATACGTCTCAAGAGTAAAATTTACTCCTTACTCTGTCATCCTTAACTGGTTTAGTAAGTTACTGACAATCATATCATGCTTCCCAATTTTTTTTGAACAACTATCCTTCCCCTCAACCAGATCATAACATTGCCCACAATGTTAAAATATAGATGAGTAAAGAATAAAAAACATTACCTGTTGTAGCAATTACTAAAAAGAGAGACCTGACACAAATTTAAACAAAAATAAAGTACAATAAATAAAATCAAAGCTTGTGATTATTTAAATAGTTGGAGTGTCTGATCTGGCTTGCTTTTCATACTGCTTCCCTCACCGCTTCCTTCTGACTAATCTATCTGAGCTGTTACTGGATCAGATTCATAAATAAAAACTTCTAATTTATCAATCAACTCATCAACGAAAGTAGAGATAAGGAGTCATTTTGCTGAAGGTATGATAAATTTCTGTTCTACAGCATGACCAACAAAAGATAACAAATTATCAAAGAAAGTATTAACATTCAACAAACCTATGGGTTTATGGTAGATGTTCAATTGGGTCCAAGAGATAATTTGAAAAACTTCTTCCAAAGTACCAAAATCACTCAGTAAGGCAATGAATGCATAAGAGTTTTTAAGCATTGCCTTCATTCATTCCTGCATAGATGATACTTGAAGCTCTTCCCCAATTATTTTTCCAATGATGTTCTTTCGAGTTAAAGGTTCAGGAATGATACCTAAAACCTGACTGCCTCCTATATGTGCAGAGAGTGATACAGCCCCCATTAACCCAATGCTACCTTCCCCATATACTACATGAATTTTCCTCGCAGCAAGTGTTTAACTAAGAGTGCTTGCTGCATTTACAAACTCTAAACCCTTCCCATAACTTGTCCCACAAAATACACAGATACTGGTAAATTTACGAACCAAAGAAGAAGCTTCCTTCATTTCTACACTCACACTCTCTTTGAATGATTATGAGTTGTAGAAAAGTGAAGAAAATGGAGTGTTTAAATAGAGAAGAGAATAGAAAAAGTAATAATAACTCCTGTATAGGTAGGTTGGCTGTTGTCAAAAAAGTTTAAAAATAAGAAACTTTTTTCTATTTTTTTATTTTTTTTTATTTTTAAACTTCAAGAAAACCATCAGGGTAAAGAAATCTAGAAACCCCTGAAGGACCCTGCCCAAAGGATCGTCTGTCCAAAACCTAAATACAATAAAATCATACAAAGATAAAATAATAATAACAAATGCTGGCATACCTTTATGTACAGGTTGTCATGACGTATCTTTATAATGCGCGTCATGAGTGCAATAATACTAAGACGGTTCAGTCAATCTGGGAATTCTTCTCCCTCCCACTTGGGGGATATTTTGGATTAAGTTACAACGCAACTAATTAAAGTGCATAAATTTGACAGTGACCACCAACGACCATAGCCAGTGAGAGGTCGCTAGAGAGCCCATGGCATTAAATCACAAAATCCAGCTTAGAGGCATTGTCACGCGAGAATGCAAGCACGGAACTCTTCTATCTGTCCATCAGCAAGCAGAGCCTACGGTTGAAACCTGAGAATGCTTGCGCGGCTCTCTACAGCCATGGCACACGAACCTTATTTACGGACCGACGTGTGAAGGTCCACCTGAGTCAATGATGAGTCTATCACTGGCAGGGGCTCCTAATTTAATTAAAGACCAAGTACAACCGAAGTTTCGGCTTTTTTTTATTTCTTTTTCACTCTTTTTATTTCTTTTCTTTTTTATTTTCTTTTTCTTTCGAAGATGTACAAGATAGTATATACATGTTGTTGTGATTTTGGCTCACATCTTCCTCTAGTTTTACGTTTAATAATGGCTTAAACGCCTTCTATGAGTCAAGGATAAGCTTCCCATCCAATTTTCTTATAAATTGGCAAACAGGGTCTTTTTGAGTCAGATTCTCAATATTGTAACGCTCTTGCTCGTCCCTGAGGAGATTCCACAAATTAATAAGTTCACGATGTACAACTCCACAAGAATGCGTCTCAAGAGTTAATAAGATATCATTTAATGACTCCTTACTCAGTCCATTCTTAATGAAGAATATTTCATCTTCTATGTTTACAGAAATCATCCCTAAAGAACGACATCGTTTGTTGCAAGAAAATTAACAATATTAGCAAACCAAGGCATGGAATTAACAGAAATAAAAATTTATCAAGAAAATAATCATTGATATGTGTGATATCAAAATGTGAGCCTGTTGTAGGTGTGGACAAATGATCTGCAACAACATTTTCGCCTTCTTTCTTATCTTTTATTATGATGTTGAATTCTTGAAGCAACAAAATCCACCGTATCAACTTGTGATCATGTTATCACCTTGCATACCCCTGGCCGTAAACACTGTTGTAATGTACTGGCAACCCGACACGGCACTATTGCTTTTCATGGCCCGATGTAGACTGTCTATTGAGGGGGGATAGATCTTCTGGGGCGTTCATCTCTGAAAACTGCATCTAGCTCTATAGAGTAGGAAATGAGTACATTGTACATGAGAATGGTCAGCATACGCATTGTGCATATGCATGGTCAGTTCACATAATTGTCATGGCATGGTCAACATACATATTGTGGTGACATAATTATTGTCTATATATCTATCGTGGATATCTGTTGATAATAGTGCTGTTAATTATCCTGATTATTATGGAATATGCTTTTTGATGACATCTATGCGATTGATAATTGGAATATATGTGTGATGTCTGTATGTATGGAATGACTTCGTCATTCGTATTATTTTTTTTCGCTGCCATAATTAGTAATGATTGTAGGATATCTCACCTCTTGCTTGCACTATTCTTGTTCTATGTGGTTTTTTATTTAAAGTCTGTAAAGGGGGCGAGGTTGAATCTCCCAGATTTTACTTGGTTTGATCTTCTATGTTCGGCGATGGCAACGAGAAGGGCTTCTATCAATTTTTTGTCAGGATTGTGTTCACCGGGGGTGCCAATGCTTGGTGAGTCGACTAGGGCGGTGAGCATAAATGGGATTGTTGGGGATCTGATCTTGACCGTGAAGAGGACTAGGATTGAAGATCCTATCCTAATTATCACTACATCAGTGCATATGGAGTTGCCTTACTCATTCGGGAGCTATGGAGTGATCTGATTCATACCCTTAGAGAGGATGAGGAGTCTGTGGCATCAGCTGCAAGGGCGCCTGTTCATGAGACCACACACTGTTCTGTCTTTGTGCCTTTAGATGAACCGGGGGAGGATCCCGAGGTGGATCCGATGGAGTACCCAACTCTTTATTCGTGGATTTATTGTGGGTAGTTTATATTTTCTTTTGCATTACCTGTGTAAGGGTTCTTTTGAGTATATGTATATTTTAAGGTGATTATCCAGTCTTACATGCTGCATATTTGAGTATATTTTGTTAAATCATATTTTGTTATGGCAGTATGTGTAACTATTCATTCGTGGCTTATATTTTCCTTATATATGCAATGATTTGATTTTGAAAAACTTGTTATTTGTGTTGTAGCTTGCCAAAATTTCGTGATCGTGGTATAATGACAATTGTCTCGTGGTTATTAAATTGAGGGGTGTTACATTAGGTGGTATCAGAGCACAATTCATCCTGTTGAGCCGGGGTATAGACTCACTATGCTTAAACATGTTAGAAGTTTCTTTGTGTGTTGTGCATTTCCTTGTCTCTTGATTGAGATGTTTGGGAAAGGAAGACATGGCTTGCCATAGGTTGAATGTTGGTATCTACTATTGCATAGTTACAAGATATTGAGTATTGGCCCACTCAATGTGTAATGTTCTGTGTTTAGGGGAAACTATGACTTCACCTAGGCGTATTAAGGTAATAGGAGTTCTTTAGAAAGAAGCTCAGCTGGTATGACTGAACTTGCTTAGGATTTGTTTGCATTTACACCCTTGTTGTGTTACCTCTAGAATTGTTTGAGCTAAGGGGTTAGAAAAGGGTAGTCAAATAGGACTTGTAAGGTTTGTGGACGAAGGCGTCCAAGAGGTTTTAGAAAATTGATTCTCTTGGGAAAAGAATATTTGGCGTAAGTTTAGTTTGAGGAGCTGCATGGAAGTCAAAGACTTACAGGAGATCGCGCTGTAGAAGGCAAAATGAAGGAGCTCAAGTTAGAGTCCTTTAGGTTTGGTGGTTAGGTTTGTCTTGATGTGTTGTGTTACTCTTTGCATTTGGTTTCCGAAAGGAGACAATATTGTTTGAAATGATTGCTTTTGATTTTCCTTATGTTTCGATTCATTTATCCTTGTAGGGAGGCAATGGCTCGGGGTAGACAGAAGCGTGTGAATACGGGGAGTGACGATGATGGTACGACTACGACAGCTGAAGTAATTCTGGGAGATACCCATTTCTTTATGGCGTGTGACTGTATGTGTTCATTAGGGTCGTTTGTATCTTCTTCATCTTTTGACTAAGTTATTTCTACTTCTGCTACTCAGAACTTATTGATGGTAGCTAAGTTGTTTAAATTATCCTATAACCTATTATAGACGGAATCTTTTCTATTTGATCTAATTTGTTTACTTCTTTCATAAATTAGATGTAATATTGAAAATGGATTGGTTATTTTCCAACCATGTCCTGTTAAATTATTCTAATCAAACTTTAGTGTTTCTCGGGACGGAGATTTCTGGATTTGAATCCATGAAGCTCATTCCAAAATTTTGTTAGACCATATCAAATTCTTCATCAGATAAATCCATGCTGAATATAGTATAAATAGAAGAGAACATACCCTATGAGACGTTTTCTGTTAAGATCGAGGATAAATGGCTTAATGAATTAACTGAAGGAAGTCATTGTTATCCCCATGATCAGGTTACGTTATGGTTATCATCGAGTTCACTCAAAGGTAGGGGATATTTCCAAAATCAACTTTTTCTGACGCGTTATGGGCACTACGAGTATTTCATAAATTTGTTCTGTGTAATAAACACTTTTGTAGTATTCATCAGTTACATGAATTGGATCTCTCTTCCCGGTGGAGACAGACTTGTCGTTGTCTTTGTTGACGACATTCTGATCTATTCTTGACATTCAGAGGAACGTACTGATTCTCTCATTGTGATTCTTCAAATCCTGAAGAAGAAGGAGAATGTATGTGTGAAGTTGGCCAAGTACGAATTCTAGTTAGAGACAGTTCAACTTTTGGGTTACGTGATCTCAAGGGAAAGAATTGTTGTGAACCCATTGAAAGTCGAAGCATTTCTTTAATAGGAAAGACCGACGACCGTGATGGAGATTCATAACTTTATAGGATTAGCTGGTTAATATGGGAGACTCACTGCAAAATTCTCCAAAATGGTAAGACTTCTCATCTAACTCGTACGAGAGAGTCAAGTTTGTTGTATTGATGCATATATGGAAAGATTTTCAAGGATTGAAGAGACACTCGACTACCTTGCCAACGATGATTCTGCCCAATCCCAATGAACCTTTTGGGATGCCTAGTGATGCTTTGCATTAGAAGTTTGGAACATGTGTTTGATCAGAATAGAAAAAATAGTAATGTATGCTTTGAGACAACCGAGAGCACATGAGAAGGACTACTCTACACAAACTCAAAATTAGCAATTGTAGTGCATTGAAAATATGGAGGTATTTTCTACAAGGATCAACATTTAACGTCTGCAGAAATCATTAGAGTCGAAAATACCTGGTTGATTAGAAGGGGTTAAATATAAGGCATTACATGGACGGCGGTGTAAGACACCTTTGTGTTGGCACTAATACAGTGAAAAGGTTGTGATTGGACCCGAGCTTGTACAATAAGCAATGGATAAAGCTAAGATGACTCAAGAAAGGATGCAAATAATTCAAGCGGAAAAAGAAATTGCGTAAAGATAAGCGAATTGGAATGTTGTGCTGGAGGCACAACATCGGAGCTAGTTTCTAAGGAAAGAAAATTTCGAGAACGAAATTTCTTTTTGATGGGGAGAGTTGTAACATCCCGAAAATTTCTTATTTAAAGATAAATAATCATTTTATAATATTTATGATTTTCAAAAAAATTTCTAGAATTTTCTGAATTATTTGATTATTTTAATATTTTGCTTGATTTGTGTACGCGCTGAGCGAGGCTGGGAAAATGAAATATTATTCCTGTGGCTGGAAAATTTTGAACTGTAGAAACATCGACAAGGGGATCTTACTAAACCCGAGGCTGGACACAATTTACGACATTTTCATTTTTCTAGATTTTATCTGATAAATAAAATCACAGTATATTTTATTATATATGGGATAATAAAATATTATGTCTGCTGACTGTAACATTTATCCACTGAATAATAGCTCTGGCAGATTATTTCTATCTGATCACTTTTATGATAGCATCTAAATGACATCAGTATCCTTCACTTTATCGAGAAACGTGTGAAACTTCTCAAGGAAGCTTCCTACCCAACAACACATTTTCCTCTCGCCTCATTTGGGGCTCCACGGTTGGGAGGAGAAAAAGATGACAAAAGTCATCATATTTCCACTTCTCATTTCCCATTTCAAACCCATTTCACCTTTCTTTCTCACACTCTCACGTTCTCTCATCTCTCTCACACGCTCTCCTCTCTCCCCTCTCTTCTCCCACATGGCCAAGCCACCATGGGAGGCCACTCAAGCTCATTTGCTCAAGTCAATCTAGGATCTTAGTTTCTCTCATCATTTTGAAGCCTTCCTCTTTGAAGATCTTCCTTTGATTTCCTCCATCTCCATCATTTTCTTCAAGCTCTAAAGCTTAAAGCTTTGAGGTAAAGTCCATGGTTTTCATCCTTTCTCTTCTCATTTTCGTGGTCCTTGACCACCATTGTGATTAAGGACTTCCTTTTCAAGCTTTGATTTTGGATTTCTTGGAGGTCTCGGACGAAAATTGCAAGAAAAGCACCAAGAAGGTTCCTTTTCTTGTCTTCTCTTGAGGTAAGAGGGAGATAATCATCTTCACTTAATCTTGGTGGTGAGGAAATGTCTTTGGTGTTGATGGTGAGGAATACATTGTGGGTTTCTCGCTTTGTTTGTGATTTCTAATGATGTTATGATTTAAATGTGTTGTATGATCTTCTATGCTTGATATTGTGAATCTTGATGGATTTGTATATGTCTAAATGCTTAAATATGTATATGGATTACTACCCACTTGATTTGGAAGCTTAGAGAAGCTTATTTTCATGGATTCTGGTGTAGATTCTCAGGCTGTGTGGATGTACACAGCCCAAGCCGTGTTCCCCACTGGAAACACAGCTTAACGCACAAGACATGGTGTTACACGGCCTAGGCCGTGTAATATTACATGGCCGTGTAATATTACACGGCCGTGTAATCAGGCTTTTTAGTTTAGACACGTTTTCAGGTACTTCTAAAGGAGTACACGGCCTAGGCCGTGTAATTTGACACAACCGTGTACTCTAGGCTGTGAAATTGGTTATGGCCGTGTAAATGGGATAGTGAAAAATTGTTTAGTTTTCTAGTCCCTTAGAGGCTCACAGTCTCATTGGGCACTCATTGTGAGGCTTTGTAACAAGCTAGAACTTAGCTAATTAAATGAATAGGCATTTAAGTAGGAATTCATAATGTGGAAAGGATAATAAACACAACCTTATTATATGACTTAGTGTGAGGTTTGGATAAAGAAAGAACATGAGTGTGAGGAGGGTTGTGAGGAACTTAAAGTGAATATTTTAAGAGAGTTTAACGCAAGAACATAATGGAATTGAGGCATAACTTTTGTAGCAACTTTGAATAGTATGTGTTCATCTTTAAGGTTTTAATATTAGCTTGATGTGGGTCCGTAATTGAGATTAAAGATTTTTGGATGAATGACTGGGCTCTATATGACATGTGAATTTGGAAAAGTTATGCTATCATTGTGAATCCATATATGTATGCATTGAATCCATATATATATATATATATGATTGATATAGTATGCATTGAATCCATGATGAGGCATGATTGATATAGTCTGACATGATGAGCATGATTGAAGCATGCATTGACATTGTGATTATGGAACCGAAGTACCAGACCAAGAAACATCTGGTAGACGATTTAGTTAGATGTGGGTTACTTTTATAACTAGAAACATCAGGTAGACGATTTAGTAAGAAAGGACTGGTTATCAGAGAAAACCCAAATAACGGTGGTACTATGTAGTCGTATGGACAGTTATATAATATCATTGATACAAATAGTATTGAAATAATTGTATGGACGATTGCTTTGATACCATTGAGAACGGTACAACGGAGGGTTGAATCCCATTAAATATGCATTTGTGCATTATACAGTTATGGCATTTTATGCCTAGGAGTGAACGAGAACTTACAAGATAGTGGGGTCTTGAATAGACCTAGGGGGATGTCAGGGCGCGGTGTTTTACTTGTGATCATGTTATCACCTTGTATATCCCTGGTCGTGAACACTGTTACAACGTACTGGCAGCCCGACAAGGCACTATTACTTTTTATTGCTCGGTGTAGACTGTCTATTGAGGGGGGACACATCTTTTGGGGTGTTCATCTCTGAAAACTGCGTCTAGCTCCATGGAGTAGGAAATGAGTTTATTGTACATGAGAATGGTCAGCATATGTATTGTGCATATGCATGGTCAGTTCACATAATTGTCATGGCATGGTCAACATACATATTGTGGTGACATAATTATTGTCTATATATCTATTGTGGATATCTGTTGATAATAGTGCTGTTAATTATCCCGATTATTGTGGAATATGCTTTCTGATGACATTTATGCGCTTGATAACTAGAATATATATGTGATGTCTGTATGTATGGAATGACTTCATCATTCATATTATTTTTCTTTGCTGCCATAATTGGTAATGATTGTAGGATATCTCACCTCTTGCTTGCACTATTCTTGTTCTATATGGTTTTTGGTTAAAGTCTGTAAAAGGCGAGGTTGAATCTCCTAGATTTTACTTAGTTTGAAAGGGTTTGAACAAGTGGACCGCGAATGAAGATCCTATCCTGATTCTCACTCATTAGTGCATGCGGAGTTGCCTTACTCATTCGGGAGCTATGGAGTGATCTGATTCATACCCTTAGAGAGGACGAGGAGTCTATAGCATCAGCTGCGAGGGCGCCTGCCCGTGATACCGCACAATGTTCTGTCTTTGTGCCTTCAGATGAACCGGGGGAGGATCCCGAGGTGGATCCGATGGAGTACCCAACTCCTTAGTCATGGATTTGTTGTGGGTAGTTTATATGTTCTTTTGCATTACCTGTATAAGGGTTCTTTTGAGTATATGTATATTTTAAGGTGATTATCCAGTCTTACATGCTGTATATTTGAGTATATTTTGTTAAATCATATTTTGTTATGGCAGTATATATAACTATTCATTCGTGGCTCATATTTTCCTAATATGGGCAATGATTTGATTTTGAAAAACTTGTTATTTGAGTTGTAGTATGCCAAAATTTAGTGACCGTGATATAATGACGAGTGTGCCATGGTTATTAAGTCAATAGGTGTTACATTAGGTGGTATCAGAGCACAGTTCATCCTGTTGAGCCGGGGTATGGACTGATTATGCTTAGACATGTTAGAAGTTTCTTTGTGTATTGTGCATTTCCTTGTCTCTTGATTGAGATGTTTGGGAAAGGAAGGCATGACTTGCCATAGGTTGAATGTTAGTAACTACCGTTGCATAGTTACCTGATATTGAGTATTGGCCCACTCAATGTGTAATGTTCTGTATTTACGGGAAACTATGACTTCACTTAGGCGTATTAAGGTAATAGGAGTTCTTTAGAAAGAAGCTCAGCTGGTATGATTGGACTTGCTTAGGATTTTTTTGCATTTACACCCTTATTATGTTACCTCTAGAATTGTTCGAGTCAAGGGGTTAGAAAAATGGTAGTTAAATAAAACTTGTAAGGTTTGTGGACTGAGGCGTCCAAGTGGTTTTGGAAAATCGACTTGGGAAAATAATATTTGGCATAAGTTTGGTTCAAGGAGTTGCATGGGAGTTAAAGACTTACAGGAGATCGCTCCGTAGAAGTCAAAATGAAGGAGATGAAGTTAGAGTCCTTTGGGTTTGGTGGTTAGGTTTATCTTAATGTGTTGTGTGACTCTTTGCGTTTGGTTTCCGGAAGGAGACAATATTGTTTGAATTGATTGCTTTTGATTTTCCTATGTTTCGTTTCATTTATCCTTGAAGGGAGGCAATGGCTCGGGGTAGACATAAGTGTGTGAATTCGGGGAGTGACGATGATGGTACGACTGCGGCAGCCGAAGTAATGCAAAGAATGGTTGATGTAATAACACACCAGGATTAGAAGGCCGCACAGCAGCAGGAATTGGAAGTCGAGGTTCAGAATTTGTTGGAAGAAAGTCAGTTTAGGGGTAACTCTGGGCTACCTAGGTTCCAAAAGATGAATAATAGAAAGATCAATTAGCATAAGGGGAAACCGTATTCACGATGACTGAGGGAGCAATAGCGACAACAAACGCATCAAGGAGGTGTGAGTGGTAGTAAATCCAATCCAATCATGGTATCATTACCAAAATGTAAGAAGTGTGGAAAAGGCCACTTAACAAGGCATTGTACGATCGAGGGAATAATTTGTTCCAAGTGCGGAAAGTTAGGACATATGGCTAGGAATTGTGCTTTGCATCATATGAAGCCTTCCGTAGGAGATGTACGTACTTCACAATCTCACTAAGAAGGGAGAGTTAACTCCCCAAGTGGAGCAAAAGTCTTTCAGACTGAAGACCTAAATGAGGGAGATTGTACTATAATAGATGACCCTATGATTTTACTGTAAAATTCTGGGGGGTACCCGTTTCTTTACGACGTGTGACTATATGTGTCCATTAGGGTCGTTTGTATCTTTGTCATCTTTTGACTAAGTTATTTCTACTTCTGCTACTAAGAACTTGTTGATGGTAGCCAAGTTTTTTAAATTATCCTATGACCTATTATAGACGAAATCTTTTTTGTTGATCTGATTTGTTTACTTCTTTCACAAATTAAATATAATATTGAAAATGGATTGGTTATTTTCCAACCATGTCCTGTTAAATTATTCTAATCAAACTTTAGTGTTTCTCAGGAAAAATATTTCTAGATTTGAATCCATGAAGCTCATTCCAAAAATTTGTTGAACCATGTCACATTTTTCATCAGATAAATCTGTGCTGAATGTAGTATAAATAGAAGAGAACATACCCTATAAGACATTTTCTGTTAAGATTGAGGATAAATGGCTTAATGAATTAACTGAAGGAAGACGCCGTTATCCCCACGATCATGTTACGTTCTGGTTATCATCGAGTTCACTCGAAGGTAGGGGATATTTCCAAAATCAACTTTTTCTGACGCGTTATGGGCACTACGGGTATTTCGTAAAGTCGTTCCGTGTAACAAACACTTTGATAGTATTCATCGGTTACATGAATTAGATATCTCTTCCCGGTGGAGACGGACTTGTCGTTGTCTTTGTTGATGACATTCTGATCTACTCTTGATGTTTGGAGGAACGTACTGATTCTCTCGTTGTGATTTTTCAAATCCTGAAGAAGGAGGAGAAGGTATGTGTGAAGTTGGCCAAGTATGTATTCTAGTTGGAGACAGTTCAACTTTTGGGTTACGTGATCTCAAGGGAAGGAATTGCTGTGAACCCATTGAAAGTCGAAGCATTTCTTCAATGGGAAAGATCGAGGACTGTGACAGAGATTCGTAACTTTATAGGATTAGCTGGTTAATATGGGAGACTCACCGCAGAGTTTTCCAAAATGGCAAGACTTCTCGTCTAACTCGTACGAGAGAGTCAAGTTTGTAGGATTGATGCATATAAAGAAAGATTTTCAAGGATTGAAGAGACACTCGACTGCCTTGCTGACGATGATTCTGCCCAATCTCAACGAACCTTTTAGGATGCCTAGTGATGCTTCGCATTGGAAGTTTGGAACATATGTTTGATCAGAATAGAAGGAACAGTAATGTATGCTTCGAGACGACCGAGAGCACATGAGAAGGACTACTCTACACAAACTCGAAATTAGCAATTGTAGTGCATTGAAAATATGGAGTTATTTTCTACAAGGATCAACATTTAACGTCTGTAGAAATCATTAGAGTCGAAAATACTTGGTTGATTAGAAGGGGTTAAATATAAGGCATTACATGGACGGTGATGTAAGACACCTTTGTGTTGGCACCAATATAGTGAAAGGGTTGTGGTTGGACCCGAGCTTGTACAATGAGCAACGGATAAAGCTAAGATGACTCAGGAAAGGATGCAAATAATTCAAGGGGAAAAAGAAATTGTGTTAGGATAAGCGATTTGGAATGTTGTGCCGGAGGCACAACATCGGAGCTAGTTTCTAAAGAAAGAATATTTCGAGGACGAAATTTCTTTTTGAATGGGAAAGTTGTAACATTCCAAAAATTTCTTATTTCATGATAGATAATCATTTTATAATATTTATAATTTTTAAGAATTTTTCTGGAATTTTCTGAATTGTTTGATTATTTTAATACTTTTTTGATTTACGTGTGCGTTGAGCGAGGCTAGGAAAATGAAATATTTTCCCTACGGCCGAAAAACTTTGAACTGTAGAAACGTCGACAAGGGGATCTTACTAAACCCGAGGCTGGACACAATTTACGACGTTTTCATTTATCTAGATTTTATCTGATAAATAAAATCATAGTATATTTTATTATCTGTGGGACAATAAAATATTGTTTCTGCTTACTGTAACATTTTTCCACTGAATAATAGCTTTGGCAGATTATTTCTATCTGATCACTTTTATGATAGCATTTAAGTGACATCATCACCCTTCACTTTATCGATAAATGTGTGAAGCTTATCAAGGAAGCTTCCTACCCAATAGCATATTTTCCTCTCTCCTTATTTGGGGCTCCATGACTGGGAGGAGAAAAAGATGACAAAAATCATCATATTTTCACTTCCCATTTCCCACTTCAAACCCATTTCACCTTTCTCTCTCTCACTCTCACGTTCTCTCATCTCTCTCACGCCCTCTCCTCTCCAACTTGGCCAAGCCGCCATGGGAGGCCACTCAAACTCATTTGCTCAAGTCAATCTAGGATCTTGGTTCCTCTCATCACTTTGAAGCCTTCCTCTTTGAAGATCTTCCTTTGATTTCCTCCATCTCCATCATTTTCTTTAAGCTCTAAAGCTTGAAGCTTTGAGGTAAAGTCCATGGCCTTCATCCTTTCTCTTCTCATTTTCGTGGTCCTTGATCACCATTGTGATCAAGGACTCCCTTTTCAAGCTTTGATTTTAGATTTCTTGGGTTTTACCATCTTAGGATTTTCTTGGAGGGCTTGGACGAAAATTGCAAGAAAAGCACCAAAAAGGTTCCATTTCATGTCTTCTCTTGAGGTAAGAGGGAGATAATCCTCTTCACCCAATCTTGGTGGTGAGGAAATGTCTTTGGTGTTGATGGTGAGGAATCCATTGTGGATTTTTCACTTTGTTTGTGATTTCTAATAATGTTATGATTTAAATGTGTTGTATGATCTTCTATGCTTGATATTGTGAATCTTGATGGATTTGTATGTGTCTAAATGCTTAAATATGTATGTGAATTGGTACCCACTTGATTTGAAAGCTTGGAGAAGTTCATTTTTATGGATTCTGGTGTAGATTCACGGGCTGTGTGGATCTACACGGCCCAGGCCGTGTTCCTCACTGGAAACACAGCTCAACGCACAAGACAGGGTGTTACACGGCTGTGTAATCGGGCTTTTCAGTTTAGACACATTTTCAAGTACTTTCAGAGGAGTACATGGCCTAGGCCGTGTAATTTGACACAGCTGTGCACTCTAGGCCGTGAAATTGGTTATAGCCGCGTAAATGGGATAGTGAACAAATGTTTGGTTTTTCTAGTCCCTTGGAGGCTCGCAATCTCATTGGGCACTCATTGTGAGGATAGTGGGGTCTTGAATAGACCTAGGGGAACGTTAGGGCGCGGTGTTTCACTTGTGATCATGTTATCACCTTGTATACCCCTGGCCATGAACACTGTTGCAACGCACTGGTAGCCTGACAAGACATTATTGCTTTTCATGACCCGGCATAGACTGTCTATTGAGGGGGGACAGATCTTCTGGGGCGTTCATCTCTAAAAATTGTGTCTAGCTCCATAGAGTAGGAAATGAGTACATTGTACATGAAAATGGTCAGCATACGCATTGTGCATATGCATGGTCAGTTCATATAATTGTCATGGCATGGTCAACATACATATTATGGTGACATAATTATTGTCTATATATCTATGGTGGATATATGTTGATAATAGTGCTGTTAATTATCCTGATTATTGTGGAATATGCTTTATGATGACATCTATGCGATTGATAACTGGAATATATATGTGATGTCTGTATGTATAGAATGACTTCATCATTCATATTATTTTTCTTCGCTGCCATATTTGATAATGATTGTCGGATATCTCACCTCTTGCTTGCACTATTCTTGTTCTATGTGGTTTTTGGTTAAAGTCTATAAAGAGGGCGAGGTTGAATCTCCTAGATTTTACTTAGTTTGATCTTCTGCGATTGGCGATGGCAACAAGAAGGGGTTCTATCGATTTTTCGTCAGGATTGTGTTCACCGAGGGTGCCAATGCTTGGCGAGTTGACTGGGGCAGCGAGCGTAAATGGTATTATTGGGAATCTAATCTTGACCATGAAGAGGACCGTGATTGAAGATCTTATCCTGATTGTCACTACATCAGTGCATGCGGAGTTGCCTTACTCATCCGGGAGCTAAGGAGTGATCTGATTCATACCCATAGAGAGGACAAGGAGTCTCTGGCATCAGCTGCGAGGGCACCTGCCTATGAGACCGCATACTGTTCTGTCTTTATGCCTTCAGATGAACCGGGGGAGGATCCCGAGGTGGATCCGATGGAGTACCCAACTCCTTAGTCGTGGATTTATTGTGGCTAGTTTATATTTTCTTTTGCATTACCTGTATAAAGGTTCTTTTGAGTATATGTATGTTTTAACGTGATTATCCAGTCTTACATGCTGTATATTTGAGAATATTTTGTTAAATCATATTTTGTTATGACAGTATATGTAACTATTCATTCGTGGCTCATATTTTCCTTATATGCGCAACGATTTATTTTGAAAAACTTGTTATTTGAGTTGTAGCACGCCAAAATTTAGTGACCATGGTATAATGACGATTGTGTCGTGGTTATTAAACCGAGGGGTGTTATAAAGAGAAACTCTCACAAGAGTATATGATATGAATTGAAGCCCTATGAAACTCTTTAAGGATATCTCAAATTTTGGTGAAAACAGAGCACAAGAGCTTGAAAAGAAAAGCATGAGAGATGTGTTTCAAGTTGTTAGTTCTATATAAAAGAAGTGCTAAAACCTTGTATTTATAGAGTTCCAAGAAAAAAAGAGTCGTTGGGGCTAATTTATTTCAGCAATGAAAGCTCAGAAAATAGTCGTGTGATTTTGGGTCGTGTTTATTCGAATAACACATTTGTTAGTCTAATAAATCTTTTTATAATAAAGAGAAGCTTACTGAAATCAATTTTTACATTTCAAACAGTAATTCATCAATCTCAACGCCTTCAAAATAGTTCTAAAACATTCCAAGTCACTTTCAAACATCATTTAAGCATATAGTCCAATCAGATTATGATCTGAAACACATTATTGTGCATCAAAACAACATATTATGCATGAAGAAGCATATTATGCAACAAGTTAATGTAGTGTACGACAGAATTAGATGCATGATTGATCCAAAAAAGGTAATTTCAAAGATATTTTCATCAAATATACTATTTCAAACAAAAAGCAAATTAATTTAGCATATGTAAAGATATTTTCAAGAAAATAAGCTAGAGAAGAATAAACCAAGCCTCCATTTTACCAAAGGTTGCAAGTCCAAGCTTCTTGGAGACAAAGAAGAGAGCTTGAAGTATTTTGTGATTTTGTGCTTAGAGTAGCCACTTTTCAAGATATCCAAAGTCAATTCTTGGCCTTCAAGCACACCTACAACACATTTCAATTTTTGACTTTTGGTACCCAAATTTTCTTGGGTCCTTGTGTGTTAGTTTTTGGCAAAGTGCCTTTGGGAACCCAAACCATTTTAGTTTGTAACTTGTTATTGATATTCTTCTTTATATTGCAAGTTGATGCATTATGCCCTTTCCTACCACAATGAAAGCATTTAATAAAGGGACTACTTGATGTACTTGATGAAATAAAAAAATTCTTGAGAAACTTTTGTTGGTTATTGGCATTATACCCTAAACCAGCCTTTTGAAAAATACATCTTTGGTTCCCAAGCAATATGTTCAAATTATCTCTTCTAAAGGTAAATTTTGAAAGAATGTTTTTCAAATCCTCAATCTCAATTTCAAATGCTTTGCATGATGAGTAAGATAAGGGTGTAAATGCATTATCAACTGATAAACATGTCATGCATGAAGAATTTGCATCTATCAATCTAAGAGTTTCATTTTCTAATTTCAATTCCTCAATTTCTTTGTTTAAAGTAGAAATTTGATTTTCAAATGAGGAAATTGATTTCTTGGATGATGAAACAAGTTTTGCAAGTCTTATAGATTCATTATGCAATTCTTCAAATGTATCTTGCAATTCATCATAGGAAGGGGAAGAGTTTGATTCAGAATTTGAGGATGTTACCTCCATGTCATCTTCATCTTCCTCTTCTCCTCTAGCCATGAAACATAGATTAGCTTTCTCATTGTCTGAGCTATCAGTTGAATCTGTGTCATTGTCATCCCAAGCAATGTAGGCTCTTCTTTCTTTCTTCTCCCTTGAGGATCTTTTGTGATATTTTTCCATTTACTTTGACAGATTGGGCACTCCATCTTCTTGTGACCCAATTCTCCACATTCATAGCATTTAGGAGTGGATGATATTTCATCCCTTTTATGATAGACATTCTTTTACGGAAAGGGAGGTCTTCTTTGAGCTCCACTCTTCTTGAAAAATCTTCCAAATTTTTTTATTAGTAAAGCAAGATTCTCTTTATCTATTTCTAAGTCATCTCCATCTTCATCATCATCATTATCATCATCATTAATCATGGAGGAAGTGGCCTTGAGAGTTATTCCCTTCTTTTTCTTGTCAAGCTTCTCACTTTGATTGAGTCTATTTAGTTCCAATTCATGTTCTTGGAGCTTACCAAAAAGTGTGGCTAAGGTCATGGTTGAGAGATTTCTTGACTCCGCAATAGCCGTCACTTTAGGTTTCCAATATCTGCTCAAACATCTCAACACTTTGTTAATAAGATTTTCATTAGGAAAAGTCTTTCCCAATGAAGTAAGATGATTTATAATATGTGTAAAATATTTTTCCATTTCTTGAATACTTTTATTTTGGTTCATTCTAAAAAGGTCATACTATGAGTGAGAGTATTGATCCTTGATCTTTTCACTTCACTAGTACCCTCATGGGTTACTTGTAAGGTGTCCCATATTTCTTGGGCAGTTTTACAATTTGACACCCTAAAGAACTCATCATACCTCAAAGATATGGTAATGATGTTTTTGGCACTCAAATTATATTAGACTTTTTTCTTATCATCATTGGTCCATTCACTTCTTGGTGTATTAACCTTTACACCATTAACAACTTTTATGGGGATAAAAGGACCATTTTCAATAGCATCCCACACATCTAGGTCAATAGCTTCAATAAAATTTTCATTCTTTCTTTGCAATAAGTGTATCCATCCCCATTGAAAAAAAGAGGTCTATAGATGGAAGAACTTTTTGAAAAATCATTTGAGGAGGCCATCACTTTCTCTTGAAGCTGCTAAGCCCTTTACATAAGAGCCTAGCTCTGATACCACTTGTTACCAAGTGGCCTCAAACTCAAGAGGGGGGTGAATCGAGTTTATGAAATATTTTCACAAATCTTTCGTAAAATGTTTGTTTATTAATTTTTGTTGTAACTGTTGGATAATTGAAGTGAATAGATAAATAAGATTGAATACTTCACTCACAAATTAAATAAGCCAAGATGAATAATATTCAAACTAGCATATAAAGTAAATGCACAAATGTAAGAGATGAGTTTAGAAGATCAAACACAAGGTTTATCCTGGTTCAGCCACCAATCCACTTGTGACTTACGTCCAGTCCTCAAGCAACCGCTAGAGATTTTCCACTATCTTCAAGCTTCAACAAGTGCTCAATAACCTTTACAAGCTAGAGCACTCACCACACCTTAGGATACCTCACCCTTGTACTTTGAGCCTCAAAACAGGGATACCTCACCTTTTACAACCCTTGAGAGATGCCTCACCCTCTTTACAAATCAATGGATACCTCACCCTTGACAACTTTGAGAGATACCTCACCCTCTTTACAAACAATCAAGGTGTTTAAAAAAGGAAATATCACAAGAGTAGATTTATAGTGATTGAAATATGTTTCTCAGTTGTTGTTCAGCCACAAATGATGCCCCAAGATATGTATTTATACGTTTTTAGATCAATGGAGCCGTTGGGTGCTTTTAGCCAAGCATTAAATGCCATTAATATAGCCGTTGGACTCTGTTAGATTGCTTGTAATCGATTAAACAGCAAATGTAATCGATTACATTGTTATTCTAATGTGTTCTTGACTTTCTGGGCTCTGTGTAATCGATTACATTCTTAGTGTAATCGATTACAAGGCCTCTGACTGACTTTGTAATCGATTACCATTTCTATGTAATCAATTACATACCTTCTTGAACGTGTTCTTACCTTTCTAGGTTCAATGTAATCGATTACAGCTTAGTGTAATCGATTACAAGGCCTCTGTTTGCTATGTAATCAATTACAAACATCGTGTAATCGATTACCTTGGCCTTTGAACACATTTTTCAAGCCCAATTTAGGATTCATGCCATTTCTTACTTATAGAAACTTGGATTGGAAAAGATTAACTTATGTTTTACAAAATCCAAGATTGAAATCAACATTTCTTTAAAATATGAACTTTGAATATCAAGTTGATTTAAAGGATCTTGAAAAATCATTTGAATATAATTGAGATACCTTAAGAGCATTTCACATTGATGTTCTAAGACCTATATCTAATATACTTCTTTTGATCTTGGTCTTTATCTTTTGATCTTGGTCTTCTCTTTTGATCTTGATCTTTATCTTTGGCTTTGTTATCATCAAAAATTCATTTGATATGCTTCAAGACATAAGCATTCACATGCTAAAAAATCATAATTGTTAGACATCTAGAACTCAAGATATGGTCAAAATACAGAAATAGTGTAAGACGTAAATCATGCTGAAAAAATCAATTAAGTCCAATTTGAGTCTAAACTTACAAAACATAACTAAACTCAATCAATTAAGTACATGGAGAGTGTAAATGACTAAAAATGAGGGCTTATTAATATATTAAATATGTGATTATCAAATTCTCACACACTTAGCTTTTTGCACTCCTAGGCAAAACACACAAGACCAAAACTAGGAAAAAAAATGACATAAACTCAAAAGCTAAACACTTTAAAAGACTCAATTTCTAATAATATTTAAGAATGAAGAGCAACCATAGATTCAAGGGATCAAAACATTTATGAGGTAACGTTTCTTCACATCTTAAACCAACAAGTAAGGAAACTTCAATTGAAAAGCATGAGTCAAGAATGATAGATCTTCACAAGATTCACTCTCAATCTCACAAGTATTTAAAAGGTAAGTATTTCACTCAATTCAACTCATGAAAATTGCACAACCATAAGCTTGCTTATCTTCTACTTCTCCACTACTCAGAACACATGTACACACAAATGATGAGGACTTTAGTCAAGGTTGTAATGGGGTCAAGGTAAAGGAGAAGGTAATATGGATATGACAAGTTAAATACCAAAGAGAATAAAATAGCATGAAAGCTGAGTTCAATTAACAAGCATGACAGTTGTTCCCAACTCCACCTAATACAAATTCCCTTTACATATTCTTTTCCTTTTCTTTATTGCCTTGTTAGCCCTTATTTACACTTTTTTTATTTTTTAATTTTTTTGAAATTTTTTTATTTTTTTTTATGAAGAACATAATATATACGTATTTTTAAGTAAACATTTTTTTAACCATTCTGGACACACACCCCCACACTTGTTCAAAAACTCATCCAATGACAAAGCTAATGTTCTCTTATTCCCTAAGGCCGGGTAAGAACATAATTTTTTATTTAAAGCACATAATGAGTTCAAAACAAAGAATGATCAAATAAGTTCAAAGGGGTTAAGTAAGGGAAAATAGGTCATTTCAAATGCTTTACATTGGCTGGAATCAAAGAATTTTTAAGAAGCCATAAGAGTGCTTGATATCATATTGAAACAATATGCTATTGAATAAGGCTGCCTATTTGTGCGCTAGTCATTCTTGGCTATTTGGTTAAAGTAGCTATTTCAAGAAAAATGCCTCAATCATGTGTATGTATACATGTGAAAATGTAGTCTAAAAAAGAATCAAAGCAAATTCTAGAGTAACAATTTCATGAGTGAAATTCACACAAGAAAGAAGAGAATGATACAAATGTTCAATCCATTCATCAATAGGCTCAAAATCTCACAAAGTATAATTCTGTTATTCTCAGTCCATCAATTCAACATCCATAACCAAACATGTGATTTTTAAGAAAGAAGATAATTTACGCAATCATGTAAATTTTCCTAAATTTGAATTGATACTTCCACACAACAAAGTTATCTACCCCAACTAAAATGCGTCTCAAGAGTAAAATTTACTCCTTACTCTGTCATCCTTAATTGGTTTAGTAAGTTACTGACAATCATATCATGCTTCCTAATTTTTTTTGAACAACTATCCTTTCCCCCAACCAGATCATAACATTATCTACAATGTTAAAATATATATGAGTAAAGAATAAAAGATATTACCTGTTGTAGTAATTACTAAAAAGAGAGACCTGACACAAATTTAAACAGAAATAAAGTACAATAAATAAAATCAAAGCTTGTGATTATTTAAATAGTTGGAGTGTCTGATCTGGCTTGCTTTTCATACTGTTTCCCTCACCACTTCCTTCTGACTAATCTATCTGAGCTGTTACTGGATCAGGTTCATAAATAAAAACTTCTAATTTATCAATCAACTCATCAATGGAAGCAGAGATAAGGAGTCGTCTTACCGAAAGTGTGATAAATTTCTGTTCCACAGCATGGTCAACAAAAGATAACAAATTATCAAAGAAAGTATTAACATTCAACAAACCTATGGGTTTATGGTGGACGTTCAATTGGGTCCAAGAGATAATTTGAAAAACTTCTTCCAAAGTACCAAAATCACTCAGTAAGGCAATGAATGCATAAGAGTTTTTAAGCATTGCCTTCATTCATTCATGCATAGATGATACTTGAAGCTCCTCCCCAATTGTTTTTCCAATGATGTTCTTTCGAGTTAAAGGTTCAGGAATGATATCTAAAACCTGACTGCCTCCTATATGTGCAGAGAGTGATACAGCCCCCATTAACCCAATGCTACCTTCCCCATATACTACATGAATTTTTCTCGCAGCAAGTGTTTAATTAAGAGTGCTTGTTGCGTTTACAAACTCTAAACCCTTCCCATAACTTGTCCCACAAAATACACAGATACTAGTAAGTTTACGAACTAAAGAAGAAGCTCCCTTCATTTCTACACTCACACTCTCTTTGAATGATTATGAGTTGTAGAAAAGTGAAGAAAATGGAGTGTTTAAATAGAGAAGAGAATAGAAAAAGTAATAATAACTCCTGTATAGGTAGGTTGGCTGTTGTCAAAAAAGTTTGAAAATAAGAAACTTTTTTTTATTTTTTATTTTTTTTATTTTTAGACTTCAAGAAAACCATCAAGATAAAGAAATCTAGAAACCCCTGAAGGACTCTGCCCAAAGGATCGTCTGTCCAAAACCTAAATACAACAAAATCATACAAAGATAAAATAATAATAAGAAATACTGGCATACCTTTATGTACAGGTTGTCATGATGTATCTTTATAATGCGTGTCATGAGTGCAATAATACTAAGATGGTTCAGTCAATCTGGGAATTCTTCTCCCTCCCACTTGTGGGATATTTTGGATTAAGTTACGACGCAACTAATTAAAGTGCGTAAATCTGACAGCGACCACCAACGACCATAGCCAGTGAGAGGTCGCTAGAGAGCCCATGGCATTAAATCACAAGATCCAACTTAGAGGCATTGTCACGTGAGAATGCAAGCACGAGACTCTTCTATCTGTCCATCAGCAAGCATAGCCTACGGTTGAAACCTGAAAATGCTTGCGCGGCTCTCTACAGAGCATGGCACACGAACCTTATTTACGGACCGGCGTGTGAAGGTCCACCTGAGTCAATGACGAGTCTACCATTGGCAGGGGCTCCTAATTTAATTAAAACCAAGTACAACCGAAGTTTTCCTTTTTTTTATTTCTTTTTTACTCTTTTTATTTCTTTTCTTTTTTATTTTCTTTTTCTTTCAAAGATGTACAAGATAGTATATACATGTTATTGTGATTGTGGCTCACATCTTCCTCTAGTTTTACGTTTAATAACGGCTTAAACGCCTTCTATGAGTCGAGGATAAGCTTCCCATCCAATTTTCTTATAAATTGGCAAACAGGGTCTTTTTGAGTCAGATTCTCAAGACTGTAACGCTCTTACTCGTCCTTGAAGAGATTCCACAAATTAATAAGTTCACGATGTACAACTCCACAAGAATGCGTCTCAAGAGTTAATGAGATATCATTTAATGACTCCTTACTCAGTCCATTCTTAATGAAGAATATTTTATCTTCTATGTTTACAAAAACCATCCCTAAAGAACGACATCGCTTGTTGCAAGAAAATTAACAATATTAGCAAACCAAGGCATGGAATTAACAGAAATAAAAATTTATCAAGAAAATAATCATTGATATGTGTGATATCAAAAGGTGAGCCTATTGTAGGTGTGGACAAATGATCTGCAACAACATTTTCACCTTCTTTCTTATCTTTTATTATGATGTTGAATTCTTGAAGCAACAAAATCCACCGTATCAACCTAGGTTTGCAAAAACTTGTTGAGAAAATTGACAAGTGCATCGAATTATCAAAGTAATAAAGTTGATGATTAAGAGAAAAAAAAACTAAAACACACGAAATTAAGAGGGAAAAGAGAGAACAAAGCACATGAATGCAAAAAACATTAAGGATGTAAACACATGAAATTAAAACATTAGGAATCTGACTTCACTTGATTCAATAATCTATCATAGACAATAGAGTAGCTTTGGAACCTTCATTCTAATTAATTTTTAATCATTCAATTGATAGGGAGAATCCAGTAACTAATTAAAACTCAATTCCTTAGTCTAAACATTAACTCTTAAAGGCATGACCTTTACTCTTTGGATTCTCATGGAAAATACCATAATTCTCCCACACAACTTATAACCTCCATTCCTAGATGATTATAAATCATGACAATTGTTATTTATGGTCTAAGTCATATGCAAACCTTTCGATTCTACATACACCTCACTAGATCAATTTATGAGTGGCTAATTCATAAATGCATTAAGAATCATAATAAACACTCAAATTGAATAAAAAAGAAATTGATTAAAATTTCAATCTTAATACATGTCGATTGAATCAAGTTACGTCATCACTTTAGAAATACACAAAGTTAACTACACATGACAAAAGAGAAGAAAAAATAGGAAGAATAAAATAAAAATATATACAGAACTCAATTTTCCATAAAAAAATATTAACAAGTAGGCGGTAGACCTGCCATGATAAAAATAAAAATAATAATATTAACAAGTAGGAGGTAAACCTGTCATGGTAATAATAATAATAATAATAAAATAAAATAATAATAATAATAATAATAATAATAATAATAATAATAATAATAATAATAATAATATTAACAATAATATTAATATTAATATTAACAAGTAAGCGGTATAAATTAGTCATTAAATATTTATTAACAAAGGTGTGGTATAAACTAATCACCAAATATATATTAACACGGGTGTGATATAAACCAACCACTAAATAAGTTAATAAGTGATAAATTAAAAAGTTAGTAAGTCGATAAATTAAAAAGTTAGTAACAAGTAAATTAAAATATTAGAAGCGTGTAAATTAAAATGTTAGAAGAAAATAAATTAAAATGTTAGAAGCAGGTAAAGTAAAATATTAGAAAGTTAGAAGGTTAGAAAATTAGAAAGAAAGTTAGATAGTTAGAAAGTTAGTAAGCAAGAAAATTAAAAGGTTAGTAGGTTAGTAAGTTAGAAAGTTATAAATAAAATACAAAAATTAAAATACAAAAAATAAAGTGCAGAATATAAATTACAGAAAATAAAGTACAAAAAATAAAGTACAAAAAATAAATTTAAAATATGAAAACTAGAGAATCGACAAGTGATTTTTTGCTCCGGCGAGAGAGAAGAAAAGAAGAAAGATTATTTCATTAATGATTAAATATTATAGAGAGATAAGGGAGAGTTTCTCCCACTAAGTTAGTATGTTAGTAAGTACAAAGAAAAAAAATTAAAAAAGTAAAAAAAATATATATATACAAGATCCACAGGAAAAAAATATAAATATATATATACAAAATATTTACACCATAAATTTATTCTTCAAATCAAGTCCCTGGCAATGGCACCCAAAACTTCATGTGGATTAAAAGTTACAAATCCAAGTGCAGGTTATTTCAAGTAATAAATTCTCGAGAATCCGAGGTCGATCCACAGGGAATTAATGAAGAAAAATTCTTTGACGTAAGGTAAATATTTTGTCACAACAATAAAAGTGATAAAACTTAGTCACAAATAAAAAGGATTTACTTGGGTTAGGAGATCCACTCTTGGTAAGTAAAATAAGGATAAAATTAATTCTTTTTATAACTCAATTAGAATCTACACATAATGGATGTTCTAATCGGAAAATATAACATTCAAAGCTCATTTAAGATTATATACGTGATTATATTATAATTCCTTTAATCATCTATTAACACCACCACTTATAAATGGGCTCAAGCATTCATTGTGCCAATATATTATTTACAACAAATCAAGATCTCCACTTTACAATGAAGGTTTCTAAATTGATTGGAAACAAAATACAACACATATAATGGCTACTTGATAATATATCATTTAAGCACAAGAAAGAGATTAATCTAACATTATTTCATTACCAAGAGCTTCCCCCCTTTCACCCAAGTAAAATAAAAATTAGTTACTCATAAATAAGAAGAAACAAAGAGAGAAGAAGAAAAAGAAGAATATAACTTCAATTTAGAATAAAAGAAAACTACAACAAGATAAACAAATAACACAATAGTATGATCTTGATCTCTAAGACCAAGACTCCTCAAATGATCAGCCAAGGCTCCTTTTTGTAGAGGATTAGAGATACAAAATGACAAGGGGGATGATTCATGAGTGAGTGGATGAGTGGAAAATGCCAAATGACTTTTAATGAGTGGAAAATTATGAAGATTCTTTGTCTCTGAAATCATTCAGTTCTAAAGTCATTGAATGTGTCAGAATATTGAAATATGATCTTCATAACAGTTATAAGTTTTTGTCTTAGTTTTCAAATGCCACTAGAATCACCTTAAAAGGTCACCTACAGCCTGAGATATGGGCCAATTACTACACAAATTTAGGCCTAGTTACAACTCCTTTATTCTGATTTTCAAGCCCACTATGACCTCCACAGAGTCCGAATTGAGTCTTGTGTTCTTCATAAAAGTTGTAGATATGGGTCTTAACTTGTAGATACCAAAATTGTAGCCTAGTCCAGATTTTACAGCCTAAGTTATGCTCAGATTACTGCACACTGTTTAGGTTCCAATCATAAAATCCATATTCTGACTTCCAAGCTCAATTAGTTCTACTAGATGTCCAACTTTGACCTATAGCTATTCATGAAAGTTGTAGATCTCTCTCTTATATTTAACAAGGTAAAATACATAATTGTTAGACATCTAGAACTCAAGATATGGTTAAAATACAGAAATAGTGTAAGACGTAAATCATGTTGAAAAAATCAATTAAGTCCAATTTGAGTCTAAACTTACAAAACATAACCAAACTCAATCAATTAAGTACATGGAGAATGTAAATGACTAAAAATGAGGGCTTATTAATGTATCAAATATGTGATTATCATGTGTCGATTGTTCCTAATAATCTTGGATATCTTAACACTCAGTTGTCACATCTGAGCACAAAGTTGGGGGCAACTGCTCTTGATCGAGTTTTGAGTCATCCAATTCAAGAGCAACCTGGCCCGTCCAAGGCAGATCCTATTTAACATTGTGTACTCTTGGATTAATAACTACATCTAATAATGAGGAGTAAATCTCTCTAAGAATCCCTCATTAATAGGGGATATGGTTAAAAGAGATAATTATCCTAATTGATTATTATCCTCATCAACAACATTTATTATCCATTAATATAAATTTAAACGTGATTATTATCTATGATGACTCTCTTATAAATATTAGACAAGGTAGCAAAGGTATGGATCTGAACCCACAACACTTTACTCACCTTATGTATGGACTAACTTGAGTGTCGAAGTGCTTTTTGCATGTACTCATCCCTTGCATCATCATCGCTGCCACTGTACTATGGAGGAAACTACCTTCAACAACCTTATTCAGGTGATCCTTTGAAACTCATTGAAAATAGCAATGATGTTTGAACTAAAGCTAAAATAGTATAAGAGGCGGATAAGAAGAGTGCATTTGCAAACAAATGACGAAAAGATAGACAGCTAGGAGGAGAGAAAGAGAAATAGGCTGAGAGAAAGTGTGTTGGAGGCTTTTAATTGACTTTCATTGAAAGTTTCTATAATTTCTCTTTCCAAATTTCAAGGTCATTTAATATTAATTCTATTTCAAATTTATTTAGTGGAGTTATATAATATGTATTTGAAACATTTTTGAGCATGCTCCACTGAAAATACCTATAGTATTAGGTAAGTTTATTTGACTTAAAATTTTATGTTAATTTTTATTGTAAAATAATTATTTGTTTTTAAAACCTTTACTTTTGTTTATTTGTTGATTAATCCCTATTCATATTTTTGCCTAACTTCATCTTGTAACGTCCTAAAAGCTAATACTAATGACGTATCCGGTTTATGCATCAATAATTAGGATTTGATATATTACTTATGAATTATTCATCCACAAAATTTTGAAATAATTAATTTAATAATATATAAAATATGAGCCTTTAGATGAAGCTTACAATACATAACATAAAAAAAAAATTCTATACAAAGTTTTTGTCACTGTACTTAATATACATTTATTGTACTATTTATGAAATCTAGAGCAACTATCAAAGATATCTTCTCATGCCTAAACTCCATCTTGCTTCATCTTGCTTGCCCACCGTAGATCTTTCTTGGAATTATCATGGAAAGTCATAGATGTAGGGGGTAAAAATCAAAATTTTTAGTAGTTTGTTTAAAAATGTGTCATCACAATAATTTCAGCTATTTTAGGGAAAGATCCATTTTTTTAAAAGTAGTCAATACCATCCTAGGAAGGTAGCAAAAAGCTAAATCAAGTCCTTCCTCTTCCCGAAATAGATATTCCATTTTCTATTATTATGAAAAACATTTAATCGTTTAAATCATAAATTATTTTATGATTAAAGTCTTATGACAATTCATAAGTCATAATTTAATTCATGAAAACTCATGGTGGAAATAAATGATATTATCCAATATCAATACATATAAAAAATTCTCATTTCACAAGACCGCATGATTCAATCAATGCTAGCATTTAAAATCATTTACTTGGTAGTAGCCTACTTTTATGTTGGTGTACTTCAACCTCTTTGTGACTCACTTCATCACACAGAACTACTCCAGGTAACTGGACCCATGTCTCATTCAATCTAGGAGAGAGGATGCTTACTAACCCTCAATCAATCCATATGAATAGACCACGACCTCATGTTGCTTGGGATGCTAGGATACACCGCCCTAGCTGTCCCTGGTTTAGGATCACCCCATGTGAGAGGGGAACATCCATTCTCAACCACTAATGACTAGGGAAGCTCAGGTAAAAGGGGAAGAACACATCTTAATCCCAATTATTCTGGTATAAAGAGGCTCTTTATTCTCTTTTACCATTAACCAAGCATTACCCAAATGCAAGGTAATCCAAAACCACGCTCAGCCCAGTTCCACAAAGGGATCCCCATGAGAGAAAACCATTTCATCAAATCATCATGTATACATAATGCATAATTAAATCATTCTCATCATGGGTGTTCAAATTCATCAATCAATCACATATGATTCAATATCATCATAAAGTCATTTCTCAAATTTGTTTGGATGCATAGTCTTTTCACAATTTAATGAATTCTAATCATTTAATTCAAGGTTTAAAGTTTGTATTTAGGTTACCTGGGTTAAAAGACTATGTATCCATCATTTTTAAATAAAAAAATGATATTTTTAATATTTTGGCCTCAGACACGAGTCATGTCAAATTAAACGGGTCGTGTTTTTGGACACTAAACGTGTCTGATTACACAGCGTACCTCATGTCCTTCTCTGTGAATGATGTTCACAAATTTCACTCTGGGCGCCGCGGCGTGAAAACCTGGAGTCGCGGCGTGAGACACGTAACAGCACCAGATTTTCCTGGTTTTCAGCCAAAAATGCATCCTTTTTCCAAATCAAACCAGAAACTAGTCCAACAATCATCAATAAATCATCAAAGTTATCATGTTCAAGCATCAAAATCTTTATTCAAAATTACAATTCAAAAGAGAATTTAATACCCCCTTTTCAACCTAAAAAATCATCAAGAAATCAAGATAGGAAAACCAAGTTTTCACATCATGAACCAAACATAAAAGCTTAAATCTTTCATTATCAAACCAGAAATCTCACTCAAGGCCATCAAGAAATTAGATATTGAAATGCAAAAGAGGAAGAAAAGAGTGAGAAAATCCCCTTACCTTGGTTTCCATGAATCCTTGCTCTTATTTCTTTCTTGTTGATCTTCTTTCTTCTTTCTTTTCTCCATTTTTCTGCCATGGATCACACCCCCTCTTTTTCTTTTCTTTTCTCCTTTTCTCTCTTTCCTTCTCTGTTTTCTCTTCCCTTCATTTCTGTCTTTGTCGTCTCTCTTTGTTCCCGTCTTTTTTTTATTTCTTTTCTTTGTTTCTTTTGTCTTTTCTTTCTTTACTTTCATTTTATTTCTCTTTTTGGTCAGGTAACCGAAAGTGAGAGAGAGAAAAAGAGAGAGAGAAAATATCTCTCAAGTAATCATGAGGGTGTGGGGAAAGTGGGGAAGGAAAAAAACTAAGAAAAAGTGTATTTTAACTGATAAATTTTTATCTTCTAAATACACTTTAATTTATCATAAATGAATTGTCCAAGCTCGATAGGCATTAGGGAAAATTCTAAGATTTCATGTTATTTTTCATATCTATCATAACTTAATCCGGTATTAAAACATTTCTACAATATTCTTAAAAATATCAAACTGACTCCGTTTATCCTCAAAATTTAACCACATCCTCTTTCACACATTTGTGACCTATTAATAAAATTTTCCTTATTTATTTCCTTTGATTTAACATTTATGTTATTTTCTTGAGTCAAAATAGTCATTTTGCACGTTATGTGTTGCGGCAAAGTACCTAAATTAACTTAAAACATATCAAAAATCAATAGACATGTTAAACAAGTATTATGGTACCTTATGACCATATATAAGTCTAACTTGCTAAGAAGAGAATGTTACACATCTCACTTTTGGAGAAGTCACGAAAAAATTCATCTCAGCTTGTTAAGTGAATCTGAGTTTCTCTTTTCCATTCATTTCCCTCTCCATTCTTACAAGACTAACCTATTATGAAGGTAATCAGTACTAAAAATAGTCATTGATTTGTTTTTTAACAATATCAGTGGTTCACATGACCTAGAGCATCCATGTTCCCAAAGTTTTCAGGTGCATTTTAAATGTTTCCCAATTTTGTTCAATTTAATTTCAAAGATGCCAACTTGTAATAATGGCACATTAATATATTAAAAAATATTCATCTTATACTCAAGTATTTCATATGCGTATTTTTTATTTCTTTAATAATTTCATTCTTGATAATAATATTTATAAGTTAAAGAAATTTAAACATAATTTTGTTACTAATATATATGTGTATGTGTGTGTGTCAAATTTATTTTCAATATATTTATATATTATTCAGTTAAACCACGAACCACTCTCTTTTCTAGTTCTTTGATTGAACTGCTTTTTAAAACATTGGTTATTACTTATTACATGGGGAAAATGTAGAAACCTTATATAAAATATGGGAGGTATATGAAATTTCTTGAACAAAGAAGTGTGTCGAGTGTAAGAACCATACATAAAATAAGGCATACAGGTGTATATGTAATAAGCTCTAACATCAAGAATGTCAATATAATTACTTTTTTATATCAGGAATGAAGTAAAGGTTCACGAATTAGACTAGGTCAGTTTTGAGGAAAATGTCTGACGATCCAATCTAATAAATTTTCTCATATTATTATCCTATCAGTTTGGCTAAAAATATAAAATAGATTCAACCCAATCCAATATAAATCAATTTGGATTTAATCAATTTTTCAGTTTTTTGTTAGTCTTTTTTTTAATACACAAATTTATCAAAATGAAACAAAAACAAGTATAAGTTAATTCATCAAAATATGTCAATATACGAATCCAAATTCCAAATACAAGTCCAAACTAATTATCAATCATGCAATACTTGTTCAAATCTAATGTTCAAACTATGAAACAAGAGATGGAATTAGGTTTCACTTGGAGTACAATGGTAAAGTTCCTAAATAAGTATGAATAACATAGTAAATTTCTAAAATATTATTTTAAAATATATAAGTTTTTGATTTTGATTAGATTGGATTGGTTTTTAAAATTGGAACTAATAACTAATTCAATTCAATTATTTTTTTAATTTTTTATCTTTTTGGTTTTGTAATTTTTCAATTTTTGGTTTTTCGATTTGATATTTTCGGTTTTGATTGGATTGTTCAGTTTTGAACATATATAAGATCAAGTGGTAAGCAAATTTGAGTATAGCGATTGTGGGGCTTTTGCAATGTACATGATCCAAACCCGCGATAAAGCACTTGTAAAGAATGGCACCTTTCATACCTCAATCAAGAATTAGCCACATATCCAAAGGGTATAGGAATACCTCGTAAGAGTCAAAATAACAACAAACTCCAAATATGACCATAAATTACACTCCATCATATTTGTTACCTTTGAGTAACTATTAACTTAACATTGTTTCAAGTATATAAGAGAAAATAAACTCATTAATTATTAATTAATTAGGCTAAATTAAAGTTTTGGTTCCTATAATTTATACTCATTTTCAATTTGGTCACTATAATTTTTTTCTTTTTAAATCAGTTCTCACACTTACAAAAGTTTTCAAAATAGTTTCTGTCGTTAACTTATGTTTTAGCACCGTTAATTTAGTAATCCCTACTAGATATTTTATACAGAAAAAAAAAGCATATAAAAAAGTACTTATTGAATAAAAGAGCACTTACCCAAAAGAAATAAATACCTACTAAAATGAAGGAGCATCTTATTTGATATTTTATAGAGAAAATGGACATCTAAAGGAGTCTCTATTAGATAAAAAAATATTTACTTTGTTAGTCAACTGACGATATTATACCAGCATTATAACATAAGTTGGACTATTTTAAATTTTTTTATAAGTATAAGGACTAATTTAAAAGAAAAAAACTATAGAGACTAAATAAAAAATAAGTGTAAACTATATGTACTAAAACTTTTAAATTTATTCTATGAATTATTAGTAAACTCTATAATACAACAAAACAATTAAAATTAATTCAACTTTTTAATATAAAAGAGAAAGGAGAATGATTTAATAAATGTTTTGAGGAATTAAAAACTATATTTATTTTACTCTAACAGATAATTGATTTGCTATGTTTCTTTACTATGTAACAAAAAAGATTGTACTCTCATTTTCTTGTTTTGTTTTCTTTGTAAGTCATCTTACTCAACTACTTTTAAGTAAAAGCCATACTTTTAATTATTTTGTTTATGCATCACATAAATTATCATAACATGTTGCTAGGTGAATTGCCCCAGCGAAAGATCATTCTAAGCTCAGCGCTGATACATTGCAGCGTTAGTTGGCAACCACTCCTGGGGAATATGGGTTATCATATATGGCAACCAGGGAAATATGTTAGCTACTAATATGTGGGTTTTTTTATTTTAGAGGAAAAGTGATTCATTAAAGCACCAAAGGAGCAGATAATTCATCCAGAAAGGCTAAGTTTCTGATTTCACAAAGAGCCTTCTCCACCTAAACAGAGTCTTGAGACCTCAAAATAAGATGGGCCAAGGAGTGGGCTACCTTGTTACCATCCCTTCCAACATGAAAGCATTTAACACTTCTTCAACCCAAACCCAAAAGTTTACAATCACTAAGGATACTACCAACATAGGATAATTGGAAAGTGGAAGCCAATAGCTCCTTTATACAAGTGCTAGAATCAGATTCCACATGCAAGTCCACAAAATGCACAAGTCCAGAGCAAGGAGAATGCCCATTCTGATAGCCATAGCTTCAGCAATTTCAGATGAATAGTTGGTTACTCTTTTCCAGCAGGCTGTTGCTAAAATATTGCCATCTGTATCTCTTATGATAGCTCCCATGCCGCAAGAACCATCCGGGAAGATAGATGCGTCAGTATTCAGCTTAAAATGCGCACGATCAGGGGGGTGCCAGCAGCTTGAAGATGGGGAGGATCTCTTTGATAGAATCATCTCAGGCTTCGACTGTTTTATGGCCATTTCAGCATCCTTTAGCAATTGAATTAATCGAGAGATTATCATCTCTGACCAGATTTTTTTATGTTAGAGTCCCACGTAACTTGCCTCAGTCTTTCAGATACAGTTTATATATCTGTTGAGTCACTCTACTTGATACTAATTAGTTTAGGTTAAAATCTCACATGATATTAAGAGTTAAGATTCTATTTTTGTTACTTATTATGCTAAACTCGCCTTTTTCGTCTAGACATATGTGAAGAGGGTGTGCCTGTGTGTCTCAATCTTTCGGGTCTAGACATATGTGGAAAGGGTGTGCTTGCCTCAATATTCTGGTTTTAAGTTAGAATCTCACATTTTGTTCTCAAAACATAGCTGATTTCAATCAAGCCATATTCCATGCACGAGCATGACAATGAGCTTCGAGACTTCTGGAGGCCAAGACAGCAACACAAATTGCAACCATTCAGCCAAAGGAATATGGCAGGCTTCATCCACTCGAAGTGAACACGAGGATATAAGCCAAAATTTCGAGACTCATTTGCAATCTCTAAATGCATGTTACATCGTTTCCTCCCTGTGTGGAAATCTAGGACAAACCAGAGGACAGTCCACCCCGCGCTTGCTAAGATTTACTCTAGTTGGAATGCCATTTTGGAGAATTCTCCAAAGAAAAGTCTTGGTTCTAGGAGGCACTTCCAGTTTCCACACTTTGTTCCAAATTTGAGTCTGTAGAGCGTTTGGACCGCTGGAACTAGCTGAAGACGTTAAATAATTCCTGAATAAGTGGCAACCAGTTTTTACTAGGTAGTTACCATCTTTATTGCCACTCCAAACTAACTTGTCACTCATGGAAAATCGGAACCGGGATACTGAGAATTTGAGTAGCTCCAAAAGGAAGAAAAATGGAATGCACTAGTTGCTCATTCCAGATAGTCAATTCCTGATTTAAAAGGGCAGATACACATTCATCCTGATCAATAATTGATATTGGACTCCAAACTTTGAAGCCATTCTACATTGGCAGCCACCAATCTCTCCATATCTTGATTGAGCTACCATCTCCCACACGCTAGTAAGGCCCCAAATTTATTACTACTTTTGAATTCCAAACACTCCACCATGTATAGCTAGGACTTGGCATCAAAGATGAGTGGAGAATATCACCTTTTGGGAAATATTTTCCTCCCAAAACTCGTGCCACGAGAGAAGTAGTGTGTTGTATGATTCTCCACATTTGTTTAGCAAGGAGAGCCATATTGAAAAAATGAAAGCTCCTAAATCCCATGCCACCATCTTTCTTCGATAAGCAAAGGGTATCAAATTTTAGTGAATCTTCCTCTCTTTTGCATTGCTACCCCACCCAAAGCTCCGAATAGCTACTGCTATGTGGTTGATACAAGCTTATTAGGTTGTTAAAACAATAGATGCCACGGGTTTGTATTTGGCTTATCTTTGGCCCACAGCCTTTGTTGCCTCTACATAGAAGTTGAAACTTATTGTCTGAGCCTTGCTCTAACATTAGCAGATGGAAAAACAGAAGTCATCCTATTTTGATCTCATTGTGGAGGATTGTATTTCGATTAATCATTTATTACCAATATTTTTAAAATTAGATTGATCATTAAATCGATGAAGACATTAATTAACAATTCATTGGTTTAACCATGGTGAACTACTGTTTAATCGGTGATAATTAAATATATATTTTAATTTATATAATATATTAAATAATGAACTAACATATTAATAATTTAAAAAATTAATAATTAAAAAATCAAAATAAAAAAATGTCTTATAAAAAGTCTCCTTTGATCACATCTCTCTCTCTCTCTCAATGGCGTCCCTCCAATCCAACTCTCTTTCAATGGCGTCCCTCCAATCCAACCCATAGTGAAGGATTAGCATATGTTGCACGACTCCAAACTCAGCATAAAAGCAAAAATGGAGAACATACCCAAATTCAACGGACTCTAGTCCGTGCTCCAGAGAGATCAATTTCAAGAACCCACCACCATGAGACAATAATAGTTGCTGCCTAAATACAAAGCCAAACTCATGCGTAGCTACGACATCAAGATCCAACCTTGCACCCACGACAACCAATTCTTCTACATTGGTAGAAAGACCAAAATCCTCGCTATTGATACCAACATTAAGTTCCCTATCATGCTTTCCAAGCTCTCAGCCCTCTGCGATGTGACGTCACCTTTAGCTCCCTTGCGAGGAGCTCGTGATCATGGCGTGGTTGTTGTTTTTATTGGTTTTACCGGTTTTATATTGATTCGTTTGGTTTTTCTCCTATTTTCTTCAACATCGATTTTAAGGTTTGAATAGATCGGACACATGATCGAATCACTAGTTTTCCAGTTAAACTGGCCAGTCTGGTTGGATTTTTTATCCATAATCATTACACCGTTGTTGTTTCATGCATGTTAAAAGGAAGGGTAATAAGGTAGAAGATGACGTAGCAAAGTTGGCTTGTACATTTCTTGAGATGATTTGGATTGAAGTTCACCTTTTAAAGTTTATAATCTTGCCACTCTAAATATTTGTCTAAGTTCTCTTTGAATGAAAGTCGTGCAAGTCTTTTGGAAGTCTAAAAAATTGATAATAGCAAAAATACATGTTTGTGTAGGCAATTGCGAGAGTCCTTTGCAAATGGGTGGATAAAGAAACAAGCTTCTTCCAACAAAGCTAGGGGGATCAAGGTTCCTATCCCTATGAGTATGTGCTAAACAAATATAAAGTATACAATTTTCTTTTTCTTTTCGCATTAAAGATGGGATTACAAAGGGCAAGCAGAGGTTCACCCAAAAGATTGCACCTAGGGTACCTAGTCGAAGTAGATGGTAGTAAGGATAGGTTATATATGGGTCATGTTGGTCATGATGTTGTGGGTAAGGTTATGATGGAAAAAATTAGGACTTAGGTTCTTCATAACTTTCAAGTTGGTCATAACTGTTAATAACACTATATTTTATACATTTTATAAACCTCTCATTAGATTTCTTAAAGTTCAATTAAGCTTAATTTACTTGGTTTTGACACATTTTATAATATTAAGCCAAATTGGATCATTGAACGAATTATTACATAATTAGCCTTACTTTATCTCTTTGACAGTGTTTAGTAAACTGGCTATAACTTGAGTTGCAAATATCTGTTTGATGTGATTCTGCTCTTATAGGAAAGTTAAGACAATTCCCTACAATTTTCATAAAGACCTCAAAAGTCTAATCACATGATTGGATAACTCAACTTGAAATTGTTTTCTTGGAAGAATGGCCAGAAAACATTGCTGGAAACCTTTGGATGATGGAGTTCATTAACCTTAAACAAGATTTGGCATTCACTTAAAGAAAGAGTTGATGATTCATGAAGATCAAGATCATTTGTTGAAGCTGTGAAAGATGAGTTTCTGCGAAGAATCCAAGCCAAAAATAAAGGAGTCAAATTACAGGGCCTAACTCAAATTACAGGGCCTGCGTCAGATAACAGGGCCTAAGCTGCGTAAAAAATACACGGCCGTGCAAGAGTACACGGCTTAGGCCGTGTACTCCTCTGACTTTTGCAATTAAAAATAGTAGATTTTGCTCCTCCAAACAGAATCATGCACGGCCTAGGCCGTGTATTCGTGCACGGCCGTGCAGTCACTCCAGTAACTGAATAATTGAAAACTTCTGCGAGAAGTTTATGTCGGAGGCCTATATATTGACACTTTCAACCTCTTTGAAAGGAAGTTCTGACCTGGGAGAGACCCTAGAGGCTGTTGGAAACAGAGGAGAGAGAGGGGAAATCCTCCTCTCTTCACTGAGAGGAGGAATTCCTTCCTCCTTCCTCCTCTCTTCACTGAGAGGAGGAATTCCTTCCTCCTCTCTTCAGTTCTTCAGTTTTTCTTTTTCTTCTTCTCTTTTTCCTTCTTTTCTCCTATGTGTAATTAAGTTCCATTTTACTTGGGTGAAAGTGTGAAGCTCCTGGAAATAAAATAAGATTAGATTCATTTTTCTCTTGTACTTAAATGATTTATTTTTCTAGTAGTTATTATACGTGTTATATTTTGGTTTCCAATTAATTGTAGAAACCCTCCTTGTTAAGCGGAGTTCTTGATTTGTTGTAGACAAGATTTTGGTACAGTGAATGCTTTAACCCATTTACAAGTGGTAGAAATAATTAAAGAAAATATAATATAATTACGAAATGGACTTCTAACGTTGTATTTTCTGATTAGAATCTCCATATTCCAAGGATTCTAATTGAGTTGTAAAAGGAATTAATCTTACCTTTACTTTATTTACCAAGAGTGGATCTTTTAACCTAGGTAAATAATTTTTACAGTAGTAACAAAATATTTACATTACCTTAATTAATCTTCATCAATTCCCTGTGGATCGACCTCGGACTCCCGAGAAATTTATTACTTGAGACAACTTGCACTTGGGTTCGCAACAATTAATCCTGCATCAAGTTTTTGGACTTGGTTGAAAATTTTGTGCATTAACTGTCAGTCTTAGTACATATGTGAGGTTAGTGATCATCTTCATCCTCAATTGGTGTCCCAGCTTCCTTCTTAATTAGTGCAAAGAAAATTATATTAGGTTCATCGATCCCATGCTCAAAATATAAATGCATCTTATAGCCATTCCATCTTGCAGCAATGCATATGTCAAGGACATTAACATCTTCCTTAAGGTTCCTTAACCTCTCGTTAAGATATTTCTTAGCTATATGCCAATACAGTTTTCAAACTTCATATATCCATGCTCCTTGCATTAGTTCTCAATAAACCAAATGTTGATTAAGTCAGAATCACTTCCCTCCCATATATCAATTTTACCCCCTACTATATTCAAGTTTTCCACCAAGTTCTCTCATAAAATTTCCCATAAAGTGATACAAAAATGATATCCAAGTTCATCTACTATACAAAATGACAAACTTAAATAATTACTAACAATAAACATTGAGTGAAAAGGGCCATATAAGACAAATATCCAAATGGGACACACCACACCATACTACATTGAACACAAATAGCATATATTAAAGAAAAGAGGCAAAATGGGACAATCATGACTACAAACATAGTTTAATACTAGGACAACACCATGGCAAACATAAGGACCACAACACAAGATTCTCAAGTTGTCTCCTTAGAATTCCTCCACTCTTCTCTAGCAAATGGATCATTCCACTCATATACACCAATGTCCAATGGGATTCAACTAGGGGTGTCAAAACGGGCTGGGCCAGCCCATTCGGGATAGGGCCATTTTCGGGCCGGCCTATTCGGGTCATGTAAGTTTTGGACTGACATTTTGTTAGTCTAACCCAGCCCATTTAGCCTTATGTAGTGTTAAAAAAGTGGGCTGGCCCAGCCCATTCAAGCTCAACCCATTCGGGCCATATAAGTTTCAGGCTGGCATTTTGCTAGCCCAGCCTGTCCATTTTGTCGGGCTATTCGGGTCGGCCCATCGGGCTTGGCCCATTTTGACACCCTTAAATTCAACCATCAAGCCGCATAACAAGGTCGAAAATGGGGATTTAGGTTTTCAATTTATAAGATTTATAGGTTAACGTTGGGGGAAAATGAAGGGAGATAAATTTGGTGGCTATATATTAACCCTACAACGTTGTTTTACCTATTGCTTTAGAAAATTTGGAGGGATATTGAATTAGGTAATTAGGGCTAGTGAAGATTTAATTAGGATTAATTAATTAGGGATATTGTGTTGCCAATGTGGATGATAACATGCTACCCTTGCATTGACAACTACCAATCCTCACTTGACGTGCCAACTAATCACCTCTATTAACTCAAACAAATGAAAGTTAAACACCAATTTGCCTTATGGAGTGATTTCTTAAGGACCATGAATGGGATTTAAATCACTTAGGGACTAATATAATGGGTGGAAAGTCTTTCAGGAATTAATTTGGTGATTTACTTAATTAAACTCAGAGGGTGGGGTTGTTTTGAGCTTTATTAAGTTATTATTGGGAATCTTCACATAGGAATGAAATATTCTCATGTATAGTTTACGCTTTTAGAAAAACATTCCTAGGAATTAATTATTTCAAGGAAAGTGATATGCTCATATTTTGGCCCATTTCCATTCCCATGAGAAGGGTTAGGTATCTTTTATTCCCACGACATGGGCATCACTCCCATTCCACTCAACACCCAAGCATTTTGCCTCATGGTCTCAACTCTTTCCTTCCATTAGCAATTACAAATTCTCTTCCTTGTTGGTGTGCTGATACACTTTCTCATACTACTCTATTGCTATTTACTAGTGATGTTGTCCTGATTCATTGTTTATATGCTATGTCTTCTTTCTTTGCAAATTCCCTTTGTTTATTCTTTCCTTTTTCTTCTTCCCCATTAAATTAATATATAACACTTTGTTATTGGTTTTCACACCATGCAAATTAAGTAATATAATGATGAATCAAGATCATCCTCACAGGGATTTGTATCTAAATGTTGCTAAGTACTAAAATTGTACCAATCCTAACCTTATTTAAACCAACAAAAAATTTATATAAAACAAAAATTTAAAATTAAAGATTTTGGAAACAAGAAATCGCAAGAAAGTAAAATTTTCTTAAGTCAACCAATTTTGGGGGAATCATCTTGAAGCTTGGTCTTATTATATTTGGAGCATAACCTGTTGGCTTCTTTGGTTTTAGAGAAACAAAGGAGTCTTTGATCCACATTTCAATAGGCGTGGTGATTCAAAAAAGGTCATTAAATAATAGGTGGAATGGTTTAGACCCAAGGACTGTGATGTTTTGGATAATTATGCATTCCCAAAGCATCAAATATAATATATCCTTTGGGTGCCTCCTGGAGATGGCTAGACTAAAATCAATACTGGTGGTGCTTATAAGCAGGGTAATAGTTAGCTGGATGCAGGGATCTGATCAGGAACTCTCATGGACAGTGGCTAGTTAGGTTTTCTAAAACAATTTCATTATTTGAACACTCAGAATACGACACTCAACCAACACCCCTCTGACATTGGCATACAACACATCTATTCCATCTCGAGATACGATATACCTTGGCACATACCTACACTCACATCATCATACAATGTTTATATGGGGTGTCTTATAGCAGGTGTTCAAAAAATATTTTCCTTTCTAAAAACTTGGGGGACATTAATACATTCGTGGTCGAGGTATAAGGTGCCTATGAGGGACGTAGACTAGCTTAAAATAGGGGATTTCGAAGAATAACATAGAAATGGGTTCTACTTCTATAGTTCATATTCTCAGAAGTCATAAATGCAACAAAGGGAATAAAAGACACATCATATAGTGTCTGCAAGATTTGCTGAATGAGACTAGGCAGGTGAAAATTGTAACACTCTAATACAATTATCATAAAATAAATAGAATATTTCAAGATAAATCACATTAAGCATGTCACTTCTAAAAATGCATAAAATTAAAATCCAAAATAACTTGTATAGTCACTATAAAGAGGCACGAATGATAAAAAGTCATATATACAAACATCACTGGCTAATAAGCCATACTCTATACATAAGCTTTTACAAACAACCAGAAAAGTACAAATATACCATCTAATTCAAAAAGAAATAAAGCTGCTAAACTAAGTCTTCTGCTTCTTTCTTTTTGTTGCTCTTTCCCTTTTTAGGGACTTCACCTAGATTTATATGGAACACAAAAGGGTGAGAAATCATAATTTCTCAGTATAAGTATACTAATCCTAGCAGTTAATCATTTAAAATAAATAAATAAACTAAACACATAATTACACTCAATGTAATAAAATATCTAAAAAATAAATAACATCAAAGAATCGCTCATACAATCCTAAGATACTATCAAACAAGCAACCAAACAATCAACTGATCAAGCAAGACAACAGCCCATACAATTGTCAATCAGGCAATGTTTTATGTTATAAAGTATGATTATGCTCAAACAAAGTCCACGTATTATGGATATGCAATGCCAATGCAGGTTTTGAAGTTTGAAAACACAAGCTACTTACTTATTTCCTAGAGACCTTTGTTTCTTGTATATACAAAGCAAGATAAGCCTAAAAGCATAAACCCACTTAGTAATAGGTAGATGTTTTTCCCTCACCGCATAAGAGTACTATTGTCACCCTCATACCTATAACCCTGACCATGCAAGCATAAATGCAAAGAGAATTTCAATCCAACACCTCATTTTCAAATCATATGGTTGTACACACCATCTTAGGTCATAATACATAGGAAACAAGCAAATACTAAGTTTGAAAACCAAATATCCGAACCACATTTTAAACACTAGACATAACAATCCTAGCCTCACTTATCCAACAAAGGTAGCAAGATTCATATTTCTAGCTAAATAGTATTTAGAACATCCCACAATCACTCACAAGTGATTTAGAAAATCAACCTCATGTTGACTAAAGTTCTAAACACTAACCTAGGCATTCTATCACACTTGAATGTCTAAGAATTTTCCCAAACTTTTTATATATGCAAGTTGATAATTCTCTCCAAGAAATATCCCCAAAAGTGTCTCTTTATATCCTAAAAGGCTTGCACAAATAATCCCAACAAGTAGGGAATTAAATTAGCAACACATGATAAACATCATTTTTGCCCTATCTCAGCACTCACTACTAGAACTTTGCGTTTTAGAGATTAATTTATTTCAGTCTCAATAGAGACCGAAATAGAGACTAATTAAGAAAAAAATTTAATTTACTACAGAAATAAAATCGGTCTCTAAATTTTTTAGAGACCAAATTAGAGACCGAAATTATGTTATAAAACATAAAAAAAATAAAATTGTATCTTATTGCTAGAGACCGATATTTTGGTCTCTAAATAAAAAAAATTACAAAAATATATAAATAAATAGATAACGACCACAAATTCGGTCGTTAAAAAAATTTAAAAAAATAAAAAATGAGAAGGTGTTAGAGACCGATATTTCGGCCTCTAAATAAAAAATTTACAAAGAAAATCACTCACTTTTTCCTTATCTCCCTCACTCGTTCGTTCCCTCTCGTTCACTCACTCTTTTGCCCATTTCTTTCTCCCGTTCATTCTATCTTGCTCGTTCTCTTGTCTCTCTCTCGTCCACTCTCTGCTCGGCCGTCCGCTTTCTGCTTAGCCATTCGTTCTTTGTTGTTCTCGCTCGGCTATCCACTCACTCCGTTCTCTCACGCTCGCTGTCCCTCTCGCTCGAGGATAGCTCTCGCTGCTCTTTCACCGGCTCACTCTCGTTGCTATCAGATCTGGTCTATTTTGACCATTTTCTTGCTTTTCTGTTTCTTTGATTCTCACTCACACTTTCTCTTTCATTTTGTGTGGGTTGGATAACAGAGGGTTAGGGTAAGAAAAATGAAATTTACCTTTATGCCAAGTTTGTTACTTTGCGCGCCGAACATAGTCTATGCTCTATTCGGGAATTGGACTAGGAACCCTCTCTTGCACCGACCTCTCTCTCACGCTTTCTCCAGCTCAAGCAGGGACTTTCTTCGCGGTTCGCTTTCCGTTGCCTAATTTGGATTCAAGCCCAGTTTCTTACCCAAACTGGATGACGCCGAACACGTCATCAAGGAGCTGTTTGGCAGAGCAGATGGCCTTCTCTACACGATTATCGACGCTGTCGTTTCATTTTTTCAATACGGTGGCTGCCACCACCACTGCCAATCAGAGAAATGATTTGCTTTCCAGAATTACATATTATATGGAGACTGTTCTTAAGGTATATTATTATCTCTCTCTGATTCCACTAGATTTGATTTCCTTGATGTGTAAAATTGAAAGCATGGTTTGAATTATCAACGCTCCACAGAGCTTAATTCAATAATAAGAAGGAGTTCTGTTATGTGTTTGGGGCATTTGAAATTAGAATGGAAAAGTAAGATTATAGGCTTGTAGCTCTCCACACTTTGCACTTATTATTAGGGGAAACTAAATGTTGTTCTGTTTAATCCACTCGTTGGTGGTAGGTAGGGTTCAGGTGTTGATGGTTAGTGGTGTTTGCTGTTGTAGTTGAGAAATCACAAGCGAATAGGATTCTGCATTTTAATTTTTAATGCAAAATATCATTGTTTCCACTCTGATTCAAGTGATGCAATTTTCCATACTAGGTCTAGGTGCCATGGAAACGACTTTGAAGTTATGATAGTTTGCATTGATGTATGGTAATGAAATAATTAATTCCATTCAAATCTCGATTCTTGCCATGTATAAGTTCAAGTGCTGGAATTGCTACTTTGGAGATTTCTAATTTGACAAACTTAATCAATTTTTTTGTCAACACATAACTATAGAATTATTAATCTAATATGCTGAATTCTTCTGCTGGTCATACATGATACCTTTAAATATGAGTTTGTAGACTCTGTAACAATCAACTTACTTTCAGATTAACTTGTCCAACAGGTTTTCCTTGACTATGGGGCACAAGCATTTGTGGGTGGCTTTTTGTTTATGGGCTTTAACATGCTCCCTTCTTCCTTCTTTCTCCTATGGACTTCTGAGAATTAGTTTGAAGAAGAGACCTCTAGATCTTCAGAGTATTAATGCTGCTAGAAAGTCAAGAGATGATCTAAGGTTAGGAAGACCCATGATGGGTGCACATGATCAGTATATTGGTAAGTAATGGTAAAGATATAGTACCTTTGAAGAATTATTTGGACACTCAATATTTTGGTGAGATTGGAATTGGCACACCCCTATAATCCTTTACTGTCATATTTAATACTGGTAGTTCCAACTTTTGGGTTCCATTATCAAAGTGCTATTTTTCAGTGAATTCAACTTAACTTTTGTGTCTTCGCAACCATGTACATATATGCGTATCCTATTGACTAATGTTCTCTTACAGGTTGCCTACTGTACCCATAATTGGTACAAGGCAAAGAAATCCAAAACATATACCAAAAATGGTAATACTGGCTTCTCATTATTCATGTTCATTATAGCGGTACTGTAATAGATGCAAGCATTAAATTACATGATACTGTATACCACACATATATATATATATGCCAATGTCATTTAATATAAGTTTAATTACACCTATCAACTCAGGAACATCTTGTAAAATACGCTATGGCTCTGGATCAATTTCTGGTTTCTTCAGTCAAGATAATGTTAAAGTTGGCTATGTTGTTGTCAAGCATCAGGTGAGTATTTTATTTATGAGCTTCCACTTCAACATAGATTGTGCATATTTGTAGCAATACTTACAAATATCAATATTATAAACTGTAGGATTTCATCAAGGCTACCCGATAAGGAAGTCTTTCCTTTCTGGCGGCAATATTTGATGGTATACTTGGGCTTGGGTTTTAGGAGATCTCAGTTGCAAAAGTTATGCTAGTATGGTATATTTTGACAAATTGATCTGTCTTTTGTTATTTCATTTGTATATGATTTCCATGTTAGAGTGAACTATTGTGAATCTTTTCTGTGCCTTTAATTTACCGGTCCATTTTAAAATGACAGGTACAATATAGTAGAGCAAGATCTTGTAAGTGATAAGGTGTTCTCTTTTTGGCTTAGTGGGGATCCAAAGGCGAAAAAGGGTGGTGAATTAATTTTTGGTGGTGTTGACCCAAAGCACTTCAAAGGAGAACACACTTATGTTCCAATTACTAGAAAAGGTTACTGGCAGGTTAGCAAAATAAAATTTAGTTTGATCAGGAATTCCTTTAATATATATAATAGTTTACTCAAGAAAATTTTCTTTTTCAGATTGAAATGGGAGATTTTCTCATTGGAGGTCTTTTAACAAGTGACTTTATTGTTCCTCAACAATATAAAAGTTCTCTTTTGATTCCAAAATGCATTTAATTCTGAAAAATATCAATGTTATTGTTAGGTGTTTGTGAGGGTGGCTGTGCTGCAATTGTGGATTCAGGAACATCTTTGATCTGCAGGTACAACCTGTTGACGTATGTTCATAAGTTGGGTTATGTTCTGCCAAGAGGGATCAATCTAAGAGGTTAGGAAGTTTTTTATTTGATAAGCTTTTATATATCAATATCTTACTTTTTGCTTCCGTTGTATGCCTTTTTCCCTGTATTTGTTTTATTGCACGTCAATTGGGTAATAATTTGAAGATCCATTACAATTACTAGCTTATTAATTTATTTTTTTGCCACTGGGAGAGTTTAGGTCCTAACCTCACTCACTTGTGACCTAATAGAATATAACATCCCAAAAGTACATTTTGATTGAAACCATGTTTATTCGTATGTTAAAAATAAATAATAGAATATAATAGAACTTTCAAGATTGCAGCTTATAGACATGCTAGTCCAAATATAATAGAACATCTTTTGAGAATATAACAGAATATAACTAGAATATTCATTTTGATTGAAACCATGTTTATTCTTATGTTGGCCTATTTTTTGACTTGTTATGATATTTGTTTATTGCATGTCAAAAGTTCCTATTCTATTTTCAAAGATGAATATTTTAACTGTGCTATCATCTCAAATTGAAATTAAACAAGCTTGCAGCTTTTAACATGTGATTGAAACCACATTTATTCTTATACTTTATGTCATGGTTTATATTATGTTAGACTTATGTGTTGCTTTAACTTTTTGCATTAATTAGTGTCATATTGGTATTGACAGACCAAATTTATAAACGAAATACAAGAAATGATCCAAAGAGCATCAACGTAGGGAACTTCTCCCCCAGATGAGCGCAATATGGATGGAGTGAAAAAGGTAAAATATATGGTCTTGGAATTGAGTCAACCATAGTGGCTGGAAGACCATAATATCGTGGCTTAAGTTCTTCATCATCTGATTGGGTGTGAAGAGATGAACTTGAAGAATTAAGAAGCGAGAGAAATGAGCGGGCTCAAGTGGTAGATAATAGGAGATAGATTGAGGAGACAAACTGGCTGGTATGAGAGTTGATATAGTTGATGAACTTTCAACCTTCTCAAACATTTCCCGTGACTGATGGAGCAAAAGAGGACGAGGATGAGGGCGAGGAGGAGTTTTTAGTCATATAAGAAGTAGTCTTAATTTCTAGCATACTTGGTTCTTTAAAGGAATCACCATCTTCCTTATTGTTATTCTTCAAGGATTCAAGAACATCTTCTTGAGGACATTTTTCAATATTGTCTTCCTTAAAAGGCTTTTGTTCTTCTTGCTTTTTATATATAACTTTATGTAAAAAATCATTGTTAGCAAGATAAAGAGCATCAAAGGTGTCCCAAATTTCTTTGGCACTAGAGCAATTCTTAATTCTACCATAAGCATCATCATTTAAAGTACTTCTCAACATTTGCATTGCTCTAATATTAAAGGAAAAGTATCTCTTGTCATAAGCATTCCTAGTTTGTTTTGATTTGCAAGTAAATTCATCAAGTACAACATCTCATAAATCCAAATCAATAGATTATATATAAAACTCTATTCTAGCTTTCCAATCAACAAAATGCACACCATCAAAGAATAGTGATTTGTCAATTTCAATACCTTCCATTTTGAAAAGGTTTCAATGGTTGCCAACAAATAAAGATCTTTAACTCTAAGCGATTAAGCTTTCAATAGAGCACGAAACTCTGATACCACTTGTTAGCCATGACAACTATCACCCAAGAGGGGGTGAATTAGGTGATTACAAATTTTTAAAACACCTTTGAGAAATTATACATTTTGATATTTTCAATCAATACATGCAGTGAAATAAGTTTAACAAAAGAATAACTATTAGAGATTTCTCAAATACCACTTGGGCTATAGGATAAATCAAGCAAATAAACTAGATGTCAAATTCAACTCAAGCAAATATAATTAAGGCACAAATGTAAAGAAGATAAAGTTGAGATAAGAAAATATAATATTTATCCTGGTTCAGCCACCAACCACTTGTGGCCTACATCTAGTCCCCAATTTTAACTTGAGATTTTCTTCACTATCTCCTAGACTTCACGAGTGCTAGGAAAACTTTTGTACAAACAAGAGCACTCCTCACACCTTAGAATACCTCACCCTTGTGCTAGAACCTCCAACTCTTCAAGCTTCACAAGTGTTTGAAAAACCTTTATAACCAAGAGCACTCAATGCACCCTAAGATGTCTCACCCTTGTGCTTGAGTCTCAAAATAGGGATACCTCACCTTTTACAACTTTAGAGGGATACCTCACCCTTTTTATCTCTTGAGGGATACCTCACCCTCTTTTACAGGAAATCCAAGAAAGGTTAAATGATAAACTCTCAAAAGAGTGGATATTACAAATTGAAGCTCAATGGGTATCAAGGAATCATACTTTAAAGCTCAAAACAGGGATTTGGAGAAATAGATAGTGAAACACGAATTTAAAACTCAAGAGTAATTTTTAGATTGTTCTCCAACTTTTTCATAAATGCACAACAACATAAATTTATAGCCAAATACAATTAAGAGTCGTTGGAGGTAGATAAAAACATTAAATGCTCTTAATAGAGCCATTGTCGTGTTTTCTGGTTGCCCAAATAACTAATTAGGATATTGTCCTAATCGGTTAGGAGCTTTTAAAATTGGCTCCTAACTTACCCAATAACTGATTAAAGGAATGACCTAATCGGTTAGGAGCTTTTAAGATTGGCTTCTAACTTGCCCAATAACCAATTAGGGGAATGACCTAATCAATTAAGAGCCTTTAGAAAAACATAAGAATTGGCTCCTGACTTAGTGAATAACCGGCTATGAAAAATCCATAATCTGTTATTGATTTTGAAAACTAACTTTAAATGGTCATAACTTCTTCGTTTCTTATCTGTTTAAAACAAATGACCACTCATTGAAAAGATCTTTGAGTTTATTTTCAAATGAAATAAGATTCAGAGTAAAATTCAAAATATTTTGAAAGATATCATCAAAAGAGTAACCAAATGTCAATTTTGTAAAATACAAATTTGATTATTTTTCATAGATTTGAACTACCACTGAGACTAGCTTTTCCAAACATGTTTGTTAAGCATTTTAGCATGTGAAAACCATTTATAAAGATTTGAAAACATATTTGAGCTCAGTGTGATTCCTATTTACCTTTACACAAGATCTAAGTCCTATAAGTTAAACTTGAAGAGTCTTGGGACTTGATCTTTGCACTTCCATTCCTTTCTTGTTTGTTATCATCAAAATCATTACTTTAGTCAATGCCAATTACACAATCATCCATACAATTGCAATTTCATGGTTTTATGTCGTGATAGAAATCGCTTCTATAATCGCCATGCTATGCCAAATTATGTCTAGTGTTTTATGCCTATGCAATATCCTAAGTATGAAAATGAATAATGCTATGATACCATATTTAGGAACTTAAATTTCATGGTAATGTCATGAATGCATAAGTCCTGAACAAAATAATGGAAGTCACATCCATAACCTTAAACAAGCACTAGAAATCCATCCAGCAATCATCATTATCACAGAAGAAATCCATCCCCCTGGGTAGTGAACTCGATCAACAACATAGTTATCGATAATTAACTGGGAAATCTATCCTTAAAACCACTATAATAGGAAAGATACAATCCACCTAGCCTAATATAGATCACTTGTAACACCCCAAATTTCCTATATCTTAAACAATAATTTTGATAGTTAACAGAATTTTACTGTTTAGTAATTTTTGGATACTGTAAAATTATTTTGTTTATTCCGTCAGCATATTTGGTCGTTTTGAGTGATTTACTCCGTGTCAGGAAAATAATAATTTTCGGGTCGGGGAAAATCTTTCTGTATTTATTTCTCTTGACTGTTAATTATTTTTAACAATCTGACTTGATTTTCATACGTTTTCTAATTTTTGTGATTTTATGGATGATTATGAAATTTTTGACTGTATGTGGGCCCCGGTGGGCCCAGGTGACTTTACGTGGGCCCAGGTGGGTCCCGCAAAGTGAAAAAAATTTCTACGCATAGAAAAATTTGTACTGTTTAGATGAAAACAGGGGATCTTACTAAATCTGAATCCAGAAACAGTTTTAAAAAATTTCTTGTATTGTGTTTGGCACTGTATTTAATTATCAGGCGATAAAAATACAGTAAATATATTCTTTTGTGGGGTTTTTAGTAGATAAAAATAAAAATTATATTACTTAAGTCAACACTAGTGGTTTGGATATCTACCATTGATTTAATTAATGGTTAAGAAATAAGTTTAATAAAGAAGTATTGGATAATCACCATTGATTTAATCAATGGTGTGAGAATAAACTTAGTTAGGCAAGCTTCAATATCAACCGTAGATTTAATCAACGGTGTAAATTTGATTATATAAAGTGACCATTTACAACCATTGGATTTAGAATTGATCAAGGGTGGAGATTTGGTCTTGTAAAGTAACAAGGACCATTTATGACCATTGGATGAAGAATTAATCAAAGGTGGAGATTTGGTCTTCTAAAAAGGTTATGACTAATTATAACCCTTGGATTTAAAGTTTGAAGAAGTAATCTTGACCCTTTATTTTGGAGACACATCTAATGGCTAGAATTTAAAGGAGAAGGATCCAATGGCTTAGATTTAGTCTTCTAAAAATCAAAAGTCTACCTAAATCCTAACCATTGAATTAATCAATGGCTAAAAATGCTGTAGATGGTAACTAATAATTATGACAACTTTGCATGCATAATGATGAAGGGGGCAATTTTGGAGTGTTAGGAAGGAGGAGACATGTTTAGACATGCTTGTATAGCCTTTTTAGGCCAAAGAAAAAGATGACAAAGTGGAAGACTTTGTATATCATGTGATAGCCTTCAATTATGCCAAATGAATTCATATCTCTCCATTCTTTCATTCCCACGGCAGCAGCACCTTTGGTCACACTCTCCATATAAATTTTTCTACTTCACCAAAAAAAGCCTCCATCTTATTCTCTCAAAATCCCAAGAACCAAGCAACTATTTTTCCTTCTATTTTCTCTCCATTAGTTCGGTCTCCACACCCAAATACACTATCCATCACCTATAATTTTCACTCTCATCATTTCCTAAAGCTAAACACCATTCTAAACACTTTTCATTTAGAAAGTTTTCCCAAAATCCCACTCTAAGTGCTTCAAAATCCCACTTTTACCTTACTTTCCTAGAGGTAAACTTTGGTTTTTATGGTTTAAATTCATGTTTATAATTTTTTAAGCCATGATTGTTCCATGGTTTGTTTAATATAATCCAACCATAGATCTTGAATCTACATGATATTCTAAGCAACTTTCATGTTGGAGATTTTCTCTAAATCATTCATCTTCATGGACTTTCTTCAAGATCAAAGTTATTGGGTTTTTGAGGTGAAGTATAAGAAGACTTCATTTCTTCTCTTCTTTTTCATGATCCAAACCATGTTTGATCCATGGTTCCTCTTAATCAAGCTTAGTATACTAATTTCTATGTATTTTGTTTTGAATTTGAGAAGCCCTTGGTGGTGAAGGACTTGGAAAGAGAAGCAAAATCAAGAAGCTTTGAGGATCTTCAAGAGGTAAGAGGGAGATCTATCTCACCAACCAAGTATGGTGGTGAGAGATGGTCTTATATTTGATGGATGGTGAATCCATGGTCATTTAATAATTAATTGTGTGTTTATGAGCTTTGCTTTATTTTCTTGTGCTTTGATTATTTTTGTCTATGCTTAATATGCTTAGCATGATTTTATGGCTTTGATAGTATACTTATAATATGCATGATGAGTATATGGCATGTTTGTGATATTTATGATGAAATATATATATGTATGCCATGATGTGTGGATGGAAAGAAAATTGATGTTGGTTCTAATGGCCAAGGAAGAACTATGGTTTTGATGCCCTTGATTTGGGTCAATGTTGAAATTTTTCAAGAACAAGAAAATTAAATTTTGATCCCTAGAACAATGAGAATTTTGGCCAAAGACACCTCAAAATAGGTGTTTACAAATTAATATGTTTATGGAAGAATAAAATTGGATTGATTTGAGGAGTATGGAAAATGAACTAAAGGTTTGTTTTTTTTAAGAAAACATGAACACAAATTTTAGAATGAAATTTTATTGATTTATTTTGTGTAGAAACAAGAATGGAATTTATTTAAGTTAGAAGAAAAATATTTCATGGTTCCAATGACCATCTATAAGATTTTGATAATTTAGAAAAATGTTTTGATGCTATGAAATATAAGAATTTTCAAATAAGGATTTTTGAAAATTGAATTAAGTGTTATAAATTAAGTGAAGTGAAATTTTCATAAATAAAAGAAAAAGAAGATTGAAAGTATTGAACTTTAAATTAATTTGAAAAGAATCAATTTTTAGAAGTGATTTAGAAATATAAAAGAAAATGTTTGTAACTTAAATTTACTCACGAAGAATTTATTTGGGTTTTGAAAACGTTAGAAATTTAAAGTTAAGAAACAATAATTTAAACAACTCAATATGATTTTGTAGGACTAGATCAATAAAAAATGATTTTGAGAAAATATATATTAAAGAAAATATTTTTGACTAAGAATGAAAAATGATTTGCAAAGAAAGTGAAAATGAATTTGAACAAATGGGTTTGTTATATGACCAATCGGTACTTTGGTTTTAAAAATAAAACTTTAATGGTTTTGTTTGTGTAAAATCATATCAATTTAAAAGGAAGAATGTTTTGATAATTTTTTAAATAGTAATGTCTAGATTTTGATAAAACAAAGTAATTTTTCAAGTGGAAATATAATTGATTTAATACAAGAAATTTGAAAAGGGAATCAGAGTATTTTACTCACTTGAAAAATTAAGTTTTGTAAACGAAAATGTTTTCAAATTTCAATTTATTTTGAAGTAGGTTAATTTGGAAATGATTTGGGGAAAAATGGAGAATATAATGGTATTTTGAGAATTTACTCAAGTATAACTTATTTTCAAGTTTTGTGGATTATATTTGAAAAAGAATTTCTTGAGTAATGAAACGTGAAAAAAGATTTTCTTGAGTAAGAAAATGTGAAAAATGAAATACAAAGTCATAATATTTTAAGAAAAGATGAAATGAAATTTTTGAAGGTTGAGAAATATTTTTCGTAATAGAATTGTGGTGAAAAATTATTTATGTATCTTAAAAACGTGTTGAAAATGATATTGAATTATTTGAAAGTCCAAATTAATATTATTTTGGAATATTGAGAAATATTTTACGTAATTTGAACTACTGTTGAAAAATCACTATGTGATTTAAAAGTAATAGAATATTTTTACGTGATTGAACAACAAAAAAAATATTTTTATGCGATTATGAAAAATGGTGAAAATTTGTTATAAGATTTGGAAAGTGTTTTAAATATTTTGAGAATAATAGAAAATGATTTACGTAACTTAAAAGAATGATTTTTGAGATACACAATTTTGAAACAGTAGAAAAATAATATGCGATTTGAGAAATGTATATTTTTACGCGATTGAGAAAGACATTAAAAAATTAATATGCGATTTAAAAGTGCAACAGAAGAGCTGTGGCATTTTGAAAACGTAACAAAAGTGTTACAATATTGTGAAAATATAACAGAAACGTTTTAGAATTTTTGAAAATGTGACAGAAACATTTTGGAATTGTGAAAACATAATGAAAATGTTATGCAATTTTGTGAAAACACAAGTGAAAGTGTTTTATAATTATGAAAACATGATAACATGATTTTGTGTTGAAAATATAGTATAATTATTGTTGAACCAGTGTATGGACACCGTATAAGAAAATGACATGTTTTGCCTATGATTGGCATTTGGTGCATTATATATACATTGGAAAGAGATATCTGTATTTGAATTTGGTGCATTATATATGCATTGAAAAGATTTGGCCCTTTGGGGTTGGACTTGCACTGATATATTCGTGCATTGTATAAAATATAGCTAATAGCTATTATGGCCCTTGTGGTTGAAGAGTGAATGAGAATTGATAGTGAGGTCTATGATGGATCTTGGGGGCGTCGAGGCACGGCGGTCGACCAGTGGACAGCTGGCGAGTACCCTGTGCCACTTGGCGATGCAGTTCGTTGTAACGCATTGACGATACCCGACAAGAACACGATTCTTTTCAACGATGGGAGATTGTCTTTGGGCTAAGGCTGATAATTAACCAGAGCATTCTTCTCAAAATTGTGAAAACCTCCATGGAGTCATTTTTGATAAACTGGGTCTTTATACATATGCATAAATCTGAGCATTTATATCTGTATGATATATTAATTGAGGAATATTGGTTATGACAATTGTTTTGAATACTTGGATGATGATGATGATATTGTTGTTTGTTTATGATAATTGAATTGATAAATGATTGAATGATGATAGTTGATTAATGTTGATGACATAATCATAATTGTGGTATGACCTATCTGTATAATATTGTTGTTTGTGTTATCTCTGTGCTGCCATGTTGGTATTGGTGTAGGTGATCTCACCTCTTTGTTATATTGTTTTTTGTGTCTCATCTATTGTTAAAATCAAATAATAGAAAGATCGAGTTGTCTTAGACATAACGGGCGATGGATACTCTGAGATTGGAGATAACAATAAGGAGTGGACATTTAGGACTCAAAGGTGTGCAGTGTTGACAAAGGAACAGATGTCTGATGCATCAAGATGGACAGAAAAAGGAATAAGTATGTTAAAATTTTTCGTCAGTGTTGTACCGTGCTATTAAGTAGGACCCATCATGGGGTTTGCTACTGTCAAAAAAAAAGAAAAAAAATAAGTCTATTAATTTTATATTTCTCTTTAAATTGTGATATTAATTGGTGTCAATATTGCATAATGAATAGTTGAAATATGATTTTCAATATTACCTAATATTTTCAATAAATTTACGTTTCAGTAAAGAAATTTTGAAACCCATCTTTTATAACTCAAACTTTGTGCGAACTTATTTTCAGATTATGAGTCGAAAGTCAGAAATGTGATGCCCTAACTAGGGTGTTACATTAGTTGGTGTCAGAGCTAGGGTGTTACATTAGTTGGTATCAGAGCACGGTTTGAGTCTTTTGGGGTTTGTGGTTAGGTCTATTTTATTTGTGTTGTGTTCTCTGTGTTCATTTTTTCAAAAGGAAATAATGTTGTTTATAATGGATATTAGATCCATTGTATTTCGATCCGCACGCCTCGAAAAAAAAAAGGGGGAAATGGCTCGGGATAGTTATACTTGTGTGGAAGTGAAATATGTTACTAGTAATGCAGTTGCAGCTACAGGAGCAACGGGAGTAATGTGAAAAGACGACTGCACGAACAAAGGATCGCTGTTCAGTGGAAACTGGAAGTTGAAGTTTAGGATCTGATGGAAGAGAATCAGTCTTGGAATATAAGATTTCGTAATTTTGGAACCTGATATTTTTTAGGATATTGAGAAAGTAATTGATTTTGATAGAAGATGAATTTACAACCATTGAGGAAACCAAAAGCAGTAAGTGATGTGAAAGAAAGTACTTAAATGAAGGAATGTACGTCAAGAAAATAATTTGCGGAAAAGTTGGACACATTTCCAAAGAGTATAATCTCTGATGTGTTCTTTGAAAATAGAGTTTTCTATTAGTAAAAATTTTAGATAGTAAGGAAAGTTGTTACTCTGAATGGAACGGGAGTGTTCTGAGCGGAAGATTTAATCAATGGAGATTGCGTCATTGGAGCTAATCCTATAAACCATACTGAATATTTCTGTGAATAACCTATTCTTTATGACATATGATTGAGTAGATCAATTATATGTTAGAGTTATTCGTTATCCTCTGATTTATTTACTTCTGTTTCTATTCTTAGCTAATCGAGCTATTCAAGTTATTCAAATTGTTGTTATAGATCAAAACTTTGTATTAGTTTGATCTGTTGTTCAAAAATTTTGTGTTAGTTTGATCTATTTCATAAATAGACGTGGTCTTTGAAAATGAATTGGTTATTTTTCAGCCATATACAATGAGATTATTTCAACAGAGTGTGAGTAATCCAGAGAAAATTCATTTTTGCAAATTGGGTTACATCCAATTCTTTGCTGGATATGTTCGATAACAGATTCGATTCGTTTTGTTATCTTTCATGATGTTTTCTTTCATCTCCTACAACTGAAGGAATATTTTGCAAGAAAGGATATTTCTATATTTGTATCCGTGTTAACGTATCTGAGTAACGCAGCAGAAGTGTGGTGAATTTTTTAAAAGATTGGAACAATTCTTCTATGGGAAAACTTAAGATGGTAATGGAAAACTGTAGAAAAAAATTTTTATGGAAGTATCTGGTATCGTGCTGTGGAAAGGAGAACTCGGTTAGTGAGACATTTCCTGTTAAAAGCAAAAATCTAGAATATGTAGTGATACGAGGATAAGGAAATTTTAAGTAATACATTACATTAGCTGAACATTTCATTACATTAGTTGGAAGTTATCTGAGAAAAACTATTCTAGGCATGAATGAAGATCGGTTGTTGTTATGTTGATATCAGAGATATGGAAATTCTTTCTTTCTGGAGTAATATTCAACATCTTCAAGTAATAACCAACAAAATCTCTATGATAGGAGTCGAGATATCTGTTTGATCGGAGAAGTTGAACATCAGCAAAGAGATTTTGTGGGATTAGAATAGTATAGCAAGATGTAAGAGAGGAAGCTTCATGAGAATTGAAAAATAAGATGAAAGCACCATATTTGTATTTATTTCGAGGGTGTGAAATCATGGTCATGAAATTTCGAGGACGAAATTTCTATAAAGAGGGGGAGTATTGTAACACCCCAAATTTCTTATATCTTAAACAGTAATTTTGACAGTTAATATAATTTTTACTGTTTAGTAATTTATGGATACTGTAAAATTATTTTGTTTATTCCATCAGCATATTTAGTCGTTTTGAGTGATTTACTCCGTGTTAGGAAAATAATAATTTCTGGGCCGGGGAAAATCTTTCTGTATTTATTTCTCTTGACTGTTAATTATTTTTAACAATCTGACTTGATTTTCATACGTTTTCTAATTTTTGTAATTTTATGGATGATTATGAAATTTTTAACTGTATGTGGGCCCCAGTGGGCCCAAGTGACCTTACGTGGGCCCAGGTGGGTCCCGCAAAGTGAAAAAAATTTCTATGCATAGAAAAATTTGTACTGTTTAGATGGAAACAGGGGATCTTACTAAACCTGAATCCGAAAACAGTTTTAAAAAATTTCTTGTATTGTGTTTGGCACTGTATTTAATTATCAGGCGATAAAAATACAGTAAATATATTCTTTTGTGGGATTTTTAGTAGATAAAAATAAAAATTATATTGCTTAAGTCAACACTGGTGGTTTGGATATCTACCATTGATTTAATTAATGGTTAAGAAATAAGCTTAATAAAGAAGTATTGGATAATCACCATTGATTTAATCAATGGTGTGAGAATAAACTTAGTTAGGCAAGCTTCAATATCAATCGTAGATTTAATCAACGGTGTAAATTTGATTATATAAAGTGACCATTTACAATCATTGGATTTAGAATTGATCAATGGTGGAGATTTGGTCTTATAAAGTAACAAGGACCATTTATGACCATTGGATGAAGAATTAATCAAAGGTGGAGATTTGGTCTTCTAAAAAGGTTATGACTAATTATAACCATTGGATTTAAAGTTTGAAGAAGTAATCTTGACCCTTTATTTTGGAGACACATCTAATGGCTAGAATTTAAAGGAGAAGGATCCAATGGCTTAGATTTAGTCTTCTAAAAATCAAAAGTCTACCTAAATCCTAACCATTAAATTAATCAATGGCTAGAAATGCACTAGATGGTAACTAATAATTATGACAACTTTGCATGCATAATGATGAAGGGGGCGGTTTTGGAGTGTTAGGAAGGAGGAGACATGTTTAGACATGCTTGTATAGCCTTTTTAGGCCAAAGAAAAAGATGACAAAGTGGAAGACTTTGTACATCATGTGATAGCCTTCAATTATGTCAAATGAATTCATATCTCTCCATTCTTTCATTCCCACGGCAGCAGCACCTTTGGTCACACTCTCCATATTCATTTTTCTACTTCACCAAAAAAAGCCTCCATCTTATTCTCTCAAAATCCCAAGAACCAAACAACCATTTTTCCTTCTATTTTCTCTCCATTAGTTCGGTCTCCACACCCAAATACACTATCCATCACCTATAATTTTCACTCTCATCATTTCCTAAAGCTAAACACCATTCTAAACACTTTTCATTTAGAAAGTTTTCCCAAAATCCCACTCTAAGTGCTTCAAAATCTCACTTTTACCTTACTTTCCTAGAGGTAAACTTTGGTTTTTATGGTTTAAATTCATGTTTATGATTTTTTAAGCCATGATTGTTCCATGGTTTGTTTAATTTAATCCAACCATAGATCTTGAATCTACATGATATTCTAAGCAACTTTCATGTTGGAGATTTTCTCTAAATCATTCATCTTCATGGACTTTCTTCAAGATCAAAGTTATTGGGTTTTTGAGGTGAAGTATAAGAAGACTTCATTTCTTCTCTTCTTTTTCATGATCCAAACCATGTTTGATCCATGGTTCCTCTTAATCAAGTTTAGTATACTAATTTCTATGTATTTTGTTTTGAATTTGAGAAGCCCTTGGTGGTGAAGGACTTGGAAAGAGAAGCAAAATCAAGAAGTTTTGAGGATCTTCAAGAGGTAAGAGGGAGATCTATCTCACCAACCAAGTATGGTGGTGAGAGATGGTCTTATATTTGATGGATGGTGAATCCATGTGAGGATTCCAATCCATGGTCATGTAATAATTAATTGTGTGTTTATGAGCTTTGCTTTATTTTCTTGTGCTTTGATTTTTTTGTCTATGCTTAATATGCTTTGCATGATTTTATGGCTTTGATAGTATACTTATAATATGCATGATGAGTATATGGCATGTTTATGATATTTATGATGAAATATATATTATGTATGCCATGATGTGTGGATGGAAAGAAAATTGATCTTGGTTCCAATGGCCAAGGAAGAACTACGGTTTTGATGCCCTTGATTTGGGTCAATGTTGAAATTTTTCAAGAACAAGGAAATTAAATTTTGATCCCTAGAACAATGAGAATTTTCGCCAGACACCTCAAAATAGGTGTTTACAAATTAATATGTTTATGGAAGAATAAAATTGGATTGATTTGAGGAGTATGGAAAATGAACTAAAGGTTTGTTTTTTTAAGAAAACATGAACACAAATTTTAGAATGAAATTTTATTGATTTATTTTGTGTAGAAACAAGAATGGAATTTATTTAAGTTAGAAAAAAATATTTCATGGTTCCAATGACCATCTATAAGGTTTTGATAATTTAGAAAAATGTTTTGATGCTATGAAATACAAGAATTTTCAAATAACGATTTTTGAAAAGGGAATTAAGTGTTATAAATTAAGTGAAGTGGAATTTTCATAAATAAAAGAAAAAAAGAAGATTGAAAGTATTGAACTTCAAATTAATTTGAAAAGAATCAATTTTTAGAAGTGATTTAGAAATATAAAAGAAAATGTTTGTAACTTAAATTTACTCACGAAGAATTTATTTGGGTTTTGGAAAACGTTAGGAAATTTAAAGTTAAGAAACAATAATTTAAACAACTCAATATGATTTTGTAGGACTAGATCAATAAAAAATGATTTTGAGAAAATATATATATAAAAAAAGATTTTTGACTAAGAATGAAAAAGGATTTGCAAAGAAAGTGAAAATAAATTTGAACAAATGGGTTTGTTATATGACCAATCAGTACTTTGGTTTTGAAAATAAAATTTTAATGGTTTTGTTTGTGTAAAACCATATCAATTTAAAAGGAAGAATGTTTTGATAATTTTTCAAATAGTAATGCCTAGATTTTGATGAAACAAAGTAATTTTTCAAGTGAAAATATAATTGATTTAATACAAAAAATTTAAAAAGGGAATCAGAGTATTTTACTCACTTGAAAAATTAAGTTTTGTAAACGAAAATGTTTTTAAACTTCAATTTATTTTGAAGTAGGTTAATTTGGAAATGATTTGGGAAAAATGGAGAATATAATGGTATTTTGAGAATTTACTCAAGTATAACTTATTTTCAAGTTTTGTGGATTATATTTGAAAAAGAATTTCTTGAGTAAAGAAAGCGTGGAAAAAGATTTTCTTGAGTAAGAAAATGTGAAAAATGAAATACAAAGTCATAATATTTTAAGAAAAGATGAAATGGAATTTTTGAAGGTTGAGAAATATTTTTCGTAATAGAATTGTGGTGAAAAATTATTTACGTATCTTAAAAACGTGTTGAAAATGATATTGAATTATTTGAAAGTCCAAATTAATATTATTTTGAAATATTGAGAAATATTTTACGTAATTTGAACTACTGTTGAAAAATCACTATGTGATTTAAAAGTAATAGAATATTTTTATGTGATTGAACAACGAAAAAAATATTTTTATGCGATTATGAAAAATGGTGAAAATTTGTTATAAGATTTGGAAAGTTTTTTAAATATTTTGATAATGATAGAAAATGATTTACGTAACTTAAAAGAATGATTTTTGAGATACGCAATTTTGAAACAGTGGAAATATAATATGGGATTTGAGAAATGTATATTTTTACGCAATTGAGAAAGACATTGAAAAATTAATACGCGATTTAAAAGTGCAACAGAAGAGCTGCGGCATTTTGAAAACGTAACAAAAGTGTTACAGTATTGTGAAAATATAACAGAAACGTTTTAGAATTTTTGAAAATGTGACAGAAACATTTTGGAATTGTGAAAACATAATGGAAATGTTACGCAATTTTGTGAAAACACGGCGAAAGTGTTTTATAACTATGAAAACATGATAACATGATTTTGTGTTGAAAATATAGTATAATTACTGTTGAACCAGTGTATGGACACTGTATGAGAAAATGACATGTTTTGCCTATGATTGACATTTGGTGCATTATATATACATTGGAAAGAGATATCTGTATTTGAATTTGGTGCATTATATATGCATTGAAAAGATTTGGCCTTTTGGGGTTGGACTTGCACTGATATATTCGTGCATTGTATAAAATATAGCTAATAGCTATTATGGCCCTTGTGGTTGAAGAGTGAATGAGAATTGATAGTGAGGTCTATGATGGATCTTGGGACGTCGAGGTAGCGGTCGACCAGTGGACGGTAGCGAGTACCCTGTGCCACTTGGCGATGCAGTCCGTTGCAACGCATTGACGATACCTGACAAGAACACGATTCTTTTCAACAAATGGGAGATTGTCTTTGGGCTAAGGCTGACAATTAACCAGAGCATTCTTCTCGAAATTGTGAAAACCTCCATGGAGTCATTTTTGATAAACTGGGTCTTTATACATATGCATAAATCTGAGCATTTATATCTGTATGATATATTAATTGAGGAATATTGGTTATGACAATTGTTTTGAATACTTGGATGATGATGATGATAATGTTGTTTGTTTATGATAATTGAATTGATAAATGATTGAATGATGATAGTTGATTAATGTTGATGACATAATCATAATTGTGGTATGACCTATCTGTATAATATTGCTGTTTGTGTTATCTCTGTGCTGCCATGTTGGTATTGGTGTAGGTGATCTCACCTCTTTGTTATATTGTTTCTTTGTGTTCAGATCTTGTTAAAATCAAATAATAGAAAGATCGAGTTGTCTTAGACATAACGGGCGATGGATACTCTGAGATTGGAGATAACAAAAAGGAGTGGACATTTAGGACTCGAAGGTGTGCAGTGTTGACAAAGGAACATATGTCTGATGCATCAAGATGGACAGAAAAAGGAATAAGTATGTTAAAGTTTTCCGTTAGTGTTGTACCGTGCTATTAAGTAGGACCCATCATGGGGTTTGCTACTGTCAAAAAAAAAGAAAAAAAAATAAGTCTGTTAATTTTATATTTCTCTTTAAATTGTGATATTAATTGGTGTCAATATTGTATAATGAATAGTTGAAATATGATTTTCAATATTACCTAATATTTTCAGTAAATTTACGTTTCAGTAAAGAAGAAAATTTGAAACCCATCTTTTATAACTCAAACTTTGTGTGAACTTATTTTCAGATTATGAGTCGAAAGTCAGAAATGTGATGCCCTAGCTAGGGTGTTACATTAGTTGGTGTCAGAGCTAGGGTGTTACATCACTCACATCTACGGGGCTCACACTTTTCAAAAAGCAATCACCCACATCTACGGGGCTTACACTTTTCAAAAAGGCAAAACATACAATCATGTATATAATCATGTCTAATTAAATACAAATCATTATGATTCAAATCATCCACTCTTCATTAAATACTCCTACTAGAGTCTCATCACTCATTAAGAAGCATAAAAGAAGAAATTACACCATTAGAAGGCTCCATGGCATCAAACACAACTCTTAGTTGTTTTCCCAGCATCCACCCCGCGGTACTCCCTGTGCCACGCCGGGACGCCTAAGCCTCAGGTTGAAGTACTGGCAGAAAATGTTTCCCATGCTGCGGCACTCCATGTGCCACGCTGTGACATTCATCCCTGTTCCACTCATATCGCGGCATACACACGCCACGCTGCGGCACCCAGCTCTCAGGTTCTATTTCCAGAGTGTGCATCAATCACACGCTGCGGCGTGCAACACCTTGCGCTACGGCGCGGACTACAGAACTTGGATTCTATAGAATTCTGTAGATACGGGTACTGTTCCATTGGAACTAAACCCTCTTTCAATCACTCAAAACTCAACTCCAAGTGATTTCCAACCTCCCTTAAGGTTCATCTACACATAGCAACTCTTATTCCACTTCAATTTCACTCCAAACTATGAATCATGGAAAATCATTCAATACAAAACCTAAAACCCCAAATATTAACTTAAATAGAATTTAAGGCATTCAAGAGATGGAAATCCATTTCCATACACCTAACAACTCACAAACAAGCCATCCTCAAGTTCTCCAACAAGATTCAAGCCAAAAACACCAAAATCACACTAAGAATCCATATCTCACATCAAGCACACTCAAGAACCTAATGAAGAACATGGAAGGAAAGTGTGAAATATAAAGTTTCCCCTACCTCAATCTTCATAAATTGAAGTCAGTAAGTTGTTCATCTGCAAAACTAAGCTCTCTCTCTTACTTGAATGAAGATCCTTCTCCTTTAACTCCTTGTTTTCCTCTCTCCTTTTCCTTTCCTATTACAGCCATGAAGTGAGAAGTGAGAAATGAGAGAAAAGTCTCATTTTGGTGTTAAATAGGCCAAGCAACAAAACAAGAGATTCGTGCTCTCACTTTGGTCACCTAAGTGACTCACTGTTCACTGATCAGTTGAGAATGCTTGGATTTCACCAAACTAAGTTTTCTAACTTCCAGCAAGCTTAAAATAAATTCTGAGATTCATTAAAAATCTTATTTCACCATTTTCATATTTTTTCATATCTACTAGGGGTCAATCCGGCACTAAAACACGTAACCAATATGCTTAAAAATGTCAAACTAACTCCAACTAATCTCAAACTTCAACCACATCTTCTTTCACACATTTGTGACTTAGAAACAAGTTCTCCACACTTATTTCCATTAACTAAGCAGTTAAAGTCAAAATCGAGGGTGAAAACAGCTATATTTCACACGAAGTGCAACAACAAAGTGACTGTTCAAACGGTCACAAAAATTTACAGGCATGACAAACTAGTATTAGGATACCTACGTAACCATATACAAGTTTATCATGCTTATCTAGGGTATTACATATAATCTTTCCTTTGATCCTAAATCCAATTCCAAGCTCCACTAGCTTAGTCATAAAATGAGATAATCTTTTTGGCTCCACTTGCAGCATGATTCTTCCACATCATTAGAAGTTGTCACTTTCTTTAAATCCTACAATTATGATGATAATTAAATAAAATTAGCTTCTCTCAATAATTAAATAATATTATCAGAAAACCATTAAAATTAATTACATTGAGTTATAATAATGTCTACTTTTTATAGGAAAAATATATAAAAATTAAGCTATTATCACAACCCCCAATTAGCTTATTGCTAGTCTCTAGCAATGAAAGTGACTCAAAACAAAACTCAAAGTGGACAATATCTATAACCAATTTAATTAAATCTAACTTCATCTTAACTTAGGAGTATCAGTCATGCATCAAAACACCACAATTGTCACAAAAAATTCAACCATCATCAAACTCAAAGTATGTGAATAATATAGCTACTACGACATATATCCAATGTCTCCAAATATCATAACTAGAATCCCCATTAGAAAACACATTTCAATCACATACAATCCTTACAAGAGTTACCCTCAATAAGAAAATCACTCAAAAGTATGGTGTCACTCATAGCAATTATATGTGAGAATAGTAGTTAGCACAAATCAAAACAAATCTCTCACATATAAAATAAATAAAAGAACACTGAGGAAACAAAACAAATATCGTTTCGTAGAAGGATGCCAAGAAAATATTTTACATCACACCTTTAGATTAGCCATGTACATTGAAAGAACTAAGCAATCCCTCAAGATCAAATAGGATTTTATTAAGCTTGTAATGCAGGTAATGGGAAAATATGAAGGCTAAAAGGATAATAATGAAAATCAAAAGTGTTCCAAAAATATTTAGAAGCTCTCATCTACACTTTCAACATCTTTTCCCCCTTCTTTAAATCACTTTATTCATCTAATCCCTAATACTAAATTTTTTTCTTCACATTTTTTCTTAAGTTTTTCAAACTTCACATTTTTTTTTCATTTTCACTTCAAAATTTTTTTCTTTTCACAACACTCCTCATATCACCTCATATTGCAATCACAATACTTATTCTCTAAAACACTTTAGAAAAAGGTTAAGAAAGAAAGACATAATAAACAAGTTCAAAGGGGTAACTAGTTGTAATATGTGAAAGAACAAAAAAAATATTATTTCAAGGCTCAAAATAAGAAACATGGCCTAATATCATCTCTTAAGAAAATGCATAACTCAATCAATTTTTATGGCATCAAATTAAATGCAAGTGTAACATAAAACTTCTCTACAGCAAAAAATAACAATAATGAAACAATCTAGTGAGGAAAAAATTATGAGCACTAACAAGAAATATTGAAAGGTCAAGAAAATACTTTCACAATAAAAATGAATGACTCAAAACTCACTAGGTGAAAATATTATCCACATGTTCATCTTCAAGTTCTCTAATTATTTGAATTTTTTAACAATGAGATATGCATAAATAACTATGTGAATATTTGAAACAATTTGAGTAAGATGATAAGAGAAAAAAATCACACAAAAGTGGCATAATGATAACATAACTGAATACTCAAGTAATACCCACCCCCAATCAAAATCTAACATTGTAACGCCCTAGTTTCCTCTTGCTTCTAGCTTATTTGTGTTTTTTGTGATATTGTGAATTTTGAGAATTTTTATGAATTGTTTGGTGTATGTGAGTTATTTTAATATTATTCTCAAAAAAATTTGGACTGTTAAACCGACGCTGGGGGATCTTACTAAATCCGAAACCGGTGACAGTTTTTGAAGTTTTCATTGTCTGAAATTTTATCTGACAGATAAAATTTGGGTACGCTCTATTATCCACTGGATAATAGATACCGATTTTGTTAACTGTGACTTTTGTTCATTGGATAATAGCTTGTAAGAAAGATCTAGTAAATTGTTTCTATCTAGTCACCTTTATGACACCATTCAAGTGATATTATCTTTGACTTTTGGACCAAATGAGGAAAGCTTCTCAAGGAAGCTTAGTGAAGCTTGTTGAGGAAGCTTGGCTCCTCTTCCTTAGATGAGTGCACAGTCAAGGAGAGAGAGAAGAGACTTCTTAGGTAAGTTTTCATTCAATTTTCATTTCATCACTTTTCTATCCATTTCTCTCTCATCAACCAAAAGCTACCCACTTTCTCTTTCATTTTCTTCTCTCATCTTTCTCTCCACCCACCTCACGGCCACCCTCCCAAACTCTACCCTCTCATCTTCTTTAATTTTAACAAATCATATTTCTTGAATCTATATTTCTTTCTAAGACCCTTTGGTGTGAAGATCTTGGCTTTGTTCATCATTTTTCAAGCTTTTCTTCAAGTTAGGGCTTGAAGACTTCTAAGGTAAAGTTTTTCCATTTTCATTCTCCTTTCTTTCCCTCCTTTCTTTTCTTCTTTCTAAGACCATGATTTTGATTTATGGTCATTCCTTTCCAAGCCATCGATGTTGATCTTTTGGTATGTATTTTCGTTTTCAAGAGGCTCTTGGAAGAGAAAGCTTGTTTCAAGAAGTTTTTCAAGAGGTGGTTGGACATCCTCTAAGGTAAGAGGGAGATCACTCTCATTAACTTTCATGGTAGTGATAGACGAACTTGATGTGTAGAAAGTGAGGAATCCATGTGAGGATTGCTGATAACTCCATAAAATGTAGTTATTTATGCCCCATATTAGTGCTTCATGACATGCTTAGTCCTTATTCTTATGCATATTTGGGAGGTTTTATGCTTATATTCGTAAAATTCTATTTTGACACATTCCTTTATGTTTTTGAGTAATTTATGCATATTTGTTGATTGATTAAGTAAATTTATAATTCTATTTAACTTGGTGCTTTATCTAATGCAGGAAAGGCTCAAAAGAGACAAATTGATACAAGCCAAGGCCCAGCATTGGAGGAAAGAAGCCAAGGATGCATTCCAGAGTTCCACACCGCGGCGTGAAAATGTTCACGCCGCGGCGTGAAGGTCTCAGCCAGCCACACTGACAGGACAGACAGCTCCACGCCGAGGCGTGGGAATTTGCACGCCGCGGCGCGCGTCGGCGAGCTGAGCCTATTTATTCTATTTTTCACGCACCCTTTCGCTCTCTCTCAGTTTCTCTCTTTTAGGTTTTAGGTTTTTAGTTTTCTGGGTTAGAGGCTGCGGCTAGACCTCCATTGGAGGTGGAGATGGACCTTGGGGAGCTAAGGATGGAGCCCTCTTTCCATTGGAGGAGGATCCGAGCTTCAATGGCGAAATCCATAAGCTTTCTCCTTCTCTCTTTTCTCTTTTCTCTTCCTCATTTCTTGAACATGTATTTTGTAATTTGTTCTCATGTTCATTGTATATGGTTAATGTATGTTCGATTCTATTCCAATGGCTGGATGAGTTGATTCGCTAATGGGATAGACATATACCTCTTAGCCATGCATAGCACATGTTTGAGAATAGACCTTAAAGAGTGGATTTTGTGTTAGCTCTCAAGGACACTTAGAGAGTTGGGCAAATGACACCATGGTTAGATGACCTAGACATAGGCGTTTAGCTAATGTAGATTCTCAAGCTAATTTAATCATTGCATTCATATTTATGAAGAGGATTGCATGTTGTTAGTTGATGTAAAGGATGAAGAAGGATTTTCCTAAACTCTAACCATTTATCCTTATTGCTTTATGTCTTTACTTTCTTTAATTTTATCCATTTTTATGTTCTTGAATAGAATTAGGTAAGCTATCGGTTAATACTTAGCATTGGAAATAAAATTATCCTCGTGGGAACGATATCTGTACTCATCATTTTATTACTTGTGCGACCCATGCACTTGCGGTTAGCAAATGGGCAAATACGTTTTGACCCTAACAATTGCTCACTTTATTGTTTGATTCTTGGTAATTTTTTGTAAATTTTTAATCTATGTGATTTTTGTGGTTTGATGTTGTCTATGATCTTGATAACATGGAAAGTTTGATGTTGGATATATATATATTGCTTGAAATCTATTGTAGAAGATGAAAATTTTGAGGCCCAAAAATCCTAGAGAGTTCACGACCAAGAGACCCAAAAGGGGATCTAAAAGAAAATTTTGTGTTGATTTGGAACTTAGAAGCTTAAATAAAAATGGAATTAGGTTAGGAATTTCATAAAAATGAAAGAGTGAAAAAACCAAATCTTGGTTACTTAGCTAAAGATAGATTTCAGGCTTGAGAGGGAAAATAAGCTAGAAAGAGAGATCAAAAAAAAAAATTTAGAGTACTTTTAGGGTTTAAGGGAAAAGAAATGAATTTGTGAGATTAAAACAATGTAGTTTTTTTTTAGGTTTTTCGTGAAAAATACAAGGAAGTATTACTAGAGGAGCTTAGCTAGAAGGGTTTGGTAAACAAAGTTAATTTCTACAATTATTCTTGATAATGTTAAAAACTAAAGCCTAAAAGTGAAATAGTAGTTCTATATGTTGAAGAGGTTTGTGAGAATGCTCTATGTAATTTGAAAATGATGATTATTGAAGTTGCGCAAGAGAAGCGCCTTGTGATTAAATGTGATAGTGTTGTGCTGACGGGCTAACGTACTGGACCTGGGAATGTCAGTTAATTGACTTAAGCCCTGTTGTGGCTCCTCTTGGTAGAACTTTTGCTATTTATGAATAATGTTTATCATTGTCATGAGATCATGCATTGTGAAAGTCGGAATCACTTTTTGTCAAGGCTGTATGCCTAGGAGATGAATTACACCTTTGTGCAGGTGCGAATTGTGTATTGTAATTCACTTGTTGAACTTGGAGGCGTCGGGGCACGGGTATCCCACATGTGGCCAGTTGGTAGCTCCATTGGGCCGTGGCGACTGTGTAATGCACCGACAATCTCGACCAGGAACTATCCTATTCCCGATCCGATTGAGAGTGTCTTGTATAGCCATGTTGCGCATATTGATTATATTGAGAAGCACATGATTTGAGGCTAACGATATACAGACATTGACTCTCCCCTATCATTCTCTCTAATGTTGGTTTGAACTCCATAGAGTATATGTTGTCGCAACCGTCCCGAAGGGCGCCGCGAAAATAGAAAGAATAAAGAGGAATAGACCTCGGGGTGTTGGGAGTCGCCACCAATCGCTTTATCCATTAAATGGAATGGTGCAATTGGACACCTAAAAGATGGTCTGCATTTCAGAGTTCATGGTTCGGGGTTTGATTATGAGTAGGGAAGGTGTTAGCACGCTACACCGACTGTTCTAAGAACAGTTACCTATTTAATCTAATATTATTTACAATATTAATTAAATTGGTCCTTTATTAATTAAAAGAAAAGAATTTTTATTTTTATTTTTTTATTTTGACATGTCCCATTTTGTCAAGCATAACATCGAGAACAATAAATGACTAAGACAAGCAATGGGTGACTAAATAGCCATTATTTTTTAACAAATTCTAAGTTTACAACATATTATATAAAAGTGACGAATTAAAATTTTATCTTTTTTAAGGGAAGTAATTTTCAAAATAAATGGCCAAATAAATAAAAATATTTAAAATATTTCAATGAATAATTTTAATTCAAAGAAATTTGTTTAAGGTAAGAAAATGTTTTTTTAAGTAAATGGCCAAATAAAATCTCTTTTGTAATCAAGAAAAAAAATATTTTTAGGCACAATGAGATTTTTGCATTAATTTCTAAAAATGTCTTCATGAAAAATAAAGTTTTAATTCACCACAATCATAATGCTAAAAGCGTATGAATTTGTTCACTTTTATTTGAATATTTTATTTTTACAAAAAGAAAAGTTTATTCTGGTTTATTTAAAAAATATATATTTTAATTTACATAATTATTTTAATTTTTATGTGGGAATTAGACCTCACAAGACTCCCGGACAAAATCCAATATAAAGCCTCAAGATTATCGGGAAGAGTGTATCTGATCGGCGCTCCGATCCTCTCTCAATTTTTCCGTCATAGACTAGTTTTAAATTATTTAATTTACAATAATTAAATTAAAGTTACATACCAACCTTAAAAAAAATTAATTAATAAAAAGGTGTATTAAATTAAAATACAAATAATGTAAATTCCAAATTAATAACTACAAATCAATCCAAATAATAGATGAATAAATAAATAAAAACAAACAAAACAGCCCAAACCAGTAAAAACGAAAGGGCCCAAAATGAGAGAGAAAAAAAAAACAAGGAGTCCAAACTTATTCAACTTGAGCCCACACAAAAAAAAAAGCAAATAAAAAAAAGGACTTCAGATTAGATCAGAAATATCACATGGACATTGAAAAGAAAGAAGGAAAAGGGGAGAGGGAGAAAAAAAAAACTCACGGTGGGGGACGACTGGTTCGTATGGCGATGGATGGCGCGTCAGAGTTGCGCGGTTGGGCTGGGCTTGTGACATTGCCGGCTTGACGCGGTGGAGCTCGGTGCAGGTCGGGGTGTGCGGCACTACGCTGTTGCGATGGAGCTAGCACAGTTCCGGCGTGCTCGACGGCGTGCTGGGCGGTGAACGGGGTCGCGCGGAGGTTGACGGCTTGGGCGGAGTACGGGTCGTTGCTGGATGTTGGTTGTAGGGGCAGCGGTGGTTGGATTTGGTTGTTGGATTTGGCAGAGGTGGTTTTTCTTTTGTTTGTGGGTGATTGTTATGGAGGTTGAAAATGAGGGTGCTTGAAGTGAAGGTTGAAGATGAAGATGAATAGTGGGAGGTGGCTTTGTGTAAAAGTTGAAAATCTCTTCCTATCCGTGTGTAGTTCTGTGGTTGCTCTGCATTTTTTTTTTTTCAATCCTGTGTAGCTCTCTGTTTCTTTTTTCCTTTCTGAACGATTGAATCCCCCTCCTCTGCATTCTTCTTTTCCCTTATATTGTGCCCAATCATTCAAATGCCATAACTTCATTTTTTACGTTTTGGAAGGCAGATGCTCAAAATTGAATGAGCTTGATGATTTGGAAAGAAAAACTGTAGAAATTTTCAATCCAATTCAATGCAGCTTTGATGGTTCGGTGGTAGCAACAGGAAGGGGAAAGGGAAGAGTTGAGAAGATGGGTTATGGGTTGAGAAGAAAAATGGGTCATGGGTTGAGAAGAAAAATGGGTCATGGGTTGACCCATACAACAGTTTTTTTCTTTTTTCTTTTTCTCTTTTTTTTAAGAAAGAAATTAAATTAAATAAAATAAAAATGAAAATAAAAGAAAATGGATAAAATTGGGTATCAACAGCTGCCCCCCTTTGTTTTACATTTAGAATAAATGAAAAACAAAGGAATTGATTCAATTTTATCCATGAGACGGTAAAAACCTGCGGATTCAGGTGTCCGCTGAAACTTAACAGAAAACTTCAAAGCAATGGGTACGGGGACCCGATAACATAAAACAATGGGTGCGGGGACCCAAAAGCTTGCGGAGTCAGGTATCCGCTGAAGCTTAACAAAAAACAAGGTAAGAAGCCTACGGAGTCGGGTATCCGTTGAAGCTTAACAAAAACAAAAAGGCAATGGGTACGAGAACCCAAAAACAACGGGTACGAGGACCCAGAAAAGGTAAAAAGCTTGCGGAGTCAGGTATCCGCTGAAGCTTAACAAAAACAAGGTAAGAAGCCTACGGAGTCGGGTATCCGTTGAAGCTTAACAAAAACAAAAAGGCAATGGGTACGAGGACCCAAAAACAACGGGTACGAGGACCCGAAAAGGTAAAAAGGTGGAAAAGCTTAACAAAAACAAGGTAAGAAGCCTACGGAGTAGGTATCCGTTGAAGCTTAACAAAAACAAAAAGGCAATGGGTAAGAAGACCCTATGAGTCGGGTAGCTTAACAAAAACAAGGTAAGAAGTATCCGTTGAAACTTAACAAAAACAAAAGGCAATGGGTACGAGGACCCAAAAACAACGGTACGAGGACCCGAGAAAAGGTAAAAAGCTTCATGAGTCGGTATCCACTGAAGCTTAACAAAAACTTAAAAGTAATGGGTACGGGGACCGGAAACAAGAACACAATGGGCGCGGGGCCCGGAAACGAGAACACAATGGGCGCAGGAACCCAAAAACTAAAAGACAATGGGCGCGGGGCCCAGAAACTTAAAAGACAATGGGTACGGGAACCCAGAAAAGGAAACAGCAATTTGGACCTTTGTAGGTCAAGGCTAGCAAGATGAAAAATGCACTATGCAATGCATGCTTCAGATGTATGAGAGTACGAAAACTCTTTTTTCTATTTTTTTTTTGTCTCCACGACCCCTGAGGACATGATTGCAATCTTTTTCAAAGATGAACTGGAAGGATTTAATGGCATCCTTTCATTTGTCTATTCAGCCGATGGTTGAAATGTCTAACCAGGATGACCCTTGAAGTGTGCATTTAGATGTGACACACAAGAGCAATGGGAAAACTCTTTAGATGACCCTTGAGGTGACCTGGTTGTCCTTTCTTTTTATCAACATTCTTATCAGGAATCATTGTTTTTCCCATACCCTTCAAGTCATTAGCAATTCTCAATGCTCGGACAGCAACGTCACTCATCTCACATTCCAATTTATGATTATTAAAAAAAATGCATATTGAGTCAAAGAAGAGGCAAAGGTAAAAATATGACGATATTGTATTGAAATGGGAATGGTGAAAAGAAAGCAATATTATGGTCATCAACATAAAATTTACAGAGGGATGATAAGGGCAAAGGTCTTCAGTTCTTCCAATGAAACCCTTTATCGTAAACAGCGCCAATCCTCTGCATACCCGATTTTGAACACCCATTAACCAGCCTATGAAGACTTTGACTGCCCCAGTTGGGATCATTTGGCCTGCCCCAATATGGAAACTTAGTTTGCTCTAAAGCAGAGATTTGCTTCTCCCTAGCATGGAGACTCAAACGCTCAGGTCTCCACTTCCTTTGTCATATCAAGCACTATTGTCCTTTTATTTTGGACCTTAACTTTTGCCTAGGTCGCTCTTTCAAGTTTTCAACCTACCAGGTCGCTCTAACTTTTGCCTAGGTAGCCTTTCCAGGTTTTCCACCTAGCGAGCCATGTTTTTCCTTTTCTTTTCTTTTCTTTTTTTTTTTTTTTTTTTTGTTTTTTTTTTTTTTTTTTGACAAGTAGTGCTTTTACGCATAATATTTCTTGACTGCATCTGAATTTACAGGAAGTGGTAGATCTTCACCATCCATTCTTGTGAGAATCAAGGACCCTCCAGAGAAAACCTTCTTCACGACATAAGGTCCTTCGTAATTTGGAGTCCATTTTCCTCAGTGATCTTTTTGCATTGGCAGGATCTTTTTGAGCACTAAGTCTCCTTCTTGAAATTGTCGAGGGCGCACTTTTTTTGCATAGGCTTTCATAAGCCTCCTTTGATATAACTGGCCATGACACAATGCAGTTAACCTTTTACCTTCAATAAGATTCAACTGATCTAGTCGAGCTTGGACCCATTCGGCCTCTTCCAGTTTTGTCTCCATCAGTACTCTTAATGAGGGGATCTCTACCTCAATAGGGAGTACGGCTTCCATTCCGTAAACTAAAGAGAAAGGAGTTGCCCCAGTTGAGGTACGGACAGACGTGCGATAACCATGCAGAGCAAAGGGAAGCATCTCATGCCAATCTTTATATGTCACAACCATTTTTTGGATGATCTTCTTGATGTTTTTGTTAGTGCCTCAATGTACCCCATTCATCTTTGGGCGGTATGGTGAGGAGTTATGATGTTGGATCTTGAAATTCTCGCACATTTCCTTCATCATTTTGTTATTCAAGTTGGTTGCATTGTCAGTGATGATCTTATTCGGTAGACCATAACGACATATCAACTCTCTTTTGATGAACTTGATCACCACATTCCTAGTCACATTGGCATAAGAAGCAGCTTCAACCCATTTGGTGAAGTAGTCTATCGCGACAAGGATAAAGCGATGCCCATTTGAGGCCTTAGGTTCAATAGGTCCTATGACATCCATACCCCACATGGAAAATGGCCAGGGTGCTGCTAGGACATTCAAAGGGATTGGCGGCGCATTGATCTTATCAGCATATGTTTGGCACTTGTGGCACTTCCTCACATGATTGAAGTAATCATTTTCCATGGTTAACCAATAATAACCAGATCTTAGGATTTTCCTTGCCATTGCATGTCCATTGGAGTGAGTTCCAAAGGAGCCCTCATATACTTCTTCAATAATCTTTTCGCTTCCATTGCATCAACACATCTTAGAAGCACCATATCATGGTTTCTTTTGTAAAGTATTTCCCCACTCAGAAAATAACCCATTGCGAGCCTCCTCAGGGTCCTTTTGTCATTTTCTGAAGCGCCCTGCAGGTACTCCCTATTCTTGATGAAACATTTGATGTCATGGTACCACGGCTTCCCATCGGGCTCATCTTCAATCACACGACAATATACGGATGCACGATCCACGAATTTCCATTTTTATAAGTGGTAGGTCCCTTTCATGACTTACTTGGAACATTGATGATAGTGTGGCCAAAGCATCAGCCAACTGATTTTCTTCTCGAGGAACATGATGAAAAGTGACTTCATCAAATTGCTCGATCAATTCTTTGATGTAAACATGGTATGGGATCAATTTGGCATCACGGGTCTCCCATTCTCCTTTTAGTTGATGAATGACCAAGGCAGAGTCCCCATATACTTCCAAGATCTTCGCTTTTGATTCTATTGCTGCCTGAATACCCAAAGCACACGCTTCGTATTCTGCTATATTGTTAGTACAGTCAAAACACAACCTTGCTGTGATTGGGATGAATTTATCTTCAGGGGAGATCAAGATGGCTCCAATGCCGTGCCCCAGTGCATTAGAGGCTCCATCAAACCACATAATCCATTTTCCTTTTTCAGAGGAATCCTCATTTTTAAACAGAGCCATTATATCTTCATCAGGGAACTCACATTGCATCGACCCATAATCTTCTATAGGTTGGTTAGCCAGATAATCTGCAAGGGCACTTCCCTTAATTACCTTTTGGGTGACATAAATAATTTCATACTCCGATAATAAAACTTACCATCGCGCGATTCTCCCAGTGAGAGCGGGTTTCTCAAAGATATACTTGATAGGATCCATTTTGGATACCAACCAAGTAGTGTAACACAACATGTATTGCCTCAATCGATGGGCAGCCCATGCCAGGGCGCAACAAGTTCGCTCTAACAATGAGTACTTTGCCTCATAATCGGTGAACTTTTTACTTAAGTAATAAATGGCGCGTTTTTTCTACCGGATTCATCATCGCCCAAAGATGCAACCCATAGACTCATTAAGCACCTTTGTCAAATACATAATGAGAGGTCTCCCTGGCACTGGAGGCACCAAAATTGGGGGTTCTTGTAAATATTGCTTGACTTTTTCAAAGGCTCTTTGGCAATCATCATTCCACTTGGTTGGTGATTCTTGCGTAACAACTTGAAGAGCAGCTCACATGTTCTTTGTGAGTGGAATATGAATCGAGCGATGTAATTCAACCTTCCCAAAAATCCCCGAACTTCCTTTTCAGTGCGAGGGACTGGTATGTCCAGTATTGCTCGAACCTTGTCAGGATCAACTTCTATTCCTTTCTGGCTCACCACAAACCCCAATAGTTTGCCTGATCTGACACCAAAAGTACATTTTATAGGATTTAGTCGAAGTTTGAACTTCCTCAATCGCTCAAAAAGCTTTTGTAGATTGATTATATGATCTTTTTCTATTTTTGACTTTGTAATCATATCATCCACATAAACTTCTATTTCTTTGTGCATCATGTCATGGAACAATGTCACCATAGCTCTTTGATACGTTGCCCCAGCATTTTTTAAACCAAAAGGCATCACTTTGTAGCAGAAGGTTCCCCATAAAGTGATGAATGTGGTTTTCTCCATGTCTTCCGGTGCCATCTTGATCTGATTGTATCCCGAGAAACCATCCATAAAGGAAAAAAAAGAATGTTGAGCAGTGTTGTCCACCAAAACATCAATGTGAGGTAACGGGAAATCGTCTTTAGGGCTGGCCCTATTTAAGTCTCGATAGTCCACACACATTCGGACTTTCCCGTCTTTCTTTGGGACAGGAACAATGTTGGCAACCCATTGTGGGTATTTTGCAACTGCAAGAAATCCAGCATCAAACTGTCTTTTTACTTCATCTCTGATTTTTAGGGACATCTCAGGTTTCATTCGTCTCAATTTTTGCTTAACCGGAGGATACCCAAGTTTTAGTGGCAATTTGTGCTCAACTATGTCAGTGTCTAGCCCAGGCATATCTTGGTATGACTATGCAAAAACATCACTATAATCAAACAAGAGCTTAATCAACTTGTTACGCTCATCCTCTTTCATCGAGGTACCAATTTTGATTTCTTTCTTATCATTTTCAGTCCCAAGTTAATTACTTCAATTGGTTCCTCATGGGGTTGGATTTCTTTAGCTTCTTGTTCAAGTAATCTCATTAACTCAGTGAAGTTTCCCAATCATCCTCATTATCCTCATCGGTATGATTAACGGGGTGTTCAAAATTATATGATGAGATATTGACATCTTGTCACTTTCAAGAGAGTCATTTTCAGATCTGCAATAAGTGATGTTGACACAAGAAAAATGAAATGAATAGAAGGTCATGATAATGGTGGGATGAAAGCTAATGAAATGAAAAATGAGAGAACTCAAAAATGCATTTTATTAATAACAATTATTGGAAATGAAACATGTGAGCCCATTTACAAATGAAAATCCTAAAGCCTTGGGCAGAGCTAAAGGAAAAGCACTACAGAATTACTTTGAAAGAGACTCTAAGGTTATGGGAAACTCGGAGATCTCCCAATTGTTGAGTCTTGTATCTGAAGAACATACATATACCAGGTCCGCATGACTGACAAAATCATCATCTTCAACTGCAGTCACTTGGTCTACGAACACAACTCCCGCGCTCCGAAAGCTTTGTCGTATATCACAGATGGGGACTCTCTCTACTTTAGGTTCTCGATTTTCCAAGCGAGCCAGCCTTTTCTCTTCCATGATCCTCCTCTTATCGGCCTTGGTGGTTTGTACCCCAGCCCAAATCTATCTTTGTTTTCCAAAGGTTGAAAAAGTCCTGTGGCACATTGTCGTTTCTTGCCCAACCCTTCTCCATGCTGATAACCCCCTTCTAGCATAACTTTAGCCATCATTACAGATGCAACAGAGGGCTGCGGTTTAGGAATTGGAGCTCCTTCTTTTATATAAATAGTATTAACAACCTCGAGTGCTTGAAAGGCAGTCTCCAAAGCCTCTTCTGTAGCTTCAATATAAGGGGTGTCTAGCGGCTTGCTCACCAGTAGGTCCTCTTCACCAAAGACAGTAATCATCTTGTTATCAACTATGAATTTGACTTTTTGGTGCAAGGTAGAAGGCACAGCTCCAGCAGAATGAATCCATGGTCGTCCTAGGAGACAACTGTATGATGGTGCAATGTCCATCACTTGGAAGAGTATGTTGAAAGTGCAAGGACCAATTTGAATTGGTATTTCGATTTCCCCTATGACTTCTCTCCTTGTGCCATCAAATGCCCTTACTATCATCGCACTTAATTTCATGTGTGACCCATCAAAAGGCAATTTGGAGAGTGTCGACTTCGGCATCACATTCAAGGAAGAGCCATTGTCCATCAGTACTCTAGCCATGATATGATCTTGACATTTTACTGAGATATGAAGTGCTTTATTATGTCCTCTTCCCTCATTGGGTATTTCATCATCGGTGAAAGTGATGTAATTATCTGCTGTGATGTTGCTGATAACGCCATTCAACTTGTCAACCGTGATGTCATGAGAAACATGGGCTTGATTAAGCACTTTCATTAGCACCTTCCTGTGTGGTTCAGAGTTCATTAATAAGGATAAAAGTGATATTCTTGCAGGGGTGCGGTTCAGTTGATCCACCACCTTGTATTCACTTTGCTTTATGAATTTTAAGAACTCACAAGCTTCTTCCTCGGTCACTTCTTTCTTATAGACCTCTTGCTGTGTTGCCTTTGGTTCTTCCTTTTCTTTCAAGACTTTTTCAATAGAAGTTTCCCCCATCTTGCTTTTCCCTTTCCGAGTTCTTTCCACTTCCTCCACTTGGTCTTTACGCAGATCCTCAGGTGTATAAATACGACCACTCCGAGTCATTCCACCGATCCCAGATATGCTAGAGATAGCCGATGGGATTTTCATTTGATTGTCCTGGAGATCATTTACAACGACTTGCACATCATATTTCCAAGGCACAGCTCTGGTATCCTTATAGGGAAAAGGAGTTGGCACTTGGATAGTGATAGGATTCCAACCAAAAGAGACTTGCGGAGACACCTCTTTACTATAATGAATTGTCAATGGCCTTGGTATGCCTGGAGCTTGCCCTATGATTGGTTGCGTTGCATAGGTATTGGCAGCCTCTTGAACTGGTGGAGGTGTAACTTCCTTGACCATATAGACGTCACCATTATCGTACTGATTGCTTATTTGCACTAGGTGACTGTCCATCAAACTTTGGAGGATCTGCTTGAATTCATCACATTCCTCAATAGAATGCCCGACTTCCCCATGGATCTTGCACATAGTTTCATCTTCATTGACCTTTTTTATCTCAACTTGGTTTTGTATCAACCCATATTTGCAAAGCTCTTAAAAAATTACTCTCATGGGAGTTTTCACCTCAGCTACCTGACTTATGAGGCATCGTCCAGAAGATTTCTCTATGGCATTAACTACTGGACCTCCATGATCAGGCAAGGGATTGCGGCCTACATTAGGAGTTTTTTCCTTAAAGTTTAACCATTTGGCATTAATCAAGTCTTGCACTTTGAACTTCAAGGCTCTGCAATTTTTACGTTGAGTGACCTACAAATTGACATGGTACTCACATTTAGCATTCTGGTCAAACCCTCTTGGGTAGGGGGTTCCAATGGCTTCATTGGGCAAGGAACCAATAAGGAGTTTCGGAAGAGTTGTGGTAGCAATTCAGTATAAATCATGGGAATTGGGTCAAATTGGACAAGTTTCTTTTCTTGGTTAGCTGGTGGTCTTCTTTGGTTGGTATTTGGATTTTGGGCCCATGGTTGGGTTGGTTGATATGGCATGGTAGGGAGTGTTTGGTTTGGGATAGGAGATGGTGCACGATAAGGGATCATTGGGTGATAAGGTTGAGGGTATGGAGCTTGAGAGGCATTAGCAATGTATGGATAGTAAGGCATGTAGGGAGGTTGGAAGGATGGTTGAGGGTTAACAGGTGCCTGACTATATCTCCCTTGGGCAAAACTCCTTTGATCGAAAGTCACAGCATGGGCTTCTCCTTCTCTTTTCTTCCCGCTTTGGGGGCTTTTTGGCACTAAATGTCCCCTGTTGAGCTTTCAACAATCTTTCCACTTCTCATTCCTCCTTCAATTCTTTCCCGATGATAACCATATCCGAGAAATTCGACGACACACTTCCTATCATCTTGTCATAGAAGGGTGATTTGGAGAGTGTCAATGAATGTGGCCACCATTTCTCTTTCTGTCAATGGGGGTTCAACCTGAGCAGCTATTTCTCTCCACCGCTGAGCATATTCTTTAAAGGTTTCAGTTCCTTTCTTAGCCATATTCTGTAATTGTAGCCTATCTGGTGCCATATCGATGTTGTACTTATATTGCTTCAAGAAAGCATCCACCAAGTCCTTGAAACATCGTATATGGGCACATTCCAGGTGTGTGTACCAATTAGAAGCTGCCCCAGCTAAGCTGTCTTGGAAGAAATGAATCAACAGCTTGTCATCATGAGCGTGTGATGCCATCTTGCGGATGTACATGGTCAGATGGTTCTTTGGGCAAGTGGTTCCCTTATATTTTTCAAAATCTGGGACCTTAAACTTTGGAGGAATCACTACATTCGGGACAAGACAGAGCTCTGCGGCATCCAGAAGACCATAGCTACTTGCTCCTTCTATGGCTCGCAGTCTTTCTTCAAGAACTTCTAGTTTTTCCCTGGATTGAATGCCTTCAGTTGAAGGGTTCAGCGGAGAAGTTCCAGCGACCTTATGAGGAAAAAATTGTGGCATGTAGAAAGGAGGTTGGGCCTGAGTCGAGCCTTGTGGCCCTGAAGTAGGTATTACCAATGATGAGCCACTCTCAAGAGGGTTGGTAATTTGGGATGACATAAAACCAGGGGAAACGCCATAAGGTGGAATAGAAACAGGGTACTGAGGAATCTCACTGGTATTTGGTTGAGATCCTTGGGGAGGGTTTGAAGTCGTTGGGACTGTCGGTGCACTGCCCTCAGGAATATTGGTGGATAATGGTGGCACATAACTAGGTGGAAGGTCATATGGTGGGAATGAAGATGCCTGTGTTTCAAGATTATTTGAGTAGATGGTGAGCGGCATCATGGCCCCTTGAGAGGTGACACTAGGATATTGCCAAGGAACTGGCGTAAAGCCGGGCGGGTGAGCAGGCGTGGCAGAAGGATCATCATTTGCCTTTGAAGGAGTCCCCTCTGTGTTCTTCATTTTTTCCAGAATTTCCAAGATCTTGGCCATTTGTTCCTTTAGCTGGCTTACTTCACTTCTCAACTCTTCTTGTGACTGACCCAGTTCATCCATGACTCTTGATTGAGAGCGAGTCCTATATGGGTGTCGCGAGAGACAGTTTTTCCTTTCTGTATTCATTTTTTTATTAGAAAATATGAAAAAGAAAAAGAAAATGCAAACAAAAATAAAACTATGCATGTAGAGACATGATCCAAAGTAGCAAGCGATATCGATAAACCTCATTTATTCAAAGGGAAAAGCTCTATGGTCATAGAGAGTTTTACACACGTTGATTCTTGCTACTCCTCAAGTCAGATGGAGGAGTTAGCTTTACAAAACAAGATGGAAAGAGTCATTACATCAGCATTCCTAGAACAAGAAACTAATTTCAATGAAATTTTCCTAGGAAGTCAAGGTCCTTTCTAACCCGAGTCAGAATATCTTGGTTTTCTCCTGGTGCTAGCTTGGCTTCCACTTTGATGATTTCTCTTGCCCTCTTTCTTGAATGGTTGGAGATTTCCCTCATATTATCAAGAACCATTTCGACTTTCCGCTCCATTTCTTGGCTTGCATTACGATAGAAATTCTTTTCATTAGTCAAGAAAAGAACATCATCCTCTAACCGATTCTTCTTACTTTCCAAGAAAGTAGACCATTCAACATGCTTTTCCAAATGTTGATTCAAGATTTTAACTTCATTCTTGAATTCTTGAAGTTGACCATCTTTCCCCTGAATGATTGTTTCGAGGGCTTGACATGTTTTCCTTAACCTCTCTATTTCAATATCTTTAGAGGCCATTTGTTCTTGACTTTGGATTTTTCTTCTTGCAGTGCTAAGTTGTTCTTCCAATGACCTTCTCTCAGTAGTCCACTGCCGATAAATGATTTCGTACCGCCCCTCTTCAACATAGTAGTCATTGGGTTCATTAAATTGGTGCATTGGTAACTCGGACCCTGTACCTTGGGAGCAAGAAACCCCTTCTTCCTACTAGCCTGCCAAATTGGGTATTCTGGTGTCGTTTCAGATGATGGGAGACCGGGCTTCACACTTCTTGTGTCCTTCCAATCTTCAATGACTTCTTTTATTTTATGACTGGTTCCTTCATCGCCATACGAGAATTCAAATTTGGACAGTCCATGAGTCATCGGAATGAATTGCAGAGATGCCATTTGTCTTCGGACCATAGCTGGAGCATAGCCCACTACTCCCCATGGGCCAATAAGTGGAACCCAAGGTTTGCTTCCACATCTATATATGGTATAAGTGTGAGGAAACCACTTGGCCCTCCAGACCACTTCTTTTATTTCCATGAAAAAACTGATCCATTGCCTCATCGTCGGAGTTCGGGGAGGCCAATTGTCACGACCATATAGAGAGAGCGGGTGCTTAGGTATGACATACTGTTTCAGATCAATTTCTGGATGGTTAAAGCACTTCAACGTTGGCATATGACTAAGCATCCATACTGCAAGTAATGGTGCACATCCCCAAAATCTTCCTTTCTGATGGACTCGGCAGTAATTCAGAGATCGAATTGTCTCGGCTAAAATTGGTGGGGCTGGGTGTACCCCATGCTCAATCTGCTCGAACAAATTGATCACATGTCCATCTATTTGATTTTTCCATCTTGGGAAAATTACTAACCCATAAATAGCGAGGGCTAGTGCTACCAAACCAAACCTTTGATCAACTTGAGCTTCAGCCATCCTAATCAAAAACTCTGAATCTAGACTTCGTCCTTCATCCACCATGTACTTGTCCAATTCATTGGCATGAATCCCTATCAATTTGGACAGCATCCTTCTTGGTGTCTTCTTAGGGTCATGTGAGTACACTTTGTCATTTGGCATGTCGTCTCTATTAAGAAGCCTAGCATACTCCTCAATCGTTGGCACTAAGTCAAATTGTCGGAAAGTATAACACTGATATGATGGGTCCCAGAAATGGAGCATAGCTTTCAACATTTGGAGGTCAGGGGTGATGAACATAAGAGCTGCAATATCTCCATACTTGTCATTGAACTCTTCTTGTCTTCTCATGCTACACCACACATTACGGAGCCTTCTTAAGTCATTTTGCTCAAAGTCATGGCTCTCCTTTAAGAGAGGTAAAGGAACATCCTCGCGATGCAAACTATTTCCTTCCTTGGCTTGAATTCTTGCAGACTCTTCACCGACAGCCCTGATACTCTCTGCCACCTCAGACATTAGAGTCATCTTTCCCTTATTCATGCTTGAGGTTTATCGATATCTTCACAGGATTGGACCACGTATGCAAATGCAAGATAAAAGAAAAGTTAACAACTACAAAATAAAAGACAAACAGAAATTCCTCATATGTTAGAGGAAAAGGGGTACCTAATCTTGGTACCCGTTCAGCAGGATGAGTTCTATGGACGATGGTAGCTCTAAGATTATATCTACAAGTGAGAGCTTTGGTTCTAGACCCCTAACGGACAAAAGGTCCCCAAATTGTCCCTTGCTGTCACCAACACTTTGGCTAGCAAGAGTCCTCCATCCTCACCCATGATAGGTTACAAGCGGAAAGAGTTCAATTTGAGCGAGGGGTTTTCATGTGCCTAAACGGAGACCAACGGTCCCACAAAGCAACACTACTTCACCCTCTATCTAAGCTTACAAGGTACTGAGCTCGGGTAGAGAGCTTGTGTGTGCAGGTGTACATAAGAGAACTTATTTACAAAGCAGAAATATAATACATATAATACAAACAAAATGTACAATAATATGAAACAAATAACAAATAAACAAATAAAACAAAAATGGACCAACATAATTAAATAGCAAATCACATAAGATTAAAAAAAAAAAGGTTTAACCCTCTAGCACCTCCCCAGTGGAGTCGCCAGCTGTCGCAACCGTCCCGAAGGGCGCCGCGAAAATAGAAAGAATAAAGAGGAATAGACCTCGGGGTGTTGGGAGTCGCCACCAATCGCTTTATCCATTAAATGGAATGGTGCAATCGGACACCTAAAAGATGGTCTGTATTTCAGAGTTCATGGTTCGAGGTTTGATTACGAGTAGGGAAGGTGTTAGCACCCTACACCGTCTGTTCTAAGAACAGTTACCTATTTAATCTAATGTTATTTGCAATATTAATTAAATTGGTCCTTTATTAATTAAAAGAAAAGAATTTTTTTTTATTTTTTTATTTTGACATGTCCCATTTTGTCAAGTATAACATCGAGAACGATAAATGACTAAGACAAGCAATGGGTGACTAAATAGCCATTATTTTTGAACAAATTCTAAGATTACAACATATTATATAAAAGTAGCGAATTAAAATTTTATCTTTTTGAAGGGAAGTAATTTTCAAAATAAATGGCCAAATAAATAAAAATATTTAAAATATTTCAATGAATAATTTTAATTCAAAGAAATTTGTTTAAGGTAAGAAGATGTTTTTTTTAAGTAAATGGCCAAATAAAATCTCTTTTGTAATCAAGAAAAAAAATATTTTTAGGCACAATGAGATTTTTGCATTAATTTCTAAAAATGTCTTCATGAAAAATAAAGTTTTAATTCACCACAATCATAATGCTAAAACTGTATGAATTTGTCCACTTTTATTTGAATATTTTATTTTTACAAAAAGAAAAGTTTATTTTGGTTTATTTAAAAAAATTATATTTTAATTTACATAATTATTTTAATTTTTATGTGGGAATTAGACCTCGCCAGCGCTCCTGGCAAAATCCAATATAAAGCCTCAAGATTATCGGGAAGAGTGTATTTGATCGGCGCTCCGATCCTCTCCCAATTTTTCCGTCATAGGCTAGTTTTAAATTATTTAATTTACAATAATTAAATTAAAGTTACATACCAACCTTAAAAAAAATTAATTAATAAAAAGGTGTATTAAATTAAAATACAAATAATGTAAATTCCAAATTAATAACTACAAATCAATCCAAATAATAGATGAATAAATAAAAAAAAAAAAAAAAGCCCAAACCAAGTAAAAACGAAAGGGCCCAAAATGAGAGAGAGAAAAAAAAAGGAGTCCAAACTTATTCAACTTGAGCCCACAAAAAAAAAAAAGCAAATAAAAAAAAGGACTTGATTAGATCGAAATATCACATGGACATTGAAAAGAAAGAAGGAAAAGGGAGAGGGAGGAAAAAAAAACTCACGGTGGGGACGACCGGTTCGTATGGCGATGGATGGCGCGTCGAGTTGCGCGGTTGGCCGGGCTTGTGACGTTGCCGCTTGACGCGGTGGAGCTCGGTGCTGGTCGGGGTGTGCGCACTACGCGGTTGGGATGGAGCTAGCACGGTTCGGCGTGCCCGGCGTGCTCGACGGCGTCCGGGCGATGAACGGGTCGCGCAAAGGTTGACGGCTTGGGCGGAGTACGGTCGTTCTTTGGATGTTGGTTGTAGGGGCAGCGGTGGTTGGATTTGGTTGTTAGATTTGGCGAGGTGGTTTTTCTTTTGTTTGTGGGTGATTGTTATGGAGGCTGAAAATGAGGGTGCTGGAAGTGAAGGTTGAAGATGAAGATGAATAGTGGGAGGTGGCTTTGTGTAAAGGTTGAAAATCTCTTCCTATCCGTGTGTAGTTCTGTGGTTGCTCTGTGTTTTTTTTTTTCAATCCTGTGTAGCTCTCTGTTTCTTTTTTCCTTTCTGAACGATTGAATCCCCCCTCCTCTACATTCTTCTTTTCCCTTATATTGTGCCCAATCATTCAAATGCCATAACTTCATTTTTTACGTTTTGGAAGCCAAATGCTCAAAATTGAATGAGCTTGATGATTTGGAAAGAAAAACTGTAGAAATTTTCAATCCAATTCAATGCAGCTTTGATGGTTCGGTGGTAGCAACAAGAAGGGGAAAGGGAAGAGTTGAGAAGATGGGTTATGGGTTGAGAAGAAAAATGGGTCATGGGTTGACCCATACAACAGTTTTTTTCTTTTTTCTTTTTCTCTTTTTTTTAAGAAAGAAATTAAATTAAATAAAATAAAAACAAAAATAAAAGAAAATGGATAAAATTGGATATCAACATATGTCAGTCCATTATGCATCCACATAATCGTTGAGCATTTTGCTGTGATATATTTATACTGTGAGATTTTCTGCTGTTATATCAAGAAATTACCTATTGATATATTATTAGAATACCTGTTGAGAAATCTTATTCTTGTAATTTGCTATGTCTGTACTCTATGATTGATTGATGTTGTTGTTTCTTGCTGCCATGCTGGTAACGATGTAGAGAATCTCACCTCTTTGTTTTATTATTCTGCCTGCTTCTGTTTTATATGTTCCTGTTGATAAAGATTAAGTGGAAGAAGAGGAAGATCTACAGTCTGCTGTTGTTTTGTTTTTGGATGGCTGTTAGGAGGGATTCTGTTGGTTTTGTGAGAGTTTAATTCCACAAAGGTGCGAACGCTTAGTGCATCGACTGGGGCATTGAACGGATTAGATATGTAGGAGACTTAACTTTGTCAGTTCATAGGACTCGTGATGGGGAACTTTTCTTTTCTTTAGTGTTTCTGTGCGTCTAGAGTTCTTTATGCCTACTAGGGAGCTGTGGGGTGACTTGCAGTATACCCCGAGGGAGGACCCGGATCCGGTGGTGTCATCTGCTAGGACACCTGTTCGTGAGCTTTTGCCTCAGCTAAGGTATTTGGTTGATGAGGAGTCCAAGGAGGAGGAGGATCCGTTAGAGCATCCAGTGGAGAGCCCCGCTCCCTAGGCATGTGGACTTGGGCTAGTGGTTGTGTTTCTGTCAAATAGTTATATATATGTCTTTTGTGCATAAACTTTGTAAATTTTGGGTGGACTAGGATCCATGCCACTGATGTATATATTCTTTTGGTGTGTAATATTTAGTAAGCTATATCTTGTGTATGTTTATATTCCATTTAAGTTATGTTCTTGAAAAGGAAATTTGAAATCCGTATTTTCCAAAGATTAAACCTTTTCTGCGAAAACCTTTTTGATGTCTTAACACGTAAATATGGCACCCAAAGGGGGGTGTTACAAACATTGTCCTCAATATTTAAAATTAATTCCAGACTTAAGAAATAATCACCAATATATATCAAAATAATTGCTATGACAAAACGAATAAAGAGTAATGGGGAAGAGTCGCATACCTGAAATTCTTAGCAATTATAAGAGAAGAAAAGAGGATAACTACACCCTAACAATTGTTAGCAACGAAAAGAAATAACAAAAAGAAAAGAAAATTAAATAAATAAACAAATAAGCAAACTATTTTTTTTTGTATTTTTTATTGGCCAACACTATATTCATCCCCATACAAAGGCTATGAACTCTGGGAGACACTTAAGCCAACTCAAATAGTAAAATAAAATTATCTAAAATGTAAAAGAAAATTCTACCTACAACTAGAGCTATTAAATCCAAATCAATTCAAGGAGGTAAATGCTCATACCTCACTACCCACGGGATAGCTTTAAGAGATGAAGAACAACCAAAAATTACATTAACCCCAACTACATCATTTCTCGAGTCAAAAGCCTCTAACTCACTATGTGAAGCTATATTCCCTAAAGGTTCCTTAGACAAAATAGGCAACATAGTCTCTTTAACTCTCTCATCATTCACATCTACAAAGGCACACTCTAGTTCATCTTCCACATTAGGTTAGCCAATATGCTTGAAGATATTAAGTTTAATTCTCATATTCATAACTAAGACATTCATTACCTCCAGATCTACAACTAATGTTAGCATAAGCAATGGCTAAGAAAGGCCTCCCCAAAATGATAGGAATTTATTTTTTTGATGAGTGAGAGAGTTCCATATTAAGCACTATGAAATCAATGGAAAAGAATCACTTATCAATTTTCACTAAAACATCATCAACTCTTCCTCTAGGGATCCTAACTGACCTATCAACTAATTACAAAGAACAATTTGATGGCTGCAACTCACCCAAGCCTACCTCTTCACAAACAGAATTTGGCATCAAGCTAACACTAGAACTTAGATCCAATAGTGCTTTATCAATCCTATGATCATCAATATAACACAAAATAGTAGGAACACTAGGATCTTTCAACTTAGGTGGTGTGTTAAAATGCAAAATTGAGCTTACTTGTTCACTTAAGCAAACCTTCTTAGACATAGACACTTTAGATTTTCTTTTAAATGTGCACATGTCCTTAAGGAACTTGGTATAAGCAAGAATCTGTTGAATAACATCCAAAATGAGAAGATTGATCTTTACTTGCTTAAAGGTCTCAAGAATATCCTCCATCTGCTTATCTTTCTTAAAATGTAATGGTGCTTCTAAGGCTTGAGGGTAAGGAACCTTTGGCTTATATGGAATCGAAGGTATGGAATTAGAAGCTTTAGGAGAATGGAAAGGATTTGAATCTATATCTTCTTCATGGTTCTCCACTTCCCCAGTATCATGCACTCTCCCCTTATTCACCCTATTGTTAATCTTTTTCCTATTCCTTAGAATCATTACAGCCTTAACTTGTTCATAGGTTTAACCTCTTGGGTTCTCCATGGGATAGCTTGGAAGCTTACCATCATCTCTATTTCCTATAGCAATGGCCAGTTATCTAATTTGAGTCTTCAATTTTGTTATAGATTGAGTGTGAGAGTCTAAAAGTGGCATCTTAGATTATATGAATTGCATCCTAGAGTCCAAGTTTGTCACACTAGATAATACCTTATCTATTTTGTCCTCCAAGTTGGAGCTATTGCTTGATGCTTGAGATGGGTTAGATGCATACCCTTGTGGTTGAAAGCCAGGGGGTGGTGTTATACCAATTTGACCCGCTTGATTAGGTTGCTATCCTTGTTGTGCTTCAACACCTTGTTGCTTTCAAGAAAAATTGGGATGATTCCTCTAACTAGGATTGTAAGTGTTAGAATATAGGTTATTTTGTGGAGGAAATCCTTGGGTTGCATTAGTCTACTCTAGTGAAAATTCAAAAAATTGTGAGGTAGCAAGGCAATCATATGAAGTATGAAAAGGGTTAGAACAAATAGTACACACATTATGCACATTAGAAGAATTAGCATGTTTTTGACACAAAGATAACAATTGATTCATCTTCCTAGATAATGCATCTACCTGGTCCATTTTCTTATATAGAGATTCCACCTTAATTGCCAGATCAAATGTGTGTGAAATCTCATAAATTCCTCATTTATTCCCTAATTGTCTTGATACATCTACCTGTGAGGATGAGACATGCAATTGTGAATCCTAACTTAAGTGCTCAAATAACTCTCAGCCTCATCTGAGGTTTTGTGCAAGAAAGTACCCCCACACGACGCGTCAACCATCTGTTGGTTGTGTTCATTCAATCCAGAATAAAAGCTTTGCACTTGTTTCCATTTAGGAACTTTATGGAGTGGACAACGATGCAAAAGATCCTTAAATCTTTCCCAACTCTCATGAAATTATTCATTATAAATTTGAGAAAAAGTGGTGATGACATGTCTAATTGCAGTAAGTTAACCTAATGAAAATTATTTCTTTAAAAATTCTCTTGATAATCTATCCTAAGTGACAATGTTATCACATGTAGAAAACTAATTTTTAACTTTATCCTTTAAAGAAAAGGGGAAAAAATGAAGACGAATTGCATCATCAGTAACATTAGGGATATTATAGGTGGAGCATACCTCTAAGAAAATGCTTATAAGGATTTTCATACTCAAGCCCATAAAATGTTGGTAACATTTGAATTACACTAGGCTTAATTTCAAAGTGGTTAGCTCCAATCTCAAGCAAACGGACACAAGAAAGAGAATCATATGCATTTGGAGTAAAGTACTCCCTAAGTGCTCGATGATTATTTATTATCTCCAAATTAACACCAGTGGGTGTAGTTTGGTTTTGTGCTCTAAGTGTTCTAAGTGTATGTTCTATTTCAAGGTCGTACTCTTTTAAATCTAATGACAAGGAGCATCACTCCAATATAAACCAAACAAAATATCAAACTAAAAAAAGATTAAGAGTTGGAACAAAAGTACTTGGAAAGTCACAAGGTTGAATAGAATTAGCATTCTTCAACCTTTTCAACAAAAACTAAAAATAATAAAATAAAAATAAAAACACTAAGACCAAACAATTAAAATAAAATAAAATTAAAAAGAAATAAAATAAAATAAATAAAACTAAAAATTGAATAAATAAATAAAAATCCTAGAATAAAAATTAAAATAGGTAAAAATTAAATTAAAAAATTATAAAATCAATTCCCCACAACATTACCAAAAACTTGGTAGAGAATTTTTAAGTAATAAAATTACCCTTTACTTGCAAGAGCATAAGATTTATGTAATATCTGGTAAATATAAAGGTGTTGTACCTACAGAAAGTGGCAGGATTAACTAAAATCTAATATCTACCTAAATTAATTTAAAGAAAAAGAAAAGAGATTTTGATTTTATTTAATTAATCTAAGAATTTAAATTACATGCTATACTACAACTAAAATTAAATAATAAATCTAAATAAAATGACTTAAATTAAAATGCAAAATTAATTAAAGAATAATTTCAGTACCTCGAATCTACCACTAATCATGTAAAAATGAATTTAACTTGAATGAAAATTAATATTATTCTATGGAGTGTCTACAACTACAAATTTTGAACACTACTAAAAATTATTACAACCTAATGAATGATATAATTCATCTAAAATAACATGAAATATTTAAATTATGATATAAATCATTTAATATAACATAAATTATTCAATCATTATATCACAAAAATATTTTGAATACTATTATGCAATTCACACTTAAGATTATAAGAATTAAGTATGTGATTAAAATATATCAATTGAAATTTACTTATTAACTACAAGATAATTAATAAAAATTAAATTAAATAATAATTAAAAATTAATAAACATCATCATTATTGTGTAATTATAGAACAAAAAAAATTAAATAAAATTAAATCATCTAAAATAAATATTAAAATTTTATTTTAATCTTAAAAAATAAAATTAACTATTTATAATAATAGTATCAAATACAAAGAGAGAAGAAAAAATCAAAAAATTATTAAAGATGAAAATTTTCTCCTTTTATCGAACTGCGTAATTGTGCGGCGTCCTTTGTCCAATCGAGCTCCACGGTGCATTGTGCATTTCTCCCTTTCTCATACGGCCTGAATCTTCTCTTCAATATATATATTGTTCCTTCACCGCCTCAGCAAGTGGGCTTTTACTTAAGCACATCCTTTTTCACTAAAGGACATCATCACTCACAACAATGGGTTTATAATTCATGCAAGGCCCATTTTTTTCTTTTATTCCTTTGTTTGATTCTTACTTCCACCGAGTCCAGCACTTCTATTTGCTGCTTCCTACACCTTTATTTCCTCTTTTCTTGCTTCTTCGGCTTTAGTGGTCCGGGGCTTCACATTGCAATTTTATAATCTTTCCTTTGATCCCAAATCCAACTTGCTGTGATGTATGGGTTTCATAAAATGAGATAATCTTATTGGCTCCACTTGCAGCATGATTCTTTCACATCATTAGAAGTTGTCACTTATTTTAAATCTTGTAATTTATAATAATAAGTAAAATAAAATTAGCTTCTCTTAATAATTAAATAATAATATCATAAAATTATTAAAATTAATTATATTGAATTATAATAGTGCCTACTTTTATAGAAAAATATATATATATATATATAAATTAGGCTATTATCAACTAGATTGAAAACTTATTGCATTGGATTCACATTTTGAGAACTTGTTGTCCTCGATTCACTTGGATTTCCTTTTACATATTATTCAGAAAACTTATATATATTTCTCTTGATATGATCAAGCTTCTCTTGACAAGTAGATTAATCAAATTTAGAATAGCAAAAGTGTAGCACATCAAATTTCATCCTTGGATCAAGTATAGCCTCAATTACAAAAATGAAACTATAATCACTCCAATACTTACTAAACTTAACTATCATCCTTTTAGTCTTGTCTCCAATTACCAGATCATCACTTTTGACATTATCCCCTAACATTTAGTTTTCCATACTTACATGAAGTACAAGTTGAAGGTTGGATAAGATGTACCTGAAATCAAATTGGTTCTCAAATAAAATGGTCTTAAGAATTCACACATTTTCTCACATCTTCTCCATTAATCGTTAGATAGAAAATATTTAAAGTTTCTATCACGTGAAAACAAGTTAGAAAAGCACGATGATACTTGATTGCATTTTCAAGTATAATGAATATAAAATTCCTTATTGGTATCAATACCCCCAACTTGATCAACACATTCTATAAAGGTTTCTTGCTTCTAATGCTTTCACATATTTGATACTCTCTCTAATCTCATGCAAAGCACCACTAGTCATCTTTAAGCTCCCTTGAATTATAAGATTCAAGATATGGACACTACACTTCACATGGAAAAATTCACCATCACACAACAATCTATTTTGAAAAGACAATTGCTCAATCAATATATCTTGAATATTATCATTGGCACAAGCTTTGTCCAAAGTAGTAGAAAAGATCTTTGTATCTATTTCCTTAATCTTTCAAGCAATTAAAAACATTTTATACCAAATCAAACTATGTATGTGGAGACTCCATTTTATAAAAAAAAAAAGAATTTTCTATTTGGTAGGAGTGAGAGTCTTGATCTTATGTGATGTTATGGGAGTGACTACTTCCAGATTTAATTTATTGTAATCTTTGCTTTTTCTGAGTCTTTGGCACTGGTTTTCACCAAAAACAAAAAACATGTCTAAAAGAAAGTAATAGTAAGTTACGCCATGATTCAACAAGGCTACAAACTTTAAAAAAAATTACAAAACATGTTGAATATTCATCTCCTAATTAAAACAACATAGGAGTTCAAGTTGTCACCTCCTCAAATCGTAATCATCAATGGCATGGATTTCTTGTCCATGAACAAGATTGAAATCTTGGATTGAAAAATTAATATCAAAATTCTCGTCATCTTCTTCATCTACAATCCAAAAATTGAAAAGTTAAAATGAGTGGTTCTTTATAAGTATAATAATATTGAAATCAAATTGAAAATTCAAAAAAATAAAGTAAGGTCAGGTTATGAATATTATCGGGTGGAGTAAAGTCATTTAAGCAATTGTGGGTTAAAGTAAGGGCTTGAACATTATCGGGAAGAAGGCAAAAATGATTTTAATTAAGCACATTAGCACTAATGCTAAAAGTAGACTCACTAGCAATAATATTTATTGGAGTACTTAACATGTCACATGCCATCCTTGAGAGGTTTGTGTTTCTTTGAGATCAATTAATTACTAAATTATGTGTTAATTGTAGATATTTAAAAGTAAAAGTGGTGCAATCAGAAAGATGTTGGCACGTGCTATAAAGATAGAGTTTTGAAGAAAGCTTATCCAAATCTTATGTCTCATCCAAAGTCCTAATTAGGTGTAAAAACTTGAAGATAATGATAATTAAAGATTTGATAAGGATCCTTAAAGAGAATGGAATTTGTGACAAATTCATATTCAACTTGTATTTTCTGACCTTGCTACTGTATTTAGACCATATCTTGGGTTACAAATATCATATTGATGCAATTCTTAAGGTCTTGAAAAGTTAACAAAAAACTCAACAACTCTTTTGTTGCCGTCAAAGGCTAATTTTGTCATCTGAAGGATGAAAAAAATAAAAATACAAAAATACAAAAATCTAACAGCCTTCAATAAAAGGAGATTAAGTTTCCTAAAATTAGTTTCTGAAATCTAATCTAGATCTTTTCATTAATTGAGTACCAATTAAGGAGATTGAGTTTCCTAAATTTAATCAATATTTTATTATTATTTAGAAACCAATTAAGGACATTTTGTGCAAGATACATTCCTATTAGGTAAAATATTTTATTAATAGATAGGAGAAGGGGATAGCAGGGGGCTCGAGATTAGAGAGAGACGCGTAGCTCCGCACAAAGCAAATGAAGAAGGAGTAGCTAATTTTATTTTCTAGGATTAAGATGAAACCCTAATATTTATTTTAGATGATTTAACTTTGTTTGGAATATTTTTCTTTGTTTTATAATTGCATAATGATAATGCTTATTGATCTTTAATTGTTATTCAATTTAATTTTTATTGATTTTCTTATAGTCAATTATTAAATTTAAATTGATATATTTTAATCGCATACTTAATTCTTGTAGTCTTAGGTGTGGGTTGTGGAATATTATCCAATGCTTTTGTGATCTAAGAATTGAATAATTCATGCCATATTAAATGGTTTATGTCATAATTTGAATATACATGTTATTTTAGATGAATTATGTCATTAACTAGGTTGCAATAATCTTTAGTACTGTTCAAAGCTTGTGGTTGTAGACACTCCATAGAAGAAAATTAATTTCCATTCAAGTTAAATTTGTAACACCCTAATACGAATTATCGTAAAATAAACAGAATATCTCAAAAATAAATTGCATTAAGCATGTCACTTCAAAAAAATGTAAAAAATAAAAACTCATAATAACTTGTATAGTCATTATAGAGAGCCACGAATGATAAAAAAAGTTATATATACAAATAACACTGGCTAACAAGCCATAATGTATACTTAAACTTTTATAAACAACCAGTAATATACAAATATACAAACTGGTTCACAAAGAAACAAAACACTAATTTAAGCATTTTGTTTCTTCTTTTTCTTGCTTTTTCCCTTTTTAGGGACTTCACTTGGATTTACATGGAACACACAGGAGTGAGAAATCATAATTTCTCAATATAAGCATACGAAGACCAGTAATTAATTATTTAAGACAAATAAATCAACTAGACACAAAAATAAACTCTATGTACCAGAATATCCGATAAACAACAATATCAAAGAATCGTCCATACAATCCTAAGATACTGTCGAATGAGCAACCAAATAATCAATCAATTAGGCCATGATAAATGCCCATACAATTGTCAATCATGCAATGTTTTATATTATGAAGTATGAGTATGCTCAAACAAAGTCCAAGTATTATGGATATGCAATGCCAATGCAGATTTTAAAGTTGAAAACATAAGCTATTTACTTATCTCCTATAAATCGCGTTCCTTGTATATACTAAGTAAGATAAGCCTATAAGCCTGTGCCTACTTGGTGATAGGTGAATACCTTCTCCTCACAACTGTAAGAGTACTACTACCACCCCATATCGGTAACCTTGACCATACAAGCATAAAAGTAAGGAGAATTCAGATCCAACATCTCATTCCCAGGTCATATGGTTGTGCACACTATCTAAGGTCACAATACATAGAAAAATAGTAAATATCAAGTTTGACCAAATATCTGGCCCACATTTTTAAACACTAGACATAGGAATCCTAGCCTCACTTATCCAACAAAGGTAGTAAGATTCATATCTCTAGCTAAATAGTATCTAGAACCTCCCACAATTACTCACAAGTGATTTAGAAATTAACCTCATGTTGACCAAAGTTCTAAACACTAACCTAGGCATTTTTTTCATACTTTAATATATAAGAATTTCCCAAACTTTTCACATATGCAAGTTGATAATTCTCTAAAAGAAATATCCTCAAAAGTGTCTCTTTACACCCTAAAAGGCTTGCATAAATGATCCCAATAAGTAGCAAATTAATTAGCATCATAATGTTAAAATCAAGTTTCTGTCCTATCTCAGTGCACAAGGACAGCACGCGTAGGCGCGCAAGCACCATAGCGTGTTCTTCTGGGCAGCACGCGCCAAGCGCACATAGGCAGAGCGCTTGAGTGTAATATCCTCTTCAACATGTTAGACTTGTAAATATTTACAATGGTAGCTTAATACTTGCTTAACATGCCTGATTAATTTTGTGACAATCTAAATTAGTTTAGGCACATTGCTGCAAGCCGAAAGGTGAAAAGTAGCTTAAAATGACCTAGATATTAGCTTAAATGGCTTATCTAATGAAAATAGATGTGGATAATTTATTTCTAAGTCACAAATATGTATTCTGTGATGTGGTTAAAGTTTAAGAATAATTGGAGCCTGTTTGGTATTTTTAGGCATATTGGTTGTATGTTTTAATGCTGGATTGACTAGTCATAGATATGAAAAATTATGATACTGGTGAAATGACTTTTTTAATGAATCTTAATATTTATTTTAAAGTTGTTGAAATTTAAAAAACTTGATTTATCTAAAGTTGAGTATTTTTAGCAGATCGAGAAATACCAATGTTATAGCTAATGGCTCTTAACACTCCACGGTTTTCAGCCTTTAAATTGGACTTTGCTTTGTGACTTTGTTCCATCATTTGTCACTTATCTCTTTTCACTTCACGGATGCCCCAAAAACAGAGAAGAAAGTGGAGGTTTCAAGTGTTGGAAAAGGAAACAAGAGGCACAAGAAGAAGGGAAAATCCAAGATTATAGACTGAGGCTCAAATTTGCAGCATCAAGGCAGCACAAGGTAGGGGTTTTTGATACTTTAAACATCACTTTTACTCATTTTTTATGTTAGGCTTATTTGAGGTTTAATATGCTAAATTGAGTTCTAGTGGTATTTTAAGTGATTTTCTTACTTGGATAGGTTTTAAATGTGGTTTATGACTTATTCATGCTAAGAATTTGGATTAAAAACTAAAAATTCTCCATTTGGACCTAAAATGCTTTAAGTGTTGATTTTAGGAGTTTAGACGAGTGATTTAGGGATTTGATCCATTTTTTATGAAATCAATTAGTGTTTTATGTTTCCCTTATGTTTGTGAACTTGTTAGGAACTTAAAATCACCTAAAAACTAACTTGGAGTGTTGGAATTTTGTGAGAAAAACTAATGGAACAGTACCACGGTTCTATAGAATTCTAGAAAATCTAGGTTCTGTTATGCACTCCGCGACGTTAGAACGTCATGCCGCGGTGTGGGGTTGAATATGCAGCATGAGCCGCAGCGTGAAGAACGTTGTGCTGTGGTGTGAAGGTGATGTTACACTAGTTCTGAGACCCGAGAATATGGCGCTTCGGCGTGGCCGTGTTTGTGCCGCAGTATGAGCTCCAAGATCCTTCAACATTTATTTTTTGATGCTTTGAAATTTCCTAAGTGATGTATCACTTATATATGCTTTCCTAAGTGTGTTGAGGCACAAATGGGGGTGATTCTTGGAGAGAATAACCACTTAGTATATATGTTTAAAAGTTGTGAAACCTTAGGCAAATCTTTGAGTTAGAATGCTTTAGGAATGTATTTAAAACCTTGCACAACATGAGGTTGTTTTGGAAATCACTTATAAAGTGATGATGTGAGGTTCTAGGTATGAGAATGCTAGTGACATGGTTCTTGCTACTTTGTTGGATAAGTGAGGCTAAGATTACTATGTGCTAGTATTTAAATATGTGGGTTGGATGTTTGATTTTCAAACTTGGTATTTGATAATTTCCTATGTATTGTGACCTTAGATGGTGTGCACAACCATATGACTTGAGAATGAGGTGTTGGATCTGAATTCTCCTTGCATATTTGCTAGTATGGTCAGGGTTACCAATGTATGGGGTTGGTAGTAGTACTCTTACCTTTGTGAGAGGAACGGGTCCACCCATCACCAGGTAGTGTCAGGGCTTGGATGCCTATCCTACTCAGTATATATAAGGAACGTGGTTCCTAGGAAATAAGTAAATAGCTTGTGTTTTTCAACCTTAAAATCTGCATTGGCATTGCATATCCATAATACTTGGACTTTGTTTGAGCATAATCATTCTTCATAACAAAAAGCATTGCATGTTTGACAATTGTATGGGCAGTTGTCATTGCTTAATTGATTGATTGTTTGGTTGCTTGTTCAATAGTATCTTTGGATTGTATGAGTGATTCTTTGATATTGTTGTTTATCATATATTCTTTTACATCGAACGTATCTTTGAGCTCAGATGATTTATTTGTTGTAAATGATTAACTGCTGGTCTTGGTATGCTTATACTGAGAAATTGTGATTTCTCACCCCTGTGTGTTTCATGTAAATCTAGGTGAAGTCCCTAAAAAGGAAAAGGGCAAGAAAAAGAAGAAATAAAAGGCTTAGATTGGTGTTTTGTTTCTTTGTAAACTAGTTTGTATATTAGTATATTTCTAATTGTTTGTAAAAGCTTATGCTTACATTATAGCTTGTTAGCCAGTATTGTTTGCATATATATGACTTTTTTTTATCATTCGTGGCTCTCTATAATGACTGTATAAGTTTATTATGGGTTTTTATTTTCCACATTCTTTAGAAGTGACATGCTTAATGTGACTTATTTTGAGATATTCCATTTATTTTATGATAATTCGTATTAGGGTGTTCCATTATGGGATCAAAGCAATTTATCCTATTGAGCCGGGGTGTGGACTGACTATGCTTACGCATGTTTAGCAGTTTCTTCTTGTGTTGTGCATTTCTTTTGTCTTTTGTGTGAGATGTTTAATTGAATTGTATGACTACCTTGTTTTAACTATTTTAGCTACTGTTACATGTTACATGATATTGGGATTAGCTACCTTAATATCTATTGTTCTATGTTTACAGAAAACTATGGCAATAAGAGGGTGAGGGCAACCGCGTAAAAGCAGTAACAGGAACTCTGGAAATGAAGGCACTGATGTGGCAGTCACCATGATGGCAATGGCCAATGGCATGGCACAGCAAACAAAGCCAGCAACTATAACTTCCAACGCAATGAGAGATCAGGCAGCAGTAACTGCTAGAATACTTGAGAGGTTGGGAACTCAACAACTCGTACCACCTACACCACCACCATACCACTAGGGGCAACCATACCAAGAGGTAGCTGGAAGGAATCAGACTTTCCAAGAGCTTTCAGAATTCAAGAAATCAAATTTGTCTTATTTGTAATGGAGAGTAGAACCCAGTCAGAGCTGAGGGTTAGCTCAAGGAGATGGAGAAAAGCTTCACTATTATGGCTTGCTCAGATGAGCATAAGGTATTTTTTGCTTCGTATATGCTAGAGGGTGAGGCAAGGATTGGTGGGTGGATACAAAGAGGGCTCTTGAGGCATCGAGGACTCATGCGACATCGGGGATCTTCAGAAGTTCATTTTTAAGAAAATTCATTCCACATAATCTTCAGAATGCCAAAGAGATAGAATTTCTTAAGTTGGAATAGGAGGACATGCCTATTGGCTAGTACGTGGTCAAATTTAATGAATTATTTAAATTCTCATCTTCTATCAGATTTAACTCAGAAGAATCTTCGAAGTGTATTAAGTTTGAGGAAGGACTGAGGGAAAACATTCAAAATGCCATCCAACCGTTTGAAATTCAGGACTTTGAAACTCTGATTAACAAGTGTCGGATAATCGAAAGGCGGTCTAAGAAGTTTTCTTTGGAGCCTAAGTCACAGGATCTTTAGAAGAGGAATAGGGGTGTTGACAAATTCAAGAAAGGATATTCTAAATTATCCACATCTATTTTCATTAGTTAAACCATTTAAGCTAACATTTGGGCCATTTTAAGCTACTTTTCACCTTTCGGCTTGCAGTAAAGTACTTAAACTAACTCAGATTGTCACAAAATTAAACAGGAATGTTAAGCAAGTATTAAGCTACTTCTATAACTATTTACAAGTGTAACATGTTGAAGAGGATGTTACAAAATTCATCTTTGCATGGTTAGTGGTGGATTCAAGGTCCTGAAATTATTCTTTAATTGATCTTGCATTTTAATTTGAGTCATTTTTATTTAGATTTATTATTTAATTTTAGTTTTATTTTAGCATGTAATTTAAATTCTTAGATTAATTAAATAAAATCAAAATCACTTTTCTTTTTACTTTAAATTAATTTAGTTAAATATTATATTTTAGTTAATCTTGTCACTCCCTGTGGGTACGACACCCTTATATTTGTCAGATATTACATAGATTTTATGCGCTTATGAGTAAAAGGTAATTTTTATTACTTGAAAATTTTCTACCAAGTTTTTAGTGTCATTGCTAAAGAATTGATTTTGTGATTGCTTTAATTTAATTTTTGACCATTTTAATTTTTTGTCTAGGATTTTATTTATTTATTTATTTATTTTTTACTTTTATTTATTTTATTTTTTAAATTTTATTTTATTTTATTTGTTTGGTCTTAGTGTTTTTATTTTTATTTTTATTATTTTTAGTTTTTGTTAAAAAGGTTGGAGAAGACCAATTCTACTCAAACTTTTGATTCCAGGTGATATTGCTCCTACTTTTACTCTCTTTCAATTTGATATTTTGTTTGATTTATGTTGGGGAGACGTTCCTTGGCGCTAGATTTAAAAGAGTATGATCTTGAGATAGAGCATATACTTAGAGCACATAGAACTCAAGTTTGGCTGAAAACTTTAAACTTAGCGCTATATGGAAGGCAATCTAAGTTTTTTTCATTTTCTTTTGATAGATTAGTTTTTAGTTATTAGTTTCACTTATTGTTTGAGTCGATTTAAGTGTCTCACATAGTTCAGAGTCTTTGTATGGAGATGTAAATAGTATCGGCCAATAAAGAAATTTAAAAAAATACAAAAATACAAAAAAAAAATTACTTGTTTGTTTATTTCATTTTTGTTATTTCTTTTCGTTGCTAACAATTGTCAAGATATAGTCATCCTCTTTTTTTATTCCCTTGTAATTGTTAAGCATTTTAGGTATGTGATTATTCTCTATTATTCTTTCTTCTTTTTGTCCCAATAATTATTTTGATACATATTGGTGATTATTTCTTAAGTCTGGATTTAATTTGAAACGTTGAGGACAATGTTTGGTTTTGCTTAAGGGTAGGCGTTATTTGAGTATTCAGTCATGTTGTCATTATGTAACTTTTGTGTGAATTTTTTTCCTATCATCTTACTCAAATTGCTTCAAATATTCATATAGTTACTTATGCATATCTCATTGTAAAAAAATTGAAATAATTAGATAACTTGAAGATGAACATATGGATACTATTTTCACCTAGTGAGTTTTGAGCCATTCATTTTTATTATGAGGGTATTCTTTTGAACTTCTAATATTTCTTGTTAGTGCTCACAATTTTTTTTCACTAGATCATTATTATTATTATTATTATTATTATTATTATTATTATTATTATTATTATTATTATTATTATTATTATTATTATTATTATTATTATTATTATTATTTGATTAAAGAGAAGTTTTATATTACACTTGCATTTAATTTGATGTCATGAAACTTGATTGAGTTATGTATTTTCTTAAGAGATGATACTAGGTCATGTTTCTTATTTTGAACCTTGAAATAATATTTTTTTGTTCTTTCACATATTTCTGCTAATTACCCCTTTGAGCATGTTTATTAAGTCTTTCTTTCTTAACCATTTTCTAAAGAGTTTTAGGAAAGAAGCATTGTGATTGCAATATGGGGTGATATGAGAAATATTGTAAAAAAAATATATGAAGTGAAAATGAAAAAATAATTAGAAAAGTCAGAAAAGAAAAAAAATAGAAAAAACATGAAGTTTGAAAATTTTAAGAAAAAATGTTGGTATTGAGGATTAGCCGAATAAAGTGATTTAAAGAAGAGGAAGAGATGTTGAAAATGATGGTGAGAGCTTCTAAATATTCTTGGAACAATTTTGATTATCATTATTACCCTTTAGCCTTCATATTTTCCTTTTACCTGCATTACAAGCTTAATAAAGTCTTATTTAATCTTGAGGAATTACATGATTTTTTCGATGTACATGGCTAATCTAAAGATATAATGTATAATCTTTTCTTGGCATTCTTCCATGAAATGATATTATTTTGTTTCCTCAGTGTTCTTTCATTTATTTTATATGTGAAATATTTGTTTTGATTTGTGTCAACTATTATTCTCACATATACTTGCTATGAGTGACACCATATTTTTTAGTGATATTTCTTATTGAGGGTAACTCTTGTGAGGATTGCATGTGGTTGAAATATGTTCTATGATAGAGATTCTAGTTGCAATATTTGGAGACATTGGGTATACACCATAGTAGCTATATTATTCACACACTTTTAGTTTGGTGATGATAGAATTTTTGTGGCAATTGTGGTGTTTTAATGCATGACTGTGATGAACCTTTAAAAATTCATATTTTTATGGTTCAAAAGTCTTGGGTTTTCATTCTCTTTTAATTTTTTTGATTGAGTTTATTCTTGAGTTTCTTTTGTTTTTACTTATTCTAAATTATGTTTTAATTGTGTGTTTTTATGTGTTTTTGATAGGTAATTATGCATGGAAGAAGACTGGATAATTGCACGAGACAGAAAAGCTGAATTACATTCTAGTGGTCCAGCGCCCAGACGCTAGAAAGTTGGCGCCCAAGGCAGAGGAGAAATTGTCTCTGGTCGTTCAGCGCCAGAGCAAGCATTAAGAATCAGAAATTCAGGAAAGAACTTAGCACCTAGGTGCTAGAAACAGAGCGCCTGAGCACTGACTGCGTAATCTGACACATTAATTTCACTATATAATTCATAAGTTACACCAATTTCAACACAGACTTGGACAGAACACAGCAGCCATCAAGAGGCATAAACCCTAATGTGGTGTGGGCACAATTAGGCTTGAAGATTAGGAATTTTCTTCAACCTTTTCACCTTTCTACAATGGAGTTTGTCATATTCTTCCCTTTGTGTTCTTCTTTTTCCATGTGTAACTAATTTTTCCTTGTTAGGGGGATGATAAATCTTGTTCTTGGATAATGTAACTTCTTTTATGGGTTTAATTTATGTTTCTATTTCATGATTTACGTATTTATCTCTATTCTTAATACTTTTCTAAACCTGATCAATTTGGGAATGTTCTTTTGGGTTGATGTATGATTTGAAAAAATTTACATGAACCTAGAACACGTGATAAATACAATAATTTTTGCAATCTCTAGGAATAGACATTGTGGGTTATGTGGTCTTTCTTTTAATTCCCTCGTTCTTGATAATGCCTTTCTATTTGGGGTTAGACTAAGGGATTAGTTAATTTCAAACAGCTTAAGAGGATTGATATACTAAGGGTTGTGTATTAATTAATTTTGGGAATTGACCATAAATCATTGAAATAGAACATAGTTAAACTAATATTTGAATATGCATTTAAAGAATTCAAGTGAAATCTGAATTTCAAGTGAAATATGAATACTAACTCTTCAACATCATTGTTTTCACTCCCTTGATTTATTGTTTGCTGGTTTTATATTTCTTTTTAATTAAATTTGCAACAACCATCTTTTCGATAACTTGAATAGTATTGATTTGACGAACTTAGTAATTGATAACATAATCCTCGTAGGAACGATACTTTACTCACTCTTTATTACTTTTGTTGATTCGGTGCACTTGCCGATATCCGCAACAGACTGATATTACTGAGTTGAGATAAACTGGATTTGATTAAATTGATTGGAAATATGATTTACTTTGAGCATTGTTTTATGTTGCTCATAATGCCAAAAAATCAATAAAATTAAATATTGAAATATAATAATGCCTATTTTATAAGAAAAATTTATAAAAAAAAATAGGCTATTATCAGTTTGGATAACGTTGTTGATGATTTTTCCAATATTTTAACACATCCAACTTCTCAAAAAGCCTAGGTTCAAGTTGTGCCTTTTCTAAATAAAGATTTGATTTATGCTTCATAGTGACAATAACTTTTTGGCTCACACAATTGATACATACCTATTTCATCGAAAGAATTAAAACAAAAGAAATAACAACTAAGTAAATTAACCATAAGGAAAATTAAATACTAATAGAAGAACTTTGATTATTCAAAGAATGAAAAACATACTTCAAATGCATCCATGAATTGGAAACATTGCATTGGATTCACATTTTGAGAACTTATTGCACTAGATTCACTTTGGTTTTCACTTAAATATTATTTAAAAACTTATATATATTGCTCTTGATATGATCAAGCTTCCCTTGACAAGTAAATGAATCTAGAATAGCAAAATTGTAGCATGTCAAATTTCATCCTTGGATCAAGTATAGCCCTAATTATAAGAATGAAAATATAATCACTCCAATACTCACTAAACTTAACTATCATCCTTTCAGCCATGTCTTCTAACATTCAATTTTTCATACTTGCATAAAGTACAAGTTGGACATTGGATAAGATGTTCCCGAAATCAAATTAGTTCTCAAATAGAATGGTATCAAGAACTCATATTTTGTCACCCCTTCTCCATTAATAAATAGATGGAAAATATTTAAAGTTTTTATCAAATAAAGACAAGCTAGAAAAAGCACAATGATACTTGATTGCATTTTCAAGCATAATGAATATAAAATTCCATTTAGTGGAGAATTCCTATCTTAAATCCACGTTGGTATCAATTCTCTAAAGGCTTCTTATCTCTAATGCTTTCACATTGATACTCTATTTAATCTTGTGAAAAATACTACTAGCCACCTTTAAGCCCCATTGAATTTAAGATTCAATATATGGACACTACATCTCACATAAAAAAATTCACTTTCACACAACACACTATTTTGAAAAGACAATTGCTTAATCAATATATCTTGCATATTATCATTGGCACTAGCATTGTCCAAAGTAATAGAAAAGATCTTTCTATCTATTCCTCAATCTTTTAAGCAATTAAAAACTTTTTGTACCAAATCAAACCTTATATATAGGGGCTCCATTTTACAAAAAATCAAATACTAACTAATTAGATTTTTAAAAATACTCAAGAACAACTTGCCTAGTTATATTATTCCAGGGAATGTAAATATCGCGAATGTAATATGAAATCTTAAAACAAACACCCCCCTATTATTTGTCAAATTATATTCTTTTCACTATATTAATACTCCAACTTGATTTTTTTTAAGAATAAATTATATGATTGAGCTTAATTTTTTTTGTGTGGTAATATAAAGATCATCAATAATTAATAATAAGTGATTTTTTTAATATACTTATCAATGTTATTTTTTTTTTACCTTAAACTGAAATTCGTTTAAATAAAAGCCTAGTGGCACTTAACCTCAAGGGGTTGGCTTAGTGGTGGACGAGTATGTGATATGTGGGTAAGCGCACAATCACATGTTCGAATCTCAGTTACGCCAATTTTTTAAGGTTAGGCCACAAGGAATATCCTTGTGAATCCCCTAGTCATAACATGGATGGCCTGCCTTTGACCAGGTCAGTGAGGTAGATTAGTAAAGATGCGCGTAAGTTAGCCCAGATACCACCTGACTGTAATACAAAAAAAAAACCTAGTGGCACTTACAATTTCAGTAAAAAAATAATAGATTTATTAAGAGGAGAAAATGGATACAATCTTTGACCAAGACTAACCTATGATATGTAGCTTTGTTCTTGGTATGTAGACTATCAATGATGGCAAATCTTTCACAATGGAAACCAATGCATAATGTGTTGTCATATGAAGAGGGTACCATGTCTCTTATCTAAGTAGATTTGAAAGTTTTACTATTCTATATGGCCAAAGTGTAGCATCCTAGTACCGAGAACCCAATATATCTACTATATATATAAGGCGCACAGTACTAGCTATGCTACTTCTGTAACACCCCAACTTTTGGGTTAAGTACAATATTGTCCTAAATGTAGTATTTTATATTTTCTGTGAGTTATAAATTGAATTTGACTGTTCCATGAGTATATTTGATTGTTGTGTGTGATTTGCTCAGAGCCAAGAAAATAATAATTTTCTGGTCGAAAAAATTTATTTTAATTATTCGGAGTTGGGGGATCTTACTAAACCCAATTCGAGTGATATATATATTAATCTTTTAATTTTTAGGATTTAATTATGTAATAAAATAATTTTATATTATTATAATATTATTTTAATTGACAATACCTACTGTCTCAAAAATAGTAGAAATCTGCTTCAATATGACCCTGGACTCGGAAAAGTCTGTGGGACCCGCATTTAGAAAAGCAATCAACATTTTTTACTATACTAAATTCTAAACCAATAAGAGTTGGTCAAATAAAGTGGCATGAACTTTATTGTGGACCATTGGATAAACAATTTGATTTAGAAGCCTTGATCATAACCATTGATCAGATCAATAGTATGAGAACAATCCTGATAAAGTAACTAATGATATCCACCTTAGATTAAATCAATGGATAGGAAGTGAAGTTAATTTCAAGGGCTAGGATTTAGTCAAATATAATGGCTTGAGTAGTTACTAAGTAACTAAGTAAACCTAATTTAGTTAGCTTAATTGTCTAATTAAAGAAACTAAGTGAACTAACCTAGTTACTAATTAGTTATAATCTAGTTACTAATCAAATATCCTAATTTTATCTAGAAGCCATGACTAAGCATGACATATGCAATGACCTAATTAACTAGTTAGCTATGTAACTAGATAGTAATCAAGTAATTAGAAAACCTAAGCTAGTTAGTAAGTATTTAATTAAAGTGTAACTAGATTAAAAATTAAAACAAACCCAGTTACCTTTCCTAGAGGGGCCACACGGCCAAGAGGGGCAAGGGAGCTTCTTCAAGCTTCTTGAACACTCTTGCATGACCATTGCATGACCAATTAGTGACATAGGCCATGTGCTTTGCAAATGTGAACACAATGTGATATTTACTATAAAAACTTATCTCCTAATTACCCTACACACTCACTCACGGCAGCACCACTTCACATTCACTCTCAAATTTCACTTTTTCTCTCACCTAAAAGCTTAGCTTTGATTTTCTCTCAAATCTCTCAAGAACACCAAACACTTTTCCTTTCCTTTTCTCCTCAAGTTTTCGGCCCCAACACCTAGAATCACCACCCATCTTCTATAATTTTTTCTCTTTACATTTCCTAAATCTAAACCACCTCCTAAACACTTTTCATTTAGAAGGTTTTGTCAAAATCCTACTCCTTCTACTTCAAAATCCAAACTTTTGTTTACTTCCCTAAAGGTAAACTCTTGATTCTTTGATTTTAATTTAAGTTTCTGATTTTCTATACCATGATTGTTCCATGGTTCTTTAATATTAAGTCTTATTTGTGATTTTACTAATTATTTAAGAATTTTAGGGATTTGTTTTGAATCCACACAAAAATCAAGAGAAGGAGGAAAGAACTTGAAGATCTTGTCTTCAAGAGGTAAGAGGGAGATTTAATCTCATCAACCCTATGTGGTGATGAGAAAATGAATTTTGTGTGTGTGAAGAATCCATAAGGATTCATTTATGTGGTTGTTTAATGCTTTCCTATTTGTGGTTGATTGTATTTGCAAGCATGTCTATAACTTTAAAAAAAAATATTGTATGTGTGTATAGATTTATGAATGTTATGGTAGGATGTGAATAACATGCAAGGATTGCATGAGTGTTCCAAAGAACACAAAAAGAGGCTCACGGCTTCTCCAAGAAAAAGAGAACCAAAATGTTCTCAACTATTTTTTAAAATAATAATTAATGAATCTAGGTAAGACAATGAGTTTGGAAATGATTTAGAAGTTAGAAAAATGATTTAATGATTAGTTGTAAAGGATATGTTGATTTTAGCCAACATGCCATTCAATGTATATTTGATTTCCAAAATTATTTTCTAAGGTAGGTTAAGTAGCTAATCTATAAAAGAATTTAATTTCAATGAGTCTTTAGGAAATAAAATGAATGAACTTAGTTTTAGAATTTTAAATTAAAAGAATTTGGTATAAGTAAGAAATAAAGAAAACACTTGAAAAATACTAATGTAGAGCTCATTCTTTGAGTTTTGAAGCGCGTTAACAAGTTTCAAGGTGTAAGTGATGGTTAAGGTTAAAATGAACAGTATTTAGAGAAAGACGTAGAAAATACCATTTAATATATTTTCTAGATAAAATGCTGTCAAAATTTATGAAAATCAGACAAATAAAAAGAGGAGATTTCATAGTATATTTATAACGTAAGGAAAATATTTTACGTAGTTTAAAAGTACTAGATATAGTTTATGCATGTTTAAAATAAAGATTTTAAGCTATATGGTTAAGAAAATAATTTAAAAATCTTACGCAATTGAGAAAATGATTTAAAAACATTACGCGATATCCAAAAATGTCAAAATATATTTATGTGATTTAAAAATGTTTGTAAAAGTGACGTGATTGTGAAAATGCGATAAAATTTTTACGCAACTAAATGGAATAGTAAGTTTTACTGTCGAGCCAAAGTGGTGGACCCGGAAATGTTGAGAGATAGTACTGTCAAGTGGAGACATACTATATTTTGGAATATCGAGACTGAGGGTATTTTTGTAAATATGATAATATATTGAGACTAAAGGTATTTTTGTAATTATAATTCTTAATCATGCATTTAGAGTTGTGTCAATTTGGTAGAAAATTGGCGATTGATTGACGAGATGAATTACACCGTGTTGTGGGTGTGATAGTCGTAGTGTGGTTCATTAATTGAACTTGGAGGCGTTAGTGTGCGGAGAATTCCACATGCGGACAATTGGTAGCTCCTCTGGGCCATGGTAACGGGCAACACACTAATGATCTCGACAAGCACTATTCTTAATCAAGATCTTGTGGAGACTACTTAAGACAATGTTTGTAGTGCACGATGTATTTAGACTGTGTACTACTACACGATGTTTTAGATTGTGGGCTATAGACATGACGTCGGACAGTGTAATAGTTTGGTTGGGCAGCCTGAGGTACTGATAGTTCTTTTCGGATCATTCTCTCTAATGTCTGTGTTTAGCTCCATGGAGTATGAATGAGTCGGTATGCATTAGCATCTATGATTTGCATTTTAAATGTTTACTATAACCTGTGATAGCATGTATGATGTGTTAATTTGAGGTACTATATATGATGTAATGGTATGCATTGTTATGATATTTGCTTGTATTATCGTTTTCTTTATTGCCATACGGGTAATAATGTAGATTATCTAACCTCGTTATACGCATTTCTCTTCATTATTATTATATTCTGTAAAGAGTTTGAGGAAGAGGAAGAGGAACAGCCTCTTGATATTTAGTATCCGGAGGAGCGCCAGCCTAGTGAGCAGTGCGAGGACGGCGAGCCGTTAGATCATCCCTACCATCTGGATTGACCTTGTGATCATGATGTTGCTTGGATTCTTTGGTTTTGTGAGATTTGATTTTCACGGAGGCTCTGAGGCCTGGCGATTGCGTAAAGGTAGAGGATCGGGAGTCTACGTGGGGCGTCTGACTGTGTCTCTGCGTAGAGAGTTTGACGGGGAGCTTATCTTTACTACTACTCTGTATTTACATCTTGAGTTGCCTTTAACTCTTATGTGTTATTGGGGAGGGATTTTTCATGCACCTAGTGAGCTTAGTAGTGAGTCGACAGCACGGACTCACGTCCGTAGAGCTGCAAGGCATCCGGGATTTCTGCCATTCGATGATCTATCTGAGAGTGATCCTTCAGAGGGTTAGGAATCTTTGATGTGCACTTGGGCATGTTATGTTTTAGTATTATGCTGACTTTTTACTGTTTTGTTAAATATTTGTACTTATAAATTATTTGTATACTTCAGACAAAATCATATGTATATTATGGTGTGATTATGTTTTGTCTTATTTTATGTTCTGTGTTATTTAACGTTATTATGTATAAAAGGAAAAATTTTACAACTTATATTGTTTATGTATCAAACGTTTTATAATTTGGGTAAGATTTTATTTTCTTGCATTAAAAATGTGACATCCCCACAAAGGTGTTGCAACTTCTAACCTATAATGACAACTAACCAATAACATTCATTCATATAAATAATTATGGAGAGCCTGAACAATAAAAAGCTATATATATATACATCATTAGCCTCTCGAAGGTGTAACACCTGTAGAAACATGATAGACTTGTATATGGTTATGGAGGTAGCCCTGATTATCATGCTAGTAAATTTTTGTGACCGTCTGAGCACGTTTAATCACTTTATTGTAACTCTATGTGTGAAATATAATTGTTTTCAGCCCCGATTTTGACTTAAACTGCTTAGTTAATGGAAATAAGTGTGGAGAACTTATTTCTCGATCTGTTAAGAATACTTAGATTCTTTCAAATCTCGTTTCCTAACTTCCAACAGATTTAAAACAAATCATAAGATTCATTAAAAATCTTGTTGCACCATTATCACATTTTTTCATATCTGTGACTAGTCAATCCGGTATTAAAACACACACCCAATATGCTTAAAAATATCAAATTAACTCCGATTATCCTCAAATTTTAATTGTAGTACAATTTACACATTTGTGACCTAGAAATAAAGTCTCTACATTTATTTCCACTAAGTGAGCAGTTTAAGCCATTTCTGGGGCTAATAACAGCTATTTTTCACAAATAGTATTTATAGCAAAGTGATTAAACATGCTCAGAAAGTCACAAAATTAAACAAATATGTTAAGCAGATATTAGGCTATCTCTGTATCCATATATAAGCCTAACATATTTTTTCAGGGTGTTACATTTAGATGAGACCGATTTGAAGAAACCAAAGCTAATTGTTTTAGATATACCATATCACAAGGCAGATATGAGAAACTAACAAACCATTTAAATCCCAAAATATTAGATCTAAGAAATTTGGATAAATTTATTGAAAATCTTATGCAAAAACAAAATAAAAGAAGAAAGAAAATGTGGAGGGTTGCTATCAAATGATAGCGGCAGTAGTCCCCCACTAGAGAAACACCTAAATTATGAAATCAAAGCACCACAAAGAGGGAAAAAAAGAACCATAAAGGGAAAAGAGGAATTAATTTTCTTAACAGTGTTAAATTAATTGTTAGTCAAAAGATGAAAAATGAGTTGAAGTGTAATTTATGATCAAATTTAGAGTTTATTTTCATTTTAATGAAACTCAATATAATGAAATGTAATTTAGTTCAAATTTATTTTTCTAGTGGGAAGGGCCACCATAAAAGCTTGCTATTGGGCCTTCATTTACTATATTTTTAAAAAGCTCAAAACGACACTATTTGAGTATTTTAGAGCTTGAATATAAAAAAGATTGGATTGGTTGTCCAACTATGTGGAATGGACCAAGGTTGATCAACTCCACGAATTTAGTTCTTCTAAAGTAAGGGATGCACTTTAGGGGATAAAGTGCAAGATTGTAATTGTTGATGAAAAAATTAAGGGAGTGGATTATTTCACATGTATGATCTGTTATGCAGGTGCATATATATTGTAAAATCTTAAACCTTTGATTTTCTTATCAATAATTACGATCCTACAATTTATCCTCTAAAGTGCACTCTTAACCTTAGAGGAGCCAAATCCCAATGCCACCCTTTTAAAGTTAGTTAGTTAGTTTGTTTTCTTTTTTTAAACTAATTTTAACCTGAATGGTTTATATGTGGTGATTGGACTAACGAGGTGATTGGTTCCTGATCCAGCTAGTTTGATTGACAAGTCTAATATGATCTTAAGAATTATGTTAAAAACCAATTTACGAAAGAATAAAATACGCCAATTTTGTGTAACAAATAAAGTCAGTTTTTAAATATAAACTGTTTGGTAATTACTTAATTTTTTAAAAATTAGTTCTCATTTAAACTAATATTAAGATAAAGTTGGTTCTTAAAAATATCATTTTAAAGTTGATTTTTTTTAATCTAACTTTTTGCACACATTCTCTCATCCTTTTTCTTAGTAACATCTCTCTCGTCACCATAAAAAAAATCTCATCTTTTTTATTCTTTTATTTATCTTTTATTTTTGTTTTTATCTCAATATTTAAAATTTAAATTTTATAATTTATTTAAGATAAAATTTAACTAAATTAGAAATAAATTTGAACTGATTATAAAATCATCTGAATTTAAATGTTCAATTTAACTTGTACATTTTAAAAGCAGTTTTGAGGATGAAAAACTTCCCCTTTAAGGTAAAAAGACAATAAAGAAACAATATACCAAGAGACAATGCTTAAGAAAGACAAAATACTTAATAAAGAGACAATATGCCAAGAGTCTTCCCTCATAAGAGTGCTCAATGCTCACGAAGTAAACATCTAAGGAAGAAGGAAAAAAAAAGGCTAAACAATGAGTAAGCTAAGCTTGTCACATTCCCACCCTCTACCATTGATATTTGGGCCTCAGCCAGTGCCCTGTTAAGGAAGATATTATTATGATACAATATTATGATAGTTGTGTGTGAGTGTGATTCTAGTGTCATGTCAAAGCCACCCATCATGCCAACGCTCCACTCCCCTATCCCACCTAATTGAACCTGATGGCTTACAATAAATAAGATAGAGTCCCCCACACCCAAAAAATGGCATCCATTGTTGCATCTTTCACCACTACTTCTACTTCATTTCTTGCTTCCTCCTCCTCTTCCTCTTCTCTCTTGCTCACCACACTAAGGTCCACGTCATCCTTTCGTCTTTCTTTCTCTTCTTTCCCTCTGCGTCTTTGCCATCCAACATACAAGCTCATGAAGTACAAGTGGAAGGCTAGATAAGATGTACCCAAAATCAAATTGGTTCTCAAATAAAACGATCTAAAAAATTCATACATTTTCTCACTCATTCTCCATTAATCATAAGATAGAAAATATTTAAAGTTTCTATCACATGAAAACAAGCTAGAAAAATCACAATGATACTTAATTGCATTTCAAGCATAATGAATATAAAATTTCATATTGGTATCTATACCCCCAACTTGATCAACACATTTTATAAAGGTTTCTTGCCTCTAATGCTTTCACATATTTGATACTCTCACTAATCTCGTGCAAAGCACCACTAGCCATCTTTAAGCCCCCTTAAATTATAAGATTCAAGATATGGACACTACACCTCACATGGAAAAAGTCACCATCACACAACAATCTATTTTGGAAAGACAATTGCTCAATCAATATATCTGGAATATTGTCATCGGCACAAGCTTTGTCCAAAGTAGTAGAAAAGATCTTTGTATTTATGTCCTTAATCTTTCAAGCAATCAAAAACATTTTGTACCAAATCAAACTTTGTATGTGGAGGCTCCATTTTACAAAAAGCAAGAGTTTGCTATTTCGTAGGAGTGAGAGTCTTGATCTTATGTGATGTTATGGGAGTAACTGCTTCTAGATTTAATTCATTGTAATATTTGCTTTTTTTGAGTTTTTGGCACCGATTTTCACCAAAAAAAAAAAAAACATGTCTAAAAGGAAGTAATAGTAAATTACCCATGATTCAACAAGGCTACAAACTTAAAAAAATATATTATAAAACATGTTGAATATTCATCTCCTAATTAAAACAACATAGGAGCTCAAGTTGTCAACTCCTCAAATCATAATCATCAATGACATGAATTTCTTGTCCATGAATAAGATTGAAATCTTGGATTGAAAAATTAATATCAAAATTCACATCATCTTCTTCATCTACAATCCAAAAATTGAAATGTTAACATGAGTGGTTCTTTAGAAATATAATAATATTGAAATCAAATTGAAAATTCAAGAAAATAAAGTAAGGTTAGGTTATAAATATTATTAAGTAGTGTAAAGCCATTTAAGCAATTGTGGGTTAAAGTAACATCTTGAACATTATTAGGAAGAAGGAAAAAATGATTTTAATTAAGCACATGAGCACCAATGCTAAAAGTAGACTCACTAGCAACAATAGTTATTGGAGTACTTAACATGTCGCATGCCATCCTTGAAAGGTTTAGACAACGTTGTTGATGATCTTTCCAATATTTTGATACATCCCACTTCTCAAAAAGCCTAGGTTCAAGTTGTGCCTTTCCTAAATAAACATTTGATTTTTTCTTCATAGTGACAATAACATTTTGGCTCACACAATCAATACATACCTATGCCATCAAAAGAGAATTAAAACAAAAGAAAGAAAAACTATGTAAATTAACCATAAGGAAAATTAAATAGTAATGGAAGAAATTTGATTATTCAAAGAATGAAAACGTACTTCAAATGCATCCATGACTTGCCCTTGCATCAGGTTGGAAACATTGCATTGGATTCACATTTTGAGAACTTATTGCACTCAATTTACTTTGGTTTTCTCTTACATATTATTCAAAAAGCTTATATATATTGCTCTTGATATGATCTATCTTCCCTTGACAAGTAAATGAATCTAGAATAGCAAAATTGTAGCATCTCAAATTTCATCCTTGGATCAAGTATAGCCCCAATTACAAGAATGAAAATATAATCACTCCAATACTCGCTAAACTTAACTATCATCCTTTCAGTCATGTCTTCTATTACTATATCACAACTTTTAACACTATCCCTCAACATTCAATTTTTCATACATGTAAAAAATTCAAGTTGGAGGTTGAATAAGATGTACCCAAAATCAAATTAGTTCTCAAATAGAATGGTCTCAAGAATGCACATTTTCTCACCCCTTCTCCATTAATAATTAGATGGAAAATATTTAAAGTTTCTATCAAATAAAGACAAGCTAGAAAAGCACGACGATACTTGATTGCATTTTCAAACATATTGAATATAAAATTGCATCTAGTGGAGAATTCCAATCTTAAACCCACATTGGCATCAATACCCCGAACTTGATCAATTCTCTAAAGGTTTCTTGTCTCTAATGCTTTCTGTAACATCCTCCCTACCTAATAGCTTTAATCAGAGATATAGAAGCTCAATAATGCTGTTAAGAATTATCTGTTAATTTGAATAATTTTTTGAACTAGTTTAAGCATAATTTTATAACAATGAATACAGAGAAATAATTAAAGTATCTGTTGAATTAGTTGATATAATGAAAATAAATATGAAAAATTTATTTCCTAGTTAAGGATCATTAATAAGAGTTGTAGAAAATTTTGGAGAAACAACAGAACAAGTTTGGTATTTTTAATGACACTGATAGGGGATAAGTGAATAGTAAAGTGAACAGCTAATTAACTCATAAAATTATGAAATTTTTTGGAGATGGTAAGTATGACATGGAGAATATTTTGGTATAAAATTCCAAGTAAGATAAGTATCAGTAAGCAAATTTACTTAATTCCTGAGTTTAATTCAATTCGGGACTAAGTAATGACGCTTAACTGATAAATAATAGTATATAAAAAATCTTGGAAAAATGGATCTGAGAACGAAGATGAGTCATAAAATTTTCTCTAATACTTATGGATACGTAAAAATTTAACTTTGAAAGATTAAAATATATTTAATTCAATCAAAAATTTTAACTATTCCACCATTTTTCACTTGGCCACTTTTTCTACACAAATCATGATTATTATTTGAACATTTTTGCTTCATCTTTCTCTCGGTTCCAGACCACAAACAAAGATATAGGGACAAAACATAGGCATAGGGACGGCAAGAGAAAAGAAAAAGGAAGAAAAAAAGTGTCTACCTACTCCATTTCCTTTTTTTTTTATTCTTATCATTCTTGACTTGTGTTGCTGTCCAAGTCTCTAGATTTATTTACCACTTTCTAACTTTTTCTCCACAATTCCTACGGCAAAAACAAAAGTAAGAAGATCCAAAATTCAGTAACAGAACTGTGAGCAAGAGAAAGGAAAAGAGAAGAGAAATAAGAAGCAAAAACAAGAGGAAAAAACAAGGAAATTCAAAGGAGCAAGGCTAAGGGTGAGGTAGGGGGTTATATCATTAAACTGTTCCTCTTTTCTATTAATTTTTAGATTTGTTTGTGACCCTCATGTACGGCCAAAACAGATTGTTTGTGGATGATTTTCCATTGATTTTTGACTTAGAAATTATGAAGTTGGCTCTTGATGTCCAAGTGTTCACACTTGGTTGTTGAATTTATTAGTTAGTGACTTTCTTTACTTGCTATTGATGTCACGGTTGAATCCATGCAAAGCTTATTATTTTTATTGACTTTGAAAACTTGTCTTGGTTTCAATTAAACAAAAGAGTGTGTGTGTGCACTTTAATTTTCAACAAAGGTTGTTATATGTGTGAAACCGTGTGTGTGTGCTTTGGGATTTTATAAAGGATGTTGTGTGAGAGAACTCATACTTAGTAAACCATGTGTGTGTGCCTTGATTTTCTATAAAAAATTGCTCAATCGTGTGTGTGTGCTATTATGTGTTTTAATGTTTGATTTTCTATAAAAGTTACTCAACCATGTGTGCTTTGAATTTCTTTGATTGTGGTTGAAGTGTCATGGCCAAACCATGACTAAGTAGGATAAATTATAGTCTTTGTGGCCTTTGTTATCTTTTGTGAATTGATTTTGTAGTTTATATGTATTAGAAAGGCTCACGGCCTAAACTTGAAGGTGTAGGAATATCTTTGTTACAATGTGTTACATAACTTGTATATGACTACCTATGCTTGTTAAGGTATACTTAAATCACTAAGGATTTATGGAGAAGACTTGGTACTTGTAAAGGCCATATAGGCTGAAACGGAATTAAAAGAGATATGGTAATCTCCATATAGCATTTTAACATGTAAGTGATTGAATTGTGTTTGTATGGAAATTTTTGAATAACCGTTTGTGTATTAAATAAGTTTAGAATTATGAAATGTGATGATGAACTCTAGTGGTATTGTTCATTGATTTATCAAGTTGAGCTTTTATTTGAAATGGTAGTGCTCCTTGAATACTCAATGAGCTAGAATGGAATTTGCATTGTAAATTGTAAATATGAGAATATGCTCCCTTATTTCTTTAAGGTTGAGCTTGGATTTGAATTTGAAATTTGCATTGCTACCTTATGTCATTAAAGTTGATCTAGTATTTGAAAATTGTAATTTGAGAATATAATATTGTACTTTGGTTATGTACTAAAGAATTTATTACTCCTTGAATTATCAAGTTAAATTTGAATTTGAAATTGTGAATTAAGAATATGCTCCCTAGAATTAAAAGGTTGAGCTAGAATGATGTATTGATTGGAAGTATGAATAATCAGTGCTCAAAGAATCAGAAATGGAAATTGAATTGAGAATGAGAATTGGGGCAATTATCCTTGAATAGGAAGGTAATTGTCTATGCTTTCCCACTTAGTATCCTTCAGTATATGTGAACCATTAGTTTACTTAGTATAGTGGATTCAGAGATGATCCTGTATGAGGGCACAATATTCGAGATTTCATTTGAACCATGGAGATGACCTCTCGTGAGGAAGGGGGATCCTGTGTTCTGGTATAAATTTTCACAGTATTAGTATCGATATCGGTATTAGTATCAGTATATTCCTCACGTATTAATTCCCTTATAGAATACTAGTGGTAGTGTGAGACCCTGAATCACTCCCTACCATGAATATATAGAACCCGAGCTATGTGAGGTGGCTCCCACCCTTGTGGTGCTTGAGATATGGGTTCTGTGGGATAGCGAGTAATTGGAATGAGTATTGAGATTTGAATTGTATTTGTATGTCATGATATGACTTGAAAGTGTATCTGAATATTTGAATGAGATTAGTACTACAGAATTGGTATTTGGAAACAAATTTCTGGAAGTTATTTGTGATTGAAATTTGTATTGAATTTGAACATGAATGTTTGTATGCTTGGTACATTATGAATACGAATAATTGTACGAAATTGATATCATGGTAGTTGTGTTTAGTACAATCACTAGAATTACATATGTTTGGAATTTGTATTGCTGATAAAGAATATTTTTGAAAATTATTAAATGGAATTTGTTTCGAGAAGAGAAGGGATCAGATTTGGCATTTTGCCACCCTTCTATATATATATATATATATACATATATACATATATATTTAAATTGAATTTCAAAGAAATGTATTTTTCCCTAAAACAGCTGGAATTATTGTGATGCCACGTATTTCAAAATAGTATCTACTGAGAATTAGTATTCTCACCCCATTATATGTATGTATTCCATGATAATTCCAGGTTCAGTATTTGCAGCGCAATGGCATGGACAAAGGAAGATATTTGTTTTGGATTTAGATTTTGTATAATGAACGTATGAAAAAAAAATGCCTTGAGGGCATATGACATGTAATTGTACTATAATGTATATTTTGTATAGACATCCTTCAGTACATGTATATTATCTCACTCGCACAAGCTCATATTTTCATATATTAAAGAAAAATATATTCAAATTTTTTTGTGGTAAAATTTTAAGTGAGACATTGATACTCTTTTTAATCTTGTGGGAAATACCACTAGCCACCTTTAAGCCCCCTTGAATTATAAGATTCAATATATGGACACTACACCTCACATAGAAAAATTCACCATCACTCAACACACTATTTTGAAAAGACAATTGCTTAATCTTTATATCTTGCATATTATCATCGACACTAGCATTGACTGAAGTAATAGAAAATATTCTTCTATCTATTCCTCAATCTTTTAAGCAATTAAACACTATTTGTACCTAATCAAACCCTATATATAGGGCCTCCTTTTTACAAAAAATCAAATACAAACTAACCAAATTTTTTAAAATACTCAAGAATAACTTGCCTAGTTATATTATTCCAGGAAATGTAAATCTTGCGAATGTAATATGAAATCTTAAAATAAACGCCCCCATATTATTTGTCAAATTATATTCCTTTCACTATATTAATACTCCAACTTGATTTTTTTTAAAGAATAAATTATAAGATTGAGCTTAAATTTTGTTGTGGTAATATGAAGATCATTTAGTAATTAATAATAAGTGAGTTTTTTTAATATACTTAACAATGCTATTTTTTTTTTACCATAAACTGAAATTCATTTAAACAAAAGTCTAGTAGCAGTTAACCTCAAGGGGTTGACTTAGCGGTAGACGAGTACATGATGTGTGGGTAAGCGCATGGTCACAAGTTTGAATTTCAGTTACACCAATTTTTTGCAGTAAGGCCACAAGGAATATCCTTGTGGATCTCCTAGTCATGTCATGGATGAATTGCCTTTGACCGGGTCGGTGAGATAGATTAGTTGAGGTGTGCGTAAGTTTGCCTAGATACCACATGACCACAATACCAAAAATAAAAAAAGCCTAGTGGCATTTACAATTCCAGTAAAAAATAATAAATTTATTAAGATAAGAAAATGGATACAATCTTTAACATCTTTGACCAAGGCTAACCTATGATTTGTAGCTTTGTTCTTGGTCTGTAGACTATCGATGGTGGTGCATCTTTCACAATGGAGACTGACTTATAACGTGCTGTCTTATGAAGAGAGTATCATGTATATTATCTAAGTAGATTTAAAAGTTTTACTGCTCTATATGGCCAAAGCATGAGATCTATTTGAAGAAACCAAAACTAAATGTTTCAGATATACCATATCACAAGGCAGATATGAGAAACTACCAAACTATTTATATTCCAAAAATATTAGATCTAAAAGATTTTGATAATTTTATTGAAAAACTACTGCAAAAACAAAATAAAAGAAGAAAGAAAATGTAGAGCGTTGCTGTCAAATGATAGGGGCAGTAGTCCCATTAGAGAAACACCTAAAGTAAGAAATCAAAGCACCATAAATGTGAAAAAGAGCACCATAAAGGGAGGAGAGGAATTAATTTTCTTAACAGTTTTAAATTATTCTTTAGTCAAAAGACAAAAAATGAGTTGAAGTGTAATTTATGATCAACTTTAGAGTTTATTTTCATTTTAATGAAACTCAATATAATGAGATGTAATTTAGTTCAAATTTATTTTTCTAGTGGGAAGGGTCACCATAATAGCTTGCTATTGGGCCTTCATTTTATTATTATTTTTTTAAAAAGTTCAAAACAACACTATTTGAGTATTTTAGAGCTTGAATATAAAAAAGATTGGATTGGATCGTCCAACTACGTGGAATGGACAAGGTTAATCAACTCCACAGAATTAGTTCTTTTAAAGTAAGGGATGCACTTTAGATAATAAAGTGCATGATTGTAATTATTGATGAAAAAATTAAGGGAATGAATTATTAGACATGTTTGATCTGTTAGGCAGGTGCATATATCTTATAAAATTTTAAATCTTTGATTTTTTCATTAATAGTTACGATCTTATAATTTATCTTCTAAAGTGTACTCTTAACCTTAAAGGAGCCAAATCCCAATTCTACTCATTTAAAATTAATTAATTAGTTAGTTTTCTTTTTTTAACTAATTTTAACCATAATGGTTTATATAGTGACCAAAATTAACGAGGTGATTGGTTAGTGATCCAACTAATTTAATGGCAAGTCTAATATGATCTTACGAATAATGTTGAAAAGAAATTTACAAAAAAAATAAAATGCGTTAGTTTTGTGTAAAAAAAAATCAGTTTTTAAATATAAAATGTTTGGTAATTATTTGAATTTTTAAAAATTGATTCTCATTTAAACTAATATTGAGATAAAATTGATTCTTAAAAATATCATTTTAAAGTAGATTTTTTTAATCTAACTTTTTCTCACATGCTCTCTCATACTTTATCTTGGTGACATCTCTCTCATCACCGTAAAAGAATTCTCTCTCATCTTTTGATTCTTTTATTTCTCTTTTATGTTTTGTTTTTATTTCAATATTTAAATTTTAAATTTTATAATTTATTTAAAATAAAATTTAACTAAATTAAAAATAAATTTAAAGTGATTAAAAACTGAATTTATCTATTTAATTTATCTTACACATTTTAAAATCAATTTTGAGAATGACAAGCTACCCCTTTAAGGTAAAAAGACAATAAAGAAACAATATGCTAAAGAGACAATGAATAAGAAAGAAAAATACTTAATAAAGAGACAATATGCCATGAGTCTTCCAACGTAAGAGTGCTCAATGCTCAGGAAATAAACATCTGTGCAAGAAGGGAAAAAAAGGTTAAACAATGAGGGAGCTGAGCACGTTGAATTCTCACCCTTTGTCATTGATATTTGGGCATCGACCACTGTCCCGATAAAGAAGATATTATTCTGATGAATAATTATCATATCACGCTAAAAATCTTATACTTTTTTATATTATTTTTTATATTAATTAATAAAGTATAAATTTATAATTAATAATATATATTGGTTAATTAATAAAAATTATGTGTATTAATTAATTAATAAGATATTCATTAATTAATTTTATATATAATTAATCATAAATTTATATTTTATTAATAGTATAAAAATAATATAAAAAAATTAAAATTAAAATTTTATAAATTTTAATTAATAATATTTATATATATTTAAATTTATACATAATTAAATAAAAAAAATAACCAATGAATTTATTGTAATGTGACATGAGTGTAAAAATTGATATAAAATAAAAAAAATGGAATAAGAATATTAGAGTTGTATTATACGATATGATATTATGATTGTTGTTTGCGAGTGTGATGCTAGTGCCATGTCAAAGTCACCCGTCATGCCAAAGCTCCACTTCCTTATTCCACCCAGTTGAACCCGATGGCTTACAATAAATACGATGGAGTCCCCCACACCCAAAAAATGGCATCCATTGTTGCATCTTTCGCCGCTACTTCTACTTCATTTCTTGCTTCCTCTTCCTCCTCCTCTTCTCTCTTTCTCACCACACTAAGGTCCACGTCACCCTTTTGTCTTTCTTTCTCTGCTTTCCCTCTGCGTCTTCGCCACACAACACGCAAGCTCATGGCTCACACTCTCGCTCGTGCCACTCTCGGCCTCACTCACCCTGCCAACACCGAAACCCCCAAGGTCCCTTAAAACCCCTCTCTTCTATTACTTTGTTTTCTGGATTCTTCTATGGCCATTTGAATTAACACCGACTGACATGTCTACTTTATGTTTGTTAAAATTCTTATAAAACTGGAAGATCTCTTTTGCGGCGAAGGAGGTTGACGTGACCGAATGGAAAGGAGACATACTCGCGGTTGGCGTTACGGAGAAGGACTTAGTGAGAAACGCTGAATCGAAATTCGAGAACGCGATTTTGAACGAGCTGGACTCCAAGTTGGGTGGTTTATTAGCGGAAGCTTCTTCGGAAGAGGATTTTACTGGGAAAGTTGGCCAGTCGACGGTTCTCAGAGTTGCGGTGGGACTTGGATCCAAGAGGGTTGGATTGATTGGGCTGGGACAATCGGCTTCGAATTTCGCGGCTTTTAAGGCCTTTGGTGAGGCCGTTGCGGCCGCCGCAAAGTCTGCTCAGGCGACCGATGCTGCCGTCGTTCTTGCCTCTTCTGAAGGACTATCGTCAGAATCGAAGCTTAACACCGCGTCTGCAATCGCGTCTGGTATTTGTTTTAGGAAAAAATATTATTGCACACAAACAAAATTTTTTTACACCAGTTAATGATGTGTTAAAAATTGGTTAATAAAGTATATCGATTTGGTTAATCGACTGATAACATGTTTTCAAAAAGTTGTTGATGCTGTTAACCAATTTTTAACACATCGGGTATTTGTCTGCAATTTTCGGTGTGCAAATAGTAGCACTGATAGTTTTATCAGTTCTTATATATGCACACCAAATTTTTTACAAATTTTTGGTGAATAATGTACCCCATTTTGATGTACAAATTTTTAGTCCATTAACCAAAATTTTGTACATCACTTGTGCAAATAACATTTTTGTTGTTTTATTTTATATATATATATATGTGTGTGTGTGTGTGTGAGAGAGAGAGAGAGAGAGAGAGAGAGAGAGTGAGTGAGTGTGTGTGCAAGCTTGTGATGTTTATAAATTACGATTGAGGATTTGAGGTGTGTGCTTGAACTGTGCTAGGGGCTGTGCTGGGAACATTTGAAGATAATAGGTACAAGTCAGAGTCTAAGAAACCAGCGCTTAGATCAGTTGACATTATTGGTCTTGGAAAAGGACCTGAATTGGAGAAGAAACTTAAGTATGTAGGAGATGTTTCTTCTGGAGTCGTTTTCGGAAGGGAGCTTGTAAATTCTCCAGCTAATGTGCTCACGCCAGGTTCATACGAAACTTTAAATTGTGTTTATATATGATAATAATGATATATATTGTTCTTTAAATTGTGTTTATATATGATAATAATGACATATATTGTTCCTAGGTTAATTTAATTGTTTTATTGCCTTAATAGATCTGGGTTATACTTATACAGATACATTTCTGAGAATTTTATCTGTCCTTGATGAATTGTTCACCTCAGGGGTATTGGCAGAAGAGGCATCTAAGATTGCTTCAACATATAGTGATGTTTTTACTGCCAAAATATTAGATGCTGAGAAGTGTAAGGAATTGAAAATGGGCTCCTATCTGGGTGTTGCTGCAGCCTCAGCAAATCCTCCTCATTTTATCCATCTGGTTTATAAACCACCAAGTGGACCTGTCAACGTCAAGTTGGCATTAGTTGGAAAAGGTTTGACTTTTGACAGGTAATTAACTTAACTATGCCACTTTCTATTTTAGCTAAAACTAAAAAATAGAGTGATCAATATGAAGTGATATTTTGCCTTGTGTGTTATCCAAGGTGTTGATTTTGAGATTATAACTTTTATTGGTTATGCAGTTAAAAAATTAATGAATTTGTTGGTAGATATCGTTGATATAAGTTCCTAAGTAGATTGCTTCATTGTCTTCTTTCTATACAAATTGCCATCGTGATATATAATGTATATTCTGTTTTTTATATACTGTTGTGAAACTTTGCCAGTTCAGGAATGTTTTTTCATTGGGGAAATAGCACATACACACTGTGATATATTATCTCCATTGCATTTCTCCTCCTGAATTATCAATTAGCAATATAGCATATTCCGCCCTAATCTATCATGAATCATCCCATTACCAATAGTCCCCTGATGTTATAATTGCATGTAAAATAGTTGCTCTTCTCCTTGTGTGAAAGGAAAAGAACTTATCCACTTTATCACCCTTAATTTGGGAGTTATTGTCAAGGGAAAATTTGTAATTCTACTTGCTTTTCCAATCTAAAGAGTCATATGAGGTCATGTGATGGTTGTTTCCATTACAATTTAATAATTTGTGGGCAATTTGACGGGTTGGGGGCTATCAGTAATAGGATGACAGAACAAGGTGGAATGAGCTGAAATTGGTAGTTAGGGGGGGAAGTTCTATCGGAGTGATAGATCAGGGTGGGTAAGTAAGTGCAATTTATCCTTTTTCTTTTGTTGTTTTGATATAATTTAGCAGCTTATAATTTTCTTTTGTTCTTATTTTTGTATTATTTTATTTGCATGTTATTAGTGGTGGCTACAACATCAAGACAGGACCTGGCTGTTTGATTGAACTCATGAAATTTGATATGGGTGGTTCTGCTGCAGTTTTTGGAGCAGCAAAAGCTCTTGGTCAAATCAAACCTCTTGGAGTAGAGGTCAGACATTTATGTCATTGTTCATGTCTTTTTCCTTTTCAAGGAATAACATTTGAATTGATTGATTTGCGCATAACTTCTGTTATCCTTCTAACTTTCGAAGTTATGTTAAAAGACTTTGCTTAGGGGCTAGTTGGTGGTGGGTTCATATGTATAAGAACGAGAGGAAATTTTTCTCTTATTTTAAATGTTTCATAGTTGAACTATTGAATGTGAATTGGGTGGCTACTTTCCTTTGGAATAATTTGTTTGGAGTTCTTGGATCAGTTTCTCTTGATGCCTTTTAAAGGTTTTGCTAAGAAAATGGATGCCAAAATTTTGCGGTAGAGAGTAGTAAGTAGTTTATGCAGTTTTTTTGTATTTGGTTGTAGTGGAATGCCTGTGTTGTCTAGGGCTTCTCTTTACCCCTGCATATGTTATGGGATAGGATTGTGCTTATAGCTTCTCTTTGTTATTCTATTGATGGATTTTTTTTTTTTTTTTTTTTTTTGGGGGGGGGGGGTCTCTGTTTCTGATTTGCAATAAGATTGGCCAGCTTTATTGCAGTTTTGAGACTCTCTCTCTCTCTCTCTCTCTTTCTCTCTCTCTCTCTCGGAAGATATTTTATCCTTCTCCTACTTGTGCCTCTTCTCTGTTCTCCCTAATATAATTTCTTCTTTTGACCCAAGAGAAAAGCATTTTATATCCAAGTTTTAAAGTCCTGTATGTGCAGGTTCATTTTGTAGTTGCTGCTTGTGAGAATATGATAAGTGGAACAGGTATGAGGCCTGGAGACATTGTCACAGCTTCAAATGGAAAGACTATAGAGGTGAGGATTTATTTGGTTCATGATTTTTATTTGTACATGTAACTTCAACTTATTGTATATGGTCTTGACACAGTGCTGGGTGGATTTTGATTCTTTTTTAACCATTAATATGCAATCTTTTCATTTTTTGTATGAAAACATATGATGTGGTCCAATTTGTTTCTTATATTGAGTCTTAATCTTGTTTTATGGTTAAGTATATCCATGTTGTTGGTGGATAGACTTAATATTGTTGACATATTTTTTGTTAAAAGCCAAAAAATGTGGGCATAGGCCCCCCTTGTATTACCAAAAAAATCCACAAAATTGTAATCCGTGTTCCTTGAATGTTTTATTAATTTTTGTTTGGGGGTAAAATGTTTTATTAAAATGAAATGTATCAGTTAACAATGGCAATTTAGTAGGTCTGGATAAGACCTGACCCAACCTGATTTTATCCAGCTATGAATGGTGGATAAGGATACTCGCACCCGATCTGACCTGATTATATACACACCAGGTCAGGCCAGGGCAGTCAATCGCACCAAATTGCGGCGGAGCATTGCGTTGCATTGCGTTGCATTGCGTAGGTCTGCTGCTCCAAAACTCCGTTCATGTCGCGTTTTGGTGTCGCGGAGTGAATTGCGTTTGAGTCGCGGCCTGAATTACGGCTGCAATGATTTTGCAGAGATTGAAACTCTGTTTTATTTCTTTTTAAATGAAATTCCTTTTTTACCGTCACTTAAGCTTACAAAGTCTCTATTTTGCCCAAGTCTCTCTTTTGCCCTCACTTAAACACACCTTCTTGAACCCATCAACTAATTTTTAAGGTTTGCAGCAGCTCTCCCCAAACAGAGTAGCCTGTGCTCTTTCTTGCACAAACCCATCGCACGCAAAGAGGCAAGAAGATATCTCAGCCTTCTGTCCTCTCAAAGGATGCTCTGTTTCACACCTGTTTAACAGCCCTGTGTCCTCACAAAGGCGGCTCTGTTTCGCACTTCCTTACTCTGTTTCAGCAAGTTCCCAGCGCTCACGCAGTGCGTGCGCACTTCCCAGCCGCTGCACTCATCTATTTGCACTTTCTCAGCCTGTTTCAGACTTTCCGGCCAAGCCCATCTATGTTTTGCTGCTTCTCCAGCCTCCAGCCTCCATTAACCATATGTCATCATCACTGATATTGACTTATTGTTACTATTTATGCCTTTATTAATGATGATTGTGTCTTTTAAGCTATAACTTCAAAGTATTAATGATGAATATATCTCAAGTTTTGAGTAATTTTTGAGTTTTGATCATCTATTATGTGTACTAGAAATTATTTTGTTGTCCTTGCTATCTTCAATGTAGCGGTCATCCCGCTAAGTGCTATACCGCTATAACGGATTTGGGGTTGGCCGCTCCATGTTGCTATTTGGGATTGACTACCTTGGGTTAGGCTGGATTTGACCTATGTATTCACTTTCTTCATTCTCTCCCACATTTGCCACTCCCCTTAAACAGTGCCATTTCATGAACTAGATCTTGTACTTCACTACCGTCGTGAAATTCACCCATAAATACACCTTTCCGACCACCATTGTTGTCTGGTTAACGCTTCCGCATGCCTCAACGGAGCCCCACTTCTTCACTGTCTTCTAGTGCCCTTGGTAGAACCCCTCCACTGGTCCTATTAGCGTCCACATAGATCCCAAAGGCGAGGTGGATGGCGTTGAGTCGGATCCCAAAGGCGGGGACAACAGTGGTGTTGGGGTGGCGAGCTTGAGCATGCCAAGACTGTCTTGAGCAAGAGTGTGAGCCCAGAGCTTGCATGTTGGGTGGCGCAAAGTCAGAGAAAGAGTGAAAGACGCAAGGTTGATGTTGACCTGATTATGTCTTGTGAGAAAGAGAGAAGAGGAAGAAGCAAGAAATGAAGGAGAAGTAGAAGAAGCGGCAAAGAGAATGCAGCGATGGATGTAGCATTTGGGTTTATCGGTGGATCGGTGCAGACGCTCAGTCAAAGGAACTAGGTGGTGAGGCCTAGAGTGATGATGGATCTGAGACAATAGGTGCAGGTGTGCAGTAGTTGCCAAATTCCGCCACCATCGATGGTGGGTGGCTAGGTCCAAGCAGTGGAATGGAATGGAGTTGCTGGAAGATTGAAATCAAAATAATCGAGCCTCCATATGATCCGAATATCCACCGGGCTTTTAGCAACCCGACCCGACCTGATCAAGAGTTATTCCCGTATCAGAAATTATCTGATCCACCAAATTGAAATGGGGTGGGTCACCCGACCCATTGCCATCACTAGTGTTAGTTGGAAAGTTTCCCCGTAATAATTTCTTTTGTTTTGGGATGAAAACTCTGATATAATCTCGTATGTGGTCAATGTTGCCTAACATCTGTTGCCTGATGGATTTGTTCTATATTGACTCAATTCCAATCATTGAGTAAGGAATTGGGGTCCTTTGGGCAAGGGAGGAAGCAAACCCTGAAGTTTTGTATTGTCTCTACATTTTCTCTCCTCTTTCCATTTCAGTTACTTTTCATTACTGTTCTTGTAAATTCTAGGTTGGATCCCCAGTTTTTCTGTAATAAAAAAGGAGGTTCCTATCAATTGGTATAAGAGCTCTCAATCTTGGGAGCCCTAGACAGTTCAGACTAGAATGGAAAACAAGAGGGAGCGATTTGATATTCTGCTGGATAAAATGGAGGGGCACATTCTGGGTCATCAAAGGAGATTAGAGATTCTAGTGTTTGAGGGAGATGAAGCTTATTGTTGGCTGATCAACATCGAGTAATATTTTGATGAGATGAGAACACCGGAACTGGAGAAGCTACCAAGGGCTGTGAAGGCTATGAGATGTTGTGGTCTCAGCTGGTGGCTATGGTGGAAATTACACAACCCTCAGGTGACTTGGGTAGCCTTCAGGAAGGTGATGCTCAAGTGATTCCAGCCTGAGTACGACCTAGATTTACTGATTTTTGTCGGGTATGAGGAACCGGAACCAGAAGTAAGAACGGAATCATGTGTGTCAAGAGATGGGAGTGAAGAGACCATCTGCAATGTTCTTGGCATGGCTATTCTAAAATCAGAGACAGAGCAGGAAGAGGAATTCCAGAACGAGATCACTACTATGAAGGAAGTCCTTCCTTTGGGCCGCATGATCAAAGCCCAAACAGAGCTCCAAGTCTCAAGTGGGTTTTCACCATGCTGGGAGAACCTGGACTTGCGTCCTTTCGCAGCAGTCGGAGGGTCGCTCACCACCATGCAGTCGCATCCCTTCATAGGTGAAGGGTAGAATGGGAAATTCACCAGTTGAAACCCTTTCTTGACCTAATGGGCCAGGCCCAAATCAGTGCTGACAATTGGGTTTATGAGAAAAAGGGGAGAAAGTAGACCCCAAAAAAATAAAGAAAAAGGAGAGAAAAGTAATGGCCCAAACTGTTAAGGAAAATAGCATGGCCTCTGGGAAAAATGGGCCTGATTCAAGAGTTGGAAGTCTTTCAGAAACCACACAGGCTACTAGAAACATCATAGTGGGCCTTGGGTCATGACCCAATGTGCAAACTAAACTTGAAAGGAGTAAATCAGCAATGGGGATTGGGATAAAGGGTGAGTCTTATTCAAAAATGTAAGATCGACCTCCAGACCTAATGAAACCAGCCCACTTATTTGAAGAAAAGAAAGGAAATATAGGGGAAACAAAAGCAGCAGAGGCTGGAGCAATAGCCATTCAAATCTATGAACTCCATACAGTTCTTGGACAACATGTGGTACCGCACAAGGAATTTCAACGCCATGAATCTAACGGGTTTTTCTTATACTTTGAACCGTGTATATCATACCAGTAGAAGGTGGTGTTGCATCTGCATTTAGAAAACCTGAAGAAGTGAAGTTTGAAAACCTGAAATTGAAGCTGCCTGTTTCAGAAACAGAGACAGTCCATGTAATTCTATTCGACTCAGGAGGGACCTCTGTTGTACTTGGGGTTAGACACCCTTTAAAAAGTGAAGGAGTATATGAAGCAGTGGGGACGTCACTAGATCAGATTTCAATTGCAAGAATTCTTCATCAGGTTTTGTTATCTAGTGATTGCCATATTGGAAGAGCTGGTAATATGCTATTTGTGGCTTCTGTTGGAGATGCAGGGGACTTTGTTCCTTGCTGTTTTTTGTTGTGGGAATTGGCAAGGGTCAATGGGGCCCTAGTGAAAGCTCTTGTGCTTCAAGCGTTTCTTGGTCATTATGCTTCAAGCAATGGGACCCCAGTGGGAGTTTGCTTTCAGCTGTTATAGGACCCTCACTAAACCCTCACCTTGAGGACTAGGTGAATCCTTTTTTTGAGTGGGGGGGCATTGTTATGTACCCCACGTTTTACGAGAATTAAGGAAAATAAAATGGGCAATAAAGGGAATTTACCTAAGAGGGTTATGGAAAATGAACAAGCAGTTAGTGGGAGTGAAGAGAGTAAAGAGGGAGCAGCAAGGAGCATTTACAGTTAGTGGGAACGGAGAAAATAAAGAGGGGCAGCACTTAGCATTTATCTAAGAGGGTTATGACAAATGGATAGGCAGTGAGTAGAGAGAATAAATAGGGAAGTGGAGGAGGGGAGAAGGCTTCCAATCATTGAGTAAGGAACTGGGGGCTTTTGGGCAAGGGAGGAAGCAGACCCTCAAAGTTCTGCGTTGTCTCCACATTTTCTCTCCTCTTTCCAATTCAATTACTTTCCATTACTGTTCTTGTAAGTTCTGGGTTGGGTTCCCAGTTTTTTTGTAATAAAAAAGGTGGTTCCTATCAATATATAATAATTAAACTTCAATTTATGGATTTTCCAATCATACCCTTAAAATAATTGTTTCATAATTTCATACTGACATGTACTTGAAATAAATCTTTAAAATTAAGTTTTAGATGTAATTATGAATCATGATACAATTTCATTAGATTATGATGTTGGTCACATGGTAGTCTGCACTGCTTGTCGAGACTTGGTGTATCTCACATATCTTTTCATATTAATTGGTCCAAATTGCACTGTCAGTGTGCAGGGTTTATTAGGTTGAATAGACCAAGAGATATTTCAGCTGTTTTTTTTTTTCTTATATATATTGACTCAAGATATTTCAGTTGTTTTTATTTTTTGAAATTGTCTCAAGATATTTTATGTTTTTTTGTCAAACTTTTGGAATCATTCTTAGTGTATAACTGCAAAGCCACACTAATACATAAATACATTTTATACAACTGAAAGTCGATGATTTCAAGTTTTGGCCTCAGATCTATATAATGGCAGAAGTATAATACTTGGCCTTGTTTATTTGTTAGGTATAAAATATGACATTGGCTCAAACTCTTGTGTGTAGGTTAACAACACAGATGCTGAGGGTAGGCTTACCTTGGCAGATGCTCTGGTATATGCTTGTAACCAAGGTGTTGAAAAGGTATGCAACTATGCATCTGAATCTTTCTAATACAACAACAACAATAACAATTAAACCTTTTCCCACTACGTGGGGTTGGCTACGTGACTAATATTTCCATAAATTATAACAGTTTGGCTTAACATTTAATATTGCATGTTTGATAGATCTGGTCATTAATTATTTCATTTCTAATAAGATTTAGAGAAATGTTAGAACCATTCCAAATTGTCCTGCTGAACTAAAATTCAATTATTTGATTAATATATAGCAATTTCATTGTTAAAATACCTGTGGAGTTCTAGTTCAGTTCTGTATAAAAAGATTTGCAGAACAAGTAGCGACTTTGGGAATTTTATGTTTACAAACATCTAGTGCCTCTGTCATCATTGTATTTTGGATTTTGTAATCGTTTCAAACAAACTTAAAACTTGTTAGGTGTATGGTTTGGTTTTAGAACACTGCTAACAGGTTGATCAACTGTTCTTCAGATAGTTGACCTGGCAACGTTAACTGGGGCCTGTATAGTTGCTCTTGGACCTTCAATTGCGGGTAATTATAAACTTAAAAATTGTAGTATTATGTATGGATTTTGAATGACCATGTACCAATATTTGTTTGTGAAAGTAAAAGAAAAAGGCCCAATATATAATTGGCATTTGGCACTGAAAATTGTAATGTTTGGCCAAAGAGAAGAGATAAGCTCTGGGAGAGGCAGGACCTGAAAAAGACATCGTGAAAGTCTCCACACGGTGGCTTTTCAACTATTGGCACTTACATTCTCATTAAGTTGCTGAACTCATGCAATTATTTATTTATTATCAACTGATTACTAACACTGACTATTGTTTTTAAAGGTGTGTTTACACCCAGTGATGACCTGGCAAAAGAAATTTTTGATGCTTCTGAAGTGAGTGGGGAGAAACTATGGAGGATGCCATTGGAAGAAAGTTACTGGGAGTCAATGAAATCAGGAGTAGCTGATATGGTGAACACTGGTGGTCGACAAGGTGGTGCTATTACCGCTGCTCTTTTCTTAAAGCAGGTATATGCTTAATAAATCATTTTATTGTTTTAGCTTTTCTCCTTAATTTAATGGTCTGTTGCTACCAAGGAGTGGTAATAATATCTGAATGCGATACCCCTTTTCTACAAATGATTGTGTGCCACTGCTACTTGTTAGTAGCAGTGTTGCTCATGAAGTGGGTTGGATGGTATGCGGACTACTTGATTTGGAGTGAAAAATTCATGTAGAAAGTATTTTTTACAGAACTTATTGGGAGGAAAAACAGCTGCTTTGTAAATGCGGACAATGTGTGCTTCTTAGTTGCCTGGCTTCTACTTGTAGTCTTGCACATGTATGTTAGGGTTGTCTAAAACAATTGTGCTTTTGCAGTTTGTTGATGAAAAGGTTCAATGGATGCATATTGACTTGGCTGGTCCAGTGTGGGATGAGAAGAAGAAATCTGCAACAGGATTTGGTGTTGCTACTTTAGTTGAATGGGTTTTGAGAAACGCTTCTTAGATGCAAACTGAAATCATGAAATCTTGTTACATCACAAGTGAATCATAGAGGATGAGATAAATGCATCTTGTGGTGTTTCTGGTTGGATGAGGTCAGTTATATGAATAAGTTATCTGAAGGGATAGAAAAGGTGGTGCCCTGAGGCATAGTTTTTAGACATATTTCAGCATATTCAAACTTTAAATGGTTAAATTAGCCTCTTATAGTCTGTTTTGTTAACATTTTATGCTTTGGTGATTCTAATTCTAGTGTCCAGTGTAAAATTATGGCCCTATTCTCGTGATTCTGATGTATGTTTAGAAGCATTACTTGGAAGCTGGGCAAATTGTCAGAGTCTTGGCTCTTGACCAATGACCTAATGGGAGGGAAATTCTTGCACCGAATATTTGGTCTATTGGATTGACCAAACAGTTACAGCCCTACATTTGACTCATGTCTGGGCTGCAATTTCATCCATGTTTGGTCTGTATGAACTGAGTCCGCAGGTGTTAATAGTAAGCTATAATGACCAGTAATAATGTTTAGGGATGCGCTATTTGCAGTGCTATCTGTGCTTTATGTGCTACACCATGAGTTTGACATGGTAATAATATTTATAGAGTGGCATGGCAGCACTAAGGGCAAAACACAGTCCAAGTTTTTCGAAACTCCCTTAACTACGTTCGTTGCCACTGTCTGGCTGTATTGGTGGCCTCTAATGTCACCGTTAGCTTCTAGTTCGTCTGTTGGAGCTTATGTGTCCTCCGATTAGGTGAAATAAACATAACTCGTTATTTTCTCTTTCCCCTTGCTTTTTGCTTCTTGCTTGCTCACCCTCCTTTATTTCGCTTCTCTTTCTTCTATTCTCATGTTTGTTCTAGTTCGTCTGGTGGAGCTTGTGTGTCCTTCGATTAGGTGAAATAAACATAACTCGTTATTTTCTCTTTCGCCTTGCTTTTTGCTTCTTGCTTGCTCACCCTCCTTTATTCGCTTCTCTTTCTTCTATTCTCATGTTTGTTCTGTTCAATCCCTTGCTCTCCCTTTAGTCTGTTTTCTTTGTTCTATTTTTATGTTTATTTAACAACAATAATCAAGTTTTTTTTTCACTAAGTAGGGTCGGTTGCATAGATCAAACGATTTCATTATGTCTTATCATAAATTAAGTCTTTAGAAATGTTATTCAAATTTAATTTTTTTTAATCGTTTTACTTATAGTCTTTCTTGATCTTCTTTTACTTCTAGTTATTAGGTTATTTTTCATCAGATTTACTCTTCTTACAGGAGTTTTTAAAGGTCTTCTCTTTACATGTTTAAATTACCTATGACGAGATTTTCTCATCTTTTTCATAATAGGTGTTACTCTTATTTTTTTTTAATGCATTCATTCTTAATCTTATCTTGTCTTATATGGTCACACATCCAACATAACATTTTCATCTTCGCGACACTGATCTTATATTTTTGTTGATTTTTTACCGTTCAGTACTATATAATATCATGGGTCTTATAGCTGTGCAGTAAAATTTATTTTTAAGTTTGAGAGGCACTTTTTTATATTTATATGTTTGTTCAGTTAAAGATAATTATTTGTTCTTTCATGGATTACAGGCCCGTTTACATACAGCTCAAAATAGCTTTTCACAGCTTGTTTACTAATGTAAGGCTTTTCACAGTTTGTTAACCTATGAGCTTAAAGATAGGTTCTGCAGAAGCCGTCTGATGGAGCTTTTGGGACAGTTTGGATAAATAGCTCAAATAAGCATTTATATGAGAAGACCTTATGGTAAAATATTTGCCTTGTGTCAAAAACTACTTATAAATAAGTAATTTTGCATTTGGATGCATAATCACATAGGTACCTTCTGAGATCAGACCTTTTACCATAAGGTCTTGTATAAGTGTTTGTTTAAGTTTATTCAAATTGGACCAAAATCTCCTTCAGATAGCTTTTGCATAGCTTTAGAATCTAGAAGCTTATAAAAAAAGACCAAACGACACGTCATTTAGATAACAAAAGCCCTTACATTAGTAGACAAGGTCTTCGTGTATAAGTGTTTCTTTGGAATCTAGAAGCTTATAAAAAAAAGCGCAAATAACACGTCTTTTAGATAACAAAAGCCCGTACATTAGTAGACAAGCTATAAAATACTCTTTTGGGTTACATCCAAACGGGCCCATGTCTGGCTGTTGGGTTTAGTTCTTGTATTATCCACTTGTTGTGTAGTTTGCATGCTATGCTTTGCTGCGTGTGACATTGGATGAAGTTAGGGATGATCACAGGTTAGTTTGGTTTGGGTTTAATTGAAAATAAAATCCAAATCAATTGATCTTAATTGGGTTGGATCAGATCCGTTTTGTAAAATATTTATCTACTAACTCGAACGGATTGAGTCATCAGGTTTAGTCTTAAAAAAAAAAATCATTGAATACCGTTTGTTTAACCTAATTTCCCTCTTTGACTCACTCAGAAAAAAGCTGCCACCGCCACCTTGGTATTTTCTTCCCCCTCTGCCTCCTTCAGTCCTTCATCACAAGAGTGAATTCTAGTATGTATTTAAAAATGTTGTTGGTGGTGTAGTTGATTAAGACAGCCCCCTCGTGATAGACATTAACCAAGGTGTTGCCATAGATCAAGAACTTGAGCAGGTTTTCATTGGAGACACATCTTCCTCACAGCTAACATTCTTAACATCTCTGCCTCTCTATTTCGAAGAAGAAAACCCATCAAGTGGGTCTAAATGGAACTACCCAGATTTGCATATTTTTATTGAAGCCATGGTCGAAGCCTTTGGCCTCACTTTCACTTGGGCTGTTGAAATGGGTTGGCCAATTCATTTGATCGCCTAAATTATGAGTTGGGTCCTTTTTTTAGTGACCTATTTAAAAGCGAGTACTTTGACTCAGCTCATTTAACTCATGAGCAGTATTTCTAAAAACCGATTCAACCGGTCTCTGTGGATTGTTGGCTGGTTTTTAATTAAAAAGTTTTAATTATTTTTTTTTTAAAAGAGAAAAATGGTGAAACTTATATAATTATGCCATAATAGGATAGTATAGGAGATGAGGAGACTATAGTCATATACTTATATTATATATAAGGGGGAGAGTTGTACCTCCCCACTTATGTTTAAGCAATGTGGGATTATTTTATTTAAGAAAAGAGTTGCACCTCTTGTTCAAGCTCAAGTAATGTGGAATTATTTTTTATAAGAGAGGAGCACCTCCCTCAATAACAAATGTGAGACTTTGTTACCATCTAACATTTCATTTTTTTTAAAGCATTTACATTTTTTTTTCAAACAAAGTAACATATTACTCTTCTTTTGATAATAAAGCTAATATTGAAAGTTGAAATTTGGATTAAAACTCCATATTAGAAATTTGAACTTGACAAACTTGTTGTTTAATCTCTTTATTATATATATGTATATATATAATATAAGCAGTTCAACTATTGATTAAATCGGTTGAATTAGGGCTGTCAAAAAATTCATTAATTTTTAATTCATTCAATCAATCCATATTAAAATTAGTGCAATTCATCCAACTAAAATAATATATTTTATTGGATTGAATCTAATGGATTAAATTTAGTTATGGATACTTAATAATCCAACTAAAATATGCATTGAATATCGAACGGATATCCAATTAAAAATCAATTCAATGGATATCCAATGTATTTTATGTTTTCTTCTTTTTGGGTTCAAACAATTGAACACTTTCAAGTTCCCTTTTTTGGTTCAACACTCTAATTTTCGCTAAAGCCCAAAAGTCCATAGCACACAGCGTTGAGTCCTAAAATGTTTGAGCGTTGAGTCCTAAAATGTTTAGAGAGAAATTTTTTTTAAAGAAAAACATTTTTTAGAGAGAGAATAAAATTTTTTAGAGAGAGAAATATTTTTTAGAGAGAGAATAGAAATTTTTAGAGAGAGAATTTTTTTTAAAGAGAGAAACATTTTTTAGAGATAGATTTTTTTTTTAAATGAGTGGGTTAAATATTCATTCATCAAATCTATTAAAATGGATTAATAGATGGATTGAATATCCATCCATTAAATTGGGTCATGGATGGATTGGATGATATTAATCATTTTGTAATAAATCTTAAATGGATAAATGAATTATTTTGGATCTATTAATTATGATCTAATTCAAAATCAAACCAATCCATCCATTTGCTACCCCTAGGTTGAACCATAAGCCACTCACGTCATCGGTTCAACGACATGGTTCAGCTGATTTTAAAAACATTGCTCATGAGTTAAATAAGTCGTGTCAACTCGTTTAATCCACCTATGTGTTTGAAATGTTTATCGTTTGAGCTAGGTACGTATTTTCTCTATTTTATGTAAGTTTTGAGTATGAATGATTGACATTTAAAATACATAAGTTTAGACGTGAACTATGCGATGTATTTATTTGATGTTTGAGTTTATTGAAAGATAAATATAGGTGATTTATTTTTTATTTTTTAAAATTTCATTCAAACAAACTACCTATTTAAGCCTATATGTTTATGTTAAATGAGTTGGGCTAGTATTTTTTGTCAATCTCTTTAAATTTGAGAATTTTTAGCTTGATCCATTTAATCTACAAGTTAAAATAGGTCAGGTTTGTTACCAAGTGACTTCAAAACTCAAGAAGGGGGTGAATTGAGTATTTTAAAACTTTTCACAAACAAGCCCCATTTTAATTTTTTTTGAAGCTATTTTCTTGGAGTTGAATGAATTTATGACAATACACAAGCTTAAATAGAATAAATGAGTGGAAGAACAAGCAGCAAGTATGCAGAAAACAATAAATAAGCTTGAATGTAAAGAGATAAGGGTTGAAAAGATTTACACACAGAGATTTATACTAGTTCAATTACCCTTGTGATTTACGTCCAGTCCCTAAGATCATCCATCTAGGAGTTTCCACTATAATCAAGCTTTACAAGGTGCTTGATAAACCCTTTACAATAGTTAGTCTCTTCTTACACTTCAAGGATCATCCACCTCTTGTGTAGAAGCCTCTAAGTTTCTCAAGGAATCCTCCACCCTCTCAAAGTGTTTACAAATAGATTGATATGAATTTAGCTCACTCAAAGAGCAGATATACAAATTAAAGTTCAATAGGTATTAAAGAATCACACACTAAAGCTCAAAACAGGGGTTTATGAGAAATGAGAATTAAAACTCAAATTTAAAGCTCAAGAAGCTTGTTCAGATTGTTTTCTAACTTTCTTTAATGCTCAAACACTTGCATTTATAACCCAATGCTTTTAAGAGCCGTTGGAGGTAGTTGAGAGCATTAAATGCTAGAAACTAGCTGTCATTTTCGTTTCATGACACCCCAGATAACAGATTATTTGTTTCTGATAATAGATTATTGGTTTGTATAACAAATTATTGATTCGAATAACATATTATTGCTCACGAATAACAAATTATTGGTTTCACATAACAGATTATTCGTGTTATCAGAAAATACTGTTACACGCGAATAACAAGTTATTGTTAACCCATAATCGGTTAGGAGGTTTAAAAAATAGGAGACGTACTTCTGACTTTGCGAATAACCTATTATGTGTTAGTTATGGAAATCATCACCGAAGAAGGGGGTTAATTGGGTTATTACAAATTTGTTAAAACAACTTTGAGAAATTGTGCATTTTGATATTTTCAATCAACACATGCAGTGGAATAAGTTTAACAAGATACAATTATTGTAGATTACTCAAATACAACCTGGGATATAGGATGAATTAAACAAATAAGCTAGATATCAAGTTCAACTCAAGCATATGTAATTAAAGCACAAATGTAAAGACATAGAGTTGAGAAAAGCAAAAACAAGGAATTATCCTGGTTCAGCCACTAACCACTTGTCGCCTACATCCAGTTTTCAAGTGAACCACCCGAGATTTTTCACTAAACCTTCAAGCTTGAATAGGTGCTTGAAAACCTTTACGAAGTGGAGCACTTAACACACATTGGGATGCCTCACCCTTTGTGCTTGAGCCTCAAATTTAAGGGACACCTCACCCTTACAACTTTGAGGGATACCTCACGCTCTTTTACAGTTTACATAAAGTATAGATGAATTGAAACTCTCTCAAGAGTAGATAATACAAATTAAAACTCTATGGGTATCAAGGAATCACACACTTATAGCTCAAAAACAGAGGATTAGAGAAAGAGATAGTTAAACACGAATTTAATGTTCAAGGATGATTTTCATATTTTTCTCCAACATTTCTTTGATGCCCAAACACTTGTACTTATAGCCCAATGCATTTTAGAGCCATTTGTTGTGGTTAGGAGCATTAAATGCTCAAAATAGAGCTGTTGAGCATATGTTCTGGTTGCCCAGATAACCGGTTAAGATGTTTCTCCTAATTGGTTAGGAATCAAAAAACTGACTCCAAATTCGTCTCCTAACTAATTACAAGATGTTGCTAATCGGTTAGGGGCTTTAAGTTTTGACTTATGACATTTAGAATAACTGGTTAGGAGCTTTAATTTTTGGCTCCTGTGATTTACGAAAATCGGTTAGGAAATATGTCTAATCGGTTAGGAGCTTGAAAGAAAACATGAAAAACACTCCTAACTTTTACACTAACCAATTAGGTGATTTGCCTAATCGGTTAGGAGCTTTAAAAACATGAAAAACGCTCCTGACATGGTGAATAATCGGTTGTGGAAAATCCATAATCTGTTATTGTACTCTAATTTTAAAAACTGACTTTAAATTATCATAACTTCTTCGTTTCTTATCCGTTTAAAGCAAATGACCACTCATTGGAAAGATCTTTGAGTCTATTTTCATATGAAAGAAGTTTCAGAACGAAACTCAAAGTATTTTGAAATATATGATCAAAAGAGTAACTAAAGGTCAGTTTTGTAAAACACAAACTTGGCTATTTTTCAAAGGTTTGAACTACCACCAAGACTAACTTTCCAAAAATAGTTTGTTGGACATTTTAGCATGTAAGAAACACTTTTAAAGATTTTAAAACTTGTTTGAACTTAGTGTGATTCCTTTTTACCTTTGCACAATATCTAAGTCCTATAAGCTAAACTTGAAGAGCTTAGGACTTGATCTTCGCGCAACCAATCCTTTGACTTCTTGATATAATCTAAGTTTCCAAAGAAAATATTTTCTTCAAATCTTGAACATGCCTAGAACATCTTTTCATTCTCATTCTTCTTGAGTTAAGCATAATTGTAATATTTTACTTTCTTGTTGCAATGCTCACTCTTGGTACTTGGACTATCCTACAAAGTATTACGCACTTAAAACTGACATAGTTAGTCCAAATTTAGAATTCAATATCTTTATATGCATGATTCATAAATGTATAACTCTAGTTAGTCTAACATTCATATAATACTTTCATAGATACATTCAAATAAGATATTTATCAATTAGTAATGAATATGCTCTATATAGGATGCAACAAAGAACACTTTGCATATTTTCATTTAAACAAAGTCAAATATAATATTAATTCATTTATAACTCATATAAAGTATTATTGGATATATTATATAAAAATGCTACACATATCTCATTGCATGATTATTAAGTGAAATATAATTATATAAAATACATAATCATGCATGATACAATATATCTCATAAGCACGTTTATGTAACATGATCAATATTCTTTTGTAATGCATTTTCATCTATTAAGTACATCTATGAAGCATAAGCATCATTCTTTTTGTCTTGTATTTGTCATCATCAAAACTTAACATATTAAGCCATTGGGGCAAACTTATTTTCACAATCTTTCTCTTTTTGATGATGACAAATCACCAAAGAAAAATATGTTGAGGAATATACAAGAATAGATATTCATGTAAGTATATCAAATAATAAGCAGAAGAACATATTTTTCTTTCCAATTTTTACTCCCCCTATTTGACATCAACAAAAAGGCTTAGGAAGAACATATACTATTTTCTCTCCCTGTATAGATAAAACTCATGTTGATAGTATTAACAATAAAACACTTCATGTCAAACTAGGATGTAAGCCAAGAGATATAAACAACAATTCAAGAGCTAGGCTTCCCCTCAAAATATGCATATTATCAAAATATAAAACATAATAGTTTAACATAGTCATACATATATTTATTGTTAACAAGGATATGGAAGAAAGATATGTAAGATGAAAAGGATAAACAACCATTACAAATCAACAAATAATTATAAAAAGTTATAAGAAAAGAAGATAAGCTCCCCCTTATTGAAGCACAAGATAAATAAAGAGAAATATGTATGTCAAAATCATATAAGTACATTACCATAAAGTAAAGCAAGGCAATGATACATATTCTTAATCTATCAATCAAAAAATATTTTAAAACTTCTCCTCCTTTCAAAAAGAATTTTACAAGAACACATTACATTTTCAAAAGCATTTTAGAAGGGTAGAGAGGTTTAATATTAAAATCACATATTCCTTGAGAGTAATCAAATTCAAGTTAAAAGAACAAATGAAAGTACATCTTCTCTCTTTCTCATTGAACAAAAGCCTTGACAAAATAAAACACTTTGAAGAGCAAGACTTATCTTTTGAAGTATCAAGATAAGCTCTATAGAATATTTCAAAAGATTTATTTGGAAACTTTCTTAAGCATTCTCTTAAGATTTAAAAAATATTTCAAAGTAAATGAAGAGAGTACTACATTTATAGCACATATTCAAAAATTTCCAAATTTTCAAGACAAATAGGAGGTGAAAATACTTTGAAATTCTTAAGACAAGTTCAAATGATTCTCAAGGATATGGAACTTTAAAAGCTTCTTTCAAATATGATAAGAGATTTTGCTTTTTAAAAAAAAACTTTTTAGTCGAACCATAAACTTTTTTCAAAACAAGTGCATGAATCTCATAGGTGTTATACCACTAAGAGATCATAGATCAAGAGAATTATAAATATCAAACATTCACATTGATGAAATATGCTATAGAGATCAAAGTATGTATAGAACTAGTATCACCCACCCTATATGCAATGACAAGATTAGCAAGTTAATATCCAATTGGGCACTTTGTCAATGCTAAGCATACTTCTTATGTAAGGAAATCATCTAATCATTTAAAATCAATTTATCAACAAGTATCATACAATCCATAACATATAGAATATCATAATAGCTTAGAGATAAAGATACTTACTGAGAGAGTGATGCTTCTTTAGAATGTTCTCTGTTTATTGATCATTTGAGTTTGAGCTTTCTTCCATTGAGTATTCCATTGCACTTGAAGAAAGTCTCCTCATATCCCTCTTCATTCAACTCTTCTCTTTATCCATTTATGCTTGACACTTTAATATTTGATGGTTATATTTGAAGCACATAGAAGCATTTGCAAAGCTAACTCTAAAAGTTCTCTAAAACATAGGTTAGTATTAAATATCATTTAAACTCATTTACAAGCATAATTTAGGTTGATATATAATGTAAAACATGTACTACATTATCAACTATGCAATGTTAGCTCTAGCAAGAATAAAGGAAGAATATATACACTTGAATCCAAAAGCATAGTTTAAGTATTTTCAAAATAAGATTCAAGTTTATCAATAAAAACTTGATCATCATCAAAACATAAATAAATATTTTGGAGCAAACAATGATCATGTAAGACATGTAATATCAAGTAAAGAATTTTAGTATGTATACATGTCAATTAAGAACAAAAAGTCCCTTATTGTAATGTAAGAATTGAAAAACCATAGAACTATAACTTTTAAAATCATTTACTTCGTGTTTTCAAGATATGAACATATCAACCAATTTCAAACAAGAAGACATATAACATTTAACTTTCCAATCTCCAAGTAAGTGTATAAGACAATTAAGCATCAAAGAGAAAGGATTAGAACTACTTATGAGCATGTGAATTTTTATATTTGCACAAAAAGAATTGGTCACAAGCTCAAGAACAAAGATATTACCATAAAACATGTCATTCCTAGTAAAGTATGTACGTATCTAGCATGTTAACATATGTAAAGATACTTTTAAAACATAATGCTAGAAAAGCATAACTTAAGGCATGTTAAGGCCTAAAAACAACTCTCTACTTCTCCAAATATCACATGCTATTCAATTTAAAGCATAAGTAAAGATAAGATATTGATATCACCAAAAATGTACTCTTTGAGTTTTTGTAGGTGACTCCAACTTCCAAACTTCAAGTCTGCATGACTCTTGGAGAACTTGGACCATTTCAAGTTTTCGAATTTCAAGTAGCATAGTTTCACTTCACTTCAATGCATATTTGAGTTAATAGTCACCCTACAACACAAATTATAGTACTTTCTTTGGTATCCACTAATTTTGGATCCATAGGGGTTAATCATTGATTATTAATCCATTATGCTTTCATAAACGTCAATTTTTCCATAGTATGTAAATTGAGCAAAAAAAATTTAAATAATCAATTACCATTACGCACATAACTAATAACATGCATACTTTCATGATATATAGACAATTTAAAGCATAGAAAGCATACCTAGGCATTGTAGAACCTTATGTACCAAGATATATAACAAACTAATGAGCTATGGTACAATAAGAATGAACATAATCATGTGCTAAACAAAATATTCAGATTTTACTAAGTGCACATGATTCTATCAATCATTTAAGGTCTACAAGGAATATACCTCATATTCATTATCTTTTTAAGTGAATGTGCATAAGAGGTAAAAGCTTTTAATACCTTAACGTTGGCAATCAAGGAAACATTTTTTCGTACCCATTGCTTGTAACACCCTCTCCGTAGGGTATCACATTTCAAAACAACTCCTTATATTTAATTAATTACCCAAATTATAACATATTTAATATCATTTAAATACGGGTTTTAAATTTGTTTTTTCGCGGAAACATCAATTGATCAAATTAAAGTAACTCAAAAGAATATAACTGAATAAAGTATTTTTCATTTAAACAGAGTTTATTACAACCACACTTTCATTATCTTTATATACCAAAAAACATAATACCTAATATATGAGCCATTGTTAGAAGACAAATTCCCTAGCTGGGAATGTCTCGACCAATAGAAATTCGACCCAAGGATATATTGAAGTTCTCTCTAGGAGTATAGTGAAATTCATTCCACAACTCCCTAATAGGTAAAATAACCTCTAAATAACCAACCGTATAAAATGAAGTAACGACCCCATGGCGAGTCCTGCTTACTGATAGAGTAATGTCACCACAATACTCTATATGCCCTGTGTCCTAATGAACACACCAAGCAGTAGCACCTTCAAGAAACTGTGGTCTATAGAAACCTAACTAGTCCCTCCTTACAGCCATCGTCGTCTTCACAAACGTAGGCATAAAAATAGAAACAGACAGAATAAAATAGCAAAGAGGTGAGATCCCCTACATCGCATACTAATATGGTAGTAAAGAAATGATAAACACATACAATATATCGTACAGATACATCATGTCATAATTACAATTATGCCATCAACATTATTTATCATCACAACATATCTAATAAATAATAATTACAATCATGCCCTCAATAATATCCAAATATTCAACAATTCAATAATTATAAATAATAATTACGATCATGCCCTCAATATTTTTTAAATATTCAACAGTTCAAATATCACACCGATATAAATACTCAATAAGTATACATGGCCACACAGACTCAATTTCCTACTTCATGGATCTAAAACTCAGGTCGGAGAGAGTAATCGTAAAGGATCTGTCTGTACCAACATGCCTCAGACCATGTGCCTCAATTCTTATATGTATTTGCATATCTAGCATATACACGACAGTCTTTATCAAATCTTGATTTAGAATAGTGTCTTGGGTCAGGATCATCGGTGTGTTGCATCGGTCAAACTTACGGTACAGAAGAGCTACCAACTGCCCATTGTAGGCAACCCGCACCCCGATGCCCCCAAGGTCAACAAGTGACTTACACTACGCATATCGCACCCACTCAGGAGGTGTATTCTTTCCTAAGCAATTAGCCTTATCCAGTCCATCGGATCTTTCCAATGCATGTACAATGCACCATTCTCAGTTAAAATTCATCATCTCATATTCAAGGTCCACACATTAGCCCAATAGTATCTTTACTATATTTTCATCGTGTAATCATATTTTCACATTTTCTCAATTGCACAACATTTTTGTCGCATTTTCAAATCACGTATTGATTTTTCAACATTTTCTCAAAATAATATAACTTCTCACTTCTTTTTCACATTTTCTTACTCAAGAAATCCTTTTCGCAATATATTCCACAAATTCACTACTTCGTTGAATTAAATCAAAAGTTAGACTTATTTTAAATCAAAATAAGATTTTTCTCATTTACTATAAAAAATTAATCTTATTTTCATTATTTACATATTAGTCCTTTTATACGATAATATTTACATATTAACCCTTCTTTATAAAATAATATTTACATAATAGCCCATCTTCAAATAATATTTCCAAAACAGTCCCTCATTAAATAATATTTGTAATAAAGTCCATATTTAAAGAATATTTTCAATATACTCCCTCTAAAAATATAATTTTTAATTTAGTCCCTCTAAAATCAGTATTTTTACTGTTTCCCAGAAAATTGTATTTCATAGTTTTACTTGGGATATTATAGCTCAAATCAATCCTCTTTAAAATAAATTGAGGTTTAAACACTTTCAACCTCTCTTTTCCATTCATAAACGAAAATTCCATTTTTCAAGTGACAAAACACTTTGTTTCCATTTCTTTAATCCTTGTACTTAATCAATTAAATTTCCACTTTGAAATCAATTTGTCTCACAAAACCAAGGCAATATAAGCCTTCAAAATTCATATATAAATCATTTTTTAACACCTTCATTCCTTATAAAATTACTTAATTGAATTTCTTATCATAAAATCATTTAATCCTCAATTTGGAAAATGATTTAGAATCCTTAGTCCTCTTGATAGTAATGAGGCCGTGTACCTCATTATATAGGTCATGATTATGTCATGTTTCTAGATAATAGATTTTTATTTAGTAACTAACTTCTAATTATTTAGCAACCAAATTAGTTCATTTAGTTACTAATTAGGCTATTAGGGTAACTAAGTTAGATTATATTGTTACTTAACTAATCAATCTAGTCATTTTTATTGACTAAATCCAAACCATTAAAATCAACTTCATCTCCTAACCATTGATTGAATATAAGGTTAATATCATAAGCTTCTTTATCAAGATTGCTTTCACACCATTGATTAGATCAACGGTGAGGATCTAAGGCTTTTCCATCAAGTTTTCATCCAACAGTTCCTAACAAAGTCTAGCCACTATGTTTGACCAATTCTTATTGGTTGTCATAAAGCTTAGTAATGATGGCTCATAATGACTCTTAAGATATTTAGCTTAGATATTTTTCAGCTTTCATGATTATACTTGAGATATTTTATTAAGATATTTTCCCTGGTAGATATTTATTCCTAGATATTTATCCTTAGATATTTACTAAGTGAGTCATCATAGAATTTTCTAGAATAGCTGAGTCAGTATGGTGAGTCGTAGTGCAGAATCACCAGCTGAGTCATCAAGATATTTTTCTAACAGATATTACCCAATGGATAACAGCTACTGCTATTATTACACAATGGATAATAAAAAACTCAGATATAGAAAATCCCTATCAACTGTTCCCAGTTTAGAGTTTAGTAAGATCCTCCGATCCCGCCTTGACAATCCGAAACTTTTTGGTCCAGAAATTTTTTTATTTTTCTGGGCCCACCTCGGGCGCACATACAACTCAAAATAACACTAAAATAATCAAAAACTCAGAAAATTCTACAAAAATTTACAAAAATAATAAAAATTATAAAACTAATATATTTTCAGAAAAATGAAATTCGGACATACAATTTTCAAGATAATATTAAAATATTCAAAATAATTAAAATTTTTCAAAAATTCACAAAAACTTTTAAATATTATAAAACTCATTTATTTAAAAAAAAACAAAAAATCGGGGTGTTACATTGCTTCTCTTTTGGTGTTTTGAACTTTGTAAGTTTCACATTTTGTACTTGAGAAGCTTTGGTTGAAGTCATCTTCCTTCTTTGACCAAAACTTCTACCATTGGGCTTTGGAAGCATTCCCATTGATGATTTCTTTTTCACTTGACCAAATTGTCCATCCTTTTGAGAAATTTTCTGCATAATTGAAACACTAGGAGGACATTTTGGTACCCACTTCATCTTAGGTCCTTGAATATTAGTATTAGAGCATTTAAGATCTTTAGGAACCCATACTATACTATTTCTCATATAAGGATTTATTCTATAATTGCATAAATGAGAAATATGTCTTAGATGACTAAAAAAATTACAAACAATTGAATTTAATGATGGTTTGGTCCTTTGAAGATCATCTTTGAAAAACTTAAGCCTTTTGTTATTATTTCATTCTATACTATTTTTCCCATAAGCCTTGCTTGGATTTTTATGTGCAATAACATCAATTTTATTCTCATTAACAAGCATAGAATGTAAGTAATTAGAATCATTAGCTTTAACAAATTCAAAATATAAGTTCTCAACTTAATTTTCTAAATCAATGCACTTTTCACAAGAAGTTGAGGTTTCACATTTCAAGGACATTTATTTATCAAGAAAAGTATAGTCATTCTTCAAAGTCCCAATTTTGTTTTCAATGGAGGAAATATTTTCTAAACAAGATAAGTTTTTCTTTTCTAAAAATAAAAAGCCATTACATAATTCATCATATGCACATTGTAGCTCATTATAGGAAGAACTATAATCTAGGTTAGCATTATTTACCTCAAAGTCCTCTTTACCCATATATGAAGTAGTCTCAATTTCTTACATACTTGACTTTTTAAAGGAATCACTATCTTCCTCATTGTTGTACATCAAAGCTTCAAGAGTATATACCATTTGGTTTTGCTTTGCCACCTCTTCAAATTGAGCATTATCATCATCAAGAAGCATTAAGCTCATTTTCTTACTTTGAACATGTTCTTGAAGACATTTTTCAATGTTGTCTTCCTCTAGAGGCTTTTGCTTTTCTTACTTTCTATGTATAACTTTATGCAAAAAATCATTATTAGCAAGATAGATAGAATCAAGAGTATCCCATATATCTTTAGCATTAGAACAACTCTTAATTTCAGCATAAGCATCATTATTTAAACTACTTCTCAAAATTTGCATAGCTATAATGTTTAATGAAAAACATTTCTTATCATAGGCATTCCAAGTATGTTTTGGTTTAGAAGAAAATCCATCAAGCATAATATCCCACAAACCAAGATCAATATATTGCATATAAAATTCTATTCTAACTTTCCAATAAACAAAATTCACACCATCAAAAAATGATGGTTTATCAATTTCAAAACCTTCCATTTTGAAAAGCTTTCAATGGTTGCTAAACAAACAAGAATCTTTAACTTCAAGCGGTTAAGCTTTTAACAGAGTAAGAAGCTCTGATACCACTTGTTAGTCATGGCAACCATCACCCAAAAGGGAGAGGGTGATTACAAATTTTTTAAAACAACTTTGAGAAATTGTGTATTTTGATATTTTCAATCAACACATGCAGTGGAATAAGTTTAATAAGATACAATTATTGTAAATTATTCAAATACAACTTGGGATATAGGATGAATCAAGCAAATAAGCTAAATATCAAGTTTAACTCAAACATATGTAATTATAGCACAAATGTAAAGAGATAGAGTTGAGAAAAGCAAACACAAGGATTTATCCTGATTCAGCCACTAACCACTTGTGGCCTACGTCTAGTCCTCAAGTGAACCACTTGAGATTTTTCACTAAACTTTCAAGTTTGAACAGGTGCTTGAAAACCTTTACAAAGTGGAGCACTTAGCACACCTTGGGATGCCTCACCCGTTGTGCTTGAGCTTCAAATTCAATGGATACCTCATCCTCTTTTACAGTTTACATAGAGTATAGATGAATTGAAACTCTCTCAAGAGTGGATAATACAAATTGAAGCTATATAGGTATCAAGGATTCACATACTTATAGCTCAAAAACAGAGGATTGGAGAAAGAGATATTGAAACACGAATTTAATGTTCATGGATGATTTTCATATTGTTCTCCAACATTTCTTTGATGTCCAAACACTTGTATTTATAGCCCAATGCATTTTAGAGCCATTTGTGGTGGTTAGGAGCATTAAATGCTCAAAATAGAGTCGTTGAGCGTATGTTCTAGTTACCTAGATAACCAGTTAGGATGTTTCTCCTAATTGCTTAAGAGTCAAAAAATTGACTCCAAATTCGTCTCCTAACCGATTACAAGATATTGCTAATCAGTTAGGGGCTTTAAGTTTTGGCTTTTGACATTTAGAATAACCGGTTATGAGGACTTCCTAATTGGTTAGGAGCTTTAATTTTTGTCTCCTGTGATTTATAATAACCGGTTAGGAAATATGTCTAATCGGTTTGGAGCTTGAAAGAAAACATGAAAAACACTCCTAAATTTTATATTAATAGATTAGGTGAATTGCCTAATCGATTATGAGCTTTAAAAATATGAAAAACGCTCCTGACATGTGTGAAAATAAGTTTGCCCCAATGGTATAATATGTTAAGTTTTGATGATGTCAAATAAAAGACAAAAAGAATGATGCTTATGCTTGATAAATGTGCCTTATAGATGACAAATGTATCACAAAAGAATATTGATCATGTTACATAAATGTACTTAATGAGATATATTGTATCATGCATACTTATGTACTTTATCTAGTTATATTTTACTTAGTAATCATGCAATGAAATATGCGTAACATTCTTCATATAATATACCCAATAATGCTTTATATGACTTGTATTAAATTAATATTGGATTTAGCTCTATCTAAATGAAAATGTGTAAAGTATTCTTTGTTGCATCCTATATAGGCATATCTATTTGTAATTGATAAATATCTTATTTGGATGTGTCTATGAAAGTCTTATATGCATGTTAGACTAACTAGAGTTATACATTTATGAATCATGCATATGAAGATATTGAGTTATAAATTTGGACTAACTATGCTTGTTTTAAGTGAGTAATACTTTGTAGGATAGTCCAAGTACTAAGAGTGAGCATTGTAACAAGAAAGTAAAAGATCACAATTATGCTCAACTTAAGAAGAATGAGAATGATAAGATGTTCCAAGCATTTGTAAAATTTGAAGAGAAGAAATTTGTGGAAGCTTGGATTACATTAAGAAGCATAAGGACTAGAATTTGTATATTTTCTTTTTAGGTTTTCTCCTATGTAAAGATAGAGGTTTTACAAGAAAAGAGCTCAAATATGTTTTTAAGTATTTAAAAATGGTTCTTACATGTTTAAATACCTAACAAACTATTTTTGGAAAGTTAATCTTGGTGGTAGTTCAAACTTTTGAAAAATAGTCAAGTTTGTGTTTTATAAAACTGATATTTGGTTACTATTTTGACTATAACTTTCAAACTACTTTGATTTTTATTGTGACTTATTGCATATGAAAATAGACTCAAATATCTTTCCAATGAGTGGTCATTCGCTTTAATCGAATAAGAAATGAAGAAGTTATGACCTTTTAAAGTCAGCTTTCAAACCAGATATGATGTAATCAATTACACAAGTCCTGTAATCAATTACAACGTTGACAGAAGCCATGTAATCAATTACCAGAAGTGTGTAATCGATTACGAAGTGCCCAAAAATGTTCTCAACGGTTATAAATGACTAGTTTTCATAAAAACTCATTTCTAAACACTACCAACAACTATTTTATCACTTGGGCTCTATATACAAGTGTTATATGAAACTTATACACCTCTTGAACACTTGATTTGATCATTGAATAACCAAAATCATATTTTGAGCTCTTTATTGTAAAATCCTTCTATTCTTTTATTCTTTAATTTATATTATCCACTCTTGAGAGAGTTTTCTATCATCCATACTTTGTTCTTCATGTTGTATATATACTTTTGTGAGAGTTTCTATTCTTTCTATTCACCTTGAAATCATTGTAAGAGGGTGAGGTATCCCTCAAGAGAGAAAATGGTGAGGTATCCCTTATAGTGAGACTTAAACACAAAAGGGTGAGGTATCCCAAAGGTGTTGTGAGTGCTCTTGATTGTAAAGGTCATCAAGCACCTGTGAAGCTTGAAGAATTGGAGGCTCTAGCACAAGGGTGAGGTATTCCAAGGTGTGAGGAGTGCTCTTGTTTGTACAAAAGTTTTCCTAACACCTGTGAAGTCTAGGAGATAGTGAAGAAAATTTCAAGTTAAGCTTGGGGACTGGATGTAGGCCATAAGTGGTTGGTGGCTGAACTAGGATAAATTCTTGAATTTGGTTCTCTCTTTCCTACACTCTTTAATTTTAGTATTTAGTGTAGTATATTTCTCTATTGCATATCTTGTCATCTTAGTGATTTGATTCTATGAACTTGATATCTAGCTTATTTGCTTAATTCATCATATATCCCAAGTTATATTTGAGTAATCTATAATAGTTGTACCTTTGTTATGCATGTTCCGCTGCATTTATTACTTGAGTGATTCAAAATGCTTAATTTCTCAAAGTTGCATTAAAATTTATAATCACCCAATTCACCCCCCTCTTGGGTGATGGTTGCCATGGCTAACAACATGGTGAATAATCGGTTATGGAAAATCCATAATTGGTTATTACACTTATGGTTTTGAAAACTGACTTTAAATAGTCATAACTTCTTCATTTTTTATCCATTTAAAGCAAATGACTACTCATTGGAAAGATCTTTGAGTCTATTTTCATATGAAAGAAGTTTCAGATGAAACTCGAAGCATTTTGAAAGATATGATTAAAAGAGTAACCAAAAGTCAATTTTACAAAATACAAACTTGGCTATTTTTCAAAGGTTTGAACTACCATCAAGACTAACTTTTCAAAAATAGTTTGTTGGACATTTTAGCATGTAAGAAACACTTTTAACGATTTTAAAACTTGTTTGAGTTTAGTGTGAGTCCTTTTTATCTTTACACAAGATCTAAGTCCTATAAGTTATACTTGAAGAACTTGGGACTTGATCTTCGCGCAACTAATCCTTTGGCTTCTTTATCTAATCCAACCTTCCAAAAAAAATCTTCTTTTCAAATCTTGAAGATGCTTGGCACTTCTTTTCATTCTCATTCTTCTTGAGTTGAACATAATTGTGATCTTTTGCTTTTTTGTTGCAATGCTCACTCTTGGTGCTTGGAATATCCTACAAAATATTACTCACTTAAAACAAACATAGTTAGTCTAAATTCATAATTCAATATCTTTATATGCATGATTCATAAATGTATAACTCTAGTTAGTCTAACATGCATATAAGACTTTCATAGATACATTCAAATAAGATATTTATCAATTACTAATGGATATACTCTATATAGGATGCAACAAAGAACACTTTGCATATTTTCATTTAAACAGAGTCAAATCCAATATTGATTCATTTATAACTCATATAAAGCATTATTGGATATATTATATAAAGAATGCTGCACATATCTCAATGTAAAATTATTAAGTGAAATATAACTAGACAAAGTACATAATCATGCATAATACAATATATCTCATTAAGCACATTTATGTAACATGATCAATATTCTTTTGTAATGCATTTGTCATCTATTAAGCACATCTATGAAGCATAAGCATTATTCTTTTTGTCTTGTATTTGTCATCATCAAAACTTAATATATTAAACCATTGGGGCAAACTTATTTCCACATTATGGACTTTCATAATCGGTTATTCCCTTTTAAAAACATAAAGGCATGCTTCTGACTTTGCAAATAACTTGTTATGATTTTCAGATAATTTTTTATTTAGTTTCAAATAATTTGTTATTGAATTCAGATAATTTATTATTGACTTATCAAGAAAAGATGATTTCTGAAGGATTTTGCAACCAAAGATTCTCAAAACCTTTTCAACCTTTTAAAAACCATTTTGCTCAAACTTGATAAATATTTTCACAAATATAAAACATGATTTTGCAAAGAGATTTAAGTTGAATAAAAAATGACATATGAGCATAGTGTGATTCCTATTTACCTTTACACAAGATCTAAGTCCTATAAGTTAAACTTGAAGATCCTTGGGACTTGATTTTTGCACAACCATTTCTTTCTTGTTTGTTATCATCAGAACCAGTGTTATTACCAAAGCTAATTACAAGGTTTAAATGGGCTAGGCTAGCTCGTTTGACACCCTTACTTTCACCTTGCTTCTCTCATACTTCATTAGGCCAAGAGGTATAAAGCAGATTTAATATGAAGGCATAGTGTCACTCACCTCTTGTTCTTCCTCTCCATCAATTTTCACTATTCTAATCTCCAAAGCTAAAAACTCCACTAAAGAAAGAAGCATGAATTATTGGTGCATTAAAAATTAGGAACTAGAATTATGATTGGGGCATGAATGTGTATGGACTGATATGGGTCAAGGTGAGGAAAAATGAAAGCATCTTAAAACCATCGGGTCATCCAATAAGGGTATTGGGTTTGGTCCGATTGGATTTGACTTGATTAGACACAATGTCCTAACGTAACTTGATTTTTCCTAATTGGTTTGGGCTAGATTCTTCAAGTGATTTGGTCAAATTGATTCGTTGATCATCCATAGGTAAATTTTTTAGTAAATCAGTCCTTGAACTTTAACTTTTTGCCTTATTTTTCTCCAATGTTTGACCTAAGACATGTTTATTCTATCCATAATTTCATAATACTTCAACCTTCCTTCAATTCTTAGGTTCTTTAAAGTATTTAAGGTGAGTTAGCTTAGACCCTACCTGGAAATATTGTCTCATAACCAATACTAATTTGGTCTAAGAAGTAACTTTTCTGTAATTAAGCTACATGTGAAAGGATTACTCGAATTGGACACTTGTTGATGTAGGGGAAGAATTCTAGATAAGCACACTACCAAGGAATAGAGACTGATTGAGAGAAGAATGAGTTAACATAGCCAATGACTGGTTCTTCTGGTGTAACAAACTAGGAAAGAAGAAGATTCTTCTTAATAATTCTGAGTTTAATATTCAAATAAAAGGATCTGCCATACAAAGGCTAAGGTTTAGCTTTTATAATATATGTGAAAATAAGTTTGTCCCAAATGGTTTAATATATTAAGTTTTGATGATGACAAATACAAGACAAAAAGAACACTTTGCTTATGTTCTTTGTTGCATCCTATATAGAGCATATCCATTAATAATTAATAAATATCTTATTTGGATGTGTCTATGAAAGTCTTATATGCATATTAAACTAACTAGAGTTATACATTTATGAATTATGCATATGAAGATATTGAATTATGAATTTGGACTAACTATGCTTGTTTAAGTGAGCAATACTTTGTAGGATAGTCCAAGTACCAAGAGTGAGTATTGCAACAAGAAACCAAAAGATCTCAATTAAGCTCAACACAAGGAGAATGTGAATGCCTATTTCATGAAGGTATTGATAACATCAAAGTCATGTCAAAGACCAAGTTCAAAGGAAGATTAAATGGTATAACTTATAGGACTTAGGATCTTTATGTAAAAAGTCTTTTGGATATATCAAATATGTTTTCAAATATTTATAAATGGTTTCACATGCTAAAATACCCAACAAACAAGTTTTGAAAAGTTATTTATGTTGGTAGTTCAAATTTATGAAAAATAGCTAAGTTTGAGTTTTGTAAAACTGACTTTTGGTTACTCTTTTGATCATATCTTTCAAAATACTTTGAGCTTTATTTTGAAACTTTTTCATTTGAAAATATACTCAAAGATCTTTCCAATGAGTGGTCATTCGCTTTAAACGGATGAGAAATGAAGAAGTTATGACCATTTAAAGTCAGTTTTTGAAACCAGAGTGATTTATTCGAATAAAGGATGTGTTATTCGAATAACACACCCCAGAAAACATTTCGGAATGTGTTTTTAAAGGCTTATTCGAATAACAAATGTGTTATTCAAATAACACGACCCAAAAAATGTTCTAAAACATGTTTTTGAAGGTTTATTTGAATAACAAATCTGTTATTCGAATAGAGGCGTTAAGGAACGTAACTTTTGAAAGGATTTATTCGAATAACACAGGTTATTCGAATAAACAAGAGCAGAAACACACAACGACTATTTTCTATGCTTTTAATGTGATATTAATTTAATACCTAATGGCTCTTTTTCTCAGATCTCTATAAATACATGTTTTTGGGACATCTTTTAGTAACACTCAATTGTTTGAAACAATTCTTTCTTGCTTTAATTTGTGATTCATATTTTACCAAATTTCTATGCTCTTTTTCGCTAAAATTTGAGTTATCCTAAAAGAGTTTCATAGTGTTTCAATTTGTAATACACACTCTTAAGAGAGTTTCTTCTTTCTTCTACTCCTTGATTCTTTGTAACGAGGGTGAGGTATCACTGAAAGTTGAGGTTCAAGCACAATGGTGAGGTATCTCAAGGTGCAAGGAGCGCTCTAGTTTATAACAGTAGAAAACAGCTGTTCAAGCTTGCATTGATAGTGAAAAATCTCGAGTGGTTACTTGAGGACTGGACGTAGGCCACAAGTGGTTGGTGACTGAACCGGGATAAATTCTGTGTTTGCTTTTCTTAACTCAAACTCCTTTATTTCTTGTATTTTAATTATATATGCTTAAGTTGAATTTGATATCTAATTTATTTTTTTAATTTATCCCATAACCCAATTTATTTTTTGAGTAATCTATAATAGTTAGACTTATTCCGCTACATGTGTTGACTGAAAATATTAAAATACATAATTTCACAAAATTGTTTTAAAAATTTGTAATCACCCAATTCATCCCCCTCTTGGGTGATGGTTGCCATGACTAAGAAGTGGTATCAGAGTTTCGTGCTTTATTAAAAGCTTAACCGCTTAGAGTTAAAGATCCTTATTTGTTGGCAACCATTGAAAGCTTTTCCAAATGGAAGGTTTTGAAATTAATAAACCACCATTCTTTGATGGTGTGCATTTTGTTTATTGGAAAGTTAGAGTAGAGTTTTATATGCAATCTATTGATTTGGATTTGTGAGATATTGTGCTTGATGGATTTTCTCCTAAACCAAAACAAGATTAATGCTTATGATAAGAAATGTTTTTCTTTAAACATTAGAGCTATGCAAATTTTTAGAAGAAGTTTGAATGACAAAGTTTATGCTAAAATTAAAAGTTGCTCTAGTGCTAAAGATATATAGGATGCTCTTGATGCTATCTATCTTGCTAACAATAATTTTTTACATAAAGTTGTATATAGAGAGTAAGAACAACAAAAGCCATTGAAGGAATCTTGTTATGAAAAATATCCTCAAAATGATGTTCAGTTTGAAGAGGTGGCAAAGAAAAACTAAATGGTATATACTCTTAAAGCTTTGATAGGAAAGAATGAGGATGATGATTCCCATGAAGAGTCATTGGTGCAAGAAAATGAGACAACCTCCCACTTGACTCCAAAGAACTTTGAGGTAAATGATACTTATCTTTTTTATGGTCCTTCCTATGATGAGTTACAATGTGCATATGATGAATTATATGATGACTTGTTATTTTTAGAAAAGAAAAACTTATCTTGTTTGGAAAACATTTTCTCTATTGAAAATGAAATTGAGACTCTGAAAAATGAATATGCTTTTCTTAATGAGAAAATGCCTTAGAAATATGAAACCTCATCTTCTTGTGAAAAATGCATTAATTTAGAAAATCAAGTTGAGAACTTATCTTTCAAAATTTCTAAAGCTAATGATTCTAATTGCTTACGTTCTATGCTTATTAATGAAAATAAAATTAATGTTATTCCACATGAAAATTCAAGTAAAGCTTGTGGCAAAAATAACATAGAATGTAATAACAAGAAAAGGCTTAAGTTTTTCAAAGATGATATTCAAAAGACCAAGTCATCATTAAATTCAATTGTTTACAATTTTTGTGGTCATCTAGGACATATTTATCATTTATGCAATTATAGAAAAAATTCTTATATGAGAAATAATATGGTATGAGTTCCTAAAAATCTTAAAGGCCCTAGTACTAACATTCAAGGACCCAAGATGAAGTAGGTATCAAAATGTCCTCCTAGTGTTTCAATTATGCAGAAAATTTCTCAAAAGGATGGACCTATTGGTCAAAGGAAGAGGAATCATCAAGGAGAACACTTCCAAAGCCCAATGAAAGAAATTTTGGTCAAAGAAGGAAAATGACTTCAACCAAAGCTTCTCAAGTACAAAATATGGAACTTGCAAAGTTCAAAACACCAAAAGAGAAGCAATGGGTAAGGAAAAGGGTTTCCTTGATTACCAATGCCAAGGTATCAAAAGTCTTTACCTCTCATGAACATTCACTTGTAAAGTCAATTAATATGAGGTATATTCCTTATAGGCTTTAAGTGATTGATAGAATCATGTGTACTTGGTAAAATTTGAATATTATGTTTAGAACATGATTATGTTCATTTTTTTATAACTAAATAATTTGTTATATATCTTGGTACATAAGAGTCAACAATGCCTAAGTATGCTTTCTAAGTTTTAAATTGTCTATATATCATGAAAATAAGTATGCTATCGACTATGTGCTTAATGGCAATTGGTTATTTAACTTATTATGCTCAGTTTACATACTATAAAAATATTAATTTTTATGAGAGTATAATGAATTAATAGTCAAAAACTAACACACAAGGACCCAAGAAAATTTGGGTACTAAAAGTCAAAAATTGAAGTATGTTGTAGGTGTGCTTGAAGGCCAAGAGCTGACTTTAGCATCTTGAAAGTGGCTGCTCTAAGTACAAAGACCAGAAATAATTCCAAGCTCTCTTCCTTGTCTCCATGAAGCTTGGACTTGCAATCTTTGGATAAGTAGAGACTTGTGTTATACTTTTCTATCTTTATATCTTAAAAATGTTTCTGCATGTTAATATGCTAGATAAAGTATGTTCCTTGTTTGAAATGACATGTCTGATGATAATATCCTTGAGCTTGAGTTTTTGATCAATCATAATATAATTTAATACTTGTGTTTATTGCTTTATCATTGATTTATTACTCCTGAATTATTACTGACTTGAGCGTTGGAGGTATCCCAAAACTTGTTTTGCAGGTATCTCATCTTTGGGTATGTTTCTTTCTCTCTAATTATATTCTTGTATGTGCTTATTAATGTTTTTCTGATAGGTTTATTCGAATAAACCTGTGGTTATTTAAATAAACTCAATCAGCTGTTGAGAAAAATGTGTTGCGTATCAGTTCTATTCGAATAACATTCAATTTATTCGAATAACCTAATCCCAGTAACCACAGTTCTTGTTTTTCATATCTATCTCATTCGAATAACTTGTGTTTTATTTGAATATATGTGTTGCTTATGTCTTTATGTCTTCATGCTTTATTCGAATAAATAGTAACCTTATTCGAATAAACCTTAGGTTGATCTCTTGATCTTGTATTTTCTTATATTTGTCTTATTCGAATAACGTTTTCCAGTAGCACCTCATAGTTGTTGTTTCATATGCTTTATTCGAATAATGCTTAACAGAAGCATTCTCAAAATTTTGTTCTTTTCTGTGTTATTTGAATAACCATATGGTTATTCGAATAAAGCTTGGCAATAAGCCAAGTCTGAATGTTTTTATTCGAATAATGCAAACATTATTCGAATAACATCTAACAGAGAGCTACGTCTGTTGGCTTTTCACAAATCTATTTGAATAAAGAACCTGCTATTTGAATAAACACGAGTTATATGAAGGGTTGTACGCTTTTCTTTGTTTGTTTTGACTGAAAATATGCACTTAATGATATGCAAATGTTTAACCAAATGTAATTGGCTATTCTTTTGATGATTATATGTACTTGGATAAATTCATCAATGAAATAAAATATCTTTTGCCCTTATGAACTGATTTGTTGTTTTTTTTTTTGAATGCTTATTTGCTTATGAGTTTGACATAATGACTAACCTCTATGGATCCAAAATTAATGGATACTAAAGAAAGTACTTTGAATTGTATTGTAGGGTGATAACTACCTCAAGCAAGCATTTAAATGGAATAAGTTTATTCAACTTGAGGATAGTAAAGTTTAAAAGGATTCAACTTTTAAAGAGGGTGCAAAGAATTTTTATTCCCTCATGAAAACTTGAAGCATAGAAGTCAGAGTCACCTACAAAAACTCAAAGAGTACACTTTTGGTAATATTAATCTCTTATCCTTATTTATGTGATTGACATGGACTAGATGCAAATGGTTTTGATGTCGACAAACAAGAAAGCAATGGGAACACAATGATCAAGTCACAAGGAACTCAAGCTTAGCATGTAGGTTATAGATCTTGTGTAAAGGTATATTAAGGATTCACCTCAAGCTCAAATGGCTTCCTTAAAATGAATTTGCAAAATGGTTTTTCAAGTTAGGATCAAAAGGTTTTTTGCAACAACTCTTTGAAATCTTATATCCTCTTTCAAGTAAATCTCCTTGTATGTGCTAAAATTGAAATAAGCATTTTTGGGAACTTACCAATTTTTTAATTAACACAAAACTGCTATCTGTCATGTTAGGAGCCAAAATTCTAAGGCCCCTAACCGATTAGGACCAGCTCCTAATCGGTTAGTTTGTTCAAACAGAGGCTTTGCCTCATTATTTATCAAATGCCTAACCGATTAAGCAAAGTGGCTAATCGGTTATTCTCTAACTCAGAAGCCATTTTGTTTTTATCCTAACCGATTAGGTAGGAGATCTAACCGGTTATTTAACAGCTCAGAAGCCAAAATATTTTTGCCCTAACCGATTAGGTAGGAGACTTAACCAGTTATTTAATAGCTCAGAAGCCAAAATGATTTTGTCCTAACCGATTAGGTGAGAGACCTAACCGGTTATTCTCCAACTCAGAAACCATTCTGATTATGTCCTAACCGATTAGCCTGCAGCTCTAATCGGTTAGCATCTTTCCCAGAACCCATTTTTTGTGTTGTCCTAACCGATTAGGATACACCCCTAACCGGTTATTTATCAAAACAAAATAATTTCCTTTAAGCTTAAAGGGCCCCTAACCGATTAGGGGGCTTGTCTAACTGGTTAGTCTATGTTCTGAAAAAATAAAGAGAAGCTCGTAACGGCTATATTAATGAGCATTAATTGCTCACGGGTCTACCACCAACGGCACTAAATGGCCCTTAACTATAAATTTGGTTGTTGGGCTTCAATGGAGGGTTAGAAAAATGAAAAATATCAATTTGAAAAATCACTGCTAATTATTAGAACAAGTTTTTCTCATCACTTCACAAAATCTTATGTTTTAAGCTTGAACTTGTGTGAATCCCAAATACCATAGCTCTTCAATTTGTATTACTTGCTCTAGAGAGAGTTTCTTCTATTTAAATCTTATACAATCTATTTAGAGAGGGTGAGGTATCTCTCAAGAATTGTAAGGGTGAGGTATCCCTTGGAAATAGAGGCTCAAGCATAAGGGTGATGTATCCCAAAGTGTTGAGTACTCAAGGTTGTTGGTGCATGAAATCCGCAAGTGTACGGTTTCGTCGTCAAGTAATAAAAAGATCGAATCCACAGGGACTGTATCTATGAATACCAATTAATTAATTAATTCAATTAAATTAAACAAAGGAGATAAAATTGTTGATTGATAAGAATGTAGTAACAAAACAATTAAATAAAATTAAGAAAATAGAATTCAGAACTAAAATAGCACTTATTCAAGAAGGGGGTTTTCAGATTTAAGAAAGTTTCCAAGATTGGGGTACCACAATGATACAAGATAAATCTTAATTGACAACCCTTTTATTAAAGTTGAAATTCAATTGAAGGTGAATTACCCTAAATTAGTTAATGTTCTCTCTCAAGATACAAGATCCGTGCCCAATTAAACCAATTCCTACTCTCGTGGTAATTGAATTTAAATTGAACCCATTACGCTTTGTGGTAATTCATTGATTCCTCGAAAGGCTAAAACTACTCTCGTGATTTAGACCTTAAGTTCAATTCTTATGGTTCCAACACTTAGGTTCACCTCTCAGTACGTCCCTAAATGCCTATGAGATGCAAATAAGTGGCCAACAAATTCACATGAATAAGAGCAATAAAAACTGAATCAATGAACATTCAAGATCAATAAAAGGGAAACAACATCAATTAATCATTATCAAAGTATCAAAGGGCATTGCCCAATCTTAGAAACAAAGGAAACTACTCAAACATAGAGAGGAAGAGAACAGAAATCAAACGTAAAAACATCTCAAACCAGAAATAATGGAAGAAGAAGGGAGAAAGAGAGAAATGAAGGAGAATCCGAACCCCCTCTTGATAACCAATGGTGCCCTTTTATAGAAGTCTAGGGTAACAAAATGACAAAGGTGAGTGGATGGATGAGTGGGTTAATGGAGTGGGGTGGTTGAGTGGATTGGATTAAATATTGGTTGAGTGGGTTAGTTGAGTGGATGAGTGGATGAGTGGTTGAGTGGGTGAGTGGATGATTGGTTGATTTAGTTGAGTGGGTTGGTTTAGTGGGTGAGTGGTTAAGTGGTTGAGTGGATGAGTGGAGTGGAGTGGTTGAGTGGTTGAGTGGATGAGTGGAGTGGTTTGGTTGAGTGGAGTGGAGTGGTTGAATGAGTGGGTGAGTGGGTTAGTGGAGTGGAGTGGTTGAATGAGTGGGTGAGTGGGTGCGAAAATTTCGTGTCTGACTTGGAAGCCAAAAACGACCGACTAGACATCCGATCCATGAAAAGTACTCTTCATGAAAGTTGTAGATCTTTGTCTTGGCTATAACATGCATATCTGGATCGTCCAATTTGGCTTCCTACAGCCCAAGATATGGCCCAAATACCACAGGTTGCTCAAACCCAACTTCAGCACCTCTGTTCCGACTTGCAAGCCCAAACAGACCCATTAGACTTCATTCTTTCAAAATGTGTTCTTCATGAAAGTTGTTTATTTGGGTCTTGACTATCAACTATCCAAATTTTAGCCCATCTCCATTATTATAGCTTGAGATATGATTTTATGAGTGCACACCGTTCGGATTCTAGAGACAGAACCCTTATTCTGACTTCCATGTAAACTTAGGTCCCTTAGACATCTATTTAGGACTTCGAGATCTTCATCAAAGTTGTAGAGCTTCCTCTTAACTTTCCTACAAGATAAAATTCATGATTATTAGATATCAGGAACTCAAGTTATGGCCAAAATACAGAAACAATGTAAAATCTCAATAATACTGAAAATATTCAATTATGACCAAATTGAGCTCAAACTCACAAAATCATGCTAAACTCAATCAATTAAGAATATGGAGAGTGTAAATGACTAAACATAAGGGTTTCTTAATGAATAAAATATGTGATTATCAAATTCCCCCACACTTAGCTTTTTGCACTCTCGGGCAAAACTCAAGACCAAAACAAGGACATAAAAGATTAACAAAATTTTAAATTCCAACGACATTCAAGAGCCCAAAATTTTACAATCAAGAAGAACAACCAAAGGTTCAATAGATCAAAACATTCATGAGTTAACAATTCTCCACATCTCAAACCAACAAGCAAGGTATCTTCAACATGAATCGAGAATGATAGATCTTCACAAGATTCCCTCTCAATCTCTCAAGTATTTAAAAGGTAGGTATTTCACTCAATTCAACCCATGAAAATTATACTACCATAAGCTTGCTTATCTTCTACTTCTCCACTACTCAAAACACATGCATACACAAATCATGAGGACTTTATTCAAGGTTGTAGTGAGGTCAAGGTAAATGAAGAGGATAAAATGGATATGAGAGGATAAATACCAAAGAGAATAAAAGCAAATGAGAAATGAGTTCAAATAACAAGCATAAAAGTTCATCCCAACTCTAATGTATAACCCTTTACATATTCATTTCTCAATCCTTTTCTTTTCTTTTTTTTTTTTTCTTTTTTTTTTTTTTTTTTTTCTTTTTTTATATTTTTTTTATTTTTAGGCACTCTTTCCTTTTTCAACAACCATTTTGTACACACACCCCCACACTTGTTCAAAAACTCATCCATTAACAAAGCTAATGTTCTTTTATTCCCTAAGGTAAAATAAGAACACGATTTTTCATTTAAGGTACATAATGAGCTAGAAACAAGGAATGGTCAAATAAGCTCAAAGGGTTAAGCAAGGGAAAATATACAAGGTTGGCAGGAATCAGTAAATTTTTAAGAAGTCAAAAGAGTGCTTGATATCATATTGAAAACAAGGTTGGCTATTTGGTTAAACTAGCTAATTAAGAAAGAGGGCCTCAATCATGTTCATGCATGCAAGTGAAATGTAGCCTCAAAAAGAATCAAAGCAAGTTCTAGAGTGGTTATTAACATGAGTGAAAATCACACAAGAAAGAAGAGAATGACATAAATGTTGAATCCATCCATTAGGCTCAAAATCTCACAAGGTATGCATCCATCAAACTCAATTCATCAATTTAATCATCCATCACCAAGCATATCAGTTCAAGAAGGGAGAAAAGTTATTCAATCATGCAATGAACCTCTTTTTTTTTTTTTTTTTGAAATTAAGAACAATTTTTTTAAATGCTAAAATCTCTCCCCCACTTAATATAAGCATTGTCCTCAATGTGAAAAGAGATATAGAAAAGAGCAATATAACCCGATAAGAAGTGAATCAACGCCAAGGCGAAGAGAAGCACACAAACAAGACCGCATCGACCTCGCATGAAAAGTTGTACTCCATGGCAGCAGAAAGACAACGTAAGTTTGCTACAAAGAATCCGAAAAATCACCAAACACATGAGTAGAAACACAAACTAGAGTCTTTTAAAGTCAGATTCCCAAGACGTAATACTTATGTTCACCCCTGAAAAGATTCCACAAATAAGAAGTTCATGATGCACAAATTCACATGAATGCGTCTCAAGAGTATGACTCTTTACTCAGCCATTCGAAATGAATTAAATTTTTATCTTCTTGGTTTATGGAAATTATTTTTTTTTTCAAAATAACAAATGCAAAAACATAAACAAAAAGAAATTTTGCAATGGAAAAGAACTTGGGTTGCCTCCCAAGAAGCGCTTGTTTAAAGTCATTAGCTTGACTTTGGTCTGATTTCTGTGCTCAGGTGACGTCAACGGAGTAGTGCTCAGTCCCTACTCCTTCAAAGTGTTTCACTCTCTGACCATTTATCATGAAAGGCTTATGGCCTTCTTTCTTCACCTCAAGCACACCGTAGGATAGGACTTGAACAATCTCATATGGTCCAGACCATTTCGACCATAACTTGCTAGGACAGAAACGTAGAAGCGAGTTATTAACAAGAACTTTATCCCCGATTTTAAATTCACGCTTCTCGTCACACTTGTCACGCTGCTTCTTAGATCCTTCCTTGCAGGGCTTGGACTCCTCAAATTTTGTAGTACCCCGGGCAAGGTCTTTTCTAGCATAGCATCATCCACCAATTCCTGCACACTGAAAGCACAACACTATCCACAACATTAGTAGCATCTATGCGATTACATGAATTTGAGGAATTATTTTCAGATTTAAAAACATCAAAAACTACTTCCTCATCATTTAATCGCAAAGTCAGTTTTCCTTCATGGACATCAATGATTGCCCTTCCAGTAGCAAGGAATGGACGCCCGAGTATGATCGGCATTGTAGCATCAGCTTCCATATCAAGCACAACAAAATCCACAGGTATATAAAACTTACCAACCTTGATAGGAACATCCTCCAAGATGCCTACGGGGTACTTGATTGACCGATCTGCCAATTGAAGGGAGATAGTTGTGGGTTTCAGCTCACCCACCTCTAACTTTTTACACACAGAAAGGGGCATAAGACTAACACTAGCCCCCAAATCACACAGAGCTTTATCAAAACTAGTGTTGCCAATCAAACAGGGAATAGAGAAGCTACCGGATCCTTTAACTTAGGAGGCAATTTATTTTGAATTAAGGCACTACACTCCTCAGTTAATGCTACTGTCTCATACTCCTCAAGCTTCCTCTTATTAGACAAAATGTCCTTAAGAAACTTAGCATAGGTAGGCATTTGTTTCAACGCCTCAGTGAAGGGTACATTAATGTACAGTTTCTTAAGGACTTCTAAGAACTTCCCAAACTGCATGTCTAACTTTGCCTTGGCCAATCTTTGAGGGAAAGGAACTGGGGGTTGGTATGGCTCAGGGGGTACATACTTAGACACTTTCTCATTGGTCTCTTTTTCCTCAATACCCTCACCTTTGTCACTCTCCCCATTATCTTTGGAATCCTCTAACTTCTTTCCACTCCTCAAACTCACAGCCTTACAATGTTCCATGCCTGGGTTCATTTCAGGTTGACCAGGAAACTTACCTTGCTGCCTATGAGAAGTGCTTGCTTGTTGGGCAATCTGGGTCTCCAACATCTTATTGTGAATAGCCAAATTGTCAACCTTAGATGACAACTCCTTGATTGCCTCAGTCACAACTTGCCCATGGTGCCTAAACTCCTCATTCTGCTTAGACTGGCTCTCAACAAAATTCTCAAGAAGAGACTCAAGTCTAGATTTTTGTACCTGTTGAGATCCAGAAGAGGGTTGAGCACTACCTTGCCCAGCTTGATATTGATTGTTCCGATAGGAGAAGTTGGGATGAGACCTCCAACCGAGATTGTAAGTCTGTGAATATGGATCATTGCGCCCCTTCGGTGGAATGTCATAGAAGTTGTGGCATGATTCCACTTGCCCCACCGGTGCACCATGTGAGGATCCCATTCCAACTTGGCATTCAGCACCAATATGTCCCTGTGCTCCACAAATCTCACAAAAATTGTTAGAGGCACCTATGGCATTTACATGAGCCTTCTCAAGCATGTCAAAACGTTTATTCAAAGAATCAAATTTAGACATGATTAAATCAACACCATCTACCTCAAACTTACCTCCTGAGAGCTTTCTCGGGTTATGGCCTCTTTCATTAGCCCATTGGTGATGATTAGCAACAACACTCTCAATTATATCATAGGCTTCTGTGAGCCTTCTGTTCATTAAAGCTCCACCAGCTGCAGAGTCAAGAGACACCTTCGAAGCATATTCTAAACCATTGTAGAAGGTGTGAACAATCAACCATTTTTCTAACCCATGGTGAGGGCAGGCTTCCAGCAAAGCCTTGTACCTATCCCAAGCTTCTGATAATGACTCTCCATCTTTCTGTACAAAGCTTGTGATTTGGGTCCTTAGGTGAGCAGTCTTTGAAGGTGGAAAGAATTTATCCAAAAAGGCTTGCTCCAATTGGTCCCAAGTAGTTAATGTATCGGTGGGTACCGATTTCAACCTAGCTCTAGCCTTGTCCCTTAGTGATAATGGAAACAACCGGAGGCGAATGGCATCAACTGAGGCACCTTCAATTTTGAGAGTCTCACAGAATTCTAAGAACATCTCCACATGATCATTTGGGTCCTCTGAGGGTAAACCTCCAAATTGGTTTTGCCGTATCATGGAAAGTAAGGCAGGCGGTATGGTGAAGTGCCCGGCTTCAATGTCTGGCCTAGCAATCCCAGATCGCAAACCCCGAGCATTAGGGGCTGCATACTCTTTCAACGGTTTATTATCTTCAGCTTCTGCCATGACAAGTGTTGATTCAGATACTTCCTTTACTCTTTGTCTTTGTTGTCTTCTCCTTTGATGCAAGGTTCTTTCAATTTCAGGATTTGCTTCAATAAGAGTCCTGAAATGTCTAGCACTTCGCATAAACAAGAAACAAGTTACGTGCAGAGAGCCAAAGAGAAAATAAGAACGTAATAATATGGTAAAAATAAAAAGGTTTAAAATAATTAAATTAAAAATTAAACTGATATTCAAGAAAAACACAGTCCCCGGCAACGGCGCCAAAAACTTGGTGCGTGAAATCCGCAAGTGTACGGTTTCGTCGTCAAGTAATAAAAAGATCGAATCCACAGGGACTGTATCTATGAATACCAATTAATTAATTAATTCAATTAAATTAAACAAAGGAGATAAAATTGTTGATTGATAAGAATGTAGTAACAAAACAATTAAATAAAATTAAGAAAACAGAATTCAGAACTAAAATAGCACTTATTCAAGAAGGGGGTTTTCAGATTTAAGAAAGTTTCCAAGATTGGGGTACCACAATGATACAAGATAAATCTTAATTGACAACCCTTTTATTAAAGCTGAAATTCAATTGAAGGTGAATTACCCTAAATTAGTTAATGTTCTCTCTCAAGATACAAGATCCGTGCCCAATTAAACCAATTCCTACTCGTGGTAATTGAATTTAAATTGAACCCATTACGCTTTGTGGTAATTCATTGATTCCTCGAAAGGCTAAAACTACTCTCGTGATTTAGACCTTAAGTTCAATTCTTATGGTTCCAACACTTAGGTTCACCTCTCAGTACGTCCCTAAATGCCTATGAGATGCAAATAAGTGGCCAACAAATTCACATGAATAAGAGCAATAAAAACTGAATCAATGAACATTCAAGATCAATAAAAGGGGAAACAACATCAATTAATCATTATCAAAGTATCAAAGGGCATTGCCCAATCTTAGAAACAAAGGAAACTACTCAAACATAGAGAGGAAGAGAACAGAAATCAAACGTAAAAACATCTCAAACCAGAAATAATGGAAGAAGAAGGAGAAAGAGATAAATGAAGGAGAATCGAACCCCTCTTGATAACCAATGATGCCCTTTTATAGAAGTCTAGGGTAACAAAATGACAAAGGTGAGTGGATGGATGAGTGGGTTAGTGGAGTGGGGTGGTTGAGTGGATTGGATTAAATATTGGTTGAGTGGGTTAGTTGAGTGGATGAGTGGATGAGTGGTTGAGTGGGTGAGTGGATGATTGGTTGATTTAGTTGAGTGGGTTGGTTTAGTGGGTGAGTGGTTAAGTGGTTGAGTGGATGAGTGGAGTGGAGTGGTTGAGTGGATGAGTGGAGTGGTTTGGTTGAGTGGAGTGGAGTGGTTGAATGAGTGGGTGAGTGGGTTAGTGGAGTGGAGTGGTTGAATGAGTGGGTGAGTGGGTGCGAAAATTTCGTGTCTGACTTGGAAGCCAAAAACGACCGACTAGACATCCGATCCATGAAAAGTACTCTTCATAAAAGTTGTAGATCTTTGTCTTGGATATAACATGCATATCTGGATCGTCCAATTTGGTTTCCTACAGCCCAAGATATGGCCCAAATACCACAGGTTGCTCAAACCCAACTTCAGCACCTCTGTTCCGACTTGCAAGCCCAAACTGACCCATTAGACTTCATTCTTTCAAAATGTGTTCTTCATGAAAGTTGTTTATTTGGGTCTTGACTATCAACTATCCAAATTTTAGCCCATCTCCATTATTATAGCTTGAGATATGATTTTATGAGTGCACACCGTTCGGATTCTAGAGACAAAACCCGTATTCTGACTTCCATGTAAACTTAGGTCCCTTAGACATCTATTTAGGACTTCGAGATCTTCATCAAAGTTGTAGAGCTTCCTCTTAAATTTCCTACAAGATAAAATTCATGATTATTAGATATCAGGAACTCAAGTTATGGCCAAAATACAGAAACAATGTAAAATCTCAATAATGCTGAAAATATTCAATTATGACCAAATTGAGCTCAAACTCACAAAATCATGCTAAACTCAATCAATTAAGAATATGGAGAGTGTAAATGACTAAACATAAGGGTTTCTTAATGAATAAAATATGTGATTATCAGTTGTAAAGGTTGTCAAGCACCTATTGAAGCTTGAAGAAATAGTAGAAAATCTCTAGCGGTTACTTGAGGACTGGACGTAGATCACAAGTGGATTGGTGATCGAATCAAGATAAATCATTGTGTTTGTTTTCTCTAAACCCTTCTCTTTACATTGAGTACTGTTTTATTGAATTGCTTGAATATTGTTCCCTTTAGTTATTGCATTTATAAGTAAAAGTGTTTATCTCATATATCCAATCATTTCTAATCATCAAATAGCTTCAACGAAAATTATTTATCTAATGATTTGCAAAAGATTTGCGAACTTGTCTTAATACTCAATTCACCCCCTCTTGAGTATTGAGGCCACTTGGTAACAATTTATGCTTTAAATTAAATATCATGTGATATTTGGAGAAGTAGAGAATTATTTTTATGCCTTTACATGCCTTACATGATCATTATTTGCCAAAAAATGCCTAAATAAGTTTTGATGATGATCACACGTTTCTTAATAAACTTGAATCATGCCTTAAAATGCTTTATTTTTTTTATATTCAAGTTCATATGTGCTTCGTGCATTCTTGTTAGAGCTAACATTGTATGATTGATAATGTGATACATGCTTTATATTATATATCAATCTAAAGTGTAACACCCTCCTTAGGGCATCACATTTGGTGTTGCTTAATTACTAAATTACCCTTTCATTTGTATTCGTGCTTGTAATAGAAATACGAGTTAGAAAATTTCTTAGTAACAATAAATTAAACTTAGCAGAAAATAAAAATATTACAACATCATATCAAATAATTCACATCATATATATACATACACAAGTCTTAGTATTGTCATACTAAAATAATTACAAACTAGACTTTCAAAACATTTAAACTTTAAACTTTAATTTAAACTATTATACTGCCCAAGTCCTACTAGACAGCAGAACCCTCAGACGGGTCCTCCTTAGATTCCTCAGCATATAGGAATCCAGCATGATGTGAAGTCCTACGGACAGGTGTCCGAGCAGACGACACAATACTAGCCTCACTAGGGGTACGATAGTAAGCCCCCCAGTACTGCCTAATAGAAATTGGAAACTCTAGGTGTACATATATGTTAACACTAAAGTATGGATGTCCTAAATGTAATCTACTCAATCTAATATTTAAGTCCCCCATATAGTAAATACTCTCTCTATCTAAATCGACATGCCACGCCTCCTCTCCTCCAAGAAACGTAAACCTCATATAACCAAGGAAACTAGGCATCTCCATCGTCTCAAAACTCAGCGTCCTCAACGGGAATCTACTCTTCCTCAGCTTCTCGCTCCACTTCTTGCTCGACATCTTTACACATATAAATATAATACAGAATAAGCATAAAAGAGGTGAGATCACCTACGCCATTATCAGTATGGTAGCAATGAAGATAAACACATACAATATTTTATACAACTATCATACCATAATTACAGTTATGCCATTAATATTATTTACCATAATAACACATGTAATAAACAACAATTACAATCATGCCATTATCAATAACCAAATATTCAAGAATTCAATTACCATAAACCATAATTACGATAATGCCCTCAATCACTATATGTATGCACACAGACTCAATTTCTTACTCCATGCAGCTAAAACTCAAGTCGGAGAGAGTAATCGAAAAGATTCGTCGGTACCAATATGCCTCGGTTTGCGTGCTCAATCTTGCACATCTAGCATATACACGACAATCTTTATCAGATCTTGATTAAGAATAGTGTCTCGGTTAGGATCATTGGTGTGTTGCGTCGGTCTAACCTACGGTACAGAAGAGCTACCAACTGCCCATTGTAGACAACCCGCACCCCAATGCCCCCAAGGTCAATGAGTGACTTACACTACGCATATCGCACCCACTTAAGAGGTGTAGTCTCTCCTAGGCAATTAGCCTCATACAGTCCATTGGATCTTTCCAATGCATGTACTATGCACTATTCACATTTCTAATTATTCTTACATATTCGGGGTCCACTCAACAACCCAACAGTATTATTACTATATTTTCATCGCGTAGTCATATTTTTGCGTTTTCTCAATCGCGACTCAATTCTGTTGCCTTTTTAAATCGCGTAGCGATTTTTCAATGTTTTTCAATCGCGTAAATATTTTTCATACGTTTTAAATCCAAAAATACTATTTTTCTCATTTAATATTAAAAATTCACTTTATTTTTCATATTTACATAATAGCCCCTCAAAAACATAATATTTACATTATAGTCCTTATTTAAATAATATTTTCACAATAGTCCCTCATAAAATTCATATTTATAAAATAGTCCTCTTTTATAAAAAATTTACAATATGACCCTCTAAAAATAATATTTGTAATATGATCCTTCTAAAAATAAGTATTTATACAATGACCCCTCATTTAAATAATTATTACAATTTAGTCCCTCTTTTATAAAAATTTACGGTATGACCCCTCTAAAAATCAATAATTATATTGTTTCCAAAAAAAATATTTTCTTTCCTTTATGTCACATATTACAGCTCAAATTTTACAGACACGCTTCAAAACCTGTAGGGTGAGCTATACGTCAGTAAAATTCAAGTATTGACACTCATTTCATTTTAAACCCTATTTATTTAATTATATCAGATTATTTTCTCAAAACCATTTTGCTTGCTACATTCAAACTTGTTCAAATTCATTTCCTTTTCATTTAAATCCTTCATTCTTATTTGAATCCCTCATTTTCAGGACTTTGGTCCTCTAATCCCTAGTATGGCCGTGAGCCTCATTGCTCTTTGGAGCATTCATACAATCATTTAATCATGTTGTTCACATCCTAAATTACACATGCACTTACATGCTTACACAATCACATACAGATAAACATATATCAAAGCAGTAATCATATATCACACATGCAAATCACAAAAACATTACCACCAACAAAATCAAAGAAGCATTAAACACTAGTGAATAAACCCTTATGGGTTTTTCACCGTACAAAACCATCTCCATACCACCAAAACATGGTTGGTGAGGTAAAGTCTCCCTCTTACCTCTTGAAGACAAGTCTTTCAAGCTCCTCTCCTTCTCCTTGATTTGGTATAACCCACAAACAATTCCTAAAAATTCTTAAACAGTTAATAAAATCACAAACAAAGCCTAATAATGGAAAACCATGGAACAATCATGGTATACAAAATCAAAAACTTAATTTTAAACCAAGAAATCAAAAGTTCACCTTTAGGAAGTAGGATAGAACTTGGATTTTGAAGCACTTAGAATAAGATTTTGACAAAATCTCCTAAATGAAAAGTGTTTAGGAGGTGGTTTAGGTTTAGGAAATGATAAGAGTAGAAATTATAGAAGATTGATGGTGGTCTTGGGTGTAGGGGCCTAAACACACAAAGAGAAAAGGGGAGGGAAAATGTTCTTGGTGTTCTTGGAATTTTTTAGAGAAAATGATGCAAGCATTTTGGTGAGAGAGAAAAGTGAATATTTGAGAGTGAAATGGAGTGGGCTGCTGTGAGTAGCTTGTAGGAGAATTTTAGAGATTTACTTGAAGTAGAAATATCACATTTTGGGTTCACACTTGAAGCACATGGCTTGGTCATCTTTTAGTCATGCTATTGTCATGCGAGATGGTTCAAGAACCTTGGAGAAGCCTTCCAAGGCTGCATGACCGTGTGGCTCAAGGGTGTTTAGGGACCTAATTTGTTTTCAATTAAAGCCTATTTGCATGCTAATTAGATAGCTATTTAATTAGGTTTAGTTTCCTAATCACTCTTAATTAATTATCTAATTACATAACTAATTAATTAAATATATAATTACATATATCATAGTCTCTAAATAAAATTAGGATATCTAATTAGTAATTAGATTATAACTAATTAATAATTAGGTTAGTTTACTTAGTTTGTTAATTAGGCCATTAAGATGACTTAATTAAGTTTAATTAGTTACTAAGTAAAAGTCAAGCCACTATATTTGACTTAATCCTAGCCATTAAATTCAACTTTGTTTTGTATCCATTGATCTCATCTACAGTGGATATTACTCAGTGATTTTATTAGGATTCATTTCACACCATTGATCGGATCAACGATTATGATCGAAAATATCTTAATCAAGCTTTTCATCCGATGGTCCACAACAAAGTCTTTGCCCCTTTGTTTGACCACTTCCTATTGGATAGAAAAGTCCAGCCACCTATTTTGACTGATTTCTATTGGTTCGTTTTGATTTAGGCTACAGAAAATATTCTAAGCACATTTTCTCTCAACTAAAATTTATCAGCTCAAATAAATTATAGCAGAAGTTACTATAAATAAAATAATAGATATTTATTCGTGAAATATTTTTATTTCACAGATAAATTCTAAAAATTAAAAGAATCTTTTCTGTCTCTCTCAGATTCGGGTTTAGTAAGATTCCCCGTCTCCAAAATAATCAGATAAGATTTTTCTCGGCCTGAAAATTATTATTTTCCTGACCAGGAGTAAATCACACAAAATGATCAAAAATGATCTCAAAACAGTCAAATTATTTTTATAACATATAGAAAATACAAAACAATGTAATTCTATTATTACTATTAACATAGTCAGAATTTGGGGTGCTACATAAAGTATGCTTATAAATAGACTTGCATGATATTTGATGCTAACCTATGTTTTAGAGGACTTTTAAAGTTAGCTTTGCAAGTCTCTCTATATGTTTCAAATATAACCATCAGATTTTTTGCATACAAGCATAGTGGATAGATGAGAAAAGTTGAATGGAATTCAAATGAAGAGGAAGATAAAGAAGACTTTCTTTAAGTGCAATGGAATGGAATACTCAATGGAAAAAAGCTCAAACTCAAAGGACCAATAAACGAAGAACATTCTAAAGAAGCATCACTCTTTATCTATCTCAATAAGTATCTCTGTCCCTAAGCTATTGTGGTATTCTATATGGCATAGATTGCATGATACTTGTTGAAAAATTAATCTTAAATGATTATATGCTTTCTTTACATGAGAAGTATGCCTAACATTGACAAAGTGCCTAATTAGATATTAACTTGCTAATTTGTCATTGCATTTAGGGTGGATGATATTAGTTCTATATATGCTTTAATCCCTATAACATATTTCATCAAGGGGATGTACTTATGTTCTTTTGACTTGGATTGATCTATCTTAATGAATATATGTTTGTTAATATAAAACATCTCCACCCTTCTAAAATGCTTTTGAAAATATAACGTGCTCTTGTAAAATTCTTTTTGAAAAGGGGAGAAGTTTTAAAATTATTTTTGATTGAGGGATTAAGAAGATGTATCTTTGCCTTGCTTTTCTTTAAGGTAATGTGCTTACATAGTCTTGTCATACATATTTTCTTTATCTATCTTGTGCTTCAATAAAGGGGGAGCTTATCTTACTTATCTTACATATCTTTCTTCCATGTCCTTATTGACTAAAAATATATGCATGACTATGTTAAACTATTATGTTTTGATAATATGCATATTTTGAGGGGGAGCCTAGCTCTTAAATTGTCGTTTATATTTTTTTACTTACATCTTTGTTTGATTACATAAAGTGTTCTATTGTCATCATATGGTAAATGTTGATATACAAAAATATGACAAGCATTGCATGAATAATCTTCTATATCTTGAAAGCATGCTTGTTTCATATCTCTATTCTTGAATCATATGTAGAATCTATAAGGGGGAGAAAATATTTTTTTTTTCTTTTTAAGCCTTTTTGTTGATGTCAAATAGGGGGAGTAAAAATTGGAAAGAAAAATATACTCTTATACTTATTATTTGATATGTTTACATGAATATCTATTCTTGTATATTGCTCAACATATTTTTTTTTGGTGATTTGTCATCATCAAAAAGGGAGAGATTGTGGAAATAAATTTGCTCCAAATGGTTTAATATGTTAAGTTTTGATGATGACAGATACAAGACAAAAAAAAAACATTTTGCTTATGTTCTTTGTTTCATCCTATATAGAGCATATCCATTAATAATTAATAAATATCTTTTTTGGATGTGTTTATGAAAGTCTTATATGCATGTTAAACTAACTAGAGTTATATATTTATGAATCATGCATATGAAGATATTTAATTATGAATTTTGACTAACTATGCTTATTTAAGTGAGCAATACTTTGTAGGATAGTTCAAGTACCAAGAGTAAGCATTGCAACAAGAAAGTAAAAGATCTCAATTAAGCTCAACACAAGGAGAATGTGAATGCCTATTTGATGAAGGTATTGATAACATCAAAGTCATGTCAAAGACCAAGTCCAAAGGAAGATTAAATGGTATAACTTATAGGACTTAAGGTCTTTATGTAAGAAGCCTTTTGAATATCTCAAATATGTTTTCAAATCTTTACAAATGGTTTTCACATGCTAAAATACCCAACAAACAAGTTTTGAGAAGTTATTTATATTGGTAGTTCAAATTTATGAAAAATAGTTAAGTTTGAGTTTTTCAAAACTGACCTTTGGTTACTCTTTTGATCATATCTTTCAAAATACTTTGAGTTTTATTTTGAAACTCATTTTATCTGAAAATAAACTTAAAGATCTTTCCAATGAGTGGTTATTCGCTTTAAACGGATGAGAAATGAAGAAGTTATGGCCATTTAAAGTCAATTTTTGAAACCAGAGTGGTTTATTTGAATAAAGAATGTGTTATTCAAATAACACACCCCAGAAAACGTTGCAGAACATGTTTTTAAAGGCTTATTCGAATAACAAATGTGTTATTTGAATAACACGACCCAGAAAATGTTCTAAAACATGTTTTTGAAGGTTTATTCGAATAACAAATCTGTTATTCGAATAGAGGCGTTAAGGAACGTAACTTTTGAAAGGATTTATTCGAATAACACACAGGTTATTTGAATAAACACGAGTAGAAACACACAACGGCTATTTTCTATGCTTTTAATGTGATATTAATTTAATACCCAATGGCTTTTTTTCTTAGATCTCTATAAATACATATTTTTGGGACATCTTTTAGTAACACCCAATTGTCTGAAACAATTCTTTCTTACTCTAATTTATGATTCATATTTTACCAAATTTCTGTGCTCTTTTTCACCAAAGTTTGAGTTATCCTAAAAGAGCTTCATAGTGCTTCAATTTATAATACACACTCTTAAAAGAGTTTCTTCTTTCTTCTACTCCTTGATTCTTTGTAACGAGGGTGAGGTATCCTTAAGAGAAATTGTAAGGGTGAGGTATCCCTGAAAGTTAAGGCTCAAACACAAGGGTGAGGTATCCTAAGGTGTAAGGAGTGCTCTAGTTTGTAACGGTAGCAAACACCTGTTCAAGCTTGCATTGATAGTGAAAAATCTCGAGTGGGTACTTGAGGACTGGACGTAGGCCACAAGTGGTTAGTGGCTAAACCAGGATAAATTCTGTGTTTGCTTTTCTGAACTCAAACTCCTTTATTTCTTGTATTTTAATTATATATGTTTGAGTTGAATTTGATATCTAATTTATTTTTTTAATTTATCCTATAACCCAAGTTATTTTTTGAGTAATCTACAATAGTTTGACTTATTCCGCTGCATGTGTTGATTGAAAATATTAAAATACATAATTTCACAAAATTGTTTTAAACATTTGTAATCACCCAATTCACCCCCCTCTTAGGTGATGGTTACCATGACTAATAGTATAAGCTAAGACCTTTTTGACTTCATGACCTAACTTAGGAATTCCAAACTAAAATTACTGAACTACAACTTCCTAAGAACAATTTACTAGAAAGAAGTTACAATAAAAAAACTCCCAAAATGCAATCCATGACTCTTGCTACTAACCCAAGCCTATTAGGAGTCATTTGGCCTTACAAATAAGACACTTAAACACTTATTTAACATATATATGACTTAAAATACTACCCATAAATAGAAGCCACAAAAATTTACTAAATATATTGAAATTATAAAGATAAGCTCACTTTAATTATTTTTATTTTTATTGCTCCTGCATCAATTCCCCCGAGGTGAAGAGAAACTCAGCTTTGACGAGAAAATTTTGATTTATTAGTCATAAATAGCAGGGTCAATCCTCTTGAGCTCTTCCTCCGAAATCCAAGTGCTTTAGTTGCAGACTTCCTTGACCATTTAATAAGGAATTTGTGATATTGATTTCCCCTTTGTGAACATGCTTCCTTCATATCAAGAACATCCTTAATCACTTCTCTAGGCTTTTTCAAAATCTGTTTTGTCCATTCTTTATCTATTAATAGCCTATGTCATTATCAAAGCCATGAAATTTAGATAAATCAGCAACATTAAAGATAGCTCTATAAGCATTAGGGCTTACTTTCTTCACAATTCTGCATGGCCCAATTTTCTATGAAGCTAGCTTATGGTATGCACCCTTTGGAAATCTCTTCCTTTTAAGATGTACCAGCACCTCTCCTTCTGCAAACTCCTTGAAACACTGATGTTGATATGCTACTTGATTTGTTGATGCTACTCCTAGAATCAAGTCTATAGCATATTATTTATTTTGCATTGGAGGTATCCTCTTTAGTAATTCTTCACTAACCATCTCAAAGTTAGCCAAAAGCTTGTTAACTTCAGGTGATAATGGACTTTCTAATCCTTTTTTACTTTTAGTAATTATGCTAATGACTACAAGAGCCACTTCATGCTCCTCGCTTTCTTCTTCAAATATGCTAGCCTTGACAATACAACTAACCTTATTATTACTGACCTTTTGACTAGTTGGGTTCCTCCTTCAAAGGATACAATGTGAAAGTCTTTCCATCCTTTTGAAAAGTATATGTATTGGGAATAGTAAGATGCTTCATGCTTCATATTCTAATCAAACAACCATGGTCCTCCCAATAAAATGTGGCAAACATCCATAGGCACAATATCACACCAAACTTCATCTGTATAATCATTACCAATTTTGAACTACTAAGCACCTTGAAGTAACAGGTATTTTGTTGCCTTTTCGAAATCAAGCAACCTTGTAAGGATGGGGATGCTTCTTCGAAGAAAGTTTTAATCTTTCTACTACTGATGAGTATATGAAAATATTCTCTAAATACCCTATTATTGGATTAAAATGTTAAAATGTGAATAGAAATTATTAAAATTAATGTGTTTTTTTAAATTAAATTTCTATTTACTTTAAAGTACTCTTAAATAGATTTTTATGCTTAATTTCAGAATTTATAAAGAGCAAGTCAACTCCCAGTCAAATTCAAAGGAGGATTATGATAAGATTTATGAGCAAAATTTGAGTGAAACCCAAATAAGGAAGTAGTGCAAATAAATAAAAAAGAGAGGAGGACATGAAGATTGTACAATCCCGTCACACACAAAAAAAGAAAAGAAATAGTAAGAGGAGCTAGCGCGCTGCACAAGGAGAGAGAGAATAGGAAGTTGCATAGCGCGTTGCACAAGAAAAGGCAGCAGAGAAAAAGCATGATGCATGAGGTCAACAGACAACACAGAGAGAAAGCACACTGCTCACGGACATGACGTAAGCTGCACCAGATAAATATACAATGAAAAATTTAAGTGAGATGAATTATTTTAGTATTACTATGTTGAATTATTTTTACTCAATTTTAAGATTTAATGCTTATTGATTCTATTTTCCTATCAGATTATATGAATGAATTTTAAGGTGAGTTCAATCATGCTTTGTAATTTATTTGTGTTATGTAAATATTAGTAGTAATTGTTGGATATCAATTGTGGTTTCTTATTAGGGATACATTTGATTATTTGATAATTTACTATTAATTAGGAAAATTTTATCATATACTTGATTATTATTTTTCAGTGCTTTATTGATAGATCTTCTGTGATTATATGCTTGCCACTAGATGTTCACAAGTAAAATTATTTAGGTATAATAATTTGATATAGTTAATGTTAAAATTAATCTTGGTGAATTCTAAACCTTAGTCATCTTACATACAATAAAAACTAAATTTGTTTACTTTGGTTTACTTAATTTTGCATTCAAATTAATCTTTATTTACTATTAATCATTTAATACTTTTTTTAGTTTCTTTGTTTCTTTAGTTATTCTTTTAATTTGTCTCTCTGTGGAATCAACATCGCAAAGTTGTGCTACAATTACCATGTTATTCTTTGGGTGTAATCAAATTTTGGCGCTATTACCGAGGAGACAGTAGAAGAATTGTTAATCAAATTTTTCTTTCAAGTAGTTTGTGAAGGCAGAAACTTCGTTCTCTCTTTTATCTTGCCGCATCTTTATTTTATTTTATTTTCTTTATGTAGTTTTTTATTTATTTATTTTTTAATGTTGCATTTTTTTTTACCTTGCATGAACAAGTATAGAGATGCCTTCGGTCGATTTGCTTGTAGACTTGTGTCAGAGTCAGAGTCTAAATTTTCTATTCATTTGTTTGATACTTCTTCTAATTCTAAGGAAATGAGTGAATGCGAAAATCAACTCGCTAAGACCTTTCAGGATTACCTCCACCCTACACACATAGCCACACTATCATGCATCATGTTTCCAGCTAATACTCATTGATTGGATTTTAAAATAAGGATGATACAGTTACTCCTTACTTTTCATGGCTTAGAAAATGAAAATCCATATTTTCATATTAGGAAGTTTGAGAAAGTAGTTGTGAATTTTCACAGTCAAAATGCAACTAATGACGTTATGAAACTTAAGTTCTTCCCTTTCTCTTTGAAGATAGAGCTAAAAGTTGACAATACTCACTGAGACCACGATCTATTGGGTCACTGAAAGAGATAACTAAGGCCTTTTTTAATAAATACTTTCCTCAACATAAGACCAACACTTTAAAAAAGTAAATCTCCACTTTTGCACAAAAGGACAGTGAGACTCTGTATCAGTCTTGGGAGAGATTTAAGGAGTTGTTGAGTATGTGTCCTCACTATGAGTATGAGAATTAGTGCCTAGTGAGCTATTTTTATGAGGGACTTACACCTAGAAAACGTCAATTTATAGAGATGATGTGTAATGGTGAGTTCTTACAAAAAAATCCCAATGAGGCCATAGAATACCTTAATGAGTTTGTTGACACTTGGATTAGACCTAGTTCTATTGAGAGCACAAATAGGTCATGACTTGTAGGAAACCCAAATGGTAGTGGAGTTGTGCATCTCAGGGAAGAGGATAACTTAAAGGCTAAGGTTGAGATGCTCACTAGGGAGCTAGAGGTGTTAAAGACTAAGGACTTAAAGCCAACAGAAGTGGCCAATCATACAGAGTCTTTTAAACCAAATATCCCATATTTACTGAGATGAGATGGATGTATGAAGAAAAATGTAATGCCTTAGGTATATACAAGAAGCCTTTTACACCTTTTTCTGATACATATAATCTGGGGTGGCGCAATCACCCCAATTTTAGCTGGAATTTTGAAACCAGCTGCTTGCACAATCCCCTAGGTCATATCCTACACCATATCAAGCACCTTAATCTTCTAGGAGTCTTTTAGAAGACAATTTACATACTTTTGTTGAGGCACAGGGTAAGACTAACCAAAAGTTTGAATCTTTGATTACATAAGTTGTTGAAGAAAACAAAGAGGGAAAGAGCCAAGTGTCCAAATTGATGAACTCCTTGAGTGCGAATAACCGATGTAAGTTCCCTTCTCAAGCTCAGTACGCACCCCATGGTCAACACATGGAGCAATAGAATTTGAAGGATGTGAATGTCATTGTGAAATGAAGTGGTACATCATTGCACATCCCAACAACGAATAACTCAAAGGATGTGGAAAAGAATCAGGATAATAGTGATGCTGAACTGTCCAAGGAACTTGAGGTGACAAAAAGTCTTGTTAAGGTACCATTCCCTCAAGCTTTAAAATCAAGCAAGCGAATTCTAGATCTTAACAATGAAATCCTAGAGAATCAAAGGCAGGTAAAAATCAATCTTCCTCTTTTGCATGTGATTAAAGAAGTTCCTACTTATACAAAAGTTCTCAAGGATTTGTGTACAGTTAAGAGGAAGCACCATGTGAAGATAACGTTCCTGACCGAACAAGTTAGTGTTCTAATTGAGTAGTGGATTCCTTCCAAATACAAAAATCTTGATTATCCAACCATTGCATGTAGCATAAAAAATCATGAGTTAGGGCAAGCTTTACTAGATTTAGGAGTTAACATAAATCTAATGCCATATTCTATTTATTTACAGTTGGGGTTGGGAGAACTCAAACTAATCACTGTGGTATTGCAATTGGCTGACCATTTAGTCAGAGTACCTCGGGGTATGGTAGAGGATGTTCTAATTCAAATTGAAAAATTTTATTATCTTGTTGATTTCCTAATCCTCGACACTAGCTCTGCTGTTGATACTACTTCAAAAATTCCTTTAATTTTAGGTAGGCCTTTCCTTGCCACTGCTAATGCTCTTATTAATTGAAGGAATGTGCTCATGAAGTTGTCTTTCAAAGACATGACTCTCGAGGTGAATACCTTTCATATTGCGAAACAACCAGAAGATGATGATGAGGGTTACCAGATATATATGATTGACTCACTCATGAATAGAGAAGTTTCTACAGCCCATGATTTTGATCCCCTTATGTATTTTCTTATTAATTCTGACTTTGATTCTATCAGTAATCCAGCTGATGTTATTGATACTAGTGCTATTTTCGATAGAACTCAGGATCATGACACTCAAAAATGGTAACCAAAGTTTGAGGAGTTACCTAAGAAAGATTAGAGCATTATTGATATAAAAGGTATTCGTCCCCTGATTTGTTCTCATAAAATTAATTTGGAGGAAGGTAAATGATCAGTGGTTGAAGTCATAACTTGAGTTGAAGGATCTAGATGTAGAAGAGACTTTGGCAGATAATCTTGTCTACCAAAGTTGAGGTAAGATTTTAGTTTGAGTTTTTGTTTTTATTGAGTCAGTTCAAGTGCCTCACAGATTTCGGATCCTTTGCATGGGGATGTAAATAGCGTCGGCCAACAAAAAATTTTAAAAAATTCAAAACCCAAAAAGAAAAAAATAGTTTGCGTGCTTGTTTATTTCATTTAACTTTATTTTGTTTTTGTTATTTTTGTCATTGCTAACCATTGGTAGGGTATAGTTATCCTCTTCTTGTCTTCTCTTTTTAATCACTAAGCATTTCAGGTATGTGATTCCTCCTAATTACTCTATTTATTTTTGTCCTAATAATTTTTTGATGCATATTGGTGATTATTTCTTAAGTCTGGATTTAATTTTAAACATTGAGGACAATGTTCTATTTAAGTTGGGGGGTGTTGTGTTGGTGGTGTAAATTCAGTATTTAAAATGCTTGTTGGAACTCTATGACATATTTTCATGTGTATTTTTTTTTTTAAATTTACATCACACGTGCATCTTTATCACATATGTTCTCATTCTCATTCATATCTATCTTCGTGAATTCACCAAACCCACCATAATCATTTTTGTTGAAGCATCCATAGAACATCTAATGCACTCATCCAAGCTTTGTGGTAAGATGGTGGTTTGACACATGTAACTAGAGAACTCTTTTGCTTAAGTATTCATGTAAATTTTTGAAGAGAATTGAGAGCCTACAAATGCAGTAAATTAAGATAAACGTTCATTGATATGTTGAATTGGGCACTTCTTTTGAGAACATTATTATATGGTTTGTGGTAAGATAGTGGATATACTTGAGATATGATGAAGGTCAACTTAGGATCGACGTTTGAGCCTTTCAAGCTAACCCTTTCTGCCATAGATTCCTAATAGCCAACTTCGAGCCAATAAACACATGTAGCCTACATCATCCATGCCTCTCTATATCAGAGTATCGCCTATACAATTATTTTTCTACCCTTTTTACTTCCAAGTGCATACTAAGTGCGGAATTTGCATTTTCTTTCTTTTTTGTTGGGTTATAAAAAGAAAAGGGCAAGAATACCTAAGTGGCGTGTGTTTGTTCATCAAATAAAAAAAAAAGAAAAAGAAAAGAGAGAAGGAAGATGGAAAAATATTATTATTCGATGATTTGAAAAATTAGAAAGTACATTAAATGAAAAGTGTGGTCTATTGAGATATTTAATAAGATTCCCTTTGTATGTACTTAGAAGTCTTTTTGAATCGTTTTCATTTTTTTTTCATATAGCCCCAAATCTAAGCCATGTTATAACCTTTTGTGTTGATCGTTTTGATCCTAAGTAAGCTTTTGGAAAGAGTGGTGGAAGTCTCATTTGTTAGTATTCCTATCATAAGATCAATGTTTATTGTTGCTTGTACATAATTGCCTAATTTCTCATGAGAGTGTGTGTAAACCCATTGTCAACTCCATAGAGAGAATCCTCACACAAAACACTTTTATACCCGTGAGTTATGTGTAACACCCGTGAAAACATGTTAGACTTGTATATGGTTACAGAAGTAGCCTATTATTAGTTTGGCATACCTGTTACGTTTTGTGACTTTCTGAACATGTTTGGTCACTTGCTGTAACACTATGTGTGATAAATAGCTATTATTTTCTCTAGAAATGGCTTAAATTGCTCAATTAATAGAATTAAATGCAGAGAATTTAGTTCTATATCACAAATTTATGAAGTGTGCTATAGTTAAAATATGAGGATAATCAGAGCTAGTTTAGTATTTTTAAACATACTGGTTGTATGTTTTAATGCTGGTTTGACTAGCAGCTGATATGGAAAATGGAGGTTATGGTGCAACAAGACTTTTGATGAATCCTGTGATTTATTTTAAACTTGTTGGCTCTAAGAAAATTGTATTTTGTGAAATCTAAGTGTTCTTAGCATATCAGGATATATCACATGGCCACTTAAGTGACCAAAGTCACTTATGACAACCTTGATATTAAGGCATGAGATGATATATTTGTATCTCATTTTTTCACTCTTTTCACTCTCGTCTCTCATGACTGCAGCTACCAAAGGAGAGGCAAAGGAAAGCCAAGCAAAGAAAGAGGAAGAGGAGGAAAAGAAAAGAAAAGAAAAGGGAAAGCTAAGGCTTCATCATCCTCACCATCTTTGATCCAAGAGGTAGGGGATTTGTGCTTCTTTCATCTTCTTTTCTCCACTTTTGCCATTTATGCATTTGTGATGCATAATAGGTTAAATTGGTTTTTAGTGTTTTTCTTGCTTGATTAAGTTTCCTTGGCTGTTTATGACTTGTTCATGTAATAGGTTTGTGTTAGAAACCTAGAACTTGATATTTGAACCATTGAGGCTAAAAGTAAGAAAAGTTAGGTCATGATTTATGATTTGATCTAAGAATCCAAATTTGGTGTTGTGAGTTAGTGGTTTATGTTTCCTACATGTTAAGTAAACTTGTTAGGGATTTAAAATCACCTAAAAACCATTTTTGGAGCAAGTTGATTTTGTGAGAATTGTGAATGGAATAGTATCAGTTTTGTAGAATCCTACAGAACTTGGGTTATGCTTCTCAGGCCTTAGTGCACAAGGTGCAAGTTTCAATTTTTGGCAGGCAGAGAGCACTACGTTGCGGCGTGGTAGTGTCATGCCTAGGCATGAGCTGCAGGAACTCCCAACATTGTGTTTTCAATGTTTTAGAATTTCCTAAGTGATGGGGTCACTTTTTTATACCTTTTTAAGTTTGTTGAGGCACCTATGGGAGTATTTCAAGGAAGAAATGACTACCTAGTTCATGTGAGGAAAGGGTGAAGCCCTAGGCGACCAATGGTTTGGAAATGCCATAGGCTATCACCTAGGTTCTTGATCCATAAGGGATTGTTATTAGCATCATTTGTGATGCTGTTAGGTGATGGGACTAACACATAGAGTGAGTATGTGAGTGTTCTTAAGCTGATAGTTAGAAAAACCTCATGAAGGAGGATAGTCACGTTTAAGGGCGTTGGTTATGATCTCGTGTAGGAGAATATCCAATGTGGTGTTGAATGTGTGTTAAATATCACTATGCATGTTTTCTCTCGCACTGGCTACTCCCACGTATCTTTGAATGATATATGAGATGGTAACAGTACACTCATTGATGTGAGATGGAATAGTCCATTCATTTTCAGGTAATGATAAATGGTCAGAACCATACTACCAGAGAAAAGTACAAGGAACAGAGTTCCTAGGAATAATCAAGTTTCATGACATTGCACTAACACTATTTTACTTCATTGCATAATCATTGTCTTAGGACATGTGAGGTATAAACATACAACATAACAAGCATTGCATTTGTATGGTAATTATATGGGCAGTTACCGTAATCAATGATATTTAAGATTGTATAGCCTGTTGTATAATATTATTGATAGTTTCCTAGTAGTGCGAGTTTAGGAATGTGGTTTACTTGAGAATACTACATGGGGTTGATATGTGATTTATTCTTTTGGTAGTAAGTAGTAATTCTTATACTTGTTGTGAACTTATTCTTGACTTAGTTTATTCTTTGTGAATGGATAAATACTGGTTTTGAAATACCTATATTGAGAAATTGTGATTTCTCACCCCGATTGTATTTTTATATAAATCTAGGTGGAAGCTTATGAAAAGGAAAGAGAAAGGCGTTTGAAGACACATAGTTTAAATGCTCTTTTAGGCTGAGCTTGTTTATATTTTATATTTACTTAATTGTTTAAAGCTATGTATGACAGTAAGCCCTTTTGAGACAGTTATGTATATATAACTTTTGTTAATGTGGCTCTCCATAATTATTTTGTATAAATGTTATTGGTTTAGTTGAAGTATGTTTTGAAGTAGCATGAGTAATATTTGTTATTCTCATATATGTCAAATATATCAGAATAGAAATGCTAGGATATTACATTTTGGTATCAGAGCAATTCATCTGTTGAGCCGGGGTATGGACTAACTGTGCTTAGGCATATTTAGGAGTTCCTTCTTGTGTTGTGCATTTCTTTTTTCGTTTGTTTGAGATGTTTGATTGAATTATATGACTTGCCTTTGATATATCTGTTTTAGCTACTATTACACAGTTATATGACATTGGGATTAGCTACCTCAATATGTATTATTCTATGTTTACAGGAAACTATGGCAGCACGAGGGCGACCGCGTGGAAGTAGGAACAAGAACACTAGGAGTGACGACACTGAGATGGTCGCAGCTATGATGGCAATGGCCAATGCCATGTGGCATCAAACAAAATAGGCAGTCGCTACTACCAACGCAATGAGAGAGTAAACAACAGTAAATGTTAGAGTGCTAGAGATGTCGGGAACTCAGCAACCAATATCACCACCTATACCATCACCGGAACAGGAGGTGCGAGTTGGGAGAAATTAGAATTTTCTTGACATTTCAGAATTCAAAAAGATGAATCCTCCGATGTTCAGGGGCAACTACGATCTAGTGAAAGCTAAAGAGTGGCTAGAAGAGATAGAAAAGATATTTGAGGTCATAGTTTACTCGGATGAGTAAAGAGTATCTTTCACTTCCTTTATGTTGGGGGGAGAAGTGACGCAGTGGTGGCAAGGTGCCAGAAGACTGCTAGAGGCGATGGGGATGCTGGTTACATGGGAAGTATTTTAGAACACCTTTTTGGAGAAATATTTTCCAAGGAGTCTACAGGATGATAAAGAGATGGAGTTCCTTGGTCTTCAACAATAGGACATGACAGTTAGACAATATAAGGCAAAATTTCATAAGCTGTCCAAGTTCTATTCTCAGATAAAGCTCAATCCGAATGAGAACTGGAAATGTGTCAAGTTTGAATCTGGATTGAGGGGAAATGTAAAAAGGATAGTGAGGCCTTTGGAAATCAGGGATTTCCCATCTTTGGTGAATAAGTGCAGAATTGTGGAGTCTAATAACCTCCAATTTCAAGCTGAGCAAAGATTATAAAATCTTCAAAAGAAGAAAAAAATGGATGATGGATCTGGAAAGGTTATTTATAAATCCAGTTACCCACAAGTTAAAGGTGAGCGAGTTCAGGTGGAGACTGTGAAACTTGAATGTCCTAAGTGTGGGAGACCACATGGTGACAAACCTTGTGCGGTTTGCTATGTATGCAGTTAACTAGGACACTTTGCGAGGAAATGTCCACGCAAACAGGGAGATACATCCAGTTCTAGACCACAAGCTCAAGGAAGGGCGTACATTTTGAGAGGGAATGAAGAGGCACAACCTTCCAACCCTATGTCAGGTAACTTTTGAATATGAGTTTTTGTTTATTTGAGACCTCATAATTGTTGGTTTAGAGAGACTAAATTTTGGGGACAAAATTCTACAATGGAGGGGAGAATGTAACACCCGTGAAAACATGTTAGACTTGTATATGGTTACAGAAGTAGCCTATTATTAGTTTGGCATGCCTATTAAGTTTTGTGGCTTTCTAAACATGTTTGGTCACTTTGCTATAATATTATGTGTGATAAATAGTTGTTATTAGCTCTAGAAATGGCTTAAACTTCTCAGTTAATGGAATTAAATGCAGAGAATTTAGTTCTAGGTCACAAATTTGTGAACTATGCTACAGTTAAAATTTGAGGATAATCAGAGCTAGTTTAGTATTTTTAAGCATACTGGTTATATGTTTTAATGCCGGTTTGACTAACAGCTGATATGGAAAATGGACGTTATGGTGCAATAAGATTTTTGATGAATCCTGTGATTTATTTTAAACTTGTTGGCTTTAAGAAAATTGGATTTGGTGAAATTTAAGTGTTCTTAGCAGATCAGGATATATCACATGGCCACTTAAATGACCAAAGTCACTCATGGTAACCTTGATATTAAGGTATGAGATGAGCTATTTGTATCTCATTTTTTATTCTTTTCACTCTCTTCTCTCATGGCTGCAGTTACCAAAGGAGGCAAAGGAAAGCCAAGCAAAGAAATAGGAAGAGAAGGAAAGGAAAAGAAAAGGGAAAGCTAAGGCTTCATCATCCTCACCATCTTTGATCCAAGAGGTAAGGGATTTGTGCTTCTTTCATCTTCTTTTCTCCATTTTTGCCATTTATGCATTTGTGATACATAATAGGTTAAATTGATTTCTAGAGGTGTTTGAAGTGTTTTTCTTACTTGATTAAGTTTCCTTGGCTGTTTATGACTTATTCATGTAATAGGTTTGTGTTAGAAACCTAGAACTTGACATTTGAACCTTTGAGGCTAAAAGTGAGAAAAGTTAGGTCATGATTTGTGATTTGATCTAAGAATCCAAATTTGGTGTTATGAGTTAGTGGTTTATGTTTCCTATGTGTTAGTGAACTTGTTAGGGACTTAAAATCACCTAGAAACTATTTTTGGAGTGAGTTGATTTCGTGAGAATTGTGAATGGAACATTACCAATTTTGCAGAATTTTATAGAACTTGGGTTCTGCTTCTCGTGCCGCGGTGCAGGGTGTGTCACACCACGTTGCACAAGGTGCGGGTTTCAGTTTTTGGCAGGCAGAGAGCACCACGCCGTGGCGTGGTGGTGTCACGCTTAGGAGTGAGTTATAGGAACTTCCAACATTGTATTTTTGATGTTTTGGAATTTCCTAGGTGATGAGATCACTCTTTTATACATTTTTAAGTGTATTGAGGCACCTATGGGAGTATTTCAAGGAGGAAATGACTACCTAGTTCATGTGAGGAAAGGGTGAAACCCTAGGCAACCAATGGTTTGAAAATGCCATAGGCTATCACCTAGGTTATTGATCCATAAAAGATTGTTATTAGTATCATTTGTGATGCTGTTAGGTGATAGGAATGACACATATTGTGAGTATGTGAGTGTTCTTAAGTTGACAGTTGGAAAAACCTCATGAAGGAGGATAGTCACGTTTAAGGGCATTGGTTATGATCTCGTGTAGGAGAATATCCAATGTGGTGTTGAATGTGTGTTAAATATCACTATGCATGTTTCTCACGCACTTGCTATTCCCACATATCTATGAATGGTATATGAGATGGTAATAGTACACTCATTGATGTGAGATGGAATAGTTCATTCATTGCCAGGTAGTGATAAATGGTCGGAGCCATACTACTAGAGATAAGTACAAGGAACGGAGTTCTTGGGAATAGTCGAGTTTCATGACATTGCACTAACACTATTTTACTTCATTGCATAATCATTGTCTTAGGACATGTGAGGCATAAACATACAACATAACAATCATTGCATTTGCATGGTAATTGTATGGGTAGTCACCGTAATCAATGATATTTACAATTGTATGGGCGGATGAATAATATTATTGATAGTTTTCTAATAGTGCGAGTTTAGGAATGTGGTTTACTTGAGAATACTACATAGGGTTGCTATGTGAGTTATTCTTTTGGTAGTAAGTAGTGATTCTTATACCTGTTGTGAACTTATTCTTGATGCAAATTGTTGGTTTATTGTTTGTGAATGGATAAATGTTGTTTTTGAAATACTTATACTGAGAAATTGTGATTTCTCACTGCGATTGTATTTTCATGTAAATCCAGGTGGAAGTTTATCAAAAGGAAAGAGAAAGGCATTTGAAGATGCGTAGTTTAAATGCTCTTTTAGGCTGAACTTGTTTATATTTTATATTTGCTTAGTTGTTTAAAGCTATGTATGACAGTAAGCCCTTTTGAGGCAGTGATGTATATATAACTTTTGTTAACGTGACTCTCCATAATTATTTTGTATAAATGTTATGGGTTTAGTTGAAGTATGTTTTGAAGTAGCATGACTAGTATTTGTTATTATCATATATATCAGATATAGCGAAATGGAAATGCTAGGATGTTACATTATGGAGTTGAACCTTTTGCTTGAGATGTTATTGATGTTGCATGTGTCAGGGCTTCTGGTTAGATGGATATCATTTGGAACACACACACACACACACTCTGTGGACTGCTACAGGGAGATTGCTTATGACATGGTTATTGAATTCCTAAGATTGTTTTGATATGTGAATCTAAAAAATGTGGATTAATGGGCTATTTTATTATTTTATTAGTCTCTTTCATCTTTTTTGCTTAAAAATTGCTAAGGACTAACAATAAGCAAGTTGGGAGTGTGATAAGTGTACGAAAGTATTCTCTAAATATCCTATTATTAAACTAAAATTCCAAAATGTGAATAGAAATTATTAGAATTAATGTGTATTTTTAAATTAAATTTTTATTTACTTTCAAATACTCTTATATAGATTTTAATGTTTAATTTCAGAATTTATAAAGAGCAAGTCAAAGCTCAGTCAAATTAAAAGGAGGATTCTGATAAGATTTGTGAGCAAAATTTGAGTGAAGCCCAAATAAGGAAGTAGTTCAAATAAAAAAAAAAAAAAAGAAAACCTAAGATGAAAAGTTGTTGGCAGCAGCTTATAAAAGAGAGGAGGACGTGAAGATTGTACAACTCCATCATAAAAAAAAAAGAAACAGTGAGAGGAGCTAGAGCACCGCACAAGGAGAAAGAAAAGAGGAAGCTGTATAGTGTGTCGCACGAGAAAAGGCAACACAGTTGAAGTGCGCAACATGAGGTCAATGGACAGTAGAGAGAGAAAGCACGCTGCTCAAGGATGTGACGTAAGCTGCACCTGATAAATATACAATGGAGAATTTTAACAAGATGAATTTGTTGAGTTTTATTCTTACTATGTCTTGCTAAATTCTTTATACTAAGAGGATGATAAAATCTTGATTATTTTGGCATTACTATGTTGAATTTTTTTACCCAATTTTAAGATTTAATGCTTATTGATTCTATTTTCCTATCAGATTATATGAATGAATTTTAAGATGTGTTCAGTTATGCTTTTCTCATGCATTATAATTTATTTGTGTTATCTGAATGTTAATGGTAATTGTTGGATATCAATTGTAGTTTCTTATCAGGGATACATTTAATGATTTGATAATTTATTATTAATTAGGAAAATTTTATCATATACTTGATTATTATTTTTTAATGCTTTATTGATAAATCTTCCGTGATCACACGCTTTCCGCTAGATGTTCGTGAGTAAAATTATTTGGGTATAATAATTTGACATAGTTAATGTTAAATTTAATCTTGGTAAATTTTGAACTTTAGTCATCTTACATCAAATAAAAACCAAATTTATTTACTTTGCTTTACTTAAATTTGCATTCGAATTAATCTTTATTTACTATTAATCATTTAATACTTTTTTTTTAGTTTCTTTAGTTATTCTTTTAGTTTGTCTCTTCGTAAAATCGACACCCCAAAATTGTGCTATAATTACCGCATTATTTTTTGTTGCAATTATGTTTTTGTTGCTATCATTATCAACGATGACATTGCACACTTTCCCTCCACAAGTGAATCTAGTTCGAGATATGTTGTGCCTCCTCCAATCTTTAGTTTCCAAAATCTTTGGTGTTGTCATAATACGCCTTACAACTAAACTCTTACCCTCCACTAGTAGTATATCAAACTTTTCACCTTCATCAAAGTACTAATCACAAATAGGTTCTTTTTCCCTATATTCTTCACCACCTTCTAGAAAGTTAACATGGCGAGGGGGTATGAAAAAAATACATGTTCATCACAAGGAAAGTAACGAATAGAAGAGTTGCTACCACTTCCAAAGTTGCTAGATCTTGTTGGTTCCTTCCACTTTTCATTCCTTCGTAATTTCCCCACAATCTTGGAAGAAATTTTATTGGTAATAGAAGGTTGATGGTTATCTTTTGCAGCTGCCTGAATGCCTGAACACTTTTTTCTCCTCTAATAGCAGTTGTAAGCCTTTGATTAGTTCCTGTTCTGGACCATGATATGGGGTCATGTCCTGTGGGTTGACCTGGCACTCAGTACGCTGGAGTCTGTCGTAGACGCCCTCGACAATAGTTCAATTATGACACATAGATGAGATCCCGACTATGTTCATGTCAGACCATGACATTGGGTAATAACAACCTTACCACAAGATTTGCGCAATGGATAAATCTTAAGAATATATGTTATTGTCAATCATGATCTTACGAAATAGTAGCACCCATAACTACCTCTAACAACCTATAATTGTGGTATCTATTACTATTCACTCTTTTACTTACCGCAAGTGCACAGATCTCACTTATAGTATCTCTAGGAGTCGGATATCATTCCCACGAGGAATACGTACTTCTTATAAAAGCCAAATATTAACCAATAGTCTAGTTAATCCTATCCAAGAACATCAAATTGATAAAAGTTCTTTAAAAGAAATATAAAGATTGAAAAGTAATAAATCTAAGATAAATAGATAAATAGAGAAATAAGGAATCCTTTTTCACCTCCTATTTCAACTAATAACATGTAATCCTCACAAGCAACATCAATGAATTGTTAAGTTAGCTTGAGAATCTGATTTAGTTAAAAGCCTATGCCTAGGTCAATTAACCATAGTTTTATTTACCTAACTCACTATGTTTCCATGAGAACTAGCGTAAACTCAAGTCTTAAACGATCTATTCTTAATCACACACTATGCATGACTAAAAGGTAGATTTTTATCCAGTTAGCGAATTAACTTACCCAAGCCAATTGAACTCATTGAACATGCATCAATAATACATTAGATCTGAAATCCAAATTCCTATGTCTAGGTTCATCAGATTTCATCAAATCAATCAAAAGTTGATAAAACCCTCAAAAGCATTAAGAACCATATGATTAAACATAACTAAACATCAATATATACTCAAAAGATTACAAAATCATCAATATTCATAGGAAACTACAAAGAAAACCCTACATACAGCTTAGCTAGCCATGAAACACGAAAATATAGACATATAAATCATGTTCATGAAGCAATAAGGAGAGAAATAAGAAAGGAAAGGGAGGAAGCTCATTAGATTTCATCTTCTAAGCTTGATTCATCCTCCATGTGAAGGATGGCTTCTAACCTTGGCCTTCTTTGCTTCCTCTAGGTCTAAAAACCCTAAAGTAGCAGCTGCTCTCCAAAAAGGGTGATAAGTCACGTATAAAATGGATACAATAGTATTTGTAGGCTAAATAAAATAGAGTCACACCGCGGGGTCAAACACATCATGCTGCAACGTGCGTACAATTAGGTCATAGACGCCTGGTGTGGTGTGGAATACGATTAAGAATTATATCAAAAATAGTTGTCAAGTTCCACCAAAAATATAAAAACCTTGCAACCAGTTGTAGTAAGCAAGGGTCGATCCACAGAGAACTAATTCAATTGACATTATTAATCTAATTCCTAAATTAAACTCTGATGAAAAATAAACAGTAAAAGTAAAAGGGGGGTTTTATTTATCAAGTAACAAAATGTAAATTCGATAGTAATTAGGAATAAATTCAAAACTAGAAACACCAATCCAAGGGCTTCAAATCAAGTGGCAAAGTAAATCATAACTCAAAGAGAGTAAAATTATTTATGCAATTAACTCTGTTTATTCGAATTCAACTAGATAATCACCTAGAATTTAATCAACTAAAACAAAATCACAATCGCAATTCTTGATTAAGATTAAATTAAACACAATTTTGAATTAACATAGATTATCAATCGATGATCTATTCTCCATTAAATTCAGATTAATCAATCCAAATCTATCTTCAATTTTGAAATATAATCATAAATCAATTAAAGAAGGAGAAGAGGAAAGAACATAATTAGAAATCATAAATAAACAAAAGAACTCAAAACTCTAACCACAATCATTGAATTCCTTGGATTGATTGGATCTTTAGCCTTCCATGGCCATCACCATTGAAAAGATACAAATCAAAGAAGAGATATAAATGAAATAGAGAAAACGAAAAGAGAGAAAAAAGGTTTCTTGATTCCTATCGTAAAACTCAAAAATCAGGATTCAGAAAGAGGTATACTTTCGTATTCTGCCTTAACCTATTTGTAACTGAAAATTATTCTATAATTCCTAATCTAACCCTAGCCCAAACTACAACCCTCTGAATAAGCTTTTCAGAGACATATAATTTGTCTTATTTGGGTTTAAATTGAGAGAGTTAAGCCCAAATCAGTGAGGGAAGGTCCAAGCTTTATGACAGCAACAACGTCCTAACTTTGAGGCTCAAATTTTGCCCTGAATCCAGCTGAATTAGAAAAACTGCATTAGATGAAAAATTGTGTATCTTCGTCTCAGCTTTCAGGGGACACTAAGATCATCTAAATATGACATTTGTAGCCCACGATATGGCCTGTACAAGACAAAAAGGTCAAAATGAGTTAAAATCTAAAAATTAATGAAGTTTTTACAATTAAGCTCAATGAAGACCAATTATCTAAAACTCATCTGCAAACATAATATTGGATAAAATTATCATCAATTAGGCTAAATATAAAGCAATAATGAATGCCTCAAAATTGATTGATCAAATTACACTTGAACTTTTGCACTCCCGGGTAAAATACAAGAGACCAAAACTAGGGAATAAAGAAAAACAAATGCAAGAATGCAAGAAAAGTAAAAACTCATAAACTAAAAACTCTAAAAGACTCAAATTCCAATGACATTCAAGTATGCAAAAAGAGCAAGAAAAGATTCAAGGGATCACAATATTTAAGAGAGAACAATTCTTTACACCTCAAACTAACATGCAAGGTATCTTCAAATTGAAAAGCATGAATTAAGAATGATAGATCCTCACAAGATACACTCTCAATCTCTCAAGTGTTTACAAGGTAAGTATTTCACTCAATTCAACCCATGAAAAATGCACTACCATAAGTTTGCTTATCTTCTACTTCTCCACTACTCAAACACATGCACATACAAATCAAGAGGACTTTGTTTAAGGTTGTAATGGGGCCAAGGTAATGGATGGAAATAATATAGATATGGTGAGATGAGCACCCAAGAGAATAAAAGAACATTGGGGAGGAGCTCAATTGATAAATATGAAATTTTTATCCCCTCAAATCTATATAATGCACATTCTCTTTACATATTCCTTTCCTTTTTCTTTCTTTTCTTTTACAACCTTTCTTGAATTTTTTTTTCTTTTTCTTCGCAATTTTTTTTCACCAACACCTTGCATATTACACATCAACTTGCATAATCCCCACACTTATCCTATTAACCACTTGCAAGTAAAAGAGCTTCTCTAATGAAAATGAACCAATGCTCTCCCATTCCTTAAGGTAAGGTAAAATCATGGTTTTTCACATAAGGCATATAATGAGCTAAGACAAAGAATAGGCAAATAGGCTCAAGGGGTTAATCAAAGGAAAATAATGCAAGGTTGACTATTTGGCCAAAGTAGTTAATCACAAAAGAATGCCTCAATCATGTTCATATATGCAAGTGAAAATGTAGCAAAAAAAAAAAAAGAATGAAAGTAAGTTCTAGAGTGATTAATATGACATGAGTGAAAATCACACACGAAAGAAGAGAATGGCATAAATGCTAAATCCATCCATCAAAAGGCTCAAAATCTCACCAGGTATACATCTATCAAACTCAATTCATCAATCAAACGTCAAAACCAAGCATGCCAAATTCAAGATGAAAGAAGAAATTTATAAATCATAACCTTGAATTTCAATTGCTTCAAACTCATAGACTTCAAAAATCTCAAAACATCATTGGAAATCAAATAAAAACACAATTTTTTTTAAAACTAGAAAATAGAAATAAAACAGAACACAAAATGTCAATTCCTCCCCCACACTTAAATTCTACATTGTCCTCAATGTAAACTTCAACAATAAATAATCATTAATAAATCTAGGACAAGTAAGATAAAAGAGAAGGAAGAAACATCCTTATCAACTGAAGTAACAGAGGTAGATGAAGAGATTTCCACCAGGATCCCATTGGAGAAAGCATAATAACCAATTTATGCTTGAAGTAACATGAGAGCTTCCACTAGGGTCCCATTGGCTGAAGTATAATGACCAAGTTAAGCTTGAGGCATGAGGACTTCCACCGGGGCTTCCATCGGGATCCCATTGGCTGAAGTACAATGACCAAGTTAAGCTTGAGGCATGATGGCTTCCACCAGGATCCCATTGGCCTTCCTTAATTTCCTTGGCTTCACCACTGAAAAGTAATACGTGCACTTCATCAACTTCATATGCATTGTTTCTAATGGACCATGGCCCAAAAATGAAATCCACTTCAAGAAGTTCGTCATTTGGTGTTCTTCTCCTTTTGAAAACTCTTGAGGGTCGCAATTCTATTTCTCTTTGTATCTTAGATCCTGCAATCGCATCAAAAGCATTGTTGATAGATCCTTCAACAACATTAGCTTCACGCAAAAACAATCATCGACTCTCAAGAATGCAAAAATTTCAAAGATAAACAACACATATCATGCCACCATCACAATCAAATACATAAGTTGCAATGAGTATAATTATTGAAACCAATAAAATCAGGAAATTCATCACACAAGTCATCATACTGTCTCTCCACTACCTTAGGAAGGGGTTCAAGAATACTTACCTTGGGGGCCTTAGAGTTTCCCCCCTCCTTACTTACCTCTTCAGGCTCTGTTTCTTTCTTTTCAATGGTTTGTGAAGGAGAGGTGGGTTCATCTAACGTCTTACCACTGTGCGATGTGACAGCACTAGGATCTTCCTTCACATATTCTTCTGGTTGTGAGGGAAGTCCTTCAGAAATTTGGCTCTGGAACTTGCTGAGATCTGTGGTTAACTGATCCAAAGAGTTTTGAAGATCATTACACTTGGCCTTTGTTTCTTGTTGGAATTACATGTTATAAGTGGCCATTTGTCTTATTAGCTCCTCCAATGAAGGTTCAGGTTGCCAAGGATCTTGGACTTGCTGTTGTCCTGGAAAGAAAGGTGTTTGCCAATGCTGAAATTCTGGAAATTCATACGCTGAAGGTTGATTCTGAGGCTGCTGTCCATAACTCAAGTTAGGATAGTCCCACCACTCTGGATAATATGTATTGGAGTAGGGGTTATAGTTGTCGGAAGGTTCAGAATATCCCCATACTACCTCTACCTCCTCATTTGTGTCCACTAGGAAAGTGGGACACATATCACTGATATGTCCAGGTGATAAGCAAATCCCACAAGCATCCATGATCAATGGACATCAACACCTACAAGACACTCAGAAAGAAAGCATCAAAAATTAAAAATAAAATAAAAATAGAGTAAAAATAGGAAACAAATCAATAAATTGGAAAATTACCCGACAACGACGCCAAAATTTGGTGTGGTGTGGAAACGATTAAGAATTATATAAAAAATAGTTGCAAGTTCCACCAAAAATAAAAACCGGCAACCAGTTGTAGTAAGCAAGGGTCAATCCACAGAGAACTAATTCAATTGACACTATCAATCTAATTCCTAAATTAAACTCTGATGAAAAATAAACAGTAAAAGTAAAAGGGGGTTTTATTCATCAAGTAACAAAATACAAATTCGATAGTAATTCTAATAAATTCAAAACTAGAAACACCAATCCAAGGGCTTCAAATCAAGTGGCAAAGTAAATCATAGTTCAAAGAGAGTAAAATTATTTATGCTATTAACTCTATTAATTGAATTCAACTAGATAATCACCTAGAATTTAATCAACTAAAACAGAATCACAATCGTCAATTCTTGATTAAGATTAAATTAAACACAATTTTGAATTAACATAGATTATCAATCGATGATCTATTCTCCGTTAAATTCAGATTAATCAATCCAAATCTATCTTCAATTTTGAAATATAATCATAAATCAATTAAAGAAGGAGAAGAGGAAAGAACATAATTAGAAATTTTGTTCCCTCCCAAAAAGTGGCCTAATTTCACAAATAAACAAAAGAACTCAAAACTCTAACCACAATCATTGAATTCCTTGGATTGATTGGATCTTTAGCCTTCCATGGCCATCACCATTGAAAAGATACAAATCAAAGAAGAGATAAAAACGAAATAGAGAAAACGAAAAGAGAGAAAAAAGGTTTCTTGATTCCTATCGTAAAACTCAAAAATCAGGATTCAGAAAGAGGTGTACTTTAGAATTCTGCCTTAACCTATTTGTAACTGAAAATTATTTTGTAATTCCTAATCTAACCCTAGCCCAAACTGTAGTCCTCTGAATAAGCTTTTCAGAGACATATAATTTGTCTTATTTGGGTTTAAATTGAGAGAGTTAAGCCCAAATCAGTGAGGGAAGGTCCTTTTTTATGACAAAAATGGCGTCCTAACTTTGAGGCTCAATTTTCGCCATGAATCCAGCTGAATTAGAAAAACTCCATTAGATGCAAAATTGTGTATCTTCATCTCAAATTTCAGGGGACATTAAGATCATCTAAATATAACATTTTTAAGCCCAAGATATGACCTATACAAGATAGAAAGGTCAAAATGAGTTAAAATCTGAAAATTAATGAAGTTTTTACAATTAAGCTCAATGAAGACCAATCATTTAAAACTCATCTACAAACATAATATTGGATACAATTATCATTAATTAGGCCAAATATAAAGCAATAATGAATGCCTCAAAATTGATTGATCAACGCCTGAGGCGTTGAATCTCAATGTTACGGCGCCCTGGCCTGGGGTTTCATGTACTGAAATAGGGGATGCTCAATGCCGCGACATTAACATGCCCACGTCGCGGCATTGAGTGCTGATCTTCAATTTTGGCTTTCTCTTAGGCTTCCTGGTCCAAAGCTACTCCAAGTTCTTCATTTTCAAGCTTTATTTGAGACCTACCTATAATAGAGAAAGTACCACTTTAATAGCTCATGCAAATGTACTTAATTTATCATAGTTTTAGAAGTATTTGCTCAAAATCACAATGGAAGTCATCAAAATGAAATCAGAAGAATATGATGTTAAAATCTTCCATTCATGCATACAAATAAGGACTAAGCAGCCTATATAGCACAAATATAGGGCACAAATAACTACACTTTGTGGAGTTATCACACCCCCAAACCTAGGATTTTGCTAGTCCACAAGCAAAAAAAAGTACATTCACAAATATCTACATTATTAACCTTCATTCTGCCAGTTTTAACATTCCACTTTCTCCTAACCCAAGCTAGTGTATGATGATTGCATAAACCTCAAAGAATACACATACCTCACAATCAGTTTCACATATACGCAATTCTCATCATGCGAACATTCATAACTTTCTTTCATACAAGATATTTTTCCCAAAATCATGCAAAGAAAACTTCTTCCATTCAATTCATATTCACCTAGATGAGGTTATGAACATACATATAAATATAATTCATAAAAATCCACAAGATTGTAATACAAGTCTCTCTACACTAATGTAAATCACACAAGATTGAGGATCAAAATGGACTTTATTAGCTTATAATGTAAAGTCAAGGGTAGTGGGTAACAGAATTAAAGGATAGGATATAACACAAACATTGAGAAACATAAACATGATATTCCAATTCATGAGCCTATAACTGATATTAGTAGGATATTTTTAATAGTGAATATAGAAAACTCGCCAGAACCATTTTTGATGCTTTTCGAACTTTACTTTTCTTATGCTTTGCCTTTTTCTTTTCTTTTCTTTTTCTTTTAATTTTGAAAGGCAATGATTTTTCTTTGACTGCATCTGGTTCCTTCAGGCTTATTTTGTATTGAATCATTAATACCCCTAATCAATAGACTCACTTCAAGAAATAACATATTATGAACTCAACAAACAATGATGGTAGGAAGAAAATGCAATGCTTTTACATGCATGAGAACGGTTAACAGATTAACGAATACAATGATTATGAAAAAGAAATAAGGGCAAACATAAATATAGCTTCAAAAAGGGACCTATGGATATAATTATTCAGGGTAAGCTTGAAAGGCTCAATCGGTCCAAACAATGCCCTAATCATTTCCTCAATAATGCATAACCTAGGATTTCACCTCAAGAGAGTTACAAAACATTTCTAGGATAATTAAATTTTTCACATGTATAGTCCATAAACTTTCTCTAGACAAACATTCTTATTCTTTCCAAAGTTCAAGAAGCATGCAAATAGGAAACGCATCATATACAAAAAAAAAAACTAGAATGTTTCAGCATGCGCCAAAGTTTGCATATGGATTCATAGAAAAATGAAAGTCATTTTGCATCCATATTTATCATTGGACAATCATACACACTAGTTTTTAAACATTGCAACTCATAATATGAAAGGGAACGACAATTGTATCTTGAATGGATTTTCATCAAAAATTTTATCAAGATAATTGCTCCTATGATTATTATCTACACATACATATACTACAAAAAGTATAAAACAAATATACACATAATACTTAAAACATATGCATATAAACATGATAGTACGCAAATATCATAATACTGCATATAAAGTCAAAACATAAAGTTTAAAGACACCCGCCAAACCTGAAGGAAACAATGTCCTCACTGTACAAAAGAAACATACATATATACCAAAAAGAAATATAATGAAAGAAAAGTGCCCTAAATGCCATGGCTAAATAAGTGGATCATCACTGTCTAGGCCATCAACATCAGTACCATCACCACCCTCGTCATCATCATCACTATCCGGGACCTCTGCAACAGGTGTTCTAGAAGGTTCTTTAAAATAAATATAAAGATGGGTGGGAATGTAGGAATCTAAGATAATAGATAAATCGAGAAAGGCCGAGGCGTGCCTTTTATCACTGTCTATGTGCCTAGATAATATAAGATAGCATAGCTGCCATCTGCGTACACTAGGCTTCCATATGGCCTAACCGGGCCTCCACACGGCCTAACCGATCTACGTGCTCTCACTATGTTTCCATGCCTCTAGTGCAAACGCACGAGGCTCTCGACGAGCTATTGCCTCTCGTCGTGCTAGCACCGCTAAAAGACATGGAGTTGCCTATCACTCTCTCAATGAAAGTATCATTGAGGGGCTGTCGAACATTTGTAAGCTCCTCATGAGGTCCGCAGCGTACATTATGCTAGTTGCACAGAGTGTGGATGGGGAATGGGAAGAAAAGGCTCCTGGACTCCCACGCTGACCTCTGAATCTGATGAAAAATAAGCTCGGCAACATCGATAGACTGACGCTCCTAGATAACATAAATCAATATAGCTCGGTCTCGTGTCACCTCAGAGAGGTTAGCAGATGGCAGAATCCGTGTGCTAATAAAATAGTACCAGGCTCGGGCTTCTGGAGTTAGATGAGTGCGTGGAAAGTATCTCAGCCTATTAGTTTGGACACTAATAGTCCAAACCACAGGCTAAGAGTCAGCCGTACAAATCCGACCTGTGACCATATCAACATCGATGCCCTCCACTGGCTCCTAGCGTCAGAGCTTAGTAAATTCACAAATCTCAGGGGGCGCAGGTAGGCTAAGAGCCGCACGAATAGAAGTTGTAGAGAATGAGACCTTGTGAACTCTAACTCTAACCGTGGTCGCCCCTTCACCCACAAAGGTTGCATTCGCATAAAATTCATGAATTACAAGGAGAACAACAAATGACCCTAGATGCTGTGCAAATGCACCCCAGTTGAGGTGGTTAATGAGCCCCTCTAACTCCGAGTGAATGGAATGAGAAAAAGTGAAGCCTTGCTCAAGAATGAGCGGTCTGGTGATGAGAACAGTGTATCTCTCGGCAGCTTCCGCTGAGATAAACCTCCCCCTATCATAATTTACAGGAGGAGGAGAAGGCTCCCTATAACGTTGACTAGATGAACCGCATTGAATAAACCTTCCCCTCTTTGGAGCCATAATAACCTGAAAAAGAAATGCTACAAGTCAGATTTAGTAATTGGAAGTATTAAACACATTTAAAAATAAGCAATTCTAAAAAATATGGAATTAAATGCCGCGACATTCAATTACAACGTCACGACATTCAAAATGTCCAACATAACGCTGCGGTGTTCATGCTAACGTCACGACATTCAAAGGTGTTCATCATAATGTCGCGGCATTGGCCATCAATGTCGCGACGTGCAAAAAATAGTTTACCCCAGCTTACGTGCAAAAACCAGATTAACCCATTTTCAAACATTCCTAGCAAAAAAATTAACACAAAAAACTAACAAAAACATAAAACTAACTACTAACAACAGTTATTTAGCACAAAAGTCAACAAAATTAAAAACAGAGACAAGAACAAACAACCCAAACAGAGATAATATGATAAAAATTTACCAAAAACTTAAAATAAATAGAAACATACCTTAATGGTAGCAAATGTAGACGGAAAAGGTGATGGAAAACAGAGAAAGTAAAAACTAACTAGAGAGGGAGAGAGAGCAGAGGAAACGAGAAAGAGCGAGAGAGTAGTTGTGGTGTGAGGAGAACCAAACGTCTCAACATAAAACCTAAACTGCCTCTGAGCTCCGCGACGCTAAGCAAAATACGACACAATGCTCATTAATTCCCTCGTAAATTAAATATTTAAATAATTACTATTTACTATTTATTAATTACTATATATTTTTTTTAAACTTGCTGGAATGTCGCGGTGTTCTGGTATCACACATCGCGGAGTTTTGGTATCACGCATCGCTGTGCTTTGATCTTTGGATTTTTGGCCCATAACACTATCATGTCGCAGCGTGTCAAGTGTTACACTGCGGCATTAGGAGTCTAACTGCATAATTCTACAGCAAATTGAGTTCTGCTGGGACTTATGGCCAAAATAGGTTTCCATCACCTGCAAAACTTGCCTACAAGGTTAATTTACATAGTGTAATGCAAAAATATATAAAAACATAAAAATCAAGATATTTACATATTTAAGACATGAAATGAAAATTTTGGGTTCCCTCCCAAAAAGGGCCTAATTTACAGTCCCAGTAGGACTTGTCTGCTATTCCAAATGCATTTATATAAGGGAGGAGGATCTTCCTCCTAATTTTCAAAATTGGCTTGATACATTTGGAATGACAAGACTTTAAGCTCCAAATTTGGAGCTTGCTCAATAAGTGCATCAAATAAATTTACCACCATAGCCACTTTGAGCTGGTCTAGCTTTACTTTTTCCATTTCACCGTTAGAAATGACTTGACCTTCTCCATGAGCACAGGCTTCACTTGCACCAATTTCCTTGGATGTTATCCTATCAAATATACTCACCAAAGTGCAATCTTCTTGATCTTGAGGGCCTTTTAATACATTGAAAATGTTAAAAATCACCTATTGATCTTGAACCCTCATGGTGAGTTCACCTTTCTCCATATCAATCAAAGCTCTTCCTGTTGCTAGGAATGGTCGGCCAAAAATCAATGGGACTTCGCTATCCTCCTTCATGTCAAGTATGACAAAATCTGCAGGGAAGATGAACTTATTCACTTTAACCAGTACATCCTCAATAACCCCCTTCAGATGAGTAAAGGTTCGGTCCACCAACTGTAAAGTAACTGAAGTAGGTGAAACTTTCCCCAAACCTAATCTTTGGTAAATAGAGGAAGGCATGAGATTAATACTGGCTCCTAAGTCACACAATGCCTGACCAGTGAACTTCTCACCAATTGTGCAGGGTATAGTGAAGCTTCCGGGATCCTTGAACTTAAGAGGAAGTTTGTTAAGCAGAATTGCACTACACTCCTCCGTCAGGGCAACAGTTTCAAATTCTCCAAGCTATCTCTTCTTTGATAAAATTTCCTTCATGAATTTTACATAGCTCGCCATTTATTCTAAAGCTTCTGCAAATGGGATATTAATGTGCAGCTTCTTGAACACTTCTAAGAATTTCTGGAATTGGCACTCAAGCTTTTTGCTTACTTGCCTATTAGGGAAAGGTAAAGGGTGGATATAAGGTTTGAATGCCTTCTTCTTCTCCTCACCATTCCTCTTGGCAATATCCTGATTTTGCCCGACATCTTGGCTCACTGCCTCCTTTTCTTCTACAACAACTTCAGTTTCCTCTTCAAATAACTTTGTTTTTGGATTCCCTTCAATGTTCTTCTCACTTCTCAATGAGATGGCATGGCAGTGCTCATCTGAGGCACCCTTCGGATTATTAACAGTGTCACACAGGAGGGTGCCTGGAGGCCTATTGTTGATGACATTAGCCAACTGCCCTACTTAGGTCTTCAATGCTTGCAAAGAAGCAGATTGGCTCTGGAACATCACTTCATGCTTTGCCAACTGAGCATCTGTCTTCGTCATATAAGAATCCATCTTTACCATCAGCTATGTAAACATGTCCTACAAAGAGGGTTTCCTGTCTTGCATCTGTTGTCTTAATTGGGAGGAGAATCCAGATAGATTATAGGGTCTGTCATTCACTGGAGCTGATGAAGAAGCTCCTTGATTATCCCTCCAGGACAAGTTGGGATAGTTCCTCCATCCTGAGTTATACTAGTTCGAGTATGGGTTATCCTGTTGCGGTTACCAACGTATTGTGCACTTTCTGAACTAGATGAGCAACTATCGTTTGAATGAGTTTCTCCACACTTGACACATAACACAAATAGGCTTTGTTGATGGCTGTTCCCCAAACGATCTAGATACTTGATAATGCTACCACCTGAGCTGATAATGCTGCCATTGGATTAATATTATGCACTCCAGCCACCTTATTTGAAGTGTTCCTTTTAGAAGGCCATTGGTAGCTATTGGCTGCCAAGTCCTCAAGCAGTTGAAATGCCTCATCAAATGACTTGCTCAATAGAGAGCCTCTAGCAGCAGCATCTACTATAGAGCGATGGTGAGACAACAATCCCTTGTGAAATGAATAAACTTGGTGCCATGGTGGAATCTCGTGATGAGGCCACCTACGAAGTAGATCCTTGTACCTCTCCCCTGCTTTATACAAGGATTCAAATTTAGATTGAGTAAATGATGTGATATCATTCACCATTTCAGCTCTCTTGGCCGGTGGAAAATACTTGTTGAGAAATTTACCACAAACATCAGTCCAAGTGCTGATGGATCCCGCAGGTAGAGATTGTAACCAATTCTTGGCTCTATCTCTGAGAGAGAAGGGAAAGAGCCTTAAGCGAATAACATCTTCAGAGATACCATTATGCTTAAAAGTGTCACATATCTCCAGAAAATTTGAGAGATGCGCATTGGGATCCTCTCTAGGCAAATCACCAAGCTGCACAGATGTTTGTATCATTTGAATAATGACCGGTTTGATTTCATAATTGTTGGCACGGATGGTAGGTCGTCTATTATTGGACTGCAAATTCTCCATTTGAGGGGTTGCAAACTCCTTTAAAGGCCTCATATGGTTGTGGTCTCCTGCCATCTTAGTACCTATATTACAAAATAGTTTGAAAACTTAAATTAATATATACAAAACAAAATTTGAACTAGGATTAACTAAACTCGTTGCTAATATCATCTAAACAAAAACAAGCCGTATTCCCCGGCAACGGCGCCAAAAACTTGTTCTCTCTTTTGCTTACCGCAAGTACATGGATCACACTTATAGTATCGCTAGGAGTCAGATATCATTCTCACGAGGACTACGTACTTCTTATAAAAGCCAAATATTAACCAATAGCCTAATTAATCCTATCCAAGAACATCAAATTGATAAAAGTTCTTTAAAATAAATATAAAGATTGAAAAGTAATAAATCTAAGATAAATAGATAAATAGAGAAATAAGGAATCCTTTTTCACCTCGTATTTCAACTAATAACATGCAATCCTTACAAGCAACATCAATGAATTGTTAAGTTAGCTTGAGAATCTGATTTAGTTAAAAGCCTATGTCTAGGTCAATTAACCATAATTTCATTTACCTAACTCACTATGTTTCCATGAGAACTAGTGCAAACTCCACTCTTGAACAATCTATTCTCAATCAGACACTATGCACGGCTAAAAGACATATTTCTATCTAGTTAGTGATTCAACCTATTCAAGCCAATTGAACTCATCGAACATGCATCAATCATACATTAGATCTAAAATCTAAATTCCTATGTCTAGGTTCATCAGATTTCATCAAATCAATCAAAAGCTGATCAAACCCTCAAAAGCATTAAGAACCATATGATTAAACATAACTAAACATTAATATATACTCAAAAGATTATAAAATCATCAATATTCATAGGAGACTACAAAGAAAACCCTACATACAGCTTAGCTAGCCATGAAACACGAAAATATAGATATATAAATCATGTTCATGATGTAATAAGGAGAGAAAGAAGAAAGGAAAGGGAGGAAGCTCATTAGATTTCATCTTCTAAGCTTGATTTATCCTCCATATGAAGGATAGCTTCCAACCTTGGCCTTCTTTGCTTCCTCTAGGTCTAAAAACCCTAAACTAGTAGCTGCTCTCCAAAAATGGTGATAAGTCACGTATAAAATGGATACAATAGTATTTATAGGCTAAATAAAATAGAGTCACATCGCGACGTCAAACACATCACACCATGGCGCGTGTGTAATTAGGTCAAACGTCTAAGGTGTCGAATCTCAATGTCGCGGTGCCCTGGCCTCGGGTTTTATGTATTGAAATAGGAGATGCTCAATACCGCGACATTAACATGCCCATGTCATGTCGTTGAGTGCTGATCTTCAATTTTGGCTTTCTCTTGGGCTTCCTGGTCCAAAACTACTCCAAGTTCTTCATTTTTAAGCTTTATTTGAGACCTACCTATAACAGAGAAAGTATCACTTTAATAACTCATGCAAATGTACTCAATTTATCATAGTTTTGGAAGTATTTGCTCAAAATCACAATGGGAGTCATCAAAATGAAATCAGAAGAATATGATGCTAAAATCTTCCATTCATGCATACAAACAAGGACTAATCAGCCTATATAGCACAGATATAAGGCACAAATAACTACACTTTGTGGAGTTATCAGTTACCAAGTGACCTCAATACTCAAGAGGGGGTAAATTGAGTTTGTAAAATAATTTTGCAAATCTTTCACAAAATGTTTAATTATTAATTTTCGTTGAAGCTATTGATTCATTTAAGTGAATAGATAGATGAATTGATTACTTCACTCACAAATAAATAAACCAAAGCAGAGAGTATTCAAGTAAGCAAATAAAATAAATGCACAAATGTAAATGAGTTAAATTTATAAAATCAAACATAAGGTTTATTCTGGTTCAGCCACCAATTTACTTTTGGCCTACGTTTAGTCCTCAAGCAATCACCTGAGATTTTTCACTATATCTTCAAGATTTAACAGGTGCTTGACAACCTTTACAACTGAGAGCACTCAACACACCTTAGGATACCTCACCCTTGTGCTTGAGCCTCAAAACAGATATACCTCACCCTTTACAACCTTTGAGGGATACCTCACCCTCTTTACAACTAAGGGATACCTCACCCTTTTCTCTAGAGGGATACCTCATCCTCTTTATAGATTAAACAAAGTGTAAATGAAATGAAGAACAATGGGTATCAAGGATTCACACTTTGAAGATCAAAATAGGGTATATGAGAAATGATAGTGAAAACATGAATTTAATACTCAAGAATGATTTTCAACTTCATGTCTAACTTGTCTTTGGTACCCAAAGACTTGTATTTATATCCCACTCCATTAAAGAGTCGTTGGGGCTAGTTGGAGCATTAATTACAGTTAAACTAGCCATTAATTTTTGATTCTGGAAATAGGTCTATTCGAATAGAATGAAGGCCTATTCGAATAAACTCATTTACAGTACAGGCTAAATTGGTTTCTGCAATTGGTTATTCGAATAACCATTTAGTTATTCAAATAAGGCCTTTTAAGAAACAGTTTGTGAAAACCTTATTAGTCAAATAGAATATATTTTATTCGAATAATCCTTTTAAAAATAGGTTTCTGGAAAACGTGTTATTTGAATAACCAAAGTGTAATTCAAATAAACCATATGCACCCATTTTTGTTTTGAACCTTTATTCGAATAAAGCAGGGCTTTATTCAAATAAAGCTTACCCAGATGAAATATTATGGCTTTTCTGACTTTGGTTATTTGAATAAGGAAGCCCTTATTCGAATAAGCCATTTGAAAATCATTTCATTTTGCTTTTAAACATTGCCAATTGATTCCAAATGATCTTATAAGCTTTTGGGCACTTGGTGGTTATTTATTTGAAAACCAAAAAACTATTTTGAAACTTTTAAACCATGTGTGCTATATGGGTTCTTTGAAAAACAAGTTTAGAACATTAGTGTGAACCACATTATACCTCTACATAAAGATCTAAGTCCTAAAACTAATCTTTTAAAGGTCTTGGGCTTGATCTTGCAACATCTTTGTGTTTGTTATCATCAAAACAAATTCTTCATAGGTCAATAGCTAATTACATTATCTCCCTTTTTTGATGATGACAAGTAATCATTGAAAAAAGAGTTAGTTTCATAAATTAGAATTCACAATGTCAATAGAGAGACTTACTCCCTCTCTTTTTGGTAAGAGGTGAATTAAATTTCGAGTTACGTGCAGCTTCTCCTTTCTTTTAGAATCCCAAGATCCATTTTAAATTAACCTGTCTTTTCTCAAATCATTCTCAAATTATGAGAACTCTAGCTTTTTCTCTCCCTTTTGTCATGATAAAAAAGATGGGCAAAAGAAAGCCAAAACATAAGCAAATGATATGCAATTAAGTTCAACATTCTATTTTTATTGAGGGTAGCAAATTTATCACATTTAAAAGACAAGCCTAAAACAGGAATAAGAATTTGAACATAGTAAATGCAAGCAAAGATTAATATTAATTTAAGTGCATGTTATTTGCATTTTAAGGTAGCAACTAAGCAAGGCCAATCATTTTGCCAAAATTATAAGCATTCAAACCAGCGAGATAGAATAGCAGCATACACAGTGGTTTTCAAAGGTATTTACTCATTTCATTTAATTTTGTTTGCCAATTACATTTGGCATTTTTCAATAAAAAATAATGTATACATCATCAGTCAAAATAAAGATCCTAAATCTAAGGATCCTATCAACTAAGCATTAGGTGGTGGTAAAGGGAAGTGATGCGCTACAATCCTTTGTAAGGTTGCCTATTCAAGCTTCACAGATGCCAGCTCGCACTCCACAGGTTTTATTCAATCAAACATGACACCAGAGGCGTCCATTATATAAGCTTTGTTTTCTAGCAAGGCCGCCATAATTTGTTCATTTGTGACCGGGACAGCAATATCAGCAGTTTCTCCTTCCCGCTCATCCTCAGCATCAGCTTCTACAACTTCATCACCGTACACCCAGACACCTTGCTCGTTCTTCATCTTCATTTTCTTGATCATTTTAGAACCAAAGATATTGTGACAAGTCAGCTCTGTAGATTTCTCAGTTTCCACAATCACATGATAATAGTGAATAGTGCTAGATATAAGTAGGGCATAGGGCAACTCTGTTTTGCTATCTTTTCCCTTTATCTTCATCATGTAGTGCATGATGAAGTATGGCCAGTTAATCAAGATCCTTTCCTTTAGTGCCCAGACCATGAAGATATCATCTTCAGTCAAGTAAGCATAATTACCTCATCTTAGAGCTAAGATGCACGCATAGGCGTAATGCAAAAGCCAGTCCTAATAGTTCATCTTACCAGTAGTAAAAGGTGCAACAGCGAGACTGAGTCTGATCATCCCGTCAATTACGTCTGAACTCCTGAAAGCTTCCCAGTTTTTCTAGCTGTTCTCAACAAACTCATTTCCTTGATAAACCAATCCAAATTACTCTTCCCAGTTCTGTCGAGTGATTACAACCTTGATTCCCTTTACCTCGGACACGAGATTATTACCCTCAATCTCGAGATTCCAATAGAACAAACACACGAGGTCAGGGTAGATGTTTGTCTTGTAGGAGCAGAAGTTGGAGACTCCTTGGTAATCTAAGAGAGCCACAAACGGGAACCCTTGGTTGAAGAAAGCCAAGTTCATGTACTTTGGTTGCACGAGTTTCCTTGATTGGAAGAGTCGTGTGAACCTTTCTATTTGGTTATTGTTTGAAACTAAACGTCTTAGGTCCAAAGGATTGTTAACAGGAGCAGTCTTTGTACTGGCGAGTTTGAAGTTGGAGGAGGAAGCCATGGCAGGAGCTTGGAGGTTTAGGTTATGGTTTTTGGGCAAGGATGGTGCGTGAAAGGGGAAAAAGGTGGAGGGGAAAGGTGATAAGAACAGTGGGTAGAGAAGGGAAGAGGTAAGAGAAAGATGGTGACGGGCATGACAGGGTGGAAGGACATGCGGTAATGGAGGCAAGGGCTAGGGTGCAGAGAGCATAGGATGGTGACGGAGAGAACAAGGAAGAAGAGAGAGAGAGGGAAAATAAAGAAATAAGGAGAAAGGCTGCAGGAGCCCTTTCAAAACCTGTGTTTTATTTGAATAAAACTAAATCTATTCGAATAGAATACGAGGAAACACAGAAACTTGACTTTCCTGCTAAGTGTTATTCAAATAGGCATATTGTCTATTCAAATAGATACATTCAAGGCACATATTTTACGCAGATCAAAAGGATGCTATTCAAATAATGATATACTCTATTCGAATAGAGGCACAAAAAAAAAACATTTTCCAGGAGCTACTAGAAGCTCTTATTCAAATTAGAATATCTCTTATTCGAATAAAGATATCAAAAATGTAGAAATAGCCATTTCAAAGGATTAAGATCAGTTAAGGATTAATTTTGTACACATTCTAGGATAACCAAGAAATTCAATCATGAATGCCAACTGAGAATAGAAAGTGTTGATCACAAAATTTTTTAATTCATACATAGGCAGTTTGAAACCAAAGATATCTTGTTAGATAAGAATCAAAGCAAAATAAAACATATTTGTTTTATGAAATTATTGATAAAAAAACTTAAGCCTAAAGATATTAACATCAAGCATGCCATCTCAAACAAGAGATAAACTAATCTACTATATTAGAGACATGTAAAGATATTTTCAAGAAAATAAGCTAGAGAAGCATAAACCAAGTCTCCATTTTACCAAAGGTTGTAAGTTCAAGCTTCTTGGAGACAAGGAAGAGAGCTTGAAGTATTTTTCTGGTTTTATGCTTGAAGCAACTATTTTTCAAGATATCCAAAGTCAGTTCTTGGCCTTTCAAGAACACCTACAACACACTTTAATTTTTAACTTTTGGTACCGAAATTTTCTTGGGTCCTTGTGTGTTAGTTTTAGGCAAGGTGCCTTTGGGGACTCAAATCATTTTAGTCTCAACCTTGGTGTTTAAGTTCTTCCTAGAATTGCATGTAGAAGCACTATGCCCTTTCCTCCCACAATGAAAGCATTTGATAAATGGGTTACTTGATGTATTTGAGGAAACAAAGAGATTCTTGAGAAACTTTTGTTGGTTATTGAGATTATATCCTAAATTGGCCTTTTGAAAAACACATCTTTGTTTCCCTAGCAACACATTCAAGTTATCTCTTCCATATGTAAATTTTGAAAGAGTGTTTTTTAAATCTTCAATTTCATTTTCAAATGCTTTACATGATGAGAAAGAAAAGGATGTAGATGCATTATCAAGTGATGAACATGTCATGTATGAAGAATTTGAATCAATAAGTCCAAGAGTTTCATTTTCCATTTTTAGCTCTTCAATTTCCTTGTTTAAAATAGAGTCTTTGCTTTCAAAAGAGGAAATTGTTTTCTTAGATGATGAAACAAGTTTTGCAAGCCTCATAGATTCATTATGCAATTCTTCAAATGCATCTTGTAATTCATCATAAGATAGGGAAAAGTCAAAGTTTGAAGATGTTACCTCCGTGTCATCTTTATCTTCCTTTTCTCCTCTTGCCATGAGACATAGGTTGACTTTCTAATTATCCGAGTTATCGGTTGAATCCATGTCATTATCATCCCAAGTTATGTAAGCTTTTCTTTCTTTCTTATCCTTTGAGGATCTCTTCTCATATTTTTCCACTTTCCTTTGATAGGTTGGATACTTCACTTCATGTGCCTCGATTCTCCACATTCATAGCATGTAGGAGTGGATAAGGTTCCTTCCCCTCTGTGATAGGAATTCTTTTAGGAAAATGGAGGTCTTCTTTAAACTTTATTCTTCTTGAAGAGTCTTCTAAATTTCTTTACTAGAAGACTAAGATTTTTCTCATTTATTTCTAAGTCATCTCCATCATCTTGATCATCATCATCATTGATTATGGAGGAAGTGACCTTGAGAGCTATTCCCTTCTTTTTTCTTGTCAAGCTCCTCATTTTGGTTAAGTCTATTCAACTCCATTTCATGCTCTTGGAACTTGCCAAAAAATGTGGCTAGGGTCATGGTTGAGAGACTTTTTGAGTCTGTAATAGCCGTCACTTTAGGTTGCCAATGCCTGCCTAAACATCTCAACACTTTGTTAAAAAGATCTTCATTAGGAAAAGTCTTTCCTAATAAAGCAAGATAATTATAATATGTGTGAACCATTTTTTCATTTCTTGAATGCTTTCACCTTGGTTCATTCTAAAAAGCTCATACTCATGAGTGAGAGTATTAATCCTTGATCTTTTCATTTCATTAGTACTCTAATGGGTTACTTGTAAAGTGTCTGACATTTCTTGAGCAGATTTACAATTTTAGATTCTAAAGAACTCATCATACCCCAAAGCTGTAGTAATGATGTTTTTGGATCTTAAGTTATATTGGACATTTTTCTTATCATCATCGGTCCATTCACTTCTTGGTGTGTTAACTCTTACACTATTAACAACTTGTGTGGGGACAAAAAGACTATTTCCAATAGCATCCCACACATCTAAGTCAATAGCTTCAATAAAAGTTTTTTATTCGTTCTTTTCAATAAGCATACCCATCCTCATTGAAAAAATGAGGCCCATAGAGAGAAGAACTTTATGAAAAACCATTTGAAAATGTCATCACTTTCTCTTGAAGTTGCTAAGCTCTTTACACAAGAGCCTAGCTTTGATACCAATTATTACCAAGTGGTCTCAATACTCAAGAGGGGGTGAATTGAGTTTGTAAAATAATTTCACAAATCTTTCGCAAAGCGTTTGATTATCAATTTTCGTTGAAGCTATTGATTGATTTAAGTGAATAGATAGATGAGATTGATTACTTCACTCACAAATAAATAAACCAAAGCAGAGAGTATTCAAGCAAGCAAATAAAATAAATGCACAAATGTAAAGGAGTTGAGTTTAGAAAATCAAACACAAGGTTTATCCTAATTCAGGCACCAATCCACGTGTGGCCTATGTTTAGTCCTCAAGCAATCACCCGAGATTTTCCTCTATATCTTCAATCCTCAACAGGTGCTTGACAACCTTTACAACTGAGGGCACTTAACACACCTAGGGATACCTCACCCTTGTGTTGAGCCTTAAAACAAGGATATCTCGCCATTTACAACTGCAACACCCCAAAATTTACTATTTCTCAGTAATGTATGAATTGTACTATTTTGTGATTTTTGTGTGCTGTAAATTTATTTTGACTGTTCTGTGACTATTTTTGATCATTGTGTGTGATTTACTCTAAGTCAGGAAAATAATAATTTTCGAGAATATGGGAAAATCTTTGACGATTTATTCGAGTACGCTTACTAAACCCGAATCCGAGAGGTACATTACCCGATCTTTTAGTTTTTAGGATTTATTTGTGAAAAAAAATATTTTACGTTTCATTATTTATTGGACTGTATCTACTGATTTGCGAGCAGTAGCTTCAGCCCATTGGGTAATAGATCCTGTATCTTTTGTTTGTTGGACAATAGACTGAAAAAAGTCTTTGTGACTCATAATTTGGTGAACCAATAGGAATTGGTTAATGTTAATGGCTTGAATTTTCTAAGCCAATAGGATGAGGTCAACAATAATGGCTAGACTAGTTAGCTAAGAAACTAAGTTAACCTAAAGCTTAAGTAGTAATTAAATGGAATAAACTTAGTTTGCTAATCCTTAGAGTTCATGGTTTCAAGGTGATTCTAGGTGATTCTAGAATGCATGACAATGCATGACCTAAGCTTATAACTAAGTAGTTAACCATGTAACTAAGTGAACTAATTAACTAAACTAAGTGTAACTAGGAACTAATTGAAATCAAAACTTAGTTACTTATCTCCATGTGCTCCACGGCCACTAGGTGGTTCTAGGGTGTTCTTGAAGAAATCTAGTAATCTATTATGACCAAAGGATGACCATTTAATGACCTAAGCCATATGAAGCCATGTGCTTAATTTCTATCTTGGTGAACAAGTTTTAGTCTTCCTATCTATGCACTTACATGGCCATGCACTTGAGAAATAGGATAATCTATTTCATTTCTATCACTTTGTGACTTAAACCTTTTATCTCCATTCTCTCTTCCTCTTGAAGCTCACGGCCTCCACACTCAAGACCTACATCCAAGCTTCCATAATTTCATCCAATCTCATTTTCCTTACCTATATACTATTCTAAGACCTTTTCATGTTATGAACCTAGCCTAGTTCTTCCATTTACTACCTTGAATCCAAGTTAAGGTTTTCTACTCTACAAGGTAAAGTTCTTGTTTCTTGTTCCTAAGTTTGATTCTTGAGTTTCTAAACCATGATTAATCCATGGTTTCTTATTTTCAAGCTTTGTTTGTGACTTTGTTTTGGTTTAAGTTTGTTAGGGTTTTCTTTGGAGGCTCATGAAATCCATAGGAGAAACAACTAGAAAGTTTTTTGTCTTCCTTGAGGTAAGAGGGAGATTAACCTCATCAACCATGTGTTGGTGGTGAGGAAATGGAATTATTTGTGGTGAAAAATTCATAAGGATTTATTCACTTGTATGGTTTAAGCTTGCTTTGTTTGTGGTGATTCTTGGTTGGTATGATTTATAGCTTTGATTGTATGCTTGAGTATGTGATTTTAGAAGCATGTTGATTATTGTATATGGCATGATGTGATTTATGTGATGAAGAAGTGTATGAAGGTTCCGAAGAACCCTAGAGGCTCATGGCCTCAACACCACCAAGGGAGCCAAATGTTTTAAATTATTTTCTTAATCTTGGATTAAGTGAGTTAATGATAAGAAATTGGATTAAAGATTTTTACAAAGAATAAAGTGGTAGAAAATAATTAAATATGATCTATGAAACATATAGTGTAATTCGGCCAACATGTCTATTTTTGTTATTCTAGATCCAAAATTATTTTACTAAGTGTAGACTTAGGTAATTAAGTAACAAGAACTCAATTTAATGAGTTTTCTATTTAGAAATAAAAAGAAAATGAACTAATTGTTAGAATTAATTTGGTATAATTAGGTTATGAGGTAAGATAAAATTTAAAACTTGAAATTTACTGACGTATAGCTCACCCTTTAGGTTTTGAAGCGCGTTAAAAAATTTTGAACTATAATATCCAAATTAAATCAAAGAAATGTAATTTTATGAGAAATAATGGAAAATGCTACTTAAAGAATTTTAATAGTAAAATATGGTAAATAAAGACAAAATAACTATATTATGTGAAAATATTAGAGAAATGTCACTTATTTTTAAAATAGTGATTTTTAAGCTGTCAGACTAAGAAAATGATTTAAAATTACTACGCGATTGAGAAAATGTTTAAAAATCCCTACACGATTTAGAAAACGTTTAAAAATATTTTTACGATAATAAAAACACTGGAAAATAATTACGCGATTTGAAAACGTAAGAAATATGTTCTGCGATTGTGAAAATGCAATAAAATATTTACACGATTGGAAATAACAGCAGGTTGCTGTCGGGCTATTGTGGTGGGCCCGGGTATGTTGAACAGTGAAACTGCCAAAAGATGGCATGTGTATGTGAAATACTGTGAGAATGATGGTTGCATGTGTGTTTGAATTATACATCATGCATTGAAAAGCATGTCAGCTTAATTGGTTACGGCAGTATGCCTAGGAGATTGAATTTATACCTTCGTGCGGGTGAGAATTGCATAGTTACAATTTTCAGTGATCGTGGAGATGTCGAGGTGTAGAATGTCATATGTGGTCAGATGGTAGCACCTCTGGGCCGTGGTATCCTATGCAAACACACCGACGATCTTGACGAAGTTATTATTCTTTTCGTGATTGGTTAAGAGTGTCTTGTATGAGCCATGTTGCGCACATTGATATAATATTTTAGTACATGATTTGAGGCTGACGATATACAGACATGTACTCCCTATCTTTCTCTCCGAAATTATGATTAGCTCCATGGAGTAGGAATGGGTCTGTGTGCATATGCATAGTTGGTCAACATATTGACATGATAATTATGTTTATCTGATATTTTATTTGTAATGTGATAATATGATTCAATGTGTTAATACTATATTTGTATATTTATTGTCATTTCCTATACTGCCATACTGGTATTGATGTAGGGGATCTCACCTCTTTGCTATGTTATATCTATTTTATTGTGTATGTTTGATGAAGACCGAGGAGACGAGGAAGCTGGAAATTGTACTTACCATCAATAATAGTTTACTTTGTTTGTTTGGATGGCGGCAAGGCGCCAAGTGCTGGGTTTTGTCTGAGTACAGTTCCATGGTGGAACTGACGCTTGGAGGTTTAATTTAGATAATGAGCGTTTTGTTTACACCGAGGACTTAACTTTAAATCTGAGTGGAACCCGTGATGGGATTCCTGTTTTGACTCAACATGCGTCTGTGCGTCTTGAGTTCACAATGCCAATACGAGAACTCTGGGGCGGTACTGTTTATACACCACGAGGAGACTCTGTAGTGTCTTCAGCTAGAACCTCTGTTAGGCGAGTGATGTACCCGCGAGGGTTCTTTGATGATACTGAGGAGAAGGATCCTTCCGAGGGCCCAAATCCGTAGTCTTTAAAAGTTTTAGTTAGACAGTTTATGTTTTGATGTGTATGTTGTACATATTTATCTTTTGAAGTGTGATATTTATGTAAATTATTTGGGAACAATGTTTTGTAATATATATGTATATTTTGGTGTGTTTATTTCAGTTACAAGTTATACTTATGGTTTTGTGTATTTTATTTATTTTCACTTATTCCGCAAAAGAAAATTTAAAATTAATGTTTTTGTAAGATTAATTCTTTTACAACTTGGGTAAGTTATATTAGGATTAGTCTTAAATGTGATACCCTATAATGGGTGTTGCAACAACCTTTGAGGGATACCTCACTCTCTTTACAACTAAGGGATACCTCACCATTTTCTCTAGAGGGATACCTCATCCTTTTTATAGATTAAACAAAGTGTAAATGAAATGAAACTTTCTCAAGAGTTGATAATACAAATTAAAGAACAATGGCTATCAAGGATTCACAATTTGAAGCTCAAAATAGGGTATATGAGAAATGATAGTGAAAACACGAATTTAATGCTCAAGAATGATTTTCAACTTCATGTCCAACTTGTCTTTGGTGCCCAAAGACTTGTATTTATACCTCATTCCATTAAAGAGTCGTTGGGGGTAGTTGAAGCATAATTACAGCTAAAGTAGTCATTAATTTCTGATTCAAGAAACAGGTCTATTTGAATAACATGAAACCCTATTCGAATAAACTCATTTATATCACAGGCTAAATTGGTTTCTGAAACTATTTATTCGAATAATCATTTGGTTATTCGAATAAGGCCTTTCAAGAAATAGTTTGTGAAAACCTTGTTATTCGAATAGAATATATTATATTCGAATAATCCTTTTAAAAAAAGGTTTCTAGAAAACGTGTTATTCGAATAAACCATGCACGCCCGTTTTTGTTTTGAACCTTTATTTGAATAAAGTAGGGCTTTATTCAAATAAAGCTTACCCAAATTGAATATTTTGGCTTATCTGACTTTGGTTATTCGAATAAGGAAGCCCTTATTCGATTAAGCCATTTGAAAATCATTTCATATAACTTTTAAACATTGCCAATTGATTCTAAATGATCTTATAAGCTTTTGGGCACTTGGTGGTTATTTCTTTGAAAACCAAAAATCATTTTGAAACATTTAAACCATGTGTGCTATATGGGTTCTTTGAAAAGCAAGTTTAGTGCATCAGTGTTAACCACATTATACCTTTACATAAAGATCTAAATCTTAAAACTAATCTTGAAGGTCTTAGACTTGATCTTGCAACATCTTTGTGTTTGTTATCATCAAAACAAATTCTTCATAGGTCAATAACCAATTATAGTATCTATATTCCAATATTATAAGGATCCACTACAACTAAATAAGGAACATATCTCTTCCTACTACTATTACGAGAACGTATCTCTCTATTATTTGATCGCATCTCTCCAACCTCTGTAAATACCAGGCCTATTCACCTCCTCAGGTAACTTACCACTCATTGCATAAACCCTACTTTTGTACAGCCTGACTTGAGCATTAAAGTCTCTTTGCAGGTACTAACCCCCTCTATATCAACATGCTCTGCTACTATTATGTAAGGAGGAAACCACTGTGACGTGCCTATCTCAGGTACATCTCTGAATCCACTTCAGAACATTGGCACCATCTGTGGGAACGTTAAACTTCTATTCCCACTCAACTATAGTGAACACAAGATAAAATTTGAGAAGAGACGCTGCATAAACCTTATCCGATCAAAGGCGAGGACTAGCAGCGCAATGCCCGCCCCAACCTGTTCCACCATCAGTTGCTAAAACCTCTACTGTGAGAAACCAAGCACCCAACGCAGAACAACTACGTGATGGGCATGAAACCTCGCTTTCTGACAAAAGCCCCCACCGATTGCGTAGGGTTCCTGTGAGGGGTAGACTTGGAATCTACGTACAATGAGCCAACTCTGACATTCATAGATCTAGAATTCCAGTGCATCAATGGCTAAGACTCACAAACGTTGACGCTGATGGTCATGTATCTCACCCCGAACACACGAATCGATCCCATATATCCAGACACCAATTCCAGGATATGGTGCAACAACATATAGCAATGTTGGAAGAACAATACCGCAGATTAGAGGATCTAAGATGGGTTGCGCAAGAAAGTCAGCCCAGATCACAATGCCAAATAGAAGGCAGAATGCAGATAATAACCAGAGGGAACTGCATGCTGACACCACTATGTCTAATGTTGCCAATAACAACCCGAACCATGATGTTCAAGAACAACCCTTTTCTGCTCAACTCTTGGAGCATCGAGTCCTAAGAAATTTCAAATTCTCAGCCAATGTGCAGCTCTATGATGGGACTATGGACCCCTAGGAACACATAAATGCTTACGTCCAATCTATATGCTTCTATAGGGGGCCCACACAGTTACTATGTCGTGTCTTCCCCCTTTCCCTAAAGAAAGGAGCCCTCAGATGGTTTGTTATCTTGCCACAAGGATCCATCACTGACTAGTCAGACTTTAGTCGACGTTTCTTGCTCTAGTATACTACTAGCAAGGAACAACCCAAGTTCATTGAATCTCTATCTAAGATTCGCCAATGGTATGATGAACTCCTTCGCGACTATGTTAGAAGGTTTAGCGTGACATGTACTAATGTGGAGAACTTCGAAGATAGAATTGCCTTCCATTATGCCAGAAATGTTCTTTGAGCCAGTTCTGAGTTCTTTGTGTCTTTGGCAAAGAAGAAGTTGGAGAACATGCAAGAATTTTGACAAAAGTCCCAGAAATATGTAAGCCTTGAGGAAGCAACTGAGGACCAGAGGAGATGGGAGAAATGTGAGTCCTCTCACTAGAAATCCGACCACAACTCTTCATAGTCCTGGAACCCCAATGATACTCCACCCCGGGGCAAGTACTCTAATTATACTCTTCTGAACACCCCACGTGAGACAATCGTGAGGGAAGTGTTATAGATAGAGTTTTAGGACATCAAGAGGCCACACCCTATAAAGAAACATAAACAGAAAGATTACTCCAAACACTGTACATGGTACAAAAGCTATGGTCATGAAACTGAATATTACTACCAACTCCGTGATGCAATTGAGTTCTTAATTAGGGTAGGAAAGTTGCAACAATACATCAGCCGAGTTCAAGGTGATGAACACCACGGAAAGCGAAGAGAAGGAAGATGCATCCCTCAATGAAGCCCATCTCCACGCCAAAGAAAAACCCGGAGCCCTAGGAGAATATCCTAAAGTCCACCTCGCTCCAATACAAATGACTGACAGGATAGGAACAGGGACACTCCACCTAATGATAACGATAACTTCCATGCTCAGCCCAACAAAACCATTAAGACTATTGTAGATGGATTTACTGGTGGTGGCTCATCTAATGATGCTTGGAAGAAAGCCCTTAGGATGACGATGTTCAGTGTTTCCCACTCTGAGTCTAAGTCACGGTCTGGAGAGAAGAAGACGCCTCCATCACGCCCCCATCACATTTTTAGATGAGGACTATGGCAGAATTATCCTGGATCATGACAACCCAGTAGTTATCTCAGGAATAATTTCTAATGTCGAAGTCCAACATATTTGTGTGGACCAAGGGAGTTCAGCAGACATCACATTCATGGACCTCTACTAAAAGTTAGAACTTCTACGTATAGAGCTAACTCCCTATGATGGGGAACTTACAGGGTTCACTGGTAAGAAGATCACCCTAACAGGATATTATGAGACCCACTTAACCCTGTGGTCCCCCAAACTCTTCAAGACAGTCAAGGTAAGGTTTTTGGTCGTGGACTACCCCTCGGCTTACAACATCATCTTGGGTAGGCCTGCCTTAAATGCACTTGGTGTCGTGGTGTCCACTACCCATCTGGTCATGAAGTTTCCCAACAAAATGATGAGTTTGTATAGTAAAATGCGATCAAATCGCGGCTCAAAAATATTATAACGAGAGCATCAAAATTTGCAGGGTTCCCAAGAAAAGCAAAAATTACTATATCTACCCGGTCCTGGATCAGGTCAACATCCTTATGACAGAACTAGATGCGTGAGAAGAAATCTGGGGTACCAGACCATAACCGAAAGGCGAACTGCAACCCATCCAACTTGGGACCAATCCAGATCAGGTCACTAAGATTAGAGGAAACTTGGAAGATAACGAAAGATATCAGCTGATTGAATTCTTGCAAAAAAATAAATATCTCTTCCCTTGGACATCCTCCGACATGCCTGGGTTGGACCTCACCTTCATCTGTCATCATCTATTTATCAGAAAGCATACAAAGCTGATCTCCCAGAAAAAAAAAAGAGGAAAAGTTAGCCCAAAAAGGCAGCAGATAATTAATGAACAAGTGAATGAGTTGCTCAATGTCGACTTCATCAAGGAAGTATTGTATACCATATGGCTATCCAACGTGGTCCTGGTAAAGAAGTCAAATGGGAAGTGGAGAATGTGCATAGGTTACATAGACTTAAACAAAGTCTTCCCTAAAGATCCGTATCCACTTCCCAATGTGGATAAACTGGTGGACAGCTCCTCAGGCTTCCGATTGCTGTTATTTATGAATGCATACTTTGGGTACAACTAGATCCCAATGTACCCTAGAGACGAAGACAAGACCACCTTTATCACTGATAGGGCTAGTTATTACTATTGGGTCATACCCTTCGGTTTGAAAAATACAGGAGTCACTTTCCAGAGAATGATGAACATAGTCTTTAAAGAACAATTGGGAAAAATGCTGGAGGTCTACATCATTGATATGATAGTAAAGGCCCGATAAGATAGATCACATATATCAGACCTTGAGGAGCTATTTGCACAACTCCAGAAGTATAACATGAGACTTAACTCAGAAATGTGCACCATCGGAGTCCAAGCAGACAAGTTCTTGGGTTTCATACTGACTCACCGTAGAATTGAGGCTAATCTAGATAAATGCTAAGCGGTGCTCAACATACAAAGCCCTCAGAGTATCAAAGAAGTGCAGTAGCTAACTAGCCAGATTGCGACCCTCATATGATTCCTTGCTAAAGCTGATCATAAATCCCTCTCCTTGTTCAAACTCCTCAAGAAAGAGAAGGATTTTGAGTGGACTCAAGAAAGTGAGGATGTCTTTTCCTCTTTGAAGAATCTTCTATCCTCTCCCCCTATACTAACAAGGCCAGACCCCAGAGAAACACTGTAGTTATAACTTTCAGTACATGACAAAGCTATAAGCTCAGTGCTAATCCGGGAAACGGTGGAGGGACAGAAGTCAGTCTATTTCGTAAGGAAAGTGCTGCAAAGCCTAGAGCTCCATTACCAGAGATTGAAAAGGTTTCCTTTACACTTAATACCATGGCCCAAATACTAAGATAGTATTTCCAGTGCCATCCTATGGTGGTAAGAATAGACCAATCTATCCGGCAGGTGCTGCACAAACTAGACTTAGCAAGGAGAATGATTGCTTAGTCAATCAAGCTTTTTGAGTTCAGAATCGTATATGAGCCTTGACTTGTAATAAAGGTTCAAGCGTTTTTCAACTTCCTGGAAGAACTCACATCATACCCCGGTAGCCCCGTAGGTATTTCTTGGACTATATTTGTTAATGGATCCTCGAACCCTAAGGGAAGTGGTATCGGGGTAATCTTGGAAAATTCTAAAGGAGTGACACTAAAAAACTCCCTAAAGTTCGAGTTCCCAACCTCAAATAATCAGGCGGAGTATAAAGCATGTATTGCAGGACTGGTAATGGCCAATGATATAAGAGCAATTAAGATCACACTTTGTAGTAACTCCCAACTTGCGACCTACCAGATCCTAGGTGATTATTAAGCTAAGGAGCCCCTCCTTCAGAGATACTTACCCAAAGTACAAGAGCTCCTTAAAAGCTTCTAGCAGGCTAAGATAGAGCATATACCAAGGGAGCAGAACTCTAGGGCAAACCTCTTGTCTAAACTGGATAGTACTAAAAGCCTAGGTAACAACTGTTCTGTGATCTAAGAAGCCCTCTCTCAACCCTCCATCACAGATGCAACAATTTTCTAGGTGGAAAAGGAAAAGCGTACTTAGATCACCCTAATCATAGAGTATTTACAGTCTGGAGCCAATCCCTCTGATCTAAAGGATGCCTCTAGATTAATCGAGATAGCAGTCAGGTACACCATCTGTGACAAGCAGTTATACTGATATGGATTTTCCTCACTTCTCGTTAAATGCCTCATGCTAAAGTAAGAAGAATATGTGTTAGCTGAGGTTCATGAGGGGAGCTGTGGACATCATTTGGGAGGCAAAGCCCCTAGCCTCAAAGGTACTCAGGGCAAGATACTATTGACCAACAATAGAAGCAGACTCCCATGCACATGTCCAGGTCTATGATAAATGTCAACGCCACTCGGACCATTATTAGGCTTCCTTAAAGGAACTATCCATGATGTCGATACCTTGGCCATTTTGCAGATGAGGTATGGATATCCTGGGTTTGTTCCCCTAGGAAACTTGTTAATTGAAATAGTTAGTGGTGGTAGTGGACTATTTTACAAAAGGATCAAGGCAAAACCCTTAGTCACGATCACCTCTACCAAGGTTCAAAAGTTCACTTGGCGCCACATCATCACGAGGTTTGAGATTTTGGAGTCTATCGTGATGGATAATGGAACGTAGTTCAAAGATAAAGGTTTAGAAGAGCTGCTTGTTGAGCTAAAAATCAAGCATCATTGCAGCTCTATTGAGAACCCCAAGAAAAATGGGCAAGCCGAAGCCGCCAACTGGGTTATTGTCTGTGGAATTAAAAGAAGGTTCGATGAAGCTAAGGGAAACTGGGATGAATAGCTATACCATATCCTCTGGGCCTACCGGACAATGTCCCACTTTATAATAGGTGAAACTCCCTTTACATTCACTTATGGATGTGAAGCTATGATCCTGGTGGAAATATGAGAACTGAGCTAGCGTCTCCAATAGTTTTCGCCTGATAGTAACCCTGGACTAATCAGGGAATACTTGGATTTTCTGGAGGAAATAAGGCGCGTTGCCTATATACATGATGCTACTATGAAGTAGAGGATGGCGGCTAGGTATAACTTGAAGGTTGTTCTAAGAAAGTTCTAGCCAGGAGACTTGGTGCTCTGGAGAGTGAATATCAGAGGTAGGAATGCCTCCCAAAGGAAATTAGCCCTTAATTGGGAAGGCCCCTACCGCATCCTGATCAGCACTAACAAAGGAATTTATACCTTAGAGACATTAACAGGAAAGCTGATCAAGAATTATTGGAATATGGACAAACTTAGTAAGTACTATAGCTAAGTGCCCCTTAAGGCATAGTCTCAGATTACTTCATGTTTGATCTACCCCAGTCTTAGTGAACATACACTCTGTATGGACTTCTGTCCTCAGATTTATTAATAAAATGGAGTTATTCAGATATCGTCTTGCAATATTTAAAGTCTCAAAGGACTCTCAAGCTGGAAAACACCTTGAGAGGGTCTAAAGCCCATTCTCTACAGGATATGAGGCATCTTAAAAAGTCTAGATTAAGAGGAATAACCCACCAAACTCGTGTGAGCATTTTGGTCATCAGTTATGGGTCAATACCTAATCCTCAACACTTGGCCATGACTATTTTTTGGTTAAGAAATAAACTGGCAATGTGGGTTACGACATCCGTGGTCGACCATCAGATATCCATCAAAAAAGTCTTATGTTAAATAGTTCTGAAGTTGAAAATTCCTAAGTGTCAGGAAATTTTCCACAGTAAACCATAAACATTAAAGACCCTAGTTATGGATCACCTTAATACCTAATTCAAGTGGAATTCAAGGTGCCAAAATATTTTGGGTGTTGGACCCCGGACTAAGGTCTTACTTTTTAATAATACCTAAGTCAAGTAGGATTCAAAGTGCGAAACATTTTGGGTGTTGGACCCCAGACTAAGGTCTTGATTTTAAATTTTTCCTAAGTTAAGTGGGACTCTAAGTGCCGAAACATTTTGGGCATTGGATCTCGAACCAAGGTTTTGATTCAATTAAAAAAAATTTCTAAGTCCATTATGCGACTACCAAATACGTAGAAAAAGCGTTGGACCCGAAATAGACCATGAAAAAAGAACAAGCATAAAAACACTAAATCATAAAAGCAATGAAAAAGCATTCAAAACACCTTGGTGACTAGGGCAATTGTCTTGACAAAAATCAAAGTGCCCTATGCAGAGGGCAAAAGAATACAAAAGAAAAGGCACGAAAGTTGAGGGCTCAGCTGTAGGAACACTAGTAGTAGCCTGAGCAACTTCCTCTGCCATCACAAGGCGTCCGTCTTGGAAAACCATTTTAGAATTGAGGTCTTCCAGGGCCAGTATGACGTCGAGGTTGAAGTGCTGGGCTTGGGCCACAGTGTTCTGAAACAACTCTCCACCAATGCTCGCAGAGATCATGTCTAGCTCCTCATTATCATTTTCTAGTTGCGTTATACGGGCCTTGAAGTCATCAATGGCCTTATTGGATTTGGTCTTTTCTCTCTTCCTAATGGACTTGGAATTAGCTAGCTCTTTTTCTAGACCAGTAACCTTTGTTTCAGTATCTTCCTTCTATTTAAGAGCTAAAGCAAGCTTCCGAGCTCCATCTTCTTCTACCATCTTCAGCCAATCTGTCGTCTTCCTCTCAGCCTTTGTTATAGATCTCTCAAGATAATGGGCCTCAGCAGCAGCCCGCAGGGCATAGGTCTAAAACCTTGACAACATTTCTGTTGTATTCCTTTGGGTGATGTACTTCACCACCTCGTCGCTCAAGAGCCGATCGTAGACAAATGCGCCGGTATCCGCATGCCCTATAATTATAGCCATTGGGCCTTCCTTCTCCTCTTCATCGCCCTTCGTTATCACTCTTTTGCCCCAATCCATGGAGCTTTCGATGGCCTGTCTCTTCCTCCTCTGAAGAGGCTGAGTAGGAGAATCTGATTGATCAAGGGCCACTTCAATAGCCAGATCCCAGTTAGTAGAACCCGAAGCAATGGGTGCAGGAGCGTTCGAAGGTCCTACCCCTTCCTTCCTTGCCCTCAAAGCCTTTATGGCAACGAGCAAAGGTCCAGACGCCATGCTCACAGAAATAAGACAAAAAAAGCAAACAAGTCAAAAAATAATTGAATGGGAAATATAAAGTACAGGAATAAAAAATGGATCCCAAACATTGATGACCTAACCCTTACCTAGAAAGGAAAAAAGATAATCATCACTAGAAATGTCAAGAATTTCCTTGCATTTGATGAGCCCATAATCTTCAGCCCATCTGATCATAAAATCAACATACTTGACGTCCCCTTGATCGAGATGATGCTTATCCTTCTCAATCAACCCAAGATGGGTGCTCCATGCTTGTTGTGACTAATACAACGGGAACATCGGCTCCCCATCAACTTTCAAGAAAAATGGATTGGTTCCCAGTGCCCTCGTCAATTTAAAGAACTTCCCTTTGAACTCCTTAAAATTATCTTAAAAATGGTGAAGACCTTCTGCTTAGATCTAGATCGAAGGGATAGCCAGTTCTTTTGGTATACTATGCCCTGAAGACTCCATTGAGTGTAGAAATAGAAAAAGGCCCTCTCTGAATACCGTAGTCTAACTACTCAGCAAAACCTCTCAAAGGCAAGTATGTTGCCCTAACTATTAGGGTGGATTTAGGAAGGATCTGTATTCAGGGTTCGGAGAACCGCGACTTGAAAGTCGATGAATGGTAATCGGAGTCCCAATCGAACAAAAAAGGGTTCATATAAGAATATGAAATGCGGGCTAGTATATTAACCTAAACATATCCTTTCATCCCACTCCAGAGACAGAACCTAATACTCACGATCTCAAGTACCCTTTTCTATCAGCTACAAATAGATAAGGACTTTTCTAAGGCTCTCCTCAGAGGAGAACTCCGACAGATGGTCCCAGACTCATCCCCAACCCAGGATTACACATTTTTCATGGGGGCAAGCACTAAAAGCTCTTCAGCGGTCACCCCTATTTGCCTCAAAACTCTTCTCCTCACCATGAAACTCCTGGAAACACCCATGGAGTCCGGTAAGTTAATGTCAGAATTAATAATATTGACTAAATATATTTAAACATGGTAGAGGGTGAACTACAAAAGGGATCATTGAAGGTTCATATCCATATCTGCCCTTCAACATTACGAATACCAGCCTTTGCTCCCACAAAGGTCTTAGCCTTTAAAGGACACCTCCGTCGTCTGTGACACAGTAGAGGAGGTGCTCTATAGAGCGACATCAATAAAGAGACTAGAAACATTAGGATCTCTACTCTGTTACTAAAAAGAAAATAGGGATGCCCCGAAACAAGAAGAACCCTCCAGAAACAATGATAGAGGCAGAAGAAACAAGGGCAGAAGAAGGCATACCTTGAATAAAAAATAGGATTGGGTGAAAAAAAGGAATGAAAACTCTTGAGAACCACTCGCTACCATGCCTCTCTGTCGCACAAGGTCACCAGAAAACCTTGAGTCACCAAGAAACCTTGAGTCACCAGAAAATGATCAAAAATAGTAAAAGTATGAATAATGAGCCCTTAACCCCTATTTATATAAGACAATTAGGGGACAATTTTGTCAAAACCTCTCAGATTTCAAAAAATTGCCCATCATGGCGCGCAAATCACTAAGCACGACTACCCATTTAGAGTGCGTCACGTGGCCCTGACAGCTGTCGAAGCAGTTGAAAAGACGGTTGCGCAGTAAATCAAGCGTAACACAACCTATGCAGTTAAGTCCAGATTTTTCCATAGACCCTATATTTTTCTATAGACCCCAGCTACACCCATAATGTCCTTTGTGGTCAAATGATCGAGGGTTAATTCAGACCACAACGCTCCCAGAAAGGTCAAATGGCTTGGTCATAAATGTCCCCAGGTTAGAACTCTTAACCCCATGTGATAACACAGACCATGGCTTCAAGTGAAGCATAGATGCCGTCACCCAGGGGCATAGAGACTTTATCTTGCCACTTCACTATAGTATCCAAGTACTAAGTTGGGGGCAACATGACATCATTACAGGTTGAGCATTGGACTCACCCCGAAGGAAAAAGAAAAAGAGAAGAACAAAAATGGTAAATAGAAGGCACAAATTCAGAAAAAGAAATTTTATTATCATTCATATTCCATACATCGTCAATTCTAACAAAAAGGAATACAAAAAAAGTTTCTCCAAGATAAAAATAGTCAAGAATGCCCATTAGAAAGATAGGGCATCGTTGGAAATGATGACCACCGGTCACTGCCACCTCCAAGATTCTTCCGAAAACTAGTAACCATTTCTTTCTTGCTGGCCAACAGTTGCTCTGTATCAAAAGACTATTCCACCAGAACTACAACATGTTTCACAATCACTCCACGTTCTTTTAAATCACCCCAAGTTGCTCGAGGAGATTTTTTCCAAACTTGGAGCCATCCTGCATATCCCTTTGCACTTAGGAAGAGAAACTATGGAAGCGCCTGACTAAGTGCCTCCACAACAGTGGGAAAGGAGGAGGACGAAGCACGAATCACCACCATGTATCTCAAGAACTACACAGACGCAGTAAGTCCCCTATAGTATACGCAGGAAAGTTGTATTTTCCTACATACGCGGGGAGAGAAAGGCTTCTACTGCCCAAATGCATATTAGCCAGCCCACATAGGCCAGTTACTTCTTCCTCACTAAGCCATTACGCTAAGAAAGAAAGGCCTCCATTGGAGGGACCAGTTGCAAAAAAGCAAATGCCTTTAAAGACTTTGGAAAGAGCAGGAAGATAGTTTCAACAAGGGGCAGAACCCTCCACATGTATACAAGAAATGGAACAAAAATCACTCTCTAAAAAGGAATTATTCTCAAGCATAGCCATAGAACAAAAAGAATGTCAACCTCAATGCAACATTCCTTATTTATAAAGGGAACGAAACATTCTGATTAGCTCCAGAAAAGGTGAACTGATTGCACATTGGAAATTGTAGTTTAATACTCCCCCTCTCTGATTAGTCACGAGAGTATTGGCCAGTTGGGAAACAGCGTGAAATTGATATCTTTTTTTTAAAGGATCTTTAGTTTCCAATAAATTCAAAGCAATAGTTTTCTAAGAAAGCTCAGACTGTTACGAGCTGCAAAGTAAAGCTGCAAGAAAGGACAAAGACCTTGTGAACCATGCACGGGGGACAACAAAGGATATACCTCGGATGACGGAATGGCAACGTAAGGAGTGATCCGCCACGGATTCTGGCTTTACATATGAACCACAGAGGTATTCTATAATGTATAACAGACCTCGACTTTTTGGATTCCTTTATTCATTGTAGGCTGTGTGCTCCTTTCAAACTTGATACCTTAACACTTAACTGTTCCACTTAAGTGCCAAGCTGGGGGCAACTGTTCTAGATCATGATCCAGGGTCATGTTCTGTGGGTCAACTCGGCACACAGTACGCCAGAGTCTATCGTGGATGCCCTTAGTAAGAGTTCGCTTATGACATGCGGATGAGATCCTGGCTATGTTCATGTCAGACAATGACATTGGGTAATAATAGCCTTATCACGAGATCTGCGCAATGGATAAATCCTAAAAATATCTATTATTTCCAATCATGATCTTACGAAATAGTAATACCCATAAACTACCTCTAACTGCCTATAATTGTGGTATCTATATTCCAATATTATAGGGATCCACTATAACTAAATAAGGAACATATCTCTTCCTAATACTATTACGGGAACGTATCTCTCTATTACGGGAACGTATCTCTCAAACCTCTATAAATATCAAGCATATTCACCTCCTCAAGTAACTTATCACTCATTGCATAAACCTTACTTGTACACAACCTGACTTGAGTGTTAAAGTCTCTTTGCAAGTACCAACCCCCTCCGTCTCAACACGCTCTGCTACTGCTGTGCTAGGAGGAAACCATCGTGACGTGCCTATCTCAGGTATACCTCTGAATCCACTTCAAAATAGTTCCAATATTCAGCCGATGCCTTGTCCTCAAACGAGCTACCCTCTCCTCTACTTTAAGAGCAAATTGATATGCATCGACTAGGTTGGATATGCAAGCTTCAAGGCTAATTTCATCCTAAACGGTAGAATTTAATCCATGTAAATAGTGGGCTTCCTGCTGCTTATTAGTTTCATTCAATCCAACCCTTATTGAAAGGTTGTAAAATTCTATTATATATTCCTCCACACTACGGTCGCATGGAATCTCTTATACAGCTCTGTCAGGTAATCAACAGGGAGAAATTACTTTCTCAATTTTGTCTTCATTATCTCCCAAGTCCAGATCTTTGCCTTACCTTTCATGTTGTTCCTCTAATATCTTCCACCATTGGAGGGCAATTCCTTTTAGCTTCAGCTTCACAAACAACACCTTCCTCTCTTCAGTCATAGGTTTCCACTCAAAATATGTTTCTAAGGAGGATTCCCAATCAAGGAAGTCTTCAACATGCATCTTCCCATGAAAATCATCAACTTCAACACGAACTCCAAAATTCTACTCAAGAGCTCTTGCCAACTGTTCCTCAAGTCTACCCGCATTCGAGCTGATCACAATTTGAAGGATCATGGAAAGTGTTGACATATTCCTCATCTTCCTCAAACTTTGTAGTTAGGACTTTATGATTACCCAAGCTCTCTATGCAAGTTCTTTTAATTATAAAGATAAACCCACTTTTAATTATTTTCTTTTCTACTGCTCTTGCATCAATTGCACTCTTTCAAAATCCAGGAACCATTGCCAATTATGCACCTCAAAATCTACATCATCATCTTCATCCTCAGCACCACCTAGCACTCTCTCCCAATTCTCCATCCTTCAACATTGTTCCCTACACAGATTCAAGGAGCTTTATCTACAAGGATTGGTCAATATCATCTTCCATTTCAAGTTGTGCCTCTCTTTCTTAAGCCTAGAGATTGCTTACTGAAAAATCTCAACATCTACAACTTCTTCATGATCTTCACCACCATTGGAAACTTCTCTAGCAAACGCTTCTCCCCTTCCTAGTGCTACTCCATTTTGAACAATTACATTGTCATCTTCTAGCAAAAATTCCAAATTGTCTTCCTACAAATTGGTGCCTCTACTAGTAGGTCAACAAGTGCCAATAATTTTGGTGGTGGTTTTTGGTGCCTATGCTGGTAAATGAAGATCGTAACTAAAAAGCTATGGAATCATTGAATCAACACATTTGGGTTTGTGAGTGAAGAGAGGATAGGGTTTGTTGTTCATTTGTTCGTGACTAAATTGATGTCACTTATATCTTTAGGGAATTAAGATGGATTTTTACTCAAAAATTACAAGTGTAAAAACTACAAATATATTTAAACATAATAAAATAGAGATATATTATTATTTTTTAATTTAAACTTGATTTAATGTTAATAGAAATGTAAAACTATTTAGGGTCCTATTCAATAATAAAATTAGAATTACATTTCAAAATTCTAAAATTATGATAGAATTCGACATAATTGGAATTGATCAAGGATGCCATTGCCGGCGACATGACAAACACCGACAATGATAGTTGTAGCAACGGTTGTTGAAGTATGCATGTGACAAAGATAATGAGCAATAAATATAAAATATTATTTTTAAGTTTTGTTCTTAAAATTGTAATTTTTAGAATCTAAGTTAAGAATTAAAAATTGTATAAAATAATTGTTTTTTAATTTCATAAAATTAGATTTAGAATTGAGATTCTAATTTTAATGCATATACTAAACAAGATAATTGGAATTGGATCATTCCAATTCTAAGGCTCAATTTTTCTTGAGCCAAAGGGCACCTTAATTTATTTTTAGATGACTGACACCATATAATTAATAGAATATTTTTCTGCACGGTTAATAAATTAAGATTAAAACCATTATTTTACTTTTTAATTGTTCTTTATAACTCTACAATGGCAGCAGAACTCATTATTAAGCATTGTTACTTTACGTAGTTAATTTTGTTGACCGATGAATTTATTAGAATTGTTTTTGTTAATGTGTGCTCATGAACATATGTTAAGGAATCAAAATAATATTTATTATTGTAAATTAATTATTTAAAGAAAAAATATTAAATACTTTTAAATTTTTAAAATATTAAATACTTTTAATTTTTGTTTAATAACTTTTATTTTTGATTCTTTATTATGTGCGCTTAAGACACATGTTAACAAAATTCATTAAAAAAATGCGGTGATGATTGATGAATTTATTAGAAAAATTTGGCGTTTGGTTTAGAACAGAGGGAAAAAAAGATTTTAATGTTACTTTAAATTATTTTTATGTCTTTTTTTTATTAATCATTTTCTTTCCTTTTCAACTTTATTCGGCCAAACATATGAAAGAAAAAAAACCTCATATTGCCCGAAGGAAATATATTGAATATGCAACATGTTACATACAATAACTTGGTGAACTATCTGTTTTTTTTAAATAAAAAGAAAAAGAAAACAAAAAAGTTAGGGATGGGAGATGGTGCATTTTAATTTAGTTTGGTATATTATTTGAAAAAAATTGCCTTGTTTTGTCCTAAAAGATATAATATAATTGTGTGCCCACAGGACGGAGTGATGATGGTTTTTTTTAGGTTGAATGACCAGGACGGAGTGATGATGGTTTTTTTAGGTTGAATGACTATGTTATTCTATTTTCTTTTTTTTTTGGGGGTAAATAATCAGGGCCAGGGCCTAAGAAAAGAAATAGTACAATTACAACATTTTACTTTTAGGGTATCCTTGATTCGGTTTGAATTGATTTTGAATAAAAAAAAGCTAATCGACCCAAATAATGTGATTTATATAGTTTAGATTAATGTTTTAAAAACCAAATTAAACCGACTGGTTGAATCAATTTGATTATAAACTAGTAATGTTTCTAGTTTGAACATTTTTCAATGCAACCACGATTTAGTCATGGTTCAATAACAAATTTAGTTAGTTGAACCAATTGAAACATGATTCGGAAGTCTTATCGATTCAATCACCACTTCAATTTTTAAAATATTAGTTTAAATTGAATTGGTTGGGTTTAGATTTAGAATTAGTCTATTGAATCAGTTTAATCAATTTATGATTAAAAAAAAATAAACATACAATTTTGTTAGCTAAAAGTAACTCAGGCAATTAAAAAGGAAAATAAAAAGAAATTAAAGGAAATAGAAAATTAAAATTGCCCATTTAACATGTATAAAACATTTGATTGGGAGTGACAAATAGAATGAGAAAATATGTGAAAAATTAAATTTATTATAGATAAAAGTATAAATTCAATAATAAAATATTATATTATATAATATTAATCTGTTTGGATTGGATTGAATCATATTTATTTTGAAAATTAAAACTAAAAACAAATCTAATCCAATTGATTTTCAAAAAATTAAACCAAAACAAACTAAATTTATTCAATTTTAATTAGATTTCAATTTTTTAGTTTGATATTTGGTTTAGATTGAATTTGAATACCCTTGATTCCACCTCTTGGAGTACAGACTCCCCTAGCATCATTTAATAATAACCCTCTTACTTCTACTAAAGGAACATCCCATATCTTTAGCCTAGGCTCGTGTGCATTACTTAACTCATTCATCTTGTCAACTAGGGGTGGAAACAAGTTAGGCTAGGTTAGGCTATACCTTAAACAGGCCTAACCCATATCCCAATTATAAGGAATGAATTTGGCCTGTAAACCTAAAATAGGTCAATTTTTAAGGTATGACTTGACCTTTTCAAAAGCTTGGCCTGACCTGACCTAAAAGCCTATTTAAAGGCCTACTTTGCAATAAGGCATTTAAATAAGCTAACAGACCTACATTTAAGTAGGCTAATAGGTCTTTACATAGGCTAATAGACTTACCTTTAAATAGAGTAACAGGCATTTATATAAGTTAACAGGTCTAAGCCTTAAAATAGGCCAACGAGCCTACTTAAGGCCAACAAACCTTTGTTATAACTTAACACTCACTCTCTACTTTTATAGATACTCACTATTTTCTTGCTCTAATCTTTAGTGGATGTGGGACTTAGAGATATACCAAGTTATAAAATTATAACTTAACACTCTCTCTTTACTTTTATAGATGCTCACTACTTTCAATTTTCAAATAACATGTAATAGTTGTGTCCCTTTAGAAGTACAATCAATCGTCTCCCACATATAAGACATAAAGGTGCCCAAAAATGTTGAACTGGTAGTTGCCCTACAACCCCTACCCCAAACTACTCTGTGACTACTGATAACTGCCGAGGCTACCAAATTATATCAATTTATAACCGATTTACCCAAACTACTTGCAGTATAAGGTAACACCGAGTCAAGTCCTTAGATCACTTTGATTATGATAACGAATTCAGATTAAATAACAAATTTAATACACAGGGGGGAACGAGTTTGCAAGATTAAACAACAGAAAGCAATTAAAAAGAGTAAACAAAATTAGGAAAACAACTAATCTAAGAGAACTAACCAATCTTAGATCACATCTGTAACATTATGTTCAACATGTTAGACTTGTAAATAGTTACAGAGGTATCCTAATACTTGTTTAACATGCTTGTTAAACTTTGTGACCATTTGAGTTAGTTTAGGCACTTTGTTGCACCTCGAAAGGTGAAAAGTAGCTTAAAATGACTCAGATATTAGCATAAATGTGAATAATTTATTTTTAAATCACAAATGTATATTTTGTGATGTGGTTAAAGTTTGAGAATAATCGAAGTCTATTTGGTATTTTTAGGTATACTGGTTATGTGTTTTAATACTAGAATGACTAATCATAGATATGAAAAATTATGATACTCGTGAGACAACTTTTTTAATGAATCTTAGAATTTATTTTAAAGTTGTTGGAACTTGGAATACTTTATTTCACTAAATCTAAATGTTTTTATAACTAATGGCCCTTAACTCTCTGTAACACCCCAACTTTTCGGATAATTACAATATAGTCCCAATTTGTACTGTTTTGTGAATTCTGTGAACAGTAAATTTAATTTGACTGTTTCGTGAGTGTACTTGATCTGTTGTATGTGATTTGCTCCGACCTAAGAAAATAATAATTTTTCGGTGGGATAAATCTTATTTTAATTAATTGGAGTGGGGGATCTTACTAAACCCAATTGATTGATATATAAATTAATATCGTAATTTTTAGATTTAATGTGCAATAAAATAATTTTATATTTTTATAATATTATTTTATAATACAGATACCTCTTGTCTCAAAAAAGAAAAAAATCATTCGATTTGACCACGGATCTTTAAAAAGTCTTTGTGGGACCCGCGTTTAGAAAAAAACAGTCAATTTGTCTTATTTGGATAATTTCTAACCAATAAGAGCAAGTCAACCAAGGTAGGCTTGACTTTCTAAACCAATAGGAATTGGACACCTAAGGAAGCATGTGTTTTCATTTGGACCATTGGATGAAGACTTAATGATGAAGCCTTTAATCTAAGCCATTGATCTAATCAATGGTGAGATTAGAATGATAGGTTTATGATCAAGTGATATCTACCTTAGATCTAATCTAGGGCTAAGGATTAAAGATGAACCAAGGGTTAGGATTTAGTCAACAATTGTAGGCTTGAAAATGGTTAGTAACCTAATTAAGCTTAAATTCAACTAATCTAATTACTTAATTAGCATACTAAGTGAGCTAGCTTAGTTATGAATTAATTATAATCTAAATACTAATTAGATATCCTAATATTAATTAAAGGTTATAATATATGTTAATATATACTAAATTAATTAGTTATATTAATAGTATGTTAAATAAGAATGGTTAGGATAATTAACTTAACTAATTACCTAATCTATTAGCAAGTAATTAAGTGTAATTGGAGAACAATTAAGACACTAAGAAGATGAGGAGCACACGGTTTTGGGCAGCAAGGAGGAGGCAAGGTGGCTTGGTTCTACATGGTTCTAGAAGGGTTCAATGACCTAAGCCATGTGCTTGGCCATGTGAACACACTTTGTGATATTTTTACATGCAAAATTGATCACTCAACCTCCCACAAGGCACTCACACATTGCTGCCCTATCTATTCACCTTTCACCTTTGTTTTTCACACTTATCACTTTTAACTATCCATTTTCTCTCTAAAATACTAAAAACTCAAGCAAACATTTTCTCTCTAATTCGGCCAAAGACCCATCCTTGCACACCCAAGCTTTCATAATTTTATCTCACCTTATTTCTTGAACCCAAATACCATTCTAAGCATCTTTCATTTACAAACTTTTCCCAAATTCCCACTCTATCTTGCCTAAAATTCCACTTCTTGCTTACTTACTTAAGGGTAAGTTTGGTTTCTATGGTTCAAAACTGAATTTTTAATTTTTCTAACCATGATTGTTCCATGGTTTTCCTATTTTGTACCTTGTATGTGTATTTACTAATTGTTTGAGAATTTTAGGAATTGTTTTGGAGCTTGTACGAAATTTGGAGGAAAGGAAGGAATCTTACCGATTGTTTTGTCTACAAGAGGTAAGAGGAGATTTAATCTCATCAACCCTAAGTGGTGATGAGAAAATGGATTGTGTTTGTGTGTAGAATCCATAAGGATTCGATTGTATGGTTTATTTGTGATTTTTATTGTTTTTGATTGTTTAAATGCTTTTATAATTGTGATATTAATTTGCTATGCATGATTATAGTTTTTATTATTTTAGCTATGTATGATTATGGATTTAAATATATTGTATGTGTTTTATATGTGGTTATATAATTGTATGTATTTATAATTATGTAATTATTTAAGTAGGATGTGAATAACATGTACGAAATGCATGAGTGTTCCAAAGAACACATTTGAGGCTCACGGCCTTCTCACAAAAATAGAGAACCAAAATGTTCTCACAATTTTCTAAATCAAGGATTTAATGAACCTAGGTAAATAATGGATGATTTAAGTTAATTGTGGCCAAAATGCCATTTAGTGTATAACCAAATGCCATTTTATTTTGATTTGGCCAACATGCCATTTTGTTTACTAAGATAGGTTAGGTAATTGTTTTATAACATAAATTGATTCCAAAGAATCATTGAGAAAATCAAAGGAATTAATTCTGTTCTAGAATTTCAACTTAGCAGAATTTAGTTTAAGTAAGAAATTAATCAGACACTTGAAAATTACTAACGTAGAGCTCATATTATAAATTTTGGAGCGCGTTAGTGAATTTCAAAATGAAATTATTGGGTAAAAATAAAATAAACTACATTTAGAGGAAAACGTTAAAAATACCTTATACTGATTTTATAGGCAAAATGCTGTTGAAATTTATTAAAATCAAACGCATAAAATGAAAAGATTCCATACTATATTTATAACACAAGGAAAATACATTACGTATTTTAAAAGTACTAGATATAGTTTTACACATATTAAAATTGTCATTTTTAAGCTATTCGGTTAAGAAAATGAATTAAAAATCCTACGCGATTGAGAAAATAACTCAAAAACAATTTACGATGTTTAAAAACATCAAAATATCTTTACGCATTTTAAAAACGTTTGTGAAAACGATGAGATTGTGAAAATGCAATAAAATTCCTACGCGATTGAAAGATACAGTAAGATTTGCTGTCGGGCCAAAGTGGTGGACCCAGACATGTAGTGTAGTACTGTCAGGTAGGACGTACTCTACTTTCTTATCTGGTGACTAGGGGTATTTTGGTAATTTCTCGTAAATATGGTAAAATTTGGATAATAGGGGTATTTCTGTAATTTTAGCTCATGTTTAGAGTGTTGTGCCAATTTGGGTTATAATTGGTGATTGATTGACGAGGCGAATTACACTGTGTTTGGTGTGATAAGCGTAGTGTGGTTCATTTATGAACTTGGAGGCATTAGTGTGCGGAGAATTCCACATGCGGACAGTGGGTTGCTCTGCGGGCCGTGGTAACCAGCAACACACTAATGATCTTGACAAGTACTATTCTTAGTCAAGATCTTGAGGAGACTATTAAGTACTATGCCTGTGGTACACGATGTTAGACTGTGTACTGCTACACGATGTTTTGAACTGTGGGCTATAGACACAAAGATTGGACAGTGTAATAGCTTGGTTGGGCAGCCATAAAGTATTATTAGTTTCTTTTCGGATCATTCTCTCAAATATCCGTGTTTAGCTCCATGGAGTAGGAACGAGTCAGTGTGTGTATCATTCATCATCTGCATTTTTAATGTTCATGCATTATCTGCATTTTATTGTTTATCATAATCTGTAATAAATTGTATGATTAAATGTTTTATTATACTATGCATGATATTATTGTATGTGTTATTTATATATATATCACTGGTTATCTTATACATGATGTATTGGTATGTACTATTGTGATAACTGTTTTGTATTGTCATTTTCTTTATTGCCATGCGGGTAGTGATGTAGATTGTCTCACCTCTCTATATGTTTTCTCGATATTACTATATTGTTTAGTAAAGAGTTTGAGGTAGAGGAGGATCGGCCTCTTGAAATACAAGACTGACGACGAGCAACAGTCGGGCGACTTACATGAGGAGGAGGAGCCGGTTGATCACGTTGATCGTCAAGACTGATCTTGAGATCATGGCACTGCCAGGATTCTTCGGGTTCGTGAGACTGGAGTTTCACGGGGGTTCCGAGGCGTGGCGTAGGCATGCGGACCTAGGGACAGTAGCTTATGTGGGACGATTGACTGTGTCCCTATGTAGGGAGTATGATGGGGAGGTCATATTCACTACTATGCTTTATTTGCATTTAGAGTTACCTTTGACCATTAGGCGTTATTGGCAGGGAGTTTTCCACGCGCCTAGTGAGCTGAGTAGCGAGTCGACAGCTCGGACTCGTGTCCGAAGTGCTGTGAGATCTCATAGATGCACACTTTTCGATGGTTATTCTGGAGGTGACGGATGGTGATTCATCGGAGTGTTTGTTATCTACTGAGATGCACTTGGGCAGTATTATGTTTTAGCTTTGTGTCAACTCTTTATTGCTTTATTTAAATACTTGTAGTTTATGAATTATGTTTGTACTAAAAGAGAATCTTATGTATATTATGGTGAGTTTATGTTTGTTATATCTTGTGTTTCATGTTATTTTATTTAATGTTATAATTATAAAAAGAAAAAAAATATTCCGCAAATATTATGTAAGTATCAAATGTTTTACAACTTGGGTAAGAGTTTTATTTTTATTTTATTTCATTGCATTCATAAATGTGGCATCCCCACAAAGGTGTTACACTCTCTACAGTTACAACCTTCATGTTGGACTTCTTTAAGTGACTTAGTTGCTCATTTTTCTCACTTTTCTCTCTTCTCTTCACAGTTGAAACAAAGGCAACAAAAAGGGTGGAGAAAAAGGAAGGCAAGAGGCATAAGAAGAAGGGGAAATCCAAGGTTTGACATTGAGGATCAATCTACAGCATCAAGGCAGCTTGAAGGTAAGGTTTTTTGAGCTTGAAACTTCTTTTTTCTCATTTTTCATGTTTAGCTTGTTTGAGGAAAATATGCCAAAATGAGATCTTGAGGTGTTTTAAGTGAATTTCTTGCTTGGATAAGTTTTAAATGTAGTTTATGACTTATTCATGCTAAGAGTTTGGATTAGAAACTGAAAATTCTCCATTTGGACTTAAAAGGCTCAAAGTGTTGATTTTAGGGGTTTGGATGAGTGATTTGGTTTTTGGATCCAATTTTGATGAAATCAATTAGTGTTTTATGTTTCCTATAGTTTAGTGATCTTGTTAAGAACTTAAAATCACCTAGAAACAAATTTGAAGTGATCAAATTTCATGTATGACATTAATGAAATAGTGCCACACATCTGCTGAATTCTGTAGATTTGCCTTTGGTCGTTTGGCGCTCAGGCATGTGAGCCTTACGTGCTCAAGCACCTGTTGCCCAGGAGAACACATTGATAGTGCTAGCATGCTCTAGTGCCCATGCTTTACGTGCTCAAGTTCACAATGACTATACAAAATGCGCCTGGGAACTAGTCGCACGCTCAAGCGCTCCAGAGCTTAATGCTCAAGCGCCGACACAGTGCAGGGGTTATTTTTAAGCATTGTGATGCTAATTTAATTCCCTACTTGATGGGATCAATTGTGAAAGCCTTTTAGGGTGCAAATAGACATATTTTAGGATATTTCTTGGGGGAAATTATCAACTTGTATATGTGAAAAGTTTGGGAATTTTAAATGTCCGAAGTGTGGGAAATGCTTTAGGATAAAGTTAGAGGACTCTAGACACCCAAAGTGTGGTGGTGTATCAATGGATGGTGTGTTGAGACATATTAGGCTTCCTTAGTATGATGGTATGCTTATCTATATGCAAAAATTACTCCTTTAGAGTTAAAGTTGAGTTTGAGATGCATAGTTAAAGCATGTTTCCTGGATTATCTAGGTTAAGCTTCGTGAATGGTTAGAGACATGGGTTAGTTCCTTTATATGTTAGAGTTAAGCCAAATGTGTATGTTTTCTAGCTATACCCTTTCCACTAGGTTAGGGTAAATCTTGTGATGGAAGTTGGTAAAACCTCAGGCATCCAAGTGTTATGGAATGTTATAAAGTAATATCTAGAACCTTGAGTAACTAGAGGTTGCCTTGAAATCACTTATAGAGTGATGGTGTGAGGTGCTAGATATGAGGATACTAGTGACATGAGTTTTACTACTTATGGGTTAAGTTGAAGTAAAGCCTTGAGCCACTAGTCTTCGCTTTTCAGTTGGTTGTTGTAAACCATGTGATAAGTGCGTATGTTTTGATAACAAATCTACATATTTAGTTCTCAAACTTGTTATTTTCTATTTCCTATGTGTTATAAGCTTATATGCTGTGCACAACCATATGACCTGAGAATGAGGTGTGAGATTTGAATTATCCTTACATTTATACTCGTATGGTCAGGGTTACCAGTATGGGGGTGGTAATAGTACTCTTACGTTAGTAAAGGGAAAGTACTCACCTATTACCAAGTAGGGTAAAGGATTTTAGGCCTAACCTACTTAGTATATATAAGGGGATGGGGGTTCCTGGGAAATAAGTAAGTGGCATGTGTTTCAAAAACTAAAACCTGCATCAGCATTACACAATCATTATATTAGGACGTTGTTTATGCATAATCATACATCATAACGTAAAACATTGCATTGTTGACAATTGTATGAGCAGTTGTCTCGCTTAGTTGCTTGATCGGTTAATTGTTTGGTTGCTTGTTTGATAGTATCTTAGGATTGTATAGGCGATTCTTTGATGTTATTGATTTTCGGACATTCTATTACATAGAGTGTTTTTATGAGTTCAGTTAATTTATTTGTTGTAAATAATTAACTATTGGTCTTGGTATATTTATATTGAGAAATTATGATTTCTCACCATGTGTGTTGCCATGTAAATCCAAGTACAAGCAAAGAGAAACAGAAGAAGCAGAAAATCTAGTGTAGATTATTTTGTTTCTTGCATTAAATATGTTATGTATTTATTTTCTGCTACTTTGAGGTTGTTTAAAGTTTTGTATTACAGTATAGCTTTGTGAGGCTATGATGTATTTATATGACTTTTCATTTTTTAGGCTCTCCATATTTATTTATGTGAATGAATGATATAAGTTTAGTTTATCGTAGTAGGTTAGAAGTAGCATAACTAGTACTATGCGCCTTTTGTACAGAAGATATATCGGGTTCTCAATATTAAGGTGTTACATTATGGTATCAGAGTAGTTCATCCTGTTAAGCCACGGTGTGGACTGACTATGCTTAGGCATGTTTAGGTGTTCCTTTTTGGTTGTGCATTTCTTTGTCTCTTGTATGAGATGTTTGATTAAATTGCATGACCTGCCTATGTTATGACTGTTTTTAGCTACTGTAGCCCGGTTACATGATACTGAGATTAGCTACCTCAGTATGTGTTGTTCCATGCGTATAGGAAACTATAGCGTCTACAAGGTGAACCTATGGGGACAGGAGCTCATCTGGTGAGGGCCCTACTTTGGCGGAAGTGTTGATGGCAATAGCAACGTCTATGAGGGAGCAGGTTGTTGTTGTTAAAGAGATTCTTGAGAGGATAGAATCTGATCCATCTCAATAGCTAGTTTCTCCATTAGCAGTTGAGGAGCAGCTCAATGAAAAGGAGAATGTTTTTATAGGCTCTCCAAAAAGGAAAAGGTCAAGTGATGAAGTTAGTGAGAGTATCTCTTGGTCTCAGTTTCTACCAATCAGAGGAAAGCAGACTAAAGTTAGAATATGGAACCATAAGTGCTCGAAATATAGAAAGCAGCATAGCCACAAGACATGTGCAGTGTGTTTTGTGTGCGGTCAGCAGGGACACTTTACGAAACAATGTTCACAGAGATATGGAGTTATGCGACCCTATGCAAGGTATTCTTTGGTGTGTGCCTTTAGTTAGAAGCTCATTAAGATATTCTCTTAGGTTTTGTACGAGTATTCGTTGTCGAGGATAGACGATCTAATAGATCAACTGAAAGGAGCTATAGTTTTCTCAAAGATTGATCTTAGGTCTGGTTATCATCATATAAGGGTTAGGGAAGAGGATATCCTTAAGACAGCTTTTAGAACTAGGTATGGACATTATGAGTACCTCGTTATGTCTTTTGGGTTGACGACTGCTCCGATAGTGTTCATGGATTACATGAACAAGATCTTTAGACCCTACCTGGATCTATTTGTTGTAGTGTCTATCAATGATATCTTAGTCTATTCTAAGACAATGGAGGAGCATGAACAACATCTGAGGATAATGTTGGAAACCCTTAAGGAGAATAAGTTGTTTGTCAACCTATCTAAGTGTGAGTTCTAGCTTTCGCAAGTGCTGTCTTGGGACATGTGATATCTCAGGGTGGGATTTTTGTGAACCCAAGCAAGGTTGATGCAGTGTTGCAGTGGGAGAGATCCACCACTGTGACCTAGATCAGAAGCTTCATAGGCCTAGTAGGGTACTATAGGAGTTTCGTAAAGAGTTTTTCACAATTAGCTCTACCCTTGACTAGATTGATTAAGAAAGGTAATTCTTCTTAATGGACTCAGGTTTGTGAGGACAGCTTTCAAGAGTTAAAGTTAAGGTTGACTACTACACAGGTGTTAGTAATTCTGGATCATTTGAAGAACTTTGAGGTATAGTGTGATGCTTCAAAGATAGGTTTGGGTTGTGTTTTGATGCAACATAAAAGAGTTATTGCCTATGCATCAAGTTAGTTGAGGCCTTATGAGGAGAACTACCATACTCATGATTTGGAGTTAGCTGTAGTAATGTTCGCCCTAAAGGTTTGGAGACTTTGCTTGTATGAAGTTCAGTTTGAGGTGTTCAGTGATCACAAGAGTTTGAAATACTTATTTGATCAAAAGGAGCTAAACATGATACAACAAAGATGTATGGAGTTTTTGGAAGACTACGACTTTGAGTTAAAGTATCATTCGGGTAAATCCAATATGATGGTTGATGCACTAAGTAGGAAATCCCTATATGTGTTCCTGATGGTCATCCAAGAGAGTGAACTTCTTGTGAGTTTTAGAGAAATGAGTCTTTCGGTAGCTGTGTTACCACATAGTCTCAGTGTGAGTCGAGTGGACATAGTGAGTAACTTTAGGACTCAAATCTTGGAAGCTCAAAAGGAAAATGAGACTTTTAGTGATATAAGTGAATTGATCTTTTTATGTAATCCTGGAGAGTTTGATATGTCAAATGAAGGGATGATCAAGTTTAGAGGTAGACTTTGTATTTCTCGTGAATCTGGAATCAATAAAAAGGTCTTTGAAGAAGCTCACTGTAGTCAATACACTATCCATCCCGGGGCCGCTAAGATGTTTTTACACTTGAAGAAGTTGTTTTGGTGGTCTGGTATGAAGAGGGACATAGCTGAGTTTGCGTCTAGGTTCTTAACTTGTCAGAAGATCAAGATAGAACACCAGAAACCCTCTGGACCTCTTTAATCTTTGGGAATCCCTGAGTGGAAATGGGATAACATCATAATGGATTTAATGATGGGGTTGCCGAGGACTTAGTTAGGATTTGATGCAATATGGGTTATAGTGGATAAACTAACCAAGTCTGCCTATTTTATACCTATTTAAGCTAACTACTCCAAGGTTAGACTTGCCCGGTTATACCTTTAGGAGATATTTAAGATGCACGGTGTTCCCCTTAGTATAGTTTCTGGTCTTAAAGAGATTTGGACCCGTAGCTTATCAAAAAGCCCTTCCACCCAATTTATCAAACCTTCATGATGTCTTTCATGTGTCACAGCTTAGGAAGTACAATCCAGATCTTCACATGTCATTAGAAATGAATCTGTGCAGTTAAGAGAAGATTTGTCTTATACTATGCGGCCGATGAGGAACATGGATAGAGGGGACAAAGAGCTTAAAGGTAAAAAGATTCCTTTAGTAAGAGTGCTTTGGGATGGTGTTGGTTTTGAGGAGACGACTTAGGAGTTGGAGTCCCATATGCAGCAAGACTACCCACAGTTGTTTATATGAGGTAAGTAATTTTGGGGGTAAAATTTTAAAAAAGGGAGAGGGGGAGAAATATAACATTCTCTTGAACATGTTAGACTTGTAAATAGTTACAGAGGTAGCTTAATACTTGTTTAACATGCCTGTTAAACTTTGTGACAATCTGAGTTAGTTTAGACACTTTGTTGCACCCCAGAAGGTAAAAATAGCTTAAAATGATCGAGATATTAGCATAAATGACTCAGCTAATGGAAATCAATGTGGATAATTTATTTCTAAGTCACAAATGTGTATTATATGATATGGCTAAAGTTTGAGAATAATCAAAGTTAGCTTGGTATTTTTAGGCATACTAGTTGTGAGTTTTAATACCAGAATGACTAGTTACAGATATGGAAAATTATGATACTGGTGAAATAACTTTTTTAATGAATCTTAGAATTTATTCTAAAGTTGTTAGAACTTGAAAAACTTGATTTAGCTAAATCTGAGTGTTTTTAGCAGATCGGGAAGTACTAGTATAATAACTAATGGCCCTTAACTCTCCACGACTACATCCTTCATGTTGGACTTCTTTAAGTGACTTAGTTACTCATTTTTCTCACTTTTCTCACTTTTCTTCTCTTCAAGACTGAAACAGAGGAAGCTGAAAGGATGGAATCTCAAGTTGATAAAAAGGAAGGCAAAAGGCACAAGAAGAAGGAGAAATCCAAGGTTTGGGATTGAGGATCAATCTGCAGCATCAAGGCGGCTTGAAGGTAGAGGTTTTTGAGCTTGAAACTTTTTTTTTCTCATTTTTCATGTTTAGTTTGTTTGAGGCTTAATATGCCAAAATGAGATCTTGAGGTGTTTTAAGTGATTTTCTTGCTTGGATAAGTTTTAAATGTAGTTTATGACTTGTTCATGCTAAGAGTTTGGATTAGAAATTGAAAATTCTCCATTTGGACTTAAAAGGCTCAAAGTGTTGATTTTAGGGGTTTGGATGAGGGATTTGGTTTTTGGATCCAATTTTGATGAAATCAATTAGTGTTTCATGTTTCCTATAGGTTAGGGATCTTGTTAAGAACTTAAAATCACCGAAAAACAAATTTGAAGTGATCAAATTTCATGTATAGCACTAATGGAATAGTGTCACACATCTACAGAATTCTGCAGATTTGCCTCTGGTTTTTCGGTGTTCAGGGGCTCGAGCCTTACGCGCTTTAGCGTTAATTGCCTAGAAGAACACGTTGATATTGCTAGCGCGCTCAAGCGTGCAATGACTATACAAAATATGCCTAGAAACCAGTCGCACGCTTAAGTGCTCCAAAGCTTAATGATTAAGCAGTGAGATAGGACAGGGGCTGTTTTTAAGCATTGTGATACTAATTTAATTCCCTACTTGATGGGATCAATTGTGCAAGGTTTTTAGGGTGTAAAGAGACACTTTTGGGGATATTTCTTGCAGGGAATTATCAACTTGCATATGTGAAAAGTTTGGGAATTTTAAATGTTCGAAGTGTAGGAAATGCTTTAGGACATAGTTAGAGGACTTTAGACACCCAAAGTGTGGTGGTGTGTCAACATAGGAGAGTTGTTACTTACGCATCAAGGTAGTTGAGGCCTCATGAGGAAAACTAACCTAATCATGATCTGGAGTTAGCTACAATAGTGTTCACCCTAAAGGTTTGGAGACTTTGCTTGTATGGAGTTCAGTTTGAGGTGTTCAGTGATCACAAGAGTTTGAAGTACTTATTTGCTAGAAAGGAACTCAACATGAGGCAACGAAGATGGATGAAGTTTTTGAAAGACTACGACTTTGAGTTAAAGTATCATCTAGGTAAAACCAATGTGGTGGCTGATGCACTAAGTAGGAAATCCCTACATGTGTCCCTGATGATGATCCAAGAAAGTGAACTTCTTAAGAGTTTTAGAGACATGATTCTTTCGGTAGCTGTGTTACCACATAGTATCAGTGTGAGTCGAGTATACATAATGAGTGACTTTAGGACTCAGATCTTGGAAGCTCAAAAGGAAGATGCGACTCTTAGTGATGTAAGTGAGCAGATCTTTTTAGGTAATCTTGGAGAGTTTAATATGTCGGATGATGGGATGATCAAGTTTAAAGGTAGATTTTGCATTCCTCGTGAATCTGGAATCAAGGAAAAGATCTTTGAAGAAGCTCACTGTAGTCAGTACACTATCCATATCAAGGCCGCTAAGATGTTTTTAGACTTGAAGAAGTTGTTTTGGTAGTCTGGTATGAAGAGGGACATAACTGAGTTTGTGTCTAGGTTCCTAACTTGTCAGAAGATCAAGATAGAACACCTGAAACCCTCTGGACCTCTTCAATCTTTAGGAATCCCTGAGTGGAAATGGGATAACATCACAATGGATTTTGTGATGGGGTTGCCTAAGACTCAGTTAGGATTTGATGCAATATGGGTTATAGTGGATAAACTAACTAAGTCTGCCCATTTTATACCTATTTGAGCTAACTACTCCATGGTTAGACTTGCCCGGTTATAGCTTTAGGAGATAGTTAAGATGCACGGTGTTCCCCTAGTATAGTTTCTGACAACGATTCTAGATTTAAATCTAGTTTTTGGGTAGCCTTGCAAAAAGTTTTTTGGACAAAGCTTAATTTGAGTATAACATATCATCCACAGACTAACGGTCGATCGGAAAGGACTTTTCAAACCCTTGAGGATATGCTAAGAGCTTGTGTGCTAGAGCAGAAAGGGAGTTGGGATAAGTTCTTACCCTTTGTGGAGTTTGCCTACAACAACAATTTTCATAATAGCATAGGTATGGCACCGTATGAAGCACTTTATAGTAGAAAATGTAGGTCCCCTTTGTATTGGTATGAGGTTGGAGAGAGAACCACCCTAGGACCTGAGTTAGTACAACAGACCACTAATCAGTTTGAGATGATCCGGGATAGGTTAGTTATGGCTCAAAGTAGGCAGAAGAGCTATGCTGATAAAAGGAGAAGATCTCTAGAGTTCAGTGAGGGAGATCATGTATTCTTGAGAGTCACTCCTACAACAATGATTGATAGAGCATTGAGAACACAGAAGTTGAATCCTCGTTTCATTAGTCCCTACTAGATGCTAAAGTGATTTGGACCCATAGCTTAACAAAATGCCCCTCCACCCAGTTTATCAAACCTTCATGATGTCTTTCATCTGTCACAGCTTAGGAAGTACAATCCAGATCCTTCACATGTCATTAGAAATGAATCTGTGTAGTTAAAAGAGGATTTGTCTTATACGATGCGGCCGATGAGGATCGTGGACAGAGGGGACATAGAGCTTAGAGGTAAACAGATTCCTCTGGTGAAGGTGCTTTAAGATAGTGCTGGTTTTGAGGAGGCGACTTGGGAGTTGGAGTCCCACATGCAGCAAGACTACCCGCAGTTGTTTATATGAGGTAAGTAATTTTTGGGGTAAATTTAAAAAAAAAGGGAGAGAAATGTAACATCCTCTTGAACATGTTAGACTTGTAAATAGTTACAGAGATAGCTTAATACTTGTTTAACATGCCTGTTAAATTTTGTGACAATCTGAGTTAGTTTAGGCACTTTGTTGCACCCCGGAAGGTGAAAAGTAGCTTAAAATGACCGAGATATTAGTATAAATGGCTCATCTAATCAAATCAATGTGGATAATTTATTTCTAAGACACAAATGTATATTATGTGATGTGGTTAAAGTTTGAGAATAATCAAAGTTAGCTTGGTATTTTTAGGCATGCTAGTTGTGTGTTTTAATACCGGAATGATTAGTCACAGATATGAAAAATTATGATATTGATGAAACTACTTTTTTAATGAATCTTAGAATTTATTTTAAAGTTGTTGGAACTTGAAAAACTTGATTTAGATAAATCTGAGTATTTTTAGCAGATCGGGAAGTACTAATGTTATAAATAATGGCCCTTAACTCTCCACGGTTACGGTCTTCATGCTGGACTTCTTTAAGTGACTTAGTTGCTTATTTTTCTCACTTTTCTCTTTTCTCTTCACAGCTGAAACAGAGAAAGCTAAAAGGGTGGAAGCTCAAGTGGAGAAAAAGGATGGCAAGTGGCATAAGAAGAAGGAAAATCCAAGGTTTGAGATTGAGGATCAATCTGTAGCATCAAGGTAGCTTGAAGGTAGGGGTTTTTGAGCTTGAAACTTTTTTTTCTCATTTTTCATATTTAGTTTGTTTGAGACTTAATATGCCAAAATGAGATCTTGAGGTGTTTTAAGTGATTTTCTTGCTTGGATAAGTTTTAAATGTAGTTTATGACTTGTTCATGCTAAGAGTTTGGATTAGAAATTGAAAATTCTCTATTTGGACTTAAAAAGCTCAAAGTGTTGATTTTAGGAGTTTGGATGAGTGATTTGGTTTTTGGATCCAATTTTGATGAAATCAATTAGTGTTTTATATTTCTTATAGGTTAGTGATCTTGTTAAGAACTTAAAATCACCTAAAAACAAATTTGAAGTGATCAAATTTCATGTATGGCACTAATGAAATAGTGCCACACATCTGCAAAATTCTGCAGATTTGCCTCTGGTCGTTCAGTGTTCAGGGGTGCAAGCCTTACGCGCTCAAGCATCCATTACTTAGAAGAACATGTTGATAGTGCTAGCGCGCTCAAGCGCCCATGCTTTACGTGATCAAGCACATAACAACTATACAGAATGCGCCTAGAAACCAGCCACATGCTTAAGCCCTTCAAAGCTTAATGATTAAGCGCTAAGATAGGGCAGGGGCTACTTTTAAGCATTGTGATGCTAATTTAATTCCTTACTTGATGGGATCAATTATGCAAGTATTTTAGGGTGTAAAGACACACTTTTGGGGATATTTCTTGTAGGGAATTATTAACTTACATATGTGAAAAGTTTGAGTATGTTAAATGTTTGAAGTGTGGGAAATGCTTTAGGACAGAGTTAGAGGACTCTAGACACCCAGAGTGTGGTGGTGTGTCAACATAAGAGAATTGTTGCCTATGCATCAAGGCAGTTAAGGCCTCGTGAAGAGAACTACCCTACTCATGATCTGGAGTTAGATACAGTAGTGTTCGCCATAAAGGTTTGGAGACTTTGCTTGTATGGAGTTTAGTTTGAGGTGTTCAGTGATCACAAGAGTTTGAAGTACTTATTTGATCAAAAGGAGCTAAACATGAGACAACGAAGATGGATGGAGTTTTTGAAAGACTTCGATTTTGAGTTAAAGTATCATCTAGGTAAAGCCAACGTGGTAGTTGATGCACTAAGTAGGAAATCCCTATATATGTCCCTGATGATGATCCAAGAGAGTGAACTTCTTGAGAGTTTTAGAGACATGATTCTTTCGATAGCTGTGTTACCACATAATCTCAATGTGAGTTGAGTGGACATATTGAGTGACTTTAGGACTCAGATCTTGGAACCTCAAAAGAAAGATGAGACTCTTAGTGATGTAAATGAGCAGATCTTTTTAGGTAATCTTAGAGAGTTTAATATGTCGGATGATGGGATAATTAAGTTTAGAGGTAGACTTTGCATTCCTCGTGAATTTGGAATCAATGAAAGGATCTTTGAAGAAGTTCACTGTAGTTATTACACTATTCCCAAGGCCGCTAAGATGTTTTTAGACTTGAAGAAGTTGTTTTGGTGGTCTGGTATGAAGAGGGACACAGCAGAGTTTGTGTCTAGGTGCCTAACTTGTCAGAAGATCAAGATAGAACACTAGAAACCCTTTGGACCTCTTCAATCTTTGGGAATCCTTGAGTGAAAATGTGATAACATCACAATGGATTTTGCATTGGGGTTTCCTAGGACTCAATTTGGATTTGATGCAATATGCGTTATAGTGGATAGACTAACCAAGTCTACCTATTTTATACCTATTTGAGTTAATTACTCTATGGTTAGACTTGCCTGAGTAAGAGATAGTTAAGATGCAAGGTATTCCCTTTAGTATAGTTTCTGATAGAGACCCTAGATTTATATCTAGTTTTTGGGGAGCCTTGCAAAAACTTTAAGGACAAAACTTAGTTTGTGTACAACATATCATCCACAGACTGACGGTCGATCGGAAAGGACTTTTCAAACCCTTGAGGATATGCTAAGAGCATGTATACTAGAGCAGAAAGGGAGTTGGGATAAGTTCTTGCCCTTAGTGGAGTGTGCCTACAACAACAGTTTTCATACTAGCATAGATTTGGCACCGTATGAAGAACTTTATGGTAGAAAGTGTAGGTTCCCTTTGTGTTGGTATGAGGTTGGAGGGAGAACCATCCTAGGACCTGAGTTAGTATAGCAGACCACTGATCAGTTTGAGATGATCCGGGATAGGTTGGTTATGGCTCAGAGTAGGCAGAAGAGCTATGCTGATAAAAGAAGAAGACTTCTAGAGTTCAGTGAGGGAGATCATGTATTCTTGAGAGTCACTCCTACAATAGAGATTGATAGAGCATTGAGAACACGGAAGTTGAATCCTCGTTTCATTAGTCCCTACCAGATCTTAAAGAGATTTGGACCCATAGCTTACCAAATTGCCCTTTCACTAAGTTTTTCAAGCCTTCATGGTGTCTTCCATGTGTCATAGCTTAGGAAGTACAATCCAGATCCTTCACATGTCATAATAAATGAATATATGCAGTTAATAGAGGATTTGTCTTATGCTATGCGCCTAATGAGGATTGTGGACAGAGGGGTCAAAGAACTTAGAGGTAAGCAGATTCCTCTGGTGAAGGTGCTTTGGGATGGTGCTGATTTTGAGGAGGCGACTTGGGAGTTGGAATCCCACATGCAGCAAGACTACCCGCAGTTGTTTATATGAAGTAAGCAATTTTGGGGGCAAAATTTTGAAAAGGGTGGATTAATGTAACATCCTCTTGAACATATTAGACTTGTAAATAGTTACAGAGGTAGCTTAATACTTGTTTAACACGTCTGTTAAACTTTGAGACGATCAGAGTTAGTTTAGGAACTTTGTTGCACCCTGGAAGTTGAAAAGTAGCTTAAAATGACTTAGATATTAGCATAAATGGCTCAGCTAATGGAAATAAATGTGGATAATTTATTTCTAAGTAAAAAATGTGTATTCTGTGATGTGGTTAAAGTTTGAGAAAAATAGGAGTCAGTTTAGTATTTTTAGACATACTAGTTATGTGTTTTAATACTGGAATGACTAGTCACAGATATGAAAAATTATGATACTAGTGAAACGACTTTTTTAATGAATCTTAGAATTTATTTTAAAGTTGTTGGAACTTGAAAAACTTGATTTAGTTAAATCTGAGTATTTTTAGCAGATCAGAAAGTACTAGTGCTATAACTAATGGCCCTTAACTCACCACTGTTGCAGCCTTCATGTTGGACTTCTTTAAGTGACTTAGTTGCTCATTTTTCTAACTTTTCTCTCTTCTCTTCATGTCTAAAACATAGGCAGCTGAAAGGGTGGAAGCTCAAGTGGAGAAAAAGGATGGCAAGAGGCACAAAAGAAGAAGGGGAAATCCAAGGTTTGAGATTGAGGATCAATCTGCAGCATCAAGGCAGCTTGAAGGTAGGGTTTTTGAGCTTGAAACTTCTTTTTTCTCATTTTTCATGTTTATCTTGTTTAAGGTTTAATATGCCAAAATGAGATCTTGAGGTGTTTTAAGTGATTTTCTTGCTTAGATAAGTTTTAAATGTAGTTTATGATTTCTTTTTGCTAAGAGTTTAGATTAGAAACTGAAAATTCTCTATTTGGACCTAAAAGGCTCTAAGTGTTGATTTTAAGGGTTTGAATGAGTGATTTAGTTTTCGGATCCAATTTTGATGAAATCAGTTAGTATTTTATGTTTCCTATAGGTTAGTGATATTATTAAGAACTTAAAATCTCCTAGAAACAAATTTAAAGTGATCAAATCTCGTGTATGGCACTAATGGAACAGTGCCACACATTTGTAGAATTCCGCAGATTTACCTCTGGTCATTTAGAGCTCAAGTGCACGAGCCTTACGTGCTCAAGCACACGTTGCTCAGAAGAACACGCTACTAGTCCTAGGGTGCTCAAGCGCTTGGCTTTATACGCTCAAGCGCGCAACGACTATACAAAATGTTCCTAGAAACCAGTCGCATGCTCATGTGCTCTAGAGCTTAATGCTTAAGTGCCGAGACAGGGCAGGGGTAGTTTTTAAGCATTGTGATGCTAGCCCTACTTGATAGTATCAATTGTGCAAGCTTTTTAGGGTATAAAGAGACACTTTTGGGAATATTTCTTAGAGGAAATTATCAACTTGCATGTGTGAAAAGTTTAGGAATTTTAAATGTCCGAAGTGTGGGGAAAGCTTTAGGATAGAGTTAGAGGACTCTAGACTCCCAAAGTGTGGTGGTGTGTCAATGGATGGTGTGTTGGGACATGTTAGGCTTCCTTAGTATGATGGTATGCTTATCTATATGCAAAAATTACTCCTTTAGAATTAAAGTTGAGTTTGAGATGCATAGTTAAAGCATGTTTCCTTGATTGTCTAGGTTAAGCTTCGTGAATGGTTAGAGACATGGGTTGGTTCCTTTATGTGTTAGAGTTGAGCCAAATGTGTATGTTTTCTAGCTATACCCTCTTCACTAGGTTAGGGTAAACCTTATGATGGAAGTTGGTAAAACCTCGGGCATCCAAGTGTTATGGAATACTATAAAGTCGTATCTAGAACCTTGAGCAACTGGAAGTTGCCTTGAAATCACTTATGGAGTGATGATGTGAGGTGCTAGATATGAGGACACTAGTGACATGAGTTTTACTACTTATGGGTTAAGTTGAAGTAAAGCCTTGAGTCATTAGTCTTTGTTTTTCACTTAGTTATTGTAAACCCTGTGATAAGTGCGTATGTTTTGATAACAAATCTGCATATTTAGTTTTCAAACTTGTTATTTGCTATTTCCTATGTGTTGTAACCTTATATGGTGTGCACAACCATATTACCTGAGAATGAGCTGTGGGATCTGAATTCTCCTTACATTTATACTCGTATGGTCAGGGTTACTGGCATGGGGGTGGTAATAGTACTCTTATGTTAATAAGGGGAAAGTACTCACCTGTTACCAAGTAGGGTAAAACCTTTTAGGCCTAACTCTCTCAGTATATACAAGAGGACGGTGGTTCCTGGGAAATAAGTAAGTGGCATGTGTTTCAAAAACCAAAACTTGCATCAGCATTGCACAATCATTATATTAGGATGCTGTTTGAGTATAATCATACATCATAACATAAAGCATTGCATTGTTGACAATTGTATAGGCAGTTGTCTCGCTTAGTTGCTCGATCGGTTGATTGTTTGGTTGCTTGTTCAATAGTATCTTAGGATTGTATAGGCGATTCTTTGATGTTATTGATTTTCAGACATTCTATTACATAGAGTGTTTTTATGTGTTTAGTTGATTTATTTGTTATAAATGATTAATTGTTGGTCTTGATATACTTATACTGAGAAATTATGATTTCTCACCTCGTGTGTTGCTATGTAAATCCAGGTACAAGCAAAGAGAAGCTAAAGAAGCTGAAGATCTAGTATAGATTATTTTGTTTCTTGTATTAAATATGTTATGTATTTATTTTCTGCTGCTTTGAGGCTGTTCAAAGTTATGTATTACAGTATGCCTTTATAAGGCTATGATGTATTTATATGACCCTTCGTTGTTTAGGCTCTCCATATTTATTTATGTGAATGAATGATATGGGTTTTGTTTATTGTTTTGGGTTACAAGTAGCATAACTAGTACTGTGCGCCTTTTATACGGTAGATATATCGAATTCTCAGTATTAGGGTGTTACAACATCAAGAAGCCTCAAGATGATCCATGGATTTTCTACTATATAAGCATTCAGAGTTCAATTAATCAATGTTAGACAAATTAAGCATCCATCCAAAACCTGAATTAACTTAAAAACTAAGATCCAACCAAGCTAAACTTTTCATCAAACACCTTTAATGCCTTGTTTAGTCTCTGCAATGCTCCATTAACACATGGTAATTACGCATTTATCATATGAAAATCCTAATCAAATTAAGCATCTCAATCAGAATTAAACAAAGAGGAGAAAGAAGAGAAACTTAATTAATAATTGAATATAGAATAATTAAAACATAATCTCAAGATTAAGTATCAAGAATGTCAATCCCTTGGATTGATTAAAGGCTCTACCCCTCCATGAATGGGAGTGAAGAACTCAGAAAAAAGAGGAAAAAATCTAGAGAGAAGAGAGATCTAGAAAGAGTGTGAAAAATGTTGAATGAGAAGATAGTTCTCGTACTTCTTCTTTAACCCTCTTAAACTAACTCCTAATTTGGCCTTACATGATTAGAATCCTAATGGGTACAAAGCTAGGTCAATTAAGAATCATTGGGCTCAAACCCAATGTCATTTAGAGGCCTAAAACTCAATTTATGCTTAATTAAGTGGCCCAACTCGTTAGCAAACTGCCTGTGTTTTCCACCTTCAATTTCATGCCCAAAACGACATAGTTTAGCTTAAGAATATTCATAAGAGTTGTAGCTTTGTGTCTTAAATTTCATTTGGGATTAGTTTGACATCCATTTAACTCCTATAACTCAAGATATGGGCTGATGAGTTCGCAAAGGTCAAACTGTTAAGATCAGCATTCTAGCTCTTGCTTCAACTTCAATTTAAATTATCCAAATGTATGATTTAGCTCCTAAGGTCTTCATGAAACTTGTAGAAATTTGTCTTAGATTTCCTACAAGACTAGAATCATACCAATCAGATATTTTAAACTTAGATTATAGCCAAAATACTGAACACTGTCAAATAGACAAATAAAGGTCAATTCATGCAATAATTCTTTTAATGATCTAATTAGACTCAATATCATAAAATATGACAAAACTAATTTAATTAAGTCAATTTGAACCTTAAGACACCTAGTGAGAGGACTATTAAATGAATAAAATATATTGTTATCAACTACACACTGCATCTTCCTATACACCATAAAGAAACCATGGGACTAATTCCCTACCAAACAATAAAGCAATAAGTGATCAACCATTTTCCTTAACATAACTCTCACAATTCTGGAACACTAGGTTGATACACCATTTTGATGTATTAGCAACCACCTAAGATTGACCGAAAAAAGCGTCATAATGTTCTTTTCCTAAACAAGCTTTAACTGATTAATTTCCATGGGGCTGAAACATTCTTTTTACCCATTAGAGCCTTAGTTGCCTTCCTTGCTGAGGAACAATCTTCACGTATCATCCTTACTAAAGATAGTGTCATTTCATTTTAATATAGTGTAACATCTGGCCATTAAACATATGTAGTAAATCTAAAACCATATAATTATAGTTGAGATTGAAAAATTAAACAAAAAAAAAGCAATATGATTGTCAATAGTTATTGTTAAATTAAGTAAATGTGAAAATATGATATAAATGACTTGTTGAATCCATAAATGAACTATGATTTTAGGCCATTTAAGTCTCATTCCACTTTTATTTTATATTTGCCTAGCTATATGATAAGGAGGCAGCACATTGACTGGTTTTATGGAGATACGATTTCCTTTTCTTATTAGGCACAATAAGGTTGGTTACTGAAATTCAATCAAAATCATTGCTACGAATAAAGAAATAATAATGTAGGAGGACAAAGGCACAAGATAGTGGAGGGTTCATGTTCTTAATGCACACAAACGCAAGAGATGATCTCTGTGAAGCACAGACACGAACACAGATATGGGACACGATATGAATACGTATACGGAGACACACTAAATTTAAAAAATTGTAGGATACAGATACGGATACGGCATATATATATATATATTAATTTTAAAGTAAATTAAAGAACTTGATTTATATATATAATTACAAAATTTAATAAAAAAGATTCATAATTTATTAACATCATTTCTATATGCTTGAAGATTTACAATATCTTAATATATGTCATATGTGCCAATATTTGCTATATAGTAAGTCCTTCCTAATAAATATGAAGCACGACTTCTATTGACATATTCTAAAAAATCTCCTAAATTAACTTCTCCTAATAGAACTAATCACGTACAAATACGTGTGCATAAAAACAAAATTAATTAGAGGGAATATTGGTGTGAGACAAGCTTCGATGACGACAAAGTGAACGGTTTGGGATGAACAGAGGTAGAAGGAGTAAATAAAAATAGTGATGTGTGAAAAGATAAAACTTAAAAGTCTAATAGTGGCATGTGAAAAGATAAAACTTAAAATACTGGTATATGAAAATAGTGGTTTGAGACGCCAGTCATGTGATTGGGCTTGGGTGGGTTACGAGCTTACTAATTGAACTTTAGTCATGAAAACTAATTTCTTTTTTAAAAAATATTAATTGGTTGTGTTCAGACCTGTCCAAGCGTGTTTAAGACATGCCCAAGCGTATCCAAAACGTGTCCAAACAGAAAAAAAAATAATCTTTTTAATCAAATACATTTGGACACACAAGACACGTGTGTCGTACAGGTTTCTCCATGTGTCTAACACGAACATGTATCCGACATGTGGACACGCCTAAAAAATAGTGTGTCCATGCTTCATAGGATGATCTCCTATTACTTATCTTCTGGAAAACATTTACACCATTACTTATCTCCAAGTCTTCCATCGACCAAAGATTGGAGTAAGAAAGTGGTGAGTATCTATAAAAGTAAGGAGTGAGTGTTAACTTACTATTTTCATTCTAATAATTATATTACATTAAATATATTAATAAATATGTTATTTCTATTCTAATTTACTAATGTAGGTTTTAGTTATTGGATTTTATTAAAATTTAATTAAAAACTATATTAATATATTATAATAAATTAATAATTATAATTATTTTAATAATATATATTATATTATATATAGTTAAATAGGTCAAGTCAGCTTGCCAAGCCTAAAATGCCTATTAGATGACCTGAGGTCTGACTTTTTTAGTTAAACAGACTTTTAAAAAAGTCTTGCCCCAGCTTGTTTAGTAAATAGGCTAGGCCAGGGTAGGCCTCAGGCAGGCCAGTCCATAGGCCCCTAACAGGCAACCTAGCCTATTTCCACCCTTACTGTCAACAAATGTGTTCCCCTCCTTAAGTGCATGACTCACCCTTACAATTCTTCCTTCTTCGTCATCCTTTATCATACGTCTCAGCTATCTCACTAGCAACCTGCTAGCTTTACTACCTTCTTTTATGTTTTAGATTGTGATCCGAGATCTTGTGAATGGGTCGACCCGACACGCATTTGGCCAAAGTCTGTTGTTGATACCTCGACAAGAATTCACTCATGGCGCACAATTAATATCTCGGTACTATGTATGTCAGACCAAGACATTAGGTAGCAGCAACATTATCACTAGATTTACGTAATGGATAAATCCTGTGATTATCTGTAACTGTCAATCATGATCTTGCGTAATAATAACGCCCATAGTCACCTTTGAATGCTCATAATTGTAGTATCAACATTCTGATTATATAGGGATCTTATACAAAAATAAGGGAACAAGTTTCTCAATCCAACTTTTATAAACATCAAGCTCAATCACCTCTAATAGGTATCTATTGCTTTTAGCTTAAACTCTAATTGTGCACAACCTGACTTGAGCGTTGGAGTGCCTTTACAAGTATCAACTCCCTTGTTTCAACACGCTCTGCTATTGTGCAAGGAGGAAAACACTAGTATGTTCCTATCCAAGTACAAGTCAGTATCCACTACTGACCATTCCTTGAGTTCTGTCCCACCACCTCATGATGACCGTGCAGCCCAAAATACACTGGTTGATGAAACCTCAGTCGCGAGTGACTAGAAGCCCAACACTAGGCACCTGCTCGATGGGCATGAAACCTCATTTTTTGATGAAAGCCCTCACCGATTATATAGGGATCCTCTACAAAAATAAGGGAACAAGTTTCTCAATCCAACCTCTACAAACATCAGGCTCAATCACCTCTAGTAGGTATCTATTGCTCTTTAGTTTAAACTCTAATTGTGTACAGCCTGACTTGAGCATTAGAGTACCTTTGTAGGTACCAAATCCTCTGTTTCAACACACTCCGCTATTGTGCAAAGAGGAAAATACCAGTACGTGCCTATCCAAGTACAAGTCAATACCCACTACTGAACATTGGTGCCATTTGTTGGGACCTTAAACTCCTATTCCCACTTAACCATGGTGAGCATGAGATAGAACTCAAGGAGAGGAGGTGCTACGCACACCCCTATAGGCCAACAACAAGGACCAGCATTGCACCATCATCCTCACCCTGTCCCATCACCTCACAATGACCGTGCTGCCCAAAATCGATCGGTTGTTGAAACCTCTGCCGCGAGGGACTAGGAGCCCAACACTAGGCACCTACTCAATGGGCATGAAACCTCACTTTCCGATGAAATCCCTCACCCATCGCGCAGGACCTATGTAAGGAATCGTCTTGGTCCTCGCGTGCTTGGAGCCAATTCTGATGGGCATAGGCCTAGAATCCCAGTGCACTAATGCCTAATACCCAGGAGCGAAGAAGTTGATGATCGTGTGTCCTATCCAGTGTTAGCCATGGCAACCATTACCCAAGAGGGGGTGAATTGGGTGATGACTAGTTTTAATGCAACTTTGACAAATTATGCATTTTAAATCACTCAATTAATAAATACAATGGAATACGCACAACAAATGTACAACTATTATAGATTACTCAACTACAACTTGAGATATAGGATAAATCAAACAAATAAGCTAAATATCAAGTTCAAATCAAGCATATATAATTAAGGCGCAAATGTAAAGAGATAGAGTTGAGAAAATCAAACACAATGATTTATCCTGGTTCAGCCACCAACCACTTGTGGCCTACGTCTAGTCCTCAAGTGAACCACCCGAGATTTTTTCACTAAACCTTCAAGCTTGAATGGGTGCTTGAAAACCTTTACAAAGTCTAGTACTCAACACACCTTGGGATGTCTCACCCTTTGTGCTTGAGCCTCAAACAGGGATACCTCACCCTTTACAACTTTTGAGGGATGCCTCACCTTCAAGGGATACCTCACCCTTTACAATCTTTGAGAGATACCTCACTTTCTAAGGGATACCTCACCCTTTACTCTATAGGGATACCTCACCCTCTCAAAATAGAGATTAGATATAGATGAATGGAAACTCTCTCAAAGAGTAGATAATACAAATTGAAGAACAAAGTATGGATGATAGAAACTCTCTCAAAAGTGGATAATACAAATTGAAGCACTATGGGTATCAAGGGTTCATACTTTAAATCTCAAAATATGATTTTGATGTTTCAAGGATCAATTCTAGTGTTCTTGAGGTGTATAAGCTTCATACAACACTTATATATAGAGCCCAAGTGATAAAATAGCCATTGGTAGTGTTTTATAATGATTTTCTATGAAAACTAGCCGTTTATAGCCATTAGAAACGTTCCTGGGCACTTGGTAATCGATTACAAACTTCATGTAATTGATTACAAGCTTTCTGGGCACTTTGTAATCGATTACACACTTCCTATAATCGATTACACGGCTTCTGTCAACGTTGTAATCGATTACATGGCCTGTGTAATCAATTACAGCATTTTCTGGTTTTGAAAACTGACTTTAAAAGGTCATAACTTCTTCATTTCTTATCCGATTAAAGCGAAGGACACTCATTGGAAAGATCTTTGAGTCTATTTTCATATGAAAGAAGTTTTAGAATAAAACTCAAAGTATTTTGAAAGATATGATAAAAATAATAACTAAAGGTCAGATTTTCAAAACTCAAACTTTAATTAGTCATAACTTTTTTGTTTCCTATCCGTTTAAAGCAAGTGACCACCCATTGGAAAGATATTTGAGTCTATTTTCATATGAAATAAGTTTCAAAACAAAACTCAAAGTAATTTGAAAGTTATGATCAAAAGAGTAACTATATATCAGTTTTACAAAACACAAATTTGACTAATTTTCACAAATTTGAAATACCACCAAGGCTAGCTTTCCAAAAACATTTTGTTGGGCATTTAAACATTTTAGAAACACTTATAAAGATGTTTAAAACTTGTTTGAGCTTAGTGTAATTCCTTTTTACCTTTACACAAGATCTAAGTCCTATAAGCTATTCTTGAAGATCCTTGGGACTTAATCTTTCACTTTCAAGCCTTTGGCTTCTTGATGTAATCCAAGCTTCTGAAATTTTCTTTTCTTCATGTCTTGCACAAGCTTGAAACATCTTTATTATTCTCATTTTTCTTGAGTTGAGCATAATTGTGATCTTTTACTTTCTTGTTGCAATGCTTATTCTTGGTACTTGGACTATCCTACAAAGTATTACTCACTTAAAACAAACACAGTTAGTCCAAATTCATAACTCAATATCTTCATATGTATTATTCATAAATGTATAATTCTAGTTATTCTAACATGCATATAAGAAAAGCCAAATCCAATGTTAATTTAATACAACTCATATAACATATTATTGAATATATTTTATGATGAATGTTACATATTTCTCATTGCATGATTATTAAATGAAATATAATTAGATAAATTACATCATCATGCATGATACAATATATCTCATTAAGCATATCTATGTAACATGATCAATATTCTTTTGTGATGCATTTGACATCTATTAAGCACAACTATAAAGCATAAACATCATTCTTTTTGTTTTGTAATTGTCATCATTAAAACTTAACATATTAAACCATTAGGGCAAACCTATTTTCACATCCAGAGGGCACGATTCGATCTGATATATCTAGAAACTGCCTCTTGGACTTAGTGCAACAACAAATCATGGAGCTAGAAGAACAACACTACAGATTAGAAAATCTGGAACGATTTGTGCAGGAAGGTCAGCCCCAACCATACCATGATGACGAAAGGTAAAATGCGGTTAATAATCTGAGGAGAATGCCACACACTAACGTTGAAATGTCCAATGTTGTTAATAACAATCCAAACTTCAATGATCAGGAGTAGCTTTTCTCTGCTCAACTAATGGAGTATAAAGTTTCAAGAAACTTTAAGTTTCTCCCTAACGTGGAGCTCTATGATGGGACTACGGACCCTCAGAAGCACATATACATCTATATCCAATCTATGCGCTTCCATGGGAGATCCTCATAATTACTATGTCGCATTTTTCCCTTTTCCTTGAAGAAGGTGGCCCTCAAATGGTTTGTAACCTTGCTATGGGGATCTATCACCAACTGACAAGACCTCAGACAATGTTTCTTGCTCCACTACATTACCAAGAAGGAACAACCTAGATCTATTGAATCTCTTTCTGAGATTCTCCAAGGAGGCAACGAGCTCCTTCGTAAATACCTTAAGAAGTTCAATACGACTTATATCAATGTGGAGAACTTCGATGAGAGGTTTGCTCTCCACTATGCCAGAAATGGCCTCTGGACTAACTCCCAATTTTTTCAGTCTCTAGCAAAGAAAAAGCTAGAGAACATAGAAGAATTTTGCCAGCAGTCCCAAAAGTATTGTTCATGGCACAAGGGCTTCAGCCATGGCACTAAGGATTATTTCCTACTCCGTGACTCTATTGAGTCCTTAATTAGGGTAGGATGGCTAGATTAGTACATCAGCTATGTCCAAAACAATGGAAGCTGTGAAGGACGGAGTGAAAGAAGATGCAACCTTCGGTAGAGCCTGTCTCTACGCCAAAGAAGAAGGACCCAAAGTCCTAGGAGAAGATCTTAGGCTCCACCTGTAACACCCTAAATTTTAGACTGTGTTGCAAGAGCTGACAGAATCACACTACTTTGTGTTTTCTGTGCATTATAAAAATAATTTGATTATTCCGGTACTATTTGTGATTATTTTGTGTGATTTGCTCTGGTCAAGAAAATAATAATTTTTGGGGTGGGAAATTATTGTCGATTATTTAGAGACGGGGATCTTACTTAACCCGAACCGAGTAACACGTAAAAGAATCTATTAATTTTTAGAATTTATCTCGTAAAATAATTCTATTTTATTGATAAATATATGTTGCTTGATGCATAGTTGTTATTGCTATGAATTATTTTGACCCGGTATAGTTTAATTTGCCATTATACTCAACCGACCAAAATTCTGGAATTCCCAATTCGACCAAAATTCTTGGGATAGGATCCCAACCCGACAGAAGTTCCTCAAGATTTCCTCTAACTGACTTCATTTCAAGTCTATTTTCGACAAGTCTATTTCGACAATCCAAGATTTTTGAAGATCTTGACACCGACAGAATTTGGACAAGGTCCAAATACTTTTGAAGACATGTTTCTAACATTTTGATCTCGTCGGATTTAATTAATAAGACTACATGTAAGCATATGCTAATGGTGAGTTGAATCCGACACCTTTAGAGCATTTTCCCGACAACATCAATCGGTAGTTCGACAAAACCCAAAATACCTCAAGACTGGATAAAACTGATTCTCAATTCTTGAATCAAAAATCAAAGATTTTGGCTGTTATGGCTGCCTCTTCCGACAAAGACCATCTATTCCGACCAAGACCATCTTTCCGACAGAAGACTATCTATTTAAAACATGGGAGAAGTCCTCAGGTTCGACAAAGCGATGGACATTCTGTTAGCAAAGAATCAGTTAAGAACAATATGGTTCTCCTTTTCCCTAAATCTTGTTGGACGATTCTATAAATCAAAATGAAGATGTTTATATTCATCGAAATATACCTTTTAAAACAATGCCAAAGTCCGTCGAAATAGGATCTTTTAAGACAATGTCATCTCCATCGAATTTGGACTTCTATCCAAATACGTCGAATTTAATCTTCTTACTATTTGGTACCATGTTAAAATCCGTCGAATTGGACCTTTTAATTATTAAGTACCAAGTTAAAATTTGTCGAGTGAGGATGCTAGTATCAGTTAAGTGAAAATGTCAATAATCATCGAGTGAGGGTGCTCATGTCTGTTGAATTAGAATGTCAATTTCCGTCGAGTGGGGATACCAATGTCCGTCGAATTTGAATGATAATGTTCGTCGAATTATGGTGCTAACGACCGTCGAGTAAGAATTCCTGATTTCAGTAGAAAAACTTCTCTAATGTCAAAATCTGTCGAATTTGATCTTCTGACCATATAGTATTTCGTCGATTCGACAATTGGAAGATTTCTCCAACATCAACATCTGTCCAACGAATTAGGATATTTGTTGACCTTTTCAAGTTCATCCGAAACTGACCTTTCATTTTCGTTTGAGAATCACCATTCGATGAGTTCTCATCCGACAACACTTGATTTTAACCATTCTTGGGGAAATGATGTTCTCCCATTTTATCGAATTTTGTTATGTCATTTTTCGTCAAAAATTTCCTTGGAAACTCACGTTCATGCAGCAATTTGGAGGGGTTCTACGTCGGCCACGTAGCAACTTGAAGGAGGTTCTACAAGGTTCTTGAACAATCCAATAACCTTGAAAGTCAAATGAATGACATCAGCCACGTGCATTCAGAATAAGATATTTTACTTCATGTAAATCCTAAACTTTATTTAAGCTTATCCCACGGCAACCGCCTCATAATTTTACTCTCATAAAATTACATTTTCTCTCACATCAAAAAGTATTCATCTTTTTCTCTCAGAAATCCTACGAACCTGAGCAATCATTTTCTTCTTTTTCTCTTCATTGGTTCGGCCAGGTATCCTACGAACACTATCCATCACCTGTAATTTTCATTCTCACCACTTCCTAAAGCCAAACACCATTCTATAAACACTTTCATTTAGGAAGTTTTCACAAAATTCCACTCTAAGTGCTTCAAAATCCAATATCTATCTTACTTCCTTGGAGGAATTGTTGTGGCTTGTACGAAAACAAGGAGAAGGAGAAGAGCTTAAAAAGCTTGAATCATCTATTTTCTATCTTGTTCTTCAAAGCTTAAGTTTGAAGCCTTGAAGCTCTTGGTGGAGAAAATTTGATTGAAGGAGACATACAAGGAACTTGGAGGTTCTTCAAGAGGTAAAAGGGAGATTACCCTCATCAACCATGTGTTGGTGGTGAGGAATGTTTGTGTTGTGGTGAAGAAATCCATAAGGATTCATTCACTTGATTGTTTATTGTTTTTCCTAATTGAGATTGATTATATCGGGAAAATGTGAACCCGTACAGGCTTTGAAACAATATTTGTCTGGTGGGACTTACTGTATATTTTTGCCATGAGGGCAAGCCATGAGGGCAAATTTTTATATGCTATGAGGGCATTTGTGTAAATACGCATATTTTGTACCATTGAGGGTATTTTGGTAATTTCTTATTTTTGATCATGCATTGAGTTAATGCCAATTTTGGTGGATTGATTGACGAGATGAATAACATCGTGTTGTCGATGTGATAAGCGTAGTGAGTTCATTTCTGATATGGACTTGGAGACATTGGTGTGCATTATTCCATATGTGGTCAGGGGGTAGCTCCTTCTGGGCCGTGGTACGTGGTAACACACTAGTGTTCTCGACAAGCACTATACTTAATCGAGATTTGAGAGGACTATTTTCTGCCTGTAGTTACACGATGTTGTATTTGTGTACTACGCCATGGTGTTTTAGTGGGCTATAGACACAAAGTATTGATAAAGGCAATAGCAATCACAACGATCGTTATAGACACAAAGTGTTGACGGTGCAATAGTTGGTTGGGGTAGTCAAGCTATAGACACAAAGGGTGGACAGTGCAATAGTTGGCTGGGCAGTATTATTAGAACTTTCAGATCATTCTCTCTGATATTGATGTGTGTGTTGTAGCTCCATGGAGTAGGATCGTGTCATATTGCATATGTCTATATGTGGTACATTATTATTGTTTATTGGTGATCTTTTATCTGTGATCTTTTATTTGTGATATTATATGTTGTTATTGTATTTAATCTTTATTTTATATTATTATGATTTACTGTTATGGCATTTTATATGGTATGAATTGTTATATCTATCCTGATAATGTTATTACTGTTTATTTAATTACAATATATGCTTATTAGAATTAATTGTAAATTGATAACATGACTAAATTTGTGATATCTATGTGTATGGAATGACCTTGTCATTCGAATCATTCTTTGCTACCGTACTGGTGTTGGTGAAAGGGGATCTCACCTCTTTACTGTATTACTTGTTGTGTTTGTGTTCGTTAAATTTATATAGTAGGCGGAGCACATTCTTAAACCTATGGGAGACAATATTCTGAAGACGGTGACGGCGTCAAGGAGTGGTCTTCCAGACTTCAATAGGATGCAGTTGGTGAAGAAGCAGGACATGTAGGTTGGGTTTTTTTCTCGTTAGTGTTGTTACCATGCTATTAGTAGTAACCTTCATTGGGTTTGCTACTGTTTCTCTGAGTCTGTAAATGTTATGTTTCAAATTGTTGTTGAATATTTTGTGGCATATACGATATGTGTATAAATCAATCCAATATAATTTCTGTTTTACTTATAATTTTTGGTAAGTTTATATTTCCGCAAAAAAAGAAATTTTAAAATTTAACTTTTAGAATTCAAAGCTTTTATAAAATGATTTAATTTGGTTTATATTTTATTTAAAAAATGTGACGCCCTATGGAGGGTGTTACACCACCTCTCCGTGATAATGACAACTAGAAGAATCAAAACTAGTACACTTTGTCAGACGACAATGATGACTGCCATGCCCAGGTCAACCGTAACATAAATACTATTGCAGGTGGTTTTGCAGGCGGTGGGTCATCCAATAGAGCCCAGAAGAAAGCGCGAAGGATGACGGTGTTGATCGTCTCCCATTCTGCACCCAAACCACGGGCCAGAGATCGAAAAAAGCATCTTATCTCTTTCTCAAACAAACACTATGGTGAGATTATCCCAGATCATGACTATCCACTGGTGGCCTCTGGGATAATCTATAATGTCGAGATCCGGTGCATTTTCATGGACTAGGAGAGTTTGGCTGACATAAAGTTCATGGAGTCATATGAGAAGCTAGAATTTTCAAATTCAGAGATAATCCCCTATAATGGCGAGCTCACTAGTTTCACTAGTTAAAAGATAACTCCGGAAAAGTATCTTAAGACTTACTTAACCCTAGGGAGCAGCAAGCTCTTCAAGACTGTCAAAGTCAAGTTTCTGGTGGTGAACTGCCCTTCAACATTTAATATCATCTTGGGTCATTCTGCACTAAATGCGCTTAGTGCCATGGTGTCTAACACCCACCTGGCCATGAGATTCCTCAGCAAAAACAATGAGGTTATCATGGTCAAGGGGGACCAGATCATGGTGCACAAGTGTTACAATAAGAGCTTCAAAATTTGTAGAACCCCTAAGAAAGCAAAACTCGGCACATCTAGCCCAGTTCTAGACCAAGTGAATATTCTTATGACAAAGTTAGATGCACGAAAAGATATCCGGGGTACCAGACCCCAGCTGGAAGGAGAATTACAGCCACTCTAACTTAGTGTCAATCCAGATCAAGTCACCAAGATTGAAGCAAACTTGGAGGAAGAAGAGAGGCGCCAATTGATTAAGCTCTTAGAGAAAAACAAAGACATCTTCACTTGGACGTCCTTCGACATGCCTGGGCTTGACCCCGCCTTCATCTGTCATCACCTGTCTATAAAGAAAGATGCGAGGCCGGTCTCCTAGGAGAAAAGAAAAGTTGGGCTTGAAAGATAGTTGGTCATCAAAAAATAGGTCAAGGAGCTGCTTAGTGTCAACTTCATTAGGGAAATACCTTACATAACTTGGCTATCTAATGTATTCCTGGAGAAGAAATCCAATGGGAAGTGAAGGATGTGCGTGGACTACATAAACTTAAACAAAGCTTGCCCTAAGGATCCGTATCTGCTTCCTAATATAAATAAACTGGTTGACAATTCCTCTGGCTTTCGTTTGCTATCTTTCATGGATGCGTACTCCGAGTACAATCAAATCTTAATGTACCTTAGAAATAAAGATAAGTCCACTTTCATTACTGACAAGGCGAGCTACTTCGATAGGGTTATGCCCTTTGGGCTGAAAAATGCAGGATCCACCTATCAGAGAATGATGAATAAGGTCTTTAGGGACTAAGTGGGGAAAATGGTGAAGGTATATATCCATGATACGATAGTGAAAACCCCACAGGCTGGATCACACATTGCAGATCTAGAAGGGGTATTTGCACAACTATGGAAATATAACATGAGGCTCGACTCAAAAAAGTGTGCCTTCGGGGTATAAGCAGGTAAATTCTTAGGCTTCATGTTGACTTATCGTGGGATTAAGGCAAACCTTGATAAATGCTAAGCAGTGCTCAACATGAGTAGCCCACAGAAAATTCAGGAAGTGCAGCAGCTAACAGGTAGGATTGTAACCCTCACACATTTCCTATAAGGGAAATTAGGTCGAGTAACTCAGCCACGTCCTCTGGGCCTATCGGACTACGCCTCACTCCATAGTAGGTGAAACTCCCTTTAAACTCACTTATAGGTATGAGTCTATGATCCTGGTGAAGATAGGGGGACCTAGTTAGCTTCATCAATAATACTTGCCCAATGACAACCCTAGTTTGATCAGGGAAGACTTGGACTTTGTGGAAGAAAGAAGACGCGTCGCTCACATACGTGACACTGCCATCAAACAAAAGACAACGGCTCAATATAACTTGAAGGTTATTCCAAGAAAATTTGAACCAATTGATCTAGTACTTTGGATAGCGAACATTGGTGGTAGGAATGCCTCCCAAGAAAAGTTAGCCCCAAATTGGGAAGGCCCTTACCAGATCATGATCAGTACTAGCAAGGGAGTTTTCACCCTGGAGACACTAATAGGCAAGCCAATAAAAAACTATTAGAATGCGGACAAACTCAAAAAGTACTATAGTTAAGTGCTTTTTAAGGCCTAGTCTCTTAGTTTACTTTGTTTGATCTACCCCAATTTTTGTAGGTATATATTGTACAAACTTCAGTCTTTTATTCAATCAATGAAATGAAGAAGTTATTTTTATACATCTACTTGCACTCTCTAAAATCTCAAGATCCTCAAGTTGTAAAATGCCTTGAGAATGTCAACAGAGTCTACTCCTTACGGGACCCAGGGTTTCTTAGATTCCAGGTTAAGAAGAATAACTCACAAAACCCATTTGTGTGTTTTTGTCACGAGTTATGGGCCCATACCCAAATTTGCAACACTTGGCCATAACTATTTTGAGGTTGTGAAATTAATTGGCAACACGATTTATGACATCACATTGTGGCACCCACCGCTTCAATAGGTTCCAATTAGGATACCTCATCCTCGATCCTCACTCAGTCCAACGTTAAATTGGTTCGTAGAAAATAGTTTTCACAAATCGAGTAATCGAACTTGAAAATTCTTAAGTGTTAGGAAGTTTTCTGAACTAGACCGTTAACATTAAAGACCCCGGTTATGGATCACCTTTTATTTTTGCCTAAGTCCTCGAAGGAATTCCGAGTGCTCAAAGATTTGAACGTTGGACCCCAGACCAAGGTTTCACGCGCCTCCTTCCTAAAATGGTTACCAAATGCACATTGATTATGGGCATTAGACCCACAAAGTGACAGGAGCAAGAAAGAAAGAGCAATCAAAGCCACTTAAAGCAGGGCATCGCCAGGTAAATCGCCGATCATCCGGGTACACCCTTAAATTACTTCGAATCGTAGGTTGGGATTATCATTTATTTTATAGACTATGGAAAAAATAAGCATACAATACGTGCAATGCAGGGATAATGCAAGCAATTATATTAAAATCGTGGAGCCAGGGAAATTGTCTTTACAAAAATAAAATGTCCCGTGCAGAGGGCAAGAAAGCAGAAAAGCAAGAGAATATCAAGCTCCAGTAACACGTTCCTCCTGGGTTTGGCTGTCCTTTCTTACTACTCTGCCCACCTCTTTGAGAGTCAAATCAAGGATACCAGTTGAAGGCTCGGCAGCAGAAACCCCGGCAACAACTTGATTAGCCCCCTCCATCTTTACCAGGCGACCGTCCCAGATTAGATTCTCAAGATTCAATCCTTCCAAGGCCAGGGTGACCCCGGGATTGAAATGTTGGACTTAGGTTACTATACTCTGGAATTGTTCATCATTGATGTTTGTATAGATCATCTCCAGCTCTGTATTATCCTTTTCCAGTTATGCCACCCTGGTCCGGAGGTCTTGAATCTTAACGTAGAGGCCGTCGATGGTCTTTTCAGAATTGGCCCTTTCCCTCTTGAGCTTGGACTTTGAGTCCACCAATTTCTTCTTCAGCCTATTAACCTTCAATGCAGCATCCTCCTGGGGATTTTCGGCTTCCTCCTTCGCTTTGAGAGCTAAATGAAGTTATTGAGCTCTTTCTGCCTTGACCACCCTTAGTTTTTTGGCCAATCCCCTCTCATACTCCCCCAAGATCCTTTCAAGGTAGCGGGCTTTAGTAGCGATTCGATGTCCGAAGGTCTAAAACCTCAACAGAATCTCAGGTGGGGTCCTTTAGGTAATGTGTTTCATGACCTCGTCATCCAGGAGTTGCTAGTTGATGAACGATCTGGGCTCCGCGTCCTCCTTAAATAGGGAAATCAAACCTTCTCCTTTATCCACCTCCATAGCTACCCTCTTTTCGCGATCCACTGCCCCACTGCCTTTGGCAGCCTTTCTCTTCCTTCTCTAAATGGGCTATGTAAGAGATTCCAACTGATCCGAAGCCACCTCAACAACAGGATCCCAGGTAGTGGGAGCCGAAGCCATTAATGTGTATAAGAGTGTTAGAAGGTCTGGCCCCTTTTCCTCGCCTTAAAAGCTTGAAGGGACAAAAAATATGATCTGAATCCCATACTTTTCTGAAAAACATGAAAAGCATAAGCTAGAAATGATAGGAAAGGAAATACCAAAAACAAAAAGTAAAGGCGAAATACGGCTTACGCTCTACCTAATATGGCCTCAAGAGTTTCGTCATCAACGGCGTCTAAAACATCCCTACAAGAAACACGCTAGACTTCCACTGCCTACATGTTGATGAAATCTATGCACTGGGTGTCATCCCGACCAAGTTCGGACTTTTCAGTCTCGATCGTCTCGATGGGAGTGTCCCAGGCTAGTGTGGTCTAGTACAAGTGGAACACAAGGGTCCCATCACTATCCTCCAAGAATGGACGGACCCCGGGTATCCTCATCAGCTTAAAGAACCTAGTATTATAGTTCTTAAAGCTATCCTTGAAGACATCAAAGACCTTCTGTCTGCCTCTTGAATAGAGTATGAGCTAATTTTTTTGTGTTGCCCTTCCTTCTTGGGGGGACCATCGAGTGAAGAAATAGAAGAATGCCCTCTCCATATACCACAGTCTAACCACTTCTCAAAACCTTTCAAAGGCAAGGATGAAGCCCCAACTATTGGGGTAAATTTGAGTCGGAGCCACGTTTAGAGTGTGAAGGACAACAATTAGGAAGTTGGTGAATAGAAACTGGAGCCCCAGTCGGAGGAAGAGGTCTTCATATAAAAACATGAAGTGTTCACCCTTTGTTTAGGCTAAACACACTCTTTCATCCTTTCTTAAAGCCAGGATCTGGTACTTGTGGTCCAGTGTCCCATCTTTTGTTAGCTCCAAGTAGCTCGCATGGTTCTCAGCATCTCCCGTAGTCCGATATACAAACATGCTCCCCCAAATGTCATCTCCTACCCAAGGGTAAGTATTTCTCCCAGGGGCATATACCATAGGTCTCTCTCTAACTGGTCTCCCTGGTTGCGCTACTCGTTTCCTTGCCATAGAATTCTTGGAAACACCCAGAGGTCGGTAAGGTGTTGTCAGAACCAAGAATATATCAGAAGTCCACATATTCAGACATGGAAGGGGGCGAACCGCGAAGGGAACCTGTAAAAGTCCATATCAGCTTTCGCCCTCTATCTCCAGAATTACAGACACCGGCCTCTGCGCCCTTAAGTCTAAACCTGAGTTGGGCACCTTCACTACTCTCGGTGAGGCGAAGAGGGTCCTCCACCGAGCGATACCACTGAATAGACCCAAAGATACAAGAATCCTAACTCGTTTTACTAGAAAAAGAGAGGGAATAACCCAAAACCAAGAAGATAGAAACTCTCTATCCCAGGACAATGCTAAAAACAGCAAAACAGAGGGTAGAATGAGACATACCTTAAAAAAATAGAGAGAAATTAGTGACTAGAAGAAGTTAAACCACTAGAAACTATTGAAAACCACTGCCAACTACTCGAAACTGCATTTATCTACTGTAAAAAAGTCACCATAAATCATCTCAAGTCACCAGAGATTGGAGAGAAATAGTAAAAGTGTAGAAGAGGCACCCTTAGCCCCTATTTATAGAGGCAAGGCGGTTGAGGGACAATTACGTCCAAACACTTCAGATTTCAAAAGCCCCTCATCATAGCACGCGGAATCCTAACAGAGGCTCTCAGTTAGAATGCACCACATGGACAATACAACTGTCACAATACTTGAAGCAAATATTTACTTAGAAAGCCAAACGTCAGGTAAGCCTCCCTATTTTGAGCACAATTTTTTTTCTACGGACCCTGGCTACACCTTGAAATGTCCACCTATGGTCACCTGATGCGTGGACCTCGGCTGAGCTATAGCGCGCTCACGAGTGTCAAATGACTCAGTTGTGCTAATGCTTCCAAATTAGAACTTAACCTCTTAGGGGTAGCACAGACTATGGCTTCTTGTAGAGCTCAGATCCCATGACCCGAGGGCATTGAGACTTTCCTTGATACTTAGCTATATTTGCTAAGTACCAAGCTGGGGGTAATAGAACGAGATAAGCATATTTTTACACGATGAACGTTGGACTCATCTCGATAAAAGAAATAGACAAGGAAAAGTAGAATATTCAGAAAAGGAAAATTTTTATTCTCATTCCATATATCGTCAGCTCTAACAAAAGAAGCTTATAAGCTACCCTAATACAAGAATGCCCACTGGAGAAAGCCAAAAAGGAAGCTAGATGAGGCAGTGATGATGATGATGACCATTAACCACACCCACCTCCACGGTTATTCTAGAAACCAGCACCCATCTTTTCCCTGTTGGCCAACATTAGCAGAATGCTTCACTCCAAAAATTTGTTCCACCCAAAGAGCGGGCTTCACAATCCTGCATATCTAGCTGCACACTGGGGTGAAATCAAGGCACTTGGCTAGTACCTTTGGTTGTATTCAAGAGGGAGAAGGAGTAAGAGTGGTAAGCTTCCATGCCTCCCAGGAACTACAGTAGAAATGGTGAATCCTCCCAGCAAGTGCAGAAATGTTGCACACTCTTGCGTACGCCTGAAAAAAAAAAGGCTTATGCCTCTTAGAGGCGCATTGACTAAGCACGTAGGGCAGCTTCTTGGTCCTCACAAAACCATTAGGCCTGAAAAGAAAGGCCTCCATCAGAGGAATATGTGGGAGAAAAGGAAACACCTTTAAGAATTTTGAGAAAAATAGGAAAATAGTTTTAGAAGTGGGCATAACTCTCCACGTGTTTTCAAGAAATGGGAGAGAGATCATTCTCTGGAAAAAGGTCACTCTCAAACACAATCGAAGAGCAAAGGAAACAGATGATAACCATATTGCAAGCATCTCTTATTTATAGAGGGAATAAAGCATTCTGATTGGCCCCTGAAAAGGCTATCTGGCTGCGTGATCGAGGCCATGTTTTAACGCTCCTCACTTTGTAACTGGCCATGAGAATAGAAAGCAGTTGGAAAACAATATGAAATTGCTATCCTCTTTAAAATATTTTTTAATTTTCAATAAATTCAAACTAGCAGTTCCAAAGAAAGCATAAAATACTACATAAAGGCTACAAAAAAAGGACGTTAGAGACCCTCTGAACTACACATAGAGGCAACATATGACATACCTCAGATAACGATATGACGACATGAGTAGAGCGATCAAACTCAGATTCTGATCTTACTCGTTAACCTCAAAGGCATACTATGATATATCGTGGACCTCAACCCTTTGGGAAAAATATTATGAGATATGACCTTAACACTGACTAGGACCCCTTTACCAGTTGTGTGTCGTGTGCTCCTATAAACTTAGATGCCTTAATACTTAGCTGTCCCACCTAACTGCCAAGCTGAGGGCAATTGCTCTAGACCGTGATCTGAGATCCTGTCCCATAGGTCAACCTAACACGCATCTGGTCAGAGTCTGTCATTGACACCCTGGCAGGAATTCACTCATTGTGAGCAGTTGAGATCCTAGTAGTATGCATGTCAAATCACGTCATTGGGCAGTGGCAACATTACCATTAGATTTACATAGTGGATAAATCTGTGATTATCTGTAACTGCCAATCATGATCTTGTATAATACTAGTGCCCATAACCGCCTTTGACTACTCATAATTGCAGTATCAACATTTCGATTATATAGGGATCCTCTACAAAAATAAAGGAACAAGTTTCTCAATCCAACCTCTATAAATATCAAGTTCAATCACCTCTAATAGGTATCTATTACTCTTTAGCTTAAACCCAAATTCTGCATAGCCTGACTTGAGCATTAGAGTGCCTTTGTAGGTACTAACTCCCCCTTTTCAACACGCTCTGTTGCTGCGCAAGGAGAGAAACACCAGTACGTGCCTATCCAGGTATAAGTTAATATCCATTACAAAATATTTTATATCTATGTAGCTCCACCACCACTTGAGAGTCCATTTCCAACCAAATCGTGTCATGACCCAGTCTTTTGGCTAGTTTGTGACCCTCCCAAGCTCCCCATATCTTTACAATAAAGGCATAACTGCCCAAATTATAGTTGTACCCTTTGAAGTTTGATCTACTCTCAATGACAATTTCGAATCACTCCCTCATGCCTATAAACAATGGCAGATCTTCTTTGGCCACCCCCGTTTCTTTTCTTAAAAAGTATATTTTATTTTTAAAATATAGTAGTGAAATTTAAACATATAACTTTTGATGCTAAAGGAAAAAACTATATAACTTTAATATATTTAATTACCTCTTACAAGGTTTAATTTTGATGCTCAAGATACAAAAGTTGAACTTAAGATTAAGCAATTTTTAAAATTTCTAAGAGTGACTTAATTTTTCTAAAATGTACACAGATGTAATAAAATATATATTATTTGGCCACCCCAAAAATTTAGTTCAAGATCCCGCCATTGTGTATAGATTATCTTTTTTATTTAAATATGAACTTTTTCTACGTTTAAGTATTGTTTTTAACATATTTTGTTTTTCTTATGTACACCAAACTATTTTTCTACATATCATTTTGTACAATTAATTATTTTATACATATTCAATAAATTTGTATTTTTGAAAAATCAAGTTGACAGGCATGGCGTCGAGTTCAGCGTTGCAACCCCATAGTATTCATCTAGGTCCAAAGGATCCATCATTGTTGACTTAATAATAAATACATGCTTTCCAACACATTTGGAATCAAGACCCTAATTGAAGTATTAGTGTCAGACGGACATAAACAAAATATGCTAATAGGGTTCCTGAGCAGATAGTTCTATATGTACAACAAGCGGGCTTTCTTGGTATCACACAGTTAGCATTATGGCAAATTGATCATAATTTACTATCTGCACTGTGGAGCGTTGGAGACCAAAGACTCATGTGTTTCACATGCTGCAGAGCAAGTGCATGATTACCTTACAGGATGTTGCTATTCAATTAGGTTTACCAATAGACAAGAGGCCAAGTATTGGCCATATTGTGGCTGAGTGGGAGCCAATTTTGTAGAGACTGACATACCATAATCAGAGATAACTATAAAAGGTGGTCGGCTTAAAAAGAAATGGTTAGATGCATATTTTAGGGACATACAGCTTCATCTACACCCAGAGTTACAAAATGCAATGATTTACTTGAGCTTATATTATGAGATTAATTAGTGAAGACATGTTTGTTGATCACTATAGCGCAAAGATGCCTTTAAGGTATCTGTTAATGTACTTAGTAACATACTTAGTAAAAAATTAAACCTTAAGTAAAAAGTTAGGGTAAAATTTCATTACCAACATTCCATGTTGTGTGCAATCTTTGGTGATTCATCAACGCATATGCTTTGTATACCATCTCATATACTATGAATTAGGACCAAGGTTGACAGTAGAATCCAGGCCCTACACAATGAATTGGTGTCACTGATCCCATAACTAGATATAGAGGCGATGTATGTCCTGGCAATATTTAGTAGATCTGCCACATAAACTAATATCATTCAAGCGATTAGGCTGACAAAGCACCCCTGGATTGTGATGCTTCATACCAAACTAATGCATCACACGGTCAAGCTCACCCTATTCAGCAATGTGAAAGCAAATCATGGGGATGACTAATCTCTAAATATCATTGCCTTGCTTGCAATATTGTGGTAGTGTTTGAATAATGTCCTAGGTGTATGTCTCCAATGCAATCTACACAATTATAAAACCATGAGGAAAATGTAAATTTGATCAAATTTAGTACAACATGTAATGCATTAGAGAGGACACTTACATCATCCTGCTTCATTTATCCAAATTAAAACCTATACACCTTCAATGCGTGTATACATCATGTAAACTTCACAAAGTCCCTTCACCTGTTATTTTGATCATAATTAATCAAATGTTACAAACCTTAAAAATAATTATATAAAATGATAAACAAACAAATGACATGTTACATACTATGCGCCAAGGGGGTGACAACTACAAGTGGCAATGTATCATGTGAAGGTGCAATGGAAGGGAATCTATCCCATGCCCATAACTGGATCAAGATATATAAACATGTGATCTCTGATTGCTGGTAATCAACAGCTTTACATAGATGATGATAATAAGCCAAAGCTATCGATCCCCAACTATATTGATTTGTCTACTCAAAATACTCCAATAGTAATATACCTTAAAGGAATGTATGTGCTGGAGTGATCAACAAACATAACTCCATCAATCAATCTCATAATATAAGCTCAGGCAAATTGTTGCAACTACAACTTTGTGTGCAGATGAAGTTGTATGTCCCCGAAATGTGCATCTAACCACTTCGTTTTAAGCCGACAACCTTTTATAGTTGTCTTTGGTGGTGATATGCGAAATAGTCACTGCAAAATTGGCTCCTACTCAACCATAGTATGGCATGCAACTAGCCTCCTGTTTATTGGTTGACCAAACTGGATAGCAACATCCTATAAGGTAATCGTGCACTCGCCCTATAGCATGTGAAACGTATGAGTCTTTGGTCTCCAATGCTCCACCATGCATATATTAAATTATAATTAATCTGCCACCAGCTGTGCAACACTAAGAAAGCCTACCTGTTGTAAATACGAAACTATCTACTGAAAAACCCTATTAATGTATTTTGCTTGTGCCTATGTAACACTCAATACTCGATCGGGGTCTCAATTCCAAATGTGTTAAGAAATATATATTTGTTACTGAGTCAACAATGATGGATCCTCTAAACCTAGAAGAATACCATGGGCTTGTGAAGATGAACTTGACGCCATACCTTCAACCTAATTTTTTGAAAACACAAATTTATTAAATACTAACACAATATAATTAATTAATTGTATATGTAGAAAAGTAATTTGGTGTACATAAAAAAATTGATAGTTAAAAAATAATACTTGAACAAAAAAAAAAGTTAGTGAAATAAAAAATAATTTATAGATGTAGAAAAATATTTATTTAATATGAATGAATAATTTTATGTGTATGATATGACATGAATGGTTGTATATTGTGCTCACTAATGAAAATTAGTTCCATCTGTCTTCTACATTTATAATTAATAAAAATTATATTTTAAGTTTACCGAATACCAAAATGTTATTCAAAAGAAAATTTGAAATTTTATTATATTGCTATAGGTAAAATTTTTGTAGTACCTTAACTATGGCAACTTCTTTTTTAATAGATTCATCGCTATATGTTATATAGAATGAATCTATTAAAAAAAGAAATTACCTGGGCTAAGGTACAATATAATTTTCTCCAATAGAAGTATAATAAATATGTCAATTTCTTTAGATCAAATTTTGGTAATTGGCAAACTTAAATATAATTTTGGTTCATTAGTTAGCACAATATACAACCATTCATGTCTTATCATACACATAAAATTCTTTGCTCATATTAAATAAATATCTTTTTCTACACCTACAAAAAACTATTTTTTTATTTCAATATGAACTTTTTGCATACATATTTTTTACATATAATTTCTTTATACATATCAATTCTTCATACATATCAATTATTCATACAATATTTAATAAGTTACAAGTATACTAACTATTACACATTAAATACTACTAAAACAATTAAATTAGCTAAAATGAACATCTAAATATATTTCAAAACTAATAAATCACTCACAAACATATTGCAATGCTAAAATCATCATATAAACACTAAAGAAACATATATCAACATATAAATTACCTAAAATGAAATTAATAAAACAATAGACAAATTTTTACATTACTCAACCTTCAAACCAAATTAATAAATAAATTTTAACTTTTAAAATAAACATTTACCTTAAAACAAAATGCATTGGACCTTCAAGGAATATTGGTGAAATGGAGTGATGAGGGCTGTAACACCCATGAAAACATGTTATACCTGTATATGGTTACAGAGGTAGCCTATTATTAGTTTGTCATGCCTGTTAAGTTTTGTGACTTTCTGAACATGTTTGGTCACTTTGCTATAACACTATGTGTGATAAATAACTGTTCTTAGTTCCAAAAATAGCTCAAACTACTCAGTTAATGGAATTAAATGCGGAGAATTTAGTTCTAGGTCACAAATATGTGAACTATACTACATTTAAATTTGAGGATAATCAAAGGTAGTTAAGTATTTTTAAGCATACTGGTTGTATGTTTTAATGTTGTTTCACTAATAGTTGATATGGAAAATGGAGCTTTTGGTGCAACAAGATCTTTTATGAATCCTGTGAATTATTTTAAACTTGTTAGCTCTAAGAAAATTGGATTTGATAAAATCTAAGTGTTCTTAGCAGATCAGGTTATATCACATGGCCACTTAAGTGACCAAAGTCACTCACAGTAACTTTGTTTACTTAAAGGCATGAGATGAGATATTCGTATATCATTTTTCACTCTTTTCACTCTTTTCTCACACGGCTGCAACTACTAAAGGAGAGGCAAAGGAAAGCCAAGCAATGAAGGAGGAAGATGAGGAAAGGAAAAAGAAAGGGAAAGCTAAGGCTTCATCATCCTCACCATCTTTGTTCCAATAGGTAGGGGATTTGTGCTTCTTTCATCTTCTTTTCTCCACTTTTGCCATTTATGCATTTGTGATGCATAATAGGTTAAATTAGTTTCTAGAGCTGTTTGAAGTGTTTTTCTTACTTGATTAAGTTTCTTTGGCTATTTATGACTTGTTCATGTAATAGGTTTGTGTTAGAAACCTAGAACTTGACATTTGAACCTTGAGGCTAAAAGTGAGAAAAGTTAGGTCTTGATTTGTGATTTGATCCAAGAATCCAAAATTTGTGTTGTGAGTGGGCGATTTATGTTCTCTATGTGTTAGTGAATTTATGAGAGACTTAAAATCACCTAGAATCCATTTGGAGTGAGTTGATTTCGTGAGAATTGTGAATAGAACAATACCGATTCTGCAGAAATCTGTAGAACCTGGGTTCTGCTTCTCACGCCGTGGTGTGGCCGTGTTGTGTCGCTGTGTGTGAGTGGGAAGAGGCCGGGACGTCGCGGCGTGGCCGTGGTGTGCCGTGGCGTGATCTACTAGAACTTCCAACATTGTGTTTATGATATTTTGGAATTTCCTAAGTGATGGGATCACTCTTTTATACATCTTAGAGTGTATTGAGGCACTAATAGGAGTATTTCAAGGAGGAAATCACTACCTAATATATGTGAGGAAAGTGTGGAACCTTAGGCAACTAATGGTTTAGAAACGCTATAGGCTAACACTTAGACCTTTGATCCATGTGGGATTGTTGTTTTAGTATCATTTATGATGCTGTTATGTGATAGGAATGACACATAGTGCGAGTATGTGGGTATTCCTAAGTTGATAGTTAGAAAACCTCGTGGAGGAGGGTAGACACGTTTAAGGGCCTTGGTTATGATCTCGTATAGGAGAATATCCAATGTGGCATTGAATGTGTGTTAAATACCACTTTGCATGATTTTCTCACACACTTGTTATTTCCCACATATCTGTGAATGGCATATGAGATGGTGAACACCTAGTGTTGAGAGGTGGAGTAGTCCATTCATTACCAAGTAGTGCTAAATGGTCAGAACCATACTACTCAGGGAAAGTTACAATGAACGGAGTTCCTGGGAATAGTTGAGTTTCATGACATTGCACTAATACTATTTTACTTCATTACATAATCTTTGTCTTAGGACATGTTAGGCATAAATATACAATATATCAAGCATTGCATTTTGCATGGTAATTGTATGAGTAGTTACCGTAATCAATGATATTAACGATTATGTGGGCGGTTGTATAATATTGTCAATAGTTTTCTTTTAATACGTGTTTAGGAATGTGGTTTACTTGAGAATACTACATAGGGTTACTATGTGAGTTATTCTTTTGGTAGTAAGTAGTGATTCTTATACCTGTTGTAAACTTATTTCTAACCTAGTTGTTGGTTTATTCTTTGTGACTGAATAATTATTGGTCTTGAAATACTTATACTGAGAAATTGTGATTTATCACCCTATTTGTGTTTTCATGTAAATCCAAGTGAAAGCGTTTCAAAAGGAAAAAGAAAAGCATTTGAAGACACGTAGTATAAATGCTCTTCTAGTGAGCTTGTTTATATTTTATATTTGCTTAATTTGTTTTGAGTTATGTATAACAGTATGCCTTTTGAGGCTGTAATGTATATATATATATATATATATATATAACTTTTGGTAACATAGCTCTCTATAATTATTTGGTATAAATATTATGGGTTTATTGATGTATGTTTTAAAGTAGCATGACTAGTATTTGTTATTCTCATATATGTCAGATATATTAGAATTGATATGTTAGGATGTTACAAGGGTGGGTAAAGAAAAATAGAAGTGTGGAAAGCTAAAAGGATGGAGAGATGAGCATGGGAGACAATGAAAGAAATGGATCTCAATGAAAGAAGAAAAATGAAAGAAGAAGAAGGAGATGGGCAAAATAGTGTGGAGTAGTTGTTGTTTATATAGAGGATAGAGGGGGGAGGAGGATATCAATGATAAAATGGCTATCACGTGCCAATGCTTGGTGGAAAACACTAGTTCACGTGCATCTTGTAATGCATAATGTAGACTAGCGTCTTTTACCAGGCACTATTACGTGTATGCCATACATCCTTTTTTCTTTCAAGAATAGGAAGGAGCCACATAGACATTAGCCTTTTAATAGGGCACTGCCTTTTGGCTTGTGAAGCATGGAAAGGTGACTGCCATGCAACCTTTTTTTAAAATATTGGAAAGAACTATGTGGAATAGTGCCTTTCACTAGGCACTAGCTATAACGTGGCTTGAGATGCATGTAAAAGTAGTTATCATATAGCCTTTTTTAGAAATATAAGGAAGAGTTAAGTGGACTAGTGCCTTTTACAGGGTGTTTCTATATGGCCTATTATGCACAGAAAAGATGCTACTATGTAACATTTTTTTAAAAATATAAGAAAGAGCCTGTTTGTCCCTTTATAGGCCACAAGTACACAGATCGAACAAGTAATATAGTGATAAATAGGATATCATTTCCATGAGGACAAGGTTACTTTTAATGCTAAATATCAACCAATAGCTTAAGTAATTCTATTTAAGAACATAAAAATAGGGAAAAGCATATAAACTAAAGACTAAAAAGTAATAAATTGGAAATAAAGATAATGGTTAGAGATTAGAGAATCCTTCTTCACCCCTTGCTTCAATTAGTAATATGCAACCCTTACAAGCAACATGAATGAATTGTTTAGTTAGCTTTAGAATCTAACTTAGTTAAAAGCCTATGTCTAGATCAATCAACCATGCTTCATTTACCTAACTCACTATGTTTCCATGAGAGCTAGTGCAAAATTCACTCATTAAGGACTATTCTCAAATACCTACTATGCATGGCCAAGAGGTACATTTCTATCCCATTAATGAATTAATTCATCCCACCATTAGAATGAAATCGAACATGTATCAACCATACATATGATCTCAAATTGAAATTCCTATGTTTAGGTTCATCAGATTTTAACAAATCACTTAAAAGTTAGTCAAACAATCAAGAGCATTAAGATTCATATGATTGAACAAAACCATACATCTATATCAACTCAAAGAAGTACAAAATCATTAATATCCATAGTAGGATCCAAAGTAAATCCTAAATACAGCTTAGCTACTCATTAAACACGAAAATATAATAACAAAACTCATGTTTATGATACAAGGAAAAGAAGAAAGTAAAGGGAAAAAGAAGGAAGCTCATGGATGTGATCTTTGGTGCTTGAATCTTCCTCCATGAAGAAGATGGCCTCCAACCTTAGCTCCCCTAGCTTCCTCTCAACCTCAAAGTGAAAATCTAGCCACAACTTCTCTAACCTAAAAAGCTCTTTCTACAAAAATCTAATAAAACAATATTTATAGGCTTAGAAAATAGGTTCATGCCGCGATGCTACATATCTTATGCTGCGGCGCATGTGTAAATTAGGTCACTATGCCACGACATTCACTCCTTTGTGTCATGGCATGCTAGCCTTGGGTCCTCAATATGCAGCAGGGTAGAGTGCTGCATGCCGTGGCATAAACATGCCTGCGCCGTGGCGTGAGTTGCTGAATTGCTCACTTGGCTTTCTCTTTCACTTTTGGTCCAAGTCTTCCACAAATCCACTTGTTTGGAACCCTTCCTACAATAGAGAAATCACCAAATTAATAATAGTTACAAATCCACTTGATCACTTGAAGAATATACAAGATTTACTCAATTTCATATAGGAAGATATCAAAGTGGAATTTGACAAATATAAGCCTAAAACCTTCCATATATGCATAATAATAAGGACTAAGCTATCATTAAAGCACAGATATAAGGTATAAATAATTAAATTTCATAGAGTTATCATAGTCACGTGGACTAGTACCATTCACAAGGAGTCTGTGTTACTGAAAAGGTTATAGCTTTTGAGAAAAATGACAGTCTATGTGGTGTTGTGGATTAGCGCCTTTGCCATTTAGAGAAATTCTTAAGCGCTTTTAGAGAAAGAAAAGGTTCTTACTTTATATCATTCAATATATCTACCTTATCTATGTAGGTCATCGTTGTATCTCATTTTAATAATATTTTTAATATTATAACTAATATAACACATATTGAAAGATACTGAACAAGAAAAGTTAGTACTCCAAATGAAGACATTAGAAATCATTACTAGGAATGTCTCTAGATCATAGATTCATAAATTTAGAACACCATATTAATAATTAAGGTGTACCTCTTGTAGACGTCTTATTATTTGTCAAATTTATTGTAACACCCCAAATTTTCTAACTATGTAATAGTAATAACAGAATTCTACTGTTTAGTGGTTTCTGTGTACTGTAAAATTATTTTGAGTATTTCGTGAATATATTTAATCGTTTTGTGTGATTTACTCTGTGTCAAAAAAATAATAATTTTCAGGTCAGAGAAAATCTACAGTAATTTATTTATTACTGTTGATTCTTAATTCTTTTTGCTAATCTGATTTGATTTTCATAAGTTTTTTAATTTTTATGATTTTGTGTATTATTATGAGATTTTATGTTTTTTTATTATTTTAATATTATTCTTGGGTTGTTGTGGGCCCAGGGGGCTGTATGTGGGCCAGGCGAGGCCGAAAAAGTGAAAAAAAATTTGGAGCCAGAAAATTCTATTGAGACGGGAAAGGGGGATCTTACTAAACTCGAAACCAAAAATAGTTTTAAAAATTTTCTTTTATTATGTTTTGTACTGTATTTAATTATCGGGCGATAAAAATTACAATTAATTGTGTCCATATGGTAATAGCAGATAAAAATAAATATTATACTGCTTAATCAACATTAGTGGTTATGACAACTTTATGACGGACCAATAGGAAGCAAGCTTGATGTTGAAGCCTTTGGATATCCACCATTGATTTAATCAAGGATGAAGATTTGGTCTTACAAAGTGGCTATGACCATTTGTGACCTTTGGATGTAAAGTATGAAGAGGAGATATTGACCCTTCATTTTGGAGATACATCTAATGGATAGGATTTCAAGGAGAATGATCCAATGGTCTAGATTTGGTCTTATCAATATAGAAGCTATACTTATAAGCTACATTAATGTAAACCATTGATCTAATCAATGGCTAACAATGCCCAAAATGGTGGCTAGTGAAATTTGTTGCACATTGAGTGTACAAGAGGGGGGATGATTTTTGAAGGCTTAAGGCCATAGGAATTTCAAGACCATTTCATTATTCATTGTCTTCTCCAAAAACCCAAAAGCTTTTACAAAAATTTTCTCTCCTTTCTCTCCATGCTAGGTTTGGCCAGGGCACCCAATTTTCCTTCCATCACTCTATAATTTTAATCAACCACATGTCTTGCATCCTTACATCAATCCAAGAACCTTTGTAGTTAAGCCCAAGCTCTAAATCTTTCATCTTCAAGGACTTTCTTCAAGATCAAGTTCTAGGTTTTTGAGGTGAAGTGTAAGGAAACTTCACTACTTGTCTTATTTTCATGTTCTAAGCCATGTTTGATCCATGGTTCTCCTTGTTCAAGCATAATATGCTAATAAACTTGTATTTTATTTTGTGTTTAAGAAGCTTTTGGTGGTGAATCACTTACTCAAAGAGCAAACCAAGGAGCTTGGGAGGTTCTTCAAGAGGTAAGAGGGAGATCTATCTCACTAACTAAGTATGGTGGTGAGAGATGAATTTTGTATTTGATAGATGGTGAATCCATGTGAGGATTCATATCCTTGGTTGTGTAATTATGTGTGGGTGTTTATGTGCTTTAAATTATTTATTTGTGTTTGCATGCTTTATGTGATTTTTATTGCTTTAAAGTATGGTTGATTATATGGTGATGAATATATATATATATATATATATATATGTATGTATGCATGATTTGATGATGAAAGAAAAATAAATTTTTAGTTCTAATGACCATGAGGATTTCGGCCTCAACACCTCAAAATAGGTGTTTCTAAACTAAAATTTTAATGAATGATAAAATTGAATGATTAGAAAGGGAAGGAAAAAGAAAAGATGGATTGGTTTCAAAGACCAAGTGTTCACGGTTTTGTGGAAGAATTTTAATGGTTTTGTTTGTGTAAAAACACGAATAGAACTTAGTTGATTTAGAAGGGAAAATGTATAATGGTTTCAATGGCCATGTACTATGGTTTTTGAAGGCTTGTATTGCCTTAGTTTTGTGAGACAAAGTGTTTTCAAAATGGAAATATAATTGATTTGATACAAGGATTAAAGAAATGGAAACAAAGTGTTTTATCACTTGAAAAATGGAATTTTCGTATATGAATGGAAAAGAAAGGTTGAAAGTGTTTGAACCTCAATTTATTTTAAAGAGGACTGATTTTTAGAATTGTTTTGAGAATTATGGAGAATACGTTGATAACTTGAAATTTACTGACGTATAACTCACCCTCTGGGTTTTGAAGCACATTAGGAAATTTTGAGCTGTAATATCTCAAGTAACTGTAAGAAATACAATTTTTTGGAAAATAGTAGAAATACTAATTTTTAGAGGGACTATATTGAAAATACTGATTTTTAGAGGGACTATATTGAAAATACTAATTTTTAGAGGGACTATATTGAAGATATTCTTTAAAAATGGACTTTATTACAAATATTATTTAATGAAGGACTATTTTGGAAATATTATTTGAAGAAGGGCTATTATATAATTATTATTTTATGGAAAGACTAATATGCAAATAATGAAAATAAGGTTGAAATGAAATTTTTGGAAGGTTGAAAAATCAATATGTGATTTGAAAATGTGACAGAAATATTACGCAATTGAGAAAATGTGAAAATATGATTACGCGATGAAAATATAGTAAAGATACTGTTGGACCAATGAGTGAACCTTGAATATGAATATGAGATGATGAATTTGAACTGAGAATGGTGCATTTGTACATGCATTAGAAAGGTCCGATGGACTGGATAAGGCTAATTGCCTAGGAGAGAATACACCTCTTGAGTGAGTGTGATATGCGTAGTGTAAGTCACTTGTTGACCTTGAGGGCATTGGGGTGCGGGTTGCCTACAATGGGCAGTTGGTAGCTCTTCTGTACCATGAATTTGACCGATGCAACACACCGATGATCCTGATCGAGACATTATTCTTAATCAAGATCTGATAAGGATTGTAGTGTATATGCTAGATGTGCAAATATATATAAGAATTGTAGCACGTGGTCTGAGGCATGTTGGTACAGACAGATCTTTTCGATCACTCTCTTCGACCTGAGTTTTAGCTCCATAAAGTAAGAAATTGAGTCTATATGCACATGCATAATTATGGAGTGTTGATTGAGTATTGATATCGGTGTGATATTTGAACTGTTGAATATTTGGAAAATATTGAGGGCATTATCATAATTATTGTTTATGATAACTGAATTGTTGAATAATTGGATATTATTGATGGCATGATCGTAATTATTATTTATTACATTTATTGTGATGATAAATAATGTTGATGGCATAATTATAATTATGGTATGATGTATCTGTATGTTATATTGTATATGTTATCTCCATGCTACCATGTTGGTATTGGCATAGGTGATCTCACCTCTTTGTATGCCTATTTTGTACTGTATTTATATTTGTAAAGACGTTGAGCAAGGAATTGAACAAGAAGGTGAAGAGGAGCAGATTCCTGTGGAGGAAGCTGAATTCTGAGAAAATGGCGATGCCCAGTTTCCTAGGATATATGAGGTTGAAATTTTGTGGAGGACTGGAAGCGTGGCATGTTGATCTAGATAGAGCGTGTATTTACTATATAGGAGACTTGAAGATTACCCTAAGTAGGCTTTATCGAGGGAATCCTTATTTCAGTGTAAATGTTTATGTACACTTAGAGTTTTCGTTGTCCATTAGGCAGTAGTAGGGAATTTACTACCGTACTCCTAGTGAGATTAGTATCGTGTCATCCGCGCGGACACCTGTCCGTAGGACTTCGCATCAAGTCAGATTCCTACCTGCTAAGGAATCTGAGGAGGACCCGTCAAGAGGGTTGAATTGTTTAGTAGTACTTGGGCTTTATGCTAGTTTTTAAATAATGTTCAAATACTTTGAGAAGTGAAGTAGATAAATATTTAAGTATTACACAAATTAAGACAATCTAAGATGTAATATATATGCATATAAAATTATTTGTGATGATGTATAATAATTTTATTTTTAGAATATCAAACACAATAGTTTATCCTAGTTTGATCACCAATCCACTTAATAATTTTATTTTCAAGCTGATTATAATAATTCACTATTTTCAAGCTTAAGTTTATCTTATTAATATTAAGAAATTTTACAACTCGTATTTACATTACAAAGCATACTATATAATGAAGGGGTAATTTGGTAACTAAGTAACATAAATGTGATACCCTATGGTGGGTGTTACATTTATGATCAAGAATGACCAAGAATTGTACATACTTATGGACTACAAGAATCAAAATCTTCCTCTCCTTCTCTTCTCTCTTTTGGATGAGGCAATAATAGTTTGAGTTAAAAGATCATGCCTTTATCTTGAAAAGACACACACATATATATATAGAGGGAGTGAAGAGGGGACTTGCCCTTTCATTGAAGGGCTGTCTTGTTCCACCCATCATGGAGTCAAGCAACCAAGCTTCACATATTTTCAAGCACACATACTATTTAAACTCAAAGTCCAACATATGATTTTCCTATAAACCCTTTGATCACAATATAAAATGGATTCCAAGAAATATCATGTTACCATTCAACCAATTTTGGCAAATAGATAAATCAATGGAAGTCCAAAATCATAGGAAAATTTTTAACATTCTTCCACTTGGACAACATTGTTTCAATTTAATTTAACTCAAAAGAATTTCAAAAATAAATAAATATATATATAGGTATTTTATAAATTCCTTTTGAAAAGAAAAGAATTTCTAGTTGAACAACTATGACCACTAAAATAACCTGATTATACTCACAATAAACATGATCAAAGAATTCAATAAAACTACCAATTAAGAGCCATAAGTGACAGATAAACTATAAAAGTCTAATTCATTAATGACTATATAACTAATAATCTTATTGTCACGATCATAATACAAGTGTGTTAGTGTAGATACACATTATAGCTTAGTTTATGATCATTTGCCCTTTTAAGCTAATGTGTATAGATCCTATATTGTGTTTTCTCAAGAAAACATAACCAGTCTCCCCAAGGAGATTAAAAACATGTTTATCATTAAACACCATTTTTTTTTTCAAGAAAACTAAACATCTCGAGATAACACAGTAATAAAATTGTACAATAATTATTATAACAATGATATAAAAAAAATAATCATGCACGTAACTTTATTAAATGAGCATTACATAAGTTCAATCTAACAAGTATGTAATAAATGACAACTCCCACTAATCAATTACATCAAAGGATCTTATAAGACCCGTGTTCTCAACATGTCTCATAAACACTATGGGTCTAAGTCCCTTAGTTAGGGGGTCAATAAACATTTCATAAGTAAGAATATGCTCGACAAGAATCTCTTCATTATCAAACATTTCTCTCACCACCAAGAATTTGATCCTTATGTGTTTAGAGGCAGAAGTGATTTTATTATTCTTGGTGAACAAAACAGTAGATCGATTATCATAATAAATTTTCAATGGTTTAGAAATAGAGTCAACAACGCTAAGAACATAAATGAAGTTCCTTAACCACATAGCATGTGAAGCAGCACCATACAATGCAACAAACTTAGCTTGTATTGTGGAAGAAGTTGTCAGAGTTGGCTTTATGCTTTTCCAAGATATAGCTCATCTGGCTAACATGAAAATGTATCCAAAAGTGGATCTATCATCATCTATACATCCATCAAAGTTTGAATCAGAGTAGCCGATGACATTTAAATCATCCACATTCCTGTAAACAAGCATGCAGTCCTTTGTCTTCTGTAAGTACCTCAAAACCTTCTTAATAGCTACCCAATGAGCATATCCTGGATTAGATAGATATATGCCCAATGCACTAACAGTGAATGACAAATCAGGTCTAATGCACACCTGAGCATACATAAGGCTACCAACCGCACTAGCATAAGACATATTTGTCATGGAAATCCTCTCAATATCATTCGTAGGGCACTGCTCCTTACTCAACTTGTCTCTTTTGGTAACTGGAACATCATCAGGCCTTCAAGTTTTCGTATTATACCTTTTAAGAACACAATCAATATAAGCTCTTTGAAATAAACCTAAAAGCATACGACTCTTGTCTCTATGAATTTCAATGCCTAAAATAAAATAAGCTTCTCTAAGATCTTTCATATCAAAAGCAGTTGACAACATATCTTTGGTCTCATCAAGTAAATCATAACTATTGTTGGTATGTAAAATATCATCCATATAGAGAATAAGAAAAATGAATTTACTCTCATGCACCTTAAGATATATACATTGATCTACCTTATTCTCCACAAAGCCCATAGAAAGAAACGACTTCAACAAATTTAATATACCATTGTCTAGAAGCTTGCTTCAAACCATAAATAGACTTCTTCAATTTGCATACTATATGCTTCTTTCCATTTTCTATAAAACCCTATGCTTGTTGCATGTAGACCTTTTAATAAAGATCTTCATTCAAGAAGGTTGTCTTTACATCTATTTAGTGTAACTCCAAATCATAATGTGCAACTAGACCCATAATAATCTAAAAAGAATCCTTGGAATAAATAGGAGAGAAAGTCTCTTTATAGTCAATTCCTTCTTTTTGAGGGAATCATTTTGCCACCAAACTTGCTTTAAAGCGCTCCACATTTCCCTTAGAATCTTTCTTCGTCTTAAACATTCATTTGCACCTAATAGGCTTAAAATGTTCAGGAGCTTCCACAAGCCCCCACACATTATTATGATTCATAGAGAGTATTTCATCATTCATTGCTTCAATCCAATTATTAGATAGAGTATTAGAAACTATTTCCTTATAATTTTTTGGATCTGGCATGTACCCAATATTAATATCTATCTCCCCTAGAAAAAAGTAATCATCAAGGTTGACTGTTCTTCTTTCTCTTTAAGATCGTCTAAGAGGAGGAATCTCAACAAGATATTCAGGAGCCGGCGGTGGTGGTTCTTCTATAACTTTTTATTATGGTTCCTTATCAACCCTTTCGAATGGCTCACTCACACTTCTTTCTTATATAATAGGAACTCGTACTATAACCTTTTCTCTACTAGAACTTGTGTCCTCCTCCATACTAACATTAGAACTCCCCATATAATTCTTAAGAAATTTGAAGTGATTACTTCAATTATTTTTGTTCCACAGGTAAGACAGTAGAATCTGTAGCCTTTAGCATTGATAAGATAACCAATAAAGTAACACTTGATAGTCTTAGGACTTAATTTTGATGCAGTAGAGTCATAAATTTTCACCTCAGCGGCACAACCCCATACACGAAGATGGTTAAGGCTAGATTTTCACCCCTTAAACAATTCAAATGGAGTTTTGGGAACAGACTTAGAAGGCACTCTATTTAGTATATATATGGTTGTTTTAAAGGCTTCTCCCCAAAGGAAATTAGGTAATTTGGACTGACTATCTCACCATATCTATTAAAGTACGATTTCACCTCTCAATTACCCCATTTTGTTTAGGAGTCCTGGCATATTAAATTGGGAAACTATTCCACAGTCCTCGAGGTATTTAGCAAAAAGTCCCTTAAGTTATCCAGTTTCACGATGTCTACCATAATATTCACCACCTTGGTTCGACTTTACTATTTTTATTCTTCTACCGCATTGATTCTCAACCTCGTTTTTAAAAATTTTAAATTTTTCTAAAGACAATGACTTATCATTTATCAAGTAAACGTAATCAAAACGAGAAAAGTCATTAATAAAAGTAATAAAATATTTATTCCCACACACGGCTAGTTTCAAATGACCATAAATATTTATATGAATTATTTCTAAAAGTTCTTTATTATGTATAGAACCCTTTCTACTTGTCTTAGTCATCTTTCCTCTTCTACAGTCTACAAAATTTCTAAAATCTATAGAATCAAGTGAAGGTAGGATATTATCCTTTATTAACCTATTAATCTTATCCTTAGAGATATGACCTTGATGCCTATGCCATAAAGACAAGGAGGTGTCTGATTAGTGCCCTGTTGTTTCCTATAGTTTGAACATGTAGGGAATTGAAAACATTGGAATCAAGATTTAAAAAATATAAACCATTAGATTTAATAGCCTTGCCTACAAGTGGGAACCATAAGATAGAAGACAAGATTCATTATTAAAATTAAAGGAAAAACCACAATTGTCAAGTTTGGACTAAAAAATTAAATTTCACCTCATGGACGGTACATATAAGGTGTCTTTCAAATGTAAAACAAATCCTGACTCTAACTTTAATTCAACTAGTTGTTTATACTGAACATTGACTTTATTTCCATTCCTTACGAACAAATTGACTTGATTATCACTTGGTTTTTGCTTGATCTTGAACCCATGCAAGGAATTAGTAATATGAATAGATGCTCTAGAATCAATCCACCATGAATTCAAAGTAACATCTACCAAACTAAATTCATAGCAAACGAAAGCTAGTGACTCACCTTGAGTTTTCTTTTTAATAAAAGATTTGAAGGCTTGACAGTTTGATTTCTTATGACCTACAGATTTACAAAACCAACACTTTAACCCATTCTTATGAATATTAGATTTTGGGGTTTGTGAGACGAACCAGGCCTATTATCATACCCATTCTTACCCTGAGGCTTCTTCTCCTTTTTATTAAAATATTTCTTATGGTGTGGTTGAGAAACTAAATTCACACTTCCAGAAGCCAAATGATTCATCTTATCCTCTTCTTGTGTGCAAACAGGTATCAAGGTATTAATATCACACTCTTCCTTTTGGGTATTATAGGATATTTTTAAGGCATTAAACTTAGTAGGTAGGGAATTTAAAGCATAGTGAACAAGAAAAGTATCAGTTACAAGGCACTTAAGGTCACTAAGTTTTTTGGCAATGGTTACCATCTTCATAATGTATTGCCTAACACCACCAATTCCATCATATTTCATGTTAATAAAGGTTTCCATCAATTGACCTGCTTCAGCTTTTCCAGATACTACGTATCTTTCCTTGATGGAAGAAAAAAAAAGTTTTAGCATTGTCAGAATGTGGAATTGCTTTCACAAGTGTCTTATCAATGGAGTGCTTGATAAACATTAAAGTCTTGCGATTAGCCTTTGTCTACTCCTTATGATAAACTTTCTGCTCATTTGTGCTTTCAGCTGTTAATGCAACAAGTTCATTTTCTCTAATAGTTATATCAATGTCCAACAAGCTAAGGGCTAATTTAATATCATCCTTCCACTTCTTATAATTGTTTCCAGTCAAAACCTCAACTTGGTTTGCAGTATTAGACAAGAAAAAAATGACTGGAGTTGAAAAAATAATAATTAAGAAAATGATTAATAACATGGGCAATTATAGTAATGACAATTAATGAAATAAGGATTTAATACATATAATATAAACTCTCTTATGGGTAGAGTATATATCATATAATAATAACAGTTACAAAAATTTTAACACCTGTGGGTAGAAAGAATTTTACTGTAAAGATCATCCCAAAAATAATAACATGATACAACAAAATAATTTATGAATTTACTACATGTGGGCAAGTTTAATTCACAAATTAATTAACACAACATCCCAAAAAATTATTCACAAGTAACCCTATCAATTTTAGTAAATAATTCACTGTGGTGGAGTATATTCATTTCAATTAATAGAGCCCAAAATAGGGATAAATTAATAATAGCCCAAATAATTATTTTTCAACCTATTCTTTAATTTTCTTAATGCAGCTAGAAAGTGCATTACCCAAACTTAACAACTAAGGAGAGTAGCTATCACAGATAGGTTTATCATAATATTAAAATATTTTTCATGCTCAAAATCACTAAAATTAATTTTCTTAAATGCCTAATATGAATAAACAAGAAATAAATTCATATTAAATATTTTTAAAATTCAAAAAATTATAAAACCTATATAGATAAATTCTAGGCATCAATACGAGTGTATAAGAAAAAATGGCACGTAAAACAGATCACCAGGGAAGGCACACGCGTTGTTCATCTCCTTCAACCTCTAGCCAGGTCGTCATGACCCGGTTCTCTAGTGAACGGGTTCTGACGACCTAGTTCACGATCTGAAGCCATTGTCTAGTGTTTTTTGTGTCGTTTTGATCCCCAAATGATTAAGTTTTCTTCTACACATGATTTATCATCATTTTGGATGACTTTTATGAAGAAAATCAAGCAAGAATGGATGTTTAGGATCCAAAAACGCACAAAACGGGTCTGCTCAAACTCCTGTATTCATGCCTAAACATGTTCTAGGATGGATTTAGACAATTATCATAAATAAAAATAACCAAAACAATGATTTAAAATCATCAATTATTCTTGAGGTTTTCATCAATGGAGGTTAGATGCGGGTTCTAAGTTTTTTAGTCATTTACAGTGACTTAAAATGACTTACTACATCTAAACAACTCTGAAAATCTTACAAAAAAACATACTTAAATAATTCTTATCCTATATCCACATGACCATGCATAAAAAATACAAGTTATAAACCCCAAAATCATTAGGTTCTCATGTAATCATGCATGTACATATTTGAATGGATTCTAAATCATATATCTAAGGCTCTGATATCATATGAAGACATTAGAAATCATTACTAAGAATGTCCCTAGATCATAGATTCAGGAATTTAGAACACCATATTAATAATCAAGGCATACCTCTTGTAGACATCTTGTTGTTTGTCAAATTTACGATCAGGAAGGACCAAGAATTGTACACACTTATCGACTACATGAATCAGGATCTTCCTTGTAACACCCTTGTGGGGATGTCACATTTATGAATGCAATAAAATAAAATAAAATAAAACTCTTACCCAAGTTATAAAACATTTGATACTTACATAAAATTTGCAGAATATTTTTTTTTATAATTGTAACATTAAATAAAATAACACGAAACACAAGGTATAACAAACATAAACTCACCATAATATACATATGATTCTCTTTTGTACAAACATAATTTACAACTACATGTATTTAATAAAACAAGAAGAGTTGACACAAAAGCTAAAACAAGTAATCTTGTCTTGAAGTGCACCTCGGTAGATATCAAACTCTCGATGAATCATCGTCCATCACCTCATGAATAACCATCGAAAAGTTCACATCTATGAGATCTCACCCACTTCGAACATATCTTTCGACTCGCTACTAAGCTCACTAGGCGCATGGAAAACTCCCTAGCCAATAACGCCTAATGGTCAAAGGTAACTCTAAATGTAAATAAAGCATAGTAGTGAATATGACCTCTCCGTCATACTCTCTACATAGGGACACAATCAATCGTCCCATATAAGCTACTGTCCCTCGGTCCGCATGCATACGCCACGCCTCGGAACCCCCGTGAAACTCCAGTCGCACGAACCCGAAGAATCCTGGCAGTGCCATGATCTCAAGATCCGTCTTGACGATCAGCGTGATCAACCGGTTCCTCCTCCTCGTATAAGTCGCCCGACTGTTGCTCGTCAGGGTACTGTACCTCAAGAGGCTGATCCTCCTCTACCTCAAACTCTTTACGGAAGTAATACAGTAATATCGAGAAAACATATAGAGAGGTGAGACAATCTACATCACTACCCGCATGGCAATAAAGAAAACGACAGTACAAAACAGGAATCACAACAATACATAACAATACATCATGTACAATATATCAAGCGATATATATATATATATATATATATATATATATATATATATATATATATATATATATATATATATATATATATAACATGTATCATATATCACGCATAATATATTAAAGCAATAAATCATACAATCTATCACAGTTATGATAAACAATAAAATGCAGATAATGCATGAACATTTTAAGATGATGAATGATACACACGGGGAGCGGCTGACTCGTTCTACTCCATGGAGCTAAACATGGATATCCGAGAGAATGATCCGATTAGAAACTAATAGTACTTTATGGCTTATGCCCAACCAAACTATTGCCTTGTCCAATCTTTGTGTCTATAGCCCACAAATTCAAAACATCGTGTAGCAAGCCTTTAGCATTGATAAGATAACCAATCCAAACATCGTGTACCATTTTGATGCATAGTACTTAATAGTCCCTCAAGATCTCGACTAAGAATAGTGCTTGTGGGAACAGACTTAGAAGGATCATTAGTGTGTTGGTTGTTTTACCACGGCTTCTCCCCAAAGGAGCAACCCGCCGTCCGCATGTGGAATTCTCCGCACACTAATGCCTCCAAGTTCATAAATGAACCACACTACGCTTATCACACCAAACATGATGTAATTCGCCTCGTCAATCAATTACCAATTATAACCCAAATTGGCACAACACTCTAAACATAAGCTAAAATTATAGAAATACCCCTATTATCCAAATTTTACCATATTTATGAAAAATTACCAAAATACCCCTAGTCACTCGTGATAACAAAGTATAGTACGTCCCACACGACAAATGATTTACATTTACAACATGTAAACGGGTCCACCACTTTGGCCCGAAAAGACAAAACTTACAAAGATTGTTCAATCGCGTAGGAATTTTATCGCGTTTTCATAATCTCATCATTTTCACAAACGTTTTTAACTTGCGTAAAGACATTTTGACGTTTTTAAACATCGTAAATTATTTTTGAGTTATTTTCTCAATCGCGTAGGATTTTTAATTCATTTTCTTAACTTAGAATAGCTTAAAATTGTCATTTTTAATATGAGTAAAACTATATCTAGTACTTTTAAAATACGTAATATATTTTCCTTGTGTTATAAATATAGTATGGGATCTTTTCATTTTATAAACCATTAGATTTAATAAATTTGCCTACAAGTGGGAACCATTTTGCCTATAAAATCATTATAAAGTATTTTTAACATTTTCCTCTAAATATAGTTTATTTTTATTTTTACCCAATAATTTCACTTTGAAATTCACAAACGCTTCAAAATTTATAGTATGAGCTCTACGTTAGTACTTTTCAAGTGTCCGATTAATTTCTTACTTAAACCAAATTGACTTGCTAAGTTAAAATTCTAGATGCAAGGAATTAGTAATTAATTCCTTTGATTTTCTCAATGATTCTTTGGAATCAATTTATGTTATAAAACAATTACCTAACCTATCTTAGTAAATAAAATGACATGTTGGCCAAATCAAAATAAAATGGCATTTGGATTATACACTAAATGGCATGTTGGCCACAATTAACCTAAACCATTTTTAACTTTGATTATTTTACTTAAATTCCTTGAATCAGTTATTTAGAAAACCTTTGAGAACATTTTGGTTCTCTTTTTGGATGTAAATGAGCACGATGGTGTGTTCTTTGGAACACTCATGCAAATCGCACAAATGTTATTCACATCCTACTTTAATAATTACTTGTGATTACAAACACATACAATTATTAAATCACATATAATACACATACAATATATTTAAAACCATAAACATGCATAGCAAGAATTAATGAAAGCTATAATCATGCACAAGAAAATAATCACAAATAGGAAAAGCATTTAAAACAATCAAAAATAATAAAAACCACAAATAAACCATACAACCGAATCCTTATGGATTCTACACACAAACACAATCCATTTTCTCATCACCACTTAGAGTTGATGAGATTAAATCTCCCTCTTACCTCTTGTAGACAAATTAATCGGTTAGATTTCCTTCTTTTCTCCAAATTTCGTACAAGCTCCAAAACAATTCCTAAAATTCTCAAACAATTAGTAAAAACACATACAAGGCACAAAATAAAAAAACCATGGAACAATCATGGTTAGAAAATTAAAATTTCAGTTTTGAACCATAGAAACCAAACTTACCCTTAAGTAAGTAAGCAAAAAGTGGAATTTTAGGCAAGATAGGGTAGGAATTTGGGAAAATTTTGTGAATGAAAGATGCTTAGAATGGTATTTGGGTTCAAGAAATGTGATGGGATAAAATTATGAAGGTCTTGGTGTGGGTGGATGGGTGTAAACTCGAATTAGAGAGAAAGTGGGAGAGAAATATGCTTGAGTTTTCTGTGTGTTTTTAGAGAGAAATGGATAGTTAAAATGTGATAAGTGTGAAATAGAAAGTGAAGAGTGAAAGATAGATGAAGCCGTGAATGAGTGTGTAGGGAGCTTGAGTGTGTGATTTTGCATGTAAAAATATCACAAAGTGTTCACACTTGTTAGGCACATGGCTTAGGTCATTGAATCCTTCTAGAATCATGTAGAACCAAGCCACCTTGCCTCCTCCTTGGCAGCCCAAAAATCGTGCAACTCCTTCATCATTTTAGTGTCTTAATTGTCCTCCAATTACACCTAATTATATGCTAGTTAATTAGGTAATTTGTTAGGTTAATTATCCTAACCAATCTTAATTAACATATTAACAACATAACTAATTAATTTAGTATATATTAACATATATTATAATCTTTAATTAATATTAGGATATCTAATTAGTATTTAGATTATAATTAATTCATAACTAAGCTAGTTCACTTAGTATGCTAATTAAGTAATTAGATTAGTTAATAAGCTTAATTAGGTTACTAACCATTTTCAAGCCTACAATTGTTGACTTAATCCTAACCCTTGGTTCATCTTAAATCCTTAGCCCTAGATTAGATCTAAGGTAGATATTACTTGGTCATAAATCTATCACTCTAATCTCACCATTGATTAGATCAATGGCTTAGGTTAAAGGCCTCATCATTAAGTCTTCATCCAACGGTCCAAATGAAAACCTATGCTTCCTTAGTTGTCCAATTCCTATTGGTTTAGAAAGTCAAGCCTACTTTGGTTGACTTGCTCTCATTGGTTAGAAATTATCCAGCCAAAACAATTTTTTCTAAATGCGGGTCCCTTGACACTTTTAAAGATCGTGGTTAAATCGAAGTTTTTTGATTTTTACTTGACTTTTGAGACTTACTACATCTAAACAACTGTAATATAAAATAATATTATAAAAATATAAAATTATTTTATTTACGCTTTCATCTGAAAAATTACGATATTAATTTATATATCAATCAATTGGGTTTAGTAAGATTGAATGGATTCAATTAATTAAAATAAGATTTATCATATGAAGACATTAAAATTATTATTTTCTTAGGTCCCTAGAGCAAATTGAATTTAGAACACCAAGTACACTCAAGGCATACCTCAAATTAAATTTACTGCTCACAGAATTCACAAAATAGTACAAATTAGGACTATATTGTAATTGTCCCAAAAGTTGGGGTGTTACATTCCTCTCCTTCTCCTCTCTCTTTTGATTGGACAATAATAATTTGTGAGTCAAAAGACATGCCTTTATCTTGAAAAGATACACATATATATAGAGGGAGTGGAGAAGGGAGTTGTCCTTTCATTGAAGGGTTGTCTTGTTTCACCCATCATAGAATCAAGCAACTAGACCTTACACATTTTCATGCACATATACTATTTGAACTCAAAGTCCAACATGTGATTTTCCATGAAACCCTTTGATCACAATATAAAATGGATTCCAGGAAATATCAGGTTACCATTTGATGAACCTTTAAAAATATCATATTTTTACGGTTCAAATTATGAGTTTTCATCATCTTTTAATTTCTTTGATTAAGTTTTGTTCTCAAGTTTTATTATGTTTTGATTATTTTAAATGGTTTTTTTATTACGTGTTTTATATGTTTTTATAGGTAATTGCATATGAAAAAGACTGGACATTTAAAGAAGTAAGAAAAAAAAGGAAATTCCATTTCAGACGTCCAGCGTTTGAGTGCTGGACACTCAACGCTTGAGCACGCGTTGCGTGCAGAAGAATTTCTCTTTAGTGTCTCAGCGCTTGAGAGTTAGGAGTAGAGTGCCCAAGTGCACAAAACGTATACAACCATGTTTTTTCAGATTGGGCCTGTGCATGAGCACTGTAAACCCAACGCCTGAGCGCTGAACACGTAATTGAGCACATTAGTTCTTTATAAAAAGGAAAGTTATGCCAAATTGAACACACACTTGGACAGAACGCAGTAGCCATTAAGAGGCACAAACCCTAAAGTGGTGTGGGAGCAATTAGGCTTGAAGATTAGGAATTCTCTTCAACCTTTCCACTTATCTGCAATGAAGTTTATCATATTCTTCCCTTTGTGTTCTTCTTTTTCCATGTGTAACTAAATCTTTTTTGTTAGGGTGATGATGGATCTTGTTCTTTGATAATGTAAACTCATTATTGTGTTTAATAAATGTTTCTATTTCATAATTTATGTGTTTATCTCTTTTCTTAATATTTTTCTAAATCTGACTAATTTGGGAATAATTTTTGGGTTGATGCATGATTTGGAAAAAATTGCATGAACCTAGAACTTGTGATAAACACCACAATTTCTACAATTGCTAAGAATAGACATTGTGGGTTATGTGATTTTTCTCTTAATTTCCTCATTTTTAATAATGCCTTCTCTATTTTGGGTTATACTAAGGGATTAGTTAATTCTAAATAGTGTGAAGAGGATTAATATACTAAGGGATTAGATATTGATTAATTTTGAGAATTGACCATGAATCATTGAAATAAAACTTGATTAAACTAATATTTGATTTTGCATCAGAAGAGTTCAAGTGAAATCTGATCCCTAACACTTTCATATCATTGACTTTCATATTTACCCAATTGATTAAATTTTGCTCTTGTTGTTTTTTGTTTTTTTTTCTTATTATTGTTTTTACCAACTTTCTTTTCGATAGCTTGAATTATGTCGATTTGGTTGGTTCTTTTTTTTTTTAAATAATAATAAGTAATACTATAAATGAAAAATTCTTTGATATTATAATTTAGTAATTGACAACATAATCATTGTGGGAATGATAATTAACTCACTATTTATTACTTTTGTGATTTGGTGTACTTGTCAATATGGCGAATTTAGTAATTGACAACATAATTCTTGTAGGAATGATAATTAACTCACTCTTTATTACTTTTGCGATTTGGTGTACTTGCCAATATCACAACAAGTTTTTGGCACCATTACCGGGGATTATTGTTTTCAATATTAAATAGTAATTGAAAAGACACTAATTTAGGCATTTATTTTTCTTATTTAATTTTATTTAATTTTCTTTTTTATTTATTTCTTTTTGTTCATTTTTTTTTTTGTTTATTTTTTATTAGTCATTTATTTTTATTTTTTATTTTTAATTGCTTTCTCTTTACTTCACTCTGATTTACTTGTTTGTTTGTTTATACGAGGTATTATGGATTTAGAATAATTACTTTTTGATCCGAAGATAACAAGGACTGAAAGAGGAAATAGAAAAGTAGCTAGAGAAATAAGTAGTTTAGAAGAAAAGATGGCTGAGATTACTACTGCACAAAGAAGATGCACTTTGGCTGACTATGCAACTCCATTTTCTGAAAATGTCTTAACCAGTATTGTGCGACCTACTATCCAAGCAAACAATTTTGAGATTTAACCAGCTGGTGCAACAGAATTAGTTTGGGGGAGGTCAGACAAAAGATCTAACCTTTCACATTGCTAATTTCTTGCAGCTCTATGACGCTATCAAATATAATGGAGCTAGTGATAATGCCATCAGATTAAGACTTTTTCCATTTTCTTTGAGAGACAAGGCTAAAAGTTGGCTTCAAGCACAGCCTCAAGGAAGCATCTCCACTTGGGACGATTTAGTTAGTAAGTTCCTCACTTGGTATTCCCCTCCATCGAAGTTAAGATAAAGAGTGATATAGCTTGCTTTACTCAAAATCAAGGAGAATCTCTCTATGAAGCGTGAGAAAGATTCAAGGAGTTGCTTAGAAAATGTCCTCATCATGCTTTCGAAGTTTAGCAGCAGGTGCAGATATTCTATAATGGTTTGAATCATTTCACAAGACTTATGGTGGATGCATCTGTAGGTGGGTCTTTGAACAATAAGACTCCTGAAGAGGTGCAGGAATTATTTGAGACTATGGTCACTAATAAATATCAGTTGTCTAGTGGAAGAGCAGTGATCAAACAAGGAGTTATGAAGCTTAGTATTCTCGATGCCTTACTTGCTCAAAATAAAAGTATTTCGCAGCAGTTAGCCAACCTCACCAAGCAAGTTAGAAATATGCAGGTGAATTCAGTGAACCATCAAGCTCTAATTTGTGATTTCTGTGGAGGTAATCATGTCAATGGTGGATGTGAAGCAAGCATTTCGAGTGTTATTCCTCAAGAGTAGGTAAATTATATGGGCAATCCTTCGAGACCACAAGGTAACCCATATTCTAACACATACAATACAAGGTGGAGGAATCATCCAAAATTTTCATGGACTAATCAGAATGTGCTAAGACCACCGGCACCTCCCTATCAATAACCATCTTCACAATCTCAGCAAGAAAAGCTATCCAATCTTGAAAGTATTGTTGAGAAACTTGCTCTTAGCACTAGCACTTTTATGGAGGAAACAAGAGCTAATTTTCAGAATCAAGGAGTAATTATTCAGAGTTTAGAGAATCAAGTGGGTCAAATAGCAAAACAGCTCTCAGTGAGACCTCAAGGCACCTTACCAAGTGATACAGTGGTTAATTCAAAAGAGCAATGTATGGCAATATCTTTGAGAAGTGGGAAAGTTATTAGTCCTTAATCAAAAGAAGATGATCTAAGGAGGTACCTCCTCCTACGAGTCATGTCCAAGAGGAAGATGGTGATAAAGAAAAAGAGATTGAGAAGGACAACTTTAAAGAGGAATAATCGAGAGTTTGAAGAAAGAAGAAAGAAGAAAGATTCAGATTTGGGTAGACCATTGGACCCCTCACTGTACGCTAAGCTTCTATTCCCTCAGAGACTGAAGAAGGATAATCAGGAGAAGCAAGAAAGGTAGTTTTCAAAGTTCCTTGATATTTTCAAGCAGTTGTAGATAAACATTTCTTTTGCTAAAGCACTTAAGCAGACGCCATCATATGCCAAATTTATAAAGGGCCTGTTATCAAAGAAGAGTAAACTCAAGGAAGATGAGACTGTAGCACTTACTGAAAAGTGTAGCGCCATTATTCAGCAGAAGCTACCACCAAAGTTAAAGGATCCAGGTAGTTTCACTATTCTATGCACTATTGGCAAATTGACAATTGAGAAGGCTCTATGTGACTTAGGAGCTAGCATCAATCTTATGCCATTGTCAATTCTTCGTAAGCTTGGGATTGAAAAAGTGAAGTCAACTACAATGTCTCTTCAATTAACTGATCGGTCAATCAAACATCCATATGGTATAGTTGAAGATTTGCTGGTAAAGGTGGATAAATTCTTCTTTCCAGCAGATTTTATGATTTTAGATATAGATGAGAAAGCTGATATCCCTCTAATTCTTGGAAGATTGTTCTTAGTTACTTCAGGAGCATTGATTAATGTTTCTAGATGTGAACTAATTTTGAGGGTGGATGGTGATCAAGTTGTTGGGAATTTTTGAGAATACATCACGCAGCGGAAAACAGGGATTCCCATCGAGGATCCATGCGAAAAAGTCATAATCCGAGTTTTTAAATGATTTACCTCTTGAAGCGTGAATCACCAACACCGTAATAGAAACGATGTTTCTGCGGTATCCACACAAACAGACTCACGAACGTCCAACGTCCGCAAAGAGAAGCCTCACGTCTCTCACACAGTGCTAGCTGCATAGAGAAGAGAAAAAAAACTATTGCTCTCTCACTCACTTTTCTGTAAGTGCGGCTAGGGTTCTAAATTGTGTATCTTAGCAGCCCCCTTAGCAGTACTATTTATAATAGTGACTGCCTTAAGTGAGTGTGAGCAACAACAAGGTAAGCTGTGCAACCCTAGACCCAACTGTTATGAGTCTGGCCCATATTTGAATCCGAGTCCAACTTGGATCCATTGCTCCAATTTTAGTCTGCTCTATGTGTGTGACCCTATAGGTTCTTATTACGTTGGCAGTAATATTAAAATCCCATTTTAATATTACAGGCAGTGACCGGTATCTAGCAACACATCGCTGCTACCCAAGTAATAAGAATGTCAGTGATTTGACATAACCTTTCCGTGACAATGTTTCCGTGTCGTTTAGTCCCTTTGTCAAGATATCTAGATTGAACACAAGGCATGGAATGCGTCACCCTTGTATAGTCCAATCATTCATTTCCTGATATTCGAGTAGACTTTGTAATAACAAATGAGATCAATATCTCATATTGACTCATTTGAGCATGGTCATGCATTTCGCAGTCTCACTCAATCAAGGGGCCCGAAGATATCGCTCCTGTTATGTAGGAGTGACAAATCCCATCTAGGTCACTCACATCCCTCTGCATGATTCGCGGTATGTCCAATAACTAACTTTATAATCACCTTATTACAGATGACGTTTGATGGCATTAAAACACACAACTCCTCATGTAGGAATCATAGTGATTTCAGGTCAAAGGACCACAAACACCATTGTCACTATGAGAATCGCTTATGACACTCACGTAACGATCCATGTAACGTTCTCATGGTGGGTCAGTCCAGTACATCATTACTTTAATATATACCCATGTGAAGACTTGGTATCTCATATTCATGACCCGTGAGATGTGGTCATCAGTCTATGCACATACTAGTCTCAATGTATTATTGTTGTCCTAATTAACAATAATACTTGACTAGGGACATTTAAGAATAGTATTGTAACCAAAAGGATCTCACGATCAAGTCATCCACTTGATGTCCTATGGCATCAAACTTACTATTCTAAGGACTTTATTATGTTTATAAAAAAAGAACACAATAAATGAAATGCCTCATATATAAAATAGCATAATAGAATGTATGTAAATACAGAAAATGTATTGGCCTCTAGGGCATACACCAACAATCTCCCACTTGCACTAAAGCCAATCAGGCATATATCTAATGCCTAAAGACCTAGTGTGACCCTCATGCTTCTGCTGTGCAAGAGGCTTCGTCAGTGGATCAGCAATGTTATCATATGTTGGTACTCTGTATATCTTCACATCTCCTCTATCGATGATCTCTCAAATGAGATGGAAGCGCCTAAGTATATGTTTGGATCGCTGGTGAGATCTAGGCTCCTTAGCTTGTGCAATGGCTCCATTATTATCACAATAGAGGTCCACTAGGTCCATAATGCTAGGAATAGTGCCAAGTTCAGTAATGAACTTCTTGTTCCAAACGGCCTCCTTTGTTGCATTGGAGGCAGCAATATACTTAGCCTCTGTGGTAGAATCGGTGACTGTCTCCTGCTTTGAACTCTTCCAGCTCACAGCCCCACCATTTAGGCAAAAAACATAACCCGATTGTGATCTGGAGTCGTCCTTATCGGTTTGGAAAGTAGCATCAGTGTAACCTTTTACAACTAGCTCTTCCTCGCCTCCATATACCAAGAACGAATCCTTAGTCCTTCTTAAGTACTTAAGGATGTTCTTGATAGCAGTCCAATGACTCTCACCGGGATCAGACTGGTACCTACTCGTCATGCTCAAAGCATACAAGATGTCTGGTCGAGTACGTAACATGGCATACATGATAGACCCAATTGCAGATGCATATGGAATCTTGCTTATGCGATCCCTCTCATCCTGGGTGGAAGGGGATTGAGCCTTAGATAGGCTTACACTATGTGACATAAGCAAGAGTCCTTTCTTGGATTCATGCATGTTAAATCGTCTTAACACTTTGTCTATGTATGTACTCTGAGTTAGGCCAAGCAGTCTCAGTGATCTATCTCTATAGATCCTGATACCTAATACATAGGTGGCTTCGCCCAAGTCCTTCATAGAGAAGCAGTTCCCTAACCAAGTCTTTATGGACTGTAGGGTAGGGATGTCATTTCCAATAAGTAGTATGTCATCTACATACAATACCAGAAAGACAATAGTGCTCCCACTAACCTTCTTGTAGACATAAGATTCTTCTTCATTCTTGATGAAACCAAACTATTTTATTGTATCATCAAAACAAAGATTCTAGCTTTCGGAAGCTTGCTTCAATCCATAAATAGATCGTTGCAACTTGTATACTTTTCTAGCATCCTCTAGAGTGGCAAAACCCTCAGGTTGTGTCATGTACACATCTTCGAGAAGATTTCCATTAAGGAAAGCGTTTTGACATCCATTTGCCGATTTCATAATCATGGTATCTTTGCAATGAAAGCAAGCAAGATCCGAATGGATTTAAGCATCGCAATTGGGGAAAAAGCCTCATCATAGTCTACACCATGAATTTGTTTGAAACCTTTAGCCACCAATCGCGCCTTAAAGGTATGCACATTACCATCCATGTCGATTTTCTTCTTGAAAACCCACTTGTACCCAATGGGTTTTACCCCTTCAAGTGGGTCAACCAAGGTCCATACTTGGTTGGCATACATGGAATCCATCTCAGATCTCATGGCCTCAAGCCATTTCTCAGATTCTGGGCCAATAATGGCTTCCTGGTAAGTCACAGGCTTATCTTGATCCATGAGCAATACGTCACTTTATTGGGTCATGAGAAATCCATATCTCTCTGGTTGATGACGTATCCTGTTAGACCTACGTAGGTCTTGTGCTATTAGAGCAGGTTGCTGTTCCTTAACATTTTGTGGAGGCTGCTCTATTTTCACCATTGGTTCATTGTTGCTTTGTGAAACTTGAACTTCTTCAAGTTCTACTTTTCTCCCACTGGTTCCTTTGGAGATAAACTCCCTTTCTAGAAACACAGCTGTCCGTGCGACAAACACTTTGCCCTCTGTAGGATTATAGAAAAAGTATCCCTTGATTTCCTTTAGATACCCCACAAAGAAGCATTTATCTGATTTAGGTCCAAGTTTATTAAAAACTTGACGTTTCACATAAGCTTCGCAGCCCCAAATCTTCAAGAAAGATATACTGGGCCGTCTCCCAATCCATATCTCATATGATGTCTTTTGAAGCGTCTTAGATAGAACACGGTTAAGTGTGAAAGCTGCTGTTAACAGAGCATGTCCCCAAAAAGAGGCTGGAAGGTTTGCATGACTCATCATGGATCGGACCATGTCCAACAAGGTCCGGTTCCTCCTTTCAGAGACACCATTCCATTGTGGTGTTCCTGGTGGAGTGAGTTGAGATATTATCCCACACTCTTTCAAATGATCATCAAACTATTGGCTTAAGTATTCTCCTCCTAGATCTGATCGAAGGATTTTAATACTCTTACCAAGTTGGTTTTGTACTTCATTCTTGAACTCTTTGAACTTTTCAAAGGATTCTGATTTGTGCTTCATAAGATATACAAATCCATATCTACTGAAATCATCAGTAAATGTAATAAAGTATTGAAAACCGCCTCTAGCGAGTGTGTTTAGTGGCCCACATACATTACTATGTATAAGGCCTAAAAGATCACTAGCCCTTTCACCTTGTCCGGTGAATGGGGCCTTTGTCATCTTCTCAAATAAACAAGATTCACATGTCTCATATGATTCAAAATCAAAGGAGTCCAAGAATCCATCTTTATGGAGTTTGGAGATGCATTTCTCATTTATGTGGCCCAAACGACAATGCTAGAGAAAAGTTAGGTTTAGATCATTTGATTTAAACCTCTTTGTATTTATGTTATAGACGGGCGTCTCGAGATCAAGTACATAAAGTCCATTACTCAATTGTGCACTATCATAAAAAATATCATTCATATAAATAGAACAACATTTGTCCTTTATAATAAAAGAAAAACCTTTCTTGTCCAAACAAGAAACAGAAATGATATTCCTACTAATAGCAAGCACAAAATAGCAGTTCTCTAACTCTATTACAATTCCAGTCGGCAAAGATAATAAATAAGTCCCTACAGCTAATGCAGTAACCTTTGCTCCATTTCCACTCGTAGGTCGACTTCGCCTCTTCGTCAATGGTCTCTCGCTCTTTAGATCCCGTACATTTACACAAATGTGAGATCCACATCCAGTATCTAATACCCATAATGCAGAAGTAGATAAATTGACTTCAATAACAAAAATACCTGAAGTGGAAGTCTCACTTCCCTTCTTCTTTTTGAGCTCCTCTAGGAACTTAGCACAGTTCCTCTTCCAATGTTCGATCTAACCACAATGGAAGCATGTACCTTCCTTAGCCACTCCACCCACTGGTTTCAAGCCAGAAATGCTAGGCTTGGACTTATCCTTGCCCTTGCCCTTCCAGTTATCCTTGGGCTTTTTCTGCTATTTCTTACCCTTATTCTTTTAGACCATCATTATGGCCTTCCCTTTGCCTTTGTTAATGTTCTGCTCAGCGATTCTCAACATGCCTACTTGACTTTGGTAGTGATTTGTCAATCTCATTCATGTTGTAGTTCATGACAAATTGATCGAAACTTTAAGAACGATTGTAGGACTAAGTCGGTACAACTTTTGGCCCAAAGGAAAATCGAGTCTCTTTAGGTTTTCAATGTACCCAATCATCTTGAGTACATGAGCACCAACGAGGGCTTCCTTCTACCAAACCAGACCTTGAAATAGTGCTTTAGAGACCTCGAATCTTTCATGCCTGGCCTGCTCTTGATAGAGCTTCTTATTGTGTATGATCATATCGTATACATCCATGTTCTCATGTTACTTTTGGAGCTCAGAGTTCATGGTGGCCAGCATTAGACATCCAATGTCCAAAGCATCATCTTGATGCTTCTTATAAGCATCTCTTTCCGTTCTAGGGGCATTAGCAGCAGGTGGCTCAGGAATAGGCTATTCCAAAACATACAACTTTTTTTCTTGCTTGAGGACAATCCTCAAATTCCTATACCAATCTAGAAAATTCGTTCCAGACAACTTGTCCTTCTCAAGGACGGATCGCAATGATAAAGTACCCGATGTGTTTGTTGCCATGGTGATCTATTAACAAAAATATGTAAAATATAAGTATCATGCCATAAACTTATTTAATGAGGTCTTTTAATTAAATATGCCTCCCACTATTTTATTCAAGTCAATGACCCTCAGCATTAATTCGAAAAATCCCATCGTAAGATTTCCTAGTGGGCCAAGATCCATATTTCACCTAGTTTTGAGTCAGCTTTGGCTGATCACCCAAAATTCAGTTATTTAGGTAGGAAACACTTTCTAATTACATCACATTTAACTCTTGGATAGTTGGGTGAATAACACTTATTCTAATCCATATAATGGACTAAAGCCCAACTTCATGCCTCTAAGCCTTCAATCCTATTGAAATGGCCTAGTTAAGTCAGACCCAATGGTTGGCAGTTGGATATTACCTTTATCCCATCGCGTCTTACTAATATAGATAAAGGCATCCTGCTTTGGCAGACCTGCACTTGATCGATACTAGTCTTGACGAGTGCCACACATTGGAAGGCATCACATAATAACTTAATATTTGCTTTAAGGGAATTATTATTATTATTATTAGATCTCACCATTTATTAAACTGTTTATCATACCATAAACATTATCCATGCATCTCATACAAAAAAAGCATATAATAAAAGTGACATGGTTATGGCCCCTAAGAGAGTAGCATTAACTAAGCCAGCTTCACCAAGCATCTCCCATCAACATCCTCATTTGATGTCGTCTTCTTGCCTCCACATCATAATTACATTATATAGAAACCTCTTTTACATTCGAGGGGAGTTAGGTGAGAAGAGAATGTACAATCAGAATGTAGAGAGAAAGGCACAACACGCAGGTCGTATTTATTAAAAACAAAAAGGCATAAAAAGAGGACTAAGGCCATAACCATGCACCATGCATCACAAAGAACATATAAACTCATAACAATAATACATTATTATTTTCACGAGTCATAAATTGGATATAAAATATTGCGCTTTCGAAAAAACACCCTACGCAGAGGCAGCACGGGGGTCTTGCTGATCGGTCAGCGGGCGGGAGTGCCACATCCCGATATGCAGCCGGGGGTCAAGGGGAGACCGCCCCTTGCAGGGTGCGGGGCAGCGCCCCGGCCCAAAAAATTGGACCATAAACAAAAGCTGAATCTCTTGCGCCTCCCTTGAACCCATGTGCCACGCGGAACCCTAAGCCCGAACAACATGAACACTTCATATGCCGCGGGGAACCCTTGCGCCGCAGAACATCAACACTTGATGCTGTTGTCGCAAAATAAGAATAGGGTTTCCAAAACCCCTTGCGCTGCGCCTCTTGTGCAGAAACAAGGATTCCATAACCCCTGCTGCCGCATACCAAGAACAAGGTTTCCCAAACCCTTGCACCGCACATTGTGAATAAGGATTCCATAACGCTGTACGTATCACATACATACCAGAAAGCTTCACAAAAACATACATCTTAATACAAAACAGTTTTCACAGAACATATGAACATCTTTATGATTTTTGAAAACAACATCACAGATTTGCATACAACACATAAAACATAATATGTTTTCGCAAAGGGTTTCATACAGTTTTCTGAAATAACATATTAACGATCATATCTTTTGTCAAAAATAAGAACAGAAAACATGTTATCTCAGGTAAACGAAAATAGAAAACTGAATCATGGTTTCGTAAGTCTCTCTAATACCACTGTTGGGAATTTTTGCGGATACATCACGCAGCGAAAAACAGGGATTCCCACCGAGGATCCATGCGAAAAAGCCATAATCTGAGTTTTTAAATGATTCACCTCTTGAAGCGTGAATCACCAACACCGTAATAGAAACGTTGTCTCTGCGGTATCCACACGAACAGACTCACGAATGTCCAACGTCCACAAAGAGAAGCCTCACGTCTCTCACACAGTGCTAGCTGCGTAGAGAAGAGAAGAAAAAATTGTCGCTCTCTCATTCACTTTTCTGTAGGTGCAGCTAGGGTTCTAAATTGTGTATCTTATCAGCCCCCTTAGCAGTACTATTTATAATAGTGGCTGCCTTAAGTGAGTGTGAGCAAAGCAAGGAAGGTAAGTCAGTGCAACCCTAGACCATCTCGTTATGAGTCTGGCCCATATTTGAATCCGAGTACAACTTGGATCCATTGCTCCAATTTTAGTCTGCTCTATGTGTGTCACCTTGCAGGTTCTTATTACGTTGGTAGTAATATTAAAATCCCATTTTAATATTACAAGCAGTGAGCGGTATCTAGCAACACATCGCTGCTACCCAAGTAATAAGAATGTCAGTGATTTGACATAACCTTTCCGTGACCAATGTTTCCGTGTCGTTTAGTCCCTTTGTCAAGATATCTAGATTGAACACAAGGCATGGAATGCATCACCCTTGTATAGTCCAATCATTCATTTCCTGATATTCGAGTAGACTTTGTAACAACAAATGAGATCAATATCTCATATTGACTCATTTGAGCATGGCTATGCATTTCGCAGTCTTACTCAATCAGGGGGCCCGAAGATATCACTCCTATTATGTAGGAGTGACAAATCTCATCTAGGTCACTCATATCCCTCTGCATGATTCGCAGTATATCCAATAACCAACTTTATAATCACCTTGTTACAGATGACGTTTGATGGCATTAAAACACACAACTCCTCATGTAGGAATCGTAGTGATTTCAGGTCAAAGGACCACAAACACCATTGTCATTATGAGAATCGCTTATGACACTCACGTAGCGATCCATGTAGCATTCTCATGGTGGGTCAATCCAGTACATCATTACTCTAATATGTACCCATGTGAAGACTTGATATCTCATATCCATGACCCATGAGATGTGGTCATCAGTCTATACACATACTAGTCTCAATGTATTATTGTTGTCCTAATTAACAATGATACTTGACTAGGGACATTTAAGAATAGTCTTGTAACCAAAAGGATCTCACGATCAAGTCATCCACTTGATGTCCTATGGCATCAAACTTACTATTCTAAGGACTTTATTATGTTTATCAAAAAAGAACACAATAAATGAAATGCCTTATATATAAAATAGCATAATAGAATGTATGTAAATACAGAAAATGTATTGGCCTCTAGGGCATACACCAACACAAGTAACTATCAATGTCTTTGATAAGTCTTAACCAACATCAGATCTTTATGCTCCCATTAATTGCATTAAAGATAAGTCTCAAAAGGAGTTGACTGATAAGAGCTCTCCACCATTGATTAATACTGACTCTCCTATTTCCAAGACTGATGAAATAAAGAAAGGTCCTCCCATCTCTCATAATTCATTGCAAAAAGGGTTGAAATCTTCTGATAAGTTGAAACATGATTTGTCATCTTTTGATAAATTGAGACCTTTATAGCCAGATGGAATCTCGTATGCTAAGGTATATTCAGAACAACTAGGTTTAAGTCAAGTTCAAAGTGCATTGGGAGGCATTTCAAAGGTTGTTGACCAAAGATGGATGCATTATTCTGAAAAAGGAAAGAAATCATCTTACTGCTTCAAGGCACCTTGATTAGTTGGAAAGGCAACTTCGAGCTAATGACGTTAAACAAGCACTTTTTGGGAGGCAACCCAAATTTTCTTTCTTTTTCTTTACTTTTTTATTTTTTCAGTTTCTATTCGTTATTTTTTTTTGCTATTATTTTGTTATTTCTTATTTTATTAACTAACATTTTTTTGTTTTTGTTTTAAAGTTAATGTGAGTCAGTTTAAGTGCCTCCCTGAGTTCAGAGCCTTTGTAGGGGGATGTAAATAATTATCGACCACCAAAAAGAGCTTTTCTTTTCTTTTCTTTAATATTTTATTTTCACATTTGTTTTTATCTATTTTATTTTGTTATCATCATCTTATTGTGTTTTGACTCATTCTGTGCATGCTGATTTGTTGAATTGAATATCTAATGATTGCATAAATTATGAATTGATTTATTTTCTTAGGAAATCACGTGAGAATTCAGGAGTTGTGTTTATCTCTATTGTTTTAATTATGTATGAATGCATTTCCCGTCTTTATATTTGATAGACCTTGAAATATAAATACATGTCAGGCTTAGAGAAAGTTTATGGAAATGCATGTGTGTGGATTACTTGCATCTAGAAGTTGTTAGATTCTCTCTTGAGGTGAAATTCTAGACAATGCATGATCAAGGAAATGATAAAGGTCATCTTTGGACCGTTTTGAGCCTTTCAAGCTAACCTTAAAAATACTACATCCTTAGGTCCCCTTTTGTAGCCTTGTTATTGTTTAACATTTATTTCTTTTCTTTACCCACATTTTCCTTTCTCATATCCATAAAAAAGAAGAAAAATATATATTCCTCTCTTACACACCCTTTGTTGAGTGCATATCTCATATTATTTTATTATTCAAGCTTTAGTTATTTTTGTGCATAAAATATTTAAGGAGCTATAATAAAAAAGTTCACCCAATGTGTTGCAAAGAAATAAGTTTAGGGGTGGAGGTTATAAAAAAAATAAGAAAAAAAGAAAAAGAAAAAAATTAAAAGAGAAAAAAAATATTGATTCTTATGCTCTGTTTTGCACTTGTTCAATATTTTTGTGGCTTGAATTTTGAAATTTGCATGGTTTTGTAGCTCAACTTTTGTTTTCTTTATCTTACCCTTTCTTTCTTAACCCTCACACTTGGTCTTACATTACAAGCTTTAAAAGACCATTTTGATCCTTGGTTATATGCTATTCACATTAGTAGAGAGAGAGATAAAAAATAATCCTATGAATGCAGGTCTAATGTGCATTTACATTTTTATAAACCTATCCGGGCTTGTACTTTATTATGGATTTTTTAAAACAACCCTTGGTTACATGTTTTATGGATTTTTTTAGGTAATTGCATGTGGAAAAGATTGGACATTTGAAGAAGCAAGAAAAAGAGGAAATTCCATTTCGAACGTCCAGCGCTTGAGTGCTGGACACTCAACGCTTGAGCAAGAATTTCTCTTTAGTGTCTCAGTACTTGAGCACCAAGAGTGGAGTGCCCAAGCGCGCAAAGCATATACAGCCACGTTCTTTCATATTGGGCTAGCGCTTGAGTGCTATAAACCTAACGCCTGAGCGTTGAATGCGTAATTGAGCACGTTAGTGCTTTATAAAAAGGAAAGTTACACCAATTTGATCACACACTTGGACAGAACGCAGCAGTTGTCAAGATGGATCTTGTTTTTTGATGATGTAAACTCATTATTGTGTTTAGTCAATATTTCTATTTCATTATTTATGTATTTGTCTCTTTTCTTAATGCTTTTCTAAATCTAGCCAATTTGGGAATGATTTTTGGGTTGATATATGATTTGGAAAAATTTGCATGAACCTAAAACTTGTTATAAACACCACAGTTTCTGTAATCGCTAAGAATAGACATTGTGGGTTGTGTGATCTTTCTCTTAATTTCTTCATTTTTAATAATGTCTTCTCTATTTAGGGTTAGACTAAGGGATTAATTAATTCTAAATAGTGTGAAAAGGATTAATATATCAAGAGATTGAATATTGATTAATTTTGAGAATTGACCATGAATCATTAGAATAAAACTTGATTAAACCAATATTTAATTTTGCATCAGAAGAGTTCAAGTGAAGTCTAACCCCTAACACTTTCATATCATTGACTTTTATCTTTACTCAATTAATTAAATTTTGCTCTTGTTGTTTTTTCTTATTTTTCTTATTATTGTTTTTACTAACTCTCTTTTCGATAGCTTGAATAATATATATTTGGTGAATTTAATAATTGATAATATAATCCTTATGGGAACGATACTTAACTCACTCTTATTATTTTTGTGATTTGGTGCATTTGCCAATGTCACAACACCATTCAACCAGTTTTGGCAAATAGATAAATCAATGGAAGTCCAAAATCATAAAAAAAAAATTGTAACACCAAAAACATTTAAAAATTTCTCAGCTAACTTGATAGGAAAAAGTTAAAAAGTTAATGGGTCATGCTAATGTGACCAAAGCAACCCAAACCAATGATTATTATTATTTTTAATTGAAACCCATTATTAATTTTAAAGTTATACCCTTTTGATAGGGGATATGCTAGACATCCCAGATTATGGTTGCCCGAGGAGCTCAACCTTCTATAATTATATTACAAATGTTTTTAGTTTAAATAAAATAAAAATAAAAATTAATAATTAATGGGTTATTAAATTATGGGGAGATGTAGCCTTTTCCTTTTGATAAATTGAATCTAAATTGATAGGCGATTGCTCAATTATCCCAGAACATGTGGGTTTATACCAAGTTTTAATTGCCCATGGTCCAATAAAGAGTTAAAATTGATGCACCCAATTTGGATGCAAAGAGGTTTGTGGAAAAATTTCTCTAAAATCGATTATGCCACAACCACATGTCATCCTTGTGAATAGCAGTTTAGATTTTGGTTGCACACTCGATGTCGAACTTCGATAGGGTTACCCTAATTGACAAGGTTACCCAATGTACCTCCAAATTAAGTGTACGCATATGGGATGGGGGCTCATAAGTAGGAAGACAAGTGTTACTGTCAATTATGGATGAAGGGGTTATTAGCAACAACCCTATCAGAATAAGAATTATCATTACTGAACCCCAATTCAGCCCTATCTTCATTTTCACTAAAATCGCCAACTTATTCTCCATGACAAGCAATTGGAGAATAAGTATCAGCACTCAGCCTAGCATCAGATGAACTCGGTCTTGCAATATCTACTTGAACACCTCTAATGGGAGAGTCATGTTGTGGCTCTGGATCTTGTAGGTATTGTGCATCTTGATGCAGATGATAATAGCTCCAGTCGAACGACCATGTTGACTATGTTGATAAAACATTGGTAGCAGCTATATTCGTAAGCCAAGTATCTTCTTCAAGTCTTCTAATTCAACATATAGCTCAATAACTCCAAGATTAGGATATTGATAAAAAAAAACATGAAACAAGGTTTGAACATCATCATCATCATCAGCAAGTATTAAAAGTCTATACCAAACACATCTAGAGCCAATAGATATAGGATATTTATATTTAATATCCACCACCCTTTTTCTGTCTCCAACTTTAAGTTTAGAGTGAATTCTTGCCCTTAATTCCTCTAATGTGATGGTTTAACCAACCCGAAAGTGTTTTGAGTCAGCACAGTCAAATGAGATTCCTTCATCTGTATTTAAAAAGTGTCCATATAGTACAGAAAAATGGTTACCCTTCTTTCGTTACTCATTTTGCGCAATAAAGCTACGTATAACAACATAGTAATAATATTAGACTTATAGTAAGCAAAAGTGATAATATAGCAATAAGTAAACTATATAGTATAAAATATATTATAAAATAATTTAAAACAATTTAGTATAAAATATTTTAGCAATGGTATTATATAATGATAAAAAAATATTATTATATTCTCGATTTTAGTAAATTATACATTATTAGCAATGAAAAAAACTATATATTAAATAAACATTATTGGAATCACTAGAAAAAAAATATAAGTTTAAGTGAATTAAATAACTTCATGTGTAAGGCAATTCAAGCAATATTATTAAGTGAAAATGTTATTTACCTTACTGTTAAGGTGCTTCTAAGTATCATAATAATGTTTCCTAGAACAAAAATCCTCACAGATTCATTTATTATAAGACCATTCACCCAGCAAAGAAAATTATAAGGCCTAACAAATAATATCATTTGCTTCAAAGTCCATACGTGCGCTTAAAAATAGATTGTCTTTTTCATCAACCAAAAAGGTAACAGACGAAGAAGCATATAAAGACATGGTTTAGGGAATGAGAACATGGAAGACTAAGAACTGCACAATTATACCAATAGGAAGAAGAACGAGACAATAAACTCACTTGAAAATGGGACTAAGAAGATTGACAATAATACCTCTTACAAATAAGAGCAACTAGCTTGGTGAGATTATCAAAATGTAAGATCACTAAGTATGAGAAACCAACTATAACAAGGACCACAAAATACCTAAACAAGTTTGTAAGATCAATGAGTATGATTAATCAACTACAATAAGTGTAACATCCTAATAGCGGTAATTTAGTGTATTTGACATATACCTGGATAAACAGTATTAGCAATGTTACTTTTAACATAAAACAACAACCTAATCCATAACATTCATTCACATAAATAATTATGGAGAGCCAGAATAACAAAAAGCTATATATATATACATCATTAGCCTTATGAAGGCATACTGTAATACATAACTTCATACAATCTCAAAACAACATAAATAAGGATACAACATATTCTCAAAAGAAACAAAATGAACTACGCTAGTTCTTCTACTTCTTCTGCTTCCCTTTACTTTGACCTGCATTTACATGGAAACACAAACGGGATGAGAAAACATAATTTCTCAGTATAAGCATTCCAAAGCTTGAGTTTAATCATACGCAATAAGTAAACCACATTATAAATATAAGATTATGCCTGCAACAGATAAATGAGCCACCACTCAAACATTATCAGAATATACATACACTCTATGTAACATTCACATGGCAAGCTATAATCTTAACTCACATCGATACGATAATCAATGATATCAAATAACCACTCATACAATTGTAAGATATCATCAACAAGCAAGCAAGACAACAACCTATAGATGCAATGCTTTATGTGATGATGTATGATTATGATCACACAAGATCCTAACAATATGATTATGTAATGCAAATGTAGATTTTTAGTTTTTGAAAACACATGTTACTTACTAATTCCCAGGAACCACGTTCCCTTGTCTATACTGAGTAGGATAGGCATGAAAGCCCTCACACTTCCTGGTGATGTGTGGAACCGTTCCCCTCACAAAGGTAAGGATACTAGTGCCAACCTCATACACCGGTAACCCTGACCTTAATGAGCCTTCGCTCTGAGAATTTGGATCAAACACCTCATTCTCCGGCCACATGGTTGTGCACACCATCTAAGGTTACAATACATAGGAATAAAGCAAATAACAAGTTTGAAAGCTAAATATACAGGTTTTGTGTCAAAACATACACACTTATCACAAGGTTCACATCAATCAAGTGAAAATCAATACTAGTGACTCAAGGCTTTTCCCAACTTGACCCATAAGCAGTAAAATCCCATGTCATTAGTATTCTTATATCTAGCACCACACACCATCACTGCGCAAGTGATTTAAAGGCAACCTCAAGTCGCTCAAGGTTCTAGATATTACCTTATAGCATTCCACAACACTTGGATGCCCAAGGTCTCATGGAATCCTATCACAAGGTTCACTCTAACCAAGTGAATGAACTATAATTAGAAAACATGCACTCTTGACTCAACTCTATCACATAAAGGAACTAACCTATCTCTCTAGCAATCCATAATGCTTAACCTTGACAAACAAGGAAGCATATACCACTTATGCATCTCAAGCTCAACTTTAACTCTAAAGGAACTACCTATGCATATAGAAAGGCATACTATGCTAAACAACCCACACTAGTTATTTTTAGCACACCTCCTCATCACTTCCCAATTGATACCAAAAGCAACCTCATATTGATTAAGGTCCTAGGTACTTACCTATGGCATTCCACCTCTCAAAGGATGCCTAACGTTCTGCAACACTACCCTATGGCATTCCAACATGTTACCAAGTGGCTTCCAGTACTCAAGAGGGGGGTGAATTGAGTATAAAAACTTTTTCGCAAAACCTTTTTTAAAATAAAATACAAATATAAACTTGATAAATAAAAGCACAGAAGGAACAAGAAAAAGAGAATAAATAGTAAAGAGCAGCGTAAAATAAATGTGCAGTAAATTAAATTGCTTAAATTAAAGAGATTAGGGAAAAGAGAAGCAGGCACAGTATTTATCCTGGTTCGACCACTAACCCACTTGTGGTCTACGTCCAGTCCTCGAAAGTCGAGATTTTTCACTAAGTATACAAGCTTCAACAGGTGCTTGCTACCTTTACAAAATAGAGCACTTTTCACACATGGACACTATACCCTTGTGCTAAAGTCTCACTGCTTTGAGGATACCTCACCCTTATACAAACCTTTGAGGATACCTCACCTCGATACAAATAATTAGAAAATAGAGATGAAGAGAAACTCTCAAACAGAGTGTGTAATACAAGTTGAAGTGCTAATGGAGCTCTCACGTAAATATCTCAAAGTTTTTAAGCAAGAAGAGCGTAGGGAAAAGTTTTCACAAAGACAGAGTAATCGAGAAAAACATTCAGAATAATGGGTAATGGAAAACGTGACCAGGCTTGCTATTTATAGAGAAAATTAGGTTAAACAAGTACCGTTGGGTGTAATAAAAGACATTAAACGCTGATTGAAAACAAATTTAAATTTCATCTGTTTCCATTTTCGTGCTGAAGGTTCGTGTTTATTCGAATAGGCAGCAACTTATTCAATAAAGCTCAACGTGAAAAAGCTCATTTGAAAGGGTTATTCGAATAGCAACTTGGTTATTCGAATAACGTATTTAAAACGAAGTTCAGATAGAAACCTTTATTCGAATAACAGATGAGTTATCCGAATAATTCATTTAAAACGAAGTTTCTGAAAAGCTTAGTTATTCGAATAAACGAATGTTTATTCGAATAGCCACTTTGAAAACAGGTTTCTCATGAAGACATTTATTCGAATAGGCAATGTTTTATTCGAATAATTCAAGTTAAAAACTGTTTTGAAAAGGATTTTCAAAGATGCTGAGTTCAAAAACAAGTTTTAACTTTTCTTTCAAAAAACAAAGAGATATTAAATGTGAGCTCCGTACAATAGATCCTAAGTCCTAAAACTAATCAAATATAAACTTGGACTTGGTCTATTACTCATCTTCATTTAATCTTCTCGTTTGTTATCATCAAAACAAGTCTTCAATGGTAAGCATCCAAACACATTCTCCCCCTTTTTGATGATGACAAACTATTAAAGAGACTATCAAAGAGAAAAGCGTTAGTGCATATAATTGGAATTCACAAAAGGTATAAAAGCTTACTCCCCTCTTTAATTATAAGAGGTAATGTATATCAGATATGCTTGTGACTCCCCCTTTCAATTTGAATCCAATCTTATTTCAATTTTACCTGTCTTTTCTCAATTAAAGTCAAATGATCAAATAAATATTTCTCCCCCTTTTGTCATGAGCAAAAAGGAGGGGTAAGTCTCATAAACAGATAAGAATGCATAATAAGTCTCATAAACATACTCATGTCATTTAGAACAACAGGAAACTTTATTTATGCATTAATAACAGGAGAAAAATTACAAGCCAGAAAACAAATTACACAAAGTCTAAAACATAGAAAGCCTAAGAATTACAGTTCCTAAAAGTAAGCATCCGGAGGTGGTGGTGAAGACGCTGGTGCAGAGGCAGGTGAAGCAGATCGGAGGGCAGCAACCTCACGTTCAACACCTTCTATTCTATCAAACAGAATAGAGAAGGTATGTTCCATGTAAGCTCGGTTATCCCTGTAAGGTGGCCATGATCTGTTCTAGAGTGGCCGGAGCCGGAGCAAGCAGCGGCAGTACATCGGCCGAGGAGCGAGCGGGGGGCAGCAGGTCAAGCTCGTCCTCAAGCAACCTCATCCGGGTACACCCGGCCTTCATCGGTTTGGATCATCTTCATCTTTCTTAAGGTGTGAGCTCCAAACACGTTGTGGTGCGTCGGGCGATAGCTCGCTCGTCTCTAGGACACGAGGGTACTTACCCAACGGGGTAGTGACGAGGAAGCCATAAGGTAGGTCTCGATTTGTCCTTGCTCCTTGGCCCTCATCATGTGCCTCATGATGAACACAGCGATTGACCTGATGGCCATTCTTGAGAAACCACAAAGCATGAAGACATCTTCCTCGCTGAGATAGGCGTAGTTTCCACCGCGAGGAGCCAGAATGTGAGCATAGGCGTAATGCAAAAGCCTATCTTGGCTCTTCAGCATTCCACCCTTGAGACATTTATCAGAAAGGGCCAGGCCAGGCTTCAGCAGGTCTTTAACTGCTTAAAGTTTGTTGAAGTCTTCAAGAAAGGGCGTGTCATCATGTTCAACAAGGGCGCCGGAGAACTGCAGCCCGAACGGCGTCGGCCCTTGGGCCTGTGCGGTGTGATCACAACTCCGTCGATCACGAGACCTCGTGAGAAGATTCTAGCCGTCAAAAGCCGATTGCGGGAAGAACATCTTCACCAGAGTGGATAGATGTTGGCCCGGTGAGAGCAAAGTCGAAGAACTCCTTGGTTTTGCAAGAGAGAGTCGGGGAAGTCGGCCGCGGTCTCTTTGGAAGAAGGAAAGATCCGGATACTTGGGTTGAACCAAGTTGCGTTCCCAGAAATGAGAGATGAAGCGTGCACGGTACTCATCATTTGAGGAGAGCCTTCGAAGATCAAGCGGGTTGGTGCCTGGAGCATTTTTCGTGCGAGGACGTTTGCTAGGGGAGGAAGCCATGGAGGAAGATGGAGAAGAGGTGAAAAGACGCAGATGGTGAGACGGTTGAGAGGAAGAAGTGAGAAGTCGAAAAGAATAGAGAAGATGGAGGGTGAAAGACTTGGGCGCGTAGGGGGTTATTTAAAGAACCCGTGTTTATTCGAATAAGCGAGGTTTATTCGAATAAACCTTGCCGGACAACTCAACAGACGGTGCGCGTAGAAACCGGAGGGTTGAAAATGCTAAGGTTTATTCGAATAGAAGAGGATCCATTCGAATAAAATAACTTGGAAAGCCAAACGTGTTTGGTTTGGAAAGGTTTTATTTGAATAACTATGGAGTTATTCGAATGGCAGAGACCCATCAGTCAAAAGCGATAAAATGAGGTTCAGTTATTCGAATAACACTGGGTCTATTCGAATAAGCGAGAGATCAAGACCGAGCTCGATAAAGAGGGATATTTGGTTATTCGAATAAGAAGGGCTTATTCGAATAAGCAGAGGGCGAAAAAGGAAGCACCGAAAAACACGGGTTTCGGTTATTCGAATAAAGAGAAGAGCTATTCGAATAAACAGAGACGAGAAGCACACAGTGTAAAGCAAAGGAGTCGGTTTATTGAATAAACTAAGTTTTATTCGAATAAAGCCGATGTTAAACACATATATTAACGAAGCAAAGAAAGAATTTTATTCGAGTGAAGGCATGCTTATTCGAATAAAACTAACACAAATGCATACGTTTATAACATTTAAAGCATATATTCATGTGAAAACAACCAAAGAATCAAACATGCAATTTAAACATTAGATTGATCAATTATGCCCAATTCTCCTCGAATATAAAAGAATGCTTCTTTTGCTAAGGGTTTAGTGAAGATATCTCGCAAGTTGCTTAGATGTTTCAACAAACTCAAGAATGCAATCCCCTTTTTGTACATGATCTCGATAAAGTGATGTCTTATCTCTATATGCTTTGTTCTTGAATGCAAAGTATGAGATTCTTAGAGATATTTATTGCACTAGTGTTATCACATTTTATCGGGATGCGATCAAGTGAAGATCAGTAGTCTAAAAGTTGTTGCTTCATCCATAGGATTTGAGCACAACAACTCCTACTGCAACATATTCCTCATGAAGAGACAAAGCCACACTATTTTGTTTCTTACTATGCCAAGAAACTAAAGAGTTACCAAGCAAGTGGCATGTCCCACTAGTACTTTTTTCGTCCAATTTGCACCCAAGAAAATCAAAGTCGAATAACCTATTAGGCTACAAGAGGCACCCTTAGGGTACCACAAGCCCATTTGTGAAGTGCCTACTAGGTATTTCATTATACGTTTAACAGCACTTAAGTGAGATTCCTTAGGGTTTGCCTGATATCTAGCACACATGCATACACTAAACATAATATCGGGCCTACTAGCAGTAAGATAAAGGAGAGATCCAATCATACCTCTATATTTCGTTATTTCTACTGATTTACCTCCTTCATCTTTGTCCAAGTAACAAGACGTGCCCATCGGAGTGGCCATGTGTTTAGCGTTTTTCATATCGAATCTTTTGATCAACTCCTTGCAGTATTTGGTTTGACTTATGAAAGTCTCTTCGTCTGTTTGTTTGATTTGAAGTCCGAGGAAGAAGTTCAATTCTCCTATCATTGACATTTCAAATTCATTCTGCATTGACTTAGCAAAATCCTTGCAAAGGGATTCATTAGTAGCACCAAATATAATATCATCCACATAAACTTGCACAAGAAGAATGTCATGCTTTTTATTTTTAATAAAAAGGGTAGTATCGACTTTTCCTCTTGAAAAACCATTTTCCAAAAGAAACTTACTTAACCTTTCATACCAAGCTCTAGGAGCTTGCTTTAAACCATATAAAGCCTTTTTAAGTTTGAAAACATGGTTGGGCGGCGTTTATGATTTTCAAAACTTGGAGGTTGTTCAACGTATACCTCCTCTTGAATAAAACCATTTAGAAAAGCACTCTTGACATCCATTTGATATAATTTGAAATCCATGATGCAAGCATAAGCAAGCAACATCCTAATAGCTTCTAATCTAGCTACTGGTGCATAGGTTTCTTCATAATCTATCCCTTCTTCTTGATTATATCCTTTAGCAACCAATCTAGCTTTGTTCCTAGTTATTAACCCATTTTCATCAAGTTTGTTTCTAAAAACCCATTTAGTTCCAATTATGGGGTGATTATTAGGTCTAGCAACTAATTCCCAAACTTGATTTCTTTCAAACGATTTAATTCCTCATGCATAGCCAAGATCCAATGTTCATCATCAAAAGCTTCATTTAAATCCTTAGGTTCAGTTTGAGAGACAAAAGCTAAGTGATTACAAGTATTTCTAAGGGAGTTACGAGTACTAACACCTTTAGATACATCACCGATGATCTGATCAAGAGAGTGATATTTTGAAGTCCGCCATTCTTTGGGAAGTTCCAAAGCTTGCGAATCTTCGTGTCTTTGTTTATCCTCTTGCTCCTTGATTTCTTTTTCTTTGCTATCCAAGTGAGTTTCCGCTAAGACTTCTGCAACATCATCAATAGCAAGATCCTTTCTCGATCCACTTGGGTCAGTTTCATCAAAAGCAACATGAATAGATTCTTCAATGGTCATAGTTCTTTTATTATATATACGAAAAGCTTTACTATGATTTGAATAGCCAAGAAAAATACCTTCATCAGACTTAGCATCAAACTTGCCTAAATTATCTTTTCCATTGTTTAAAACAAAACATTTGCAACCAAAAACATGAAAGTGTGAGACATTAGGCTTTCTTCCCTTATACAATTCATATGGGGTTTTCTTTAAAATAGGCCTTATAAGGGCCCGGTTCATTACATAACAAGCTGTATTTACAAAGATCTGCCCAAAAGTATTTAGGAAAGAAACCTCATTAAGCATAGTTCTCGCCATTTCTTCTAAAGAACGGTTTTCCTTTCTACAACTCCGTTTTGTTGCGGAGTTCTAGGGGCGAGAGAAATTATGATTAATGCCATGTTCATCACAAGTAATTTTCAAAAACATTGTTTTCAAATTCGCCACCATGATCGCTTCTTATAGAAGAAATTTGAAAACCTTTTTCATTTTGAATAATTTTGGCAAGTCTTTTAAAAGCTAGAAATGCATCATTTTTATTTGCAAGAAATAAAGTCCATGTAAACCTAGAAAAATCATCCACAATCACTAAAGCATAGTAATTCCCACCAAAGCTCATAGTTCTAGAAGGTCCAAACAGATCCATGTGCAAAAGTTGTAAAGGTCTAGTAGTAGAAACTATATTTTTCGCTTTAAAAGAGACCTTTATTTGTTTACCCTTTTGACATGCATCACATAATTTATCTTTTATAAAATTAAGCTTGGGTAGTCCAATTACTAGCTCTTTAGAGACCACTTTTTAAGTGATCCATGTGAATGTGTGCAATTCTCCGTGCCATAACCATGAATCATCATTTTTGCTTAAAAGGCATTTAGCATCATTTGAAGATATATCATCCAGGCTAATCATATAGATGTTATTAACTCTCTGACCAATGAATTTAACATGCTTATCATTTTTATCTTCAATTATGCAACAGTTTGAATCAAATATTACCCTATTTCCTTTATCACATAATTGGCTGATACTAAGCAAGTTATGTTTCAAACCTTCAACAAGTAGCACATTTTCAATAGAGGAGTTAGGGTTCTTACCGACTTTGCCGATTCCAAGAATTTTACCCTTGTTGTTATCGCCATAAGTGACGTGTCCATGATTCTTGGGAATAAGCATTGTGAACTTTGAGTCGTCCCCAATCATGTGCTTGGAGCAAAGCGGCCATTGTCGAGATACCAATTTGAACTCCGGCTTTCAAGCACACCTACAACACAAGTTTAGGTTTTAACTTTTGGTACCCAAATTTTCTTGGGTCCTTGTGTGTCAGTTTTGGGTATGGTACCCTTGGGAACCCAAACCATTTTTGTTCCAACTTTAGTATTTATGTTTTTCCTTGCATTACATGTTGAAGCACTATGTCCTCTTCTTCCACAATAAAAACATTTAATAAAAGGACTACTTGAAACACTAGAATGCACAAAGAAATTTTTATAGAGTTTTTGTTGATTTTTCGGGTTATAACCTATCCTGGCTTTTTGAAAAACCACTATTTGTCTTCCTAATAAAATATTTAGGTTATCCCTTCCAAAAGTGAATTTAGAAAGAGTGTTTTTTAAATCCTCTATTTCTTTTTCAAGTATATGACATGAAGAACAAGATGAAGAAGTAGAAGCATGTGAGGAATGATTTGTGCAAGCATCAATGATCCCTAAAGTTTCATTTTCAATTTTTAATTCTTCTATTTCTTTATTTAAAACAAGAATTTTATTTTCTAAAGAAGAAATTGTTTTCTTAGAAGAAGAAATAATTTTCGTGAGTTTTAGAGATTCTACATGTAGTTCTTCAAAAGCATTTTGTAACTCATCATACGAGGGTAATAAAGAAGTAGTATTAGAACTTACCTCGTTTTCACTTTCTTCTTCATCTCCTTTTGCCATTAGACACAATTGAGCTTCTTCGCTATCCGAAAGTCATTGAGTCCATGTCGTTTTCATCCCACGCTATGTAGGCTTTTCTTCCTTTTCTATCCTTGAAGGGCTTCTTTTCGAATTTCTCCTTCTTCTTTTGATAAACTGGGCACTCCATTTTCATGTGTCCAAGTTTCCCACATTCATAGCAAGTTGGAGTAGATGAAGCTCCTTCGCCTTTAAAGTGTGTCTTTTTCGGAGGAAGGGAGGTCTCCTTATGCGTTCCCTTTTCCCGAGAAATTTACCAAATTTTTAACTAATAAACTAAAATTTTCTTCACTTACCTCAATGTTTTCGAGCCTTCTTCATTTTCTTCATCATCATTGTCGAATGTTGATGAAGTGGCTTTAAGAGCTATCCCCTTTTTCTTTTTATCATTCTCTTCACTTTGATTCGACCGCTCGGTTCAAGTTCGTGCTCATGAAGTTTTCCAAAGAGAGTAGCCAAAGTCATTGTAGACAAAATCCTTGATTCGATATGGTCGTTACCTTGGGTTGCCAAATCCTCGCTAAGACATCTCAACACTTTGTTAATCAAATCTTCATTAGAAAAACTTTTACCTAAAGATGCAAGATGATTAACTATGTGGGTGAACCTCTTTTTGCATTTCTGAATGCTTTCTCCTTGGTTCATTCTAAAAAGTTCATATTCGAGTTAGAGAATTTATTCTCGACCTCTTAACTTCACTAGTACCCTCATGGGTAACTTGTAAAGTATCCCACATTTCTTTAGCGCTTTACAATTTGAAATTCTAAAAACTCATCATAACCCAAAGCAAGTAGTAATAATATTTTTGGCTTTTAAATTAAATTGAACTTTTCGTTTGTCTTCATCGGACCATTTATTTCGAGGTGTTTCGGTCCTTACACCATCGATGTCATGTGTGGGTATAAAAGCGCCGTTTTCAACAAACATCCCAAACATCTAGATCAATAGCTTCGATGAAGATTTTCATTCTTTCCTTCCAATATGCGTAACCATCCCCATTGAAAAAGGGTGGTCGGTTTATGGAGGATCCTTCCGAAAAACCATTTGAAGAAGCCATATACTCTTGAATTTGTTAAGCTCTTTATACAAGAGTCTAGCTCGATACCACTTGTTACCAAGTGGCTTCCAAGTACTCAAGAGGGGGTGAATTGAGTATAAAAACTTTTTCGCAAAACCCTTTTTAAAATAAAATATAAATATAAACTTGATAAATAAAAGCACGAAGGAACAAGAAAAAAGAGAATAAACAAGAAAAAGTAAAAAAACGTAAAATAAATGTGCGAGTAAATTAAATTGCTTAAATTAAAGAGATTAGGAAAAAGAGAAGCGAGGAAGTATTTATCCCTGGTTCGACCACTAACCCACTTGTGGTCTACGTCCAGTCCTCGAAAGTCGAGATTTTTCACTAAGTATACAAACTTCAACAGGTGCTTGCTACCTTTACAAAATAGAGCACTTTTCACACACAGGGACACTATACCCTTGTGCTAAAGTCTCAGCCTGCAGGGATACCTCACCCTTATACAAACCTTTGAGGGATACCTCACCCTCGATACAAATAATCAGAAAATAGAAATGAAGAGAAACTCTCAAACAGAGTGTGTAATACAAGTTGAAGTGCTAATGGAGCTCTCACAGAAATATTTCAAAGTTTTTAAGCAAGAAGAGCGTAGGGAAAAGTTTTCACAAAGACAGAGTAATCAGAAAAATATTCAGAATAATGGGTAATGGAAAACGTGACCCAGGCTTGCTATTTATAGAGAAAATTAGGTTAAACAGCCGTTGGGTGTAATAAAAGACATTAAACGTTGATTGAAAACAAATTTAAATTCTGTCTGTTTCCATTTTCGTAAACTGAAGGTTCGTGTTTATTCGAATAGGCAGCAGCTTATTCGAATAAAGCTCAACGTGAAAAAGCTCATCTGAAAGGGTTATTCGAATAGCAACTTGGTTATTTGAATAACGCATTTAAAACGAAGTTCAGATAGAAACCTTTATTCGAATAACAGATGAGTTATCCGAATAATTCATTTAAAATGAAGTTTCTGAAAAGCTTAGTTATTTGAATAAACGAATGTTTATTCGAATAGCCACTTTGAAAACAGGTTTCTCATGAAGACATTTATTCGAATAGGCAATGTTTTATTCAAATAATTCAAGTTAAAAAACTTTTTTGAAAAGGATTTTCAAAGATGTTGAGTTCAAAAACAAGTTTTAACTTTTCTTTCAAAAAACAAAGAGATATTAAATGTGAGCTCCGTACAATAGATCCTAAGTCCTAAAACTAATCAAATATAAACTTGGACTTGGTCTATTACTCATCTTCATTTAATCTTCTCGTTTGTTATCATCAAAACAAGTCTTCAATGGTAAGCATCCAAACACACAACACACTATGGATGCCTAAGGTTTCACCAACCAAAAAAGGAGATGGAAATCTAGCAAACTTACAAACCATGCTAACCTTTATCTCACAAGGGGCAAGATTATGTTCCTAGAACTTCCCATAACTCAACCTTAGCAAAAAAAGGAGTAATTGTCCCACACATGGCTCTTAGTTCAACTTCACTCATGAAGGAACATTCTAGACACCTAGACAATTGCGATTGGCTCCTCCATCTCATGGAGGAACCAACACCTTTTTATCACAAGATCCTAGTCCAACATTAACCAAAAATAGAGCAAAACATGGCTCACCAACCATTCAAGCTCAATCTCAACCTTTGAGGAAGTAACTAGGGTCCTCTAAGGCTCCCATCCTTGTAAAATGCCAAAACATCATGCATTTCCTAACCAAAAATGTATCTTGGGCAAGTTTTTGTTTTATTCATGGAGTTTTGACCTTTGCACAATAAAATGAGCATAAATTGAGCTACAAAGGTTAAAACGAAGTCATTCTAGTGGCATTGAAAAGCTAAGAAAAAGATTTACAACTTTTATGAAGATCACAAGAGTTGATTCTCATTTCAGAAGGAACCATCCCCCCCTCTCATGGAAAATCTCATGGGGTAGTGTATTCTGAAGAGAATAAATGATCGTTTTTCTCGAGAGTTCCACACCCCCCTCTCCCATGGAAAATTCCACGGTGCCGTGGAATCTGGAAACCAAGTGACCAAAAACAAGGTATTCCTTATTTTTCACTAAACCAAAACTAACTTTCAACTAATCTAAAAGGTTCCAATCATAAACATGATCTTTACACATTTCTAATCATCAAATACATCACATGTATGATTTCTAACCATCTAAGCATGATTTACCAAACCAAAACCCTAACTCTTCTATCTATTTCACCACTTTCAACCTAAGTAATCCATGGATTCAACAAGGATTAAAACCATAAATCATGCATAGATTAACTCAAAAATAACCTTATTTCAAGATTCCTAAGAGTTCCTTCACTCAAACTCAAGGAAACTCATCCCAATACCAAATCCTATTCTAAGCCCACATGACACATACATAGAGGAAAGAAGAAGAAAATGGAGGAAAGAGGTGAAAAACACCCTTACCTCTTGAAGATGAAGATCACACTTGGCCTTTCCTTTCCATTTTCTTTTCCCCTCTTCCTTCTCCTTTTATTTCTCTGCTCTGCTTTGTTTCTTTCTGCAGAAAACCCATGAGAGAGAGGATAGAAAAGTAAGAGAAAATCTCACTTTAAAGATACACATTAAGGGAAGTTTGATCTTTTACTAAAACTTCACATTTGTTAAGAACACTTAGATTTCACCAAATCAAGTTTCTTAACTTCCAACAAGTTTAAAATAAATCCTAAGATTCATAAAAAATATTGTTTCACCATTATCTTACTTTTCCATATATGCGACTAGTCATTTCGGCATTAAAACACACTCACAGTATACTTAAAAATACCAAATGACCTTAGTTAACTCTCAAAAATTAACTATATCGTATTTCACACATTTGTGACTTAAAAATAAGTTCTCTATATTTATTTCCATTAGCTAAGCCATTTATGCTAATATTCGAGTCATTTTAAGCCACTTTTCACCTTTTGTGCTGCAGCAAAGTGCCTAAACTAGCTTATATTGTCACAAAACTTTACAAGCATACTAAGCTAGTATTATGTTACCTCTGTAACTATATACAAGCCTAACATGTTATTGAGGATGTTACATTCTCCCCTCCTTTTTAAGAATTTTGTCCTAAAAATCAGCTTACCTCATATAAGCAACGCTGGGTAGCCATGCGTTATATGGGACTCCAACTCCCAATTAGCTCCTTCAGTGCCAGCTTCACCCTATAGCATCTTATGGCGAAAGGCACTAGGACATATATTCTGCTATGTATTTTTCATTCTAGGCCACCAGAACATTATCTGAAAATCTTGGTACATTTTAGTAGCCCCTAGATGGATGGTATAGCTATCCTTGTGAACTTCCTCCAGAATCTCTTCCTTGATTTTTGACTCTCATGAAACACAAAGTTTAGCTTTAAACTTTGTCATTCCCTCATGCCTTAACAAAATCCTATTGGGTTCCCTAAAAGATCTGCTCACTACTGTCCCTTAGAGTTTCATCCCCCCTTTGAACTTCTAAAATCTGAGTCCTTAAGTCTTTTACTATGTCCACCTTGCTCACTAAGAGACTATATGGCATCATAGTCACCGCGAGACTCAAATCCCTGAAACTTTCAAGAAATTCACTCCCTTGGACCTATCATTTGGGACACCTGTAGGAATTTCCTACTTAGTGTTTCAGCCACTATATTGGCCTTACCCAGATGATACTATGACTCAAGGTTATAAGCCTTGAAGAAATCCATCCATCTTTCTTGCCTAATGTTCGGCTTCCTCAAACTAACAAGTATCTCAAACTATTATGATTGTTCAACACCTCAAATAAGACTCTTTATAAATAATGTCTCCAAATCTGTAAGGCAAGCACCATGGCGACTAATTCCAGATCATACATAGGGTAGTTCTCTCAATATAGGTTTAACTGCCTCAATGCATAGGCATCTACTCACCTTTGTTTCATCAGAACACACCCTAGTCCAATCTTTGAAGCATCACTGACTACCTCAAGTTCTCATGGGGATCTGGAATTACCAACTCTGACGTAGTAGTCAACCTCTTCTCTAGTTTTTGGAAACTATACTCATGAACTAGAGTCCACTATAAAGTACTACTCTTCTTAGCTAATCTAGTTAGGGTAGCACCAACTGAGAAAGTTTACTAATACTCTATGCCCTTGGTCACAATGGTTGTTCTTCCCATTGTACCACTACTTAAACTTTGCTAAGGTTCTCTGCAACTCCCCCACTTGAGAAATTACATACCCTTAAACTATACCACTTGTAACCAACACTGACTTTTGGCTAACTTGGCACGCAACCACATTTCTCTAAAAGTTTCAAAAACTACAATAACATACTGACTATGTTCTTTTATAATCCTAGAAAATTTTTAGAGACATTCTCTTCCTAACTTGATTCTATGACAAATAGATCTTAGATAATCTCATGAGAAAATCCAAAGATTCTCTTAACTAATCTATCTTATCACCTATTCCTAGACAAAGACATTTATTCTTATTCTTGATAGTTTCTTTGTTCAACTGCTTATAATCTCAACACTGTCTCACACTTCCAACTAAACAAGAATATGATATCATTTTTCTATAAAACAACCAAATCATACCAACAAAGGTAGACAAACTAGATTCACAAGGTAAACCGACATGATTCACAAGGTAAATCTATACTCTACCCGTACAAAACCTATAAGAATATCCTGATGAATTTCCAACCAATAACACACACAAAAGGATACCTTACATGGGATCAGAAGATTGAGCCTCCTCTGTCCTGACTAGAGTATATGCCCTTCTTGGAGCTTACGACCTAGGGTTGGGCATACTCCCTGCCTCTACAGACACTTCCTAGTAGAATGCCCAGGTTGACCACACACAAAGCATACCACACAAGGTTTATCACCATGTGACCATCCACAAACAAGGCATTCAGGCTCTAAGGCCTCCACATAATCTCGCTCATCTTCATCGTCGTCATCGTCTTATGAAGAACTGTATGTAGAAACACTTTCTTCACACTCACCTTGTGGATGACTGGGTGTAGAAATGCTTTTCGTATACTTATCATCCACCTACTTCCCCTTCTAAAGGTCTTGTGATCTTCGCTCCTCTTAAGACTTACTATCACGGCCCTCAACAATTCTGCACTCATTCACCAAACTTGCGAAGTTCCAGATCTCAAAATGTTGGATCACCTTCTAGATGCCCTTCCTCAATTTAAAACACTTCCAACTCTCGTTTGGGTTAAAATTGATGCAGATGAAAAATCAGACTGCCCATTGAACTTGGCCACATACTAACCAATAGACATCTCTCCTTGCTCCAACCTCAGGAATTCCATTTCCTTTGCATTTCACAAACTTTGTATAAGATACTTCTCCAGGAATGAACCCTTGAAGATCCCCCACATAACACGAGTTCCCAATGCATTGAATACTCTTTTGGCATCAGTCTACCAATCCTCTATCAACATGTAGGTAGCAAACAAAACTCTCTGTTCTTTTGAGCACACCATGACTGCGAAGATCTTCTCTATCTCCTTAAGCCATCCCACTACCTTAATTGGGTCATACTCTTCCTTAAAAGGATGAAGGGTTGGCCTTCCAAAACTCTGAGAGATCTTGGAATTTATGGTTCTTCCCCACGAGTACCTCTTGTACTAGTTGCACTAGCTGAACTAGTGGTGTTGTAGATTATTGAGGTAGAATCATTTCTATCCTCTCAAGTATCCATGTAGTCACAGTTATTTGCTCTCTCATAGCCTCAGCAGTAGCAGTTGTCTGCTCCTACACAGCATCAAAGATAGTGGTTGCCTGTTCCCTCAGTGCGTCAGCCATTGCCATGAAGACTCCCACCCTGACCGATCCTTCATTAACTAGGTTCCTATCCCTGCGGGTTCGCCTCGGATATGCCATAGTTTCCCATACACATAGAACAATACATATTGAGCTGATCAGTCTTAATATCATGTAACTATGTGACAGTAGCTAAAAATAGTCATACGAAAGGCAAGTCATGCAATTTTATCAAACATCTTTTACTAGAGACAAAGAAATACACAACACACACAAAGAAACTCCTAAACATGCCTAAGCTTAGTCAGTCCATACCCTGGCTCAACAGAATAAACTATTCCAATACCATAATGTAACATCATGATACCGGTAACCTAGTATATCTGACAAATACCTGGATAAACAGTATTAGCAATGCTACTTCTAACATAAAATAACAACCTAATCCATAACATTTATTCACATAAATAATTATGGAGAGCCAGAACAACAAAAAGCTATATATAAACATCATTAGCCTCATGAAGGTATACTATAATACATAACTTCATATAATCTCAAAACAACATAAAATAAAGATACAACATATTCTCAAAAGAAATAAAATAAATTACGCTAGTTCTTTTGCTTCTTCTGCTTCCCATTGCCTTGACCTGGATTTACATGGAAACACAAACGGGGTGAGAAAATACAATTTCTCAGTATAAGCGTTTGTAATGAGTAAACTACATTATAAATATAAGATTATACTTGCAACAGATAAATGAGCCACTGCTCAACATTATCAGAATATACATACACTCTATGTAACATTCACATGGCAAGCTATAATCCTAACTCAATCTATACGATAATCAATGATATCAAATAACCACTCATACTATTGTAAGATGTCATCAACAAGCAAGTAAGACAACAGCCCACAGATACAATGCTTTATGTGCTAATGTATGATTATGCTCACACAAGGTCCCAATAATATGATTATGCAATACAAATATAGGATTTTAGTTTTTAAAAACACATGTTACTTACTCATTCCTAGGAACCGCGTTCCCTTGTATATACTGAGTAGGATAGGCATGAAAGCCCTCACACTACCTGGTGATGTGTGGACTCGTTCCTCTCACAAAGGTAAGGGTACTACTACTAACCCTATACACCAGTAACCCTGACCTCAATAAGCCTCTGCTCTGAGAATTTGGATCAAATACCTCATTCTCTGGCCATATGGTTGTGCACACCATCTAAGGTTACAATACATAGAAATAAAGCAAATAACAAGTTTGAAAACTAAATATACAGGTTTTGTGTCAAAGCATACACACTTATCACAAGGTTCACATCAACCAAGTGAAAAGCAATACTAGAGACTCAATGCTTTTCCCAACTTAACCCATAAGCAGCAAAATTCCATGTGACTAACATTCTTATATCTAGCACCTCACACCATCACTTCACAAGTGATTTCAAGGCAACCTAAGATTCTAGATATTACCTTATAGCATTCCACAACACTTGGATGCCCAAGGTCTCACTGAATCCTATCACAAGGTTCACTCTAACTAAGTGAAGGAACTATAACTAAAAACATATACTCTTGGCTCAACTCTATCACATAAAGGAACCAACTCATGTCTCTAGCAATCCACAATGCTTAACCTTGACAAACAAGGAAGTATACACCACTTATGCATCTCAAGCTCAATTTTAACTCTAAAGGAATTACCTATGCATATAGGAAGGCATACTATGCCAAACAACCCACACTAGTTATTTTTTGCACACCTCCTCATCACTTTCCAATTGATACTGAAAGCAATCTCATGTTAATTAAGGTCCTATGGACTCACCTATGGCATTCCACCTCTCAAAGGATGCCTAAGGTTCCACAACACTACCCTATGGAATTCCACTACACTATAGATGCCTAAGGTTTCATAACACTACCCTATGGCATTCCAACACACTATGGATGCCTAATGTTTCACAACACTACCCTATGGTATTCCAACACACTATGGATGCCTAAGGTTTCACCAACCAAAAAGAGAGATGGAAATCTAGCAAACTTACAAATCATGCTAAACCTTGTCTTTCAAAGGGCAAGATCATGTTCCTAGAATTTCTCATAACTCAACCTTAGCAAATCAAGGAGTAATTGTCCCACACATGGCTCTTAGTTCAACTTCACTCATGAAGGAACATTCTAGACACCTAGATAATTGTAATTGGCTCACTCCATCTCATGGAGGAACCAACATCCTTTTATCATAAGATCCTAGTCTAACCTTAACCAAAAAAAATGCAAAACATGACTCACCAACCATTCAAACTTAATCTCAACCTTTGAAGAAGTAACTAGGGTCCTCTAAGGTTTTCATCCTTGTAAAATGTCAAAACATCATGCATTTCCTAACCAAAAATGCATCATGGGCAAGTTTTTGTTTTATTCACAGAGTTTTAACCTTTGCACCATAAAATGAGCATAAATTGAGCTATGGAGCTCTAAACTAGGTGATTCTGGTGTCATTGGAAAGTTTAGAAAAAGAGCTACAACTTTCATGAAGACCACAAGAGTTGATTCTCAGTCCAGAAGGAACCACGCCCCCCAGTGGAAAATCCCACGTGGTCGTATATTCTGAAGAGAACAAATGGTCATTTTTCTCAAGAGTTTCCACGCCCCCCCATGGAAAATTCCACGGGGCCGTGGAATCTAAAAATGGAGCAACTAGAAACAAGTTCTTCCTTATTTTTCACTCAACCAAAACTAACTTTCAACCAATCCAAAAGGTTTCCAATCATAAACATGATCCTTACACATTCCTAAACATCAAATACATCACATGTATGATTTCTAACCATCTAAGCATGATTTACTAAACCAAAACCCTAACTCTCCTATCCATTTCACCACTTTCAACCTAAGTAATCCATGGATTCAACAAGAATTTAAACCATAAATCATGCATAGATTAACTCAAAAAAATTCCTATTTCAAGATTCCTAAGAGTTCCTTCACTCAAAATCAAGGAAACTCATCCCAATACCAAATCCTATTCTAAGCCCACATGACACATACATAGAGGAAAGAAGAAGAAAATGGAGAAAAAAGATGAAGAACACCCCTACCTCTTGAAGATGAAGATCACACTTGGCCTTTCCTTCCCCTTTTCTTTTCCCCTCTTCCTTCTCCTTTTCTTTCTCTACTCTTCTTCATTTCCTTTTGCAGAAAACACATGAGAGAGAGGAGAGAAAAGTGAGAGAAAATGTCACTTTAAAGATACACATTAAGAGCAGTTTGGTCTTTTGCTAAAACTTCACATCAGTTAAGAACACTTAGATTTTACCAAATCACATTTTCTAACTTCCAACAAGTTTAAAATAAATCCTAAGATTCATCAAAAATATTGTTTCACCATTATCTTACTCTCAAAAATTAACCATATCACATTCCACACATTTGTGACTTAGAAATAAATTCTCCATATTTACTTCCATTAGTTAAGCCATTTATGCTAATATCTTAGTCATTTTAAGCTACTTTTCACCTTTTGTGCTGCAGCAAAGTGCCTAAACTAACTCAGATTGTCACAAAACTTTACAAGCATGCTAAGCTAGTATTATGTTACCTCTGTAACTATATATAAGCCTAACATGTTATTGAGGATGTTACAATAAGTACCACAAAATAACAAAAAAAGAGTTTATAAGATCACTGAGTATGAGAAACCAACTGCATCAGGGACCACAAAATACTAGAATGAGTTTGTTTGCATTCAGTTGGTTGTTGAAGTATTAAATAGAGAAAATTATTACATTCAAACATAATTACTTTCAAATAATACTATGCTATTGAAAGGAATCCTGTATTTCTAAAGGATTCCTGCATTTCTGCAGTGCTACATTTCTGCCCCACATGAGATTCATTCCACTTTCGTTGACGAGAAGAAGACAAAAAAAATGACAATTGAGAAGTAGATTTGGTCACCTATTTTTTTTTTTAATAACAAGTAGGAAGTCAGTTTGGCTCAAACTGACTTCTCACTTTTTAAAAAAAAAAAGAAGAAAGAAATATGTGGGAAGTCGGTTTGAGCCAAACCAATTTCCCACCAGTTTTTTTAATATAAAAAAAACATTGGATAACTAAATAGAGTCCATGCATAGTTTCATCGCAGTAGTAAGGACGATGCTTGTGACCATACGTGATTCATGCATAATGAATTTCGTGATCATGAGACAAATCCCTAACCCTATATAAGGAGGAAATCCTCCTTCCAGAGTTCACACTTCACAATTCATACTTCAAACCGCTCTCTATCTTATTCTTAAGCATTGTACTCACTTTTTCTTTGAAAATATCCAAGCTTTCTATATTAATCTTCATAGAGTCTTCAACATTGCTAATATTACAAGACACTTGTGGATCCTCTTTCCTTAATCATAATGTAACTATATTTTTATTTTTTATATAATTATATTAACTATTTTCATCTTCCATGTGGCGAATGCACAATTACCATGGAAGATGTTGTGGTCCAACTAAGACTTCCTGTGAATGAAAGACCAATAATAGGTCCTATTTACTTTGATTGGAACGAGATGTGTGATGATTTGTTAGGCATGGTTCCACTTGCAAATCAAATGACAGGTTCAACTGTTAAATTATTGTGATTAAAAACAACATTTAAAAGTCTTCCAAATGCAAGTCCATAGCAAGTAGAGCACTTTTGAAGGGTGTGTATTTTATAGTTTATAGGAGGAATATTAATTTCTGATAAATCAAGCAATTAGGTTCATCTAATGTATTTGGACTTATTGTGAGATTTTGAGCGCAGTGGACAATATAGTTAGGGTTCAACATGTTTAGCTACATTGTACCTAGAGTTATGCCATGCTTTAGATTGTAGTGCTTCTTGTACAGGTGGTTGCCTATGGCTTCTACAATCTTGGGCGTGGTATCGACTACCTTTCATTTCTCCATGAGTGAATCGTCAACTATAGTATACCCACTTGCAAAGAGGTAAATTAGTTATTATATTTATAATTGCATTGCATGTAATTATTTATTTTTAATTATTCTAAACATATTTCGATTGTTGCAGATGGACTGGTAATCTGGTATACCTCAACACTACCCACGGAGACCTAAGAGGATATAGAGTACAACTAGATCGAATGGTAATTGATGGGATAATAGTTGTGATGGCTACGTTGTCTATTTGATTACACATAGTTTTTCATGTATTCTAAATTTTATATATATATATATATGTGTGTGTGTATGTGTGTGTGTGTGTGTGTGTGTGTGTGTGTGTGTGTGTATCAGGTGAGAGGAGTGTCTATTATGAGAGGTGAGAGGAGTGAATCTTGACCATTAGATTTTACATGAATGGTCAAGATTAGAACATAAATGCATATGACTTTTTTAAGTGGTCACATGACCTTTAAGTAACTTTTAATCTTAACCATTCATGTATAGTTGTATGGTCAATATTTACTCCTCTCAATCTCTCACAATAAAAACTTCTATCACTAGATATGTCCCTTATATATATATATATATATATATATATATATATATATATATATATATATATATATATATATATATATTGCAATTTATATGGATGCCATACACTGAGACAAATATTCAAGCTTAGCACCTGCAGATACCTTCTGAGATGCAACTAGGTGGAATGCATGCACCGTCTTAATATACTTTTCAATTATCGAGTGGCATCAAATAGATAGGGTCAAGTGGCAATTTGGGTTGCAACAAGGTATTTCACAAGACCCGGTTATTCTTTAGGACAAGCACAAAGTGGATATGCGAGGTAATAATGACGCTAACTAGTCTAAAAAGAACACAAAATGGCTGCCATATGCCAGGTAATATGTAGCATATGTGAGGTAATAAGAAATAAAAAAAGAAATATTAATGTCTTTTGTGTATATGTGTGTGTGTCAATATATATATATATATATATATATATATATATATATATATATATATATATATATATATATATGGGACATATCTAGTGAGAGGAGTTTTTATTGTGAGAGGGTGAGAGGAGTAAATCTTGACCATACAATCATACATGGATAGTCAAGATTAAAAGTTACTTAAAGGTCATGTGACCACTTAAAAAAGTCACATGTATTTATGTTCTAATCTTGACCATTCATGTAAAATCTAATGGTCAAGATTCACTCCTCTCACCTCTCATAATAGACACTTATATATATATATATATATATATATCTTATATATATATATATATATATTCTTCATATTTGTTCTGGATCGTGGGCCGGTATCCTATCCAGAAGGATCAACCCAGCGCACGCTCCGCCGGATTCTTCCATTAATACCCCAGAAAAGTCTGTAAGACCTCGGAATACAGAACTATGATGAGGATCAGGGAGTCAACACAGACTTTTGTAACTACTGATTTGGATCTCTCTGATTCTATAACCTCTCCTCTCAATAAATGACTGTAACGTCCACATGTCAATAATACCTGCATTGAATGCCATGACTCCAATCATGCTCCATAAAGACCAGGCTAAGTAAACCTAAGAGAGGTAACGGTTATTCAATTTATGGATACATTAGCACACAGCCTGACTTGAGCGTCGGAGTCCTTTTTACAGGTACCATCCTCGCCGGATCATTACGTTTTAGCACAGCCACAGAAAGGAGGAAACTACCATAACATATCTTCTACAGGTATCCTTCTGAATCCATTCAGAATATTTGGCGCCGTCTATGGGAAAGTGGTAAACTACTATTCCCATCATCACGGTGAGTACAAGACAAAACCAACGGAGAGGAAGTGCTGTGCATGCTGCCCCTGCCCACGGACAGGGCCTAGTGGCTCAACGCGACCCTCCTTCCGTTGCACCACTAGAAACCTCCGCTATAAGGAGCAGGCCTGTTCTGGTAGATACGCTTAACGAGGGACACGAAACTTCAGCATCAGATGAAAGCCTAGTCCCTTCGCGAAGGGTCTCTGTCCAGGATAGACTTATCTTCCCCCCAACCGGAGAGAATAATGCAAATCAATGTGTAAGGATCCCAAGGCATGCCCGCTTGGGAATCCCGAATGTGGATGCTGACCACTCGCATTATGAGGATAACTCGCAATCCGGAATGGCGAGGAATGAGCTTCGAGAATTACTGCGCCAACAAACTGCACTGATTGACGACCAACGGCGTCAACTGGAGGAACAACGCCATCATTTGGACAATTTTGAAAGGTTTGCGCAGGCAGACAATGAGGGTGGAGAGTGGATCACAGTTCAAAGGGAAGCTCATCATGTCGGTGCTGGGATCATAGAAAATAATGACCCGGCCCCCGGCCGCCAGCAGTAATTTTTTGACGCCTTAATGGCGTACAGGGTCCCGAGGAACTTCAAGCCCCTAAGCAACTTGGAGCCTTACAACGGGACCACGGATCCGCAAGAGCACTTGGATGCCTATACTCAGTCCATGCAGCTTTACGAGTACACCCCGGAATTGTTATGTCGCGCTTTCCCGCTCTTCCTGAAGAAGGATGCTCTTCGCTGGTTCGTTATCTTACGAATGAAAATTACAGGATGGGGGAACCTCACGCAATATTTTTTGTTACATTATACTACTGCCAAGGAATGACCGAAGTCGATTGATACTTTCTCTAGAATTCACCAAAAAAGTGATGAATCCCTACGCGAATACATCAAGAGGTTCAGTCATGCTTGTGTGGGTATAGAAAGCCTTGATGACAGGATAGCCCTCCATTATGCCAGAAATGGCCTACGGACTGATTCAGACTTTTTTCGGTCACTAGCTAAAAAGAAGCCAGCCAGTTTAGATAAGTTCCACTTGCGGTTAGACAAGTATGTCGAACTGGAAGAAATTATCAGAGCCAAAGAGAACCTAGAGAAAAGTGAACCAGTTTAGAAAAAAAAATCAAAATTCTAACCAGCCCTGGGATTCCTCCAAGAGTGAGCGGTATAGGCCCAAATTTTCTGAGTATACTCTTTTGAACACCCCTCGAGAGACAATCTTGAAGGCAGTCCTTCAAACCGAGTTCTAGGATATCAAAAGGCCACCACCTGTTAAAAAACAATCCCAGAAGGATCATTCAAAGCATTGCAGGTGGCACAACAGTTACGGCCATGAAACTGAAGATTGTTATTAGCTCCAAGATGTCGTCGAGTCCCTGATCAAAGAGGGACATTTGCAGAAGTACATTAGTGGTTTTCATGGTAATCAAGACCACGGAAGGAGAAGGGATCAGAGACGAACTAGCAGTCCACAGCGGAGTCCAAACCAGCATCGGCAAAGAACCAAGAGTCCGGTCGGAAGAATCCGAAGTCCCACCAGAAGATCCCAAACCTCGACACATCGAGATCAGGAGGACAGACAAGGACAGAACCGGGATGCTCAAGGAAGTGGATACTGAAAAGATAGACTAATTTATACCATCGCTGGAGGGTTCACTGGAGGGCGAATGTCAAATAATTCCTGGAAGAAAGCACTTCAAACAGTGGTCTTAAGCGTGTCAAGTTCCTCACGAAGACCACCTGTCCAAGACAATGATGCACCACTCATTTCCTTCTCCAAAAAGGATTATGGTGATATTATCCGAGATAATGACGACCCACTAGTAATTTCCAGAATAATATCTAACACTGAAGTCTGTCGAATCTTTGTGGACCAAGAGAGTTCGGCAGATATTATGTTCATGGACACCTTTGAAAGGCTGGAGTTCCCTTTGTCTGCATTGACACCATACGAAGGTGCGCTTACTGGTTTCTCCGGAGAGAAGGTCACCCCGGTGGGATATTTCGAAACTTTCTAACCTTAGGTGACGACAGTACGTACTTAACCGTGAAGGTGAGATTCTTGGTTGTGAATTGTCCCTCGGCCTACAACATCATTTTGGGGCGTCCTACATTAAATGGCATTGCCGCTGTAGTCTCCACCGCCCACCAGGCCATGAAATTCCTTAACCGGGATAATAAAGTGGTCACGATCAAGGGCGATCAGATTGCAACCCGCAAATGTTACAACGAAAGTTCGAAAGTCAGTAGGACATCCCAGAAAATGAAGGCGCGCATACCTATCACAACCCACCACCAAGTCAATATTTTAATGACCGAATTGGATGCACATGAGGAAATCTGAGACACTAGACCCCAGCCCAATGGAGACTTGATTCCGTTACAGCTTGGTGATAAACCTAATCAAACCACTAAGATTGGGGCAAACCTTGACGAACAGGAAAAAGCTCAGTTGGTAAAACTTTTACAAGAGAATAAGGATCTTTTCGCCTAGACATCTGCTAATGTGCCTGGAATTGACCCCGCTTTCATCTGCCATCGTTTATCTATTAAACGAGATGTAAAACTAGTCTCCCAAAAGAAAAGGAAGGTCAGCCCAGAAAGGCAGCAGGTTATTAAGGAGCAAGTAAAAGAGCTTCTAAATGCCGGATTCATCAAGGAGATCTTGTATACCACCTAGCTCTTGAATATTATCTTAGTTTAAAAATCTAACGGTAAGTGGAGGATGTGTGTGGACTATACCGATTTAAACAAGGCATGCCCTAAAGATCCATAGTTCCTCAAGTTTTTACCTACTGTCTTTCATGGATGCTTACTCCGGGTACAATCAGATTCCGATGTACTCCAGGGATGAAGATAAAACCGCATTCATCACTGAAAATGTAAGTTACTGCTACAAAGTAATGCCTTTTGGGTTGAAAAATGCTAAAGCCACGTACCAGAGAATGATGAACAGGGTCTTCGAAGATCAGATAAGAAGAATGCTAGAGGTCTACATCGATGATATGATAGTTAAGATCCCGTCGTCAGGATCTCACACCTCAGATCTAGAAGAAGTGTTTATACAGCTTAGGAAGCATAATATGAGGCTCAACCCAGAAAAGTGTGCATTCAGGGTCTAGGCTGGAAAGTTTCTAGGGTTTATGCTGACACACCGGGGGATCGAGGCAAACCCCGACAAGTGTAAAACTGTTCTTGACATGCACAGTCCTTAAAGTGTGAAAGAAGTACAATAGTTAAATGGATGGATCGCGGCTCTTACTCATTTCCTAGCTAGAGCTGCTCACAAATCCCTCCTACTTTTTAAATTATTGAAAAAGGGGACCGGATTTGAGTAGACTCAGGAGTGTGAGGACGCGTTCATCTCTTTAAAAAATGCCTTGTCATCCCCTCCAATCCTCACAAAACCTAAGCCAAGAGAAACACTATATATATACCTCTCCGTTCACGAGGAAGCCGTTAGTTCAGTACTTGTCAGAGAGACCGGGAACGTCCAGAAGCCGGTTTATTTTGTGAGAAAAGTATTGCAAGGCCCCGAACTCTGGTATCAAAAGATCGAGAAGGTTGCATTCGCACTTGTCGTCACAGCCAGAAGACTAAAACAGTACTTCCAATGCCATCCGGTATTGATAAGGACAGATCAGCCTATCCGACAGATATTACACAAACTGGACTTAGCCGGAAGGATGATTGCCTGGTCCATTGAGCTTTCCGAGTTCGGGATCACCTACGAACCCAGAGTTGCAATCAAGGCGTAAGCACTCTCAGACTTTCTAGCTGAATTAACCTCAGAAACTAACAGAACCAAGGAAACAAAATGGACCGTGTTTGTTGATGGGTCCTCAAACCCAAGAGGAAGTGGCATCGGGATAATATTAGAAAACCCCGAAGAAGTTACCATAGAAAATTCCCTCAGGTTTGAATTTCCCACCTCGAACAATCAGGCTGCATATGAAGCATGCATTGCTAGACTAACAATGGCTAGGGACTTGGGGGCCACCAAACTTAAACTTTGTAGTGACTCCTAACTCGTGACTTCCTAGATCCGAGGTGATTATCAAGCCAAAGAGCCACTCCTACAGAGATATTTGCTGAAAGTAAAATAACTTCTCTCAAGTTTTCAGTCGGTAAAGCTAGAGCACATCCCAAGGGAGCAGAATTCTAGGACCGATCTCTTGTCCAAACTGGCCAGCACTAAGAGCCCGGGCAATAACAGCTCAGTAATCCAGGAGATCATCCAACAACCCTCAATCTTCAACATAATAATTTTCTAGGTTGACGGACAAGAGCGTGATTGGATTACGCCGTTGGTGGAATACTTACAGTCTGGCAGTCTCCCTGATGACCCGAAGGAAGCTTCTAGACTAAAGAAAATCGCAGTCAGGTATACCATTTATAATGGGCAACTTTACCGACGTGGATTTTCCTTACCCCTCTTTAAATGCCTTACTCTGAAAGAGGCTGAATACGTGTTGGCCGAGGTCCATGAAGGAAGTTGTGGACACCAACTAGGAGGGAAGGCCCCAGCTTTGAAGGCTCTTAGGCAGGTTACTACTGGCTGACAATGGAAGCAGACTCTCTTGCACATGTTCAAGTATGTGACAAATGCTAATGGCATTCGGATCACTATCACGCCCCACCTGAAGAACTATCCACGATGTCCATACCCTGGCCTTTTTATCAATGGGGAATGGACATCCTGGGTCCATTCCCTCAGGCCCCCAGACAGCTGAAGTTTTTTATTGTGGCTGTGGATTACTTTACCAAGTGGATTGAAGCAGATCCCGTGGTTAGCATCACCTCGGCTCGAATTCAGAAATTTACTTGGCGTCACATTATTACCAGATTCAGGGTCCCGGAGTCAATTGTGACAGATAATGGGACACAGTTTAAAGACAAAGGGTTCAAAGAACTACTTTCCGAGCTAAAAATAAAATATCATTGTAGTGCAGTTGAGAACCCCAGAACTAACGGGCAAGCCGAAGCCGCAAACCGGATCATCGTCCGGGGATTAAAGAGAAGGGTAGATGAAGTAAAAGGGATCTGGGCCGAGCAGTTAGACCATGTCCTGTGGGCCTACCGAACTACTCCCCACTCCTCGACAGGCGAAACTCCCTTCAAACTCACATTTAGGTGCGAGGCCATGATCCCGGTGGAAATTAGAGAACCAAACTGGCGTTTTCAAAACTTCTCGCATAATGATAACTCCAGATTAATCAGGGAAGAGTTGGACCTGTTGGAGGAAAGGAGACGCATTGCCCATATACGCGATGCCGCGATCAAGCAGAGAACGGCATCCCGGTATAACTTGAAGGTCATTCCAAGAAGATTCCAACCAGACGACTTAGTACTTCGTAGAGCTGATGTCAGTGGAAGGAATGCCTCCCAGGGAAAACTAGCCCCTAACTAGGAAGGTCCTTACCATGTCATAATCAGTACGGGCAAAGGAGCTTATACCTTAGAGACTTTGACAGGGAAGCCGGTAAAAAAATTTTGGAACGCAGACAAACTTAGAAAGTACTACAGCTGAGTGCCTCTTCAGGCCTAAGTCTACTAGTTTACTTTCAAGGATCAGCCCAATTGTTATGAAACACATTGTGATATTCAATAAAGTGTTATTTTTCTACTCAATTTTCAAGCTTTCAAGAAAATTTTGCAATATTCAGACACTTAATGGTACCAACCGAGATGTGCTAGATAGTTCGTGCAATAGAAAAATCCTACACTGGGAAAATTCTAGCACCAAACCAAAAGCACGAAAAGACCTCAGGAAGCACCAGTCTTTTAAAACAACGTCGCGCGGTATCCTAAAAAACCTTTGGCATGGTTCTTAAATGCCAGACTAATCTGGACATCAGATCTTAAGCCAAGGTTCAAACAGTAAAGAATATGGCATCTCAATAAACAAGAAGGGTAATTGATAAAACTCCAAATTTGGGTTAACGTTTACAAAAAATCGAGATAACAATAAACCCAACCTCACACAGAAGGTTCAAAAAAAAAAAAACTAATCTGCAGTGGAGTCCAGACCGCGGGAGTTAGCAGAAAATTCTTCAGCAGCCAAATTTGAAGAGGTAACACGGGGAGCTACAAGGAAACCATCTCAAACCACTTTCCTGGAGTCAAGCTCGTCTAAGACTAAGGGAACCCCAGGATTGAAATGTTGAACTTGGCTGACAGCATTGCGGAATTGATCTTCCTTTATCTTGGTACACAAGGCTATCAACTGGTTGATGTCGGCCTGCAGGGAGGTAATTTTAGCCTCACACCACTAGGACTTGGCACGAGAATTATCACTCTCAGTCCGGAGTGTGGCAATCTGCTTCTGCTGCTCGGCCAGGGTGGCCTCTTTTACCTTACTGGTATCCCTCAAAGTAACTACTTCAGTTTCTAGCTCCCGTATCCAAGATAAAGCCTCATCTTTGGCCTTGACGGCATCCTCCATGTCCTTGAGAGCTTTGGTTTCACCCCTCTTGGTCGCTGCCAGTTTGTCCGCCATTTCTTGTTCATGTTCTTCTAGGGCATGTCCTAAGAAATGAGCCTCGGCAAGAATATGGATTCCCATATTTTGGAAAGTCAGCAAAGCTTCCTTTGGACTACGTCGGGCAAAGTAATCCCTAGCCTCTTCATCAAGAATATAGAAGTCAATAAACTCCTAGGGATCTGCTTCCTCACGAAATAGTTCTATTGGCCCGAAAGTTTCTCATGTTGCTCTCCTTTTACTCCGGCCACTAGACTGACCTTCCTCCAATGCCACCCTCTTACGTCCTCGGGGTGATTTGGGAGAGTCATCCACGTTTATAGGTTCCACCGCCTCAAAGGGAACCTCGGTCACCGTGGTCATAAGGGCCGGCATAAACCTCACTGGAGGACTAGTGGGAACGTTAGAATTCCTTGCCCTCAGTGTCTCCAAAATCACCAAAGAATCATCGTCCCCTATCTCGGCTAAGCTCTCTACACAACATAGAAACAAATCGTCATATGCATTAAAACATCAGGCATTAAAACATCAGGCTTTTAAATATACACTACGGCTAGCCAAGATTACCTAGCACTGCCCAAAGCTCATCATTATTTGGGCTATCTAATATATCTTTAGGTCAGATCTTGCCGACCTCGTCAACCCACATTTCGAAGAAGTTTACACATTCGACTTCTTCATCGGTAAATTGGTTTATCTCCTTCTCAAATGATCGAGTGGGGATGCTCCACGCCTCCAGGTTAAAGTAAAGGCTGAATACTGTCTCCTCACCATTGCCCAGCCAGAAAGGACGACTGCCGCTAGCCGCCTTTAGCTTGAAGATTTTCTCCTTAAAGTCTTTATAACTCTCCAAGTATGGGTAGAATACAGTCCTTCCCTGCCGAGATCGAACTGAGAGCCAGGACTGCTCTCGAGCACAAGATCCATTGACTGAATATCGTGTGTGGAAATAGAAGAATGCCCCATCAGAGCATCGTAACCCCACTACCCGGCATATTCTTTCGAAGGCCAGGATGTTTGCCCAACCGTTGGGATGGATTTGACTGGGGGCAGCGTGAAGAGTCCGGAGAATAGAAATATGAAAGTCGTTTAAAGGGATTCGTAGCCCGAACCACATAAAAAAGTCCTCGTAGAGATACATGAAGTGTTCACCCGCTTTCCCGGGTCCAGCACACTTATTCTTTCCCCGGGGACAAAATCACAAATCCATTGTCCCTCTCACCCCCCTCGGTGAGCTCCAGATACTCCTTTAGCTTATCCAATTCCGCACCGGACTCATAATGAGATATCCTGTCATAAGCGTCGTCAGCAACCCACGTGTAGGGTAACAATGGACCTCGGCGAATCCTAATCGCCTGCTCAGCTTGTTGATCTGGCTCTCGAACTTCAGGAGTCAGGGCAGGCACTTCAGCTCTTGGCCGCCTCCTTCTAGCCATTTAGTTTCCTGGAAGACACACAGAGGCCTAAGGTCAGAACCAATGATGTTCGAACATCCAAACATGGCAGTGGGTAAACAGAAAATTAAACACCCACGCACTGGCCTCTGCACCCACTAAGACTTAAGCCTCAGAAGGACACCCCCGTCGCACATAGCGCAGTAGGGGAGGTGCAACATTAGGCAACGCCATTGAGAAAGGGGGAAGGAGCTATTATTCCTAATTTTTTATTCACAAAAGAAAAAGGAAAACAGTCCACTAGAAGAATATTCAAGCACTCAAGCAATCAATAACGGTGTTTAGAGGATAAAAATACCTTGACGGGCTAATAGAAGCTTTAAAATGTCAAAACCACCACTGACAACCGTGAAGCTTGTCGGATTCCTACTCAGACCACCAATTTTTAAGCCGAGATAGCAAAAGGTAAAAAAGTGGAAGGACGGAACCCTATTTATAGAGGCTACAGCTAGGGATATTTCCATCCAATCAGTCTGGATTTGAAAAGATGTTCATTATGGCGTGAAAAATACTATGTACGTCCACTCAACCGTAACAAGCCACGTGGCCCACGTTGCTGTCATGGCAATTGAGGGGACGGCTACTCAGCAGACCAAAATAACCCTAGTATCTACAACGTTCACAAAACATTAAGGACCTCGACACGTTATATATCCCAGAAATTTCCCTCTAAAAAAGACCTCAGTCAAGCTGCTTAAGCTTTGCACTTCATCTGTCTCGACAAAGTACAGAGCTGGGGGCAACATGTTATACAGGGCGAGCTTTGGACTCACCCCGGCACAATATAAATTCCACGGATCAAAAAGATGGTCAAAGATGGATGATTCAAGCAAATAATATTTTATTTCATTCCATAGATCATCGCACATCAATACAAGGAGAAGAAAAACACAGGATATGAAAAGGTTAAACAGCACTGACGAGCCCGGAGGCCAACTTCTTGCTTGTGCTTCACATCCAGATTCTCTAGAGCTCACACCGGTCTCTTCCCTGTCGAGGCTTCTTGAAAAAGTGGATAGGCTTCAAAAAATTAAAGATAATCAAAATAGGACACTGCTGTCAGATCAGGGAAATTTAGCCACACTATTCATCGGTTCCACTCACAAGGATAAGAAAAGATCAGGGTGCGTCTTCTTCGGCTGAATGGGGCATGGGTTGATCATGAAGGAGTTCGTTCCACGGAACTCGACTAGTTTCATGATCATCACAGGTCGCTTGAAAGCAGCCACCTCAATGGTCCCCCCTGCTTATTTGAAAGGAAGACCAAGAGGGGCTCTATTTCTCCAATTACCTCCGTCCAACACGATAAGAATTACAGAGCTTCCCAGTGAAGAAGTATGAATTAGACACACCTTCGTACGCTGGGAAAGTAAAGTCCCTGCCATCACTACACTGGGAAAGAAAAGTTCCTAATAAAAAGGTTATTAGCAAGAAAAGAAGTATTTTCAAAGATTTTGGGAAAAGCAGGAAAATGGTGGCCTTTGCAGAAGGCAAAGCTTCCATAGCTCTCTTTGAGCATGACCATAGGCATAAGAAAAATAACAGAACCATTCTAGAAAATAGAAGGGAAAATTCAGAGAAAGAATGACTGTATCAGATGCAAACCATCCGTATTTATAGAATGGGAAGCTTTGACTAGCTCTACGAATCAAATCAGCTGCACTAAATGCCCTCCCTTTCCTATTGGTTACGAGAGCAATAGATGTTTGAGAAATATTGAAACTGATCCTCTTTATTGAAATTGATCCTTTTTAAAGGATCCTTATCTCTTAATAAAATTAGAAGCAACAGTTTCCAAAGATAGGATTCGGATCTCTACCAAGTTTCCAAAAATCTCACCGCAAAGGATCCTAGTAACCTAAGGAAGCAACAAGATCCGGACCCCGGGATAAGGGATACGGACTTACCACATCCCAACCCTGGAGGTATTTCTATACAGTGGACGTCGGCCTCAGTGTGAAACATCACAAAACTTGGCTCTAAAGCCAGGGCATGGTCCTAAGCTTTATAAAGCTAAATACCTTGTCACTTGGCTATCTTATCAAAGCGCCAAGCTAGGGGCAACTGTTCTGGACCGTGGGTCAGGATCCTATCCAGAAGGATCAACCCGGTGCACGCTCCTCAGATTCCTCCATTAATACCCCGAAAAGGTCTGTAGGACCTCGGAATATAAAATTATGATGAGGATCAGGGAGTCAGCACAGAATTTCATAACTGCTGATTTGGATCTCTCTGATTCTATAACTTCTCCTCTTAATAAATGATTGTAACATCCACATGCCAATAATACCTGCATTGAATGTCATGACTCCAATCATGCTCCATAAAGACTAGGATAAGTAAACCTAAGAGAGGTAATGGTTATTTAATTTATGGACATATTAGCACACAGCCTGACTTGAGCGTCGGAGTCTTTTTTGCAGGTACCACCCCCGCCGGATCATTACGTTTTAGCACAGCTACAGAAAGGAGGAAACTGCCACAACATATCTTCTACAGGTATCCTTCTGAATCCATTCAGAACAATATTATTATGTATTTATTAAATTTAAACGTATATCAAACTCTAGCTTGACCATGGTTAGAACTCACACCTCTTCCATTGTCATATATGTTTTCAAGTAGGCTTTCTTTGTTGAATAAATGGAATTAGAAAACTATTAACTCTAATATTATTTTTTTCTCTAGCTCATTTTTTAAACTCTTTAAATTTGAACAATGATGATAAGCTTGGTTGTATAATGAACTAAACACTGATGGAGAGAAAGAGACCCACATATACTATTATATCTCCTCCAAAACACAAGTAAAGAAAAACACCAATCAAGAATAATCATGAGGCTTCTATATCTTGGATTTTTATTTCAGTTTCAACAAATTAAAGAAAAAATTATCCCTTCAAAGTATTCCAAGCACCTAGTTCCATATCTTTTAAAGATCCCTTGTTCCAAGAAAAACCATCGTTGCCCCTACATCTACCAGTTTCCCAAATTTTCCATGAACATAATGGCATGTATCTCGATCGTCTTCATAATTGTCCAAATAGCAAGTGGATGATTGACCTGGCCATGTAAAGCTGCAAAAGTATAGCGTTGTCAAAAATGAAACAACACTTGGCCTGAATGTAAACTGGTAGCTCTCTTCAACTGTGAGTGTATGATATCCCAAATCGTCATCCTTGGATTTGAAATGAAGAATGAGATTCTTCCAAGAAAGAGATGCAGCTAAATCATTGATAATTTCTATTGTTACCTTCAAAAAAAGCCCTCTGGCCTTAATGCAAAAAGTATTGTTAATAGTAGAAAGAGCGATATGACGTAGGAGGTAATTGGATTTTGAGCCATAGATGCATTGTGACCTACAAGTCATATAACCATCTATTTATAATGCATAACATAGAGTCATGTTCTTGATAACTCAAAATTTTTGTACACACAGTGTGCACAAAGCTCATATTCCCTCTTTTTCCTTGATAATAACTCTAATGAACGAGTTTGAACTCTTAAAATGTTAAAAATATGGTGTCATTAATACTTAAGAAGTCAATTATATATATATTCAACATATTATTAAATATTTATTAAATTTAAACATATAACAAATTCCAGTTTGATCATGGTTACAATGCATATCTCTCCCATTATCATATATATTTTCAAGTGGCTTTCTTGGTTGAATAAATGTAATTAAAAGCACTCAACTTTATCATTATATTTTCCTCTGTCTCACAATTGAAATTCTTTAAACTCGAGCAAGGATGAAAGACATTGTATAAACGAGCTGCACCGAGATAGCTGATGAAGAGAAACAGATGGAATTTGATAATTTTTGACACATAGATATTATATTTCCTCCAAAAGACAAGTGAAATAAACATTACTTTGGGAATACTTTACCTAACCACCACCCTAGATCTGAATGTTAGTCTCGCAGAAATACTTGAGAGGATACTTTGACCAAAGACAAAAAGTAATTAATAGTTGATATCATTAATTACTCCTCAAAGGAATTTTACTTATATATATATATATATATATATATATATATATATATATATATTTTGTATATTATTATGTATTTATTTAATTTAAATGTATAACAAATACTAGTTTGACCATGGATGGAACTCACACCTCTCCCATTGACATATAAGTTCTCAAGTAGGCTTTCTTTGTTAAATAAATGAAATTAGAAAGTGCACAACTTTATCAAATCTTTTCCTCCAACCCACATTTGATATTCTTTAAATTCGAGCAAGGATGATAAGCTTAATTATATAATAAGCTTGACTAAGACTGCTGATAAAGAGAAAGAGATTAAATTTTATTATTTATAATACACATATATTATATCTCTTTCAAAACACTAGTAAAGTAAGATATTGCTTTGGGGAATGCTTTACCAAACCACCACCATTGATCCAAATGTAAGTCTCACAACAATGCTTCGTGAGGACACCTTGATCAAAGACAAATAGTAGTTAATAGTTGGCATCATTAATTACTCTTCAAGGAAATTTTGATTTATATATATACATATATATATATACATATATATATATATATATATAGCCTACATATTATTAAATATTTATTAAATTTAAATATATAATAAATTCTAATTTGACCATAGTTACAACTCAAACTTCTCCCATTGTCATATATAATTTCAAGTGGCTCTCTTGGTTGAGTAAATGAAATTTGAAAGCACTCAACTTTATTATATTCTTTCCTCCATCCCGCTTTTTAAGTTCTTTAAACACGTGCAAGTATGATAGGCTAAATTATAGAATGAGCTAGACCGAGACTGTTAAAGAAGAGAAATAGGTGGAATTTGATTATTTATGACATACACATATTATATCTCCTCCAAAATTCAAGTAAAGTAAAACATCACTCTGGGAAATGCATTACCTGACCACCACCCTTGATCAAAAGGTGAGTCTCAATGCTTTATGAGGATACCTTAATTGAAGACAAAAAGTATTTAATAGTTGATATCAATAATTACTCCTCAAGGGAATTTAACTAATACATATATATATATATATATATATATATATATATATATATATATATATATATATATATATATATATTCTAAATATCATTACATATTTTTTAAATTTAAAACTATAACAAATTTCAGTTTGACCTTGGTTAGAACTCAAACCTCTTCCATTTTCATATGTATTTTCAAGTGGTTTTCTTGATTGAATAAATGAAATTAAAAAGTGCTCAACTTTATGATCATTTTCTTCTCCATGCCGCATTGAAATTCTTTAAACTCGTGCAAGTTTGATAGTCTAAATTTTATAATGAGCTAGACTGAGACTACTAAAGAAGAGAAGGAGATGAAATTTGAATACTTATGACACACATATATCATATCTCCAAAATAAAATTAAAGTAAAACATCACCACCCCTAATCTGAAGGTTAATCTTAGTGAGGATACCTTGTCAATGACAAAAAGTAATTAATAGTTGGTATCATTTGTGAACACCCAATTTTGTCCGGGCCTTGGAAAAAAATTTTAAAAAATTTAAAAAAGAAGAAAAAAATTAATTGATAATTGTTCACATTCTTGGTTAAATTCTCTAATTATGTCTTAGCCCATTTGTCACTTTGTCTTATTTTGAATGTAAAAAAAAAATTGAGTAATAATAAAAACAAAAAAAAAGAGATAAAAAAAGAGAGGAGGAAATTCTAAAACTTAAAAAAATGAATGAAAATCTAAAAAAAAAAAAAAAAAAAAAAGGAAAAAGGAAAAAAAAAAAAAAAAAACTAAGGTATCTAGATTCATTGTATCACTAAGTCCCACATGAGAGAAAGTGTCTAGATTCATTGTATTACTAAGTCCCACATTAGAGAAGTCATACTCCTTCTCCCCCCTTCTCCTATATAAAGGGTTGGTTCTCATTTGTTTTAGGTATCTCAAAAATGACACACTTAGGCTTAATACTAAGTATAAGAACTCGAGAACTTTAGTAATTTTTTTACTTGGGCTTAATATTAAGTATAAGAGCCCGAGACTTTAATAATTCTTTTTTCCTTGTAAGTGGGTTACTTTTCAAGGTTTGATTTGAAGAGGACGCGTGGGGCTCAATGCAATAACTTCTTTGAGCATAATAATTTTTTTTATACCTTGGAGGTAAGCTTGCTTTTTTTGTATTGTTATTTTTTATATATACGTGTTGTTCATTTTAGTTATGCATTTGTTAGTTTAGTTTTTTTTTATTTATTTATTTATTTATTTATTTTTGTATATTTTTTAAAGAAATTAATTCAAGAATAAAATCGGGATTAGTGAGTTGTGATAACTTGTTAATCTTGTACCTTTTAGAATCTTCTAAGTTGTGATAACTTGATGATTCAATTTTTTTTTTTTTTTTAAATAAAATAAATCACTAATCTATAAAGATTCAAAACCTTTTTTTTAAATAAAAAAATTTCATTTAATCATAAAAACTTGATAATCAATGAGTGATGTCTCTAGCATGACGCTGAGCTTCACTTATTCAATTCTTAATTTGATTAACGGAGTTGCGACGACTCATTAATTCAAATTTTCAAATTATTTTTTTAAATTAAAATCAACCAATTACAATTATTTTCTAAAGAATTACGTAACTTTGATTTCCTCATTGCAACCAGGGATACGTAGGAGCAGAATTTCTATTCTGTCAAGTCAAAAATTAATTTTTCATAATTCATTTGTCTATTTCATTTATTTCTTTTACAAAAAAGGGTAAAACAAATATTTTCAAGGATTATTAAGAATTTGCATAATTAACTTAAGGTACCGTCTTAGGACGGGTGTGTTAGGGGTGCAATGGGATTAAGTTTTCACCATTCCCTACATATAACCGACTCCCGAATTCAATCTGATTTCAAAGACATTTCTTTTAGGTTTTTCAATTTTTCCTAATAAAAAATAAAATTGGTGGCGACTCCTAAAATTAATCTTTTTTAAATTTAAGTTGCTATCCTGCTGCGATCAATGGTCGCGATAGATAGTGACTCCATTGGGGACATTTGGAGAGTCAGGCCTATTGTTGTTAGTTGTGCAAATTATTAATAATCTCTATTTATTTATTTTACCCTATTTTGTCATTGTTTTTATTTTCTTATTTATTTGTAAATATATTTTATTTAGTACTTTTATGTAAGTATATGATAGCATTATCCTATGTATATTTTGACTTGTATATATATATTGTACTTAATTGTTGAAACCCTAGGGTAGAGAATTGTTGGCTAGCTATTGTATATATGTTTTTGAAGGTTGGGGGTAATTTTGGTATTTTTAAATTTTTGTACAAGGTTTGTATGCTCTCTACACCCACTGCACCTACACATTTATCACACACATCCGAGTAGGGCCTTATACCCGGATCTAAGTGAAGCCTAAGTTAGGTAGAGGTTGCGTAGTGGTAGCCATTTTGGATGTACATCCTGTTTGGTTATCGCGAAAACCTCATCTAGAGTATGTTTTTTTTACGAATGTCCCACACCTAGTGGTTTACCCACTGTTTATGGTCAACATTCTGAAATGGGACTTAGCTCTAGAGGCCTTTAGAATAGAAAAGTCATCCAATGAAAGTTCTCATGAATTAGAAGGACCCATAAATCCTTTGGATAAAAATCCTCAAGTTTAAGGCAATCCCATTAGGACACAAAGGGAGTGTACTTTTCTTTGTCTCTTCCTCATGCTATTCATTCTTGCATTTAAAAAAAACATCATCTTACACTTTCCTTCCTAGTAAAAAAAAAACCTTCTTTATCTATCAATTCATCATGTCATTCATTTTTGCATAGAAAAAAATTATACATCATCTTGCATTTTCATAGCATTCATAACATTCAATAAGAAAAAGAAAAAAACTTCATCTTGAATTTTCATACCATTCAAAATATAAAAATAAAAAAGATATATCATCTTGTATTTTCATGGCATTACTGGCATTTTTTTGTGAATAAAAAAGAAGAAAGAATAGAAAATGTTTTCATCCCAAAATTCATTCATTTCATCTTATGTATCTCATGTATATCATTCATTTCATCTCATTCTTTGTCTAATGTTATTTTGTTTTGATAAATCAAGACACCAATTAAACCCAAGTTCACAACAAGAGCTCGAGCAAGGCTTGTAGTAATGGTTGCTGAGAGTGAAGACAAAAACCTGAGTATAGAAATAGATGAGATGAAAGAGAGGATGAAGGATATGACAGAATCCCAGAGAAGAATGGAGGAAATGTTGTCAGCCAGGAGAGAAACTCTCACCTTGATTGGGGCAGCCGGAAATATGGGAGTAGTTGGAGCACATTCGCTCCTACCAAATATCTTTTCCATAGGGACAAACCTTGGGATCACTACTGAGATGCTTGTTGTGGGAAGGACCTTGAATAGTGCTTCAGAGGATACTGCTCCTAAGAAATAATTCCAAAGAAAGAATCTGAAGTGAATTATGTCTAACACCAACAAACCTTCGGACCTCGATATCCACCACAATACCCAAGTCATCAACCACCATATAACCCTAACCTTCACTTTCCATACCAAACACCTACACCTACACCTCCTTGTTACCCTCCCACCAAATTGTGCCAACCACAAATAACACCCTAACTCCACAATTCCAAATCAACAATGTTCCTATACCACAACCATATGAACCAACTCACCCATCCTATACCCGATATCCACCTTCACTTCCGCAAAATCACCCACAGCCTCGACCAAACTTCTAAAATCAAGGCCGTTTTCGTCCCTAAAACCTATCCCCTTTCCCAAAATTATACATTTCAAACACAAATTTATTCCAAAGGCTGTTTGATGTTCACCTTATTTCTGGAAATCCTGTACGTCCCCTGGAACCACCATTCTCAATATGGTATAACCCAAGTTTAACTCGCAAATATCACATGGACATCCCAGGGCACTCAATTGAAGATTGTGAATCCTTCAATATTGCAGTAAGGAAGCTAATTGCTTATAGGAAGCTTGACATTGAAGAAGTAGCTGGACCCAGTATTGTCAACAACTCTTGAAGTGATTGCCATAAAATAATCATTGATATTGAACATATGTTAACTTTCTTGAAGCATTAATGTAATAAATTTGCCTAGTTACATTGTTTCCTTTCATTTCCATCACATTGTCTTTCTTGACATTTATTCTATTTCATTTCTTCAAAGTGTCTTCCTTGTATTTGGACCCCATGAGAATCCAATTCTTGGCAATCCTCAGTTTGGTAGATGCCAATAAAGTCTACGAGTGCAAGTGTTTTTTTTTTTAAAAAAGAGAGAAAAAAATTAAAAAAAAAAGAAAAAAGAAAAAAATCAAAAAGAAAAAATGAGCAATGGAATAATCTCTTGGTGTGCACTATCTTTTTGTCTCAAAATTAAAGTTTTGAAAATAAACAATCATGATTTGAAAATGAAGACTGACAATTTTTCTCTATCTTTACAAAATTTCATCATCTTTATCCCTTGTTACCCCTTTTGAGCTTGAAAATTTCTTCAATAAACTCTGGGTAAGGATTACCTCTACACTAGGGGGTAGCACAAAACAAAGGTTAATTGTCATGGTGACTATTTTGAAGTGTAATGGAAGAGGAAGAAAAGGTGAAAGGGGTAAGGAGTAAAAAAATGATGAAAAAGAAAAACAAATCAAAAAAAAAAGAGAAGGGAAAAAAAAAAGAAAGAAAGTGAAATGAAATGGGTCATAATAAAGGGAAATGAAAGAAAATGAAATGAAATGGGGAAGAAATGGAGAACATTAAGATAAAAGTGTGCTTGAAAGTGCAAAAACAGTTGACAAAGTTCAATTTTGAAAGTGCAAGGATCCTTAGTCTCATTCAACCTTTAAAACTTTCTTGAGCCTTATATCTTTCCTTTCATAACCCTTAACCTTGGCTACGTTACAAGCCTGAAAATGTAACATCCCGAAAATTGCTTATTTCATTATAAATAATCATTTTATAATATTTGTGATTTTTGGTGATTTTTGTGAAATTTTCTAGAAACGTTGAATATTTTAATATATTCCTCGTTTTGCGTATCGAGCGGAGCCGGGATAACGAAATGTTTCTCCCGAGGTTTGGTAAACCTTGGACTGTCAACGTGTCAACGGGGGATCTTACTAAACCCGAGGCCAGGCACAGTTTGTGAGGTTTGCATTTTTTCAAGGTTTTATCTGCTAGATAAAATCGCTGCATCATAAAATTATCGGATGAATAATAAAATATTATTTTCATCACTTGTAATTTTATTCACTGAGAAAATAATTCTACAATGTAATTGATCATCTATCAGATGTATTTAATTTGGAGACTAGCTTACTATACACTTTATCGAGGAGCGCGCGAAGCTTCTCAAGGAAGCTTCTTCCAACTATTATTTTATTATTTCTCTCTCCTCCTATTTTGTGCAGCACGTTTGAATTAAGGGGTCTAATTCATTTCTCTCCCATTCTTCTCATTCACGCTGGTCACTCTCCCTCACGCAGATCACTATTCACTCATCTTTCTCTCTTTCCATTTCTCCTTACAGCAGCACCATCCACCCACATTCACATTTTTATCTTCCAAAACCGTCACACTCCTAGCACCATTTCGTGTTTGGAGAAACACCATATCTGAGGGAATCATCTTCAAAGTTCTACATTTTCTTCATCTTCATTTTCCTCCACGGTTGAAGCTTAAAGGTTGGAACTTTAAGGTAAAGTCCTTAGCTTTTCCTCATCTCTCCTCATTTTCGTAACCCACTGTCATTTTGATGACCATGGGTATCCCTTTCAACACTTGATTTTGATTTTGGTGAGCTTAAATGTTCAAGGATCTCTTGGAAGCTGAAAACGTGATTTCTGACCAAAAAGAAGCAGTTTTTCTTTGTGCTTCTCCAAGGTAAGAGGAAGATACTCCTCCTCAACCTCTTCTAGCATTAAGGAACCCTGTTGTGCTTGTCGGTTAGGAAGTCCTGACGAGGGCTATCCTTTGCTTGCTTGGTTTTTATGATTAAATGTTTGTCTTTGTATTTAGTTGTTTACGCTGTTTGCATGATTTGTTAAGTTTGATAATATATTAAATGAGTGGAATGCATGATGTTTTGGTTTGACAATTTTGCATGTTAGTATGTTCACATGTTCGCCTGAAAATTGGAAAGCATGGTACTTGGATGATTTTGCATGTCAATATATATATTCGACGAATGCATGAGAGTGGAAGGAAATGATGTCGGATTCATCCCTGGGATGGCCATGGTTTTGAGGCCCAGAATTTGGGATTCTGGGTGAACTAGGATAATAAATGGAATTCAAATCAGTTAGGTATCCAATCTTTGTAAGCCGTGAATTCAATTATTCGACACTGAACCTTGTCCAACTTTTGACAACCAACTTCTAAACCTTTAATGCTTCCGTCGGTTCGACACATGGGGCCCTTCACAATGTCAAAATTTGTCGAGCTAGTGACCCCTTAACACCTCCGTCGGTTTGACATGCGAGAAAACTTCTTTATGACTCAAAATCCGTCGGATTAGAACTTGTGACCCTTTGGCACATCCTTTGGTCGAACATGAATGAAACTTCTCCAATAACACAATTCGTGGACTTTAAATTTATGACTCTTAGCATTCCTCCGGATCAGCATGAGTGAAACTTCCCTATTGTCCCAGAAACCTGTCGAATTTGATATCCTAATTACTTAGTAAAATGTTAAAATCCGTCGAGTATGGACTTCTGGCCAAACCTGTCGAGTTTGATATCCTAATTACTCAGTAAAATGTTAAAATCCGTCGAGTTTAGACTTCTGACCATTTCCGTCGAATGTCAAAACCCGTCGAGTTTAGATCTTTGACCACTAAACACAATGTCAAAATCCGTCGAGTATGAATCCCTATCATGCCCGTCGAGATTGATCTTCCGACCAAAACCCGTCGAATAGAGTCCCTAGACACTTAGGAGAAACTGCCCCAAAGTCAATAATCATCGAGTTTGAGAGACAATGCCTATCGAGTAGATAAATTTCTCTAGACCCGTCGAAATTAGAGATTTCGACCAGTGTTTCGTCGGTTCGACACTTGGGAGATTTTCTCCAATATCGGCACCTATACCCGTCAAATTGAGGCTTTTGCTGACCTTCTGGAGGGTTCGACAGTTTTGATTTTCGTTCGACAGAACCCCCATCCAATCCGACAGAAATTGATTTCTTGCCCATCCTATTATAAAATGTTTTCCCCATTCTTTCCTCCTCCTGTTACATCATTCTTCATCGAATGGCAGCTTCAATTATTCATAAAACGTATTGTCTTCGTCGAATTCAAAAGTATACCTATCACCCAACACCTAGTAATTGAAATATCTGACTCAGTTTGTGATTCCGACCGTGTATTTCCCTGGACCCAAAACCTTAGGACTAATAGAGGCATATTGATTATAAATAAATGGGATGACTAGAAATTACTTAAGGATGCATAAACAGGGAAGAACATGAGAGTGTGAGATTTTGAGATCTTAGAATAACCTTCTAAGGGCATATGAATAAATTACCTAAGAGGATTTAAGTTAACTAAGAGAATTCCTTTAGAGACAAACTCGTAAGTAAAGCTAAACTAAGTAAGAATTCATAATACGCTTTAAAATGTATTAATTTATTTAACAACAATATCATGCTATTGTGGGTCCATGGGTGACCATTGATTGGGTTAATTCTTACTTGGGCAAATTGTGACGTATGATGGAATAGTATGTAATAATGATCATACATGATTATGCATAGAGTCCTGTATGCATTGTGGATAAATCATATGACATGCATTTGAGGCATGATTGACCTAGTTTGGTATGAGAAGCATAATTGAGTCATGCATTGAACCCATATGCATTTAAATGTGCATTATCATTGTGACATTGGGTCGACGAAATGTACTTTGAGAAACATCCGGTTGACGATTGAGTCGGATGTACTTTGAGAAACATCGGTTGACGATTGAGTCGGATGTACTTTGAGAAACATGTGCATAGTGAGTCCATGAATTATCGGCATACATTGTTATTATAATTAGAACCTGTTGTATTTTTGATATATCTATATATATATGACTGCTGAAGCTGTTTGGTTGATTTTAAGCGCTACTAAATGTTTATTACCATTATTCTATTGTCATAAATGCTATGTGGGCGCTTTGCGCCGTTTGGTTTCTTGATGCTATGATTTGGTAATGATGGTAGGATGTCTTACCTCTTTCTTGTACTTTTCTTGTCCTATGTTAATTTTTGGTTAAAGACTATAAGTGGGAACGAAGTTGGATTCCTTTGGATTTTATTGGTTTGACCCTCGCATTAGGTGATGCCGTCGCGAAAGGAGCTCTTTTTGGGGTTTGTTCGAATTGTGTTCGCTTTGATACCAAGACCAGTAGAGTCGACCGGACCACAAGCGTATGTGACATTGGGGATCGACTTTGACCATGAAGAGGACTGCGATTGAAGACCTTATCTTGTATTTCTCACTACACCTCAGGTGAGCTCGGAATTGCCTCACGCATTCGGGATACGATGGAGTGCCCAACTCCTTAGTCGTAGATAAATTATGGGTAGTTTATATTTTATTTTGCATTACCTATATAAAGTGTATTTTTGAGTACATGTATGCTTCAAGGCAATTATCCGGACTTAAATGTTGTAAATTGAGTACATATTATAATTCATAATTTAGCGGTTGTATATGTAACTACTCATTCGTGGCTCTATTTTTCTCATATGAGAAATGTTTAATATTTATGGTAAATTTATTGTTTGACAATGTTAGCACGCCAACATTTAGTACCGTGACATAATGACGATTGTGCATTGGTTATTAAATCGAGGGTGTTACATTTTATGGTATCGAGCTCAGTTCATCTGTTGAGCCGGTGGTATTAGACTATGCTTAGACATATTAGAAGTTGTTGTGTACTTCCTTGTCTCTTGATTGAGATGTTGGGAAAGGAAGGCATGGCTTGCCGTAGGTTGAGTATTGGTAGCTACTGTTGCACAATTACGTGACATTGAGTACTGGCCCACTCAATGTGTAATGTTCTGTGACTACAGGAAACTATGACTTCACCTTGGCATATTAAGGTAATAGGAGTTCTTTAGAAAGAAGCCCAGCTAAGATGACTGAACTTGCTTAGGACTTGTTTGCATTTACACCCTTGTAGTGTTACCTCTAGAATTGTTTGAGCCTATGGGTTAGAAAAAGGGTAGTTGAATAAGACTTGCAAGGTTAGTGGACTGAGGTGTCCAAGAGGTTTTCGAAAACCGATTCTCTTTGGAAAGGAGTATCTGGCATGAGCTTGGTTCGAGAAGCTGCATAGGAGTCAAAGACTTACTGGAGATCGCGCCGCGGAAGGCAGAATGAAGGAGCTCGAATTATAGTCTTTTGAGTTTGTCTTGATTGGGTTATGTGACTATTGTGCTTGGTTTCCAAAAAGAGATAATATTGTTTGGAATGAATGCTTTTGATTTTCCCTTATTACTTGACTTGTTTGTTCTTGAAGGAAGACAATGACTTGAGGTAAATATAAGCGCGTGAACGCGAGGAGTGACAATGATGACACAACCGAGGTGCAGAAGAAATACAAAGAATAGTTAATGTAACTACACGCCAAGATCGAGAGCGCACAACACGAGGAATTGGAAGTTGAGGTTAGGAATTTGAAGGAAGAAAGTCGACTTTGGGGTAACTCGGATTACCGAAGTTCCAAAGGAGGAACCGTGGGAAGGCCAAACAGTTTAAGCGAAACCGTATATACTACGACCAAGGGGACAACAGCGACAACCAATGCCTCGAAGGAGGTACGAGTAGTAGTAAGTCCAATCCAACTGTGGTACCATTGTCAATGTGTAAGAAGTGCGGAAAGGACCACTTCACGAGGGACTGTAAGATCGAAGGAAGAATTTGTTTCAAGTGCAGAAAACCAGGACATGTGTCAAGAGATTGTCCTTTACATGAGACAAAGCCTCCGTATGTGATCAAAAGGGCAATCTGCTTCAATTGTGGAAAGGACCATTTAACCAAGGATTGTACGAACGGTGGGATAATTTGTTTCAAATGCAGAGAGCTAGGACATGTGGCTAAGAACTGTACTTCGCAAAGGACGAAGCCTTTTGTTGGTGATGCACACACTTCACAATCTCACGAAGAAAGGAGAGTAAATTTCTCTAGTGGAGTAGAAACATCCAAGACTGAAGACCTAAGCGAGGAAGCTTGTACTACGGTGGATGACCCTGTGATTATACTGTATAATTCAGGGGGTAACCCATTTCTTTATGACGTATGAATGTATGAATTCAATAGGGATATTCATACCCTCGTTATCTTTTGACTAAGTTATTTCTATTTTGGCTACTAAGAACTTGTTGATGGTAGCCAAGTTGTTTAAATTATCCAATGACTTGTTAAAGACTGAATCTTTTAGTGATTTGATTTGTTTACTTCTCTTACAAATTAGATGTAATGTTAACAAAAGGGATTGGTTATCTTTCAACCATATCCTGTTGAAATATTCCAATGAAATTCTAAGAGTTCGTTTATGGAATTGAGTTATCTGTGTATTTATTTCCTTTCGATCCGAATGATACTATTCTCGTTTGTAAGACTATTTTCATTACAATAGGTCTGTTTAGAACTATCCTATTGTTGTTAGACATTGGAACCTTTTTACCAATTCAATCACCTACTTTCTTCATGAATAGGCTTGATCTCAGGAAAGAGATTGATCGTTTTTAAAATGGGTCTCGTCATTCGGTTTCAATGGAAACTTAGTGTTTCTTGAGACAGAAATTTCCTAGATGTGAATCAATGAAAATCATTCCTACGTTTTATTAGACTATATCATACTCTTCGTTAAGCGGGCCCAGTGGTAAATCAAGTAACTTCCCTATTTTTCTTTCTGACCTTTATAACGTTTCTAGTATACTTCGATTGAGTAAATGTGTTCCTGAATCCGAACCATAACAACATGCTAAGCGTAGCACGATAAAGTGAGAACTTACCCTATGAGACATTTGTTCGAATCAAGGAAAGACGATTTGGCAAATCAATTGAAGGACGCCGTTATTTTCTCCAATATCGTTTTGGGTTCTCAACTATCATTAAGATCATTTGAGAGAAGGGTATATTTCCAAGGTAACTTTCTCTGATACGTAGTGAATACCACGGGTATTTCGTAATGTCGTTCCAAGTAATGAACACTTGGTAGTAACCATCGACTACACAAACAAGACCTTTCTTCCCTATTGAGACAGAATTGTCATGTTGTTCTTCAAATTCAGAAGAAGAACGAGGAGTTACGCTAGAAGCTGTTCAAGTGTGAATTTCGGTTTGAGGCAGTTTAACTTTTGAGTCAAGTGATCTTTAAAAGAAGGAACTATTGAAGATCCGTCGCGAGTTGGAGCAATTCTTCAATGGGACAGACCAAAGACTGTATTGCAGATTTGTAACTTTAAAGGATCAGCTGAATAGTACGGGGGACTCACTGCAGAATTCTTCAGAATGGTTTTGTATGGACTGATGTATACGAGGGAAATTTTCAAAGATTGAAGAAACACTCGATTTCTTCACCAAAGATGATTCTGCCCAACCCCAATGAACTTTTGAGATACCTAGTGATGCATCGCATTGAAAGTTTAGAACGTGCGCTTGCTCAGAATAGAAGGAATGGTAATGTACGCTTAGCGACAATCAAGAATACATGAGAAGGATTACCTTACACCAACTCAGAATTAGCTCTGTAGTTGCATTGAAGGTCTAGAGGCATTTTCTACAAGGAGAAATTCTCAATGCCTATAGTAATCTTAAGAGCCAAAGGTATTTTGGTTTATTAGAATGAGTTGAATATAAGGCAGAAACAATGATTAGAAGTTCCAAAAGATTTTGATTTTTGTTTTGGTATAATATCAGAAGAGGTGAATGTCGTAGAGGACGCCTTAGGAAGAAAATACGTTTAGTTGTCTACTACAGTGAGCAAGAAGAGTAAGTTCGATAGAGCCACTCAGCGGTGTACAATTGTTTAGGGAGTTGGCTGTTGGATGGCTGAAGACTCAAGGAGCGTAAAATCTTTTGTTGATCGGCCTATGACGTCAACGCATTTTTGCTCGTTAATATAATATGCTCAGGGGAAGGAAGCAACCTTATTGCCTGTGATTTGGATTGATGCAACTGAAGATGCAACACGAGAACTAAGAGACGAAATGAAAGAGACACAGTCGCGTTTGTTCTAAGATATGATGAATTTCGAGGACAAAATTCTTTTTTAGAAGGGGAGTGTTGTAACATCCCAAAAATTGCTTATTTCATTATAAATAATCATTTTATAATATTTGTGATTTTTGGTGATTTTTGTGAAATTTTCTGAAAACGTTGAATATTTTAATATATTCCTCGTTTTGCTCATTGAGCTTTCGGAGCCGGGATAACGAAATGTTCTCCCTGAGGCTGGTAAACCTTGGACTGTCAACGTGTCAACGGGGGATCTTACTAAACCCGAGGCCAGGCACAGTTTGTGAGGTTTGCATTTTTTCAAGGTTTTATCTGCTAGATAAAATCGCTGCATCATAAAATTATCGGACGAATAATAAAATATTATTTTCATCACTTGTAATTTTATTCACTGAGAAAATAATTCTACAATGTAATTGATCATCTATCAGATGTATTTAATTTGGAGACTAGCTTACTATACACTTTATGGAAGAGCGCGCGAAGCTTCTCAAGGAAGCTTCTTCCAACTATTATTTTATTATTTCTCTCTCCTCCTATTTTGTGCAGCACGTTTGAATTAAGGGGTCTAATTCATTTCTCTCCCATTCTTCTCATTCACATTTGGTCACTCTCCCTCACGCAGATCACTATTCACTCATCTTTCTCTCTTTCCATTTCTCCTTACAATGGCACCATCCACCCACATTCACATTTTTATCTTCCAAAACTGTCACACTCCTAGCACCATTTCGTGTTTGGAGAAATACCATATCTGAGGGAATCATCTTCAAAGTTCTACATTTTCTTCATCTTCATTTTCCTCCACGGTTGAAGCTTAAAGGTTGGAACTTTAAGGTAAAGTCCTTAGCTTTTCCTCATCTCTCCTCATTTTCGTAACCCACTATCATTTTGATGACCATGGGTATCCCTTTCAACACTTGATTCTGATTTTGGTGAGCTTGAATGTTCAAGGATCTCTTGGAAGCTGAAAACGTGATTTCTGACCAAAAAGGAGCAGTTTTTCTTTGTGCTTCTCCAAGGTAAGAGGAAGACACTCCTCCTCAACCTCTTCTAGCATTAAGGAACCCTATTGTGCTTGTCGGTGAGGAAGTCCTGACGAGGGCTATCCTTTGCTTGCTTGGTTTTTATGATTCTCGTCTTTGTCTTTGTATTTAGTTATTTGTTGTTTGCATGATTTGTTAAGTTTGATAATATATTCGACAGAGTGGAATGCATGATGTTTTGGTTTGACAATTTTGCATGTTAGTATGTTCACATGTTCGCCTGAAAATTGGAAAGCATGGTACTTGGATGATTTTGCATGTCAATATATATATTCGACGAATGCATGAGAGTGGAAGGAAATGATGTCGGATTCATCCTCGGGATGGCCATGGTTTTGAGGCCTTAATCGGGATTTCAGGTGAACTAGGATAATAAATGGAATTCAAATCGATTAGGTATCCAATCTTTGTAAGCCGTGAATTCAACTATTCGACACCGAACCTTGTCCAACTTTTGACAACCAACTTCTAAACCTTTAATGCTTCCGTCGGTTCGACACATGGGGCCCTTCACAATGTCAAAATTTGTCGAGCTAGTGACCCTTAACACCTCCGTCGGTTTGACATGCGAGAAAACTTCTTTATGACTCAAAATCCGTCGGATTAGAACTTGTGACCCTTTGGCACATCCTTTGGTCGAACATGAATGAAACTTCTCCAATAACACAATTCGTGGACTTTAAATTTATGACTCTTAGCATTCCTCAGGATCAAACGCATGAGTGAAACTTCCCTATTGTTAAAACCGTCGAATTTGATATCCTAATTACTTAGTAAAATGTTAAAATCCGTCGAGTATGGACTTCTGGCCAAACCTGTCGAGTTTGATATCCTAATTACTCAGTAAAATGTTAAAATCTGTCGAGTTTAGACTTCTGACCATTTCCGTCGAATGTCAAAACCCGTCGAGTTTAGATCTTTGACCACTAAACACAATGTCAAAATCCGTCGAGTATGAATCCCTATCATGCCCGTCGAGATTGAAGACCAAAACCCGTCGAATAGAAAGACACTTAGGAGAAAGCGCCCCAAAGTCAATAATCGTCGAGTTTGAGAGACAATGCCTATCGAGTAGATGAATTTCTCCGGACGTCGAAATTAGAGATTTCGACCGGTGTTTCGTCGGTTCGACACTTGGGAGATTTTCTCCAATGTCGACACCCATACCCGTCGAATTGAGGCTTTTCTTTGACCTTCCGGAAAAGCTTTGATTTTCGAGAACCCCCATCCAATCCGACGAAATTGATTTCTTGCCAATCCTATTATAAAATGTTTTCCCCATTCTTTCCTCCTCTGTTACATCATTCTTCGTCGAATGGCGCTTCAATTATTCATAAAACGTATTGTCTTCGTCGAATTCAAAAGTATACCTATCACCCAACACCTAGTAATTGAAATATCTGACTCAGTTTGTGATTCCGACCGTGTATTTCCCTGGACCCAAAACCTTAGGACTAATAGAGGCATATTGATTATAAATAAATGGGATGACTAGAAATTACTTAAGGATGCATAAACAGGGAAGAACATGAGAGTGTGAGATTTTGAGATCTTAGAATAACCTTCTAAGGGCATATGAATAAATTACCTAAGAGGATTTAAGTTAACTAAGAGAATTCCTTTAGAGACAAACTCTGTAAGTAAAGCTAAACCTAAGTAAGAATTCATAATACGCTTTAAAATGTATTAATTTATTTAACAACAATATCATGCTATTGTGGGTCCATGTGGGTGACCATTGATTGGGTTAATTCTTACTTGGGCAAATTGTGACGTATGATGGAATAGTATGTAATAATGATCATACATGATTATGCATAGAGTCTGTATGCATTATGGATAAATCATATGACATGCATTTGAGGCATGATTGACCTAGTTTGGTATGAGAAGCATAATTGAGTCATGCATTGAACCCATATGCATTTAAATGTGCATTATCATTGTGACATTGGGTCGACGAAATGTACTTTGAGAAACATCTGGTTGACGATTGAGTCGGATGTACTTTGAGAAACATCTGGTTGACGATTGAGTCGGATGTACTTTGAGAAACATCTCAGTTGACGATTGAGTCGGATGTACTTTGAGAAACATGTGCATAGTGAGTCCATGAATTATCCGGCATACATTGTTATTATAATTAGAACCCATTGTATTTTTGATATATCTATATATATAACTACTCTGTTTGGTTGATTTTAAGCTACTAAATGTTTATTACCATTATTCTTTGTCATAAATGCTATGTGGGCGCTTTGCGCCATTTGGTTTCTTGATGCTATGACTGGTAATGATGTAGGATGTCTTACCTCTTTCTTGTACTTTTCTTGCCCTATGTTAATTTTTGGTTAAAGACTATAAGTGGGACGAAGTTGGACTCCTTTGGATTTTATTGGTTTGACCTATTGCATTCGGTGATGCGTCGCGAAGAGAGCTCTTTTTGGGGTTTGTTCGAATTGTGTTCGCTGATACCAAGACCGTAGAGTCGACCGGACCGAAAGCGTATGTGACATGTTGGGGATCGACTTTGACCATGAAGAGGATGCGATTGAAGACCTTATCTTGTATTTCTCACTACACCGGTGAGTGAGCAGGAATTGCCTCACGCATTCGGGATACGATGGAGTGCCCAACTCCTTAGTCGTAGATATATTATGGGTAGTTTATATTTTATTTTGCATTACCTATATAAAGTGTATTTTTGAGTACATGTATGCTTCAAGGCAATTATCCAGACTTAAATGTTGTAAATTGAGTACATATTATAATTCATAATTTAACTGGTTGTATATGTAACTACTCATTCGTGGCTCCTATTTTCCTCATATGAGAAATGTTTAATATTTATGGTAAATTTGTTGTTTGACAATGTTAGCACGCCGACATTTAGTGACCGTGACATAATGACGATTGTGCATTGGTTATTAAATCGAGGGGTGTTACAGAAAATGTCCATTCTGATCAATGAATGATTGTTGTCATTTTTGTTAACTTTAATTTTGAGACAAATGTTATGCTCATCCAAGTATCTAGTTTATTGCTCCTAAAAAAAAAAAGGAGGAGGAGGTACTTTCCAGTCTTACACTGGGGTAAATCTTTTGGTCACTAGGGTAAGTTCCTGTCCTATTCAATTCAGTCCTAAACTGGGGCAAATTTCTCTTTGGTTCAAATTGGTCTTACACTAGGACAAGTTTTTACCATGCTCGATTTGACTCTAAACTGGGGCAATTTTTTTTCCTTAGTTCAATTTGACCTACACTAGGGCAAATCTTTTGTTCACTAGGATAAGTTCCTACCCTATTCAGTTCAGTCCTAGACTGGGGCAAAATTCTCTTTGGTTCAATTTGGTCTTACATTAGGGCGAGTTGTTGCCCTATTCTATTCAGTCTTGGACTGAGGCAAATTTCTCTTTGGTTCAATTGGCTTGATATAGATGTTTTGTAGAAGAAAATCCTTGGCCATAATGTCTAGTGGGTAACTAAAGATCATTTTCATGGGGATTAAACCAATCCATATCGGGGCAACACTTATTTGAATCTCATACCATCGTTTGTGTCTTATTCCATATATACCCTTTTGAGTAGTCAAACTTCCAAGACTAATCTGAAAGTTGTTCACTCAGTAACTTCATTTTCTGTTGTACCTTTAAATTCATGTCTATCTATTATGTAATGCTTCAAGTAAGGTGAATATGAGTACAGCACTATGACTAGACCATCTAATGGCAATCCTCTGATGAACAATTCAGACAGAAAAGAACTTAGAAGTTTCAATTAAAAGATAAAATGATATCCCAAAGGATAATCCAGAAATAAGAGGCACCTAAAAAGGAAAAAAGAAGAAGGAAAGGATCCCGTTAGGTTGAACACCTGAAAGGGCAGTTTAAGCAAAAGTTAAAGGCAAATAAATTGGAATTGCTTAAACTAGAGAAATTTTATTTGCGTTCGTTTGGCCACACAAGGGCAACTTCGTTTTCATTCAATCGACCATACTGGGCAAAAGTTCTGAAGGACTAAGGAGAATATATGTTGAAGGAAGTAGCAATAGAGATAGCGATTGAGTAATCAAGCAGTTGCAGGGAATCAATTGGATGAGGGACAAAGTTAAATATTTGAATAAAAAAAATTTCTCAAGGACTCAGCCAAGTAAGGGTTCATGACAAGGGATGATCATCTCATTAGGAGAGTTAATGGCAGAAAAAAAAAAAAGAGAGAGAAAGAAGAAGAAGGAGAAGAGAAAGGATGAGTAAGTAGGATTGAGGCTAAAGCACATGAACGAGGGTTTGATTAGTCATATCTTTCCAAAGTTGTCCTTGGTTCAAATGATTTTTTTAAAAATAAAATAAAATTTAGAGAAAAAAAGAAAGAAAAAAAAAAAAGAGAAAAAGAAGAGAAAAATAAAAAAAAAAAAAAAAAAAAAAAAAAAAAAAAAGAGAAAAGAAAAAAGAAAAGAAAAAAGAAAAAAAAAGAGAGAAGAGAGAGAGAGAGAGAAATAAGAGGGAAAAGGAGAGAAAAAATAAAAAAGAAAAAAAAGAGGAAAAAAAAGAGAAAATCTTTTTAAGTCAGTATGCCTATTGCCTTTTAAAGTTTCTGTATTCTAGGACGTAGTTGTCTATTGTCATTTAAATTTCGGGACTCAGTTTTCCATTGTCATTTTAAATTTCGGGACTCAGTTTTCTATTGTCATTTAAATTTCGGGACTCAGTTGCCTATTGTCATTTAAATTTCGGGACTCAATTACCCATTGTCATTTAAATTTTGGGACTCAATTACCCATTGTCATTTAAATTGCGGGATGTATTTGCCCATTGCCATTGTCTTTCGGGACACAGAATCCTATTTGTTTATTTTTTAATTTTGGGACGCAGTAGTCCACTGTCTTCTAAATTTCGGGGCACCGAAGCCCACTGTCATTCCATTCATTTTGAGTGCATCGGCTCCTGTCTTTACTTTTGAGCGCATCGACTCCATGTATTTTAATTTCCTATCATTTATTTTTGTGCACATTGACTCCATGCATTTTAATTTATTTCATTTACTTTTGAGCGCATCGGCTCCTGTCTTTACTTTTGAGCACATCGGCTCCTGTCTTTACTTTTGAGCGCATCGGCTCCATGCATTTTAATTTCCTGTCATTTATTTTTGAGTGCATCAGCTCCATGTATTTTAATTTCTGTCAATTCTTTTGAGCGTATCGGCTCCATACATTTTAATTTCTTGTCATTTATTTTTTTTTGAGCACATTGGCTTAATGCATTTTTAATTTCTGTCAATTCTTTTGAGTGCATTGGCTCCAAGTATTTTAATTTTCTGCCATCAGCTTCGTGCATTTTAATTTCTATCAATTCTTTTGAGCGCATCGGCTCCATGCATTTTAAAATTCTTATCATTTTCTTTTGAGCGCATCGGCTCCTTTCATTCTAAATTCCTGTCATTCCTTTTTAGCGCATCAGTTTTTCACATTTCATTGTTCTCGCATTTTGTTTTGCATCTTATGCATTGCCAAACAAAATTCGAGTTCATGTCCTTACTCGTTCCTTACAATGATAAAATAAAAAACTACAGTTATTTTTTTATCTAATAAGAAACAAGTAAAGAGGGGCAACTGTGAACACTCAATTTTGTCCAGGCCTTGGAAAAATTTTTAAAAAATTTTAAAAAGAAGAAAAAAATTAATTGATAATTGATCACATTTTTTTGTTAAATCTTCTAATTATTCCTTAGCCCATTTGTCACTTTGTCTTATTTTGAATGTAAAAAAAAAATTGAGTAACAATAAAAACAAAAAAAAAGAAAGAGATAAAAAAAGAGAGGAGGAAATTCTAAAACTTAAAAACATGAATGAAAATCTAAAAAATAAAAAAAGGAAAAAGGAAAAAAATTGAAAAAAATTAAGGTGTCTAGATTCATTATATCACTAAGTCCCACATGAGAGAAAGTGTCTAGATTCATTGCATTACTAAGTCCCACATTGGAGAAGTCATGCTCCTTCTCCCCCCTTCTCCTATATAAAGGGGTGGTTCTCAATTGTTTTAGGCATCTCAAAACTTGCATACTTGGGCTTAATACTAAATATAAGAGCTCGAGAACTTTAGTAATTTTTTTACTTGAGCTTAATACTAAGTATAAGAGTCTGAGACTTTAGTAATTTTTTTTCCTTACAAGTGGGTTACTTTTCAAGGTTTGATTTGAAGAAAACGCGTGGGGCTCTGTGTAATAACTTCTTTGAGCATAATAATTTTTTTTACACCTTGGAGGTAAGCTTGCTTTTTTTTTGTATTATTATTTTTTTATATGTATGTGTTATTCATTTTAGCTTATGCATTTGTCAGTTTGATTTGTTTATTTATTTATTTTTTGTACACTTTTTTAAAGAAATTATTTCAAGAATAAATCAGGATTAGCTGAGTTGTGACAACTTGTTAATCCTGTACCTTTTAGAATTTTCTAAGTTGTGACAATTTAATGATTCAATTTTTGTATTTTTTTCGAAATAAAATAAATCACTAATCCATAAAGATTCAAAATCTTTTTTTAAAATAAAAAAATTTCATTTAATCATAACAAACTTGATAATCAATGAGTGACGTCTCTAGCGTGACGCCGAGCTTCACCTATTCAATCCTTAATTTGATTAATGAAGTCGCGATGACTCGTTAATTCAAATTTTCAAATTAATTTTTTTAAAATTAAAATCAATCAATCACAATTATTTTCTAAAGAACTACGTGACTTTGATTTCTTCATTGCAGTCGGGGATACGTAGAAGCAGAATTTCTATTCTGTCAAGTCAAAAATTAAATTTTTATAATTCATTTGTCTATTTCATTTATTTCTTTTACAAAAGGGGTAAAACAAATAATTTTAAGAATTATTAAGAATTTGTATAATTAACTTAAGGTACCGTCTTAGGACGGATGTGTTAGGGATGCTATGAGATTAAGTTTCCACCATTCCCTACACATAACCGATTGCGAAATTTAATATGATTTCAAAGACTTTTTTTCTTAGGTTTTCTAATTTTTTCTAATAAAAAATAAAATTAGTAGCGACTCCTAAAATTATTATTTTTTAATTTAAGTTCTTATCCGCCGCGATTAATGGTCGCGACATCATTAGTTACTCCTCGGTCAAGGGAATTTTGCTACTATATATATATATATTCTACATATTATTATGTATTTATTAAATATAAACATATAACAAACTCTAATTTGACCATGGTTAGAACTCACACCTCTTCCATTGTCACATATGTTTTCAAGTAGGCTTTCTTGGTTGAATAAATAGAAATAGAAAACTCTTAACTCTAACATTATGTTTTTCTCTAGCTCATTTTTTAAACTCTTTAAATTCAAACAAGGTTGATAAGATTACTTGTATAATGAGTTGAACACTGATGAAGAGAAAGAGATGAATTTTGATTATTTATAACCCACATATATTATTATATCTCCTCCAAAACATAAGTAGAGAAAAACATCAATCAAGAATAATCATAAGGCTACTATATCTTGGATTTTTATTTCAGTTACAACAAATTAAAGAGAAAATTATCCCTTCGTAGTATTGCTAGCTACTTGTTCCATATCTTTCGAAGATCCCTTGTTCTAAGAAAGGCAATCATGGTTCCTACATCCACCAGTTTCCTATATTTTCCATGAACATAATCCGAACGTATCTCGATCTTCATTATAAACGTTCAAATAGTGAGTGGATGATTGTCCTGACCATGTAAAGCTGCAAAAGTATAGTGTTGTAAAAAATGAAACAACACTTATCCTGAATGTAACCTGGTAGCTCTCTCCAAGTGTGAGTGTATGATATCCCAAATCGTCATCCTTTGATTTGTAATGAAGAGTGAGATTCTTATGAGGAGCTGTAGCTAAATCATTGATAATTTCTACTGTTACTTAAGAAAAAAGCCCTCTGATCTCACTAACGTCGAGCCTCAATACAAAAAGGCATATAACCATCTATTTATAATGCATAACACAGTGTCACGTTCTTAATATATTAGAATTTTTGTTCAAACTATGCGCACAAAGCTCATATTCCCTCTTTTTCCTGGATAATAACTCTAATGAATGAGTTTGAACTCTTAAAAATTTAAAAATATAGTGCATTAATATTTAAGAAGTCAAACATATATATATATATATATATATATATATATATTCAACATATTATTAAATATTTATTAAATTTAAATATATAACAAATTTTAATTTAACTATAGTTACAACTCAAATCTCTCTCATTATCATACATATTTTCAAGTAGCTTTTTTGGTTGAACAAACGTAATTAAAAAGCACTCAATTCTATCATTATATTTTCCTCCGTTACACAATTGAAATTCTTTAAAATCGATCAAGGATGATAAGTATTATTGTATAACGAGCTGCACAAAGATAGATGATGAAGAGAAATAGAGCTTAATGATTTTTATTAGCATTGAGACTGAAACTGAAATATTATAAGCGAGGTAATAATTATTTAAATTTAAATGGAACTTAATTATTTTTAATTGCTAGAAAAGAAATGAAATCATTAATGTTTAGTTAGTTCAAATAATTTAATATTTTTTTTAAATAAGACCTCGAATTCAAATCTTATAAATATAAAAAATTAGTATTAAAAAACTTTACACGATTAATTAAAATTCAATATAACTTCTGGATAAGAGGGTTTACACCAAAAAAAAAGAAAACAAAAAAGAATGAAATCGAAAGAATTGATACATATTTGGTTTGAGCATTACCGTGTGTCCGGAAAGTCTCACAAGTCCAGCTTATCACGGATGGCTGAAAAAGAGAGAGAAAGAAATGGGTTCCACTTCTTGTTGGGGTCCACCAAAGTATGATCCACTCATTGTTAATATCCGGGTAAAATCTTATTTCATTCTCCAGGACCTATGAAATATAGAAACGAATGCTGATATGATATATGGATTCGAGGATACATTAAATATTTAAAAAATTATAAAATATGAACATTTATATATATATATATATATATATATATATATAAAAATAAATTAAAGAATTTATTTATTTATATATATATAATTATAAAATTTAAGAAAAAATATTTATAATTTATTAATATTATTTTTATAAATTTAAAAATTTATAATATTTTGATATATCTCAAATATTAATATTTGTTATCTAATAAATCTTTCTCAAAAAATATGAAATATAATTTCTATTGATATTTTTAAAAAATTTATTAAACTAACTTTTTTAATAGAATTAATTATATACAAATACATACGCATCTAAAAATATTAACTAGAAGGAATATCTAAAGATTAATTGATTTTTAAAAAAAATATTAGTTGGTCGTGCTCAAGTCGTATCTTAAATATGTTTGAACTGTGTTTAAGACGTGTCTAAATTGAAAATAATATTTTTTTAATTAAACATATTCGGACATACAAAACACGTGTGTCATATGCACGTCTCCATATATCCGACACACGAACACGTCTCAAAAATGGCGTATACTTACTTCATAATTTCAGATTATTAAGGTTTTTTTATTTGGTTTTAATTATTCTTTGAGAAATTTTCTTTTCACAAAGTTAATAAATTTTGATTGTAAGCTGTTTCAAATTAAAACAACTAATTTTTATAAACTGTTTCATTTTAATTATAAGCAGTGTAGATTATAAACTTTTGAGTTTTTTAAAGAGTATCTTAAAGATATTTGTTAAGGATTTAAAAGAAAATTTTGTTTTAAAAAGTAATGTATTTAATATATTGAGAATTGAAAAAATTTTATTTTTTATATAAAAAATTTTATTTTAGATTTCATGACAATTATCTTTAAAATACTCGTTAAAAATTTTTTTTTGAGCCTTTGTGCCCATCAATGAATAAAAAACAAAATTCAAAATAAAATAAATTAATCTAAATAGAAACTAAGTAAAGAAAAAAATGATAAAAATATATTTTTGGTTTTTATATATGATATTTATATTTAATTTAATCTTTATATTAATTTTTTTAATTTAATCTCTGTATATATAATTATTTTCAATTTAGTATTCGAGAATCAAATTTATATGAAGTATAAAAATTAAATTAAAAATGAATAATATCTGCAGGATTTAAGAATATATTTTAATTTATATATTTTTGTCTTCTTATATAATATTTATTTTAATTTGATATTTACAAGTCACTGTATTATAAACAGCAAAATAGACTGCAAAAATCAAATTAAGAATAATTGCATATATCGGAATTAAAATGAAATATTTTTATCTGGAAATTAAATTAAAAATTAGTGTCTGAATGACTAGAAAGTACGGACACGCCATTTTACTGACGTGTTCGCGTGTTGGACGTGTCCGACACGGATCACTATGACACGCTTACACGACACGATATGCGTTCGCAAAATCGAAATGAGTGTGTCAATTAAAAAATTATTTTTTAATTCGGACACGGCCAAGACACACAACGCTAATGAACACAGGTGACACACCTGACACCGGCCAAGACACACCGCAGACACATATTAGACACAACCATTAAAATTAAAAAAAAATTACTGTGTGACAGTGTACTAATATCACGGCTCACAAATTCAATATCACCCAACTGACTCTCAGGAAAAATCTTCTATTCTTTTTCAATATATTGTGTTTACTGTATGCTAATAGTTCAAATTTCAAGTAAGTTTTACTTTAATACGGTGGTTTAATTTTTAATTATTGTTAATTTTTTTTAATTATAAAAGAAGATACTTGTGTTGTCATTGAAGAATTGTATTTAAAATATTTATAATCAAAATTATATATATATATGTGTTATATCCGTATTGTATTCGTGTCTAAAAATTTTTTAATTTAGTATGTTTCTATATCCGTGTTCGTGTCGTGTTTCATGTCTGTTTAATAGCTGGATGATGACCAAAAATATATTTAAAAAAATAAATAAATTTGCACACTGTGCCTCCGTGCTTCTCTCTGAGTATGACCTGAGCTGATATAGTAAAATACAATAGCGTCACAATTCACAACCTGTCCAAGTTTTGTTCTTTTCTAAATCATTCATTGTTATATTCAAATCGATTAACACGAACTGTGGAGAAGGGTAGAAAGAGAAAGAGAAAAAGATTTTAATTATTTCTTTTGTTTGAAAGAAAATGAGTGTTTCTTTGAGTGTGATGACCTTCAATCTCCATGATAAGGATCAGCAGCTAGAGAGTCCTAATTCATGGGAGAAAAGGAGGGACTTGTGTATAAGCGTTATTACCAGTTACTCACCCATCATTCTCTGTACCCAGCAAGGTTCTTCTTCTTCTTTTCTTAGTACAAGCACTTGATACGTCTCTCTACATGCTCTTCTAATGATCTTAATTATGATATGGGTTGCTTTGTGGGCTTTTTTTATTTTAATATTGGCTTTGATTTTTGGATCCTTTTGGATGAAGCTGGCTTTCAATATTCAATTGATGCTTTGATTTGAAGATTTTTGCTTTGCTTGTGTACCAATGCTCTTAGCTTGCTTGTTTCTTTTTTCCACACAGTTAGTTGATCTGGGTTCTTATTTTTATTTTTATTAGTTTTTATTTTTTTGACGATGACATGTTATAAGTTTTTGGTTTTATTATTGTTCTGATTTAGTTTACTTTTCTCTGCTTTCATTTGAACCTGGATTCAGGAGTGAAAACGCAATTTGATTTTCTCCAGCAGGGCTTGCCAGGTAATGACGTTTCAAATAAGTTGTTCTTCAACTCCTGAAAGGATTGATTTATGGTGGTTCTCAAATTTACTACATGCATGGTTTGGTCTCAAGCATTTTCTATCTCAAAATTTATGTGCCATAGCCATGGCCTGGCAGTAAGGAATATATGGTAGTGGTTGTCAAGAGAAATATTTCAATAAGGTGCTGTTATCTATCGTCGTTCCTTTAAAGCTGCTCAAATCATAAATGTAAATTAATGCTAGCCATTAAGATATGCTTATGTGACGGCTGCATAATAGACAATTGGATTATGTCAAAATAGGGCTGTAATTGATTCAAAAATGTCAATGTGGGTTAGATAAAGTAACATTAAAACTAGAATGAGACACTATACGTGCAAATAGGGGGATGCTCTGAAAGCTGTCAAATTTATCATGGGAGAGGAAGTGGGAGAGCTGTCATAATGCTGGCCATTATGAGGATTTCGCTTGATATAAGATGCCAAAATGATCAAAATATCTGAAATGCCAGCTTGTTCAGATAACAATCCTGAGCACTGAGATGAGTAAGCATGAAAGTGTATTACTTGTATCAGGAAATAATTCCATGTATTTCTAGTGACTTTTCTTCTTTCCTAGTTTGTTCCCTTTAAATTGCCTCTTTTGTGCTCAAGTGGAAAAGTTTTATTTGAAGGTAACTGGCTTCCTTTGCTCATAAACATGACATTAATGTTCAAGCTTGCCTTCCATACTACTTTAGTAAACATTTTATCTGCAAGAAAAACAAGTGATGGTCTGATAAGAGTCCAAGAGAAGATATGACAATACCATTATTATGAAATTATGACCTCGATAAACTATTGTCTTACCATAAAGTGAAATCTAGTGAACACTGGAAACAAGCTACATCAGGAAAAAATGAATGTTCTTCACGACAATGAGACCTGGGATTTTGTCTTTGCTACTTTTGTTTGGTCAAGTTGGGTTTACAAGATCAAATACAACCCAGATGGTTTTCTTAAGAGGTAACAAATGCTTATAGTAATTTATTATTTTAGGAGGAAAAAAGCTTGCCATCCTGATATAAAAGGAGAGAGTCTGTATTATGTGAGACTTCATTTTCAATCCTGATGATAAAGGGTACTATTTGCACCCACTTACATTCTGCACAGGCCTGAGTCCCAGTTAGATATCAAGAGCACTTCATTTCATGGCTACATATTTCTGTCTAGAAATAAGAGAAGAACTTCTATACAAATATCTTGGACTGGAATGGAATGAGCAATTCCCAGTCAAACCCTTTTTGTGCTTAAAGTAACAGCTTCTGAATGGAGTACTTCTACTTTGATAAAAATACTCAGGTTATGATCAGTTTGGCATATCACGAAAAGGGCCCCAAGACACTACTGATGAGCATTGCACCATCTTCTATGATAAAGAGAAGGTATTATATAACTTCAGTATTATTGGTATATATATACTTTTTGATTTAATAAGTTTGAGAATTAATTAATTGATAGTGGTTATTCTTTTATTAATTGAAGGTAGAGCTTGTGGAAGGTGGAACCTTTTGGTTGTCTGAGTCTCCCTCTGTACCTGGAAGCATGTCATGGGGTTCTGAATTTCCTTGCATTGCAACATGGGCTATATCCTTATGATTTAGAAAAGAAATTCCAACTTCATATTCATTTGTTTTCAAGCTTTCTTTTACTTTGTTGAGCAATCTTTGGATCATTTGATTCCTTGACATGATGTCCACACATTTCAACTTAAAGGGATTGAGCCACCAGGATTTTCATTTCAGATAGTAAATACAAACATGGATGAGTTCAGTCCTCGTGCACGTAGAAGAAGTGCTTTACTCACATGGCAGCACATTGCATCCTTACCCTCTAGCCTGCCAGTTGTGTACTGTGGAGGATTCAATACGCAGAAAGAATCAACTACTGGACGCTTTCTTCTTGGAAGATCGAGGTAGTTTCTTAGTACATAAATTTTCACTTGACAATTATTATCAGTTTTCAAGTGTATATCATGTTACTTATTAGCAGCTCAAAGCTCATATTTCTAGGATAAGTAGTGCTTCGTGCAATGAGCTTTGCTATTCATTGAAGATGGATAAGTAGTGCTTTGGGCAACTATATGTGAATGAAATACAGTTGACTAGTTTGTAACCAGTGTCTTTACTCTCACTGAGTGCAGACAGCATGGTGTAGTTGGGGATATGTGGGATGCATGGCCTAGTGCCCGTGTGAGGAAAAATGTTTCCCTAATCCGCACGTATCATGGATTCAAGGGTATTGTTTTGTTGCTTTTACACTTTCATTCTGAGCATGATATGACTGTGCCATTACTTAGTGTTATCTTCTGGTGCGGTTAGGTAACAAACAGGGAGCTCTTGAATTCTTCAAGTTAATTTTTAGAGCCCTCTGCCTTTGCTGGGATTGCCAAACACAGGATCTTCACATTGACTGGATCCTTTTTAGAGGTAGATCTCTGATTCCTGTTTCATGTGAAGTGGTGAATGATAACATTGATGGCCATTATCCCTCCTCTCATTATCCTATATTTGCTGAGTTTATGCTTCCTCCAACAGTAAGGATGCTAGAACCACCTGTACAAGATGATAACTAAAATTCCATTTCTTGCTATATTTCGGTTCCCTCAACTGCAGTGGGTTCCCCTTTTTTCCTCCTTTGAGTATTAGCAATATGGTTTCTACTAATGTGCTTTTGAAAGTTGTGGACACCTCATTATGGGCAAAATTTGTTAGCTGTACACTGCCTCCATACGCAAGGATCATGTATCAAACAGAATTCAATTAGCTTGTCAGTTTTAGGTTGTTTCAGCTGTTTCTTTATCAAATGAGTTTTTATTTTTATTTTTTTAAGAAAGTTCTGATATTTCTGACATCTGAACTGTGAGCAGTTCGGAAGGTAGATAAACGACATAAAAAAGTCTGTTATACATTTTTAGATTGCCTCCCCCCCCCCCCCTTTCAAAATCAACAGTTTGAATTCTTTAATGAAGAAGCAATTGATACAACCTTGCCATTGAAGGGGTGAGGATGGTTCTTAATATGTGTGCAGGCTGAAACGAATGCTGAGTAAACAACAGGAGAGCACAGATATCAGATTGCTATTCTGTTTAAGAACTACTCTTGTCATATTAGCATGTTGCACCTTTTTTTTAAAATATATATATATATATATAAAATCAACCCCAGGATGTGTCTCTCTTCACAGCTGGTGTGTTTGATGCCATTGGGGCCTGAGTCATTTCCCTTTCCTGAACCCCTGATCATAATGCGGTTACAAAGAAAATGGAGTGTTTGATGAAGAAAATCATGGGAAAGCAAAAGCAGAAATGTACTGAGGTATAAACATAACAAGTAGCATTAGAGTTCCAATATATATAGGATCATTCAGTGCCAATGCTGCCTGGAGGCGGGTGGAGTCTAGAAAATGCTTTGGAAGGGCAAAGATATATTAAGGGTGGCTTCTAACATGCACACAAAAAAAAGGTCGTGCATGAATACACCACCACACATAAATAGCTGTAGATAAAATGATTTAATAAAGCAACAGTTTAGTTGGGATCATTGACCGGCAACCTTTAGAAGTGGTCATATAGAAGTTTTACAAATTGCATAAGGCAGTCCTCGAATAAAACGTTGCGTTTCAATAAAGGTGCACTGTGCTCAGCCACTTTCTCATTGCCGTTTATTTTTTGGTGTTGCATTGCAGCTGAAATCATCATCAGAGAGTTAAGGGGCAAAATCAAAACAAAGACGAGAAGGAGCCATTCGTGGGTGTGAACATTGGCACAGACGTTGTCGCTATTGGCTGCTCCAACACCACTGCCGCTTCCTGGATCGACCGAAACGTCGTCGCTTACTACCCCCAAACCCTCATCACCGCAATCTCCGTCGGCGACGAGGTTCTCACCACCGTTCAACACATCAAGATTTCAACCCCTCATGCTGCTTCCATCATTCTTGACCCTTTCCCTCCTTCTCAGACTTTCTTCAACCAAAGCCTTATCTCTGTCATCCTCCTCTCATTAGATGGGCTTAATTGTAATATGCATAACTTATGAATTAAAAAATAATAAGCCAATAAACGGCTTATTGTACGTCAAAATTAAGGTGCATTGATGCACTAAATTTTTTATGGTGCATTTTATTAAGATGTTTTAAAATTAACTACTAAGCAAAGATTGACTTTGCCTAGAGCTTAAAATTTCCCCAAACTTTCACCAACCTACTACTAATTTTATTTAGGTCCATTTATTATGAAAGATATGATAAGATTTGATAGTATTAAAATTAATAATATAAAGTTTGATAGTATAAAATTTGATAATATAAAATTTAATACAATAACGATAAAAGATATCGAGATTGAAATGTTTAAAATTATAATAAAAAAATTTTTTAAAGTAGTTTATACATTAAAATTTAATCAAATATAATCTCACTTTTAAAGTTTGATTAAATTATTTATTATTTTAATGTATAAGAGAAATTTGATAGATAAATTTATATAATATAATATTTATATTAAATAATTAATAAAATTATAATGTATTATATTAACTTATCTTATTAAAATTAATATTTTATATCAAACAAGTCCTTATTATTGTATTAAAACATTAATGACTGCTAAGAAGAACATGAAAATAAGGTTAATTACATGTAGACCCAGGCATTGCACGAGCTAATAAATAAAAATAATTTAGGTTTTGTTTGATTAGAAAGTGAATTTTAACTTTTATATAATAAACACCATCACTTAAATCCTCTTAAAGACGTGTCATATAAAGAAAGATTCTGTGCACAAAAGAGTTATTTATAAAATTTGTATAAGCAATTGGATATTGAGAAATTTAAATTTTCATGTTAACCGCACTCATCAACAGTATTTTTTTGGCATTACTAATAATAATAATCTAAAACTTGCAGACAATGATGAAGTTGCCTAATACATGTGTCAATAATAATTAAAAAAGAGAAATGAAGCAAAAGAATTGATAATTTGCGATCATGCAAGATGGTACTGGAAACCTTTAATTACAAACTTCTTAAATGCATTACTGAATATTATCAACCCACATTCCAAATTTTCGCCCCTGTCAAAACAATTTTTAATCTACTTCAATTACTAACTGCAAACAAAAAGGAGGAACTGCATCAAAAAAACAAAAAAAGGGGGGAAAAAACGATTGCGTCACTTGTACTTGCAGCTACAAAAGTAAATGAAAGAAAAAAAGAATTAGATCGGTAAACCGAAGTTAGTGACATAAAGCATTAGAAAAGTCACAGCCATCAGTGTCTATCGAGAAGCGCGAGATTGTGGCCCCGACCGCCATCGTTTACATATACAAACGTAAACAATTATCTAAGGAAGGGTCGAGACAGTGAAGAGGTATCGACACAATGAAGAGGTACATGTGACAAACTGGAAAATAAAACTAAGAAAGAGAGAGAACTAAACAGACAATAAACTAGGGGCGAATGCTATCTTAGGGTGCATCGTATATCTATTATTGATTTTATCTGTAATAACAATTTTCTTTTTGGGTTATGTTTCTTTGACACATTTCACAATCATCCCACCACCACCATCATCGTACCAGCACCTTGAGCTACCATCCTAACCATCCTCTGAAACTGAGTCATCGAAAAACACCCAGAATTCCATCAGACCCGAATCAAGTCAAACTAATTGCAACTTACTCCAAATCCGTCTCCCAAATCAATTACGACAACACGGCAGACCAAATTTGCGACCCCCACTCATCATACTAGATCTGACCACCATAAACCCAGATCTACAGCCCACAACCACTTATCGATGGTGTGGTTGTGGATGGTGATGGCCGCCCGACCTTCGTCTCCCTTCGCCCCCTCTCCTTCTCCCCCCAGAAGAAGTCATTACTGAATGCCACCACTCTCCGTTCTCAACCACACCCAAACCCAACAGCAACCCAAACCCCAGTCGTGGGTGAACCCAATCCCCTTCTCCGCATCTTCACCATCAGGGTGAGGCTGAAGCAAAGCTCGAGGTTGAATGGTTGAAGCCCGTGGTTAGGTGGTTTTCTAGCAGAGGGGAGGAGGGTCAGGAAGAGAGAGAAGGTTTTGAGTTTAGGGTTATAAGATTATCTGTTTAAAAAGTTACTATTTTGAAGTGGATTCAGAGGGTACTTGTAATAAACATGTTTCGATGGTTTCCTCCTCAACCAGTAGTAGCAGAGCGTCTTAAGACGAGGGGGGAGGGGCTTGGTACATGTTTAAAGTTACTTAGTATGATATTTATAGAGTGTGTACAGAATCGTAATGCAATCTGTTTTGAATACAAGTATTTAGGATTAGTATCCTAACAGATATTATCTTCCCATTATTGTTGGGGTAAAGCCCTATAAGTTAGGAACTTAGATATATAAGCTACTTAGCAGTCTGAGATAGTTATGCGTCTTATAATATCGTAAGATGGTGATTGGAAGCTACAGATACTTTGGGATATATCTTCTACACAAAACCAGCAATCTTGATTCTATGGCCCAATACTGCTCAATGTGCATGGCTCTGAGATTCGGACTATCATCAAAGCTTTAAGTTAAGCCATTCAAGATGGAGTCTGGCTGTACGTGTGTCAGGTTGATCTGCAAGACGGGATCCCGGATCACGGTCCAGAACAGTTACCCCCATCTTGGCACTTGGATGGGACAGCCGAGTGTTAAGATATAAGTTTCAAATGGACCACAAGGTATACAATGAACAGGAATTCTAATGTTGATATTGGATCTCAAATGTTCTACGTAAAGAGCTGAGGTCCACGATAATATACCTCTGGGGTTGATGTATAAGGTTGGGGTCCGAGATTGCTTTGCTTTCCTTGTTATTCTGCCATCTGAGGTACAAAGATGCCCCCACGTGTAGTTCACGAGGTCCTTGAGTATTCTTCACACAATATCTGATTCTGCAGGTGGTATCTGTAACGTCCCGAATTGCCTGTAGGATTGACGAGTATCTCCACAAACCAACACGGGTCTTTTCAGCGTGCTTTTGTCCTCACTTACACGTATCCTAGGAAACTTCCCAAGAGGTCACCCATCCCATAATTGCTCCATGTCAAGCACGCTTAACCATGAAGTTCTTATGTTCTAGGCTCCCGAAAAGAAGTTACAACTTGTTGATATAGCTACGCCAAATCAATTCCTTTAAGTCATCCTCAACTATGCAGTCCTATACCTGCACAGTCTCTGAATCCCTCTCATTCTGGTGCGTATTCAGTTCATTCATGCGACCTTTCACCTAGAAGCCTGCTATAAGTCGTTCCTTGTCCGTGCTTCATTGCACCAGCAATCACTTCCCGCCCTCGTAGGCCCTGGGACATACATGCCCACCAACTTCCACTTGGTTCGTCCCCGAACCACACCGTACTGGGAGAGGTCTCATCTCTGATACCATCTGTAATGTCCCGAAACTGCCTGCAGGATTGACGAGTGTCTCTATAAACCAACACAAGTCTTTTCAGCGTGCTTTTGTCCTCACTCACACGCATCCTAGGAAACTTCCCAGGAGGTCACCCATCCCATAATTGCTCCAGGTCAAGCACGCTTAACCATGGAGTTTTTATGCTCTGGGCTCCCGAAAAGAAGTTGCAACTTGTTGATATGGCTACGCAAAATCAATTCCTTTAAGTCATCCTCAACTATGCAGTCTCATACCTGCACAGTCTCTGAATCCCTCTCATTCCGGTGCGTATTCAGTTCATTCATGGGACCCTTCGCCTAGAAGCCTGCCAGAAGCCGCTCCTTGTCTGTGCTTCATTGCACTGACGATCACTTCCCACCCTCGTCGGTCCCGGGACACATATGCAGTTCTAATCCCTCCAATCTACAACACATGTCCATCAACATTGAAAACTGGTTCATACGTATCGGCGACATTCCTCTCTTCAGCTCAATTCACAAACCTTCTTCAAATTTGTGGCACTTCCAAACCTCGTCCGGCTGGATTTGGAGATACCACGAGAACTTAGACAAGCTCTCGAATTTCGCAGCATATTCATTGACAGTCATTCCACCTTGATGTAATCCTAGAAATTCCATCTCTTTAGCGTGTCTCACACTTTTCGAAAAGTATTTCTCCAAAATTACTTTGCAGAATAACTCCCATGTGATTTCTCTACCTTTAGCTTGTAGCACCCTTCTAGTGGCTTTCCACCAATTCTCACTATCACCCATTAGCATAAATGTAGCGTAAGTCACTCTTCGATCATCTGTACATCCTATTCCTTCAAAGATCTTCTCTAGTTCTTGAATCCACAAATCTGCTTTCTTAAGATCAAATTCGCCTCTAAAATGTGGCAGATTATTCGGACGAAATTCTAAAAAATGCTAAACTTTTGCATTAGCTTCTTGTTGTTGCATAGCTCTCTGATTTTGTTGTACAATTACTTCTGCCATTCGCTGCATTGCTTCGACAGCAGCAGTCATTGGGTCGTCATCACGTCTCGTATTCACACGTGTACCTCTACCACGAGACATAGCTTTCTTTACAAGCAATCAAACAAAGTCCAACAAAAGTCAGATGTAATCTTTTGGAAATCAATCATAGAGAATCACACAACACAAGCAAAACAGACCTAACCACAAAAATCCAAAAAACTCTAACCGGGAGCTCTGATACCAACATGTTGACTAACTATGCATATGCACGCAGACCCATTCCTACTCCATAGAGCTAAACACAATTTCAAATAGAATAATCTAGAAGACATGTCTGTCACTCAGCTGCGGTGGCCAAAAGTGCTATAATATATTAATTTATCAACGTGCACATCAAGGCATTGAACAAGACATTCTACACCAGATCGTTATATAGGACAGTGTCTCGATTCGGATCGTTGGTGCGTTTGCATCGGTCTGCCTCACGGACAGAAGAGCTACCAACTGTCCATTGCGAGTTACCTGTACCCCAACGCCCCTAAGGTCAACGAGAGACTTACACTTATCTACTCACACCCGCACTTAGGTGTGATTCATCTCCTAGGCATACAACCTTAACTAAACAAGCTAGCACATTTTTCTATGTATGATGTATAGTTCAAACACATATATAATTATTATTTACACAGTATACCATATATCCTCGCCTTCTATTGGCGGTATAATTATTCAACATTACTGGGTCCACCACAATAGCCCGACAACGAATTGCTATTATGTTCAATTGCGTAGTCAAAAATTACTATTTTTAAATCGTGTAGCTATATCAACAAGTTGCAACTTTTTTTCGGGAGCCTAGAACATAAGAACTCCATGGTTAAGCGTGCTTGACCTGGAGCAATTATGGGATGGGTGATCTCTTGGGAAGTTTCCTAGGATGCGTGTGAGTGAGGACAAAAAGCACACTGAAAAGACCCGTGTTAGTTTATGGAGACACTCATCAATCCTGCAGGCAGTCCCGAGACGTTACAGTATCAGTTTGAGATTTTTCGGGGAACTGCTACTTTGACTTTATTGAGAATTAAAGATCCCTTTAAGAGGATATTAGTTTCGTACTATTTTCCAACTGTCTGCTACTCCCGTGACTAATCAGAAATTAGGAGCGTTAAACATGGCTATCATCATGCGATCAGTTCACCTTTTACGGGACCAATCAACGTGCTTCATTCCATTTATAAATAAGGAATATCGGGTTTTGTCCCCTACGAAGATCATCTTCTTACTCTTTCCAAAGTCTTTGAAGACATTCGCTTTTCTACAAATGATCCTTTGGTTGAGGCCTTTCTTTCTCGGCATAATGTCTGAGTCGCCATGCATTTGGGGGGCAAAAGCCTTTCTCTTCCTGCGTACACGAGAGTGTTTGATCTACCCGCTCTTGTTGGGACAGAGTGAGGTTTTTGCCGTGGTGCATGGAGACACGCAGGAACGCTCTGTCCTTGTCCTTTTTCCTGCGTGAGTGATTTAGAGGCACCAGGCCAGTCGTTTGGAAGGTCCTCTAAGGCGGTTGTGCTAGAGGGCAGCTCCTTTGGAAGAGAAAATCCTCTTGGAGCAGCTTGGAGTGATGTGTTCTCCTAGGGCCGCTCAAAAGTGGATGCTGACCCTATTATCACTGTGAAGGAGGTAGGGAAGAATAATTGGGGAGGTAGCGATTCCGGAGTCTGGACTCCAAAAAGCAGTGTTCTGTTCTGGTTCCCTTTGCCAAAGTTCTTCAAAGCGCATTCTGTTCAACAAGGAAGAGACCGGTGTTAGCTTTGGAGGAGCCGTGAATGTGGCAATGACCCGGGGTGCCGGTACGATGATGTTTGTTCCATTTTCCTAGCTCTCTAATGGACACTCTTTTTTTAACACTTCTGATGTATTTTTGCTTCTCTTTTTGCTAAAGCTAATGATGTATAGAATTAGATTAATAAATAAAATTCTTCTTTCTGATTCTGTCTTATATCTTTTCTTTTTTTTGCTATTCATATTGCTCTTTTTCTACCGGGGTAAGTCTAATGGTTGCCTTATAAAAATGCTAAGCTGCCCCCAGCTTGATACTTGGTTAGTGCAATAAGGTGGCATGCTTGAGTTCCTACCCCCGGGATCCGTGCTCCTTGATGGGTTAAGAATTTTAACTTAGCTGTTCGGGTTCAACCATTTGACCTTCTTGGGGATGTCGTAGTCTGCATTAATCTTCTGTTATTTTATCATAAATGGACATTCCGAGTGTAACCGGGGTCCGTAGTAAAAATTTGTGGTCCGTGGAAAATTTTTGGACTCAGTCTTACTAAGATTGTGTGTCTTTTGGCCTGTTGCGCAACCGTCCCTTCAACTATCGCGACAGTTGTGAGGGCCATGTGTTATGCTCTGTTTGGTTAGTCGTGCTTAGAGCTTTGTGTGCCATGATAAGTATCTTTCAAAATATGTGTTGTCAAGACGAAAATGTCCCCCAATCGTCTAGCCTTTATAAATAGGGGTTAAAACCTCCTTTGTTCTTTCTCAAATTCGGTGGCCTGAGATGATTTCTGGTGGTATTCAAGGTGGAGGAGACTAGTTTCCAGCAGTTTCTGACAGTTTAGGCTCTAAGTTGACCATTTGTTCTTACTTCCCACAAGGTATTTTTTTCTTTCTTTTATTTGCTTCTGCCATTTTTTAGCCGTATAGTAGTCGTGTGCTCCTTTTTTAGAGTGCATTTCCCTTCTCTTTCTCAATGAAAGGAGTTGGGAGTGTCAATTCCTATGTCTCTTCAATGGCATTGTGCTGTGGAGAACCTCATCCATCGTACTATGTGCGATGGAGGTGTCCTTCTGAGGCTTTTAGCCTTGGTGGGCGTGGAGGCCAGTGCTTGGGCATGAACAGTCTTTTCTGTTTGCCCCCTTCCATGTCTGAATCTTTAAAGTTGGCTGATTCTGACCACTGACTTTTGTGGGTGTTTTCAGGAACTTAATTGGCTAGGAGAAGGAGAGCGGCTAGGCCTAAAGCACCGGTTCTAGGAGTTTTAGAGCCGGTTAAAGAGGATTCGATCCGGATCCGATGTGGTCTAGGGTTAGTATACTCATAGGTCGGGGATGACGTTTATGATAGGATATCCTAGTTTCAACCTGGTAGAGAGCTTGAGAAGCTCCAAGGTTACTTGATGTTAACTGAGAAAGGGAGCCGGGATCACGAGTTCCAAATTCTTTCACCGAAAAATGAAAGGTTGTGTGCCATACGGCAGGCGGGAATGCATTATATGTTCATGTACGAGGACTTTTTTGTCCGATTTGGGCTCTAGCTTCCCTTCAACCACTTTCAGTTGGCTGTCCTCCAAACTCTTCAAGCTGCCCCGAGCCAAATCTATCCCAATAATTGGGCGAACATTCTCTCCTTCGAAAGGGTATGATGGCTGGTCGGGTTGTGATTATCAAAGAGGGCGTTTTTCTTTTTACACACTCGGTGGAGTCTCCAGGGTAGCAATGCTGTTCAAAAGACCTGGCTTTCAGTACGGGCACGGCAGGGTCAGAAGGTCTTCTATGTATACTAGGACAGTTACAAGAACTTCAAGGAGAAGTTCTTTAAATTAATGGTGACTCCCGGCACTCACCCCTTCTGGCTGGATAACAATGGGGAGACTAAGTTCAACATGTACTGCAACGAGGGGTAATGGCACGTTCCTATTCAAATGATTGAAACAGAAAGACCCCAACTAGATGCCGATAAGATTGCGTGTATTAATTTCTTTAGTATGTTGGTTGAAGTAGTGGGTCTTATCTATTCTCGGGACGTGCTGGAGACCACCGATGATAATACCCTCTGGGCCATTCTAGGTAGTGTAGGCCGCAATTCACGTTTAGCCTTATGCATGATAATACTCAAACTTTCTCTTGTAAATTTTCTTGCTATTTGACTGCTTGTAAATTTTCTGATCTCTTTCCTTGTTTTGCAAATAACTTGGTCGTTAATGCAGACGCCATGTCCTCTATTTGGGCACTTCAATCTTTGAGGGTGAAGAAGAACAAGGCAAAATCTTCCTATTCCCCTACCCCCCTGGTCCAACTCTCGTTATCCGAGAACTGAGCTCAAACTCCAATGCACAACCCCTCCAAGGAAGGAAAAGGAAGGTCGTTGCAGATGCCAGGGCAGAGGATCACGACAGGCCTATTGTGGAAGGAGTTTCTAGGACTCGGATCGATCCATTGCCACTAATAACCAGGGATGCACTACTGGGGGATTTTATTGACAAAGTTTTCCTAAGTGATGATGTTGTCAAACTCATCACTCGAAATAAGGTCCCTGAAACTCTCTCATTATTTTAGACCTTCGCCCTCTGGACTATTGCCGAAGCTCGGCTTCTTGAGAAGTTTATGATGTCTTTCAAAAAGAAGGCGGAGGACCATTAAAAGGTGTAAAAGCCGAGGAGAAATGGCACCTAGAGCTGGCTCTTAAAGGAAGAGAGGAGATGGAGGCCAAGATTTCTCTGTTGGAAAAGCAACTTGCGGACTCTGAGTCCTTGCTGAGAAACGAAAAAGTCCAATCGGATAAAGCCCTTGCCTACCTTTAAGCTACAGATTCAGAGTTAGAGAGGGAGAATGTAGAGTTATTCTCTATCAGCAACAACATTGGTGGAGAAAAATTTTGGAATATGATCACCTAGGTCTAACACTTCAACCCTGGGATTGAGCTGGCCTTTGGGGATTTGAGCCCCGATAAGATAGTGGAGGATGGATGCTTGGTTACAGCAGGGCCATCTAATGAGCTGGGCACCGAGGCCCATCCCACCGAGACTTCAACCAGAATGCTAAATCTAACTGAAGGGGCCTTAGATGAGGAGCGACAAAGCCCAGATAGGGACAAGGCCAAGGAGTAGCCTTCCTTTCTCCATTTTTACTTATTGCATTTTATTGCCCCCTCGTCTTTATCTTTTGTAAAGATGATTGCCCCAGTTGCCGTTGTACTTTTAAATGCTTTGTTTCCCATTCTTTGTTATTGTATGCCTACTTATTTTCTGCGGTCCATCTTGGGTCCAATTTCCACTATGGTGTTTTTTACAACCATTTCATAGACTTAGGAAAATTTCTGATGGGAGAAACCATGGTCCGGGGTTCGACGCCCTTCAAGTTTGAGCACTTTGAATCCCCTTCAAGACTTAGGTGTTCTTTTGAAATCAAAACCTTGTCTGGGGTCTACCATCAACTGCTTTGACATTTAGGATGGGAGATTCCCATCGACCATTCGCTTTGACATTTAGGATCCCACTTGACTTAAGTAAAATTTATAATTAAAACCTTGTCTGGGGTCCATCGCCAATTGCTTCGGCATTCAGGATCTCACTTGACTTAGGTATAATTTTAAGTGGTTCTTGCCAGTGGGATTTAAAGGATTTTTCTATTGTACAACATGTTTAACATAAGTGTTGGGAATTTTTGCGGATATAACGCGCAGTGAAAAACAGGGATTCCCATCGAGGATCCATGCGAAAAAGCCATAATCCGAGTTTTTTAAATGATTTACCTGTTGAAGCGTGAATCACTAACACCGTAATAGAAACGATGTCTCTGCGGTATCCACACGAATAGACTCACGAACGTCCAATGTCCGCAAAGAAGAGCCTCACATCTCTTGCACAAGGCTAGTGCGAAGAGAAGAGAAGACGCCCTTCAAGTTTGAGCACTTTGAATCCCCTTCAAGACTTAGGTGTTCTTTTGAAATCAAAACCTTGTCTGGGGTCTACCATCAACTGCTTTGACATTTAGGATCCCACTTGACTTAAGTAAAATTTATAATTAAAACCTAGCAACACATCGCCGCTACCCAAGTAATAAGGGGTCCATCGCCAATTGCTTCGGCATTCAGGATCTCACTTGACTTAGGTATAATTTTAAGTGGTTCTTGCCAGGGTCTTTTAATGTTTACAGCTTAGTGTTTGAATTTTTTTAAGACTTAGGATTTTTCTATTGTACAACATGTTTAACATAAGACAACTCACGGTGGGTACTATAATGGCTAGACACAGATTTCACCATCCATGTTGCCAATAATCACACAGTGGTTATTGAAGTAAATGTGTAAAAATCACTTTGCTTTATTGATTTGGTAAAGGACTAAGGTCTATACAAAGTACTCCCATAATGATGAGGGCAGATCAAACATGAAGTAAACTAAGAAACTAGGCCTTAGAAGGTACTTAGCTATAGTACTTTCTAAGTTTGTCCGCATTCTAAAAGTTCTTGACTGGTTTTCCTGTTAGTATCTCCAGTGTGTAGGCTCCTTTGCTAGTACTGATCACGATATGGTAGGGGCCTTCCCAGTTAGGAGCTAACTTCCCTTGGGAGGTATTCCTACCTCCGATGTTAGCTCTGTGGAGGACTAGGTTGCTTAACTGAAATTTCCTGGGAACAACCTTTAGGTTGTATCGTGTTGTCGTCCTCTGCTTAATGGCGGCGTCACGTATATGAGCAACACGCCTTCTTTATTCCAGAAATTCTAGGTCTTCCCTGATCAATCTGGGGTTACTTTTGAGTGAGAAGTGTTAGAAGCACCAACTAGGTTCTCCTATCTCCACCTGGATCATAACTTCACACTCATAGGTGAATTTAAATAGAGTTTCACCTATCGTAGAGTGAGGCATAGTCTGGTAGGCCTAAAGGACATGGTCCAGTTGTTCCGCCCAATTTCCTTTGGCTTCGTCCAACCTCCTCTTCAGTCCGCGAATAATAATTCGATTAGCAGCTTCTACTTGTCCGTTTGTCCTGGGGTTCTCAACGACACTACAGTGGTATTTGATTTTTAAGTTAGCAAGCAGGTCTTCAAAACCCATGTCTTTGAATTGTGTCTCGTTGTCCGTTACAATGGATTCAAGGACTCAAAACCTAGTAATGATGTGGCACCATGTAAACTTTTGGGTTCAAGTAGAAGTGATAATGACTAAGGGTTCTGCCTCAATCCATTTGATGAAGTAGTCCACGACTACCACCAGGAATTTCAACTATCTGGATGCTTGAAAGAATGGACCCAAAATATCCATACCCCACCTATAAAATGACCAAGGTACAGATGTCGTGAATTGTTCCTTAGGTGAAGCATGATAATGATCTGAGTGCCATTGGCATCGTAGACTTGGACATGCGCAATAGAGTCGACCTCCATTGTGGGCCAATAATATACAGCTCTGAATGCTTTTATAGCTAAAGCTTTGCCTCCCAAGTGGTGTCTGCAGCTTCCTTCATGGACCTTGGTCAACACATATTTTACTTCTTTTGGCGTGAGGCATTTAAGGAGAGGCGAAGAAAATCCACACTGGTATAACCGCCCATCATAAATGGTGTATCGGACTGCAGTTTTGACTAACTTGGAGGCTTCCTTCGGGTCTTCAAGACGGATGCCGGACTACAAGTATTATATTATTAGAGTGATCTAAGTACGCTCTTATTCTTCTACCTGAAAAATGGATGAGTCTATGATAAAAGGCTGTGAGAGGGTCTCTTGGATCACTAATCAATTGTTTCCCGAGTTCTTCATGCTGGCCAACTTGGACAAGAGATAGACCCTTGAATTCTGTTCTTATAGTATATGCTCCACCTACACTATTAGGAAGCTTTTGAGGAGCCCTTGTACCTTCGCTAAGTACTTCTGCAAGAGATGGTCCTTAGCTTGATAGTCACCTTGAATCTAGGAGGTTATAAGTTGGGAGTCACTACAAAGTGTAATCTTTGTTGCTTCCAATTCTCTAGCCATTACCAATCCAGTGATGCATGCTTCATATTCTACCTAGTTATTTGATGTGAGGAATTCAAACTTCAGGGAGTTCTCAATAGTTAGTCATTCAAAATTTTCTAAGATTACCCCAGCATCACTCCCCTTGGGGTTAAAGGATCTATCAATGAATACGGTCCATGATACTACCTCGAGATCACCGGGGTTTGAAGTAAGCTCAGCAAGGAAGTCGGAGAGAGCATGTGCCTTGATTACTAACTTGGGCTCGTACGCAATTCTGAATTCGAAAAACTCAATGGACCAGTTTATCATTCTTCCTGCTAAGTTCAATTTATATAGTATTTGGCAAATAGGCTGATCTGTCCTTACCACCATCGGATGACATTGGAAGTACTGTATAAACCTTATGGCCGTGATGATAAGAGCAAAGGTAAACTTCTCTATTTTCTGATACCAGAGCTCGAAACCTTGCAACACTTTGCTCACAAAATAAACTGGCTTTTGACCTTCAGTCGTTTCCCGGATAAGCATCGAACTCACAACCTCCTCATGAACTGAGAGGTATACGTACAACGTCTCACCGGGTTCTGGTCTTGTCAGGATGGGAGGAGAGGATAGGAGGTTTTTCAAAGACTTGAAAGCATCCTCACACTCCTATGTCCACTCAAAACTTGTCCCATTTTTTAGCAATTTGAAGAGGGGAAGAGATTTATGAGTAGCTTTAGCGAAGAACCGTGTGAGGGTCGCAATCCATCTTGTCAGTTATTGTAATTCTTTAATGTTCTAAGGGCTACGCATATTGAGCATCACCAGACATTTTCTAGATTCACCTCGATTCCGGGGTGAGTCAACATGAAGCCCAAAAATTTTTCGGCCTAGACCCCAAATGTGTATTTTTCTGGATTAAGCCTCATGTTGTGCTTTCTCAGTTGCACAAACACTTCTTTAAGGTCCGAGGTGTATGATCTGGATTGTGGGGTTTTGACTATCATATCACCGATGTAGACTTTGAGTATTCTCCCCACTTAATCCTTGAAAACCCTGTTCATCATTCGCTAGTAGGTGGCTCATGCATTTTTCAATCCAAAAGGCATTACCTTGTAGCAGTTATTTCACATTTTCAGTGATGAAAATAGTTTTATCTTCGTCTTCAGGGTGCATTGGGATCTAATTATACTTGGAGTAACTGTCCATGAAGGACAGCAACCGAAAGAGTTGTTGACCAGTTTGTTAACGTTAGGGAGGGGGTATGGATCTTTAAGACAAGTCTTATTCAGGTCCGTGTAGTCCACACACATCCTCCACTTTCTGTTTGATTTTTTCACTAAGACCACATTGGAGAGCCATGTGGTGTATGGAATCTCCTTGATGAAGCCGGCACTAAGTAGCTCATTAACTCGCTCTTCGATAATCTATTATCTCTCAGGACCAACTTTTCTCTTCTTCTGAGAGACCAGCTTCACATCCCGTTTAATAGATAAACGATGGTAGATGAAACTGAGGTCAAGCTTAGGAATATCAGAGAACGTCCAAGCAAAGAGATCTTTATTTTTCTATAAGAGCTCTATAAGTTGGCATTCCTCCTATTCTTCCAGAGTTGCACCTATCTTAGTGACTTGATCAGGCTTGTCACCCAGCTGGAGTGGAAGTAGCTCTCTTTCTGGTTGAGGTATGGTACCCCAAATCTCTTCACAAATGTCTAACTTGGTCATAAGGATGTTTACTTTATCTAGGGCCGGGATAGATGTGCATGTTTTGGTTTTCCTGGGTGTCTTGTAGATTTTGAGACTTTCATTGTAGCATTTGCGTATTGCGATCTGATCGCCCTTAATTGTGACCACTTCATTATTCTTGTTGAAGAATTTCATGGTCTGGTAAGCGGTAAACACTACAATGGCAATACCATTCAGCATAGGGCAACCTAGAATAATATTATATGCTAATAGGTAATACATAACTAGAAACCTGACTTTGATAGTTCTATAGACTTTGTCATTGCCAAGGGTCAAGAATGTTTCAAAGTAACCCACCAGGGTAACCTTTTTCCCAGAGAATCCAATGAGCTCGCCTTCATAGGGGGTTAATGCAGATAAGGGGAACTCCAATCTCTCAAAGGCATCTATGAACATGATATTCGCTGAGCTTCCTTGATTGATGAAGATACGTCGAATCTTGGCATTTGATATTATTCTGGAGATAACTAGCTGGTCGTCATGATCCTGCATAATATCATCGTAGTCCTTGTTTGAAAATGAGACGGGTGGTTCCTCCTTGTCTTCTGTACAGGGTCTGCGCGTAGAGCCGAAAACGCTTAATACCACCGCCCGTAATGCTTTCTTCTGAAAATTACTAGATGACCCACCACTTGCAAATCCTCCGGAGATAGTACTCACTAGATGTCTTTCTTGTTGCCCCTACTTTGAGTATCCTAGTTCCGATCCTGTCGATTTTCTATATCATGGCAGGGTGGAGTCTGAAATTTTCTAGTGGGACTGCATGTTCTTCTCCTTTGACGTGGATTTGGACTTTGCCTCGAACTGTGTCTACATATTATCTCCCTCTGTCTTCTGCGATCCTCATTATTTCAGATACCACTTATATACTTCTACAGTCATCCTTCCTTGATTAGGGATTCAATGACATCACAGAGCTGATAGCACTCTTTTGTTTTATGGCTATAACCTTTATGCCATTTACAGTGCTATAAGTGATCCTTCTGATCTTATTTCTTCAGAGTAGGCGGGCTCCTAATATCTTGGAACTTGATCTGAAGCACCTCTCTGAAAATTGTTTCCCTTGGAGTGTTCAAATGGGTGTAGTCAGAATATTTAGGCCAGTACGTCTCGCCCTTAAAGGAACTTCAAGGATGGTTGGAGTTTCGATTAATCTTTTGGTGAGTGGGCTCACCTTTTTCCAGACTCTCTTTAGCCTTAGTGATTTCCTCTAGATCGATATACTTCTTAGAGCATGAATGAAATTCTTCCATAGTCTCTGGCTTCTTTTTTTTCCAAAGACTAGAAGAAGTCTAAATTAGTCTGGAGACCGCTCCGGGCAGAGTGAAGAGCAATCATGTCATCTAGGCTTTTTATACGAGCGTAAGCGTCACTGAATCTCTTGATGTATTCACGAAGGGGCTCATTGCTCCCTTGGCGAATTCCAGAAAGAGAGTCAACTAATTTAGGTTGCTCCCTGGTGGTGTTGTAGTGTAGTAGAAAGCGCTATGTGAGGTCATCCCATTCAATGATAGATTTTGCTTGTAAAGTAACAAACCAGCTGAGTGCACCCTTCTTTAAAAAGAGGGGGAAGGCACAACATAGCAACTCTGGGGATCCCCTAAGAAACTGTACAGGCTGGGTGTAGGTGTCCAAGTGTTCTTGAAGGTCTGTTGTCCTATTGTAGAGTTCCATGTTGGAAGGAAACTTAAAGTTTCTTGGAACTCTATACGCCATCAACTCGTCTGAGAAGGGTTACTGCTAGCCATCGGGGGACGAGATATTATTTCCAATAGCGTTGCTGGCTTCGTCGTGCGGTAACCTTCTCTGGTTGTGGGCCGCATTCTGCCTTCCGTTATCATTCTCTTCATGCACAAACTTCTCCAACTCATCTAGCCGACAATGTTGTTCGTTGATCTGTAGCAGTTGTTAGGTTACCAATTCTTGGAGGTAGTTTTTTGTCATCTCGGAATGAACGATGCCTTAGGTGGATATGCGATCAGCAGCGTCATTGTTCAAGGGGCGTAGGCGTGATTACACTGGGATCTTAGACCCTTGAACAACATTGTTGGCTCTTTCCCCTGGACGACAAAGTCTATCTCTCACAGATACTTTGTGTGATGGATGAGGGCTTTCATTGGAAAGTGAAGTCTCATGATCATCACGTAGATGTTCCGGGATATGTGCTTGGTTTCTCACAGTAGAGGCTTTAGCAGCAGGTGGTGGAATTGGATAAGGAGGGCGTTGTGCCGTTGGTCTTTGCCTTTGGTTTGCAAAGCATTGCGCAACGTCTCTTCTTGAGTTATGATGTGTGTTCACTATGATTGAGTGGGATAAGAAATGTATCTTTCTCACAGACGATGTCAATGTTCTGAAGTGGATTCAGAGGGTACCTATAATAGGCACGTTTCGATGGTTTCCCCCTTAAATAGTAGCGGTAGAGCATCTTGAGATGAGGGGCGATTGGTACCTATTTATGAAGCACGGACATGCCATTTTTTAGGCGTGTCCGTGTGTCAGACACGTGTCCATGTCAAACACATGGAGACACCTATACAACTCATGTGTCCTGCGTGTCCGAATGTGTCTGATTAAAAAGATTATTATTATTTTTTAATTTAGACACATCTCAAACACGCTTGGACACGTCTCAGACACGTTTGGATACGTTTTGGACACATTTGGACACGTCTAAGACATGATTTGGATACAAACCATTAATATTTTTAAAAAAAAGATTAGTTTTTATAACTAACATTTAATTAGTAAGCCCGTAACCCACCCAAGCTCAATCATATGATTAACGTCTTAAGCCACTATTTTTACATACCAGTATTTTAAGTTTTATCTTTTCACACACTACTATTTTCATCTGCTCCTTCTACCTCTACTCTTACCAAGTCAACCTTTTCGTTGTCACCAAAGCTTGCCTCACATCAATATTCCCTCTAGTAAATTTTTTTATGCACATGTACTTGTACATGATTAGTTCTATTATGAGAAGTTAGTTTAGGTGATTTTTTAGAATATATCAATAGAATATATCATGATTTTTTTTTTGGAAGGGCTCACTAGGTAGTAAATATTGACACATATGATATATATTAAGATATTATAAATTTTCAAACTTATAGAAATGATATTAATGAATTATGAATCTTTTTTCTTAAATTTTATAATATATATATATATATATATATATATATATATATATATATATATATATATATATATATATATATCATGTTCGTGTCCTACAATTTTTGAATTTAGTGTGTCTCCGTGTTCGTGTCTGTGCTTCATAGGTACCTGTTTAAGGTTACTTAGTTTAATATTTATAGAGCATGTATAGAATCGTAATGTAATCTGTATTGAATACAGGTATTTAGGATTGGTATCCTGATAGATATTATCTTCCCATTATTGTTGGGGTAAATCCCTATAAGTTAGGAACTTAGATATAGAAGCTACTTAGCAGTCTAAGATAGTTATGGATCCTACAATATCATAAGATGATGATTGGCAGTTACAGATACTTTGAGATATATCTTCTATACAAATTCAGCAATCCTGATTCTATGACCCAATACTGCTCAATGTGCATGGCTCCAAGGTTCAGACTGTCATCAAGGCTTTAAGTTGAGCCATGTAGGACGAAGTCCGACTGTACATGTGTCGGGTTGATCCGCTAGACGGGATCCTGGATCACAGTCTAGAACAATTACCTATCTTTAATCTCAACTCTTGATTTTTTTTATTAATTTATCAAGGGATGCATCATGTACCTTAGCTAATAGGGTGCATGGCAAAAAAAGAGAGAAATTACTGAGCTACAATAAGAACTGATAGTTGAGACTTGAAAGGACACTTAACTTAAAATTCAATATGGTGAGAAATTGCCTTTATATATTGATAGCAATGATGTTATCACATCATTTTTCTTATCATACAACTATTCACACCATTTCTTAATGGTTGCGATTAAGTTAGAGAAAGTGATAGGAAAAAAATGATATAATCAATGGTATAGGGAGTAGTGTAAAAAGTGATGTGAGAAAAAAATAGTGTGAGAAAATCATGATTGATATTTATAATAGAATTGCATCTTACCCCTTTTAACTTTTCACTATGTGAAGATTAAACTGTAGAGTTTGGGAAAGTGCATATAGTCTCCTAGACTTCACATAGTGTCAAAAGAAGAATGCTAAAAACATATTCTTTATCACATTTTTTATACACTTTTTTATTGGATCATGTTACACACTAAAACATACATTCAAACTTGATTATACACTAATCGAGTTAATTATATGCTAATCAAGTTAATTACATAATAATTGAGGTTGAGTGTGTGTTTTAGTGTGTGACTGGCTCAATAAAAAATAGTGTATTGAAAGGAGTATGATGGAGAATGTATTCCTAGCATTTTCCGTGCCAAAAATGCTTTTTGCTAGTGAAATTGTTAACTATCAATGGAAATTCTCATGTGAGTTGCACATGACACTACAAAACTAAATGGAATTTTTTTTTTTAAAAAAAAAGAAAGGGCAAAATGTAACAAGTCCCGTCCAACTATGGATCATGTGTAGAAAACTTCCTTATACTTTAAAATTGACTAATACAACCTTAAACTATCCAAATAGTGCATATTAATATATATTGAGCCCCTTGTACATTTGTAGAAAATTCTCTTATAGAGAGTCAATATACACGGTTCGATGAGTTCAAGGCGTCGAGTTAGTGAGTTTCAAAGCATTGTGAGGTTTACTGTACACGACCTATAATTGGAGGGTGTTTCTTGCATTTTTCTCAAAAAAAAAAAAATTTTGACCTTATTTCTTCTCTAAGAACATTTTCACACTGAAATACTCAAACTCCCCTCCTCTAAAACTCAATATGCAGCTGCCATTATGTTCATTTGACTATCCCCATTTATCTTTCATCTTCATCTTCTATGAGTATTTTTTATTCTTTGTTGATTACATCTTGAGCTGCCAGTATGCTTACGAAAAATGATGGATTTCCTCCGTGTGTTTCTTGGCTGAGGTGACAAATTCGTTGCATCATATCAGAATTGGAATAGAGTATGGTTTCAAGAATTAAACTACAGAATAAACTATGGTTTCGAGTGACAAACAATGTAATAAACTACAGTTTCAAGAATTTTTTTGGGTGAGTTGGAATTAAATTTATATCTCCCATTTTTGTATGTTCGATATATGATTAAAATTGGAATAAAACTGAGTGTGACAAAGCTCATCATTAAACTCATATCAAAGCTAAAGGAAAATAAATGAAATAATATTAAACCTTGTGTCTTAGCAAAAACCAATACGACTATGAGAAATGATGTTGCATTGGTTATTTAGAAAGTTTGAAACATATAAACACAAGATGATAGCAACCACAAGTGCCAAAACAATGCCGCCAATAACTCACTTGTTCCTATTCATCCTTGACATTTTAGCCAAAATTCTCTTGATAGAGATGAAATGTGACAGAATACCTCCATGTTAGAGTTCACACATCATTTTGGGAAGTGGATTATATACTAATGTGGAAGAAGAAATACAACATGTGTTTCGTCCTCTCCCTCTATAAGTGATCTTTATGGTGGCTTGGATATGTCAAAGTACCTTTTAGGTTGGTCGGCACAATGGGTGGAGGTACCTGCAAGTCACTCTAACATTTAAGTCACTAAAAGTATGAGAAATCAAGAACCCCCTGATAACTTTTGGAAATGAAGTTATTTCACTTGAATTTGAATGTATATGAGCATGCTATCCTTAAGTTTTATAAGCCAAATGATCAATTCACGTAGGACTTTGATGATTTAAGCTTGAAATTAAGAATTGAATATTTGAGGATTTTATTTAAAGAATTTAGATTGATCATAATCTGATGGACTTGGGCATTGTCTTGATGCAGGTATTTAAGATGGGAAGACCTTGGAAGGGATAAAGAAGCAAATAAAAGTTAAAATGAAGAAGGATGCAAGAGGGAAGCAAGGGCAGCCAACCCACGCTTAGGCATGGTACAAAAACTTGTTTGTGAAGATCCCCAAGTGCATGGGTTGACAAGTAATATATGAGAGTTAGAGTATCGTGTCCCATGGGATTGACAATTAGAGATATGCTAAACTTAACCAATTTTCACAAATTCTTATCCAAGTAATCGAATTTTAAGAGTGGTTTGCAATTAAAATAACAAATTAAAAGAAACAGAACAAGAATGTACTAAACACCAAATACACAAGAGAAAGATGAGAATGATTAAGGCCTAAGGGTCCCTATTCACTTGCTACTTCAATGAATAACTTGTAATTCACAAGCATCTAACAATGAGTTAGTTTTGTTAGATAAAACAAGCAATAGATAAAAGCTTATGTCTAGGACAAATATTCATGTGAAACCTAGTTAATCCACTATGTGTCCATGTGAATTAGCATAAGAATCACTCATTGGGACCAATTATCAAACACTTGCTATGCAAGACAAATAGGTATGTGTCCATCCCATTAGCTAATCAACACATTCAATCCAATAGAATGTAATTGAACATACATCAACCATATCATATCCATATTCACAACACCCTATTTCTAGTTCAATTGGAATACTAAAATCATACAATTGATGGCCAATCAACAACAAGCATTAAGCATAGATATGGAAGAACAAAACCAATTTCATTGATAGAAACCTAACAAATTTACAAGATATTCAAATCCATAGCAAGATCCTAGAGAGCCCTTAGATTAGAGTTTAGTTACACATCATGAAAGAAGAGAAAACTAATAGAGTTATGAAACCCATCAAATTACAAATCAAGAGAGAAAAGGGAAAGAATGAACAAGAATGGTGAGAATCCAATGCTTGATCTTCCTCATTGATCTTGATTCTTCACTTTAATCACCTCAATCTTCCAAGGTTTTCTCCTCCTCTCCCTTTCTCTATGAAATTCGTGCTTGGTCTCAAAACAGAAGATCCCTTCCAATCCCCCAAAATCAGATATTAGAAGCTAATTTTCGTGGATCAAAATTTTTTCCACGGCTAGGCTTGGCTTTTCCACGCCTAAGCGTGGTTATGAAGCATGTGGTGTCAGGTGCAAGTTACACCTAGGCGTGACTTTTACACGCCTAGGCGTGGATCTCTCTACCTGCGAACCCTGAAATACTGCAAGGGTCACGCCTAGACGTGATTTTTCCACGCCTAGGCGTGGGTTGGCTGCCCTTGCTTCCCTCTTGCATCCTTCTTCATTTTAACTTTTCTTTGCTTCTTTATCCCTTCCAAGGTCTTCCCATCTTAAATACCTGCATCAAGACAATGCCCAAGTCCATCAAATCAATATCAATCTAAATTCTTTAAATAAAATCCTTAAAGATTCAATTCTCAATTACAAGCTTAAATCATCAAAGTCCTACATGAATTGATCATTTGGCCTATAAAACTTAAGGATAGCATGCTCATATACATTCAAATTCAAGTGAAATAACTTCATTTCCAGAAGTTATCACACCCTCAAACCTAGAGATTTGCTAGTCCTCGAGCAAACTAAACCAAGCAAGGGAAGAAGGAACTCCAATACAATGAACAGAAAACACAGGGAAAATTGAACTAGAGCATATCGAGCTTCTAATCATCATTCATACCCTTAGAAATCACATCTCAACCTCACACAAGGTCCACATATGCAACAAATTTCCCAATTATCATGATTACCTTTGAATGCAAAAATTTTGCACAAGAATGAATAATTTCCCTAATTCATGTGTTTAAGATCCTTTCCTAATCATGAAGAACAAGCTGGATGAATTTATAAAATACACATGCACTCTTATAAGAATGTCTTTCATCCCTATCTCCACTAATGTAGGCAACACATGATCAAGAATCATAAGAGTCTTTTAAGCTTGTAATGTGAGACTAAGGGTAATGGCTAAGAAAGAAGGGGAAGGATTTAAAATCAAATATCAAACACACAATCACACACTTCCATTGAATCAAGCCAATCACGCAATATGTACAAAAAGATCCAATATGAAAAAAAAAATCAACTCTCTTTATTTCCCTTTTTTTTATGTACACATTCTTTTTCTTTGCAAAAGAGGCTGCCTTTTGTATAGCTCACACATTTTCATTTTTTTTTCTTTTCTTTTTTTTTTCTTTTTTTTTTACTTTTTTATACTTTTTTCTTTTTCTTTCTTTTTACTTATTTTTTTAACAAGAATTTGTTCCAAAAAGATCCTGATTTTCTTTTACCATGCAAAAATTGAATTGGCTCAACTTAACAAAAATGCCTGATCATGCTTTCAACAAGGGACATGTAATCAAAGGTAAAATGAATTTTCACATGCGGGGGTAACAGGGTGGAAAAATGAGGTTTAAAGAAGGAAAAATTAAGCCGCACACACGCACACTAGGCTTCAAATGGGGTACTAAGGAATTCATTTAGTCAAGGTTGGCTTGAAAGGCCCAATCAGTCCAAAGAATTGCCCTAGTCATTTCCTTGAAAACACATAACCTAGGATTTTGCCTTGAAAGGGAATCGGATAAGCTTCTAAGATGCAAAATGACTATACACATGTCTTTTATAAATTTTCTCCAATCATGCATTTCATTTATATTCCAAGATCTACCACACATGCGACAGGGAAATACACTCATACACAAATATAGCAAAAAGTGTAAGCACAAAATTTGAAATTTTTACATGTCATTTCCCAAGCAATGAGGCATATCTGTGATCCACACAATCATTGGATAGTCAAATCAAAATTCCAACATGCACAAGTTCAACTTGCCTCTCAACACACTCATCAATTTAGAGCATAATTCAAGCAACCCACTAATCCTAATCAAGCACTCTTAGATCCACAAATTTGGAAAAGCAAAACAAGACCAATAAAATGAACTATTCTAACTTCAATGCAAAAACAAAGGAATGAGAGGGAAGTCCATATATATCATCAAAAACTGATTCAACAAGTAACAGAAAAAAAAAATCTCCCCCAAACTTGTGTCCCATTGTATACAAAAGAAGGAAAGTATCCAATAAGTACATACAGTGAACTGAAAGTAAAGACAGAAAAACAAAGCAAAAAAAAAGCATAAAGGCAATAGGCCTTGGTGCCTCAAAGTAAATTGGCCTCATCAAACAAGTCAGGATCCTCATCAGCGCCCATCTCAGTATCATCAGCAAGTGGTGGAGGGGAAGCTAAAACTGGTGGAGCAACAACTGGTGGCCACACTGGAAAGTCATCCATTGGGCGCCCCTGACCCAAAGCTAACCAGTGAATGCTCTGATAGATAATATCCAGGCACTGATCAACTGAAGTCACCCAAGCAGCATCAAACACTGGGGTAGGTGGTGGGACAGGTGCAGGGGTAGGCTCGGGAGCTGGTGCAGGGGCAGGTGTTGGAGCTACAACTGGAGGTTGGACTGGACCACGCCTGCGCTTTTCTTGGGCAGTCATGATAGTATGCGCTGCCCTCTTTGTCATGGGGGTCTTTAACTTTACTCGGACTTCAGTGTCCTTCCAAGCCATCTTCGTTTGCGCACATAGCTGACATATGAGGAAGGGAAAAAATAATGACTTGAGCTTTGAGGTGATGCACAGACGGATTTGATCATAAAGTATCTGAGCGGTATCCACATGAAGAAGATTATGAATTGCATAAAGCATGTAGGACGGGATAAATTTTTGACTTATGCTCAGTGGGAAGCAAACAACAACACACAAAGTGATTCCACAGGCGCAGCTCACGGCGCAAACTTTCCTGCTTGATAAATCTGATTGAATTATCAGTGTTCCTCTGAACCTGAACAGGAAAGGTGGAGTCACAGATATTATCCATCATAGTGCTAAAGGGGGTGCCCCCTTGCTCGTCAAGTAATTGCAACTCTCGGTACGAACAGACTAGTAGAGGGGGGCCAAGGTCCATGACTTGCCGGATGCGCTCAACCGAGTAATCAACTGTCCATCTTCTAACTCTAGCAGTTGTAGAAGACCGTTGCTCAGCATGGGTGTTGGCATAGAACTCTTTGACCAATGCAGCTACTGGTTCTTCAGTGGAATGTTCAGCAAAAGTGGCCCAATGAAAAGCAGCTGTGGCGCGTGAGATGGCCGGATAACACACCACATTCAAGTCATGGAACCCCCTTTCTGGTATGATATTTATCTTTCTTAAGTGCTTCCAGAAGTGGTCAAAGGCCGTCTGAGAAATGAAAGTGGTTGGGTCATATACTGGAATCGCTTCACTATCATCAGTGTTACTTGACCCAGCTTCAACAATTTTTCTTTGACGCTTTGACATGGTTGTAAAAACCTGAAAAGAAGATGGTGCTAGTTAGTATCATTAAAATAAATAATGAAAAATGCTTCCAACCAAATCATTCAAACTAAATGAGAACAAAATTTAATGCAAACATGCAACCCAATGAATAGCACGTGTCAACTCAAGCAAAGTCACAATTGAGAAGCATTGAGAATGAAGCTTATTCTAGCAGAAAACTCAAATCAAGGCCACCCCCAAACCGAGTTAGAAAATAGCATGCCCCAGTAAACAACCAAATACCAGATAAAACAAGTCATGAGAAAACAAAATGTCAATGCAAACATGCATAGGCTCAAACAGAACAAGTATGCCACCAGTAAGCCTCAGTTATTATGCTCATTAAAAACCCCTAAACCTACACAAGGATTAGTTACAACCTAGCCAAACACAGCCTAACCAATGCACAACTCAATTAGTTCACAACCAACCTAACCATTCAATGACCCAAAATTGGCAACAAATCCTACTAAAAACCATAGGGTGGCTCAAAATTAATCAACACCTCAAGTATGTCAACAGGCACATGATTAACACAAAAAGAAATTAACATTGTCCTTGTTCAGCAGAGAATTCCAGTCAACAAACCTAATAGAAATAAAAAATATTTACAAACCAGAAATAAACAATAACCAGCAACCAATGAGAAACAACTTGACAAAAGAGCAATTGATAAGCAATCAATAAATAAAATATTTACAAACTGTAAAATGTGCAAACAGAACATATGATAATCAAATAAAATAGAAATTACAGGGAAATGAAAAAAAAAACAAACAAACTAACCTTGAGGAAACAAAAAATGAGCAAGGCACCCAAAGCTAGCAAGAAACCCAAAACAAACAAAATAACAAAAAAAAAAAAGATAGAAGAAGACGGTGTATTGGCCTGTGGTGGGGTAAAGTGGTGGTAGAGTGAGAAATGGTGGGGAAAAAAGGTGAAGAGGGGTTAAGGTAGAGAGGTGAGGGAGAAATGGTAAAGAAGAAGAAGAAAGAAGTAGTTGGGTTTTTTATGGTGGTGTTGGGTTCGAGAGAAGAAGGAAGAAGTGATGAGAAAGATGAAGAAAATGAAGAGGAAAGGAATGAGGTATGTGAAGGAGAAATGGTGAGGCTAGAAGAAGATGAAGAAGAGAATGTGGGTGATGGAGAAGCGGTAGGGACGAAGAAGGAAAGGAAGAGATTGAGGAATTTAGGGATTTATGGAAATAAGAAGGTACGTGGAGGAATAAGAGAATGGGGGGGAATTAGGGATTTAGGAGCAAATGGGTAAAGAATGCTGCATTTTGTGTAGCAACAAACCCATCACGCCTAGGCTTGAATTGTACACACCTAGGCGTGGTTTTTTTTTTTTGGAATGGTTATTATTTTTTATTTTTATTTTTGAGGAACAGAAAAACACATGCTTAGGCGTGTTATAGTCACGCCTATGCGTGAGACTCGCAGGAAAACTGAACTGATAAGGCAAAGATCACCACGCCTAGGCGTGATAAATACACGCCTAGGCATGGGTGTCTCAAGAAAAATAAGACTGATAAGGCTGAGAGCTCCATGCCTAGGCATGATTATCACACCCTAGGCATGACCTTCTGGGCTTCAAAATTTAGTAGAAACAGCCTTATGACCCTATATTCAAGCTTCCAACACCCCATTCACTCATTCAAACAACTAAGAAACATAACTACAATATGTACACAAGCAAAGCATTAAATTGAAAAACAAAGACTATAGAAAAATCAAAACAAAACCAAAAACTAAGGAGCAAAATGCAAAATCATGCATAAAAGTATCCTAAACTAAAAGATAGGGTAAGAAATTGGATTGCCTCCCAACAAGCGCCTTATTTATAGTCATGGCTGGACTTTGCAGATTGTCAAGATAGAGGAACCAAGGTTAGTGAGGTTTTGTGCCTCACCACCTAAGTAAAGCTTGAGTTGCTGGCCATTGACCTTGAACGTTGACTTTGAAACTGGATCCTTTAAGGTTACAACACCATGGGGAAACACTTCCACCACTAAAAATGGACCTGACCATCGAGACTTGAGCTTGCCAGGAAACAGTTTCAACCTTGAGTTGAATAAGAGGACCTTCTAGCCTGACTTAAAGCTTCTTGGGATAATGTGCTTGTCATGCCACCTCTTCACCTTTTCCTTGTACAGTTTAGCATTCTCATATGCTTGCAAGTGGAATTCCTCTAATGCATTCAGTTGCAACAATCTCTTCTCTCCGCAAGCTTTGGAATCCCAATTCAATTGTTTGATGACCCAGTAAGCATGGTGCTCAAGTTCAACGGGAAGATGGCAAGCCTTGCTAAAGACCATTTGATATGGAGACATGCCAAGAGGGGTTTTGTAAGCAGTGCAAAAAGCCCATAAAGCGTTATCCATCTTCTTAGACCAATCCTTCCTAGAAGGACTCACAGTTTTTTCAAGAATCCGCTTCAACTCTCTGTTAGAAACCTCAGCTTGGCCACTGGATTGTGGATGGTAGGTTGTGGCTACCCTATGTTTCACACCATATTTAGCAAGTAGAGTAGCAAAATGCACATTTGCGAAGTGTGATCCTCCATCACTGATAATGGCTCTAGGGGTCCTAAACCTTGTGAAAATGTTTTTTTTTTAAGGAAAACAAGAACCAAGTTGGAATCACTAGTTGGAAAGGCACAAGCTTCCACCCATTTTGACACATAATCCACTGCCACAAGGATGTAGTGGTTACCAAAAGATGATACAAAGGGCCCCATAAAGTTAATGCCCCATACATCAAAGAGCTCCACTTCCAGAATGGAATTCAAGGGCATCTCATTCCTCCTAGAGATATTTCTGATTCTCTGACATCTATCACACTTTACTGCAAATGAGTGGGCATCGCGAAACAGAGTTGGCCAATAAAAACCAGATTGCAACACCTTAGCCGCTATTCGTTCACCCTCATAGTGACCTCCATAAGGTAAAGCATGACATTGCTCAAGTATAACACTAGTCTCTTCCATAGGAATGCACCTTCGAAGCACCTGATCAACACCTTGTTTAAAGAGATATGGCTCATCCTAAACATAATATCTGACATCACGGAGGAATTTCTTCTTCTGCTGATAAGACAATTCAGATGGTACCAATCCACTCACAATGTAATTACCAAATCAGCATACCATGGATCTGAGCTAGCAAACACAGCAAATAGTTGTTCATCTGGGAATGTCTCACAAATCAAAGCTGGGTCCTGTTGATATTGCTCATTTTCCAACCTAGAAAGATGGTTAGCCACCTGATTTTCAACACCCTTTCGATCTCTAATCTCAATGTCAAACTCTTGCAGTAATAACACCCAACGAATCAACCTTGGCTTAGCATCTTTTTTGCTCACTAGATACTTGATGGCCGAGTGATCCGTAAAGACAATGACTTTAGTACCAACCAAATAAGCCCGAAATTTGTCAAATGTAAAGACAACTGCAAGGAGCTCCTTCTCAGTGGTGGTGTAGTTCAACCGAGCATCAGTGAGTGTCCAGTTCACATAATAGATAGAATGAAAGATTTTGTTCTTCCTTTGGCCCGATACTGCTCCAATAGCATAATCACTAGCGTCACACATAAGCTCAAATAGTAAGGTCCAATCAAGAGTGGTAATAATGGGCGCTGATACAAGTCTCTTCTTCAGCTCCATAAAGGCTTCCATACATGACTCATCAAACTTGAAGGGCACATCTTTTTCTAACAAATTACATAGTGGTTTGGCAAGCTTGGAAAAGTCTTTGATAAACCTTTTATAAAATCTAACATGCCCTAGGAAACTCCAGACTCTTTTCACTAAAATTGGTGATGGTAATTTCTCAATCACCTCAATCTTAGCTCTATCTACCTCCGTTCCCTTATGCGACATTCTATGGCCAAGTACTATGCCCTCTTGGACTATAAAATGACATTTCTCCTAATTAAGCACCAAGCTTATCTCCTCACACCTTTGAAGCACAAGGGCTAAGTTATGGAGACACTCATCAAAGGAATCACCAAACACAGAGAAGTCATCCATAAATATCTCCAAACAGTTCTCCACCATGTCAATGAAGATAGCCATCATACATCTCTGAAAGGTAGCTGGGGCATTGCATAACCCAAAGGGTATTCTTCTGAAGGCATAAGTACAATATAGGTAGGTGAAGGTTGTCTTCTCTTGATCATCCTGGGAAATGGCAATCTGGTTGTACCCTGAATACCCATCCGAGAAACAATAAAAAGCACGTCCTGCCAACCTATCCAGCATCTAATCAATAAATGGTAATGGGAAATGATCCTTTCGAGTTGCAGTGTTAAGCTTCCTATAGTCCATGCAAATGCGCCATCTTGTGACAATCCTGGTAGGAATCAAATCATTATTCTCATTGGTGACCACAGTCATCCCACCCTTCTTAGGCACGCACTGAACTGGGCTCACCCATTTGCTGTCAGAGATAGGGTATATGATACCCGCATTTAGCCACTTAATGATCTCCTTCTTGACCACCTCCTTCATGATAGGATTGAGGCGCCTTTAATGTTCAATTGTTGGCTTATGATCTGCTTCCAGCAATATTTTGTGCATGCATATAGTGGGACTAATGCCTCTGATATCTGAAATAGACCACCCCAAGGCCCTTTTGTATTCTCTGAGCACTCTGAGCAACTTGGATTCTTGCTCCTCTGACAAAGATGAAGAGATAATGACTGGTAATATGGATGAATCCCCAAGTATGAATACCTTAAATGATCAGGCAATGGCTTGAGCTCTAACTTGGGAGGAGCGATTAAAGAGATATGGCTCATCCTAAAAGCGAGGAGAATGGGCTTGTCGATAAGACAAAGGTATGTTCAACGGTTCAAAGCCTGGTTTCCTGAAAAACTTAGCAGACAAGTCAAGCAGTTTAATACATTCCAAAACATCTTCCCTATCTATATGCTCATATATAGATGTCAATGATAAAGCAAGGGATCATCAGTGAAATTAGCATGGAATGCATTATTAATCAAACTTTAAAAGGGCATGTCTTTTTCCTTAAATTGGTGGTGGTAATTTCAATCACCTCAATCTTAGTTCTAACCTCCATTCCCCTTACGCTACTTGATCAATCATACCTATGTAAGAACACTCTTCATGATCATTTTCGAAATTTCATGGGTTTGTAAATATTAAAAGTTACCTTTTCATCATTGACTTGTATAGTGAGTTCACCTTTTTGAACATCAATCATAGTCTTACCGGTGGCTAGGAAAGGCCTTCCAAGAGTCAAAGGTACATTGCGGACTTCCTCCATGTCTAGAATGATGAAGTCCACTGGAAAGATGAACTTGTTGACCTTGACCAAGACATCTTCTATGACCCCCTTAGGATAAGTGAAAGATCGGTCGGCTAGTTGCAAGGTAACCGAAGTTAGCTTCATCTCCCCCAAACCTAGCCGTTGGAAGATGGATAGAGGCATCAAGTTTATGCTTGCCCCTAGGTCACACAAAGCTTTTCCAACGAATTGGTTGCCAATGGTGCATGGAATGGTGAAGCTCCCTAGATCTTTCAACTTAGGAGGTAGCTTATTTTGCAAGATGGCACTGCATTCTTCAGTGAGTGCAACAGTTTCATAATCCCCAAACCTAGCCATTGGAAGACGGATAGAGGCATCAAGTTTATGCTTGCCCCTAGGTCACACAAAGCTTTTCCAAAGAATTGGTTGCCAATGGTGCATGGAATGGTGAAGCTCCCTAGATCCTTCAACTTAGGAGGTAGCTTATTTTGCAAGATGGCACTGCATTCTTCAGTGAGTGCAACAGTTTCATAATCCCCAAGCATTCTCTTCTTAGACAAGATGTCCTTCATAAACTTCACATAACTAGGCATTTGTTCCAAAGCCTCAACAAACGGTATGTTTATGTGAAGTTTCTTGAAAATATCCAAAAACTTTTGGAATTGAGCATCTAGTTTTTGTTTAGCTAGCCTGTTGGGGAAAGGTGGAGGTAGTATATAAGGCTTGTCCTCCTTCTTGTTGTCTTCAACCTTCCTCTCTACTAGCTTTTCATTCTTGTCAACCTCATCATTCATAACCAATTCATCTTTTGCAAGTTCAACTTCTTTTTCAAGTAGCTTGGTCTTCGCATTTCCTTCAATTTCTTTCCCACTCCTTAGTGTTATAGCCTTGCAATGCTCCTTGGGAGAACCTCCTGGATTATTGATGGTGTCACTTGGAAAGCTCCCTTGAGGCCTATTACTTAAGGCTTGGGCAAGTTGACTAACTTGAGTCTTAAGATTCCTCAAGGAATCCGCTTGACTTTGCATCAAAGCATCATGGGAAGCAAGCCTTGAGTCAGTCTTAGTCATATACTCTTGTTGGCTAGTCATGAACTGAGCAAACATCTTCTCCAAATTGGAAGTTGAAGTTGATGTTAAAGTTTGGGCTTGAAGGGGGCTCTATTGTTGAAAACCTGGAGGTAGGGGTGGGCATAAAACCTAAAAGAACTGAACCACTCCATAAACTAAACCAAATTCAACCATTTAAAACCGTTTGTGAGAGAACCGGTTCTCATAATTGAACCGTTTTTAATATATTTATAATTCGGTTAACCAATTTCTAATTCAATTCGGTTAACTTCATTAAACTAAACCCCATTACACAAATTCCTTATTTCACATCTACGAAGAACCCTAGTCCCATTTCTTCCATCTACGAGCAACGTAACACGCTCTGGATAACGCTCTGTTCATCATTCTTCACAGCACTCTATTCATCTTGAAATTTTCTCCTTCTTTCATCTTACTCTGCTGTCTCTCTCTCTCTCTTTCTCCTTCTTTCATCTACCTTTCCTGTTTGTGCATGAGGCTGAGACACCAACAGAGGGTGTAAGTTTCAATCTGCTTGTGAGGCTGCGTCGAAGTCACTGTGGTCTGTAACAGTTTCCTGTGTGGAGGCGTCGAAGGCGGTTCCATCTATTTTTTGGTGCAAAGTGGAGGCGCAACGCCCATCTCCGTCAAAGTCGTGTGACCTGATTTATTCAGAATTTCAGGTGTGTATGTGTTCCAATCTTTTCTGTTCTGTCATTCTCTGTTTTCTGTGTTCTGTGCGATTCAATCTCTTTGTTTTCTTTGGTTTGGTTTATGATCGAGTTGTGGATTGGTAGTAAGAAAATTCCTAATGCTTCCCAAAAAGTAGATAAGACCTTAGAATCTCATCTAATAACTGCTTTTAAATTTAACAAAATTTTGTAAAGTTGCCAAACTTAAAGAAGTTAGGCGTAATAAAAAGCACTCTTACGAAAAAACAAATGTTGAAATCCTTTAAACATTACTTATGAGAAGTGCCTGACCCTATCGTTTTATGGTTCAAGGGAATAGTCTCACATATAAAGAAAAAAAAAAGAGTGAGACTAACTTGTAAAAGAAAAAAAGAAAAAGAAAAAAAGGCAATTTCATAAATGGGGATTCGATTTTGTTTGCAACTTTGACCAAGTCCCACCACACCACAAACTTACCACAAGGCCACCATCGTTTGATCCCCATCCACCAGAAATCCATCAACAAAATAGATTCATTAACTATTTCACCACCCCAGCAACAAAACCAAATCCACCAAAGCAAGTTATGATTTTTGTTGCTGGATTTTGGTGAGAAAATTATGTATATGAACCCAATTGATTTATGTGGAGAGGAGAGAGAGAATGAAAAACTGGAAATTGATGTTTTGAAAAGGGCTTTTATATAATTTACTAGAGTTACAAAATTACCTTTCATTCAGGTTGTAGATCATGAATCTCTACCATTGAATTCTTTTTATATAATGATCCTCACATATTTCTCAATCATGTTTTTGTAAGTAGACCTTACTTAATGTTTTTTCAATTGACGTCTTAATTTACATATAGATGTCATCAATGGGTGATCAGAATGACTGTTTAGTCTCAGAGACAGCAGAGCATCTGGTTTTTACTCCACCAGTTGTCTCTGGCACTGCTAGTGTGTTACCACCTCGCACTGATGGGCGTGGAAATCGGTCTAAGGCTTGGAAATATTTTTTTGCGTAGTCTAGTTCAAATAAGAGAGCTAGATGCAACTATTGTGGTATCTTAATCAAGTATGATAACAGAACAAGTGTCATGCGTTCTCATTTGAAGAGATGCAAGGATAATCTGGATAATGACGAAAAAAAAAAGGCAAAAATCGGTTCCATCCTCAACGGGGACTGCAGAAGGGTATGTTGTTTCTTCTCCTTTATATGCCAAATTTGACTAAGAGGCCTGTCGGAATGAACTCGTAAAGATGTTCGTGGTAGCTGAGCTCCCTTTTCGATTTGTGGAGAATGAAGCTTTTTGAAAGTACACGAATGTGTTGCAACTAAGATTCAGTATTCCCTCATACACTACATTAGCGCGTGACATCTTCACGCTATGGGATACAAAAAGAACGAACTTGCAGAAGTTTCTTTTGATACATTGTCGAAAAGTTTACCTCACTACTAACTCATGGACTTCATGTCAAAATATGAGTTATATGTGTTTGACTGCCCATTTCATTGATAATAATTGGGAACTTCATAAGAAGATTCTAAATTTCTGTCAAGTCACAAATCATTCAAGAGAGGTTATGGCCAAGACTGTTGAGATGCACTTGAGTCGTTGGGAGTTGAATCGTGTTTTCAGTTTGACAGTTGATAATGCTTCGTCAAATGATGTCGGGATTCAACACCTAAAAAGTAGGCTAGCATCTTGGAATAGCTTAGTTCTGAAGGGAGATTACATTCATATGCGTTGTTGTGCGCATATTCTGAATTTGATTGTGAAGGAAGGGTTGAAAGAGATTGATGATTTGTTTTGAGAATCCGCGGTGCAGTGAAGTACATAAGATCTTCTCCTTCTAGATTAAATAAATTCAAGGTATGTGTTGAGCGAGAGAAGATTGATTATAAGGGTCTAGTTTGCTTAGATGTTGAAACTAGGTGGAATTCGACCTATCTTATGTTGGAGGCAGCTTTGAAGCACCGAAATGCATTTGAGGAGCTTGAGATGCTAGACAAGAAATATGTTGATGAGTTAGAAAAAGGGAAGGGTGTGCCTACATATGAAGATTGGGATTATGCTTGCTTAATTTTACTATTTTTGAAGATCTTCTATGATGCGACTTTGCACATTTCTGGTACTTCTTATGTTACCAGCAATACATATATGCAAGCAATATTTGGAATTGGGAAGAGGATCCACCAATCCTATGGCTCCGAGGATATAAGTGTAAGTATGATGGCTGAAAGGATGAAGAAGAAATACGATAAATATTGGAGAAATCCCAATAGTCTAAAGTTGTTGTTACTTGCTGTTGTATTTGATCCTAGGTATAAACAAGGATATGTCAATTGGTCAATTAGTCAGATCTTTGATTTGGACGAGGCTGTTAAATTGCAAGATAAATTAGATTCTTGTTTGGAGTCACTTTTTGAGGAATATAATAGTCAGGAGGGGGGCCTCAAAGTGATCCACAAGAAGCACGAGTTGTTGAAACTGATAATGATGATCCTTTTTGTTGGAATCAATTTTTAAAATCAACTGGGTGCAAATCGAATGCCAAATCTAAGCTAAAGAAATATTTGAAGGAAGATTTAGAGACCAATCCAGACTTGGATATTCTAAGTTGGTGGAGGGTAAATTCAAGTCGATTTCCGATCCTTGCAAACATCGCTCGGGAGGTGTTGGCCATACTTGTCTCCACTGTAGCCTCTGAGTCTACATTTAGTACAGGAGGAATGGTGCTTGATCCTTATCGTAGTTCTCTAACACCTAAAACGGTGGAAACACTTGTCTGCACACAAGATTGGTTGAAAGGAACACCCTTCTCATTACTTTCTAAAGAGGACTTTGAGCAGCTTGAGAGATTTGAACAAGGTAAGTTAATATTAATGTTCCCCATTTATGTTATTACTTATTGCTTATTATATTATGTTTTCATAATTAGTGAGATATTGTTCTTCTTTTTTGCAAGAGATGGTTTCTCAACAAGATGTTCCTTGTTCTTCGCTATTTCTCTTGATGATTGAAGGGGATACATTTTCCTGTATTTGTTTTACTACTATTTTTTATCTTAGGATAATTGTGTATTGGACAGAGTTTGTAACTTTGTATTATAAAACAAGATGTTTTATCTTGTTTTACTGCTATACAGTTCAATACTTTTTGGAAGAGTTACTGTCCATTCGGTTAGGAGTTAGTTTACTTGCAGTATATTTTTTTTTCCTTTTGTTATTTGCTTTTAGAATTCTGCATAAGACGTATTCTTTCTTACTTGAGCAGGGAGCATCGTGTGAGGTTTTCTGAAACTTGAACGATCTTAAAGAATTTGTCTCACAAACTATGCTTTGGTGAGCTTTACTAGATCATCTAAAAGTTTCTCTGGTGGTGATTTTCCAACATTAAATTGATGAAGTTATCATACAATGGAGTTGGAGCTAAGAGTTTTCTATTTCTGTCCTCTTTAGACCCTGCAATTCTGTTTGAGTTTGCAAATTATCTGCTGAGATGGATACATTGTTGGTGATAATCAAACACCTTTATGTAGGCCCAAGAGATGTATTTATTTAATTCTATCTAGTTACATGATTCCTTCTGCTGTGTAATTTTGAGCAGAGAAGAAAGTCAGCCTTATTATTGGAGGCTACTGAAACAATCAGTTGGATCCAAACCTGGTTAGGCATTTTTTTTAAGATGCCTTCTTCACTGATTATTTAATTTAGTACATAAGTAATTACTCCTGTGTAGGGATTTATTATGCTATAATGTTCATTGTAAAGCTGGTATGTTTTTGTAATTCTAATGCTACTTTTTTCCCTTTGTAATTCAGAACCGATTTTAAATCGATTCAGAATCGGTTCTGAATGGAGATGTTTCCAGTCTGCCATTAGTCATCTTCACCATTGCCTTTTCATGTATATTTACTGTTGTCAATTTGGTGCCTTTAATTGTTTCCACTTGTTTCTTAAGCTGATTGTTTAATTTAACTAGTCTTTTCCTCACTGAACTAATTTTGTTTTCACTGTCTCAAAGAACCATATATTACTTCGCCACTTTATTTCTTGATTGGCACTAGTTGGCTGCATGGGCTTCTTATGACCACATTTCTGAACTGGTTTTTAAACCAGTTTTTTGAAAACCAGATATGGATTAAATTTTATACAGATGTTATACTAGCATTAACTCCTGTTTGTTGTGTTTTCAAGGTTGCACTAAAAATACCAGTAGTAGTTCGTCTTGAAGGCACCAATATTGATCAAGGAAAAAGAATTTTGAAGGTAAATGCTAGATTTATCAACCTATCCGATTAAAAATGGAAAAAAGAATTTTTTTTTATGGTTATTATGTTAATGATCATTAATTGGTTCGTTTGGGTTCATGGACATAATTGCTATTTTGCTTCTCCCCTTACAATTCCAAGTATTGATACCGTTCTCTTACTGATTATTCCTGGTTGAGTTCTCTTATTGCAAATTTCATGGAAACACTTTCTTTCTATTGGTTCTGTTGGCTCTTTAAGAAGCCTAAACCTATAGCCTTTGAACTGGTATTTTCAATTTTGAATATATTTGTATAGTAGTTTAATATTATGTTTGTCTCTTATATTTCAATTTCTTTTTCTTCCTTTTGTATAATGGAAAGTGTTGTGGGGTGGTCTGCTCTGGCATATCTTAACTTGAATCTGTAAGGATGTGCCTTGTGTGTGAGGTGCTCCAGAGGTGGGGCACTCCTATCGCTCGAGAGCTGCTTGTATAATTCATAAGCACAAGGACATCGTTTCTATGGTCTGCATATAACTGGAGCTATAGTTTAAATTTCATAAGCTTGAATCTGCTATGTGCCTTGGAGTTAATGCTATACCAGATTAAAAACCAGTTTTTGAAGTTTTTTTAAACGATTTTTCGAAAACCATTTTACGCGAACCGGTTTCGAGAGAAACCTAAACTGGTTCAGAACCGGTTTTAAACCAGTTCTAAACCAGTTCTAAATCTGAACCAGTTATGAACCAGTTCCAAACCCAAACCAATTTTGAACCAGTTCTGAATCGATTCTGAATCGGTTTGCCGAACCAAAATCGGTTCAGCCCCAAAAGAAAACCAGTTTGGTTTTTAAACCGAACCATTTTATCGGTTCGGTTCGGTTCAGGTTTTCATGCCGAATCGAACCATGCCCACCCCTACCTGGAGGAGCACGGGGGACTTCTCTAGTCTGATAAGAAGAGGAAGAAGGACCTTGAACTTGTCCACCCCATAAGAGATTAGGATGGTTCTTCCAACTAGGATTATAAGTATTGCCCAAAACATTATTGTGAATTGGCTGACAGAATTGATTTGCATATTGTACACTTTCTAGGCCAATTTTACAATTAGCAGTTGAATGAAGGTCCCCACAATGATCACAAATTTCAGCTGAATTACTAGCTCTACTTGCTACAGAATTGACTCCCATGGTGTCCAACTTCTTAGAAAGAGCGCCACTTGAAGTGATGCGCATCAATGTAATGAAGCATCTTTGCTAATCTCTTGGGAGTAACTCTCTCAGCTGGCCACTGATAATTGTTGTTAGCCATCTCCTCTAAAAGGTTGTAGGCTGCATCCACGATCTTGCTTATGAGAGCCCCTCCAGCTGCTGCATCAATTATGGATCGAATGGAGGTTGTCAAGCTATTGTAGAAAGTATGAACTAACATCCATTTTGCTATGCCATGGTGGGGGCACTTCCTTAGCAAATCTTTAAATCTCTCCCCTGCCTCATATAAAGTCTCTCCTTCAAACTGCCTGAAGGACAAAATGTCATTCCTGTACTTCATTGCCTTCATAGGAGGAAAGAATCGGTCTAAAAACTTTTGAGCTAGCTCTTCCCAAGTAGTGATGGAATGTTCAGGTAATGATTGAAGCCATGCCTTGGCCCTATCTCTCAAGGAAAAAGAGAAAAACCTCAAACGAGCTGCATCATCAGTCATTCCTTGGTGCTTGAAAGTATCATAAATTTTCAAAAAGTTGGCTAGATGAGCATTGGGATCTTCATGGGGAAGATCCACAAATTGTAAATTATTCTGAACCATCTGGATAATAGCAAGCTTGATCTCAAAAGTCTGTGCCTGTACAGCTGGCCTTCTAATGCTAGATCGAATGTCCCTAGCATTTGGAGTGGCATACTCTCTCAAGAGTCTTTCAGCATTCACTTCTTCCGCCATCTCCGATTCACTATCCAATTCAAGTGCCTTCCCTTGTACTAGTCGTTCTCTTAGCAATCTACGAAAAGTCCTCTCGATCTCAGGATCGTAAGGAAATCGAGATACACTTTGAGTCCTTCGCATACAAGAGCTAAGTACCTGAAAAACAAAACAAACAAATAAAACTTGAAATAAGAGTTTTGAATTGAATTAAGAAATAACACAAAATCTAAATTCAATCCCCGGCAACGGCGCCAACAACTTGTTTGTGATGATCCGCAAGTGCACGGGTCGACAAGTAATATATGAGAGTTAAAAGTATCGTGTTCCAAGGGATTGACAATTAGAGAAATGCTAAACTTAACCAATTTTCACAAATTCTTATCTAAGCAATCGAATTATGGGGGTAAGCAAATCTTCACATACAACCAAGATAACATGCAAACAAAACGTATGAAAATAATTAAGACTCCAATTCCCTCGACATAAAGGTTCTCTCATAATAATCCCAAAAATATTTCAAATAATAGATAAAACTATCGAGATAACTATGTTTCTACATAGGAGAGAGTGATTTACAATTAAAATAACAAATTAAAAGAAACAGAACAAGAATGCACCAAACACCGAATACACAAGAGAAAGATGAGAATGATTAAGGCCTAGGGGTCCCTATTCACTTGTTACTTCAATGAATAACTTGCAATTCACAAGCATCTAACAATGAGTTGGTTTTGTTAGCTAAAACAAGCAATAGATAAAAGCCTATGTCTAGGACAAATACCCATGTGAAACCTAGTTAATCCACTATGTGTCCATGTGAATTAGCATAAGAATCACTCATTGAGACCAATTATCAAACACTTGCTATGCATGACTAATGGGTATGTGTCCATCCCATTAGCTAATCAACACATCCAATCCAATAGAATGTAATTGAACATACATCAACCATACCATATCCATATTCACAACACCCTATTTCTAGTTCAATTGGAATACTAAAATCATGCAATTGATGGCCAATCAACAATAAGCATTAAGCATAGATATGGAAGAACAAAACCAATTTCATTGATAGAAACCCAACAAATTTACAAGATATTCAAATCCATAGTAAGATCCTAGAGAGCCCCTAGATTAGAGTTTAGTTACACATCATGAAAGAAAAGAAAACTAATGGAGTTATGAAACCCATCAAATTACAAATCAAGAGAGAAAAGAGAAAGAATGAACAAGAATGGTGAGAATCCAATGCTTGATCTTCCTCCTTGATCTTGATTCTTCACTTGAATCACCTCAATCTTCCAAGGTTTTCTCCTCCTCTCCCTTTCTCTATGAAGTTCGTGCTTGGTCTCAAAACAGAAGATCCCTTCCAATCCCCCAAAATCAGATATTAGAAACTAATTTCGTGGATCGGGATTTTTTTCACACCTAGGCTTGGCGTTTCCACGCCTAGGCGTGGTTATGAAGCATGTGGTGTCAGGTGCAAGTCACGCCTAGGCGTGACTTTTACACACCTAGGCGTGGATCTCTCTGCCTGCGAACCCTGAAATACTGCAAGGGTCACGCCTAGGCGTGATTTTTCCACGCCTAGGCGTAGGTTGGCTGCCCTTGCTTCCCTCTTGCATCCTTCTTCATTTTAACTTTTCTTTGCTTCTTTATCCCTTCCAAGGTCTTCCCATCTTAAATATCTGCATCAAGACAATGCCCAAGTTCATCAGATCGTGATCAATCTAAATTCTTTAAATAAAATCCTCAAAGATTCAATTCTCAATTACAAGCTTAAATCATCAAAGTCCTACATGAATTGATCATTTGCCCTATAAAACTTAAGGATAGCATGCTCATATACATTCAAATTCAAGTGAAATAACTTCATTTCTAGAAGTTATCACCCCCTGTATAATTTAGTCAGCAACTATTTATGGTTACTAAGAGGGGTGCATATTGTGCATCCCATGATCATTAACAATGATTACAATAGATTATATGCAAAAACTCTCTATTGGTTTTGAGGTACGTGACCAATTAGTTATTAGATATTTTGTGCGAGCCGGACAGTGCTCGGTCAGACCTAGGTCGGATGTCGGTCGAGTCGATTTGAAGGCAGGTCTTGCTCTAGTGTGTTAGGTTGGATGTATATCAATGGATAGGTCGGGTTTTAGGCTAGTGGATCGGGTCGTTGGCATATGTTCAAGGTATTGGGCTTGGCCCAATTAAACCAATGTAGTCCACAGCCCTCCAACTCCAAGCGAGCGGGTAGGGCAAGCGAGTGATTGAGCTTGAAGAGTTGTGGTCACTTGATCCTCCTAAGCCTGCAAATTGCTTGGGTGTGCAATAGTCAAAGCTTATGTTTTTTTATTTTTTGGCAAAAATTTTACATAGTGATCTCAAAAATTCATCACGCCAATTGTATCCTGCTTTCTCAAAATGGGAACAAAAGATTGTAGTTTTGCTTCCTTGTCCGAAAGCAGTGTGTTTCTTTAGATCATAAAAATAAAAAAATAAAAGTAATAAAAATAAAAAGCCAAGTTGTCCCTTATTCACTTCCCGTGCGATTATTAAGATTTTAAAGTCATCTATCCTTCAAGAGAAAGTGTTCATTCGTCTTTTCAGAGAAAATGTTCATCAGATAGATGTGGAGAAAAAGAACATGCTATATAATGTCAAGATGCTAATAAAAAGGATCTATCCGAGACGTGACAAGAAAATCCAAGAAATTCCAAGAGTAACATGATAGTGGCCATTATAATCGATGTTGACCTCTCATAGTGAAAGAGATCTTGCACATTACCCAAGTATACAAACAAAAGAAACAATATTTGTTTCAATCTTATTAATATGATTTTGAACATAAGTAGGAGAAACTCAATTAATTCCAACATACCTAGCTTGAGTAAGATGGACAAGGATCCTCTAAAGTGAGGATCCTTGTAAAGTGAGCAAGTAAGCTCACATCAACCATTGATAGATAGGCCCATATTAACCATCAATGGTTGATGTGGGCTTACTTACTCACTTTACAAGGATCAACACTTTAGAAAATCCTTGTTCGAGCAAGATAATCTAATATGATCCTGAATTTATCCATAATATAACCAGCTTGATATAAAACATCCAAATTTTTTTCATGTTGCGATGAACATTTTCTTGTCTAATATAGAGAAATCGTTGCTAACGAGAATAATATCTAGGAAAAAATGGGAAGACCATAACATGTTAAAAAATGACTGATCATAAGCCTCTCTTTCACATTAGAAATGACAAAATAATGATCAAAGCAAGTCAAAGTTCCATATCTAAAGTGTCTCAATCAAGCAAAATATAGTAAATGTGCCAATAGTACAAGATGTGCATGTATTTTAGATATCAACAATTGAAGTGATAACATCTTAGCCTAGATGAGTGGAAAAAAAAGTACTTATGCGTATAGTGGTAAGCAAATCTTCACATACAGTCAAGATAACACAGCAAATGATGAAAAATAAGTAAGACTCCAATTCCCTCGAATAGTGTTCTCTCATAATAATCCCAAAAAGATTTCTGAAATAATAGATAAACTATTGAGATAACTATGTTTCTACATAGGAAAGCTGAGCAATATATGATTATGCCATCTTAAGGAACTGATGTAAATAAAATATAAGTGTCATTAACATAGTTGAAAATGTTACATAGAGAACCAACATATTATGAATATAGGTCGCAGGCAACTAACTGATAACGCACATTAAAGCCATTTAAATCCCAAACAATAAGAGAAATATCAAACTGTCATAGTGGAATAAAAGAGAGATAAGAGACACATTTCCTTCCTGTGAACACCATATTTTGACCGAACCCCTTCTTTTTAATTTATTTCTTTAAAAAAACAAAAAAAAAACAAAAAAAGGTGGAAATTAAAAAAAATCAAAGAATTATTGTCCACATTTTTAGCCTTTTTTTCTGACCCAAATACATAAGCCCACATAAAAAAAAGAAACATAAAAAAATAATAAAAAAATAAAAAATAAAAAAATGATTTACTGCTGATTTATTTTTCTTGTTTGAGTAAAAAAAAAATTTCTTTTCTTTGTCCTATGTTTTTTTCTTATTTAAGCCATGCATTATGCATTCACTCCATTGCACAATAGCACTCCACGCCACTTTCATGTACAAAATGGGTCACATTTTGGCTCACCCACTGAGCCAAGTACACTCACAGCAAGAGACAACATTATTTGTTTCCCACTCACATTCATCACCCTATCCTCACGTTCCCACTAGCACACACTCACTCAATCCATTTGTTCTTTTCTTTTTCTGCTTTGCTCCACTCACTGTCCTGTACACGCACTCACCCTCACCCACTCACATTTCACCCATCCTCACGCAACTCACTCACAAGACACACCCATATTTTTCTCCACTTTCTATTGTTCCCCACTCACAATCATACTCATTATGTCCCCCTGCGCTACGAGCACACTGATTCTTTTACGTACACACATTGCTGCACCCCTTCTCACCTTCTAAAAACCTTCATTCTTTAACCTTTAAGATGGATCTCCATCACCTTCCCAAGGATCTCCTCCAAAAACCGTGAATCACCTCCCCATCACCACCTTGTTGCCAATAACCTTCATCTCCCTCACTTCCACCTTCCAACCGAGACCCTCCAAACCATGAAATACCATTATTCTTCATCCCTCTAAGTTGTGAGAAGGACCTTGGATGTCTCCCGCATTCATTTTTTCTGAATAGCCACCGAGTTGACTCACCCAAGCCACCATAGCCATCCTTCACACAACCACCATTAAACAACACCTTTCATCTCCACCCTTCTCCTAAACCACCCTCCATCTTCACCCACCACCACCTTGCACCACCACGTGAAGCCACCCCTCAAACACATCCCTTGTTTCACCGTGAACCACCCATCCTCACGCAACTCACTCACAGCACACACCCATATTTTTCTCCACTTTCTATTGTTCCCCACTCACAATCATACTCACTACGTCCCCCTGCACTACGAGCACACTGATTCTTTCACGTACACACTCTGCTACACCCTTCTAACCTTCTAAAAACCTTCATTCTTCAACCTTTAAGATGGATCTCCATCACCTTCCCAAGGATCTCCTCCAAAAACCGTGAATCACCTCCCCATCACCACCTTGCTGCTAATAACCTTCATCTCCCTCACTTCCACCTTCCAACCGAGACCCTCCAAACCATGAAATACCATTATTCTTCATCCCTCTAAGTTGTTAGAAGCATCTTGGATGTCTTCCACGTTTATTTTTTCTGAATAGCCACCGAGTTGACTCACCCAAGCCACCATAGCCATCCTTCACACAACCACCATTAAACAACACCTTTCATCTCCACCCTTCTCCTAAACCACCCTCCATCTTCACCCACCACCACCTTGCACCACCACGTGAAGCCACCCCTCAAACACATCCATTGTTTCACCGTGAACCACCCATCCTCACGCAACTCACTCACAAGACACACCCATATTTTTCTCCACTTTCTATTGTTCCCCACTCACAATCATACTCACTACGTCCCCCTGCACTACAAGCACACTGATTCTTTCACGTACACACATTGCTGCACCCTTTCTCACCTTCTAAAAACCTTCATTCTTCAACCTTTAAGATGGATCTCCGTCACCTTCCCAAGGATCTCCTCCAAAAATCGTGAATCACCTCCCCATCACCACCTTGCTGCTAATAACCTTCATCTCCCTCACTTCCACCTTCCAACCGAGACCCTCCAAACCATGAAATACCATTATTCTTCATCCCTCTAAGTTGTGAGAAGCACCTTGGATATCTCCCACGTTCATTTTTTCTGAATAGCCACCGAGTTGACTCACCCAAGCCACCATAGTCATCCTTCACACAACCACCATTAAACAACACCTTTCATCTCCACCCTTCTCCTAAACCACCCTCCATCTTCACCCACCATCACCTTGCACCACCACGTGAAGCCACCCTCCACACACATACCTTGTTTCACCGTGAACCACCCATCCTCTCAACCTCATCCTCAAGCCTCCATAACCATCTCCAACACCTTCCATCCCTACCACTCCATCACCATCACCAACCACCCATCTTCATCACCAACCACCCATGCCCCATCCCAGAACCATTGTCCTCTCTCCCCACCTTCTCCACCTTCAACTCATACTCACCAACTCACCTCCAACACCACCGTGAACCCACCGTCTTCACGCCAGTCACCGTGAAGTGAGCTGCACCGTGATCCACCCACCAAAACCTGCAAGCCCTAACCTTCGCTACATCCCAGAACCATTGTCCTCTCTCCCCACCTATGAACCCAAAACCAGAACCTGCTTGCAGCTACTCAACAGTCACGTAATCACCGGAGCCAGCAATAACAACCACCGAGTTGCACCATCTTCATGTTGTCATCCGCTCCACCCTGCCACCCATATGTAGATTTGGATCCATACCGTCTCCTGAAGCCGCTCCTCCTTGTCCAAAACAGAGTTGCGCCACCCAACGTCCCTGCACTCACCACTGTGTCTCTACTGCCAGATCTGTGAAATTGTAACTGCAGCTTCGTCCCTCTGCGCACAAACCAGAACCCAAATCGGTAGCTACCTTAGACCGAAACTCCTCCTAGCCGCGAACCTTCGCACTATGCACGCCATCACCAACACAGAACGGGGACTCCACCCACCACGCACCGAATCTAGCAGCAAACACATATCCAGTTTGTGCTCTGTTTCTTCTTCTTGTTTCTTTGTTTCTTTGTGTTTTTTCTGTTTTTGTATTTTTTATTATTATCATTTTGTTTATCCGTTTAGTTGGTAATAAGGACATGGCCAGCTTGTGATTGAAAGCTTTTGGTTTCTTTTCTTCTTACGTTATCCTTTACGTGTTTGGGTTTTAGTTTTTAGTTTTTTTTTTATTTTTTGAGCAAAAATTTTAAATAGTGATATTTAGTCAAAAATCCATACCAATTGTATCTGTTTCTAAAATGAGTCAAAGATTGTATGGGTTTGTGTTAGTAGTGTTAGAGCTAAGTTTGTTTTTCTCTGAAATGAGCTTTTGCTTGCTTATTAGTAGGCTAGCAGAAAGTGTGTTTCTTTTAATAAAAAATCTAAAAAATAAAATAAAATAAATAAAAGTAATAAAAATAAAAATGATAAAAAAAAATAATTCAATATTTTTGAGAAAAAAATAAAAATGAAATTAGTTGAGTTGTGACAGCTTGCTAATTCTATAATTTTCATAATCATCTGAGTTGTGACAACTTGATGATTCAATGGGTGACGTCTCTAGCGTGACGCCGAGTTTCACCTATTCAAATCTTAATTTGAATAACTGAGTTGCGACAGCTTGTTAATTCAAATTTTCAAAGTTTTTATAAAATCAACCAAACCACAATATTTTCTAGAGAACTACATGACTTTAAGTTCCTCATTGCACCTGAGGATACGTAGGAGTAGAATTTCATTTCTGTCAAGCCAAAAATTAAATTTTCACAAATCATTTGTTATTTTTTTAGTGTTTGTTTTAATAAAAGGGGTAAAGTAAATATATTTGAGATTATCAAGAATTTGCACAATTGACTTAAGGTACCGTCTTAAGACGGGTGCGTTAGGGGTGCTCGGGATTAAGTTTCCATCCTTCCCTAAGCATAACCGACTCCCGAATCCAATCTGGTTCTCAAAGACCATTTTCAAAGAAGAGTTTTCCAATTTTTCCTAAGTTAAAATAAAATTGGTGGCGACTCCATTTTCATTTTCTAAAATCTCATGAGTTGCTATTTTTCACTGCGATCACGGTCGCGACACTTCCACAGTAAAATGAGAGACAAGTGAAAGACACATTTCCTTCCAACTTTGTATGATACAACATATACATGAATGCCTAATCTACAGGTCATGGCTCTACTCTTCATGTCCGAGCAAGAGATTGGGATTTAATCGTCATGTTCGGGCTAAAGGTTGGGACTTTGAACTTCATGTCTAAGTTAGAGGTCAGGACTTTGTCTTCATGCCCGAACTAGAGGTCGGAACTTTGTTTTCATGCTCGAGCAAGAGGTCAGGACTTTGTCTTCAACATGAAATTGATCAAGTGTATAAAGTAATAATGTAAACCTTCTAAAAAAGTTTATGGCATTTTGGTCAGGATAAAAAATAAATGTAACATTCTCCCTTCCAGATTGTTTATAGAGATAATATAGAGCATAAGCTATTGTTTGGTGTCATTGCATGATTTTACGTATATGTTGAGACTAAATTTGTAATGTATATAGTCATATTTAAAGTTGTGAAAATTAGATAGAATGATTATAAATAAATTATTTATAGTTATTATGATATAAATTACATTGTTATAATAAAGATTTAGATAAAAGTAATATTAAGATAATTAGAGGTTAATTAGCAATTAAGCTAATTTAATTATAAGTAAATAATTATTCTAAGTAAATAGAATATTTTATAAAATTAAATAAAGACCAATAACAAAATTAGAAAAAATAAGGATTTATTTGATATAATGTAATTTTTATAAAGTAATGGTTATTAAGTGGCCTATAGGAATTTATGCAAATTTAAAAGGCACTAGGTTCATTTCTTAGTGGTTTAGGGATTTTTGAGTCATGGTGAGTGTATATAGGGTTGATTTGACTCTAATCCTATCAAATTGCATACCATAGGAAGAGCATAGAGCTCTTTGGTGTAATTTTAGTAGTTAGGGTTAGCGCACAATGATTATAAGGTTTGCATGAGATTTTTAATGAATCCTAATGTGGTCTAGGGTATGCATAAGTCAAGATAACATATCCTAAGGTGGTTAAACCCTACCTAGATCCTTACCTTTTTACCTTTAACTACTCAACACTCCCTAAAAATCTACCTAAATACCCCTCGTCATCTCTCATCTCTTTAAAATACACACACACACACACACACCTATGTTTTAGTAAGAAAAGAAAGAAAAAAGAATAGAAGAATTAAAGAAAGAGAAAGATACAGAGAAAGAGTAACGTTAGGAAAAAGGAGGAGAATCTCTCCACCGCCACTTTCCAAGTCCAGTATGGTGGCCTTAGAGGCGGCGAATGGATTTGCTCTAGTTAGGAAAGATAATCACCTCACCTCCCTCTACGTCCTGCATCAAGTAGTTTCTCATTTGCTCCATCTCCACCACCCACCACCATAGCTCTTGGAAAGAGAGGTAGGAGTTTCTACCTTTTTCTTCCTTTTGATTTTGATGGATGATGTTGGTTGTGTTGATTTAAGTGAGGGAATGACTATTTAGCTACCTTGGCTATGGTGGCTCTATGGCCATGACAGTGGTTGTTTCAAGGTAAGGAGGAATAGTTGTGATGGAGTTATGGTTGTTAGGTGGACATGGTGGCTAGAAAGACCTTAGCCATGGCTATGCCAGCTACAGTCATGGCAGCCATGGCCATGTTGGTCTTTTGGCTATGAGTAGGTTGATTTCACATGGTGGAGGAGGGTTTGTGGTGAGATTGGAGTTGTGGTGGTGTTGGTCACCATTTACAATGGCCAACCATGGTGGCTCAAGCAGTGGTGACCTCAAGTTAGCCACCACATAGCTATAGAGTTTGGGTTTTGAATATTGGTTTAATTTTTCAAAGGTTTGATGGTGGTGGCCGCCACCAAGGGGTGGCTAGCCACGATGGTTGAGGTGGTGGTGGCCATGGAGGGAATTTATGAAGGACTTGTTATACAAGAAAAGGAAGCTAAAAGAGGATGAAACAGTGATGCTGACTGAAGAGTGTAGTGTCATAATTCAGATGAAACTACTTCCTAAATTGAAAGATCCATTTATTTTCACCATTCCCTACACTATTGGACAACTTATTATTGGAAAACACTGTGTGATCTTGGGGCAAGCATAAACCTCATGCTCATATCTATAACACACAAGTTGGGAATTGAAAAGATAAAGTCAACAATGATCTCCCTTCAACTAGCAGATCGATCTATCAAGCATCCTTATGGTATAGTCGAAGATGTGTTAGTTACTCTGCTAATTGATCTTGAAGCTCACTTTGTATTTTACAGTCCTACTTAAGAAATTCATTTAATGATAGATGACATCCACATCCACTTCTTCACCATGCATGATTCTGACTGATAATGCATGCATGATATAGTTATATATAGTTAACTTGGTTGCATTATGGGTGTGCACTGCTTGCTAACGTACTAACCAGATTCATTTATTTAGACATTTTAGATGTCTTCTTTTTGTAACTTTTGTACCTATGTGGGTTTATAAATATTTCTAAACAAATATATTGACACACCTTATGTAAATATAAAAATAAATGCAGCTAGTGTGTTTTTAAGTTTTATGTTTATATTCTATTAGAATTATATTCCATTGATACGTTTAGTTTATAGTTTAAAAAAAATTCAACCTAATTGATTTAAGAATTAAATTAATTCCGTTGCAAGTATTTTATTAAATAATAAATGATAAATGAAGTACGTAATATTCTATCAATAATATTAAAATATAATAAAATTACTGGTAGGATGAAAATTACTGGTCAGATGTTACAGAAGGCATACATGACCAAGATGCACAGAATTTGGAAATTCTAGCAATTGCTCTACGTAAATAGTTTCTTTGAGATGATCATGTGCAAGAATGCATTCTTCTCATCTAATTGGTGCATACTCCATTTGAGAGAGGTAGAAAGGGCAATCACAGAATGGATGGTGGTTGGCTTACCCACTGGGATAAAAGTCTCATCATAATCAATATCAAAGACTTGAGTGAAGCTAGGAGCAACCAATCTAGCCTTAAAATAATCAATGGAAACATCTTCATTGTACTTTATGCAACAGACCCATTTTGAACCAACCATAATGGTATTTAGAGGACAGAGAACTAGCAACCCTGTATTATTATCATGGAGAGCATGAAGCTCTTCTTTTATGGCAACTACCCAACAAGAGTCCTTTAAGGTTGTTTTAAGAGTTTTAGGCTCTATTGGAGAAGTTGTTGCGATAAGTGCATAGCTCTTCAAATATGCTAGAGGTCTTCATATTCGCACAAGACGTTCATCAATGTTGAGTCTTGAGACATCTTAGATATTGATGCGGGATTAAGTGGAGTCTCTAAATGATCTGACACAGGTCAACAATGTCATCATTTGTAATTTGTGTGACAAGTTCATAAGCAAACTCAAATTGTGATGGTTATATTGGTCAGTTGCTAGATTTGTGTCATCAGAAATCAAAGTATGACCTGAGTTACCTGCAAAAAAAAATGTCACAAGAATGGAAGGAATCAGCTAAATTCAAGTTCTTCACATGATTGTCTAGCAACTGTGTCGAAGATGGAGGTATGGAAAATATTTCCACATTTAAAATGTTTGACTTATCATTTGTAAGAAATTAAGAGAAAGTCAAAACTGGATTTTCTACTGCAGCTTTTATTGTAGAGGTAGAATTCTTGAAAGGAGAAACATGGTCATCAAAAATCACGTGTCTAGAAATATAAAATTTATTGGTTGTGAGATCCAAGCAATGGTAACCTTTGTGGATAGGGTTATAACCAATGAAAACACATGGATAAGTCTTAGCAAATTTGTTCCCACCATGATACCTTAAAGAATGAAAACACTGACACCTGATAATTCGTAAGCCTCTATAATCAGGATCTCATTTGTGTAGCATGAAATAAGGAGTATTTTAGTGTAACACTGAGGACGATAATCAATTAATAAGATAAATGGCAAAAAGAAAATTGCCAACCTAAAGAGTGAAAGGAAGATTTCCATGAAAAAGCATGGTCAAACCAGTTTCAACAATATGCTTTTGCTTCCTTTTTGAAACTCCATTTTGCTTTGGAGTGTGTAGCACCCCAGATTTTTGGCTATTTTACAATAATGACTAAATTGTACTATTTTGTGTTTCCTGTGTGATATAAAATTATTTTGACTGCTCCGAGACTATTTTTGATCATTGTGTGAGATTTGCTCCAGGTCAGAAAAATAATAATTTCCAAGCCAGAGAAAATCTTATTTGATTTATTCGGAGACGGAGGATCTTACTAAACCCGAATCTGAGAGACACAAAATCAAATCTTTTAATTTTTAAAATTTATCTGTGAAATAAAAATATTTCGTGAGAAAATATTCGCTGTTTTATGAACAACAGTTTCTGTTACCAAGTAATGGACCCGGTATATTTTATTTGTTAGAAAAATAGATTAAGAATAATTTTTGCAATTTATTTTAAAATGAACCAATAGAAATGAGTCAACATTAGAGGTTAGACTTTTTCTAGACCAATAGAAAATGGTCAATATAAATGGTTGGACTAGTTGCTAAGTAACTAGGATAACTAACTAAGTTACTCTAAATAGTTTAATTTGTAACTAAATAACCTAACTTAATTAGCTTACAATCTAATTAAGATGTAACTAAAACCTAATTGAAGTCAAACCTAGTTACTAAATCTCCTAGAGCCATACGGCCATGAAGGCCTTTCTACCATGTTCTAGGTTCATCTACATGACTACTTGATGACAACTTTGTGACCTAAGCCATGTGCACACCATGTGAGACCATGTGGGTTAATTTCTATTACATTAAGTTACTCTCCATGCAATCATACGGCTGCACACTTCAATATAGCTATCCAATTTCATTTTTCACTTCACTTTGTCACAAGCCTTCATCTTTTTCTCTCAAATATTCAAGAACACTCAAGAACACCCAACTACATTTCTTCCATTTTCCTTGTTGAACCCCATGGCCCCAACCTCCAAACCCTACCTCTCCACTTCTAAAATTTCATCTCTTCCTACTTTCGAAAGCTAAACATCATTCTAAACACTTTTCTTTTAGTAAGTTTTATCAAAATCCTACTCTAAGTGCATCAAAAACCAAGCTTTAGCTTACTACTCTAAAGGTAATCTTTTGATTCTTTAATCCTAAGATGGATTTTTGATTTTCTAGACCATGATTGATCCATGGTTCTTTGTTCTTAAGCTTTGTTTGTGACTTTAGAATTTGTTTAAGATTTTTAGGGATTTTTGTTTGAAGCTCACAAATTCAAGAGGAAGGAGGAACTTAAAGATTTTGTCTCCCTTGAGGTAAGAGGGAAATTAACCTCATCAACTATGTATTGGTGGTGGGGAAATGATTTGTGGTGAAAAATCCATAAAGATTTATTCACTTAATTTTCTATGCCTTCTTAGTTTGTGTTTGATATGCTTTTAGTTTTAAAAATATGTTTGCATGTGTATTTGTATGTTTATAGCTTTGATAATATGCTTGTATGTGTGGTTTAGAAAACATGCAAAATTTTATGTGTAATATAATATGTGAATTACATGAAGGATTTGTTGTATGAAGGTCCCAAAGGACCTATGAGGCACACGGCCTCCACACTTTAAAGGGAACCTAAGGTTCTAAATTATTTTCCTAACCAAGGAGTAAATGATTTTATGACAAGAAAAATAAATTAAGTGTTTTTGCAAGGAATAAAGGCTAAAAGGAACTAAATGGTGGGTTATGAAACCCTAAATGGATTTCAGTCAACATGCTATTTTTCATAACTTAGATCTAAAATTATTTTATTAAGTGTAGATTTAGGCGTTTAAATGAGAAAGAAATTATTTTGGTAGGATTTGAACCTAAAATCAAAGCAATATACTTTTTAGAATAAAAATTGACATAATTAAATAATTAAGTTATGAAATGAAAATAAATGTCAATACTTGAAATTTTCTAACGTATAGCTCACCCTATGAGTTTTAAAGCGCGTTAGGAAAATTTGAGCTGTAATATCTTAAGTAAATCAAGGAAACACAATTTTCTGAGAAATAGTAGAAATATTATTTTTTAGAGGGACTATATTATAAATATTATCTAAAGAGGGACAATTTTACAAATATTATTTTAGGAGAGACTATTATGAAAATATTATTTAAACAGGAATTATTATGTAAATATTATTTAATGAGGGACTATTATACAAATAGTGGAAATAAAATCAAATTTTTGAGAAAATTATTATTTTTGGTTTAAATATGTTAGAAATATTTTATGTAATTGAAAATACGTTAAAAAATATTTACGCGACTCAAAATCAGTAATTTTAGATTACGCGATTGAGAAAATGTAATAAAATATTTATGCAATTTAGAAAACGTTAAAAAATCATTATGCAATTTAAAAACGTAGGAAATATGTTCTGCAATTTCAAAATTGTGATAATAGTGCTACGCGATTAAGTGTAAACAACAGTTTACTGTCGGGCATTTGTGGTGGGCCTAGTTGTGTTGGATATTTATACCGCAAAGACATGGTGGGAAATATATAAAATATTATGAAAATAATAATTGTATGTGTGTTTGAATCATACATCATGCATAGGAAAACGTGTTCGCTGATTTGAGTAAGGTTGTATGCCTAGGAGATTAATTACACCTAAGTGCGTGTGCGAGTAGACAAGTGTAGGTCACTTGTTGACCTTGGGGGCATCGGGGTGCAAGTACCTCACAATGGATAGTTGGTAGCTCTTTTGTCCGTGGGACAGACCGATGCAAACGCACCGATGAGCCAGACCGAGACATTGTCCTATACTGTGATCTAATGTAGAATGTCTTGTCCAATGCCTGATATGCACTTTTGACAAAATTGATATATTATAGCACTTTTGGCCACGGCAGCCGAGTGACAGACATGTCTTCTGGATCTTCTCTCCGAAACTGTGTTTACCTCAATGGAGTAGGAGTTGGTCGTTATACATATACATTGTGGGTCAGCATATTGATTGGTTATTTAAGTTTGTTTAAAATATTATCTGTGATATGACAATATGATTTAATGTTTTAATATTGTATGATGTTTATTTGATGTCATTTCTTTTACTACCATACTAGTATTGATGTAGGGGATCTCACCTCGTTGTTATGTTATATCTGTTTCATTGTATATGTTTATTGAAGACCGAGGGAATGAGGAGGCAAGGGACCCTATTTATCTGCAGTAGCAGTTTTCTTTATTTGTTATATGGCGACAAGATGACAAGTCTTAGGTTTGTTAGGGTTCAGTTCCACGGGGGAGCTGACGCCTGGAGGTTTGACTACAATAATGAGAGGTTTATTTACACCGGAGACTTGACTATGAGCTTGAGTGGAACACTGGATGGGATTTCCGTGTTAACTCAACATGCAACTATGCGTTTGGAATTCACGATACCTATTCGTGAACTCTAGGGTGGAGTGGTGTCTGTCTATATACCCCAAGAGAATTCTATAGTATCATCGGCAAGAACCCCTATGAGGCGTCTGTATCCGTCTGGGTTCTTCGATGATAATGTAGAGGAGGAGGAGGATCCTTCTGAGGAACCAAATCCTTAGGTTTGTTTTAGAGTACTGCTTGGTAGTTAGGTTTGTGTTTTACTTTTGAAAACAAGGTTGTATTTACGTAAATTATTTGGACAAGTTTTGTAATATGATGTAAATATATATTTTGGTGTGTTTGTTACAAGTCTTAAGAATGTTTTAATTCAATTTAACTTATTATATTTTATTCCACAAATGAAATTTTAAAATTGATGATTTTATAAGATTAATTCTTTTACAACTTGGATAAGTTATATTAGAATTAGTCTTGTTAAATGTGATACCCTACGGTGGGTGTTACATTAGTTGGTATCAGAGCCCTGGTTAGAGTCTTTTGGGTTTTTGTGGTTAGGTCTGTTTTAGCTTGTGTCGTGTGATTCTCTGAATTTGATTTTCAAAAGATGACATCTGAATTTCATTGGACTTTGTTTAATTGTTTGTAAAAAAAATTATGTCTCGTGGTAGAGGTGTACGTGCAAATGTGGAATGTGACAACGACCCAATGACTGCTGCTGTTGTAGCAATGCAGCGAATGGCCGAAGTGATGGCACAACAAAATCAACGAGCTGTGCAACAGCAAGAAGCTAATGCAAAAGTTCAGCATTTGTCAGAATTTTGTTGGAACAATCTGCCACGTTTTAAAGGTGAGTTTGACCCTGAGAAAGCAGATTTATGGATCCAAGAACTAGAGAAGATCTTTGAAGCGATAGGATGCACGGATGATCGTAGAGTGATATATGCTACGTTCATGTTAATGGGTGATGGTTAGAATTGGTAGAAAGCCACTCGAAGGATACTAATAGTTGAAGGGAGAGTAATCACGTGGGAGCTGTTCTGTGAAGTATTTCTAGAGAAATAATTTTTGAAAAGTGTGAGACACGCTAAGGAGATGGAATTTCTGGGTTTACACCAAGGTGGAATGACTATCAGTGAATATGCTGCGAAGTTTGAGAGCTTGTCTAAGTTCTCAAGGTATCTCCAAATTCATCCAGATGAGGTTTGGAAGTGCCTCAAGTTCAAAGAAGGTTTGAGAATCGAGCTAAAGAGAGGAGTGATATCAATGAGTGTGTGAATCAGTTTTCAACACTGATGGACATATGTTATAGGCTGGAAGGGTTGGAGCCAGCACGTGATAACAGGAACCGCAACTTTGGACCGACTAGGTTCGAAAAAGGAGGCAACAATAACAACAACCGATTTCAATGAAAGCCATATTCTCGACCCTTGGGAAGTCAGCAGCAACAACAACATCAACAACCTCGTGGAGGTGGTCCAAGTGGAAATAGGTTCAATCAGACTGCAGCACCACCAATAAAATGCCTGAAGTGCGGGAAGGGTCACATGACGAGAGATTGTTCGATTAGAGGTATAATTTATTTCAAATGCGGAAAACCTGGTCATGTCTCTAAAGATTGTGAATCAAGTGAAGATGGAGCCTTTGGTGAGCAATGTACGTGCTGTGAAGCCGCAAGCTAAAAGAAGAGTTTATACAATGAGTGGAGCTGAGGCTTCCCAGTCTGAGAATCTTATTCAAGGAAAAGGTGTCATCTCAGGTAATCTTTTAAATGTATTATATGATTCGGGTGCAACTCATTCATTTATTGCATATGACTGTGTGGATCGTTTGGGATTGCTTGTGTCTTCTTTAAACTTTCAATTGATTGTTTCCACTCTTACTGCCAAACCAATTAATACTACAAAAATATGCCTGAATTGTTCTATTACTATAAAAAATTGAGTCTTTTTCTGTTAATTTGATTTGTTTACTTCTTGTTGATATCGATATAATCTTAGGAAATGATTGGTTATCTTCTAACCATATTCTATTAGTTTGTTCTAGAAAGACCTTAGTATTTCCTAATGAGATTTCTTGATTTGTAACTGCCAAACAAGTCGAATCTTTATTGAGAGATGGAGCCCAAGGATATATGCTGCTATCTTCTTTAGAAGTTAAGAGTGAAAAGGATGTGAACGCTATTTCTGTTGTGAACGAGTTTCCTGGAGTTTTCTCTAATGATGTACTTGGATTACCACCAGAAAGAGAGATAAAGTTTTCTATCGATCTTGTACCAGGAGCGGGTCCTATATCAATTGCACAGTACCGTATGTCACCATCAGAGTTTGTAGAGTTAAAAAAGCAGTTAGAAGAGTTATTGGGAAAATAGTTTGTGAGACCTAGTGTTTCACCCTGGGGAGCTCCAGTGTTGCTATTTAAGATGAAGGGTGGAACTTCTCGTTTATGTGTCGATTACCGCCAACTGAACAAAGTCACAATAAAGAATAAATATCCAATTCTGAGAATTGATGATCTGATGGACCAACTGAAGGGAGCAGTTGTCTTTTCAAAGATAGATCTGCGATCAGGATATCACCAGATTCGTGTTAAGGTAGAGGATATACCTAAAATAGCATTTCGGACGCGTTATGGTCATTATGAGTATCTCGTAATGTCGTTCGGTGTGACAAATGCTCCTGCTATATTCATGGATTACATGAATAGGATCTTTTGTCCATACCTAGACCGATTTGTCATTATTTTTATCGATGACATTCTGATCTACTCTCAAAATCAGGAAGAACATGCTGAACATCTCAATATAGTTCTTCAGATTTTGACAGAAAAGAAACTATACGTAAAGTTGTCAAAATGCGAATTTTGGTTGGATGAAGTTCAGTTTCTGGGTCATATAATTTCTAAGGATGGAATTGTAGTGGATCCAGCTAAGGTGGAGACGGTTCTTCAATGGGAAAGACCAAAGACTGTGACAGAGATCTGGAGTTTTTTTGGATTAGCTAGATATTATCAAAGATTTATTGAAGGTTTTTCTAAGATCGCCAGACCTCTTACGCAACTTACAAGGAAAAACCAAGGTTTTGATTGGACGAATAAGTGTGAAGAGAGTTTCCAAAAGTTGAAGAAGAAGTTGACTACTGCACCAGTGTTGATTCTACCAGATCCCAATGAATCTTTTGAGGTGTATTGTGATACTTCTTATCAAGGGTTAGGATGCGTGCTGATGCAAAACAGAAATGTTGTTGCGTATGCTTCTAGACAGTTGAAGGTTCATGAAAGAAATTATCCAACACATGATTTGGAATTGGTCGCAGTTGTTTTTGCACTGAAGATTTAGAGACACTTTTTGTATGGGGCTACGTTCAACGTCTTCAGCGATCACAAAAGTTTAAAGTACTTGTTTAATAAAAAAGAATTAAACATGAGGCAGAGAAGATAGTTGAAATTCTTAAAAGATTATGATTTTCAACTCCAGTATCATCCTGGAAAAGCAAACGTTGTAGCAGATGCTTTGAGTCGAAAGATGCTCAATGTTTCTGATATGATGATCGAAGAGGAAAAATTGATTGAACAATTTAGAGATATGTGGTTATTAGTGGAATTATCACCTGGAAGGATGCGTCTGAACCCGGTCACTATTCTGAATGATATATTGGAAGAAATTTGAGAGAAACAGGAGGATGACCAGTTTTTGCAGAATGAAAAAGAATTTTTGAAGCAAGGTCATAAGGCAACTGTTGAGGAAGGATCTGACAGGGTCTTAAGGTTTAAGGGCAGAATTTGTATACCCGATGATCTCGATCTTAAGAAAGCAATTCTTGGTGAAGCTCATACTAGCAGATTGAGTATACATCCTGGGATGACCAAAATGTATCAAGATCTGAAACATTTATTTTGGTGGTCTGGAATGAAGAGAGATGTTGCTGAATACGTAGCATCTTGTCTAGTATGCCAGAAAGCAAAGATTGAGCATCAAAGACCGACAGGCATGTTACAGTCGCTTACTATTCCAGAATGGAAATGGGATAGTATTGCAATGGATTTTGTCACTAGTTTTCTAAAGACTAGGAAAGGTTATGATTCTATTTGGGTCATTGTTGATCAGCTTACGAAGTCTGCTCACTTCTTGCCAATCAATATTAAGTATCCAATGGAGAAGTTGACCCAGTTGTACATTGGTGAAATAGTTAGACTTCATGGTATACCTACTAGTATCATATCCGATAGAGATCCAAGGTTTACATCAAGGTTTTGGCAAAGCTTACATGAAGCAATGGGGACTAAACTACGTTTGAGTTTAGCTTACCATCCACAGATAGATAGGCAAACGGAGAGGACTATACAATCTCTAGATGATTTGCTGAGAGCTTGTGTGTTAGAACAACGAGGGAGTTGGGAAGAATTCTTATCTTTGGTGGAATTCACCTATAATAACAGTTTTTACTCAAGCATAGGGATAGCACCCTATGAGGCTCTTTATGGACGACGATGCCGAACACCTTTGTGTTGGTATCAAGATGGGGAAAGTATGACTATCGGACCCGAAATGATGCAGCAAACAACAGAGAAAGTAAAGATGATTCAAGAGAAAATGCGGGCAACTCAGAGCAGACAGAAAAACGATGCTGATAAACGAAGAAGACCTCTTAAATTTGAGAAAGGTGAGCATGTGTTTTTGCAAGTAACACCCATGACTGGTGTTGGCAGGGTTATAAAGTCCAGAAAACTCACTCCTAAATTCATTGGACCTTATCAAATTCTTCATCGGATAGGTCCAGACGCATACCAAATAGCTTTACCAACTTTTCTTTCAAATCTTCATAATGTTTTCCATGTATCCCAACTGAGAAAGTATATCCCCGATCCTTCACATGTTATACAGCCCGATGAAGTGCAATTGAAAGAAAATTTGATGTGTGAGGCACTTCTTGTTAAGATTGAAAACAGGAGGGTGAACCAACTCAGGGGCAAAACAATTCCGTTAGTGAAAGTAATCTGGAACGAGACAACCGGAGATGCTACTTGGGAAATGGAGGAGAAAATGAGGGAACAGTATCCTCAGTTATTTTATTGTATGATGAATTTCGGGGACGAAATTCTTTTTAGAGGGGGAGAGTTGTAATACCCTAAATTTTTGGCTATTTTACAGTAATGACTAAATTGTACTATTTTGTGTTTCCTGTGTGATATAAAATTATTTTGACTATTCTGAGACTATTTTTGATCGTTGTGTGAGATTTATTCCAGGTCAAAAAAATAATAATTTTTGGGCCGGAGAAAATCTTATTTGATTTACTCGGAGACAGAGGATCTTACTAAACCCGAATCTGAGAGACACAAAATCAAATCTTTTAATTTTTAAAATTTATCTGTGAAATAAAAATATTTTACGGGAAAATATTTGTTGTTTTATGAACAACAGTTTCTGTTACCAAGTAATGGACCCAGTATATTTTATTTGTTAGAAAAATAGATTAAGAATAATTTTTGTAATTTATTTTAAAATGAACCAATAGAAATGAGTCAACATTAGTGGTTAGACTTTTTCTAGACCAATAGAAAATGATCAATATAAATGGTTGGACTAGTTGTTAAGTAACTAGGATAATTAACTAAGTTAATCTAAATAGTTTAATTTGTAACTAAATAACCTAACCTAATTAGCTTACTATCTAATTAAGATGTAACTAAAACCTAATTGAAGTCAAACCTAGTTACTAAATCTCCTAGAGCCACACGGCCATGAAGGCCTTTCTACCATGTTCTAGGTTCATCTATATGACTACTTGATGACCACTTTGTGACCTAAGCCATGTGCACACCATGTGAGACCACGTGAGTGAATTTCTATCACATTAAGTTACTCTCCATGCAATCATACGGCTGCACACTTCAATATAACTATCCAACTTCATTTTTCACTTCACTTTGTCACAAGCCTTCATCTTTTTCTCTCAAATATTCAAGAACACTCAAGAACACCCAACTACTTTTCTTACCTTTTCCTTGTTGAACCCCATGGCCCCAACCTCCAAACCCTACCTCTCCACATCTAAAATTTCATCTTTTCCTACTTTTTAAAGCTAAACCTCATTCTAAACATTTTTCTTTTAGTAAGTTTTATCAAAATCATACTCTAAGTGCATCAAAAACCAAGCTTTAGCTTACTACTCTAAAGGTAATCTTTTGATTCTTTAATCCTAAGATGGATTTTTGATTTTCTAGACCATGATTGATCCATGGTTCTTTGTTCTTAAGCTTTGTTTGTGACTTTAGAATTTGTTTAAGATTTTTAGGGATTTTTGTTTAAAGCTCACAAATTCAAGAGGAAGAAGGAACTTAAAGATTTTGTCTCCCTTAAGGTAAGAGGGAGATTAACCTCATCAACTATGTGTTGGTGGTGAGGAAATGGGTTGTTTGTGGTGAAAAATCCATAAGGATTTATTCACTTAATTTTCTATGCTTTCTTAGTTTGTGTTTGATTTGCTTTTAGTTTTAAAAATATGTTTGCATGTGTATTTGTATGTTTATAGCTTTGATAATATGCTTGTATGTGTGATTTAGAAAACATACAAAATTTTATCTGTAATATAAGATGTGAATTACATGAAGGATTTGTTGTATGAAGGTCCCAAAGGACCTATGAGGCACACGGCCTCCACACTTCAAAGGGAACCTAGGCTTCTAAATTATTTTCCTAACCAAGGAGTAAATGATTTTATGATAAGGAAAATAAATTAAGTGTTTTTGCAAAGAATAAATGCTAAAAAGAACTAAATGGTGGGTTATGAAACCCTAAATGGATTTCGGTCAACATGCTATTTTTCATAACTTAGATCTAAAATTATTTTACTAAGTGTAGACTTAGGTGTTTAAATGAGAAGGAAATTATTTTGGTAGGATTTGAACCTAAAATCAAAGCAATATACTTTTTAGAATAAAAATTGACATAATTAAATAATTAAGTTATGAAATGAAAAAAAATGTCAATACTTCAAAATTTTCTAACGTACAGCTCACCCTATGGGTTTTGAAATGCGTTAGGAAAATTCGAGCTGTAATATCTTAAGTAAATCAAGGAAACACAATTTTCTGGGAAACAGTAGAAATACTGATTTTTAGAGGGACTATATTATAAATATTATCTAAAGAGAGACTATTTTACAAATATTATTTTAGGAGGGACTATTATGAAAATATTATTTAAACAAGGATTATTATGTAAATATTATTTAATGAGGGATTATTATGCAAATAGTGGAAATAAAATCAAATTTTTGAGAAAAATGTTATTTTTGGTTTAAATATGTTAGAAATATTTTATGTAATTGAAAATACGTTGAAAAATATTTATGCGACTCAAAATCAATAATTTCAGGCTACGCGATTAAAAAAATGCAATAAAATATTTACGCAATTTAGAAAATGTTAAAAAATCCTTACGCAATTTAAAAATGTAGGAAATATGTTTCGCGATTTCAAAAATGTGATAATAGCATTACGCGATTAAGTGTAAACAGCAGTTTGCTGTCGGTCATTTGTGGTGGGCCCGGTTGTGTTGGATATTTATACCGCCAAGACATGGTGGGAATATATAAAATATTATAAAAATAATAATTGTATGTGTTTGAATCATACATCATGCATAGGAAAACGTGTTCACTGATTTGAGTAAAGCTGTATGCCTAGGAGATGAATTACACCTAAGTGCGGGTGCAAGTAGACAAGTGTAGGTCACTTGTTGACCTTGGGGGCATCGGGCTGTGGGTACCTCACAATGGATAGCTGGTAGCTCTTCTGTCCGTGGGGCAAACCGATGCAAACGCACCGATGAGCTGGACCGAGACACTGTCCTATATCGTGATCTGGTGTAGAATGTCTTGTCCAATGCCTGATGTGCACTTTTGACAAATTTGATATATTATAGCACTTTTGGCCACGTCAACAGAGTGACAAACATGTCTTCTGGATCTTCTCTCTGAAACTGTGTTTAGCTCCATGAAGTAGGAATTGGTCGTTATACATATACATTGTGGGTCAGCATATTGATTGGCTATTTAAGTTTGTTTAAAATATTATCTGTGATATGACAATATGATTTAATGTTTTAATATTGTATGCTATTTATTTGATGTCGTTTCTTTTACTGCCACACTAGTATTGATGTAGGGGATCTTACCTCGTTGTTATGTTATATCTGTTTCATTTGTATATGTTTATTGAAGACCGAGGGAACGAGGAGGCAAATGACCCTGTTTATCTTCAGTAGCAGTTTTCTTTATTTGTTATATGGCAATAAGACGACAAGTCTTAGGTTTTGTTAGGGTTCAATTCCACGGGGGAGCTGACGCCTGGAGGTTTGACTACAATAATGAGAGGTTTGTTTATACCGGGGACTTGACTATGAACTTGAGTGGAACCTTGAATGGGATTTCTGTGTTAACTCAACATGCAACTGTGCATTTGGAATTCACGATACCTATTCGTAAACTCTGGGGTGGAGTGGTGTCTATCTATACACCCCAAAAGAATTTTGTAGTATCATCGGCAAGAACCCCTATGAGGCGTCTGTATCCGTCTGGGTTCTTCGATGATAATGTAGAGAAGGAGGAGGATCCTTCCTAGGAACCAAATCCTTAGGTTTGTTTTAGAGTACCACTTGGTAGTTAGGTTTGTATTTTACTTTTGAAAACAAGGTTGTATTTATGTAAATTATTTGGACAAGTTTTGTAATATGATGTAAATATATATTTTGGTGTGTTTATTACAAGTCTTAAGAATGTTTTAATTCAGTTTAACTTATTATATTTTATTCCGCAAATGAAATTTTAAAATTAACAATTTTACAAGATTAATTCTTTTACAACTTGGGTAAGTTATATTAGGATTAGTCTTAAATGTGATACCCTACGGTGGGTGTTACAGAGTGCCTGGGCAAGAAATTTTCATTTCAATTCCATTATTTTTAATGAGTAAGGAAGTCATAAGAATTAAATTCACCACCACCATCACACTAAAAAGTCTTAAATCAACATTCAAACTTGTTTTCTACCAACTTATGAAATCCTTTAAAAACATCAAAGAAGTCAGATTTCTTTCTTATTCAATACAACCAAGTGAATCTAGGACAATCATCTACAAAGATTACATAGAATCAAGATCTTTGGTTTGAAGCTATGAAGCACGGATAAGCCATTGTTAAGGTGTGTACGCGTGTCAGACACTTGTCAATGTCAGACACATGGGGACACCCGTACGACACACGTGTCCTATGTGTTAGAATGTGTCCGATTAAAAAGATTATTTTTTTTCAATTTGGACATGTCTCGGACACGCTTGGACACGTTTCAGACACGCTTGGACACGTCTCGGACATGCTTGAATACGTCTCGGACACGTTTGGACACGACTTGGACACGATCCATCAATATATTTTTTTAAATAGTTTTCATGATTAACGTTCAATTAGTAAGCCCGTAACTCACCCAAACCCAATCACATAACTAATGTCCCAAGTCACTATTTTCACACATCAGTATTTTAAGTTTTATCTTTTCATACATCACTATTAGACGTTTAAGTTTTATCTTTTCATACACCACTATTTTCATCTGCTCCTTCTACCTTTACTCATACTAAATCATTCACTTCGTCGTCACTGAAACTTGCTTCATACCAATATTCCCTCTAGTTAAATTTTTTAATGCACATGTACGCGTTCATGGTTAGTTCTATTAGGAGAAATTAGTGTAAAAGATTTTTTAGAATATATCAATAGAAAGTATGCTCCATATTTTTTAGGAGGAGCTTATTAGGTAGTAAATATTAGTACATATGACATATATTAAGATATTATAAATCTTCAAATTTGTAGAAATGATATTAATGAATTATGAATTTTTTTACTTAAATTTTGTAATATATATATATATATATATATATATATATATCCGTGTAAGTGTCTTTATAATTTTTGAATTTAGTGTATCTCTGTGTCTATGTCGTGTCCTGTATTTGTGTCCGTATCTGTGCTTCATAGGTTTGAAGCTATAAGAGCAGGGCCCCCACGAGTGACAATGTATTTTCTCAAAAGGAAAATCTGAGATTTTATTTGATCACTGTAAAGGTAGCTTACAACTCTTTCTCATTTGACGACTAACACAAAAAGAATGTTTAGAAATCCATTGAGAAACATCAATAATTTTCTTTTTCCTTAGTAATGATAAAACCCTTTGATTTAAATGCCCCAGTCATTAATGCCACAAGGTTGCAAATCCTCCACCTATTCTTATTGCACTAAAGTGTTGAGTAATGTCATCTAATGTATAGAGTTGTCCCTTTTTACGCCCCTTTGCTATCATCTTCTAGTTTTGGTCCTTAACAACAAATTTAGAGGCAATAAATTCAATTGTAAAATAATTATCTTTAGTGAGTCTTCCAACAGATAATAAGTTCTTTTCAAAATCTGGTACCACAAACACAACTTTAGATTCAACTGTCCATTTTCAGTATTAATGTTAACTTCACCCGTATGAGATATAGGTAAGCTATTTCCATCACCTACATAAATTACATCACTGCCAAATGTAGGATTTTGCATAGGAGAGTTTACCTCCATTATTTGTCATATATGAACTAGCTACGGAATCCATATAGAATGATGAATCATTGATAGCAAGGATTTGGATCAGTGGTTGTTAAGGACTTGGAAGACTGTCAATTGTTGTCCATTTCTCGAAAGTAGGATTTGGATTCTTATTGCTCTCATCGTCCTCTATTTATTTTGTGGGTTTAGCATTTGATGTGAGATGAAGGTGTGAACCCAAGCTTTTGACCAGAGGTTCAATTTGAGGGCACGATATTAAGAAATTGGTGGTGTTCATCTTGGTAGAGATCAAGCTAGACCATTGATGAGAATATTAAATTGTGAGTTCGGGTTCTTTGTGGGTGTTTGCCATGGTTGAGAGGCTCGCAGATGAAAGCTCTGACACTAAGAAAATTTGAATAAGACAGTGAGGGAAGTGTTGCTTTTCATTTGATACAGTTGAGAATACATATAGAAGTGTTAATTATTACATGACTGATTTTAAGGAAAGAAATAATGAATTGCATGAGATATGGAACAATGATTTACAGCACATGTTTCAAATTATTGATCCTTGATTCTAGTCTTTTGTCTAGCCACAATCTGAGCAATTTGTCTTTTCCTTGATTTCCTTCATTCTTTTGGATTCTAAGGAATAGTTCCCCTTAACGTCCTCCAATGTAGGGAAGTTTTGAGACACGTTATTCAATGGGCGATAGGGAGTCCATCAACTCATGATTTATTTGGCACTGCTTGGCTGGATGTAGCCCCATACTTCTCAATTCAGGGTCCAAGCAACTTATCTTAGCAACCCACTGTTGGTGGTGTCTCTCATGGATAGACAACTACCAATCTGGAAATCGTATGAGGTATACTACTATTTTGATGGCTCACTTACTGAACTAATCTTACAAATTCTAATTCATGAGGGCCAAGACCAAGTTTTTTGGCGTTTCATGCTTCTTGCAAGTATTCGGTGCAATCAGGTTATAAAATTGCTTACTCCCTCATTCACAAACAAGAACGTCGATTGACTATTAACCACCAAATTCCTTAGAGGAAGCTATGGTCTCTAAATGTTCCTCCAAAAGTTATTAGATTTTTTTTTGGAAGCTATTACACCATGGCCTTGCTACTAAGTAGAATCTTCAGGCACATGGAATTTCCATCCCTTCTGAAATCTACACCTTTTGTTGCATGGAAACTGAAATGAATACCACCTCTTTATCTCATGTCCCTTCACTAAGGTTGTGTGGGATAATATCTCTATCCCTGTTGTAACATTCTTCTTTTCTCAAAGTATTCAAGACTAGTGGAGAGCCTTCCTTAGCAGCAACAAAAAAGGAAAGCCAAGTTCTAAGCGGGTAGAACTCGTGGCTTGGGTCATGTGACAGGTTAGGAAGTCTAGCTAAATGATGCTATTCTTATTGTAATGGTGGTCTCCTGTCGAAACATTTAACTTGGGCTAAAGGGTGATGGTAGGAATTCCACTCTGCCACAAGCTAGGTTTTTTATTGAGTTTTGTTCCTTCTAGTGATGGAGTGATATTGGGAAAAAGCCTTTATTGTATTCTGGCACTTTGGTTTCCCTTTCATTATTTCTATAATGAAATCCTATCTTTGGCCAAAAAAAATTTCTTATATTTTTTTACGCAACTTGCATTTAAGTATTGAATTATATATATAAAGTTATATTAGAAGTTTACCACAATATTGCTACAAACAAATAAAATACAATAAAATTGATGTATATGTAAATACAGATGGCTCCTTCGTACTAGAGAATAGGAGTGCAACTTTTGGAGGCATTATTAGGAACTCTTAACATTGTTGAGATGAGGCTCCTTGCCATCTAGATCAGTTTCCATATAGTAGAACAGTTCATTTAAGCCAATTGGACAAACAACCACACATCATAATATCAAAGATGTTTTCCAGAAACTATCAGGTTTTGTTGTGGACAGCTCGAGAGTATATACATTCGAGCTTTGCCACAATTGTTTCTTTTTTAATTTAAGCTTTCAGTCATTTTGGAATTTTATAATGGTGCAATGTTGTAAATTTTGACCAATGAACACCAAAGTGCCTAAACGCTCATGCGTTCCATAGCATTACCCAAAGCTATACTTGAGTTACCCTAATGAACTAAAAGGCCTTGTTCAAATTGATGGAAACATTAAATAAATTGTATTATTACTGAACAAAGCTCGAAGAATTGGGATTTGGGGATGGGTGGTATAGGTAAGTCATATTTGCTAAACACTTTCCTTAACATGACAATGTGTGCTTCTTGGAAAATGAGAGAGAAGAATCACAAAAGCTCAGACTAATGTATATATGTGATGAGCTTCTCTTTGAGCTACCAAAGGAACAATTTGCCACATCTAATGTTATTGGATCGACACTCATTATTAAGAGGAGGCTTACTAGTAAAAGAAGTTTTCATTTTACATACTTGATGATTTGGATAGTTTTGCATAATTAGAATATTTTTGTGTGTAGAACTCGGTGACCTAAGGCCAAATAGTAAACTCATTATAATAGCAAGAGGTAGGCATTTGCTTAGTGGAAGAGTTTATGAGATATTAGAGATTGAGAAATGGATCTCCACAAAATGTCTAAAGTTTTTTAGCTTAGAAGCCTTCACATAAAGCCATTCTAAAAAGGTTTATGAGCATCAGTTAGAAAGGGCAGTTAAATATACATCAGACATTTCATTAGCTTTAAAAGTTTTGGATTCACATTTTTGTTCTAGAAATACTGAATTTTGGGAATGTGAATTGAGTAAATTCGAGAAAAAGAAGGAATCTTCGAAATGTATTACAAGTGAACTATAATGGATTACAAGAGCAACAACAGGCAATATTTCTAGACACTGCATTCTTTTTCAAAGAAGAAAATAAAGATTATGTTATAAGAATACTAGATGCTTGTGGTTTCCATGCTACTAGTGGAATAAACGTCCTTGAAGATTAAGCTTTTATAACTATTTCAAATAGCAATAGAATACAAATGCATGAAGTGCTACAAGAAGTGGCTTTCGACATAGTTCGAAAAGAATTTAGCAGAGACCTAGGAAGATGTAGTTGATTGAGGGATATTGAAGAAGTTCGTGATGTAATTTAAAGTAGCAATGTAAGGAAAAGATACACTGGCCTTAATTAAGACATATTTTTAGATAGAAAATATAGCTAATTTGTATCGTTTTCTTATCTCTTGTTTTGTTAAGGGATTGATGCAATTGAAGGCATAACATTAGACTTGTATCAAATAGTAGATTAACACTTAAGTGCTCACACATTCAACATAGTGACTAATTTAAGATTTCTTAAATTAAATGTCACTTTGGGTAAGAAGAGATCAGATAGTGTGTACCTTCCTAATAATGCCTTTAAGCTATTTTTTGATAAATTGAGGTACCTTGAGTGGAATGGATACCCTTTGAAGGCTCTTCCACCAACTTTTTGTGTGTTGTGGCATGAGATCTTTCCAGTCTTGTCAAAGGTGCATTGATCGCACAAAGATCTCCGCCTATTCTTTTTATGATCACCACAATGACATAGGTTGCTTCTGCCTACAAGTCCGCATCAAGACCTAATTGCACGAACAAAACACGGAATCCCCTTGTTTTGGCTAATCCTATGCTAATCAAATTGTCTTGGGACCCACTTACTTCTACTCCCTCTCCTCCCTCCAAGACTTCCCCTAAAATGATTGCATTTATCCTATGATTCTGGAAGAGTCGTCTATGCACATCATTTTCGGCGTTTATGACTTCTGGCAACTATATTTTGCCCTCAACCAGCTTTTGAGCAAAGATTTTCTTGATCACATGGCAATCCATTGTGCCATGCCCAGTAGTCCGGTGTAGGATGCAGAACTTCGGGTTTTGGTTTTCTTCTTCTGTTAGAGCCACCTTGTGTGTCCTTGGGCGCAACAGTTCATCTTTAAGTAATTCTTCTACTAGCCGATACACTTGTTGCTTTGTTAGAGGAAAAGACAGAGATTCCTCCTCTGCTTTGATGTCGTAGTCCTTAGGTGGTGGTACCACCCTATAATTCCTTTTCTTGGCACAATCCTCTAAGGTGAAAACATTGAAGATCTATTCTGGTATGCATTGTCTATAGTGCATCCAAGGCCACTTCCTTCTCCTCTGGATTTCTTCCCACCATGGCTGGTTCTTCAGGGTTTAACACACCATCTCCCTCCACTCCTTTATCTGTCTGTGGGCCTTCAGGTTTACAACCAAATTGTTCAAGTTTTGTTGGGTTCACACAATGGAGTTCGGCACCGTTGCAGGTACCATGACGTGATTTCGGTGTGTGTCCTCGCTACATGAAAATGAATCTCCAAGGGTGGATTTAGGAGAGTAACAAAGTAGAGGGATTGTAAGTTCGTAAGCTCATAAGATGAAGCACGGAAGAAGCAGCAAAAGAAGCAATGGACGTGGGGGTGCTGCGTACAAGAAGCAGCAGCAGTGGCAGGGAGCCTCGAACACGGGTTTATTGAGGTTTTTATTTTTTGGACAAGAATTTTTTTTGTTTTGGGTCTACTTCTTTTGATGGGTTTATGGAGGGGTTTGTAAGAAAACCTTTTTTGTCCAACTAAATATTTTAATTTATGTCCACCGCATTGCTTCGAAAGTCTACCGTATGTTTCTATATGTATGTTTATTGATTTTTTATATGTTAATATTTTTATTTTAAATTTTTTATTTTTTATTTCTTAGATTTATCAAAAATTGATATAAATTAATAATTTATTTTTAATGTATTAATTAATTAATTCTTCGCTTTTCATTTTCTATTTATTAGATTCATCGAAATTAATATAGATTAATCATTTATTTCTATTATATTAGTCAGTTAATTTATTACTTCTCATTTCTCGATTCTTGGATTCACTAAAAATTGATATAAATTAACCACTTATTTCTAATGTATTAACCAGTTAATTTAGATTCACTAATTAATGAAATTTACCAGAAATTTATAGTAATTAACCATTTTTACATAATGTATTAACCAATTATTCATTATGGAGAATTCTTTCTTAGATTCACCAGAAACTGATATAGATTAACCACTTATTTCTAATGTATTAACCAGTTAATTTGGATTCACCAATTAATGAGATTCACCATAAACCTATAGTGATTAATTACTTTTACGTAATGTATTAACCAATTATTCATTATTGAGAACTCTTTCTTGGATTCATCAAAAAGTGATATAGATTAACCACTTATTTCTAATGTATTATCTAGTTAATTTGAATTCACCAATTAATGAGATTCACCATAAACCTATAGTGATTAACCACTTTTACGTAATGTATTAACCAGTTATTCATTATTGGAAACTCTTTCTTGAATTCACCAGAAACTAATATAGATTAATCACTTATTTTTAATGTATTAACCAATTAATTTGGATTCACCAATTAATGAGATTTATCAAAAACTTATAGTGATTAATCACTTTTATGTAATATGTGATGAATCTCATTAATTAGTGAAAACTAAATTAACGGATTAATACATTAGAAATAAGTGGTTAATCTATATCAGTTTCTAGTGAATTTAAGAAGCGAGAAATAAGAAATTTGAAATGAAAATATTGACATATGGTGGACAATAGTTAGACCTATTTTAGATGAACAAATATCGCGACTATTTTTTTATCACGTAATGTATTCAACAGTAGTGGCAAGGACCCTCAAATACTGGTTTATTAAGGTTTTGATATATTTTTGTATGTATATAGATTTATCACGTAACGTTTATTTATAAGACATAAAAAATTAAAGAAAGAGGATAAATGAATATTATTAAATTCACTTATCATAAAAAATTATTTTTTTTAATTTTTTATCTTTTATATATAAAAATTACGTGATAAATTTATATACACATAATATTATTTTAAGGTTTTTATTTTTTGGCCGAGAATTTTCTTTTTTTTGGTTGATGGGTTTGAAATAGGAGATGATAGAGAAAAGTGAAGATACAAGTGAAGACACAAAACAATTAACCTTATTCAGAATTCTAGTTTGTTTATTAAACAATTTAAGCCTAACACTTCTTTTAAAATTTGTTTAACTAAAACAATTAGGTTTCTCATAATCCAAAAAATTTTCAAACTTAGCATTTAAATATAGATATATAAAATAAAAATAATATCCTCTATTCTCGTCTTCTAATAAGGTTTAACTGTTTTTGTGTTGAGAGATATAAGTTTAAAATACTCTTTGGAGGTGAAGATGGAGATGGACAGACCCGATGGCCGGACCCCAAATCAACTGAGGCCCCTCGCCTGCTCTCGCTCCGTCCTCCATCGCGCCCATGGCTCCGCCAGCTGGGCTCAAGGTCTCAGCCATCTTTCCCTTCCCTTTTTCTTTTAATTTCTTTATTTCTTTCTATGACACTAAATTAGACTTTCAATTGGGTTATTTTTTCGTCATTCATTTTCGGACCTTATTAGATTTGTTTCATTTTTTTAAAAATTTAAGTTATTTTCGTATTCGTTTTTGTTGTTTTTTCTGTAGGAGAAACCAAAGTGCTTGCTGCAGTTTACGGACCCAAAGCTGGAACAAAGAAGAATGAAAATCCGGAAAAAGCTTCCATTGAAGTTATATGGAAGCCTAAGACAGGACAAACTGGTTAGATTCGTCAGAATAATACTACTCTCTTATAATTCTGTTTCACAAATCATTCTCTCAATTTTTTTTTTACACAATTTTTTATTACATTTTACCTCTTATGATTCAAACTTGGTCGAAATGTCACTCTTGTTGCAATTGTTTTAAGTGGCCTTTTTCTATTTTTTTTAAATTCGTTTAGGAAAAGTGGAGAAGGAGTATGAGATGATATTGAAGAGAACTCTGGAGAGCATTTGTATTCGAACGATATATCCGAACACCACAACTTCGGTTATAGTCCAGGTAAGTTTTATCGTGGACCCCTCATGTTCCTTCTTTGATTTTAGAAACTTTTTGTTTTGTTTGTTACATGTTTTACAGTTTGTTAGATTGAAAGAACATGCAGCAAATAACTGCAAGCACCTTTTTGGTTTTTCTCTAATTTGGATTACTTGATGCTATGAGAAGTTGGGTGCTGTATTGGGTTCATTCACCGCATAGCCCCATCTTGTTTGTAACTTTGTATGGTGTGAAGATTCATGATTTTAGAAAGAGGGAGAGAGGGCTAGAAAAAATAGCATTCTTGCTGTTCTTAGAGAACATCAGGGTATCTGTATCTGGCTATCTTTAGACTTTGCTTGCAAGCAGCTATAAGAAGTCCCAAATTTTTGTTTTTGGTTTTTCTTTTACTTCTATGTAGATATGTTGTGAAATGTTCCAGCACATAAATATAACTTAGAAATGCAATAATGCTATTGTATTTACACTAGGATAATAAGGAAGCATTGATGCAAAAGTTAGCATGTGGCATAAGATGACTTGTTAGTGTGTATTAATTGTAGTTATGAAACAAGGCTGACACTATTGAATTTTCTTTCAGTGTGTATTTATGTGGCTGATAGTCATGTAAGGATTGTGCTGTGATGCCTTTGTGTTAATAGTGCCCAGTTAAAATTGGAATTTTATTTTAATTTTCATGCGTTCACATATTTATTGCCATTGTTGTTTAAATATATGCTAGCTTTAGCTATTGACTGTTCCTTGGTTCCTCCGTTAGTTTATAAATATTTAGGTGACCTTTATGTCATTTGAAGTTATTTACAAATTTTTTTATTTACTTAACTAGGCTGTTACATTTCAGGATTGAACACTCTTTGTTTCTACTGCAGGTTGTCCATGATGATGGTGCTGTATCCTACTTCAAAACTTAGTTCTATTGTAATTTATATGGTAACTGTTTCTTTAAGATTGTTATATTATCTAGTTTTACTGCAACCTTCCATTTTAATTTGGAAATTCTTCAATTCTACTAGCTATGATTCAAATCATGGTGACATGTATTCCTTAGGATTTTAGTCTGATACTGAATATTTGTGACACAGCTTATTTTTAACTCTATTTTAGGTGTTTATACTGCAGTGGTGTTTAGTCACTCTGTTCAAGGGTTAGTTCTACTATTTTAGGACTATGAAGGAACAAAATAGATCACCGGCATCAATTCCATCAGATATATACAATCTAGTTTGATGTAATTGTTTATTACATGAGGGTTTGGGGCCTAAAGAGATCAATATTTAATGTATATGCTTCTGGATCTTTTGCCCCTTTTTCTTGACTTAATATGTAGCTTCTTCCATGTGCAATAAATGCAGCATGCGCTGCACTTGTGGATGCTGGAATTCCCCTAAAACATCTTGCTGGTAATCAAAATTTGTTGGTTATTGTCTTTTGGTTTACTTCTATGAGTTCATTTTTTTATTTTTATTTTTTGGATAGAAACTTCTATGATTTCATTTTGTTAGAGAATAATGATTTCTCATCCTTGTCTCTACAGTTGCAATATGTTGTTCTGTAGCAGATAGTGGCTGTATTATATTGGACCCAACTAAGCATGAAGAGGAGGTTAGTAGCATTTTTTTTTTTTGGGTCAATTTAAAGTATTATTTTTCTTTAACCATATGTCTAGTGAATTTAGTCAGATAAATAAAATCTGTTCTGCATTTACTTCATTTGTATGTCAGTTGACTTATGCTGAAGTGTTCTATATAGCCTGTGGATAATAGTTGAAATGTTTAAATCTTTTTCTCCCTTCAGTTATTGTTGTCACAGCAACCCTTTCATGTACTTGTGTTACTACTAACTATATCGGTTATATGATCCTCATTGATGTACCAAGGCTAACTCTTTTCATTTTTTTGCTTTTCTCTGTTTGAGTAAATTGCTTTAACCTCCTTTGAGGTTTAATTAACTTAACCGCCCTTGCTGAAAAACATAAACAACCTCCCCTTTATTATTGGTGGCATAACATTGTTAACATTTTTATAAATTTACAATGTTTAACATTTTGCCTTTATCTCATTCCACAATATGAGAAGACACTTTGTCCCAGCACTTGGTTCAGTAATACCCAGTTCATTTGTAATGCAAGTCCCACAGATCTTTTTTCATCCATGTCAAAAATTTGGGAGTCCTCAGCTTCATAATTGTGGAATTTTGATGTGCTTGGGTTCAGCAACCATCTTTTCCTTTGGCACGGCCATCCTTCCAGCTGTGTACTAGAAGCTAACTATCTGAACTACTAATTATGCAATAGTTAACACGCTTGATTTTAGAAATGTTCATGCACATGTGTATCTGCTTCTAAATGTTAAGTCACATGCTGTAAGGTTTAGCGGAACCCTGCAAATGATATTTTTATGCCATAGCCATGGTATAGTTTTTTCAATTTTCATGTCCCTGTGGCATGAACGAAAATTTCAAGTTGGAGTCCTAGGTCCCATGCTTGTCGTACACAACTCTAATCCAGTGCATTTATATCTAATGGCAGAAAATGAAAGCATTTGCCTATTTAGTTTTTCCAAATGCAATTGTTTCAGTCCTACCAGAGAGATCACTGCAGGTGTGTGGTGAGCCCATGGCACATGGAATCATCACATCTGTTACCCAGGGTGCTATGTCAGGTATTCTGCCACACTTTCTTTAACGTCTTTTATAGTCAGTTCCTTCAATAGGAATGTTGGTGCCAAGTGTTTTATACGTTTCTATTTTTCCTAGCATTGGCATAGGACTTTAGCACGTGGTTGCATGGAATGTGCTTGTGTGGGTTTAATTTTCTGATGTGTGATCTAATTGGTTTTCTGATTAATTTTCTTTAAGTGGATGATTATCTTCACTGCCTAGAACGAGGACGTGCTACTAGTGCAAGGTTGTCTGAATTTTTGAGGAAGAACATAGAGCCGAAATCTACGAGCGAGTCATCTAAAGCTGGGTGATTTCCAATCATTATGGATGTAGTTTACTAGTATGTAATTTTTCCCGTGGAAGGGCTAGGAGGATGGGATTTCTATTCAGGTAGTGTTACATATTTGCCCCATGCTTGCTAGCTGTGTCTAATTGTGCTTACATGTGGGTCTTCTGGATTTGGTTTGTAATTCCATAGAAGTATCTTCCATGAAATTGCTATTGTAATGATAAAAATTTTATTCTGGATCCATTATAAAATTGCCAAAGTGGCTATTGCTTTTATTAAGGGTATTTTTATAAAGTGAAATATAATAGTCTCTCAATAAATTTTGTATGGTTTTTAATAATTTAAGCTTTTTAAGTCCCTTAAGATTAAATATTCATTATTAATGGCCCTTCACATTAATTTTTTTTCATATTTTTCCATGAGTAAAGCACGCGGTTGACTCATTGACTGACTCTCTGTTGTTTATGGCAGGATTAATCTGCTTGAAGGTTAACAATTACATTTAGTAATGCGACAATTTTTGTGTCATCAATAATAATATGTGCGCTAACCAATCAAATTAAGAGCACAAAACAAAAATTTTCTATCTATAATATACAGGGAACCCAATGAAGGCTCATCCAGCCCAACACGGAGATGTTCTCGTAATAAATGTTATTATATTTGGAGTTTGATTGGTACCAAATAGAGCAAAGTGCCTCTTCCTAAATTCTTCTTCCACTCTAACATTGTCCGCTTTCCATCCTTTGCAACCGTGCTAATGACTTGCCTACCAGTCTTGATCTCTTGCAAGAATGAAGGGACACAATAGAAGCTATTTCAGCATGCCATTTGAATAAATTCTTCACTCGGATCTATGCATCTTATTATGGTTAGATGGAAATATAATCTGTATGGTCCATGGTAGCAAACTAGTCTGATGTCAATGTCATCGTGGAACGATTTGTGTAAGAAAATAGATGGTTTTATACAATTCCATTTGGGTGATTGATACGGATTCATAACCAACAAGAAAAGGTAAACTAGATTAGTAATGGGTCATCATGAGGCCAGCTAGCCTAAGCATAGGGTGATGCCTAGGCCAGCTCATGCATGCCTCTTTTCTGGGAACTCTATTGATAGTATTGGTTTGGATTCTAGGCGGTGGTAGCTCCCAAGGCATTCAGGCCTTAAATAACGAGATTTATGAGATCTGCAAGATGAAACATCGCAATATCTCATGCCACCTAGGATAGTGAGAAAGACGAAAGGGAACTGATGGAACCTACCAACCTGATCTTGCTACTATGATGAATAGATTTCAAAACTCTTGTACTCTTGCCAGACCTGTCACCATCCAAGTGCAAAAAGGTTCTTGATTGTAGCCATAACCCTTTGTTTGAACGTGAAGAGAAAATGAAAAGTGAGAAAATAAAATGGAGAGAAAGAGAAAATGAAAAAAAAAATATATTCATCCTTTTGTTATTTGGATGAAGAGGAAAGAGAGAAAGACAATGAAATTTTTTTTTTTATATGTTTAGTTGAAAAAAAAAGTGAGAAGAATAAAAATAGAATCATATAAAATAACTAATATATCCTTCATACAATGTAATAAATGAGTTTATTTCTTATTTTTTACCTTACATTTTTAATTCATAATTTATAAATTTGATAAAATAAATTAATTTTATGACACATTAATAAATAAAAAATGAGCTCTCAATTAATTTGAAACAAGATTTTTAATTATAAAATTGTTTTTGTCTACTTTAAAATTAATAAGTTATTTAACTTCATATAATAATTATTGTCGCGATAGTAATTACAACAAAGATTGTGAACGAAATTATTTCAAGAGAAAAATGAGTCACTACCAATTTTATTTAATTTATAAAAAAATGAAAAACCTAAAAAAAATCTTTGAAAACAAAATAAGTTCAGTAGTTGATTATGTGCAGGGAATAGTGGTGAAAATCAAATCTCATAGCATCCCTACACCCAGCTTAAAGATAGTTATCTTAAATTAATTGTACAAATTATTAATAAATTGAAACCATTTATTTTACCCCTTAAAACAAATAAAAAATACTTTAAAAAGTGATTTAATTAAGATAATCCTATATTATTAAGGAAGACAAAAACAAAACCAAAGAAACATATTACTATGAGTCTTGAATGTTACGTTCACTTTTTTGTATTATTTTAAATGACACGTATTTCTTGTTCATACAAAGTGTGTTAGAGAAGAAAAAAAAATTAAGCTAGAAGAAAATTATGAAGACATGAAGGAAATGCAAACTTGACAGCAATTAAAAGAGTTGAGGTTGGACAAAAATAGAGTCCAAAAAGTGGAACATGCACTATTTTCCTTATGTACTCCATTCATTATTCACAGCTGAATATAGACACCCTTTTTCATTTTTTATATTAAATTATCCCTTTTCAAGTACTTTTTAGTTATGAAGAAACTCTACATATTCATAGAACACACAGTATAGGCGCAACGATCAACTAGAAACAAGAAAATCAAAGTCAAGTATAATGAATTTAGAACACAGTACAGCCCAAAAATCAATAGCATATTGTTAATCTCTAAACATACACATGGAAAAAAAGTAAAAAAAAAAAAAAGACAAATCTCATTCATCAATGATGTTATTAAACCCCAAGCAAAGCATATCCTGAACTCAGTATATATAAGTTGTGTAACAAACAACACGGTCCAGAGATTTCTTGAATAGGATTGGCACCTATCAGTAGCAATTTATTTTGTCACCTAAAGAGACTTGTTGAGCCACATAGCAAAATCTCCAACAAAAATAACAAAATTGACAATTTTTTATTGAAAGTGAGGACTTCTATCATCATCACATTTTATGTAAATCCTCTCATATTTATTCCACAAAAAACCATATCAACATCATCACATTAGATACATGATAAGAACATGTACATAAATAATACTCAATATAAAGCTCTAAATATTTAACATTGTAACTGATATAGTACTATAGACAAAAACATGGCACATTTCAAAAGCAATTTTGTCAAAAATTAACCATGAACTTGGAGAAAAAGCTATAATAATTGCCATGAACATAGACAAAACAAGACTCTTGCTGTCAAATGCACAACTTGTGGGTTGAACAACAATCATGCCCCACCTTTGCGAGTGCCATCCACTAAAATCATTGCTTCAAAATCATGGAGAAATATTGAAAGTTCTGCACAAGTTCAAAACAACAATTAATATAAATAAATGGTCATGCAACAAACAGAGACTAATAGTGGTGAAAGGCTTATGATGGTACAAATTGGATACCAGCTTCGGTCATAATTTGAAAAAGAGCCTCTAGTCACATTTTAGGAGGAACTCCAAAAAGTTCTCATTTCTTTTGTTCATTTTCACAGAGAAATCAATAACATTGCATTTGATATGGATCTAACACACCCAAATCAGCCAATAAATCCCACACATCTGATTTGGTATAATGGCGAGGCTTGCTTTGCTGCATGATGGTTAGCCCTTTCTTAGCAATTTGAACCTGTCTTTCAGCAACTGCAACTTGCCTTTCAGCCACTTCATGTAGTTTATCTGAAATAAAGTTCCCCTCCTTCATAGCTTCAACTAATGAATTAATTCCCAAGGCAACCGTCTCGTACTGAGCGTCCACCAAATCAACCATGTGAACTTTACACTTAGTACCCCTTGAGGTTGAAGTCCTACCTAATTGATTAGATTAACCATAAGTAGGACTGAATTGATCCGGATTGGAAGTAGAGTATGGAGTGTCATTTTCCATATTTACATCAGTCTCAGACCTCCCAACATCTTCAAATGAGTGATTTAAATCAATAGTTTGCCTTTCCCATTGTTTCAACCACCTCTCTTTCAGTTGCAGCATATTTACCGGTAGCTTTGTCAGTCTCAAACATCTCCTTCAGTATGTTATAATGCTTAATTTGCATTTTTTTTAATTTTGCTGCATATGGTTTGTCCTAAAAATGAAAAAAAAATTATGTTTAGACAAATAATTACAATAAATTTTCCCTTTCACAAGCTGAATGAACATCAATAACTAAATAAATAAATAAATAATGTCTCAATTACCTTGATGAAATCCTCCTAAACTTCTTCCTCATATTCAAATTTTTTTGTTATAGGATTCCATGAAAACTCACTTAAGTTGTTAAATAGATCATATGCCTCAGCAAAATGATCTTTCAAAGTCTTCATTCTATTTTTTATATGTTGCTTTGTAATGTTGCTTTGTATCATGGTCGACCTTTTCATAAATGTCTTTTTACGTCGCTAATTAATAAAATTTCATCGCTAACATTCGTAACTATAGTTTCTTAATTATTAAAATATTATTATTTAGTAACTGTTTTAGTGACAAAAAATATTTCATCGCTAAAATAGAAGTATAAATTTGTGCCTTTTAGCGACAAAAATATTTCTGTCGCTTATGACCAAAATTTTTAAATTTTTTTTTTAATTTTTAAACAATCCAATTATATAATTTAAATCTATATGCAACATAACAGTTCAACAATCTAATCCAAAATCCAACAACAAATTTTTAAAATTTAAAAATATCATTATCATGTCATATCACAGAGTAATTCAAAAGGTCAAAGTAAAAGTATTTCAAAAGATCAAGATAAATATAAATTAAGTTATACTGGTTCCTCCTCCGTGTCATCCTCATCCCCATTACCAAGTAGCTCATCCTCGTGACTGCTACCTGTAGCTTGTGAGCCACTAATTGATGTATTCAAGCGCTAAAGGATTGTGTTGATTAAGTTTCCATATTCCACTACCTGCATACTGAGACTTGCAACCAAACTCATCACTTCCATCTCTGACTGTGAGCAACCTTTTAGCAGTTGTAGAGGAAGATGATGCATGAGAAGCAACATCACATCCCAAGCCAAAAATGTGTTTCTTCCTACTAATGCCTCCAACATCCAAGTAGATGTTGTTGTCAGAGTAGATGTCAATAGTCTCCTCCCTTGGTGACCGATGTGAGTCCTTCTCACTGACACATTTATGGTGCTCATCCTGATAAATACAATTGTTAATAAATATTTATGCTTACAAATTGACTTAACCATATATTAAAATTTAATTACAATATTTATACAGCATTTATACTTATAACAATATTTTTTGCTTTGGTAGAGATCCACTTCCCTTTATGTGTGAAGCCGTGTGAATAGCTCTCGATGCTGTGGATCCCTCGTCAATTGTTATTTGTGAAAATATGTAAGGATTTTAACAATTTAGGTAGTACAAAAATATATATTCCAAAGCCGAAGCAAAGCTACATAAAAATTGAAAGAGTGACCATGATAGACATATATATCACCATCACCACCACATTGTTTATTCTTTTTGTTGTACATGTTAGTTGTAATTAGATTTCTTTTATTTGATTAATTGAACCAAAGAAAAAGGTCAGACATCTAGGAATTGGAATGTCATTTTCTAATTCTCGCGGCAACAAAAATATATATATCACCATCTCATTCAGGAAGTCCCTCTTCATCACACACGCAATGCACCCACAGCCATCAGATAGGAGTTGTGGTGAAACTGATGCAAGGGATAATGGTTGATGGGAAAGAGCTTCGTCCAAATTCACGATACCTATTGGTGGGTTAGGTAGTAAACCCTACCCCTCCTCATTGGACCCATCCCCTAGATTCCTGCCCCTTCTCTCTCTTTCTCTTTCACTCTCTATATTGTCATAAATTATATTATGTCTTTAAAAAAGCAATAAATACATACTTTATGAAGGTTTTTACTATTAATTTAATTAATTTATTTAAAATTTATATAAATATATTTAAAATCATTTATAAAAATCTTCTTGAAACAAATTTATTACTGTTACACGAACATACAATCCTTCCCTTAGAAAAACACAACCCATTTTGGACTTGAAGTTATAGCCAACTCATTTCTCTTTTCTCTCAAGTAACCTCTTCCTTCACAAAATTAACATAAACATAGAAATATCACCACATCATGTAAGCTTAACTTTTTCTTAAGAAAACCTCTGTACCTATCTTTCCTTCTCAAAAAGGACATTTGCCCCATCTAATGTCTTTTGTTTATGCTTCTATTAATAAATCATCATGACTATTTCCTCTGAAGTCACCCATTTCACATTAAACAATCATAACATCTGAATCTTCATTTCCTGCTGGACTTTAACAATGGAATCATGAAAGACATGAAAAGTGTCAATAAGCTGCAATGCCAAATTGACAATTCCATCATTACATTTAAAGACAATTGTCTTTGTAAAGGAAAACCCCTCTACTTGTCTCCTAAGTGAGCAACTAGTTTATCATTAGGAAAATAATTTCTTGCAGTCTTCAAAGTTAATTGTTCCTGAGGATTTTAATAAATAAAATGAAAAAAAGAAAAAACCAAGGCAACATATTATGCAATAGAGGATTTCTTTTTTTAAAGAAATCAAACAATAGAGAACAAAAATAATATTTTCTAGATGTCATGGCTTAAAAGCAATTATACTTGATATTAAAAAAAAAGAAATCAAACAATAGAGAACAAAAATAATACTTTCTAGATGTCAGGGCTTAAAAGCAATTATACTTGATATAATATCCTAAATTCCCTATAGGATGATTAGTTATTTGAAAAGGAATAGGGCCATATAAACAGAACAATATGTTCAACATTAAATAAAATATACTTGTTTCACCTTTGTTTTAGTCTAGAAGGGTGATTTGTCCCTGCTTCAAAATCACATTATCAAGTCACATTGTATGAGCTATTTTAGAATACAACTTCTCATGAAACCAATGCACCAGAGCTTCGTAGTTCCCACATGTTCTGACCATACCAGTCCTAGTTTTCTTTCTACATTTTTCCTATACTTGATACTTGATTACCAAATGGCTATAAGAAATCTTTAAAGACACAGACAGCAATCCAAGAAAAAAGAATACTTCTAACAATTTACTGCCAAAAGCACAAAAGCACAAATAAGGTGGTCTTTCTAGAAGTACTTTTAAATAAAAGAAAAAGAAAAAGAGTAGCAAGCCACATCATAAAGCTCTAAACCCAAAAGAAAACACAAAAATAGAAACGAGATGTAAACAGATAATGTCTACAAGGATAATGAGGCATTAAAGTAGAGACTACCGATGAATGAATTAAATTTATATCTTTAAGTGAAACCTCTTTATATCATTATATATAATGCGGCAATAACTCACCTCTCATCCTAGTTCAGGGCTAAGGGCTAGTGCTACCATGGAACTCGCCTTACCTTTTACATAAGTTTGTCTCAATGTTAGTGACAATGATAGATTACTAAAAAAGAATAACAAACAACAAACATTGCCCTGTCAGTATATTTCTTAAACAAAAAAAAATATTCACTTTCTCATCCTATGAGACCTGTATATAGATAATGATAGAGAATCTAAACTAATAAGAAAATTGTTGAGGGTTACCTGTTGAGCAGTACCACATTGCAAAGCCACTCCTTGCTTTATCATCAATAAACTTATTTGAATATATTTCTAGGAAGTAGAACTAATTTAAGTAAATGTACTACTGAGTAAAGGTCTTCTGTCAAGTTAAACATCAACAAAAGCAGTCCAAAGATTTGAGGGGCCATTCAAAACTTTCCAAGCCATTTTAGATGATTAAAACCTTAATTCAAAAGGCTATGGTCTCATAGGCCTAAATCACCATGGCTTTTGGATTTCTTTTTTTGTGAAAAGACTTCTTTTTATGAATGTTCCCAACTATAGGTGTATAAGTTCAATTAATATCATTATCAGACGACAAAATTTGAGAAAGCGATTCATTATTTACTGCATTAAGATAAGATAACTCGAAGAAATTTTGTTATGATTCAATAACATATTCAAAAGACAACACAAAATTGATAACAATCAGTCTTCTTTTCGTATAAATATGTTTGCTCATCCAAGTTTCCAACTTAACATATAATTTTTGAATAGGCTACCTAAAGTGAGATTCAATATATACTTGTACCCATCCTAACAGGAATTTCTAAGCATGTAGTAACATGATATGCAGAGAAACACTCAAATTTCTAGAGACTTGCCTCTGTCATTGCTTTCACTGCTTCACGAAATAATTTTAAAAATGTACTCAATTTCTTTAAAATTATTTCTTACCCAACAGTCAGTAGTATGAAAGAGATGACCCACAACACATATGATAAGGTTTGTGCTTATATTTCACAGGAGGTGCAGCAAATCCAAAATGAGAATTTCTTTGGCTAACCCATTTAAACTGGGGGCGAATCAAAAAGACAAATCCAAAAAGAAAATCAGAGATAAATCCTCCAATATGAGCAAAATTGTCCACATGTGGAAGGATTCCAATAGCTAAATTAATTACAATGATGACTATAAGAGTCAACAACGAAGCGAATTGCAAAACAACACAAAAAAAAAATAGAATGGAAAAGAAATAAAATGGCTATGGCACAAAGGCAGAGCATATTATTTATTAGGAAACACTATTGAATTTAACATATTTATTGGTTCATTCACTTGACTTTATGAATAGCGCAGACAATAAACTCCCTCCAAAACCCGATATCACATACAGAAATCCAATTCGCACTATAGAAGAACAAGCAAGGTAGAAATTACAATCTAAAAGAACATAAAAACTATGGCGATGGCGAGAACAGTCATCGACGGCGCTAAAGGTTGGAGCAGTGGGATGAGAATAAAGAGAGAATGGGCAGATAGAGAGAGACGAGGATATGAGGCTAGGGAATGGGAAAGAAAGAAGGGGAAGAGGGGGGAAATATCAAAGTATTAGTTTAATTATAAAAATATAAAACATGAAAATATGAGCATTATAACTAACCATGGCTTAGGCGTAAGTGAAGTGTTTGTTTAAACTTTAACCATAATATGGGGTTCGATTCCTGCCTTGGGAATTTTAATAATCCTGCCTGGGGAATTTTAATAATAAAATTTTTATTTCTTATATATAAAGAACTTAGCGACAGACTGATGATCACATATTTGATATATTAATAAGTCTTCATTTTTAGTTATTTACACTTTTCATGTACTTAATTGATTGAATTTGATTATATTTTATAAGTTAGGACTCAAATTTGACTTAATTAAATTTTTCAGCATAATTTATATCTTACATTATTTTTGTATTTAGACTATATATTGGGATGTAGTTGGCCAAATGAGGTGAATATGGTGACATTTTAAAGTTAAGAGAGAGCTCTATAATTTCATGAAGACCTCAAAGGCTCAATCACACGAATAGATAACTCAAATTGGGGTTGAAACAATAACTAGAGTGCTGTTCCTGACAGCTTGACCTATGTATACTGTTCATGCTAAATTTCGGGTTAGAGGTTGTCAAATGGGCTGAAATTTTGACGCTGAATAGTTGAGACCTATATTTACAACTTTCATGTTGAACACTTTTCCAAAATCTGAGGCCTAATGGGTGATATTAGGCTTGCAAGTCAGAACAGAAGAGTTGTGACTGGGCCTAAGTAGTGTGCAGTAATTTGAACTTATCTGGAGTTATAGAAATGATATCGGACTCAAACTAAATCCATTTGAAATCTAAGATCCAGCCCTACAACTTTGATGAAGATCACATTTGCTCATTCTAACGCATTCAATGAGTTCAGAGCTAAATGATTTCGGAGACAAGGAATCTCCATAATTTTTCACTCACCAAAAGTCATTTGGCATTTTCCACTCATCCACCCACTAATGACTCACCCCCTTGTCATTTTGTATCTCTAATCCTCTATAAAAGAGGGCCTTAGCAAATCATTGATGGTGTTAGGTATTAGGTACCAAAATGATGCTAGTTTGTTACTAGGTTTTCTTGTAGTAATTTTTCTTTGTTCTAAATTGAAGTCATGTTCTTCTTCTTTTTCTTCTTCTCTCTTTCTTTCTTCTTATCTATGAGTAACTAAGTTTTGTTTTGCTTGGGTGAAAGAGTGAAGCTCTTGGTAATGAAATAAGGTTAGATTAATTTCTCTCTTGTGCTTAAATGATATATTTTCAAGTGGTCATTATAAGTATTATATTTTGTTTCCAATTAATTTAAAAACCCACCTTGTAAAGTGGAGTTCTTGATTTGTTGTTAACAAAAGATTGGCACAATGAATGTTTTAACTCATTTACAAGTGGTGGTGCTAGAAACTCTCCTTATAAAGTGGAGATCTTGATTTGTTGTAAACAAGATTTTGGCAAAATGAATGCTTGATCTCATTTATGAGTGGTGGTGTTAATAGATGATTAAAGGAATCATAATATAATTACGTATATAATTTTTAATGAACTTTGAACATTGTATTTTTCGATTGGAACCTCCGTTATATGTGGATTCTAATTGAGTTATAAAAGAATTAATCATATCCTTAATTTATTTACCAAGAGTGGATCTCCTAACCCAAGCAATTCCTTTTTACTTGTGAACAATTTTATTTATTATCTTTATTGTTGAAACATAATATTTACTTTACTTTAATTAATTTTTCTTCATCAAGTCTCTGTGGTTCGACCTCGGACTCACCGAGAAATTTATTACTTGAGATAACCTGCACTTGGGTTTGCAACTTTTAATCCCGCATTACGGACACTTTTCGTCGCTATGTATTTCATTAAATAAAACATGAAATAACTTTCCATCACTATATATTTTGTTAAATAAAACATTTATTTTTCAACAAACAAAGTAATTTAGCGACGAAATTTGTTACGGATAATTTAGCGACAAAATTAATTCGTCATTAAAGTGTTGTTAAATCCAATTAATGAAATTCGTAATAATTTTTGTCGTTATTAGCGTCGGATTTTTTTTCATTGCTATTTAAGTAATTTTTAATAGTGAGTAAAAGTAATATTATAAAAGAGTTTTTACACTACAAAAAAAAAAGATAATTAGCTACAGTTAAAACTGTGGCAAATTCTTTTAAAACATAGTTAACTACATTTAGTCACGGTTATAACAATTGTAGCAAAATAAGACGTGGCCAATAAATTGGTTACAATTTTAGATGCTGTGACAATATTTTCTTACCTACGGTTAAAACTGTGGTTAATTAAGTAATAATCGTGACCCATTTTTACTATAATATATTTTATAAAATACTTTGTTACGCTTAAACCGTGGCTAAGTTAATGTTTAGCTACAATTAAATCGTGACTAGTGTAACGGAAGTTTTATATTCATAAAATTAGTTTGCCACGAATATATATATATATTAAAAATACTAATTACTTCCACAATCATATCACAAAAGAGACCTGCTCAATTACATAATACCAAGTCTCAATCAAGTAGAGCATTCAAATCATTGGTTAATAAAAAGAATTGGACAAAATTTTTGAATCTTTGTCAAAACTAAACCATATCCTTCAGGTTCACAACTTCATTGACCAATCATACTCAAAATGTAGGCCCTAGCGGTAGCATCATCACTATACTAAACCATACACTTCATGTTCCAAATTCACTTAACTACAAATCCTACTCAAAAAAGAGACTCTATTATCATCACTACATTTAATTACATACACTTAAGAGCTTGGAACATTGTTGAAAGGTAAGTCATAACCAAATCTATCTTACAAAAAACTGAAGATGTTACTCAATTGGGTTTGAGTTTGCAAAAATTGTGCTTTGATCTCATCATATCCACTTAACTTATCTTGCAAGGTCTCCACTTGTTTCTCTAAATCTCCAATACGTTGTTGAGATGTATTGTCGCTTGATGCTCCTATTTTGTGATGTGTGGGCATATCAAAAATATTTGTAGGGCAAACACCATGTCCAAAGCCACGCACACAACCAGAGTGCTCAACTCCAAAGACTTTTCCAATTGCATCATTTGGGTGAGCTAAAATCATTGAAGGAATACCTGAAGAAGCAACACATTCTTGATTTAGAGGTAGGCTCTCTGAAACCTTATCCTAAAAGTAAAGAGAAACCATTCATTTGTTAACACAAAAATTAATTTAAAGAAAAAGCATCTTCAAAGAGAACTTGGCCAGATGACCATTGAGTGATAGAAGTATAAATATATTTTCAACATACAAGACTTCATATATTAGGTGGTAAAACCTGATTTGAATCTCCAACAAATAAATTTGAATAATGCCAAATCAGAAATTAAATATAGCACCTACAACTACTTTATGAAATAGAATAGGACCATGTTGTAGCAGCTTTTCTTGGGAACTGCATCTCGCTAATCCTGTAGCATAATCAAATAGATTGAGGCACCCTCCAAGTACCACCAAATTACATAATCCAACATTGAGATTGTCAATATCATAAGTCATGAGAAGCTCCCTTAATTTCTTTTCTGTCAAATCATTTTGAACTATTGTAACATATGCATCAAGATGTAAAGCCTACAAATAACTAATTACTAATCACATTCAGTAACAACTTGTCCCTAGTTTCATCTATGAGATTTATATAGGGAAAAACAAAGTGTGCATAAAGATGCTTCAACGGGATTATACAAGTTTTATAAAAAAAAATTATCAAGGGCTAATCAATCAATAACAACCATACAAGATAACAATGTGCAATAGTTAACTTATAAACAGAAACTTACTACTATTATCTTTGTTTCTTCATTCGCATAGCTTCCATCATTTTTCAGCAAATTTGAAATGATAACCTCACCTCGACACACAAGACTTCCCAATTTTGTCTCCTGCATTAGCATAATTAATTCAATGAAATAATAGTAACATATACTAAAAATCATAGGTTCAATCAAGGTAAGTGCATAGTCACAATATTTGAAAAGCAATTCATTTATCTAAAACTTTATCCTACTTATAGTAACATACCATTTCAAAAGCTTTCCTAGCATTACGTTTACTCTCGCCAGCATGAGAGACTTTAAGCTTCTTCTGATTCTTTGCATTTTGTGAGCATATCTTTGATAACTTCACAGAGTGTAGTTATTTGTGCCATACATTTATGCTTCATGGCATGTTTAGTCCTTGTTTGTAAGCATGAATGAAAGATTTTAGTATAATTTATATCTGATTTCATTCTAATAACTTCCATTGTGATCCTGAGCAAATACTTTCAAAACTTTGATAAATTTAGTATATTTGCATGAGTTAATGAATTGATACTTTTTCTGATATAGGCAGGTCTCAAATAAAGTAGGAAAATGAAGAATTTGAAGTAGCTTTGAACCAAGAAGCCTAAGTGGAAGCCAAAAATGAAGATCAACACTTAAGGCCGCGACGTGGGCATGATCACGCCGCGACATTACCCTGCTTCTGTACTTTCCCGAGGCTAGAGGGCCACGACATTGAGAGTGGACAGCCTAGGCCCTTGTGACCTAATTACACACGCGTCGCGGCGTGATGTGTTGGACGCTGTGGCGTTATCCTATTTTATTCAGCCTATAAATATGTTTGTACCCATTTTCTATGGGAGTTTTTCATCATTTTTGGAGAGTAGCTGCTGGTTTTGGGTTTTTAGACCTAGAGAAAGCAGAAAAGGCTAAGGTTGGAGGTCATCCTTCATATGGAGGGTGAATCAAACTTAGAGAATGAAATCTAATGAGCTTCCTGTTGGTGTATGCCCTAGAGGCTAATACATTTTCTGTATTTGCATATATTCTATTATGCTATTTTATATATATGAGGCATTTCATTTATTGTGTTCTTTTTTTATAAACATAATAAAGTCCTTAGAATAGTAAGATTGATGCCATAGGACATCAAGTGGATGACTTGATCGTGAGATCCGTTTGGTTACAACACTATTCTTAAATGTCCCTAGTCAAGTATTATTGTTAATTAGGACAACAATAATGCATTGAGACTAGTATGTGCGTAGGCGATGACCACATCTCACGGGTCATGGATATGAGATATCAAGTCTACACATGGATACATATTAGAGTAATGATGTATTGGACGATCACCCGCCATGAGAACGCTACGTGGATCGTTACGTGAGTGTCATAAGCGATTCTCATAGTGATAATGGTGTATGTGGTTCTTTGACACTGAAATCACTACGATTCCTACATGAGGAGTTGTGTGTTTTAAATGCCATCAAACGTCACGTAACAAGATGATTATAAAGTTGGTTATTAGACATATTGCGATGCATGTGGAGGAATGTGAGTGACCTAGATGGGATTTGTCCCTCCTACATAACAGGAGTGATATCTTCGGGCCCCCTAATTGAGTGAGACTATGAAATGCATGGTCATGCTCAAATGAGTCAATATGAGATATCTCATTTGTTATTACTATGTCTACTCGGGAATCGAAGCGAAGATTGAATTAAACAAGGGTGACACGTTCCATGCCTTGTGTTAAATCTGGATATCGGACAAAGGGACTAAATACACGGAAACATTGATCACGGATTGGTTATGTCAAATCACCGACATTCTCATTACTTTAGCTGATGTGTTGCTAGAGCATCCTTGTTTGTAATATTAAAATGAGATTTTAATATTTCATGAGAGGTCGCACACTTAGAAACGAGACTAAATTGGAGCAATAAGGATCCAAGTTGGACTCGGATTCAATTGTGGGGAGATGGGTTTTAGGGTTGCACTTACCTTGCCTTCGCTCACACTCACTTAAGGCAGCCACTATTATAAATAATCTAAGTGGGGCTGCTATAGAGGTTACATCACAACCCTAGCCGCACCTAAGAAAGTGAGTGAGAGACGGTGAAAGGTTCTTCTCTTCTATTCGCAGCTAGCACCGCGAAACAGAGGCGTGACTCTTTTGCAAGTCCGTTCGTGTGGATACCGCAGAAACATCGTCGCTTACGGTGTTGGTGATTCACCTCGCTTGTGTTTATCAATCGGATTATGGACTTTTCGCATGGATCCTGTGTGGGAATCCTATTATTCCGCTGCGAGATATTTTGATCCGCAATTCCCAACACTTCTTTCCTTCCCTTTCTTATTTTCTCTCTTTATTGATTCATGAACATGATTTATATGTTTATATTTTCATGTTTCATGGCTAGCTAGGCTGTATGTAGGATGTCCTTTGTAGTCTCCTATAGATATTGATAATTTTGTAATCTTTTGAGTATATATTGAAGTTTAGTTATTTTCAATCATATGAATCTTAATACTTTTGATTGTTTGATCAACTTTTGATTAATTTGATGAAATCTAATGAACCTAGATATAGGAATTTGGATTTTAGATCATATGTATGGTTGATGCATGTTCTATTTCATTCAATTGGTTTAGATGAAATGATTCGTTAATAGGATAGACATATACCTATTGGTCATGCATAGTGTGTGATTGAGAATAGATCATTCAAGAGTGAAGTTTGCACTAATTCTCAAGGAAACTTTGTGAGCTGGGTAAATAAAACCAGGGTTAATTGACCAAGACATAGGCTTTTAACTAAAACAGATTCTCAAACTAACTTAACAAATCATTGATGTTGCTTATAAATATTACATGTCATTAGTTGAAATAGGAGATGAAAAAGAATTCATTATTTCTCTATTTATCTATTTATCTTAGATTTATTGCTTTTCAGTCTTTATATTTCTTTAAACATTCCTTTATAAATTTAATACCTTTGGATAGCATTAATTAGACTATTGGTTAATACTTGACTTTTATAAGAAATATGTATTCCTTGTGAAAATGATATCTGACTCTTAGCTATAATACAAGTGCGACCCGTGCATTTGTAATAAGTAAAAGAGTGATCAATCTTCTGCATTTGTTAATAGTTGTCAATGGATATAAAACTTATTTGCATAGATAAACTTAGTGATTAATTACAAAAATATTACCTTAATCTTATCTTCATTATAATGATGAACAAAAGTTAACCACTCACCACTATTGACTCCAGGAGGGGGATTAGCAAGCAACTCTTTCTTAGTTTTATACAAGTAGAAGTACTTTTACCTTAACTTTTGTTTGTTAGTCTTCCATCTATCACCCAACTTTTCCATAACCCATTTTCATGCAGCAAGATAATCAAACAAGAAATTACCCTTGAAAAAAAAAATGAAATGAGATTAGTTCCAAACAAGTAATGGATGCAATAAGAAAATGAGCAGCTAGAAGTCATGTGATTGTTACCTTTATCTTTTTTCATAGTTGGCGTCTTGTTTTTGGGCATCCAACGACAGTCAACAATGTGTATTGGACAAAGAGATTGGTTTTGAGCAAGCAAACCTAAAAATCTAACAAACAAATTCAAACCATTGTCATTTCCTTGGCCATAACTGTTGAGCTCCACAATCACCTTTGAATTTTTTTCCATATGCTAAACTTGATTTGCAACCATTTTTCAGATTGTGATCTCATTAGTAGTAGTATTTATCCATGTATACATAAAGCACAATTAACAAACCTTTACTCTAGCTATAGACACATAAATATGATAATGATAATCTTATAATATTAACTAATCAAACATATTACTCTCACCTATTATATTCACAAGTAAAGGGCTTTCCTTTTGTTGTGGTTGGGTTTGAGTAATGCTAGAGAAAAAAGTTGATCCATCATGCAACATTGAACTACCATCATTAGATTCAGGGATTGAATTATCAAGACCAGCTTCAACAAGTTGTAAACCATCTTGGCTATTTTCATCTTCTTATAGTTCTATCAATAATGCTTGATTTGAACTTTTTTTTTGTTGACCCATTTTAAATAGGAAACTTGAATATAAACTTTGAACAAGTATAGAAATACTGACCAACAAAAAAAAAGAGTAAATGAACATTTATGTCATGCATGCTAAAGAAAACCAACGAAATTTAAGATTAATATACATATGTTCAAACTTAACAACAAGCATTCAAAATTTAAAATTAATTAGACATCATTTCATCATTATCTCTGCCAAGATTATGATGATCATCAAATAAAGACTGATTTGGTTCTTGTTCATTGACATCATCCCTTACTAATAGTATTTGATTAATGTTTTCTAAGTGTTGTTCAAGAAATGGTATGTCCAGAATATACTCCTCTGAATTCACCATGTTCAAATCTTCCATATCATATAAGTCTCTTGGTATCATGTGACAAATAGAACTTCATCCTTCTTCAACTGGATCATCCACATAAAATATCATTCGAGCATCAGTTGCAAGGACAAAAGTTTCATCTATTTCTTGTGCACTTGTATGTATCAGATAGGAAAATTTTACATTTGTGATTCCAAATTCATCTATCTTGATTCTCCTATTTGGTGTGGTATCAACCCAATCACATTTGAATAACACAATCCTTAATTGACCATAGTAATCTAACTTTAATATCTTAGCCAATCTCCCATAATACATTACTTCACCCAAAGTTGGATTTCCATCCTTATGGCTTGAATAACTCATAGTACTTGCAGAGACAACAACACCACTATTTTGTGTTTTTATTTCTTATTCTCTCCCTTTTGTGCGAAACTTAAACCAATGTATGTTGTAGCCATCAAATCTTCTTGTAATAGAATTGGGCCATTGGACAAGTATCTCAATTTTAGGTGTGATATCCAGGTCATCTTTTTCTGCAACCTAATAAATTTTAAAATGAATTAGGATATATTGCTCAACAAATTAGAAAAATGAACTCATGATTATACTTTTACATGATCTCTAAGTCACTCATGAAAATTTTTGTGCACATATTGTTCCACCTCCTTGGATAGCATTCTTTTATGTTGATTCATTCTCTTGACTTCAGCTTTGAACTTCCTAATCAATCAAACATTATCTATTAAATGCATATTTAAGTAATTTACAATAAGGAAAGTTTTAGGAACAAGATTGTCTACTTACTCAACAAACTTGTCAAGTATTTTACAATTAAGAGCATGTTTGGGACGGATTATTTTCGTCCCAACATACGTTCATTTGCCCAAAAAAGTTGTTGCTTGCAACAGCAACATGTTCGGGTAACGTAAGAAAAAATCGACAGCTTTTTTCTTGAGAAAAAAGCTATTAAAAAAATAAGCAGAACGTTGAGCATTTTATAAAAAAGTTATTGGGATTGTTCCTAACAATGAGATGTAAATATTATTTTGTCCTCAATTAAATAATTTTTTAATCAATCAAATAATTTTTTTAATCATTCTATACCTATTTTGATAATTTGAAACATAAAAGCGATTCTTTTTTATATCATCCAAACGAAACAGATTAGCTTAAAATTACTTTTCAGTTAACATATTCAAACATAAAACTTTTTTCGTATAATCGATTATAACAAAAAGCTTTTATATAATAATCGATTATTGAAATAATATAATTTTCACAGTTATCTCAAACACACACTAAATAATACGTAGCGTTGTGCTTGTACCTTTTCTAATGGTTGCAAAGTAATTGTCTTCACTGCACCAATAGGCTTACTCAGTGTTGGAAATTCAGATGACAAAACAGAAGAATCACTAGTAAAATTGACTTCATTGTCATCATCATTATGTCTCGGCCGATTAAACCTTGTTTCAATGTCTTTCATGTATCTAGAGCAGAATGTTAGACACTCTTCCCAGATAAATCCTTCTAATATACAACTTTCTGGTGTTGCTTTATTACGAACATATGATTTCAAATGGCCAAGAGTCCTATAATAACACATCATCATATGAATTCCACAATAAAACACATAAATAATGTTATGCATTAAGTAGAAAATAAACAAAATCTTATCTTATCATACCTTTCAATTGGGTACATCCATCTGAAATGTAATGGACCAGCAAGCATCACTTCCTCAACAAGATGGATAACCAAATGAACCATAATAGTGAAAAAAGATGGAGGAAATATTATTTCCAGGTGACAAAGTATTAATGCAATTTGATCGCGTAGCTTTTCCAAATGGTTAACATTTAAAACTTTGCTTGATAAATCTCTAAAGTAGTTAGACAACTCAATCAACACTGAAATCACTTCACAAGAAAGAGCTTTTCTAAAAGCTATACAGTGTATTAGCAAACACATGATAGTATTATCTTATACAACATAATATCTTATACAATATCGCGCCAAACACTAGATAATATTAAAATTTTATCAAATTTTATACTATCAGATTTTATACTATCAAACTTAATATAATCAAGTCTTATCCAATCTTACGTACCAAACAGACCCTTAGGTCTTTGTATTTTTAGTAGTCCTTTTGTGTGTATTTATTTTTTTATTAAATTATTTATTATATTTTGTTTTTAAATGTGGCATTGATCATATCATTTTATACGTTAAAAAAAAACATTAAATGACATGTGATAAAAATTTAAATTTATTATTTATCATATATCATTAAATCAAATCATATATTTATTGATAAGGAAGACATATAATAATTTTTTAAATCATATATTTTTTATATTATATTAATATTAATTGATTGATTATATTTATTTTTAAAAATTCTATCCGTGAAACACACGGATATCAAAACTAGTAATAATAAAATCAAAATACATAGTTACAATTCTATATCTTCAAAAACCTTTAACTTTGGCGAATAAATTTAAACAAAAAGTCTTTGGTCAACTTTTTTTCCAGTACTTGGAATAGACACATTTATATAACTTATTAATGATTTAATTAAATTTTTAGTCCCTATAAATATATTTATTTTTTATTTTAGTTCTTATAAAAAATTTATTTTATTTTAAATTTTTTAAATTTTAAAACAGATAAAATTAATTTTAAAAAGAATATATGATAAGACTAATTTTACTTATCTCAAAATTTAAAAAAACTACAATAAAATAAAAAAATTTATAAAGACCAAAATTCTAAATGAGTATATTTACATGAACTAAAAAATTAATTAAGTCTTTATTAATTATCTTTGATTTTATTTTAAGGAAATTAATCATCATAGACTTAGGATCAACTCAATCAAGTAGGTCAATCAAGTATAGATACAGTCACATTTAATTTATGCAGATTTGGTTCCAAACACTCGTCAATGCCAATATCAAGTACCAACTAATATTTAACTAATGGGGTTCCACAATGAATAAAATAAAATAAAGGTGAGTAGATGGTTTCTTACAAAGTAGGTAATTCCGTTATGTCTTAACTGTCATAATCACAGTAAAACACAAATGAAATCCACCATTGAAACCGTAAGATCCAATCTTCACCGCCCATCCTCATTCATCACATTTTTGTGTCCAACAACTACAACATCATTTTTGTAACGAACAAACTACGAAAACTTGACACAAAAAACTAGTGAGAGGAAGGAACAAGAGGAAGAGGAAGAAGAGTAGAGAGAGAAACGTTCCTTGATCTACGTTGTTTTTGGAAACCATGGCGAGAGGGCTTCTCGCACGTCACCTATGGCTATGGATCTCTGTGTGTATTCTGCTCCTTGTCAATGTCCACCATGGAACTTGTTTTTACCTTCCTGGTGTTGCACCAGAGGATTTCCACAAGGTTATTCCCTTTTTTTCTTTTTTTCATTCAAAAAATGTTTCTGTGTCATTGTTGAATTTGCATGTTCATGCCTTTTTCATTGAATCTCGGGTCAGATCAGTATTGGGTCCTCTTTGTTTTCTGCTATATCTTTTTTTTTTTTTGGCTCTGTTGGTTTGAGAATTGAGATCTTTGTTCGGTTTTGCAATTTGGGTAATGATGATTTTGGCTTGTTGGGTACATTTGGTGATTTTTATTTTTTAATCCTTCTATGTGCGTTCATGAGATCTAAGCATTTTGGGATTGTGGGTGTGAAATCTGGTTTTGATCAACTGTATGTGCAGGTAAAGACAGAAAGGAATGCAGGTGCAGTTGGAGAGATAAAGAAAAAGCAAGTGGATCCCACAATTTTTTTAAAATGTGGGACCCACATACTTTCTTCCTTTTTTCTCAAGTGCATCTGCAGTCGAATTGTAGGTGATCTAAATCGGTGAAATACTTGCTAACTAGAAGTTGATGTGTTCCAGTGGCAGTCATTTTACTTGATCTCTTTTACATTTTTCTTTTTCTTTGTTGTTGTTGATTTTCGTTTACTGAGGGACTAAAGAATTCAAGTTTGCAGTTCATCTGATGGGATTTTCATTAGTGATGAAGATGATGACATGGCTTTTTCATAAATACTTTATAGTAATTCTGCTTTTATCATGCAATGGAGGGAGTAATATGAATTTGACATGTATTTTCCTTTGCATAACTGTTTATATATTTCATTTTCCAAGGTCTTAGGTTGACATAATTGACCCGTTACAGCTTATTCACCTGATTTAATTAATGTTTGGTTGACCAGAATAGCTTTTTCCTAATCATAATGTTACATAAATATCTTATGTTCATTGGTGACAGGGGGATCTGTTGAGGGTAAAAGTGAACAAACTGACTTCCACAAAAACACAGCTTCCTTACTCCTACTATTCATTGCCTTATTGTCGTCCAGATCACATTGTTGACAGTGCTGAGAATCTTGGGGAAGTTCTTCGGGGTGACCGCATCGAAAACTCTCCCTATGTGGTTGGTTAAATTTTGTGCACACTTTGCAACTCTCTTCCTTTTGTTTAGTATGTTCAATTAAAAAAAAATATTGAAACAATTTGATTCTTTCAGTTTAAAATGAGAGAACCACAGATGTGCAATGTTGTTTGTCGTCTAACTCTTAATGCAAAAACAGCCAAAGAGTTCAAGGAAAAGATAGATGATGAATATCGGGTGAACATGTGAGTCACTAATGACCTTAAATTTAACTTAGACAGCTATGTGCCAGTTCTGTCTTTGTGACAAAAATCTATATATTCTATCCTTGCATTGTTGCAGGATTTTAGACAATCTTCCTTTGGTTGTTCCCCTACGAAGGCCTGATCAGGAGTCTTCCCTGGTGTATCTGCATGGCTTCCTCATTGGTCTTAAAGGACAGTATGCTGGAGTAAGTGCCAGCTTAATGACCATTTCTTTTTTGTCATTGGTTTGAATTCATTTTGACCTCTTGTACACAACTGTTGACAGAACAAGGATGAAAAGCATTTTATCCACAACCACTTAACATTTGTGGTTAAGTATCACAGAGATCCAGTGACAGAGATGTCAAGGATCGTAGGCTTTGAGGTTAAACCTTTCAGGTTGTATTATATTTTTTTCCCTTCTTGATTGTATATTAAATTTTGTGATAATTTCTTAAATTTTATGGTTAATAATACTTGTAAATTGAAATTATTTCTATGAATACAGTGTAAAGCATGAATATGAAGGTGAATGGGATGAGAAGACCCGCTTAACTACCTGTGATCCCCATGCAAGAAAGATAGTCTCTGGCTCTGAACCTCCTGAAGAGGTTGAAGACAAGAAGGAAATTATTTTTACCTATGATGTTGAGTTCCAGGTTAGTTAGCATCATAATTCATGGTAATTGAATTACCAAAGGGTGCAAGAATTGGGTTTTGATATTGATTTCTTTATTTAACTGTAAACATCGTGTAGGAGAGTGATGTGAAGTGGGCATCTCGCTGGGATTCCTATCTTCTAATGGCAGATGACCAGATTCACTGGTTTTCAATTGTTAATTCTTTAATGATTGTACTTTTCCTATCTGGCATGGTGGCTATGATAATGTTGAGGACACTTTACCGTGATATCTCTAAGTACAATCAATTAGAGACCCAGGAGGAAGCTCAGGAAGAGACAGGGTGGAAACTTGTCCATGGGGATGTTTTTAGGCCTCCTTCAAACTCAGACTTACTGTGTGTATATGTTGGAACAGGTGTTCAGTTTTTTGGAATGATTCTTGTCACCATGATCTTTGCTGCACTTGGATTTCTGTCTCCCTCAAATAGAGGAGGGTTGATGACAGTCATGCTCTTGCTCTGGGCACTTATGGGACTAAGTGCTGGATATTCTTCAGCACGTCTTTATAAGATGTTTAAGGGAACAGAATGGAAAAGAATAGCTCTCAAGACAGCCTTTATGTTTCCTGCCATTGCCTTTGCAATATTCTTTGTGCTAAATGCTCTAATTTGGGGCCAGAGGTCTTCTGGGGCTGTGCCATTTGGAACAATGTTTGCTCTTGTTTTCTTATGGTTTGGCATCTCAGTTCCACTTGTGTTTGTTGGTGGTTACATGGGTTTTAAAAAGCCAGTAATTGAGGATCCTGTAAAGACAAACAAGATCCCTAGGCAGATCCCAGAGCAGGCTTGGTACATGAGCTCAGTCTTCTCTATTCTAATAGGAGGCATACTCCCGTTTGGTGCTGTCTTCATTGAGCTTTTCTTCATTCTCACATCTATCTGGCTACATCAATTTTATTATATATTTGGTTTCCTGTTCATTGTGTTCCTTATCCTCATTGTCACTTGTGCTGAGATCACAATAGTTCTATGCTACTTCCAGCTTTGTAGTGAGGACTACCTTTGGTGGTGGAGGTCATATCTGACTTCAGGTTCCTCTGCACTCTACCTTTTCCTATATGCTGCTTTTTACTTCTTCACAAAGCTTGAGATCACAAAACCAGTATCTGGAGTCTTGTATTTTGGGTACATGCTGCTTCTTTCATATGGTTTCTTTGTGGTGACTGGTACAATTGGTTTCTATGCATGCTTCTGGTTCACAAGGCTAATCTACTCGTCCGTGAAAGTTGACTGATCCATGGCTTGTGAAGGAAATGGTTGGATTGTTAGATCATTTCAGGAAGCTTACATTTTAAGTCGGAACAGGGAATTGTGGGCATCCTTCAGCTAGTCCTTTGGTTCCCGCTTCAAGTATAAACATCAGAAATTCTTAGTCTCCCCAGTATAGCTTGTTTCGCAGTTTCTGATTTTGCTCAAATATATTTTCCGAGTATCATATTTTGTATTCTTGGTATTATTCTTTCCCTCACCCTTCTCACTTTTTAATTGAATATTCTCATTGTTTTGTATGACACATTCATCAGGACCACTGAGCAATCTTCCTGTCCTCAATGCATATCTAGGAGAGGAAAAGGAATTCGTGTTGGTGGTAAATGTAGACCTTGATAAAGATCATGGGAAATAAAATCATTCCTTTTGTCAATAAGGAGAAGTGTGCTACAAATCTTGCCATAACTAACTCAGCATTTCAACTTGAATTTTTCTGGCACACACTTTCTTTTCATTGAAATGGAACATGGTTTCCCATATATATATATATATATATGCAGCGTAATAAGGTGAGGTTAGGAATGAAATTGGGCAATGTAATAAGGTGGCATGACTCCTGATGATACTTGTGCTGTAACTAAAATTCACAGGTAAACACGTGCCAAGCCAGTGATAGAAATGTCAGTGCATTGCTTCTGATTGAATAATAGTCAGCAAAGTATTAGCGCTGGGTAAGGTTCGTTGCTTTGGTCTTTGATCAGCATCACAAGCTACCTGTGCAGTGCATATACCTCGATACATTAAACAATAAATATTCATGCTAACTAAAGAATGCATTAATACAAGTAAAAGGATAGGATGATGATGGAAAAAGAAAGCAAAGAAACAATAAAATTGCATATTAATATTGCAGATTTTAGCCAGTACAAAATTTAAAACTGGCTTAGGATGACGTCCTTCTTTGACGTTGGCTTAGGATGATGTCCTCTGATTGCCCAGTTATCATTTTAACTAATGCGTTCAACTATGTTAAAACGGGTTCCCATCATAAAACCACAAGGTGTTAATCTCACTTCCATTACATATCTGCCAACCAATGACCTCAATAATAAAATTGTAAATGGTGCATTGCATTTTCTGTGGCAGGCCTAACATGACAGCTAGTTGGCTTGATGTTTAATTTACAAGGAAGCAGACGCACGGTACAACTCTTGCAATCCTCAAGTGCAACTGGAATAATTGTATAATATTTTTAACATTTCATTGAAAAGTTGAATTAAAATAGAGTTAGTCAATAAAAGCATGCATTTTATGAGAGTAGTAAAACATGAAAATTTAGTCTGCATCATCTGCAGTAAAGTCAGGCTCTGGAGGTTTCTGTAGTTTCATCAACTCCCTGGCACTCTTAGCAATCCGATTACGATGCACACCACGAAGAGCATTAGCTGCAAATCTTGAGGCCAAGAAGGTAGCACCAAGGCTGTATGAACCGCCACTGGCATTGTTGCGAGTTCCTTCTGACTCCTCAAGTTCTTCCTTTCGACGAAGCTCCATATTTTTCCTTTTGGAATACCGACGCCATGCTGCTTGAATAAAGCATGCAGCCCAAGTCCTCCATTGTTGGGAGTAAAAGCGGAAGGTGTGTTGAACCTGTCTACTGTGAAGACGCCTGAACTGACTGGCAACAAATTTTAACTCTTCAGCAATTAAAGCAAAAGCCTCAACCTCTGTTAAAGCCTTAACTGTTCGAGTAGAAGATGGGAGGTTAGAGCCAGATTTGGGATCCAGTGCCCAGGTTAAAAGCTCCTCCCCGCAGAAGTCAGCCTCTTTTAAAAAACCACGATTAAAAAATCCACTCCTCCCACCATCTGTGGTAACACTCTCAAGGCGACCACGTATGATGAAAAGCATCTCATCAACTGGATCTCCTTCCCGGACAATGTAAGTACTCTCTGTAAATAAACATGGCTTCAGTCTCTCACATATAGCATCAAGCAATCTCTCATCCATGCTCTCAAATAGTGGAACCTATAAATCCAAGAAAAGCAATTAATAAATTACAAATTCAGAAGCTCAGCCGCCAATTTGGTGAGTTAATCTAAGAGGGAGAACAAGTCTGAAAGATCTCAGAGGACATTGCATGATTAGAGCCTAAAAGATTTTGAAAAGCACATCTTAAGGGCGAGAATCCTATTATCAGACGGGAAAATAAAAATAAAAATAAAGGATGCTATGAGGAAAACAAAAGCTTCCAAAACAACACTTACTAATGCTTCCAAAAGATCTCTTTGGCACATCTCCTAATCAAAGAATTTAACATAGCATTGAGGAGTGACTTTATAATTTTTCAACTGATTCAGAGTTTAATGGGAGAAACAAAAGGTACCACAGGCTTAAGAAAAAGTATGCTAGCAGAAACTTCAGATGGTTTAATAATAATTTTGTAGAAGTTCCCATGTAAAACCCAAGAAAAGATCATGAACTATTACATGAAGAGTGCAATAGAGAAAGGACCAAACAATTAATTAATGCAAAAGGACCATTAACCTGATGTGGTTATGTATTTGTAAGATCATAAGCACATAACACAGAACTAATTAACCACCTGTTAATTCTTTTATGTATAACTCTTTTGTTCCTCTTTTTTGTCAGAAAATAATTTGGGCCCTTTTTAGTTACACATTTGAGTTAGAGGGCCCTTTTGGTGTTTCGCTAATTTTCAAGTGTTTGACAGCATACCCTTCTCACTAAAGCCAGACAGAGATGACGCTTAATGTCTCTTTGAAGATCCTTAGGTAGACTCTTAACCAGATTTTCTTCATCTACACCACGTGTAGCCAACCACTTATATTGATCATATCGTCTCACACGCTCTCTAAGCTCTTGTGGGAGCAAGCGATGATGCATCCACTGTTCTGAATCACGCCTTTTGACTCTCATTTCCTCAAGCCTAATGGTAATAGACTGAAGATACGTCTGTAATCATATGAAAAGAAGAACTTCAGTATCAGTTACAAACATTCTGTTCTTCATGCTTTTGTGAACATAAACTCAGAAAGCTATTTACAGAGCCAGTCAATGATAAGGAGAAACAACATTTAGAAAACAAACAAAAAACATCCAGTGCTCTCTTCTCAGTATCAGTTTGCACATGTGAATGGGTATTTGCTCTAACTCCTTCGTGGTGAACCATCTTAGACCTTTCTTAGCATGGATACTTTATCAATTCTGAAAAAGGACACCAAGAAAATCTAGCAGTAATAGCATTCATCTTAAACTATACATGCTTTAGCCAATGAAAAAGAAAAGTGGCAGCAGATCAATCTTTCCTCAATGTAACATATATCAGATCATATGTTACCTTCAGCTACCCATACAAATAGATTCTAGATAAATCTTTGGAGACTAGCTACACCAATCTAACAAAACCATTTAATGTCCTTTAATCCCACTCACCGACCATCCATATTCTCATTCACAATATGTTAAACTAATAGATTTAAGTATACCTGCATGTTACCAATCAGAAGCGCAAAGAGGATAAGGCCAGCTATAGCTAGTGCTATTGAAAAGATAACCTCCCAAGGATAGGTGCTAGTTTGAAGCCCCTGGCCAAGTGTACTGCAGTGAAATAAATAAATGAATGAACAGTAAGTATTGATGTATGACTAATCTTAGTAATTTATGAAATGGAAAAGAACAACACATGGGAACAAATAATATCATCTACACTAAATAGTTGAAAATATAAAGCACACACTTTGGGTGAATTCCCTACTGCTTAAAGTAGCATCTCTGACCGTATTCCTAGATATTAGTCTCTCACCTATTGGGTAGGAGAATACTTGCCTCTCTGAAAAATAGAAACTATTCAAGTATTTACCTAAAAAATTTAGGACACCGAATGTTTGCACATTGAATTGATAACCATATATTCTATGTATAAAAAATGATAAAATTCAAGGATTTGGAACTCTGCTGAGTTTACAGAATAAATAAAAAATTCAAATTTTAGAAACAAATCTTGAAACATGCACAAAAATGTAATAGATAGAACTTAACAACTTTAGAAAGAGTTCCGAGAAAACATTACACAGTTGATATGGCCGGTATCTTTTAAATCTTCGAATTTATAGATTCAAAGGAAGAACAAGGTCCTCAAGATATCAAACTCCATAAAAACTAATGGGAAATCTAAACCCTAAACCAGTACCATTGATTGTATTTGATGATTAGAGTTACTAACGTACTTTCAGAAATTAATGTTTGAGGGCTTGTTCAGTAATTATGCTCCAAAACAGTAGTAAGTCTGAATAGTCTTTTCTTTTCTTTTTTTTTCAATAGAAAAAAGAAATTTTACAAGAGAGAAGATAGGAATAATACAACTAGGGGGATGCCTTATCCTCTTGTGTTGTAATCTTCTCTTCTCTTATAATAATATTTCTTTTTCTATCAAAACAATAATAATAATAATAATACAACGAGGGGGAGGATAAGATATCCTCCAAAACAGCAGTCTTATCTTGAACAAATGATAATAAGAAAAAGGCAAAAGATAATTAGATTTTGAGAGATTTTGGAACCCTGATCTGATAAACATGAAATAAGTATAACATACAGTTAAATAAAAGAATTCACTTTCTTTACACCAAGAAAACAAAAACAAAAACAAAACAAAACAAAACAATTCACTTTCTATGCAATTTATCAGCCACACCCTTATCTTGGAGCAAAAAGTCTCCTTTAATGTGGGGTGGCCAATAATTCCAACCAAAGAGGATGAAGTTCCATAATGCCCTACTACAGCATATAATTTTTCTGATGCTTCAGACTGATTTAAGTTTTCTTTCCACTTTACTTTTCAAACCCACTTGTGTCATTTATAAGAAAATTTGACAAGTCATAAAACATCTTACATCCAGTTATCAATTTTACTAGAGACTCAACATATTCAAATAAGGAACATCCAAAAGGAACACAGCTACCTCAGCAGAGTTTAAGCTACCCGCTGCATTAGTACACCACTAAAAATCAGAGTTTTTCTATGCAATTTGATTAACCCCAATACAACAACAACAACAACAACAACAACAACAACAACAACAACAACAACAGCCGCCTTTTCTCACTAGGTAGAGTCGGCTACATGGATCAAAGAATGCTATTGTACTCTGTCAAAAGCCAAGTCTTCAGAAAGGTCATTCAGATCTTAAGTTCTTTTTAATGGTTTCCCTTAGAGTTTTTCTTAGTCTTCCTCTACCTCTAATTATTGGACTATCCTCCATCTGATCAACTCTTCTTACTGGAGAATAGTTGTACATTTAATTTGATTAACCCCAATACATATGAAAAATTATAATCAATCCAGAAATGTACATATTTCTGGAGAAACACTCGCTATACCAGTATTCAGTTTGAACAGAATATACATGTTATAATGTTTTGTTTTAATTGCTTTGACAATACATGATGAAAATCAGTAAAGGAAACAATTAATTACCTCAAATTCTGGAGCCCCCACCATAAACAGTAACAGTACTTGGAGAAGAACTTCTTAGATGAAACAATACCAGATGACAATGCTTGTGTGAAAATTCCATAATCAAAAGGTGGATTATCAGCATCTACAGAGCACTCTGACTTGAGAATATCTTCACTTTTATTCTGCCAGGCATTATAACCTTCCATGTTTTGGTTGCCACAATACAAGAAGTTTTTATTGCACACATTGTCAATAGATTCACTACAAGCCTTCTGCCAGCATGAGTCATTGCGTTCAACAGCTAACAAGTACCAAAAAGACCCAACTATCTGCAAAGAATCATTGATTCAAAAAGACCCAAAATAAATTCCTGGCAAAGTTGATGCACCATAAAGCTAGATAGTAAGAATAATAGCATAACAAGTTAGCATGTATAATAACTCAAATAGAGCAAGGCAGGAAAGACTAACAGAATTAAAAAGCAAAAAACTTACATGACTGGCAAGCATGAATAATAGCAAATAATACGCTGCACCTGCCCATGCAGTTTCAGCAAAGACACCAGCTGTTCTCTTAAGTTCTGAAGTCAATGGTACCATCCGGAGAAATCTAGGAATGTACTGAAGCAAGATAATGAACAGCAAGGCCTGCTTTGTTGCTAGTACATCTGAACCTTTTGACCTCTGAAGAAATCTCCAAACCACAATCTGATTACAAGAACAGAGAAGGGGAAAAAAATGAAAGAAAGGAAAACAGAAGATTTGAATATTTTTACACTCCTTAAAATTGCAGTTGTAATAAGGACAACTTAGTAGTGATAAAAGATTAGAATTACATATCGTCAGAGTTTTCAAAGGAATGATAACTATAAGGGAATATTCATGTCACACAAGGTGAAAAAAAAATATATTCACTAAGCCATTCAAATCCTTAGCAATATCCTGTTTGCCATGGGTCTCTAACAAGGTCTAGAGAAATATGTAATTTGATAATTGCATTTAGGAATTTATAGAAGAGAGAACCAGGCAACTATTAAATCAACGACAAAAGGTATTATTTCCCATTAAGGAAAGGCCACCTTAACACAATAAATCACAAAATGAGCCATCTTCAGGCAAAAGGATCAATAATTTAGATGAAAAGAGGATGCTCACTTTAAGAGAAAACAATTTGGCAAAACATGATCTCCTGATGAGAGTAAAAAAGATAATAGAATTGCTTTCAAGGCACATCACAGGCATTACACATTAGTTCCTTGAAGTAGCAATGCTAGATATGGTCGTAACCATGTAGTAAACTTCTCAAAATACTCAGTAATATTTATAATAAACAAGTTTGTAAGAAATGGACATTTCTTGTAAGAAAACTGACCACATAGGGTAATGAAATAAGGTGACGGAAATATTAATCAGAACCCTTCCATCTCATTTTCACTTTCACAGAATTGGGAGATTTCTGCTCCTTCCAAGTAATTGTTATTAATTTGCTTTTAAGCACATGATAATTACTAATCTAATCACACACTAAATGACTTTAATGGAACAGTCAAAGCAATTAGACTGTATGTGAAGAAAATAATTAACAGAAACAAAAGGAGTTCTCTGATAAATCAGGCATCTGAAATATTAAAATGGCAGTATAGACAAGTCAGAAGCATATACATCTATCCATTCCATGGCATGCCATAAAATCAGCCAACAGACATTACAATTTAAAGAGCTGTACAAACAAGATCACTCTTTCATGTGGTTGAAGCAAAAATAAGCGCTACTCAATCCAACAATAACAATTTCCAAGATTGTTTTAGATTAACAGTTTCTCTCCTATAAGGTGTTTAAAACCTTAGTCAGTCATGCATTAGACTAATTCAAATAAGTGTTGTAATTTTAGTAAAAATGTCCACTTAGTCACAAAATGTTGCAAATATATTTGTTAGTGAAATATAATTAGGAATTAGGATTGATCTATTGGACTGGGCCTTGCTTTTGTATATCAGTACTTCTCTGTACTAACTCTAATTATTTAGTATAAATATAAGGTCAGGATGGCTAATCATAAAATGCTAGCTACTCCTTTTTTCTGTTTTACCTCTCATGCTTTTCTCCATCTCCATCTCTCTTTTCTCATAACAATATTAATGAATATCCAAAAATCAGTTATAAAATTCAACAAAATCTCTAAATGCGGAAAGTATTATATACTCTAAAGTCGAGACATTATTAGCAATTGAATAAAAACCAAAGGCCTCTTCAGTCTACCAAAATAAGGGTTAATAAAAAACTATTATTTATAATTAAACTTGATTCTTGTAGCACATGGTGTATATATCAAGCGAGAGAGAGAGAGATAACTTATCAAGAAAAATATAATAGTAGCAATCCTCAAAAGCTAAAAAAAGGTACTAATAATAATAAAAGTAAAATAAAATTATAAGAGAATCCCCATCTTTAAAGGAAACAAATTAAAGAAAACATATATGCAAAATGACTCAAGAGCTTTATTGTATAGACAACATTATTAGTGTATTCTGTAAGATTCCAACCTAAAACCAATTGGCATTAAGTGGAGTAGTCCAACAGATATATAACAACACCCGAAAGATTGAGGCAGGCGATGTGAGACTCTTAACACCCTCCCTCCACAAATGTCTGGACGGAACAGGAGGGAGAAGCCTAGCGAAGTAGGCGACGGAGATGAGATCTTAACTCTGATATCATGTGAGATTCTAACCTAAAATCAATTGGCATTAAGTGGAGTGGTCTAATAGATATATAAACCGCACCCGAAAGATTGAGACAAGCGATGTGAGACTCTTAACATATTCATTGTTTCTTCTTTGTGCCTTTGCTAAGGAGAATATCTTATCCTCTACCTTTATTGTACTCTTTCTTTCTTCCCCATAGTAAAAAATTTTCTTTCATCCCACCTAACCCCCAAAAGAAGAATAAAACTAACAAAGCCTTCCATCAAGTATCCACAAGTGGAATCCCCAAAATCAACCCTTGATCTAAACACAGAAGAAGCAAGAAGTGGATAGCAGCCAAGATATTCTGGCAACCCAAAGTGAAAGATGAGAGAGTTGTAAACATAGTGTTGATACAAAAGAATCATAAAATCCAAAGAAAATAATCATGTAGCATTAACAAAAAGAGATTGACTCAAGTTAAACACAATCTTCTTGACCTGTGGTAAGGGCAACACTGATAGGAAATCAATGATGAAATACCGCCTTAAGTATCGTTTGGCTATCTGTGTCGGATCTATCACAAGCTCACCCCGTCCAAAAACACGAGATGATGGAGCAATATAAGCAGTACGAAATTGGAGAACCATGTGTATAAGATAGAAAGCATCGATAACCGTCCTCAAGGTGGTAACTATAATTGCCAAGTTTCGGTCTATACCAAGACAGTGTAATGAATCATTGATGACAGGGAGATAAAAAAACAGTGGATCCACAGACACAGCCAAAATGCATGAGATAACAAAAAGCTTATTCCATGAGAGCAAAAATTTGTCTTGAGGGTCAAATATCTTCTTTTCTGAAACTTTAAGATCTTCCGGGAACACTGCCCTAGATACCCCAAACCCAAGTGATCGGCCAATAGACTTCAGTCCTTCAGATCCCTTTCTCATTCCTCTTTTAAAAGACCTAGAGGTTGTACTGCTTCCATGGCCACCATGGCTTAATTTATCAATACTGAATCCACATGTTTTAACTCCAGCATCAGAAGGTGAAGATAGTCTAGAATCCAAGTCATCCAACCTAGAAATAAATGAAAAGAGTCCACAGAAAGAGATCATATTCCATTTTTCCTCTTACACTGTCACAAAGTAATTGGATATTCATAAACAGTAACATAAATATCCAAACTAGATCACAGGCAGGGAGAAGAAAAGGGGGGAATCTTTATCAAGTGTCATATGCACATATTAGGATTGAAGGCTTTTGTGAGTTGAATGCTAAAAAATTAAGTCAATTTTAAAAACCTACATTCACAATATTTATGTAAAGCATCTTATAGTCTATAATATTGCTAGTCAGAAATTAGTATTTGTAAGATTAAAGTACACGTCATCCTGGAATGTTCCAAAATAGCAGGTTTTCTACTTTGACAATATTACAAATGAGTGGCAATGGTCAGTTGGTTATATATCCTGCCATACTGATGACTGATGCTGCAAGTGTATATCATGCTAGCATAAGTTATGTTAGCCCCTGTAATGATTGGTAGAAGATAAATAACAATTAATTGCAATAATTATCAAGGTCTTAGATTGTAATCTAAATTTATTTACTCTTCTGCTGTCAATGACGAGTTCATTGTTTAGTGATAATCATATTAAATGTAATCTAAATCGCATGTAAAATTTAAAGATGATATTAATCGTAAATTTCTTGAAAACAAGATTGTAATAGCAAATGAAAACTGCACTATGCATGTGAAAAACAATACCTATGTGCAATTACAGCAATGGCTGCTCATGTTTGATGAATGTTTAAAGAAGTAATAAAATGCAGGCAAAGAACATACATATAAATATTACTAACTCTCTTCTCCTTCATCATATCTCTACAAGTGTAACCTTGCAATGACTATATTGGATACCTCACAAATTTTTCCTGCTGGCCACCCATGTATTGTGACTTGTAACCACAGTCAAACATCTTTCAACTGATGATCACATATACACAACCTGCAGCCAAACAAAACAAAATTCAAAACAAGCACCGCTAATATTAACATTGCCTGTCTTCAATATAATAAGCCTCATGCTAGAGGCTAGTACAATTTCCAACTCAAATCTGGAAAATATATAGTTTCAAGAATGACATCATATCATACAGATTTAGAAACAGAGATGTTACAACCTAAACAGAGATCTATTCTATAATTTAAGATTGTTTGCAGCACCAAAATGAACCTAAAGTTGTCCCTTATTATATAATATTCCAGCATTTTTTTTTTTTTTTTGCATCTGCTAAACCAAACTGGTGTTTATTCTATAGTTCCCTTAAACGATCTTAAATTGCTTGTTTACTGAAAGAAATGCCCCTCCCCCCCCCCCCCCCCCCCGCTTTCTCTTAAGCAATACCATCTTTAGAGCAATAGAATCATCACCAACTCATCAGCAACCCTAATTTCACAGTTCATAAACTCATCAAAGTCAAAACCAACATCCAAATCAGGTAAAGAAAAAGCTCATCCTTAAACCTGATGTAATTAATCGCTAGAAGAAATTAAACAAAAAATTAGAAAACACTGGTTTCCATTGTTTTACAAAAACATCATAAGCTATTAATTACAAATAGTAGGGATTAATTAAAAGTTGCTCAACTTGAACTTTGAGTTCAACTCCCGATGGCACTGGCAGCACCAACATCCAAATTTTCAGTACCAGTGCCATCAAAATGCAAGAGAAGATGGAATGAATCTAGACTCTAACACTGATTTAATTCCATTCAAAATGGAAAAAAGAAAGTAAAGAAGAAAGGGGAAAAGAGGAAACGGACCTTGGTAGAGGAAAACAGGATCTTCCTTACGATGACTGCGATTGAACGGAACAGCTAGAGCCCAAGAGGAACGGACGGAGATTGATAGATTGCAGCGGAATCTCCGGGAAAGAGAGAGAAAATGAAGTAAGAAGAAGTAAGTTAAAAAAGAAAGAAGGAAGAAATGAACAAAGCATTAAGAGAGAGAAAGAGAAGGTGTCAACTAATTATCGAAAACGTGCTGAGGTGCCTGCACGTACTGTTACTGCTATTGGGAATTTTGGACTATCTAAGTCAGACCAACGCTGCAATTATCTTTTTCATTTCTTTTAAGGAAAATGCTAATTTTCAATACCGAAAAAAAAGAAAAATAGTGAAATTTTTACTAGGCAGATCTGCACGACTGGTAAAGTAATTAAGTATGATGGACAAGATTAATTTTGTGAAATGTTAGTAAAATATTTTTTAATATTTATTTATTATTAATTTAAAAATAAATATTTTTAGTAATTTTTTATTTTATAAGTATGTGAACTAAATTAATAATAAAATAAATATTAAAAAAATCGAAAAAAATATGTTTCTATCGTTGCTTATTACTTTTTTCTTTAACTACCCGTGTTTGTGCTTGACTACTTGGTATGCATTTACGCTTTCGGGAGAGAAATCAACTTATTTTTTTAACGAGAGAAGAGAAAAAAACTCTCCATTTTCTCTCTTTTTTTTGTATAATTTTCAATCATTTGATAATATAATATAATATAATATAATAATATAAATAAAAATACATAATTTAAAATTTTGTTATGTATCATCTCAATTAATTAATAAAAAAATATATTACTTTTTTTTTGACAATGTGAAAATTATATTAGTTCAATTACTTTTTTTTGTCATATGTTATTTAATATGACAATTTAACAGAAAATATTAACATGTATTAAACAAAATTAGTATTACATGCACTGAAAATTAAAAGTCACAATGAATTTAACAGAAAATATTAACATGTGTTAAACAAAAAAATACCAAAAAAAAAATTCTATGTGTTAAAATATTGGTAGAAAAAAGTAAACAAAAAATTAAAATAAAATAAAAAATGTTATCTGTAACAAAAATTGATAAAATAAATTAAACAAAAAATACTCCCTATTCACATAAAAGTTGGTATACTACTTTTAAAAAATAAAAACATAGAAAAACGAATAAAAAAACTCTTAATAGCAAAAATGAGAGAGGCAAAAAAGTTTTTGAACTCTTTGTTCATAGGTAGAATACTTTTCAATTTTCACCATATCTTCAATCATGTAATATATATGAACTAATTTCATCTTTCAAGAACAAAAATATAAAAATAAAAATGAAGAAAAACAAAAACAAAAATAAGAAACTAAGTGGAGTGTTTCTCTCTCAAAGCAAAGACTTAATTAAAAAAAAAAACACACACAAAGATAATAGACAGAGAAATGAGAGAATGGCTCTGCAACGTTAGTTTAGTTGACTATCCCTGCTTAGTTATGAGGTGATATTGAAGTCGTAGTTGTCTGTCCAATCACGCAATGGCTGTCTGCTTGTCACAACAACAAAGAGCGGCGATCTTTTAGCAAAAGAAAATAGAATACGTAATCCATGGAAGAATAAAGTCACCAAATTAACTTCAGGTGCTACATCTAAAAAAAAGACTTAAATTAAGGTGCAACAATAACAACCAAAAGATCTAAACTTAATGCATTAAGGGTGCAATAAAGGTAATTACTATTGATTGCTAGAGAAATATTTTTTTTGGTGCCAATGTTTTCTTCATAAAGCTCGTTAACAATTTGTTAGAGAAATTGTTAAAAGCTAAATTGATAGAGAAATTACTAAAAGTTGAATTATCGTGTGTAATTATTTTAATAAATTAATATAATAAATTCAATTTTTAAATATTTATTAGCATGCTTTTATAACTAAATATAATTTTCATTATTTTAATATTTATAAGCTCAAATAAGACTTTTGATTGTTTGTCTTCATGATTAACATATTAGACATTAATTAATGTAATATGTGTAATTTACATATTAGAATTGTTACTTTAATTAATTGTTGATTAATTTAAAATAAATTTACCCATTATTAATTAGAATGAATTTGATTTTGATTGAGATAAAATATAAATCAATATAAAAGGAAGATACATAACCTAAAATTTTGTCATGTGTCATTCCAATCAATTAGTAAATGTATTAATTTAAAAGAAATATAAAAACATGTGTTAAACAAAATTGCCACATGTACAAAAAAGTCACAATGAATTAAAAATTAAAATAAAAAATGCTATCTGTTAAAAAAATTGGCTAAAGAAAGTAAACAAAATATTTAAAAAATAAAAAAATGTTATCTGTAACAGAAATTGGTAGAATAAATTAAATAAAAATAACTCCCTATTCACATAAAAGTTGGCAAACTATTTCAAAAAAAATAAAATCATGGAAGAACAAATAGGTAAAATACACTCTTAATAGCAAAAATATGAGAGGCAGAGAAGCTTTTGGACTCTTAGTTCAATTACACCATACTTTTCAATTTTCATCATATCTACAATCATGTAATGTAATATTTATATACCTATTTTATCTTCAAGAACAAAAATATAAAAATAAAAATCAAGAAAAATAAAATAAAAAATCAGAAAATAAGCAGTGTGTTCCTCTCTCAAAACAAAAACCTAGATAAAAAACACACACACACACACATACACATACACACACAAAAATTAGACAGAGACAAATAAGAGAGAATGGCTTTGTAATAAGGTTGGTTTGGTTGATTGCCCATATCTGATTGTGTAGTGGTGCCGAAGTCGTGGTTGTCCATCGAGCTACACAGTAGTTGTCTAGTTGTCACAACGATGAGGAGCGACAGTCTTCAGACAAAAGAAAAGAGAATTCGTGATCCATAGAAGAAAAAAATCTCCAAGGTGACTCCAGGTGCTACATCTAAAAACAAAATGTTTAAATTAAGGTGCAATAGTGGTAACTAAAAAAAATAAACTTAATGCATTAAGGGTGCAATAAAGGTCTTTATTGTTGATTGCTAGAGAAATATTTTTTTAGTACTAATATTTCCTTCCTGAAGCTCATTAACGAAGTGTTAGAGAAATTGTTAAAAGATGAATTGCTAGAGAAATTACTAGAAGCTAAATTATCAAATATAACTATTTCAATAAATTAATACAATAAATTCAAATTTTAAATATTTATTAGCATATTTTTATAGAAATAAATCTAATTTTCATTACATTAATATTCATAAGCTCAAATAAGATTTTAGATTGTTCATCTCCATAATTAACATATCATACATTAATTAATGTATTATGTGTAATTTATATATTACCATTATTATTTTAATTAATTGTTAGTTAATTTAAAATAAATTCACGTGTCATTAATTAAAATGAATTTGATTTTAGTTGAGATAAAATTAAATAAATAATACTCGTTAGTCAAATAATTTTATAGATAACTCCTATAATAAAAAAAAATGAATAGCATTGAGTTATTAATAATATGTTCAATTATAATTTATTTTCAAAATTAAATAAAAATCCTAAAAAAATATCCTCACCGGAAAGTCAAAAAAAGAAAGAAAGAAAAAACTTAATACATTAAGGAGCAATAATGATCATTAATGGTGAGTTAAAAAAATGGCTAGAAGCTGAATTATCAGGTGTAATTATTATAATAAATTAATATAATAAATTAAAATTTTAAATATTTATTAGCTTACTGTTATGGAAATAAATTTAATTTTGCTTACTATAATTTTCATGAGTTCAAATAAGACTTTTGATTACCCGTCTCCAAAATTAATGCATTAGACATTAATTAACATATTATGAGTCATTTAAATATTACAATTGTTATTTAAATTAATTGTTAATTTAATTTAAAATAAATTTAAAAGTTATTAATTAGAATCAATTTGATTTTGAATGAGATAAAATTTAAATGAATTATACGTGGTCAATAATGTTATCAATATGCTCACAAAAAACAATGTTATCAAACTAATAATAGGTAGGGAATATTATGCAAAAATATGGAATATTTTTTTAATCTTAAATTTCTCAACCCTAAATATTGCTTGTAATCAATGCAAAAATATGAATATTATTTGTTTAAATTTACAAATACTAATAGCGTATTTTATTTTGAATATGAAACACTGAGAATACTTGAATAAAAATTTAACTCTTCCAAATTTTATATGTAATTAAGTATTGTTCTACAAATCTCACAAGTATTAAATGATGATGATAAACAAGTATTATATTAATTTAACAAATATGTGCCCTGCATATTTAAGAAACACTTGCATCACACATGTTATTAGGTTCACATTGGTGGGTTCATTTACATTTTTATAGGAAATTGTTCATCAATTTTCTCTATAATGATGTCACGTTATATTTAAACTAAAATTATGAACTTCTAATTCAAGTATGATAGATAATTTTTTTTAGGTTATTATCATTTTCGGTATATATTTATTTATTTATTTTCATTTGAAATTAAATTTAGAATTTTTTTCATAATAAACTTATCTTTTATTTTGAATTTATTCTATTATTATTGAAAATTATTTTAATAAAATTAAATTAAATTTTATTATTTTTGTATTATTTCATAATTTTTTACTTTTTATATGCGGGTTGAAACTCTAGTGTTAGAGATATTGTAATTTAGACACAAGGATTTTTGTGAAATGACTCACTATATCAGTATTATTATTAGGTTCATTTAAGTAGAGACACTTGTTAAAGAATTTAAACATAAAAATATTTAATAAAATTTAAAATAATTAATATATTAGAAATTTTTAAAAAATATTTTTATTTAATATTTAATATTTTTATTCTTTAACAAATGCTAACAAAACCCTTATTTTTTTTTTGAGTTTTGATATATCGTATATATTATCCTTTTTAAAACAATTTTCAATAATCTTCATAGTACTTAATAACAAAATAATTCAATAAAAAATTAAACACATTTATTATATTAATTAAAAATATAAAAATTATTCAATATTTTTTTATTTAGTAATTAGGAAGACTTAGAATTATTTTTATTATTTTAATAATATCTTTCTTTTTTGTTGGAGTAAAAGTTTAGAGTTAAAGTAAAAGAAGACTCTTTTTATTTTAATATTAAGACAAACCATTAATCTTAGTGAGAATTTATAATTAGATTATAAATTACTTATTTTCTCATGTACTATATATACACATAATCTCATATATAATATACCTTGACAATTTTCACTATATAATTATAGTCGATCCCACAATAATTTCTACACATCTCCACAATCATTCTGGTACCTCGCTTATGAGAGTGAGATAATAAAATGATGTTATACCAAACAAATTTTTTTTCCTAACATTTATCGACTACATTTTAAGCAGTGCTTTTCTTTTATAATTTTATTCCTATGAAGTGAGCAGATAAATAATAACACCACCGTTTAATAAAAAAAATAAAGAAATAAAAACGTGTGCAGAGCAACCAGTGCTGCACACGCAACAAATTCTCCACCGTCGGCACTCCCAACATAACAAGTCCGCCGAATTAATTCGAAAGGAATATATTTTAGATATTTTAAAAATCAAATTGGATATTAGCCAGACAAGACTTCTAAGTTATGATTTAATTGATTTAATTGATTAAATTTGTGATTAAATTAAATATTATTTAAATCAAAAACATAACCGATTCATGATTAAACTGGTTTCAACCAGACGATTCAATCTGACTTAGTCCTAAACTATTTTGATCGAGTTGGGTTATTGAAATTTAGGCTTGATGTAATTTTTGAATCTAGTTCGGGCCACATTTCGGGTCGACTCAACTTAGTCCAATATTACCTATTATATTAAAACTTATAATTTTATGAAAATTAATAAAAAATTATAAAACTTTTGAATCAAATTAATACTTTTGCATTGATATAATTTGTTTTAAAATATATATTATAAAAAATGCCATAATTTTTATTTCATATTTTTAAAATTTTATGACTTAATTATACATAAAATTCAAATTTATAAATTTTATCTAAATCTAAATGTTGAGTTAGTTCAATCTCGACACAATCATTAATAAAGTCATGATTAAGTCGAGTCTTCATCTTAAAGTTTAACATGATGAAAATATTAGATTAGGTTTAGTTTAGGTTAAACCTAGCTCGACTCAACCCATGAACTCCATTAGTTTTAAGGAAACTTTTGAATGAATATTCTAGTGACGAAAGAAATACTCAAATATTCATATGATTAGAGTATTACTACTTAGAGAATTAAATAGTATACCAAAATAACAATAACAATAAATAAAAATAGTAATAATAATAATAACAATAGCAACTGAAGTGCTAACTAACTCAATTGATATAGATATCTAACTCAGCTAATAAAAACATCTATAGTCGATTACTAAAGTCCTAAGATTAAATCTCACCCTCACCTATTTGCATCACATGAGCCCATGTGACCTCCCCATCCTCAGGTGTAGCATGTTTGTGGACCTGAATGTTATAGATAGCATATCATCGGAAAATTTTATAAATTTAACAACGACTGTCTGATTTATCATATTAAAAACCTGCCAAGCTGTTAGTCAAATTTTATATAAAAATCGGTTGTTTGGGTTACATTACTCTTGTTATTTTGTTAGCTGCCCTTGACTATGATACTTTTTCGACATTCTCTTGCAAAAACGTGCGGGCTGTAAATGACTTCTTAAGTCGTATTTCCTTGAAACAAGTTTAAAGCATCAACATCATCCACTTTTAACACGTACAGAGTCATTCTAGTTCGCATATTCTCATACACATTTTGCTGAAGGCGCATAATTCTTGTGTAAGGTGTACAGGGTACAGTTAATCAACCATTTGACGCAAATGATGCAAAGGACAACCTCACAACCTCCCTACTCCCTCCCCAAAGAAAATAGCGGATCAACCAATATGACTAATAAAGATTCAAGCAAGAACCTCAATGGCTGAACAAACAGGTGCAAACTCAAAGCTAGTACACCTGGTGTTCCGACATGAATCAAAATTGTTCCACCTAAGCAAAGCATGATCTGCACCACAGGAAGTAACAAAATGTTTAGCATAAACCAGGTAATACATTTCAGAAAACAAAACCCCCCCTCCCCTCCCCAAGAACCCAGCATACACAAGACAAAAACGCATAAGTGTGAGCTTATAATTATAACAGTAATGAACTGTGCATATAAACCAAAATAATAGTATTTTTTAATAAATAGATACATATCTGGCCACAGTTGAACTATGAAATACGGGATTCTACTTGCTACAAGGTACTAATGGTCCCTAATCAGGGAAAAGGTAGGCATTTGATTCTTACCATCCCAATTCACTTCAAGGCACAGGGGGTTTTAGTCTCATCATGTAATAGAAATTAAAAGAACTCTCTTGCAGTACATCTCTCAGGTTTGAGTCAGCACACTTTCAATTGTCTTCCTAGCTTCTTTGCATAACAAGTTAGGATCATTTCCATCAATAGGTTTATGTATAACAACTTTCACAGAACCTAAGTTTACTATACCCTCCCTTCCTGCAGGCATGATTTGGCCAGTTCCAATAAGGGTAATTGGTACCACTGGTGTATTCGTCTTTGCAGCAACACTAAAAGCACCCTTCTGCAAATTCCCAAGGAAAGATAACATAGAGGTTACACTTCAATGACAAGAAATCTCACACAGCATATGGTTAATATATTGCAAAAAGCAAGCAGCAGGAAACGAAAGAGTTGAAAAGAATAGAACTATACAACAAATATCATATAATTTTTTTTTCTCAATTTGAATATATGCCAATATGTTATTTTTATCACACACACATATTTGACATTCCATGTTAGTCATCATATAAGCTGGGGGCCAGGTTCTATTTTTCACAGCTTAGGTGAGCCAACCATGTTGAAACTTGCCAGAAAATTAAGGGTCCTGATACCCCTTTAATCATCTCTGTGTGCTGGGTCCAAGAAAGAAAGGAATAACAGAAATAGCTGCTATGTAATCATTAAGTCTCCCCGCAACACTTCAGCAGGTGATCTAATGCCAATGTGTCGCCTTGGTCATGCTCCCTTCATCCAAGTGAACTAAGCATCCCACTCTCAACTCTCAAGCATGTCATTACCATGTCTCCACATGGAAGGAAAAGAAACAGAGACCTCAAGACCAAGATAAACAAAATACAAATTCAGACTTCAGCCAATGCTTCATTTTAGAATATTATAATTCTTATTGTTTTATGAGTCTTGTTAAGTAAGTAATGTTATTGGGTTGTTCTTGTACTAGTTGTACGACACTAGTACTTTAACTACATTATCTATATTCTATATATATTATAAAACACAATTCATGCCTTGTGAACAATGCCATATGTCAAATTCCTGTGAGTCAATTTCCCTCCAAAAATTTTACTCCCCTCTGTATGAAGCTTCATACTAAAACACAGTCCATGCCATTCCGTCAAATTCCATTGTGTCTCATCCTAATTGTCATATCCAACCATTCTTAATTTTTTTTTACTATTGTCAACCAAAATACTCTATTTTCCCTGTTTTCCAAGGTACTTATCTTCTCCTTTTACCAAGGAGAGGTATTACTCCCATTATATTATATAAATTTTTATCATATTATTTTAATAATTACTTTCATTGTAATGTGTTATTTAATAATAAATTTCATGCTGAACCAGTAACAACGTACTCAAAAAGTCAAAATATACTGGTTAGAATAAAAAAGTGTATGAGGTTAGTGATTACAACACATCTCATTATCAGCAAAATGTATTATTTCTCTCATTTCTTGCTTTTCCATCCTTTCACAATCAACATGGTATCAAAGCAACACCATCCTCAATAACCTAATCTTGTCACCATTCCGTTGTTGAGTTCCCAAAAATCTAGAACTCCTTTTGTTTGTCCTTCTCTTGTCTTAGTCCGGTGATTCTCTCCTTATTGTTAGTTGTGCACCGACTCCGGCCCCCAGAGACCACAGTCTCAGTTTTTCCTTCTACCCATGGTGCAGTCACACACCTTTCCAGCCAAAAATAGTGGCTGTGTTAACTTTTCTGGCGTGTTTTACCTTACCGCTGTGGCTGCTGAATCTGGTTCTCCACCATCTTGGTCTCCGACCGATGAACTAACCCCACCACTGGAATCAGTGGGTGAGAATCTATAAGCCTTAGTGGGCTTCAAGCAAGACAGGACCATGATATGGAGGGTCTATGAACGTAAGAAGAAGAAAGAGAAGGGAGGAGAGAAATGAGGGGGCATGAAGATGGAGGGTGGGAGAATAAGGAAGAGTTGTCTATGAACATTTAGGCAGTATTGCCAAATGCCAATATAGGGAATGGGAGAATAAGGAAAGAGTTGTTATGTAACTTTTCTGTTAGGACCCTAGTGGTTAGGCAGAGAGAGAAATAATAACTCCCAGCTACGCGGTGCCTCAACTTCCTTGGCCATGCAACATTAAAACCAGCTCTTTCGACTGTGCATCATTCCAGCCATCTTCTTGCTGTATTATCTCTCTAGTGCAGTGCTCATTTTGTTGTCTCTTCAGCAGTCATCTAGTGTTGGATGCCTCATTTTGTTGTGTAGTCTCTCCAGCAAAGTTTATGTGGTTTATGAAGCCCATTATAGCTTCAAGTTATTTTCTTTAAGTGATATTTTATAACAAGCTGAAAACTTGGTAAAATTTAGCTTAAAGGGGAGTGTTAGAATATTAGGACTCTTATTGTTTTAGGAGTCATGTTATAGTAGTAGTGTTATTGGGTTAAGCTTGTACTGGTTGTACTAACTAGTACTTGACCTAGATGGCTAGATTATTAGTATAAATAGGTGTATTACATATTTAGGTTAGCGATTACAACACATCTCATTATCAGTGAAATATTATATTTTGTTGTGATATCTACTCTATTTGGACGGTTGGCCAGTGATTCATGTATCATTGTTTTTAGGGCTTTAACTCTTGTTTATTTTCTAGGACTTGATTAGCTTGTTTTCTAGGCCTAAATAGTGTGCTATTAGTGTACAACTGTTCCCTAATCCCCTATATATACTACCACGTTGTAATCACAGAATACATATCAAGTTTAGAACCTTTATCGATCATATTTCTCTCTTTTACTACTTTTCCATCCTTGGACTGTAATTTCGACTCTTCATTTGTTTGTCAAGAAGTGGATCAAAAGAATTTTCCCCACTTGTGTCCAAGGTTAAGTGCTCTTTCTTTCTTTCTTTCTTTTTTGTTTTGTTTTCGATTACATATGATATATATAACTCATCATGATCTACAAGTGTTTGCTTCTTAAATCATGATTATCTATAAAGATGAAATAGATTACAAGAATTCTGACACAACTCACCTTGAAAGCACCTAGTTTTCCATCTTTACTGCGTGTTCCCTCCGGGAAGAAAAAGACAGAGGCTCCTTTCTTGATTAGATCCATGCATCGTTTAAGACAGTCCTATATGTGAAGAAGCAAACAAAACCATGACTTGAGAGTTATATGTATCTTTAAATCCGAAACGGTAAAAATAATTTCATAGAAAACATTGACAATGACATCTAATCAAGAAGAACTAGTTAAAATTAACTGGAACAATAATAGTGGAAGAATACCAGCTGGCTTCGGCTGTCCATGCGCTTTAAAGGAATGGTGCCCAAAAGAAACATTGCCCACCCAATTATTGGATAGAGGAATATTCCAGTCTTGCTTATGAATTTAAAGCTTCTTCCTAGTGTAAGAAGAGTATATATGTCCAGAAAACTCTGATGATTGGAAACATACACAGCAGGAGTATCTGGAGGGGGCAGATTCTCCAATCCCTCAAATTTGATTTTGAAAAACGGAGTCACAGTCAGCGTAGCCCAGACTTTGGCAATAAAATGTTGGAATTTTCTTTGGTAGCGATTGAACAAGAGCACAAATGGATGTCCGACCAGCATCAGTACGAAAAGAAATATGGCAGCGAAGGCAGTAACAACATAAAAACATGCTCCCCTGACTTTTGATCCCATTTTCAGTTCTGCAATTTAAGTGAAGATCAAAGAATGATAAATCGGCAATCCAGTTTAAATATAACACGGGAAATCTGACCAAATAGAACTTATACACAAACCAGATAATGAATAGTCATCTCCCGCAGACCCAGTTGAAGCAATTTCAGATCTCACAACTATGTCTCTGGGGAATTTATTTTGAACATGCAATTTGTAACTATAATGAGGTCCACAAAACTCCTCTTTGGGACAAAAAGATAGCCACGATACATTTCTGTGATTCCTGGGGATGCCTAGCAAGCTACTTTGAGCAGCTATATAGGAAAAGGAAGCAATGACATAAGTCTTTGAATTATCAGACATTTACCATAGATAAAAGTACCGCCAATTTTTTAATACTTAACCAGGTAACAACAAGAAACAAATAAACACCAAAATAATTTCAAAGAATAAGTAAATTTTACACTACATGAATGATGAATCCTTTGTAATGCAAGGTAAGAGTGAAGAATAATAGGCACACACTTACAAATATGTGAAGTCCTCAAAATTGGGTGTTTATAAGTTTGTCCTCCATGAGTGCCTAACTGCAATATGAGTAGGACTCAATCAAACAAAACCAACCACATATGTATTGAAACTAATCGTTTTGGTTTTCTTGTTTCAATTTTCCCATAAAGCAATAATAAATAAAGATGAGAAAAATTATTGGGGTTCAAGAATTAAGTACAAGGGTTGAAGAGGAAGAGGATCCAGCCAAGAATCTGGCTTCTTTGTGACCTTTACAAGAAAAGAAAAGAAACAATTGAGTAAAAAACACAAAGGACTGAATGATAGCAAGGCAACGAGTTATAGAGAGAGAGAGAGAGAGAACTAACAGAGATTGAGACGATGGATTGGAGACGGGGAAGAGAGAGAAGCAACTTCCATGGCATAGATGATTCATCTGTGCCAATAAAGGGGTGAGCATAAAATCCAAAACAACCAAACCACTGAACTGAACCAAACCCAACCATTTAAATTCATTTTAAGATAAACCGGTTCTTAAACCGAACCGTTTTTAATAGGCTAATAATTCGGTTAATTTATGCTAAATCTAATTCATTCAATGGGTAAAAACCGAGGGTGAGTCTAACATACACCATTTAAAAGAGAGTCTATGGTACACCACCCAATTCAAGTCATTAATTTATTCATAAAATAAATTAATAGTTTGAATCAATTATAATTTTTTTTTTTCAAGTTTTTTTTAGTTTTTATTTTTTTATATACTACTACTACTATTGTCGATTGATAGATTCTTGTATATTACTTGTCAGTTTATCTTTAATTTTTTTTAAAATTATATAATCAGTATAAATATTATTAGTTAAAATTTATAATATTTTTTAATAAATACAATTATAATTTTAGGAAAAATGACTACCCCTAATTTTTTTAAAATTGTATAACTATATAAATATTATCAATTAAAATTTATAAAATTTTTAACAGTTATAGTTATAGAAAAAAATTTAATATACGCAGAGTTATTTATAAAAAATTATAAAATTGATATGATTTTAATTAATATTATTTATATAATTATGTAATTTTAAAAAGTAAATAATAATTACTGTTTATGTTAAAAAAATTATTGTTTACACCATAAAAATTATTGTTTATGCTAAAAAAATTACTGTTTATATCAGTAAATAGTATTACTACCGGCAGCGGTGATTGGCCGAAAAAAATTAATCTATAAAAAAACCTATAAAAAAAAAACTTACAACAGTACGTAAAAAATAAGGTATATGATACACTCAAAGTGAGGAGGGTGCACCAGCCTTCACCAAAAACCGAACCACATCCAAATTAGAATCTTCGCTCCACAAAAAAATTTCTCAATCTCAAATTCCCAAACTCACACACGCAGAATATCTACGAAGAAAGCTAGAACCGCACAATCCAGTTCACATCCACAATCCATTCCAGATCTAGATCGCGCTCGTCATCCTTCATTGCTGATTCGCACTCCCATTCGCACTTCGCATTTCGCCACTCTGTTCATTCTGCATTGCTGATTCGCACTCCCATTCTTTCATCCTTCGAAAGTGCGTGAAAGTTTTGCTACTTACAACGTCTCCATTGCAGTGTCTCGCCATTTCCATATCAGCACAAAGGTATCTAAATAAATATATTTATTTATTTGTTTGATTTGGAAGGGTTCAGTGTTCAGTTGGGGATTTGAGGTTTGTTCAATCTGGGGTGCTATTTGCTGGCATGAGTATTTTCTATTGAATGACATTTGTGGCTTTTTAGTTGCTGTTTGTGAGTGATTCTGAGTGGATAAGTTGAGTTTTCTGGTTAAGAATCCCTAAATGACAGATGCATGTCTTAAAAACACTCTGCATTATATTCTTTGATGTGTTCTTTTATTTTAACAATTTGGAGCAATTGAGATGTTTTTGATGGGCAATTTGATTGTATATATACTAATGCATTTCCCATATTTATATACATGCTCGCTTTCTGATTGTGGTAAACTCTGTTCATGAATTTACATGATATGCTATGAATTAAGCTTATGTTATGGAAGATCCTAATGTATCAATTAGATGCAAGTAGTTTCTTGATAAGTTTTGGTCATTAGGTAGCTTATTGTTGTAGATTGTAGAAGATACAAATTTTTTTTCTTGGGGTACTAAATGTGATGATTTATGATTATTGTAATTATTAGCAGTTGAAGATGTCCATATGCTGGATTTTCAAATCAAGCATATGATAAAGGAAACAATTAAAGGGCCATTTTGATTCATGAGAATAGAAATTTTTTTAAATCAAGCATATTGTTTGTTGTATGTTAATGATATTGAACTAGTTTATGTTGTATGCTTCTCTGAGACTTTCTTGATGCTTCAGTCTTGTATATTTTTCTCTAAAGGTTGTCATTTCTCAATATGTCATTAGAGCATATGCATCCCATTAATTTGTTAATTTAGTTGTTATAATCAAGTGGATTCTGATGTCTAAGTTTAACTACATGGTTCATATTTCATATATAGTGCTGTAGGTGTACATTGCACATGATATGCTATGTTGGATGTTTCTTTGATCGGATCTATCGAATAGCTGCATCTTTTATACATTACTTTTAAAAGTAAAGCCGTGAAGTTCTGGTCTAGATATTTTTGTTAACTGGAGTTCAGACATTTGAAAAGTAAGAAAATAGTGGAACTTGAGTGTTTGAGCTGCATGGTTATTTCTGATTGGCGAGATCTAGGTGTTCGACAAAAAGACTAATAGATTTTCCCATAAGGTGAAAGCTGTGATTTTATGTTTTACTTATTGCACCGGACATTATTTGAAAGCATTTTCCTGTAGAGTTTAATGGCTGAGCTTTCCTACATTAATTAATTATATAAAGGTGTTGTTAAATATTTAATAACCTGTAATAGTTTCATCATGATATGACAATCTATTTAATAGTTACGTGTCTGATTTCTTGGTTATTTGAGTATCAAGGCATTTTCTTCAGTAAATGAGACATTGTTCATACTTCATCATCCACAATATGGATGATAGAGATTAAAGTCCATTGTAAATTAATTGGATGAAGGTTCCCATCATTTACTGAGTTTGTGCAACATATCTTATCTTTCTGTTTTTCCTTCTTTCCTTTGTGTGTCTGTCTGTGTGTGGATGTGGAAAAGAAGGGCTGCCCGTTGGATCAGTTGATTTGTTGAATGAGTGCATTTTCTGGTGCCAGATTAATCTCTCAATTGTTTTTTTTTTTTCAATTGCCTTATTGGCACGTGATTTAGATTAAATGGTTATGGGAAAGTGACATTTTTCCCTTCATGAGTGCATTTCTATAGGAATCTTCCTTCCCCTCATCACGATTCACCTTGCAAAGCTTGGACCTACCTTTGCTACCTATTCCGTCCTCTACTCGAGGGGTGGTTGCCGAAGAGCCCCAAGTCAATTGTCCAGCAGTTCGTCGGTTGGAGACGAGGTGAAATACCCACAAAGACACTCCAACCAATCAATCTTGCTGTCAAGATAATGATGAATGTATAGGTAGAAAAAAGTAAACATACCTAACTTTTGTTGTTAGGTGTACTTAAATAGGAATTTCAGATGCAGGTTAGGCTTACCAAATTTATTGGACTCACCGAATTTATTAGATCAATGTAGGCTAATTAATTGAGGCGATGCCAACCGAACTTACCTGAGTGTATTGGGCTTAACGGTCCGTTACCCTCTCTCTTGTCTCTATCATAAGCCTTATTCCCATCCCTACTTCCCCATTGCTATCTACGGACACCTGGTAACTGCTTACAGACTTGTCTTAAGCATTTTTGGTTTGATATGGTTTTGTATTCTAACTTCTCATTCAAGGCTAGATTTTATAAAAAGTGGTTGTTTGAGGGTATTTTATTTGCTCTGCTCTCAACCTCCTTGCTCACTAAATATACTAGGGAAAACAGGAAATTATAAAATAGAGCATTCTAGCTGAATGGTTAATTTAAACTGTCTTCATTCTGTTGTTAATTTAAACAAATGTTTATTGCAATGTAGTCTAGTCTGATATGCTAAAAATAGACATTTGTTTTACTTGAACATCTTATTCTTACTGATGCTAAATATAGGTGAGTTCTGTATGATGATTACACTTGAGAAGCACTCCATATGTTACTTGCTCTACCTTTGTCTTCTAAGCTATCATTTATATGTATTTCATATCTTCTTGCTGTGCTTAAGAAAGACATTTTGTCTTCTATTTAACTGCAACGAAATCGAGCTTATGTGGATCTGCTACAGTATGACAAGGCATCTCCAATGGCATTTAGTGAATTGGTTGGATTTGCTATAATTTCAACAATAAACATAATCTACATTCTTCTATTGGTAATCAATAACAATCTTAGGAGAAGATAATTATTTTCATAGAAAGGGTGACCAAGTGCAGCAGGCTTCCACCATGGTGGGGTCTGGGACTGGGAGGGTCAAATGTATACAATGAATTCTTCAAGTGGGAAGTTTGCATTAGTTAACATCATACTTTTTTTTTCTTTTTTAATATTACATGAGCTGCATTCAGTTGCTAAACACATGGGAGCTAGTACAAAGTCCCTAGAAAAGTTTGTAGAAGATATGACATGCTTGTAGAAGGACCTTTCACTGTTGATCATGTTTTCTCCCATTGTTCTTTCCTTAATTGATCCGTAATTTTGTGCAGCTGTGATTATATCTGTGATCAATAACAGGTTATTGATGAGGAGGTAGATGAAGGTGAAACAGTGCCAGTTATCTATGAGGACAAGGATGATAGTGATGAAGAATCTGAGGACGCCATGGAAACTGACCAAGATAGCAAAGATGAAGAAGAAGAACAATAAGACGAAGCATTTGATGATGTTAGTGACGATATGATGGGAGAGTGATGATGTCAGTCATGTGCACATGGTTTTTTGTTCTTTTCAAAACTGTCATAACATGAAGTCCCAGCTGAGAGCAATTGGTGATGACACTAGTGGTTGAGTTGGCAAAGATTGGTCTTTAATGTATTCATTGTAGTATCTTGGAAGTTCCAGATACCTTTGCTTATGCACACAGCATCAAAATTTTGAAAATTCGAGACTATAGTGTACTGCACAGTCAATCATGTGTTAGAATGTTTAATCTTTTCACTAATTGACTACCAATTTGTGTTTATGTTAGACCATATTTTGGCATTCTTTTATTAGCCAAAGTTACCAAATGTATAGCACTTTTCATGGGAAGGTATATCACGAGGATCAAAAGAACAGCACATTTATTACGGGCATCTATCATGTTTGCCATGATAAACTTTTGTATTACAATTATATGTAATTATTTATCATCGATTAATATACATGTTATAAATTAATATTCTGATTTTGATTTTGATTCATAGAGTGGGATAAGGTTAGCCCATAAAATATGTGGGTCAAGTTTTTTTTTAGTGAGCCAGTTCATGGGTGGGTCAGTCTATGGGTGGGTCAGAGTTAGCTTATAAATAAGTAGACTAAATTAATTTTATTTTTATTGTGGGTCAGTTTATGAACTAGTCTTAACCCACTTGGCTTTATGAACTTTTAGTATTGTGAACTCTTTTGTCTTGTGGGTTTTTTGGCTTTGTGAATTTTTTGGCCCTAGCTTATTTGGCAGCTCTAATTCTAATGCTTGTTATATATACATTTGTTTAAATCATATTTGCCTACCTTCCAACTATTACAGGCCAACAAGAAAGTGGCATTGCTGCAACAAAAACTCAAGAAATATGAGCAACCAAACGCATGACTCAAAGCTGTTAACACAAAAATAGCTTCAGAGTAATGCTTATCAAAACCGTATTGGTTTGCAAATCGGTAAAAGAAAAGGTTTAACGTTTTAAAGTCAGACCGGAGTTGAATTGGGATCCAACCAGGGTTTTGAGCATACCTATATATTATTATTATTATTAATTAAATAATGACAATATATAAAAGCAATATAACATATATATGTTAAATATATTAGTAAAATTTCAAAAAAATATATATTAGTAAAATTATGAAAAATTAATTCTATGTCTATTTATATTATAATGCAAGTAATTCATAACACATATAAGTTAATATATTAAAAAATACAATAAATAAATATTTTACTATATTGTACCCAAAAAGAATTATACAATATAAATATACTTAAATATATGTTACAATAGATATATTTTCACTAAATGAAATTATATTGAAATATATTAAATATTAAATATCAAAGTAAAAACAAAACATTTAATAACCATAAATTAAACAATAACGTGCACAATACCAAAAAGCCAATAGCGTGAGCTTTAGATTCTGTCTAATATAAAACATATAATTTGATTGAACACATAAGTAAGGTTCCAGCCCAGCTGTAACAAGCTATGTACTTAACTAGGCGTCTCGGATTCGAATTCGTGCGGGAAAATTTTCCGAGCTTTCATAATTTGAACCGTGTTAAAGGCTTTATTTGACTGGACACCGTTATCAGACGAAGATCCAGTCCGAATTTTAAAAAGGAAATGGTTTTCGAACACTAAAAATATATACATTGTATTTTATATATATTTATATATAAAAGATATTAAAATAAATTATATGTAACTGTAAATATCGTGATACAAAATGAGTTGGGTGGAAAAACGTTAGAGTATTTCAGTAAACGAATAACGCGGTTGATTTTAAAACTATGCTCAGACATATATAAACATATATAAAAATATTGGAGTTAAGAATAAGATCCATTTTTCATTAAAATCATAAAAATATTGTATAAGCTTATTCAACTTATCTCTTTTATACATTAAAATAATGTATAACTTAATTATGTATAATTTTTTATCGATAAACTTATCTGAAAATATTATCAACATATTCCTCTTATAAATTAAAATAACGTATAACTTAATCAGGCTTTAGGGTTAAGATTAGGTCTGATTAAATTTTGATGGATAAGCTCATATGAAAATATTCCCTTTATAACTTTATCACTTGAACATCAATTCTTCGTTGTCTCCTCCTTTATAACGTCACCTAATCTCGCCTCCACCGGTCGCCACCGTTCTTAACCTGTTGATCTCGTCCAAATCACCACAACTAGGATTGCACAACCCCATCTATGGTCGCAGACCTCTACTCGTCGCACCAAACACACACCATCACAACCCGTCACTGCCTTCCTCCACCATAGACAACTTTAATCACCCTACGAACTATCTTCTCCGCCATCAATCAAAACTCAAAACCACCACTAGCCACTAAACACTATCTTCATGCCCTTGCTCCTATTGAACTCGCAGTACTACCACCCCTTTTCTTAGACTCTGCATCGTCTCACATCCAGGACAAGTCTTCCCATTCTTTATTTATTTATTTATTTGAGTATGTTATTATGAGTTAGAGTCTGAGTTAACTTAAGTCCAAGTTTGTTATTTAAAAGTGGACTTTTGTTTTAGTATAGATTAGAGATTAGAGATTATAAGCTAGTATTTTTTAGCTAAGGCATAGTTTTTTATTAGTAAATTGGATATGTTAATCCTAGTTATTTAGGGTAGTTATTAGAAAATAGGATCCTACTATGTGTTACATTCAAAAAATAAATAGCCATATAAGTAGTTATAGGTAGTTATTAGTAAATTAGGTATGTGTTACATTCAGAAACCAAATAGTCAAATTGGGTATGTGAAGTTATGAGTTGTTTTTTATTTAATATACATAGTGGTAATGAGGTTTTATATATATATATATATATATATAGGCATTGGAGATATTTATTTATCTAAAAATTAGTATAACATGATAAATTTAGATAAATATAACATATTTTTTATTAAAGATATTTTTATCAAAAGTGTTTTTTTTTTATTATATCTAATATTATATAATGTATTAATAAATACATGATATATTATTTTATACAATATAATATTTATACAATGTTATATCAAACACTAGATAGTATTAAAATTTTATCAAGTCTTATACTATCAGATCTTATACTATCAGGTCTAATACAATTAAATCTTATTCTATCTTGCATGCCAAACGAATCCTAAAAATATGATATGAGGATACTTCTGATATAGAAGTATATCAAAAACTTTTGTAATTCTATTCATCAATAGAGTTGTAAATGACATAAAATCCTAGCACAATACAATGAATAAATTTTATTACCTCAATTTTACTTGTTATAGAAAACTTTTGTAATTGTATTCATCAATAGAGTTGTAAATGACATAAAATCCTGGCTCACTACGTTGAATAAAATTTTATTATCTCAATTTTACTTCTTATCATTACACTAAATGATAAAAAAGAGTATATAACATCAAACTAAAATGTTAGCTTAAAGCAATTTAGACCCATGCAAGAAATAGCCTATACCATGCTACTTTTGCCTCATTATCATATATACGCCTTGTTATTAGAGTTGAGAAAATGAATTATATCTGAGTCGAAATGGTGAAAACCAAAGACCCATTTAGAATTTGGACAAAACTTCGGTAAAGGACCATAGATATTTGATGAGTTGTTTTCTAATTATAATATGACATATAAATTATATTTTACATATTATTACTGTCTAATTATCTATTGAGCTATTAAGGATAACATTAACTCTCTTATTTTCTCCGACACCACCTCTGTCTGGTGCACCACTCTCTTTCTTGCCCTTTTCTGATGAAAATCCACATACATCCTTCACCTCTTAAAATTTCTCTTCGCAAACCCCTAACCCCCAAATCCCTCAAATATGATAATTATTCGGAAAAACCTCTAGCCTTGTCGGCTAATTGTAGATGCGCACCACCCTGTTCGCAGGAAGCCACACTGCCGACTACTCCGCCAGTTTTTTCGGTGAATCAAAGGCGTTCTTTAGGACTTCAGGTTGTGGGTTAGTACTTCAGGTCATGGGTTAATTCATGCCCTGTTCATCCGCGACTTCACTGCCGGCCCAACACTATTGTTTTCGACAAAAGAAACAAATATGCTTTTCCTATTTTTTCGTAGTGGCTTATCAGGATTCATGGGATATAGTTATTCTTAGTTTGTTTTTCTCTTCCTCTTTAGTGGAGACATTAGTGTAATATTCCTCTCTGCTTTCTTGTTTTCATTTCATTTAATCAGTAGGATTATGCAATACTTTTTGAATTCCTTCTGGGTTTTTAGGAAAACATAAGATGAAATCCTTATTTTTTAACATTCTAAACATAATATTTAATTAAATTTGATTTATAAATCAAATTATTTCCTATTTTTTCATATTCTAAACACACTCTCTGGGTTTTTAAGAAAATTTGTCCTTATGTTGTTTGGATGTCTATTTTATAGCTTGATCTAGCTTGCTTAATTGATAATTAGAGATATTTTGATAGCATGCCCTTCATATTAGAGATACCGAGCTTTTGAAATGAGTTTGTAGCCTTTATAATGTGGGTTCTATTCCTTGTAGTGATATCTAACATGGTAGGAATTTTAATTGTGTACTTTGTGTTCAATAAAATGAGAGAAAGGAGTTTATCAATTATCATTGGCCCCATATGTTCTAGTTATTAGCAGAGCATGTTTGACAATGATTGGGTATAGCACCTAACCTCATGCATAATTGCTTTGACATATTTTTAACAGGTTGGTAATAAGGAAGGTGATCCACGAGCTTTTATTTAGTCGGTGGTAAGCAGCAAGCTTGCACTAATTGCTTGAAAAGTTCTAATCTGGAACAACATTCTTTTGGTCTTCAATATTTTGCTTGGAAAATGAATGACATACTTGCTTTATATTCTTATGTTGCAACTGAATGGCACCTGATGCATAATTGTGTCTACACAGTATATAAGCTTTGCCTTGGCCTTTGAACTTTTTGCTTCCATTTATAATAGCATAAAATAATTTGTTCTCTTTTGTATTCCAAATTTATTATTAACTAACATGCAATTTTTTTTTCTGAATTTCCCATGCCAGAAGAGTCCATCTCAGAGATTGTCACCCATTGGCCTACCGACATCTCCACACCTATCGTGCCGCTGCCACTGGAAACTGTTTATGTATTGCCATCAATCTGCAACATCATCCTTCCTCTGGTGTCCAACGAAGAAAATGTCATCTCCGTTCCTGGCCTTGTGATGTCGATAGACATTCTTGTTATTACTTGGGTTGATGGGGACGTAGTGCTTGATCCTGTGGCAACATCTGTTAGCATACTTGGGGCTTGTGGGTAATTGGGTTATGGAGGATATGTATATTGTGTGAGTCTATGACTAACGCACAACAAATGTTTGATGAAATTCATGTTAAGGACATTATTTCTTAGACTAGTATAATTGCTTACATTAGATAGAATGCTATTTATATATAGGAACTAGGAGTATTGTTGAGTTATTCAGCAAAAAAGGAGTATTGTTGAGTTGTACGTAAAAAATTGTATCTTAATTTTGTTGGTTAATGAAATGTCACTAGTTTGTTGGAATTCTCTGTGTTTACTAATAATGGCATTGCATTGCTAAGTGCATAACGGATAAGAAGGATCTCCTGAGATGCACCTTACTGTATTGATTATGATTGTTAAGTGGGTAACGGGTGTTTGGTTGGCAGCCAAGCTAGCTTGTATCTCTGCATTGTTGGGTCTCGTGTCTAAGCAAAAATAGTTATATTTTGGAGTTGTAGAGCAAGACTTAATGGCGGAATCCGGTTGAAAGAATACATTCCCTTCCACCAGTAAAAAAAAAAACAAATTCTGCTTCTTAAATTACCTGACCAATTTGCAGAAATAATAATAATAAAAAAGAACCTGACCAATTAGCAAGAATGCAGAGTGTATGTTTTTATGCTTTCTTTCAGACATAGTGCAAAATTTGTCATGGCAACTCTTTGCTTCTTCCAGTTCTGGCTTGGATTTGGTATTGGTGGAGACTACCCTCTTTCTACTACCATAATGTCTGAGTATTCTAATAAGAAGACTCATGGCGCCTTCATTGCTGCAATGTTTGCCATGCAAGGTTTTGGAATTTTGGCAGGTGGTATATTTGCAATTATAATTTCAGCTGCATTCAAGGCCAAGTTTGATGCTCCATCTTATGAGGTTGGTCCAGTTGCTTCAACTATTCCACAAGCAGACTACATTTGGAGGATAATTGTGATGGTGGGAGCACTCCTAGTTGCATTGACTTACTATTGACAGATGAAGATGCCAGAAACTGCCCGTTATACCACCCTTATTGCTAAGAATACACAGCAGGCTACAACAGATATGTCTAAGGTTCTGCAGGTGGGGATTCTAGCTGAACTAAAGAAAGATGAGTCACAGGCTAAATCATATGGCTTGTTCTCAAAGGAGTTCCTCAGGAGGCATGGACTACATCTACTTGGTACAACAAGCACATGGTTCTTGCTTGACATTGCATTTTATAGCCATAATCTATTCCAAACGCTTATTGATAGATAGAATCGCGAGGGCTCAAATACTTATTGCTCTTTGCAATACAGTTCCATGGTACTAGTTTATAGTGGCCTTCATTGACAAGATGGGAAGTTTTGTTATCCAATTGATGGGTTTCTTCTTCATGACAGTGTTCATGTTTGCTAATATACCACTGAATACATTTGTAGATGAAATTAATAAAAACTGAAAACATTTGTTTCAGCTACTTTGTTTTTAAGCAGCAAATGTTTTAGTTCAGAAGCTAATATACCACTGTTCCCAGAACTTAACTAGTCCACAAATGTAGCAGGAGAAATGCAGAGTCTAAACTAATCCTAAACCAAAATCATTTCCTGAACTAGTCCTGATCTTAAACCAAAACATGAACTAGTCCAGAACGCAAACCAGAACTAGAACTAGATCTGACCCAAGCCATAAGTTGTACCAGATTTGACCCTATAGACTTGCCTTGCACCCCATGAACTAGAATAAATGCACATTGACCCCAAACAACAAATGAAATGCAGCACAAATGCATACCACAGGGCTAGATATCAGAATTTATTATGAACCAAAAAAATCCCACATAAGAAGTCCATAAATCAGAAGTTATTCAAAAATAATGAAATATATAATAAAGATTTGTACTTGAGAAATAACATCATTTCATTTATACTATCAACTGAAAACATCAGGGCCAATTTTCAAAATGTCAAATAATGTGCACTGAGAACAATATTGCAAAATATAGTCCAAAAAAAGTTAGAGGCAAAATGCTGACATAAGAATGCTCACTGTGTAACACCCCAACTTTTGGAATAATTATAATATAGTCCTGAAATGTATTGTTTTGTGAATTCTGTGAGCAGTAAATTAAATTTGACTGTTCCGTGAGTGTACTTGACTGTTGTATGTGATTTGCTCCGATCTAGGGAAATAATAATTTTCTGACCGAAAAAATCTTATTTTAATTAATTGGAGTTAGGAGATCTTACTAAACTCAATTCTGATTGATATATATATTAATCTCGTAATTTTTTGGATTTAATTGTGTAATAAAATAATTTTATATTATTATAATATTATTTTATAGCACTCAAAAAATGCTTGATTTGAACGATCTTTAAAAATCTGGGACCAGCGTTAGGAAAATCATGTCTTGTGGACAAATTCTAGCCTAATGAAAGCAAGTCAACGAAAGTGGCTTGACTTTCTAAACCAATAAGAAAGCATAGACTTTCAGACCAGATTGGATGAAGACTTAGTTAATGCCATTGATCTAATCAATGGTAAGATTAGAATGCTAGTTTTATGACTAATTGATATCTACCTCAGATGTAATATATGGCTAGGAATTATAGATGAAATCAATGGTTAGAATTAAGTCAAAAATAGTAGGCTTGAATTTGGTTAGTAGCTAATTAAGGTTAATTTGACTAATCTAATTACCTAATTAGTAAACTAAGTGAACTAGCTTAGTTATTAATTAATTATAATCTAAATACTAATTAGATATCTTAATATTGATTAAAGGTTATAATAGATGCTAATATATATTAAACTAATTAGCTATATGATTAGGATGTTAATTAAGATTGATTAGGATATTTAACCTAACTAATTCCCTAATTAATTAGCATGCAATTAGGTGTGAATTGGAAACAATTAAGCTCCTAAATTCCTAAAGGGCTGCACGGTTTTGGGCAGCAAACAAGGAGGCTAGTTGGCTTGATTCTGCAAGGTTCATGAACCATCCAATGACATAAGCCATGTGCTTAACTAATGTGAACACTCTAGGATATTTACCATGCAAAATCAATCACTCAACCTCACTAAAACCACTCACACGGCAGCAGCCCTATTATATTCACTCTTCACTTTTATTTCACACTTATCCTAGTTAATCTATCCATTTTCTCTCCAAAAACTACCAAGAACCCAAGCTACTTTTCTTCTATTTTCTTTCCCTCTCTATTCGGCCATACACCCTACCCACACAACCAAACCTCTATAATTTTATCTCTTCATATTTCCTAAACCCAAATTCTATTCTAAACACTTTTCATTCACAAAGTTTTTCCAAAAAACTACTCTATCTTGTCCAAAATCACACCTTTTGCTTACTTTTCTTAAGCGTAAGTATTGATTCTATGGTTCAAAATTGGATTTCTAATTTTTCTAACCATGATTGTTCCATGGTTTTTCAATATTAAACCTTGTATGTGTTTTTACTAATTGTTTAAGAATTTTAGGGATTTGTTTGGGAGATTACACGAATTTGAAGGAAAGGAGAAAAACTAACTGATTAATTGTCTTCAAGAGGTAAGAGGGAGATTTAATCTCATCAACCCTAAGTGGTGATGGAAAAATGGATTTGATTGTGATGAAGAATCCATAAGGATTCGATTTGTGTGATTGTTTATGATTTTTATTATTTTTGTGATTGTTTAAATACTTTCCTATTTGTGATTTATTTTGCTATGCATGATTATAGTTTTTATTATTTTTGCTATGCATGTTTATGGTTTTAAATATATTGTATGTATATTATATGTGATCATATATTGCATGTGTTTATAATTGTATAAATTATTAAAGTAGGATGTGAATAACATGTAACGATTTGCATGAGTGTTCCAAAGAACACAGAATGAGGCTCATGGCCTTACATCAAACAGAGAACCAAAATGTTCTCAGCAATTTTCTAAATCAATGAGTTAATGAATTTAGGTAAAATAATAAGTTAAAAATGATTTTGATTAAATATGGCCAACATGCCATTTAGTGTATAATCAAATGCCATTTTATTTTTGATTTGGCCAACATGTCATTTCATTTGCTAAGATAGGTTAGGTAATTGATTTACAACATAAATTGATTCCAATGATTCATTGAGAAGATAAAAGGAATAAATTCACTTCTAGAATTTTAACTTAGCAGAATTTAGTTTAAGTAAAAATTAAATCAGACGCTTGAAAAATACTAACGTAAAGCTCATTTTATGAATTTTGAAGCGCATTAACAAGTTTCAAAACATAATTATTGGGTAAAAATAAAATGAACTATATTTAGTGGAAAACGTCAAAAATACCTTATACTAATTTTATAAGCAAAATGCTGCCAAAATTTATTAAAATCAGATGCATAAAATGAAAAGATTCCATACTATATTTAGAACACAAAGAAAATACTCTACATATTTTAAATATACTAGATATAGTCTACACATATTTAAAAGGGTAATTTTAAGCTATTCAGTTAAGAAAATGAATTAAAAATCTTACGCGATTGAGAAAATGATTTAAAAATATTTAGCGATGTTTAAAAATGTCAAAATATCTTTACGCAATTTAAAAACGTTTGTGAAAATGACGAGATTGTTAAAACGCGATAAAATTCCTACGCGATTGAAAGATACAGTGAGTTTTGCTGTCGGGTCAAAGTGGTAGACCCGGACATGTTGTGGTGTAGTACTGTCAGGTGGGACGTACTATACTTTGGTATTTTGTGACTAAGGGTATTTTAGTAATTTTTCGTAATTATGATAAAATTTGGATAATAAGGGTATTTTTGTAATTTTAGATCATGTTTAGAGTGTTGTGTCAATTTAGTTGATAATTGGCGATTGATTGACGAGGCGAATTACACCATGTTCTGGTGTGATAAGCGTAGTGTGGTTCATTTATGAACTTGGAGGTGTTAGTGTGTGGAGAATTCCACATGGAGACAGTGGGTTGCTCCTCTGGGCCGTGGTAACGGGCAAACACACTAATGATCTTGACAAGCACTATTCTTAGTCAGGATCTTGAGGAGACTATTACGTACTATACCTGTAGTGCACGGTGTATTGACTGTGTACTACTACATGATGTTTGAACTGTGGACTATAGACACGATTTTTGATAGTGCAATAGTTTGGTTGGGCAACCATAAAGTATTCTTAGTTTCTATCTGGATCATTCTCTCAGATATCCGTGTTTAGCTCCATGGAGTAGGAACGAGTCAGTGTGTGTTCATGCATTATCTGCATTTTACTGCTTACCATAAACTGTGATAAAATGTATGATTTATTGCTTTAATATATTATGCATGATATAATGATATGTGTTACTTTAATATGTATTGCGTGATATATTATGCATGATATATTGATATGTAATGTAGTGATAATTGTTTTGTACTGTCATTTTCTTTATTGCCATGCGGGTAGTGATGTAGATTGTCTCACCTCTCTATATGTTTTCTCGATATTGTTATATTATTTTCGTAAAGAGTTTGAGGAAGTAGAGGATCAGCTTCTTGAGATACAATATCCGGACGAGCGACAGCCGGGCGAGCTGAACGAGGAAGAGGAGCCGGTAGATCACCCTTATCATCAAGACTGATCTTGAGATCATGGCGTTGCCAGGATTCTTCGGGTTTGTGAGACTTGAGTTTCACGGAGGTTCTGAGGCCTGGCGTATGCGTGTAGATAGAGGAACAGTTGTTTATGTGGGACGTTTGACTGTGTCCCTATGTAGAGAGTATGATGGAGATGTCATATTCACTACTATGTTATATTTACATTTAGAGTTACCTCTGACTCTTAGGCGTTACTGGCAGGGAATATTTCATGCGCCTAGTGAGCTCAGTAGTGAGTCAACAGCCCGGACTCGTGTCCGTAGTGCTGTGAGATCTCCAAGATGTCAACTTTTTGATGGTCTTTCTGGAGGTTCTGGAGGATGATCCATCGGAGGGTTAGATATCTAACGAGATGCACTTGGGCAATACTATGTCTTAGTTTTGTGTCAACTCTTTACTACTTTGTTAAATACTTGTAGTTGTAAATTATGTGTGTATTTAAAGAAGAATCATATGTATATTATGCAGTGATTATACTTTGTTTAATTTTGTGTTCTGTGTTATTTTATTTACAGTTATAACCATAAAAGGAAAATTTTTTTACCATAAAATATTATGTAAGTATCAAATATTTTACAACTTAGGTAAGAGTTTTATTTTATTTTATTTTATTACATTCATAAATGTGACATCCCCACAAGGGTGTTATACACTGCAATGTTTTCTAGCTCACAATAAGTCAATAAATCAATTGAGCACCAAATGGGCAAATATAAAATCTAATTAAAATCATTGTCAAAGTTCTGCAATTCAAAATATCTTAAGAGAATTCTAACTGCAATGTTATATAATAAGCAACTTCAGTCCTTATTATTAAAATTTGATGTCTTGACTTGATCAAAATTATTTGTCTGTGTTGTCAAATAGGAAAACAAAAGCGAAAAAAAAAAAACCTCAGTATATAAGTAGAAAAATATGGCAACAATATAAAATGTATAATGAATAATCTAACTTGAGTCTCACTAATATCAATTGCTGTCGAAACTTGACATCCCTGTAACATATTCTGTACATACAAGAAAAAAATAATTAAAATACATATAAAACTGAACAAGAGGATCATTTAAACTTTAAAAAAGTTAGAAATTTAAGTTAGTATTGTATTATACCTGTAAAGTTGAAGTTAACATGGTAAGGAAAAAATTTCTCTCAATGGACTGCACTTGTGAGTGTCTTCATTTTTTTTTTCCACTCAACTTTTTGGTCTACCTTTTACACGAGAGATACAATCTTTCTTTTTATACCCTTGGCTTAAGATACATTATCTTTTTCAATTGAAGTAGTTGTCGTGTCATTTATTCTAACTTGATTAGTTTGACAATTTACATCAACAAAATCTATACTTGGTGTGGAAGATCTTTTATTTAAGATCTTATCAACTTCAATGTTAACTTCCTCCAATTTTCTTGCAAAAAATGCTAAAGCATCTTCACATTTAGTAACCTTATTTGATATTTTTACTGCATTGTGACACAAATCCTTAAAGCGATTTGAGACAACCAACTTTGGATCTTCTTTGATAATCTGTCCCTTGTTGTCTAGAACACTTCCACTTTGAGCATGCTTAGTCCTCCTCTTAAGGATGTATTTTGGGGGAATAACAATTATATTCAAATGATTAAGTACTCGAAGAGCATGGCTACAAAGGATACTAATAAATTGAAAAAGTTGACAGCTACACACATCACTTTGATCTTCAAAATGGAAGGTAACTCTGTGCTACCTCATGTCCCTAAACAAACACACTTCATATTCAATAATTGCAAGTTTTGAGTACAACATTTCAAAAGAAGATTACAAGATTTTTCATATTTCCCACAAACAACATAAAAATTTGTTAGTGTGTAGACATCTCTTACATTTTTCAACAACATGATATTCATATTCAATGATGGCATCTTTTGGCTCATTTCATAGTTAGACTCTATCTCCTTATATCACATGTTCTCTATAAACCTTTCAAAGTTCTTGAAAAATTCTAGCACATTAAAGGTAGATTTCATGTATAACCTTAAACGATCATTGAAACTCTCACTTAATTGTGTTGTTGTAGCACCAGCTGAAAAAGTATGTCGCCCATATACTAAAGCTCTTTTTTCTTTCTTCTTAAAGAAATCGTGCATCCATTTATTCCGACGAAGGTTATGCTGGTCCAATAATGACTCCCAAGCATTAAAGAAGTCATCCTCATACTCAAAGTCATAAATATGGCTTCTCAACTCTTTAGCAAAAGAATATGATTTTTTTAAAGGCATGATTAACATTCTTAAGTGCATTTTGGAATAAATGCCACATGCATAAACGATGATATGATTCAGGAAAAACCTCCACAATTGCTTTCACCATTGCAACATCTTGATCTGTAAGAATTGTCTTTGGTTTCTTTCCCCACATAGCCTTAAGAAAAGTCTAAAACAACCATTCAAATGATTTAGCAGTTTCATCATATAATAATGCAACACCAAATAATAGTTTCTTGATGATGGTTTAATCTAATGAAGGGAGCAAATGGCTGTAAATTCTTATTGGTGCATTAAGTGGTATCAAAACATACCACATCTCCAAAATAAGCATAATCTACAACACTTTAACCATTCGCCCAAAATTTGTTTGTTATTTGATGATCAACATCAAGTTGAATTTCATAAAAGAATGATGGATTCTCTATTTGCTTTGATTTAGAATAATGAAGTAGAGTGTATGTCTCACCTTCAATTCCATTTACTTCATCCTCTTAGAATTCAAAAGATTGCTAATACCTTTTGTAGTACGACCAACATTCTCTCCCCCTCCAACCTATTGACTTATAAACTCAAAAACTAATTTTTGTCGTATGTCAGAATGATTCACCAATTCGACTTGGGCCTTGAGCATCAGAAATCCTCCTTTGTGATGGTAATTTATGCTTACTCCGTGGGGTTACAAGCTCATGATTATGCTCTTTTACAAAAGATGTAACAACATATTTTCCATTTGATTATTGACCAATGACCATTTGTGCTAAACATCTAGTTCTGATATCTTTGTGAGTCATTTTCCCTTCATAATCTTTGTTCTTTTTTAAACCTTCTTTAAAATAAACAAATCTTTGATATATCACAGTCTCTTTATCTAACTTGCTTTTATTCCTCCAATCTTTTCTAATGCTAAAACCAATGAAGCTAGCACACATATTATAAAACCTATATGCATCATCCTCTTTCTCAAACTCCATTCCAACATATGGGATTAAATCTTTCTCAGTCACTTCATGCTCAATGTTATCCATCAATTTCACTATAAGAAAGAAAATATATTAAATATTAATATGTTTAATACTTATATTCTTGAGTCAATATTCTATAGGCAAAGTAATTAGCAAGTAGATAATACTAAAAAAGTTGGACATTCTAGTGAAATCTATATAAAAAAAATCACATAAAACAACAGCCCCACAAAATGGTAAAACAAGGCCATTAAGACATTATATCAAACACTTATAATGCAAAAAAGAAGGTAGCTAAAACAAGGCTTCTTGATTTGAGCTCTTGTAGAGTAGAAAAATATAGCCTAAAATTAATAGAAGCAAAACCTTACCATTGGAGTCCAAACCGATAGGAGCACTGATAATCACATATTTGATACATTAATAAACCCTTATTTCTAGTCATTTACACTCTCCATGTACTTAATTGATTGAGTTTGGTTATGTTTTGTAAGTTTGAACTCAAATTGGACTTAATTGATTTTTTAACAGATTTCCAAACCAATAATAGCACTAATTATGCATTTTACCTTGTTAAAAAGATAAGAGAGAGCTCTACAACTTTCATGAGAGCTCTAGGCCAAAGTCAGACATCTAGTGGAACTAATTGGTCAGACATCTAGTGGAACTAATTGGGCTTGGAAGTCAGAATATGAATTTTGTGATTGGAACCTGAATAGTGTACAGTAATCAGAGCATAACTCGGGCTGTAAGAACTTAATTGGGCTAAAATTTTGGCATCTATAAGTTAAAACCCATATCTACAACTTTCATGAAGAACACAAGACTCATTTCAGATTGTTTAAAGGTCATATTAGGCTTCCAAGTCAAAATAGAAGAACTGTAGATGGGCCTGAGCAGTGTGTAGTAATCAGACCATATCTCAAGTTGTAAGAATGCTTTTGGACTCAAACTAATAGCATTTGAAAGTTAAGATCCAGGCCTACAACTTTCATGAAGACCATTTTTTAATTCTCTGATGCATTTAATGAGTTCAGTGCTGAAGGATTTTGAAGACAAAGAATCTCAATAATTTTCTACTCATCAAAAGTCATTTGGTATTTTTCACTCATTTTCCACTCATCCACTCATTCATGAATCAGTCTCCTTGTCATTTTGTATCCCTAATCCTCTATAAAAGGGAGCATTGGCTGATCATTTAAGAGTCTTGGTCCTAGAGATCAAGATCATGCTATTGTGTTGTTTGTTTATCTTGTTGTAGTTTTCCTTGTGTTCTAAATTGAAGTCATGTTCTTCTTCTTCTTCTTCGCTCTTCCTTTCTTCTTATCTATGAGTAACTAAGTTTCATTTTAATTGGGTGAAATGGTGAAACTCTTAGTAATGAAATAAGGTTAGATTAATCTCTTTCTTGTACTTAAATGATATATTATCAAGTAGTCATTATATGTATTGTATTTTGTTTCCAATCAATTTAGAAACTCTCCTTGTAAAGTGGAGATTGTGATTTGTTGTAGACAAGATATTGATACAATGAATGCTTGAGCCCATTTATAAGTGGTAGTGTTAACAGACGATTAAAGGAATCATAATATAATTACGTATATAATTTTAAATGAACTTTGAATGTTGTATTTTCTGATTGGAACCTCCATTATGTGTGGATTCTAATTGAGTCATAAAAAGAATTAATATTGTCCTTAATTTACTTACCAAGAGTGGATCTCCTAATTCAAGTAAATATTTTTTATTTGTGACCAAGTTTTATTACTTTATTGTCGTGACAAATTATTTTTCTTACGTCAAAGAACTTTTTCTTCATCAATTCTTTGTGGATCGACCTCAGACTCCTGATAATTTATTACTTAAAACAACCTGCACTTGGATTTGTAACTTTTAATCCGCATCAAGCACCATTATCAACCTTTTGTCCAATAGTCAAGGGTAAGAGCTTCACAAAAGGGATGAGCAGTGACCACTTGAGCACGTTAATTGCTAAGCTTGATTCCAAAAGTCGTTGGAGGAATAATTTTAGAGGGTGACGGAGATGCCACAGAGGTGGAGAAACCAATGATAGGACACGACAAAAATAATAGTGATGTCAGAGGTGAGGTTGTTGGATTTGGGGTGCAAGTGTAATTAGGGGTGTAATAGGGTCAGTTTGGTTCGGTTCTTGGGGAAAAAATCCGAACTTAAAATCAATTTGTTCGATTTGGTTCAGTTTTTTTTTATAGCCAAATCTGAACAAAACTGAGCTGAACATCTACGGCTTGGTTTGGTCCAGGTGGTTAGGTTGGCCTTTTGTTTTTGCACAAAAATCAGCAAAATAATTAGCTTTTCATAGTAAAAAAAATGCAAAATAAACCTATGAAAAAAATTTAGAAATGAAATCAAACTTACTTATCTCAATAAGCACACTACAAAATACAAACACCAAAATTATATGTTTAGCACATTAGCTTAATCTACTGATAATGTACTCAGTCAGTGCCTTTGATGTATGGTACTCTGTTTATTTTGGAAACTTCAGCTAAGTGTTTAGTCCCTATATAAATAAAGGCATAAGTTGGTTAATTTGTATGACCTTAATGGTGGATTATGGTATATGCTTCTGGACTTGCTGTTTGTAATGTATGATAACGTTTTTTTGTGTTAAGTTGCTTCACAACAATAATCTGCATGTAATACAACTTTTAGAAGGTCAGTTTCAAGTTGGATGGACTTTTTTCTTATACTTCTGGACTTGCTGTTTGTTATGTATTATAAAGCTTTTTTGGGTTAAGTTGTCATGTTAATATTTTGTGGTCAAGGCTTAAAAGCTCTTGACTTATGAAATGAAATAAATCAGATTGTACTCTCTTTAATCTTTCTTTTTTGATTATACACTTATTTTAGTCATTATATTTATATAAATTGGTTAATTAAATTAGATGTCATGCACTCTGATTTGTTACTTTGATGCATTATGTTAGAAGGACATTATATATATATATATATAGGACATGTATCAAGTGAGATATATATGAATGACCATGGATCTTACATGAATGATCAAGATTAGAACATAAATGCATGTGACTTTTTTAAGTGGTCACATGACCTTTAAGTAACTTTTAATCTTGACCATCCATGTATGATTGTATGGTCAAGATTTACTCCTCTCATCCTCTCACAATAAAAACTCCTCTCACTAGATATGTCCTATATATATATATATATATGGTTTGGTTTGATTCGATTCTTGAGTTTGAAACTTTCAATCTGAGAACCAAACCAATTAAGTCTCATTTGGTTTGAATTTTGCTCGAATCAATCAACATACCCGAACTAAACCAAATCAGTCTAATTAGTTCGGTTCAGATTGATCAGATTGGTTGGATTATTGGAACTAATTTACACCCTTAGGTACAATGGTGTTGGGTGGGCGATGAAGTCGCAGATGAATAGGGCATGAACAAACCCACAACCTGAAGTCCTAAAGAACTCCTTTGATTCACCTGAAAAACTGGTGGAGTAGTCAGCAGTGTGGTTTCTTACGAACAGGGTGGTGCGTGTATACAATTAGCCAACAAGGCTAGAGGTTTTTCTGAATAATTATCATATTTGAGGGATTTGGGGGTTAGGGTTTGCGAAGAGAAATCTTGAGAGGTGAAGGATGTGTGCAGATTTTCATTAGAAAAGGGAAAGTAAAAGAATGGTGCACCAGACAGAGGTGGTGTGGGAGAAAGTAAGAGAGTTAACATTAACGTTAATAGCTTAAAATTAACGTGTTGAATAGATAATTAAGTAGTAATGATGTGTAAAAATTAACCTACATATCATATTATAATTGAGAAATAGCACAACAATTACTTATGGTACTTTACCTAAGTTTTCTCCTTAGAATTTTATTATTTTTAAGTAATTTGCCACAATCTTTGTAGAATGTACCAATTTAAGGGGCATTGAATATGCTTCCAAATTCAAGAATTGACAATTTTAGTTTACTTTTGTACTTTGGAAATAATATGGTGTAGCAAACTAAAAGGGTGACTTATTTAACATCAAAATTATCACTTTTAGTGTATTTCACCTCTACAATTTAAGTCCCAGACAGTAGGAAGAAAGAAAAATAAAGATCAAAAGTAAGGAGAGAATAATATCACAGAGAAGTAGAGGACTTTCTACTACAATTTGGTCACAACTTTTTTCTACATCATCTTCAAAATCAACAGCTAGGTGAAGTTGTGGTGGCATGAGTGGTGGCTAATGAGGGAGGGAAGTTTGAATGAATAACCCCTACACTATGATTTTCCCTTTCTTATAAATGTGAATGCTCAAACACCCCTAACTACTTAAATTGTGACTTCTTAATTGAAGGAGTTAGTGTGTGTAAGACAGCTAGAGGATGTGTAGTCATAGGTGCATAAATTTCAATAGGTGCATGTCAATTCTCCTGATGTAGCTTGCGCAAATGAAATTTCTATCCATAACTCATAAAGATTAAACAAAACAAAAAAAGAGATCGATTGAGAACATGGAAATCAAAATTATTGTCATAACTTCGGTCTCAATTTTGGCACAACACCAAAACAATTTATGCCAAATCAAAGAAATAGGACAAGAAATCAAAATGACCAAATACCATAGTAACTTGTAAATGACTTTGGACTCCAATAAGATTCTTAACAAGGTTCAATTAGATATGAAAAATTTTGAAACTATAACTCCACCTAGCCGACCCACAAAATAGCAAAAGAACTTGACAATAAGTTAAAAATCAACATAACAAAGAAGTTAACTTCGTGTAGCCTATAGATGATGAAACAGGGGCATTTGATGCAAGAGTAGAATCATCTAGCATCCTAAAGTGAGAAAATTTTTTTTAATTCAAAGACAAAAAATCTAATAAAAAAAGCGTACATTTCATGGTTGATTAATTTCCAAAATACATCATATAATTAAAAAATCATAGTGTTTCATGTACCAAAAAAAAATCATAATGTTTCCTTCTAATCATTAAAGCAAATCATGAACTCAAAAAGTTTTTCCAACTTTAAAAATCATGAACAGAAAAAGCATAAAAAAAGGAGCATGAAAAACAAAATCATTAAAAGGCACGAAGAGGACTAACAAATAGGCTTTACTAACAAAGGAAATAGAAGAAAAAAAAAGTTATGACATAGCAAAGTAAATGGGAAGCAATACCAAGATGGACATGATTTATTAAAATAAAAAATAGAGGAAGAAGGTGAATTATTCAAACAAAATTCCTTATAACATGCAAGCCCTCCCCATTATCATTTTTTATACAAAATGCCAAAACTGATAAGGAATGCCAAAGTATTAGATCTAGAAGAAAAGTGCAAGTGTTATTAGCAACTTATAGGAGACACATTCTGTATTGCAAGTTCGAAAAACACAATGGGCAAAAAGAAAAGAAAATAAGCACAACCTCAGTAGCAGTGGTGGCGACGCATTGCTGTGACGTGGTAGCAGTGGCGGCAGCATAGATGGCGGGTTATGCTGGGTTGATCATTGGTTGGAGGAAGAAGTTTGTGCCTCTCATTAGAAACGAGTCTGATGAAGAAAGGGGAAATGAGAAGGGGAAGTTTCACCATAGAAACGATGCGGTATCTAGCCATTTCAATTACACACCATTGATCTTTTTTAATGATAATGGACAATTCAGATCATTTTACATAACTTGGTCAAGTTAAATGAAACATGAGACTATCCGCTTCCGTTAGGGTTTGTGCTGAACTTTCGAATCTGATATCGTAAATTTCAATACATCACTTATTCTCATCGATCAACATTCCTCTTTGCTTATCTTTCTCACTATTTGTTTCTTTCTCTTGGTGCCATGGCATGGATATTGGTGTTGTTTAGGATGGACTCAATCAGTTTTCCTCCATCCATGGTCTATCAAATATAAACCATTGGATTAGTATAAAAATATATCAACGATTGGGATGGATGACTTGCAACCTGATTAAGAGGTAAGAAGAAGAAATCAACTTTTCAAATCCGTTCACCATTATCAACCAAAAACCACCGCTCTGTCTGGCCATCCACCACTAAGCGGCTGCCTTTGCAAGAGGTTACCTCTACCAGGATCTGGGAGGCGGTGTGGCTCATGGTGGTGGTTCAGGGCCGTGTGCGGTGGAGGACAACAGGTGGGTCTTGGTTGGTTGTGGTTTGGAGGTGCGATGGAGGTTCTTGGGGACTTGGTTGGTGGTTGATGGTGGGGGACTTGAGGACATCGAGATTGCTCACCGTGAGTTATAAACTCAGCTTAGATGATTGGAGATCCAAGTCGTACCATGCGCCACCATGGTGGTTTGGAGGTGGGATTACAAAAGCTTCAGGAAAGATTTGAGTTTGGAGGTGGTTTGGTGGTGGCTTGGAGGGAAGGTGCGACCATGATGGTTTGGAGGTGAGATCCAAGTTGTACCATGAGCTACCATCGTAGATCCAGTACTACTTTTTGATCCTTATCCACCGTTTCTGGAGTCAGCACCGACACTCTCACCGGCTCTGTTGGTGGTGTTGGGTGGTGCTGGGTTTGACGACGGTGGTGGGTTTCAACAAGTTTTGGCTGCAGAGGCAGTGGTGCAATGCTCCGGTGAAAAAAATTTACTTTTTTAAAACAACAAATAGAACCTGCAATAGGAGGTTCTAACCGGGTTCATTGGATGGACCCAAATTGACTAGGTCCATCTTAAACGGCACCATGGATGTTTGCTTTTTTGGCACTCACCTTATTTTGTCTTTCCTTTTTTTGCCTTACTCCTTACTCCGTAGTCCTTAACCGGTAATATTTATTTTCATTTTTTATTTTCTTTTTATTTAAAAAAATTTAAAATATATTAATATTCTCTTTGTGACACTCATTTTTAATTGAAAATTGCTATAAGTCTCATATGGTTGTATCACAGATGGTCCAAAAAAGGGTAGAAGGTAGTAGGTCCCACCTTAATAGAATCTACACCAAATTAAATTTATCATATTGCCCTTTCAAATTTAACCTCTTATGACTCTAGGCTACATAGGCATTCGGACTCTATAGCATAACTCTTTTTAATTTGGTTCCTATACAAAAAAATTTTAATTTAGGTCGTATATATATGATCAAGGTTGTCAAAATTGAGTTTTTACCAAAAAAAATGCTAGAGGGTTACATAAAAGTGAAATGTAAAAGCACAGATATTACATACTATACGATATGTTATTTTGAAAATAATACATGTACAAATAAATAATTACGTACAAATTTCTAACTTAAATTTAAGTACTAAACTAACAAAGAATCTATAAGTTCATAATTAAGATTTCATAGAACATAGACTAAGTTAAATCATATATAAATATATGGATTAAATCAACTAAATCATATGAGATCTAAGGAGCGAAGAGTTAAAAACAAATGAAATGCAAAACTAATGAACCCTTGAATTCTTGATTGTCGCAAAGTCGGTGAACTTAAACTATGTTTTTGTCAAGGCATTAAGCACCACCAATGACTGATTGATTAGCACATTACCAATGTAGACCATCAACCTCAAACCATTATGGAACTCAACCATAAAAAGTTCAACCTCAAAATGTCAAAGTTAGACACACTCACAGACATCACAAGTGAGAAATTGCAAGAAGATCTTAACTTGAGTTGTGGATGTTGATGTTACTCCAAAAAAATGCCAAGCTAGGTTGAACCTTGTTCAAATATAGTTTAAGATCTAACCTAAAAAAATTGAGCGTAATTACCTTTTAAACATAGAAGCATAATATCCTTAGCTAAAAATGAGTTTTTAGTGATTTTAACAATCTAGAACTAGTTCTACAATGAATTTTATCAAATTTATTTTTTATGTAACATCTAACAAGTTTTAAGTTTCCAAATTGTAAAATCACAAGATTTTAGGTTTCAAAACATGATTTTAACAACCAGGTGTTCAATCGTTCTTAACCTCGTCCTTGCTTGTTCACGTTATAATAACATGATCCATTTGTGTGACTTGTATAATGAAATATGATGTGGCTATGTTTTTTATTTGACTTGCTACGTTGGCACAAATGGGGCTTATCCATGTCATTCTCCAAGTTTTCCCTCCAATGAAACTATAATAGGTATCATCATTCAAACGCTCTCATGTAAGAAACCCTAACTTTTTCTAATAAATCTTGGTATATTGATCTTTTTTTTTGTGATCAATTGTTGAGAATGGTGTTCTACTAATTTTTGTGTTGTTTAAGATTAATGCATTAATGTGTGGAATGCATAAATCTGAAAATAGATGAATTTGAAATGGAATGCTTTTGGTGAAAGGTCGTGTGCTTTTTTGTGACCATTTGTATGATTTATATAATGAAATATGATGTGGCTATGTTTTGTATTTGACTTGCTACGTTGGCACAAATGTGGCTTATCCATGTCATTCCCCAAGTTTTCCCTCTAATGAAACTATAATAGGTATCATCATTCAAACGCTCTCATGTAAGAAACCCTAACTTTTTCCAATAAATCTTGGTATATTGGTCTCTTTTTTTGTGACCAATTATTGAGAATGGTGTTTTACTAATTTTTGTGTTGTTTAAGATAAATGCATCAATGTGTGGAATGCATAAATCTGAAAATGGATGAATTTGAAATGGAATGCTTTTGGTGAAAGGTTGTGTGCTTTTTTTCTCTGTTTAGTTAATAAAATTATCATGTCTCTGTTTGGTTGATTGTGTAATGATATAGAACTTCGAATGTGATGGTATTGGACTTGGAATGATTTTGGTGTGGTTTAAGTATAGGACTTATTTTGGCTTTGATACTTGTGATGTGTTTGGTGTATAACTATCATAGATTGGCTTCCTATTATCTTCATTATTTTCATATATTATAAGTTTACATTATATTAGGGATTGAGATACACTCTTAAGGATTGTGATCCTGACATGTGATCACTTTAGGAGATTACTGAAATTCTTAAGAGTTTAGGATACAAGGGAGGTGTGCAAATTTTTTACTATAAGCCTGAGTTTCTCCTAGATGATGGCTTATTAAAAGTGCACAATGACCAAGAAGGTAGAAAATTGCAGAAATTGCCATGAGCATCTATGCAAGGGAAGTGGATGTTTATGTTTTACATGTGGATGACAAGAAACAAAGGGATTAATCGACGGAAGATGATGAGGAATTTGAAGAAAATAAAGGTGCAAGACCTAAAGATGAATTTGAAGTTGAGAATGTTGTAAGCATTTACTTTGATGATATTGAAGATGAAACATATGTTGACTATTAGGCCAAATATAATGATGAGCAACACAAAGAATCAACTAAAGCCAATGAGCAAGCGCCTAATAATATACCTGCCGGACCTACAGAAGGTGGCGCTACTTCAGAAGTTGTGTTACATGAATTAAGGGAGTTACCATTTGACTATAATAGTGATGAATTGCATAATGACTTAGGAGATTGTGATGTGGAAGGATTTGTGAAACCAAGAAAGCCAACATACGTTCAATATAATCCGTTTAAGATGTGTATAAGCTTAAAATTCAAGCTTGGCATGGAGTTCACTTCTATTAAACAATTCAAATATGTAATAAGGGAGTGATCTTTAATTAATGGATAGGGTCTTAGCTTCATAAGGTGAGTTGTAGGGTTGTTCATAGAGAAGGATGTATGTGGATTGCATTTGTAAGTAAGGTGGGAGGCTTACTAATTTATAGATTGAAGACATTAAAGCATAAGCATATATGTGCGAAAACATATAAGATACACTGGCCAACAATAGGTGGGTAGCAAATAAGTCGGTAAATATAATGAAGAACAATAAGCAATTCACTTTGAGTAGAGTGATTAAAAATATTAGACATGATTATTATGCTAAGGTTTCAGTTTCCAAGGCATATTAGGCATAGAGAATGGCCAAGGAAAATTTAGAAGGTAGTCATGCAAAATAGTATAGTATGCTTTGGGACTACTGTGATGAGATAAAGAGAACTAGCCTTGGTTGTAGCATTCTTTTACTCACTAACACTTCACCTGGAGGATCAAGTCTTTTTTTTGTAAAAAAAATGTATGTGTTTAGAAGTTGTGAAAAGGGGAGTTTTTGGCCGCGTGTAGGACCATCATAGGACTTTATGGGTGTTTCTTGAAGACCTTATTTGGTGGGATCTTATTGGTTATAATAGCACGATACCCTAATGACCTATACTTCCCTCTTACTGTAGCATCTATGGGGAGTGAAAACAAGGACTCATGAATCTGATTTATTAAAAGGTTGCTGGATGACACTAGCTATGAGAAAAGATGTGTGTTTATACCAAATCAACAAAAGATATGAATTTGACTCACTTTACTTAACTATACTTATTATATTTTTACTTAACTATACTTACTGTATTCAGTTGGGTTTTATTGAACTTATTTACTTTATATAGTTGAATCTAGCTGAAACTACATAGGGTTGAATCTAGTTGAATTTTACTTACTTGCTTTTATATGGTTGAATTTAGTTGAATTTTAATATAATTTTTATTGAATTTAATTACTATAATGGAATGAATTTACTTATTATCAACACCAAAAGTAATATGCGATTTATTTATTATGTTTGTAACTCCTACATGTCCACAATGTTGTTTTAGGGATAACTCACCGTTTATACTACGTAATTAATCTACTATTTTGTAGTAATACTAAAAGTTGTCATCAAATAATGAAAAAGTGATCCAACCAATCATCTAAGTTATAGAACATGGCCTTTAAATTTAAGTAGGTGTTTGCTTTTGCTCTTTTTTTTTCCAGAGCATATGTTGATTATGAAAATAATGATAATTGTTTGGTTTTAAATCATAGCATCAGTACACTAACTACGAATTAAATGTCAAATATGTTTATCTCCAAATAAGATCTAATATAGGTTTTTCTAGATAAGAGCTTTTAAAGAATCAAGCTAAAAGAATACAAATTCTTTGATTGTTGCAAACTAATCAATATTATTAACATAACATTAAAAAAAGGACAAGAGGTAATCTGATGCACACACAATGCTATTAATAGAAATTTCTATTTTAGTATGTCTTTAGAGGAACTAGTGCTTACATTTTAGACATATTAGTGCCACCACTTTGTAGGGATTACTCATTGTTTATACTAGGTAATTCAATATACTATTTTGTAGGGATTGGTGCCTACACTTGAGAGTTTGTTAGAGATATTTGAGCATAAAACTTGTGTGAGGCATGTTTATGCTAACATGAATAAGTACTATGGGAGTGAGATTGTTCTTAGAGATAGGATGCTTGCAGCTTCTAAAGCTACATACAATGCTAATTGGGTAAGAAGAATGCAAGAGCTGAAGGTTGTTTCCAAAAATGCTTATGAATTGATGAGAACCTAACCCAAACTATAGGCAAAATCCCATTGCAATGAGTATGCAATGTATGACATGGCGATGAAGAACATTTCGAAGGCATTTAATGGTAGAATACTTGAAGCTTGGGACCAACCAACCATTTCTATGTTTGAATGGATTCATGGCTATTTAATGACCAGATTTGCAAAAATAAGGCGATGATAGAGAAATATAAGAGAAAAGGGAAAATATGTCTAAAGCCTAGAAAATGTTTGATAAAAAGATGATGGAATCAAGCAAATGGACTACCACTTGGCTGGAGGCTTAAAATATAAATAAATCCTAAAATTATCCAAAGTAATTCCAAGTTGATTTAGAGAAAAAGAGTTGTGCTTGCAAGTTCTAGGGTCTTATTGGACTGTCTTGTGGTATGGTTTTATTTTGAGGTCTTAATATAATGGAATAACTATAAACTTTTGTAAGGTTATATCTTACTTCTTTCTTTTCTGCCGGCATACTGTGACATTTATTTTTTGCCAACAATCAAGATCCACAAGATTTTACTCAGAAGTATTATCATAATGACTTATGAACAATGTTACACATCTGTATAAACCCAATAAATGGAGAGAAAATATGGCCTGAAATTGAACAACCAAAAATCATATCTTCAAATTATAGAATTCTAATTAAAAGGCCTAAGAAATTTAGAAGAAGAGAAAGGGATGAGCTACCCAAGCAATACAAGTTGAAGAGATCTAACATATTCATTACATGTTCAAAGTACGATAAACTATGGCCATAATAGAAGGATTTTCCAAAATGTATTAGCTACACCTAATGAAGCACCGCTACACTTTTTGCATCTATTGAAGCACCACCACCTATTGCACATTCAAATGGTGAAAGGAAACCTGAGGGATCAACACTAACATAGGGGAGAGGCATACCAAGGAGGGTTTTGACTAGACCATCTTCCTTTGCACTTATTGCATCATAACATATTGAATTTATACCTAGTGCACTATAACCTACTAGATCTATACCTACTACACTACAACAAACTGGATCTGCACTTACTACACCACAATCAATTAGATCTGCACCACAACTAGCTGAATATGCAACATAACACACTACATCACAACCAACCGCACATGCTTCTAGGATGTCAACCACAAGAGGGAGAGGATCTAGTAGTTTAAGAGGATTGGATCCCAAATTAGGCATCCAAAGAGTAGCTTACACATGGAGAGGCAATCCATGTATAATAAGCCAACAATTGCAAGAACAAATACAAAAGGGACTACAACAAGTGCAACCAAGTCAAGAATCTAGAAATACAGTAGTTAGAACATATTTTTTACTTTAGTTTTACTATTTTTTTTAGGTTCTTGCTATAAAGGGAGGATCATTTGCATTTTGTTGTTCCCCATATGCAATTGCCATTTTTTTTTGGATCATTTGTCGTGGTCATTTGTGCGTGGTCCTATGGGACCATATTTTTGTGTAACGAACACTTTTTTTGTTTGTTTAAGTCCTGTGATAACTTATTAGTCAAAGTTTTTTTTACTGTCATGGATCACTTGCCTCAGATGTATTACTTGTAATTTCTCATGTTAAGTATATTACTATCATGCATTTATTTTGTCAAGTAAGTGTTATAGAAGATAAGGTTCAAATTAAGTTAAACACCACACATTCAATTGATAGGTGTAATTTGATACAATAAAATAACCACCAACATAGTTTTTCCATAAAAATCTAGACTCGTACAAGAATACTTCCCTAAACCATTACACTTTTGCAATGTCAAAATAGTCTACACTAGTAGAAGAATACTACCACAAAATTACTATCATAGAATCCTACTCAACCTTCCTATATCAGAGACTTCTAGTTCGTAATCCAACTCCAAATTCCTTTAAACTCCATGCCAATCCCAGTTCCAGATAGCCACCAACATCACTCTTGCAATCATACCCCCTTGAAATCCACATCATCAACTTGTACATCAAAATTTGTTTCTTCAGTTATGCTACTAATATATGTTGTCATTCAACATACTCTTGTATGATTATGCATCGGTTGGTTAACCTACTGGAAGAAACCATAGGTCAAATCCTCATGTCAGTACATGCAAGAAAATTGTTAAGCATATGACACCCTACCACCATATTGTTCTCCTTAAAAGCAAGCTTGACATGGAGTTATTTTATAATTTGGGCATCTTCAAAACCTCTGCCTAGGATTCTGTGGGGGTATAAGAGGTGTAGATCATCAACCTACCACCATAATTGGAGCACTTAACTATATTCCTTTGAGTGGATCTGCCGTTAACTCCATCACCACCACCTATGTTCTTTCTCCTTTTTAGTTAAGGAAATTGGTAATTTAAGGATTTCAAAGGAAAGGGATAGAGATGTCATGTTGGATGCCAACAAAGTGTGTAACATTGGAAATTAGAGCCAATTAGGCTTATGTTAGCCATATAGGATGTTTAGATCATAGTGTGATGCCAACAGATAGCGAGAATTAGATTGAGAATGATTATACATATAGAGATCCAATTGAATTTCTTTTTTTGCATAAACATCAAATTGAAAATGGATATCACATATCAAAAATATATTTTAGCATTTAATAAAGATGCAAATATAATTTTCTCCTAGTCACTTTTCTCTCTAATAAATATTAATGAGAAAACACTAATTTAATGTTGAATCAATAATAATAATAATAATAATAATAATCAATAATAATAATAATAATAATAATAATAATAATAATAATAATAATAATAATAATAAGAACAATAGTAATAACAACAATAATAAGAACAACATTAATAATAACAATCATAAGAACAATAGCAATAATAACTAATACAAAGAAAATTCATTAGGCTTCATCATGGGAAAGGCATTGTTGGCTTAAGGTAGCAGTATAGGGTTAAGGGACCATCATATGTTCAACTTGGCAATGTTAGCCAAGCAATGTTGGAGAATCCTCATGAACCTAGATTCATTGGCTGCTAGTGTTCCTAAAGCAAGGTATTTTCCTACCGAAGATTTTCTAATTGCACATTATGGTAAAAATCCATCTTATACTTGGAAAAGCCTTATTGAAGGGAGGAAAATCTTGAAAATGGGAGCTGTATGGATAATTAGAGATGGGGTGTAAGTAAATATTTGGCGGGACTCTTGGTTGCCATCAAAGCCAAAATTTAAAGTAGGTCGTCCTAGAATTTAGGATACCACCCTACAATTTGTTTTTTAAGTTAATAGTGTAGGAGACTAATAATTGGAATGAGACTTTTATTAGAGAGGTATTCTCACAGGATGATGCATATCATATTCTCCAAACCCCTCTATCTCACAGGTATTCTCTTGACTCAGTATTTTGGGTACATGATTCTAGAAGTATGTTGTAACGTCCTAATATTTAAACTAATGACATATATGGAATTATGCATTAGCAATCATATTAGAGTATGTCACTTAGATCAATATCAATTTTTTTGAAGAAATATACATATATTATACAAAATATGAGCCTGAAGCGAAAGTACATAATATATATCTGCAAAACTAAGTCATAAACAAATAATATATCAAGTACATCAAATACATCGTAGGTCACTAAGGCACAAAAATGGTATACAACCATGTACAAAAGTCAAAACAAAAAAATAACAAAAGATCTATAAGATCAGATCATCATTCGCTTTTGTAGTCTATACGAGGATATCCTGGAATCATTATGGAAAATAAACAACTGGGTTGAGAATATCATAATTCTCAGTAATCATTTTAAAATTGTGTCATCATAATCATTTCATCTGTTTCGTGGAAAAATCATTTCAAATCATTAATATGTAATTCGTAGACAGGTGATTAAAGCCAGATCAAGTCCTTTCTCTTCCCGAAACAAATGTTCATTTTATATCATTTATAAAAAATCCATTGAGTAATCAAATTAATCATTAAATCTTATCAAAATCTCAAAATCATATTCAAAAATCCATTCAAGATAAACTTATGCAATAAGTTATCTCATAATGGCCATCCATCAAGAATCATCAATAATCATAACTCATCTATTATCAAACTGGTATAGAGAGAATTATCCATCGTCACAAAATCGTTCACTTAGTAGTAGTATGCTTTCAAGTTAGTGCACTTCAACCTATCGGTAACAGTCTCTCTTGTTACATAGAACTACTCCAAGTAACCCAATCAATCCACAACATATGAGGGAATTATCCATCCTCATACAAAGTTATGAGCAGAGAGGGAATTATCCATCCTCAACTACTTTGATAGGGAGGGTATCATCCTTCCTCACACTATCTCTAATCTAGGAATACCTCAAGTAGAGAGGGAATTATCAGTCCTTAACTACATTTCATCCATGGAGAACTCAGGTAAAGATGGAGGGAATTATTCGTCCTTAACCTCAATGACCTATGTGATAAGGGAATGTCCCTCCTCAACCACCATTTCCAAGTTTCACCCTAGGACCAAGGATATCCTAAATAATGGGTTACTCATAAAATTAAGTATTATCTCAATCATCATTCTCATCAGGCAAGTAATAAAGTATTTCACCAAATTATCTCATATTATAGCATAATGCATCAATATCTCATCAATCATGCAATAGAATATTCTATCATATCATCTCATGTAATGGCATTATGCATTTCATAGTAAAGATCTCATAATTAGAATTTCACAAATTCAAGTGATCAATTCTTCTATGAAATATCCCTATTAGTATCTTAATACTCTTTAAAAAGTACACATAAGCAAATTCAATAAGTAGAGGACTTCATTTTATCCAAACAATTAACCTGGAAAAACCTGCCCTAGGCACCCACTCTCCAACACCTAGGTGTGGGGATGATAGAGCGCTACTCTGCTCTTTCTGGTTATTGGCGCCTAGGTGGTGAACAATGGGCGCTCAAGCATCCAAACACCATAAACATTACTCTATTTCTTCCAAGTGTTGCCATTTAGGCACTCATGCGCTCCTTATATGGCACCTAGGCGCCCTGTGTTCATCCTGAAGCAAAACGTTTTTGGGTTTTGGCACCTAGAAAGAAAAAATCAGCTCCTCTGTTCTTCCAAACTAGATTCCAACCCAAGCCAAACCATTAAGCATCAACAAAAACATCAAATTCATCATATTCAAGCATCCAAAACATTTTTAAAACAATAAATCAAATATGGGTTTCAACCCATTTTCAAATCTCAAAGTTCCTCAAGAATCAAAATAAAGGTTTGGAATCTTTAACTCATTTCCAAAACATAAGAGTATCATCTTCATTTATCCTCTCAAAACCTCAAGAAAAATCATCAATCCATCATTCTCAAATAGTAAGAAAAGATGAACATAGTAAAGAAAAACCCTACCTCAACTTGTCACATTCTTATTCCCTTTTTCCTTTCTCCTTTCTTGGTTGCTACCTCATTCTTCTTCCCTTGTTTCTTTCTTGTTTTTCTTGTTTTCCTTCCTCCCCCTGCCAGCATATAAGAATGCAAGAAAATAGGGAGAAAATAAGAATGAAAAGTGAGAGAATGAGAAATAAAAATAGGGAAGCGTAGGAGAGTGGAAAAAGTGGAGGAGAAGTAAAGCCTAAGTCAACATAGTTGGTGGTTTCATCTGAACGAAATAGTAGAGGATGTGGGAAAAGTTTCCAAAAGTGAAATCCAACTAGTAACTTTTTATCTGGTAAGAAAACTTTTATCTTTCAGAAATGAATTTTCAAACCTTTATAGGTATCGTCGAAAACTCTAGGATTTCATTTCATTCTCTTTATTACCATTCCCCCATTTTCATTATACTACGTTATCAGTCTCTAAGTTTCATTATTCTTTCCTGGGTGAAATTACACCTATGGAATTAAATTAAGAAGCTTTCAAATATCCATTCTAATTATTCATAGCTTAGAAATAGATCTTCCTCATTTATTTTTATTTTCTCATCCATTTTCATAAAAGTCCAAATTTTATAGGAGTTATTTCTCACATTTAGTGCTATAGATTTATGCTCAAACTACACCAGCTAGTTACCAGAATTAACTAGTGTCCTATACCAGTATTGTTGAGCTTCTATAACCCTGATTAAGTTCATTGGGTTGAAGAGAATGTTACAATTCTCCCATCTTTTTATAAATTTTGTCCTTAGAATTTTGCTTACCTTATTAAAAAAGCTCCAGATGATCTTTCATCATTTGGGATTCGAGTTCCCATGTGGCCTCTTCTAAGTCATCTTTCTCTCATAATACTTTTGCCAAAGGAATTTGTTTCCCTCTAAGTTCTTTCACAGCCCTATCCATGATCCTTTTAGATTTAACCATATAAATTAAATCATCTTTTAACTGTATTGATTCATTTTTCAAAATGTGTGAAGGATCTAAATTATACTTTCGGAGTTGGAAAACATGGAAAACATCATGGAGGTTTGAAAAACTAGGGGGTAAAACTATTTGGTAAGCAACTAGTTTGATTCTTTTCAGAATTTGGAAGGGATCGAGAAACTGATGAGTCAACTTTCTGGTTTTGATAGTCTTATCAACTCCCGTGTAGGAGTGACTCTGAGGAACATATGTTCTCCTTCATTGAATTCTAGGGATCTCTTTCTCTCATCCTCATAACTTTTTTGCCTACTTTAGGCTGCTAACATCATATCCTTGATCATCTTAATCTGCTTCGTGGTCTGTTGTACTAAGTCTGGTCCTAGGATAGTTTGGTCTCCTACTTCATACCAACATAAGGGTGATTTACATTTTTTGCCACACAAGGCTTCATAGGGTGTCATTTCTATGTTGGTATGGTAACTGCTGTTGTAGACAAATTCTATTAGGGAAAAAAAACCTATCCTAACTTCCATGCTGGTCTAGCATACATGCTCTCAGCATATCTTCTAAAGTTTGGATGGTTCTCTCAGTTTGGCCATCATTTTGTGAATGATAGGTTGTGCCAAACTTCAACTTTGTGCCAAAGGCTTTTTGTAAGGCTGCCCAAAATCTAGATGTGAATCTAGGGTCTCTATATGATATTATACTAGAGGGCATTTCATGCAATCTGACTATCTCTTAAAGATACAGCTATGCTAATCTATCTAATTACCAGGTAGCCTTTATGGCTAAAAAGTGTATATATTTTTCTTCCCACTATCAAATGGCATCATGCTCACTATAAGTCCTTGGTAAATTACAAAATTCATCTATTGGAATTTCCGATTGATTCCTTGGTGTTTTAACTTTTTCATCACTAAAATTCATTAATATACTTTCCCATTACAAAATTCATTGATATAATTTCCAAGGATCGAAGAAGTGTTAAAGGTCTTTGGTGTTCTATTTTCACTTTTTAGCAAACTAAACATTTGGACACGTATTCAGCTATATCTCCTTTCATGTTCGATCACCAAAACATCTTTTTGAGGTCTTGATACATTTTCGTGGCTCCAGGATGGATAGTATGTCTATTCTTATAGGCTTCTTCTAAAATCTTTTCTTTGATTTCATTTTCTCTTGGAATATAAAGTCTATCTCTAAACATAAGTGTTCGATCATGAGTCTTCTTGAAATCTTTTTTCTTTTCCAACTGGATCTGATCATTAATCAACGTTAACACTTCATATTCCTCTTGAGTTTCTCTAATTTGAGCCCTCAAATCATTCTGAATCTCTAATCTTTTCAAACAAAGACTACATGGTAACACAATCATTACCAGGCTCAAATTTTTGAAGCTTTCATGGAGTTCCATCTCTTGCAACATCATTTGGGACATATACGGAAGTTTTCTGCTAAGTGCATTGGCCACAACATTGGCCGTACTTGGATGATACTTTAATTCAAAGTCATAATCTTTTAGAAACTCCATCCACCTCCTTTGCCTCATATTCAACTCTTTTGACCAAACAAGTATTTCAAACTTTTTTTATCACTAAAAAACTCAAACTTTACCCTATATAGATAATGCCTTTAAATCTTCAAGGCAAACACAATTGCTGCTAGCTCCAAATCATGGATTGGGTAGTTTTCTTCATGGGGCCTTAGCTTCCTAGAAGCATAAGTAACTACTCGTCTATTTTACATCAACACACAACCTAACCCATTTTTCAAAGCATCATAATAAATTTCAAAGTTTTCTTGTGGGTCTGGAATCACTAGCACAGGTGTGGTGGTTAATTTCTCCTTCAACTCTTAGAAACTATTTTCATATTTTTAGGTCCACTCAAAAGTGCTGCCGTTCCTAGTCAACCTAGTTAAAGGCAAAGCTATCTAGGAAAAATCCTTTATGAATCTTCTATAATACTCAGCTAAATCCAAGAAACTCTTACTCTCAATTATGGTGGTAGGTCTCTCCCATCACAACACTGCCTTTATCTTACTGGGATCCACGAATATCCCCTCTCTAAAGATCACGTGTCCCAAAAACTGCACCTCGGTCATCCAAAACTCGCATTTTGATAACTTGGAAAACAATTTATTTTCTTTCAAGATTTCTAGAACCACCCTAAGATGTTCCTTATATTCCTTAGTTGTCTTTGAATAAACGAGAATATCATTTATAAAGATAACCACAAATTTATCAAGGTATGGCCTAAAAGTCCTATTCATATAATCTGTAAAAATAGTAAGTTCATTTGTCAGACCAAAGGACATTACAAGGTACTCATAATGCCCATACCTGGTCCTAAAGGCAGTCTTATGAATATCTTCTTCTCTAACCTTGATTTGCTGGTATCCTGACCTTAAGTCAATCTTTGAAAATATTGCAGCTCCTCTCAACTGATCCATTAGATCATCTATCCTAGGCAGTGAGTATTTATTCTTAATTTTGACCTTATGAATTTGCCTATAATCCACACATAATCTCATACTGCCATCTTTCTTCTTCACCAAGAGCACAGGGGCTCCCCAAGGTGAGACACCAAGTCGAATAAACATTTTATCCAACAACTCTTCTATCTATTTCTTAAGCTCAGAGAGTTCTATAGGGGACATCCTATAAGGTGCTATAGAGATAAGCCTTGTTCCTGGCACTAGGTTTATATCAAACTCAATCTCTCTCTTAGGTGGCAATTCACTCATTTCATCTGGGAAAACCTACGGGTACTCTCTCACAATAAGTATACTCTCCAAACTTTGTTTCTTTTCAGAATTCAATGAAAAGAGGAGAACATAACCTTGAGCTCCTTCTACTAGGTGGTTAACAACTTGGCTAGCACTCAAATACATTGATTCAGAAGGAAAGTTTGTAGAAGGAAGGTCAAACATAAACACTAAGGTTTTATCTGAACAATTCAGAACAATATGATTTGCTAACAACTAGTCCATGCCCAAAATGATGTTTAAATCAACAAGGGGTAAGCATGTAAGATTCACAAGGAAGTTTCTATTTTCAATAGTTATCCCATAGTTTAGACATATTTTGAAAGTTATTACAAGTTTTCTCGTAGAAATGGAAACTTTCAAGTTATAAGGGAGGTCTGAAATAGGCAAATCTAACATCCTCACATAATCATAATAAATGAAAAAATGAGAAGCTCCAGAATCATACAATATAGTTAAAAGTGTATATTTTTAACAATGCACCTACCTCGTATCAGATCAAGAGATTGGGTTGCTTCCTTGCCACTCAAAGTGAAAATTCTTCCTTGGGTCAAAGGTCTGGGAATTGTTGTTTCTTACTTCTGAGGACAGTTCCTAGCATAGTGTCCTTTTTTGCCACAATTGAAACATTCCATCTGATCAATCCTGCAATCTCTGTCACCATGGTACCCTTCACACTTTGGACACTGAGGTCCTCTATATTCTATCTAGAGTTGTTTCACTTTTCCTTATTGATTCTTGAACTTGTAGAACTTTTTTCTTGGAGCCCTCATCTATCTTTTTTCTCTTTTGGAAGCCATAAGGCTTTTGCTCTTATTGTGACTTTAGCGGTGCTGGTCTCGTTATTTGACCATACTATTCTGCATTTATTCACTAGAGTGTGGAAATCTCTGATCTCAAGAGGCCTCACCATCTTCCTCACCTCATCCCTTAGTCCACACTCAAACTTTACACACTTCCAGCTCTCATTTGGATTATGCCAGAAGTAAGAAGAAAACTTTGACAATTCCTCAAATCTTGCCACATATTGTCCTACTGTCATGTTTCCTTGCTTCAACTTCAAAAATTCTAACTTTTTCACTTCTTGCAAGTACCTAGGAAAATATTTATCCAAGAAAGTCGTCTTAAATATTTCCCAAGTTACCTGTATTCCAGCTGCTTCCTTTATTTTTCTAATGTCGTTTCACCAATATTCAACTTCCCTTTACAACATGAAGGAAGCAAAAGACACCTTCTAATCATCAGTGCATCTCATCATTGTAAAAATCTTCTCCAACTTACTCAACCATCCCTCCGCCTTAGCTGGATCATACTCTCCTTGGAATGATGGAGGGTTGGTCTTCCTAAACTCTGAAAGGTCATGAAAACCCAGATTTCTCACGATTGGTGCTTCATTCTGTTATTGTGGATAAGGGTTATTACTCATCCTTTTCAGTATTCTGTTGGTGACTATTGTTTGCTCCCTCATGGCTGTAACCATCTCTCTATGTTCCCGTATAACAGTTGTCATCTCTCTAAACATCTCCATCGTATTTGTCATGCTATCATTGGTAGATGCTCTGCTTCCTCGCGTACGTCTGGATGATGCCATAGTCTCCTATACACACAAAACATTCATATTGAGTTGATCAGGCTCAATACTTATGTAACAGTGTAACAGTGCAACACTAATCAAAACATATATACTTAAGGTTGCAATACAATTCTATCTATACATGTCAGCATTAAGATAAGAAAATGCATCATATTCATACTAAAAGCATAGCTAGTCCATACTTGGGCTCAACAAGATGAACTGCTCTGATGCCAAAATGTAACGTCCTAATATTTAAACTAATGACATATCTAGAATTATACATTAGCAATCATATTAGAGTATGTTGCTTAGATCAATATCAAATTTTCTCAAGAAATATACATATATCATACAAAATATAAGCTTGAAGCGAAAGTACATAATACATATTGGTAGAACTGAGTCATATACAAATAATACATCAAATACATCATAGACCACTAAGGCACAAAAATGGTATACAACCATGTAAAAAAGTCAAAAAAAAAAGTGAACAAAAGATCTACAAGATCATATCCTCATTCTTCTCTGTAGTTTTTACGACGATATCGTGGAATGATTATGGAAAATAAATAATTGGAGTGAGAATCTCACAATTCTCAGTAATCATTTTAAAATTATGTCATCATAGTCATTTCAGTTGTTTTGGAGAAAAATCATTTCAAATCATTAATATATAATCTGTAGAAATGTGGCTAAAGCCAAATCAAGTCCTTTTTTTTTCCCGAAACAGAGGTTCATTTTAAGTCATTTATTAAAAATCCTTTGAGTAATCAAATCAATTATTAAATCTGATCAAAATCTCAAAATCATATTCAGAAATCCATTCAAGATAAACTTATGCAATAAGCTATTGCATAATGATCATCCATCAAGAATCATCATTTATAAATCATCAATAATCATAATTCATCTATTATCAAAATGGTATGAAGGGAATTATTCATCCTCATAATACTGTTTACTTAGTAGTAGTCTGCTTTCAGGTTAGTGCACTTCAACCTATCGGTAACAGTCTCTCTTGTTACATAGAACTATTTTGAGCAACCCAATCAATCTATAACATATGAAGGAATTGTTCGTCCTCGTACAAAGTTGTGAGTAGAGAGGGAATTATTTGTCCTCAACTACTTTGATAGGGAGGGTATCATCCTTACTCACACTATCTCTAATCCAAGAATACCTCAAGTAGAGAGAGAATTATCTGTCATCAACTACATTTCATCCAGGGAGAACTCAGGTAAAGAGGGAGGGAATTATCCATCCTCAACCTCAATAACTCAGGTGGTAAGGGAATTTCCCTCCTCAACCACCATTTCCAAGTTTTACCCTAGGACCAAGGATATCCTAAATAATAGATTACTTATAAAATCAAGTATTATCTCAATCATCATTCTCATCATACAAGTAAAAAAGTATTTCATCAAATTATCTCATATCATAGCATAAACCATCAATATCTCATCAATCATGCAATAGAATATTCCCTTATATCATCTCATGTAATGACATTATACATTTCATAGTAAAGATCTCATAATTAGAATTTCAAATATTCAAGTGATCAATTCTCCTATAAAATAACCCTACTAGTATCTTAGTACTCTTTAAAAAGAATACATAAGCAAATTCAACAAGTAGAGGACTTCATTTTATCCAAACAATCAATCTGGAAAAATTTGCTCTGGGCGCCTAGGCGTTGGGATGACAGAGCGCTGCTCTACTCTTTCTGGTCGCTAGTACCTGGGCGGTGAACATTGGGCGCTCAAGTGCCTAGACACCAGAGACGTTACTCTATTTCTTCTAGGCGCTGGTGCTCAGGCGCTACTCACTTAGTGCCTAAGCGCCCTGCACGCATCCTAAAGCAAAAAGTTTTTGGAATTTGGGCGCCTAGGCGCCAGAACACCAGAAAACAAAAATTAGCTCCACTATTCTTCCAAACCAGATTCCAACCCAAGCCAAACCATTAAACATCAACAACAACATCAAATTCATCATATTCAAGCATCGAAACCACTTTTAAAACAACAAATCAAATATGGGTTTCCATTTTCAAATCTCAAAGTTCCTCAAGAATCAAAATCAAGGTTTGGAATCTTTAACTCATAGTCAAACATAAGAGTATCATATTTATTTATCCTATCAAAACCTCAACAAGAATCATTAATCTATCATTCTCAAATAGCAGGAAAAGATGAACATAGTAAAGAAAAACCCTACCTCAACTTGTCACCTTCTTCTTCCCTTTTCCATTTTTCCTCTCTTGGCTTCTTCCTCCTTCTTCTTCCTTTGTTTCTATTTTGTTTTTCTTGTTCTCCTTCCTCCCCTCTGCTAGCATGTAAGAATGCAGGAGAATAGAAAGAAAATGAGAATGAAAAAGTGAGAGAAAGAGAAATGAAAAGAGGGAAGCATGGGAAAGTGGAAAAAGTGGAGGAGAATCAAAGGCTAAGTCAACATAGTAGGTGGTTTCATTTGAATGAAACAGTAGAGGACGTGGAAAAAGTTTCCAAAAGTGAAATCCAACCAGTAACCTTTTATTTGCTAAGAACACTTAATTCTTTTAGAAATGAATTTTCTAACCTTCATAGGTATCGTGGAAAACTCTAGGATTTCATTTCATTCTCTATATTACCACTCCCCCATTTTCATTATACTGCGTTATTAGTCTCTAAGTTTCATTATTCTTTCCTGGGTGAAATTACACATATGGGATTGAATTAAGAAGCTTTCAAATATCTATTCTAATTATTCATAGCTTAGAAATAAATCTTCCTTATTTATTTCTATTTTCTCAATCATTTTCAAAAAAGTCCAAATTTTATAGGAGCTATTTCTCACATTCAGTGTTATCGATTTATGCTCAAACTACACCAGCTAGTTACTAGAATTAACTAATGTCCTATACTAGTGTTGTTGAGCTTCTATAATCCTAATTAAGTCTATTGGGTTAGGGAGAATGTTACTATATTCTCTGTAAGTAGCAGTTATAAGGTGGGATAGAAGAAGAAAGTATGTTATAAATCTAGAGGTGATACTCAGTTAATTCCTTTGCTTTCCTCTCTCAATTTGTGCCACTATGGAAGAAAATATGGAAATTGAATGTGCCACCAAGAATCATGATTTTTTTGTAGAGGCTCTGGAAAAATTTATTGCCCACCTAACCTAGGTTGCTCACTAAAGGTGTTAAGTGTGGTGATGGCTGCTACTGTTAGAATTTTTATTTTTTATAAAATAATATAAATCATATTATAATTTTATAAAATCCACATTAATTAGAAGTAAAAAATTATTAGAGCATTTCGTTTAGCCCAAATTGTGATTAGTATTGTTATCGAGCTTGTTGTTGTTAAAATACTGCTGTATATAGGTTTATTTATGGGTCTTGTATATAGGTTTGCTATAGTGGGTAGATTTAGACCATTTTAGTTATTTTAGATATATAAGTACAGGCCCCTATTATCGGCCTATTCTTAACCACTCTAATCTATATAGTTGCCCCATTAATATTAACATATAAGCAACTACTGTAGGATAGAAATAATATCTCTCCCTCATTGAGATTGATTTTGAAGGTTTCAGTCATGACATCCTCATCAACACTTTTTGAAGATAACCCTATAACTCATCATATATTTTAATATGTCATAAATTTTGGTATTAGCAATTGGTATCAAAGCGATTTTAATTCTAATTATGGCTATCAATTTTATGGTTTACCTAAAATCAAATGAGATTTAAAATTGAAGAAACCAAAAAACGCTAACGTATATGGTGCTTAATTCAATTTCTTTTTTCAGATTGATTTCAAATACAAAATTAAGGCTTTTGTAGAACGAGATTTCTTGAGTCTAGGGGCATATAGATTGTATTAAACACATTAGAGTCTAAGGAGAATCTCGTAAAAGCTGCAACAGACACTAACAGAACCAAATTTTGAGATTTAAAAATTCTATTAATCAATTCTACAAATTAGTGTAGGGTTATTGTAGATTATGGTTTTCTAAATCAATAGACACAAGAATTGTGTCGCATGGTGGAGAAAATAATGAGAATTTTGAATAGAACCCCATGAAACCCTAACAAATTGGGTTCGAACTACCTAAAATTTATATGGAACTATTTTTTGAAATTAGTATAGGGGTTTTGTAGAGAATAAAATTCTAAATCCATTGGCACAAAAATGGTGTAAAACAGAAAAGAATCAAGAGAGAATTTGATTATGACCCGTTTCTAGGTTGAATGTGTCGCGCGACCCATTACCATGAAAATGGGTAAGGAAGACGCAATGGTCTTCCTTTTCCCACGCATGCTCTGAGCACGTTTAGGCGCATGAGCCAATTCCAAGCATGTTTTTTCAATTTTTTTTTGGGATGTTCTCCACACGTCCTAATTTATTTTTTAGTGAATTTTATTTTATTTTTCATGTCTATTTGTTATTTATTCCAAAATTTATAGAGATTAAAATTGTTAAAACATATGGTACTCTCCTCTTTTGCCTCTGAAAATTTTTGTGTATTATGTTGAAGCTATTGGGCATGGTATATATTGTGCACTCTCAAAGTTGATGTTGTTTGGTCACTGAAATAATTTTTGGTGTTATTTTGTGCATAAATTAATATGTAATGTTTTAAAACTATTTGTTTTGTTGTTATTTATGCAATTTGATTATAAGAATTGTTGTTTAAAATATTGTGGTACTATCTTGGGGTACTTTGCATGATTGTGAGCCACCTTCACGAAACCAATTATGTTGAGATGTCATTTTGTTGATATTTTGTCATTAATGTCGTATTGGAGATTATGTTGATGATGCACTTATTCTATCAGTTTATCCTCATTAATATGATTCCTAATGATTTGTTAAAGGCATTAAGGTTGTGCCCTTAGAGTTCTCAGTATCCTCTCGGTACTAGCTTAATGGACATGATTTTGAGATGTTCGAGGGAGTCCACTCATGTGTTGTAATTCGGAACCCTTAGGCGAGATTGCAATTGCATGGGAAATCTCCATTATGGTCATTTGCTCAAATATTGTACATATTGATATAGTTGACAAAGTCTCTCTTTAATGTATTATTCTTTCAGCTTTATCAATGCAAATAAATGTTTTAATGAAATTAAGTAGGACTAATTATGACGACTAAGTGAATTTTGTGAAATTGTTTCTTACTGTCTCAAATGTTGATACTGTTCTCATTGAGGATGAACCTCAGAGATCCACAAATGCATCTTGCATTGTAGATAGGAAGAAGCATGAAAAGTGAGTTCAATACAATAAAGTTTGTTTGATGACCATGAAATATAGCTTGAATAAGACCATAAAAGAGAGCATTCCTGAAACAAATAATGCTAAAGAGTTTCTCAAATCTGTTAGTGAGAAATTCAAGTTTGATAAAACTTACCTCTCTTTGTTGACAATGACTACATATGATGGTGTGAGTGGTGTTCGTGAACACGTCTTGAAGCTTGTGAATTGGTACAACAAGTTGAGGTCCATGAAAGTGGAGTTGGGAAATGACCTCCTGGTCTAGCAGATGTTTGAGTCTCTTCCAACTAGTTTTGATGTTCTGAGGACCATTTACAATGCTCAAAAGAATGAGTGGACTATTGATGAGCTTATATTTGTTCTTACTCAAGAGGAGTAGACCATGAAGAAGGGCAAGACCCATAGTGTTCAGTTTGCTTCTCACACGAATGGTAACAAGAAGAAGAAATTTGCTAAAAGAAAAAAATAATAAGCCATTGTTTAAGAAAAATGAGAATAATAAGCTTAGATATCTTTCTTGTAACATCTCTCAAAATAATAATAATAATAAAATAAATAAATAAATAAATAAGGAGATATTATCTTTAAAAGTAATGATTACAAGAATAAAAATAAGTCAATTAGAAAGATAAGTACGTTTGGTCCTTCTAAAGATAACATATGAAAAAAATGTAACATCCTAATACGAGATATCTAGATATATCATAAATATACAAAGATATATAAAGATAACTAGTACTAGAGACATCACTTTTACTTACTACATACTAATATATATCCATAATTACAATGAGTAATTATAGAAAGCATTGAGAGAATGCGGAAAACTTAAACTCATATATACATACATACATATATATATATATATACAACAACAAAAAGGCATATTGTAATACATACAAAACAAATATAAACTGTATACATAAGTTCTTGCTAGAAAAGCATATAAAACTAAACTAGTCTTCATGCTTTACCTTCATTCCCTTAATAGAGTCTGTACCTCTGTACCTGGATTTACATAGAAGAACAATTGGGGTGAGAATTACAATTCTCAATAAAAGCAATCCCAATACCAGCTAGCTATAATATAGAATATTAAATATAACAATTGCTATAGCTACTAACATAGGAGCTTCCTCCATTACTTCTCATAACTGCACACTACCAAGTAGTGTGATCTAAACCGATAGCCTACATACCGTTAAACACAAATAACTGCCCATACAACTATAAATATCAACAACAATAGACAATGCCCATATAACTATCTGTAAATGTAATGAGTATGATATGCAATATGATTATGCCCACGAAAGATCCTAAAGACATGCTCGTGCAATGCTTTGTTTTGAAATACATGCAGGGATTTATTTTGAAAACCAAGAAGATCATTAGGAACTGGTTCAGTATATTATCTCATAGTGAATAGAGGTATCTCTTCACATCCCACATATCCTGGCATGCTGAGATGTTCGGTCTAAATCCTGATTCTGAAAAACCATATGGACCCCTATTTATCTCCTTTGGCCTCGACATTAACAAAATATTAGAGTTATGTCATTCCTCAATTGAGTCTAGTAAACACCCTTCAATCTCTCTTGGCCTTCATGAGTGCACATAAAAGGATACTTACTAAGATCAATACTACTAGACCATTTCCATTTACATACATACATACTTATATCTAAACACAACCTCATCACTTATAACCCTTAAGTGAATCCTATGCAACACTATGTTACTGAAGTGTTAGATACTTACCTATGGCAAACCATTACTCTTAGTTGCACTAAGGTTCTTACTTTTCACATACAAACTAGATTAACTAACTAGTGTATGAAAAGCATAGTGTTATGTTTAACTCTTACATAAACGCCACTTTAATGTTCTCATAGACTCAACTCATCCTAGTGAAAGAGCCTATCTTAGCTAATGTCTCATTTAACCTACTTAAGGAAATAAATAAGCATTTCTCTATAACTTTGCATACTTAATGCATATGACAAGTTTACAAGTCAACATTCATCCTATTATGTATCCTACTATGTAGAAGGTCCTATTTAACTAGAGACTTAGTACATAATATCCCATCTTCGAACTAAAAACACAACCTTGTCCTCACTCAAGTGAATCTAACTCAAAGTGGTTCTTCCTTACAACTCTTTGTTACTTAAGGTTCCAGGTACCTCCCAAAAATAATTCATTACTCTTAGATATCCTAAGACTTGTACCTTCCTTATCCTTACTAGAGGAAATACTACAATCCATCTTAGTTTACTTGTCTCCAATGCACCATCTTATCACATTTTGAATGATATATAATACAATACTAGGTTGCCTAAGGAGCTATGTTCTTACCTAGAGCAAACCATCTCTTTTGGATGCTCAAAGCCTAAGCTTTTTCATTCCTTCTAGTTGATAATTTACCTCTTGAAAATATCTCCATTTGTGTCCGCAAACACTTTAGGGAACATATACTAATGATATCATACAGTTAAGAACTTAAAAACATCAAAAATGACATTTTTGGAAGATTTTGGCCTCAGACACGAGCCATGTCACATTACACGGCCTCCCCCATGTCTTCAGACATAGGCCGTGTCTGGTTACACGACCTACTTCGTGTCATGCATTGTGAACACTATTCACAAAATTCCTTTGGCATAAAGGGACACGGCCACCCCCGTGTCTTCGGACACAGGCCGTGTTGCTCTACCAGAAGCATTGCAGCAGCTTCTGCAAAATCGTGGTACTATTCTATTGGTTCTTTTCTTGGATTTTGGCTATTCCAAACTAGTTTCTAAGTGATTCTAAGATCCCAATCAATTCTTAAACGCATAGGAATCATCAATCGCAAACTTAAACCTCTTAATTTGGATTAAAACACCAAAATCACACATAAAAGACCTAACCCCTCTTTTAGGAAATTCGAAGTCCAATTCTTACTTCTATGGATCCTAATGGTTGATCTTGAGCCATAAGTGACTAACTTACATTCACTAAGCTCAAACTAACCTAACCTAATCTTTGGAATCAAGAACTAAGCTAAGAACAAGGATTTGGCTCCCAAAACCCTTATTTCCATTCAAAACCCCAAACCTCATTCATAAGAATAAAAAAAGAGATTGATGCATAGAAACTCCTTACCTCTTGATTGGATGATCAATCTTCAAGCTTCATGCTTTGATCTTGATCTTCCGTTGGTCTTCCTCTCCTTCTTCTCCCTTTCTCTCTTCTCTTCCTTCGTTTCTTTCTTTTTCTTTCTTTCTTTCTTTACAGCTTCTGCTGCCTTTAACGTGAGAAAGAGAGAGAGAGAAATGAGAGAATGACTATCATGTCCCTTAGGATATTTTACTAGAACTTCCTTATCTGCTAAAAACACTCGAATTATGCTAATTCAAGTTTTTCAGCTTCCAACAACTTTAGAATAAATCATAAGATTCATCTAAATTATTGTTTCATCATTTTCATGATTTTTCATATCTACTGGTAGTCAATTCAATATTAAAAGCACAACCAGTATGCCTAAAATTATTAAACTAACTCAGATTCTCTTGAAACTTTAACTACATCTTGTTTTACTTATTTGTGACCTAGAAACAAACCCTCTATGTTTATTTTCCTCAACTTTACCTTTAAAGCCATTATCTAAGTCATTTTAAGCTCATTTTCAATTTTTGTGTTGCAACTAAGTGCCTAAACGAACTCAACTTGTCACAAAACTTCACTGGCATGTTAAGCAAGTCATATGCTACCTTTTGTAACCATATATCAGTCTAACATGTTACTAAGGGTATTACAAAAAATATGTGTCGAAGAATGATTGAGAATCAACAAAAATCATAAGGCTTAAGCCACTTCTCTATATAAGCACGTCAAAGTGCTTCATGAATAAGATTCTCGAAAGTGCAATCTTGATCAGTAAAGTAATAAAAAATGATTATAATAAGAGTTTTTTTTTAAAAAAATGTTCCCCTTGTGGCACCAAACCACCTAACATCACTCTTACTAACGTAAGGTAGAGGGACCTAAGTAACAAAAACACCAAAGTGCTCCCACGACTTTATTTTTTTCAACACTCAATCAAGAATTCCAAAACTCAACTTCTCCACAGCAGCACACTATCTTCAATCATAAACTAATTTCACCATTTCCACCTGTGAGTTATATTTCTGCATAAAGGTACGAAAGATGAAAACCCATTCTTTTTTTCTTTCATTCTACTAATCTTAATTATGGTTTCATCATTGATTTATCTCTATTAATTTCTTTGAATTTCTGACTCTTTCAAAGTTATTACAGGATTTCTTATTGACTTTAATTAGAACTTATGTTTTTGACTTTATGTCTTTCTCTTATGTTTCGATTTTGATCTCTTTATGGTTATTGTAAACACATTTTCGATTTTGATATATGTTCTTCGATTTTGATCATTGCTCTTTGACTTTGTCTTTCTCTTTTATTTCAATTTTGATATCTGTTCTTCGATTTTAATCTTTGCTCTTTGACTTTGTCTTTCTCTTCTATTTCGATTAGATATCGTTCTTCAATTTTGATCTTTGCTCTTCAAATGTCTTTCCCTTTTGTTTTGATTTCGATCTCTTTATGGTTGCCATAAACATGTTTTAGATTTTGATATTTGTTCTTCAATTTTGATTTTTGCTCTTCGATTCAATTTCTTAATGGTTTTATCCCAAAATTTTTTATCTTCCTCTACTTTGATTTTCAAATTTCAGCAAATTTATCTTGATTTGCTGAGTGTTTGAAATTACAAAATTTTATTAGCAAAATTGAATTTTTTTTAAGTTCACTAATTTTGTCTCATTGTATTAATGAATCAATATGCAAAAGAATTAATTATTATGGTCATGATTAGAGAAATTTGAGGGACGTCTTAATTAGAAATATGCACATTTGGTTGAGAATCTTAACAATGAGATGAAGAGGAAAAATTATTGTTGAAATTATTTATGGAAATTTTACAAGTATTATTAAGTATTTTTCATGAAGTTAAAGAATCATGAATTTTTAGAAAGAAAGGTGAAAATGAATGGTAAAATGTTTTCCATACACATAACGACTGAAATATTATTAGTTCAAAAACTTATAATCATTTTTGCTCATTCTTATTGAGTTTTATCTCACAAAATTTTGCGTGATATTTCAGAAAATACCCACTCTAAGATTCATAATTGATCTACGCGTCGAGCAGGTTTATATGCCTGACCTGGGAGACTATGTATTTTCATTCACTGTAGTAGATCTCTGCCTGATCATTCTGCTTTTTGATGAGTAGTAGTAGAGTTTGTAAATTAATATATGTATAAAAGTAGAACTTCATAGGCTTTTCATGTTTTTTTAGCACCATGTAAAGGCATAGATGAGTCTAACTTTTGACTATAGGTGCTCACTCACTTTAGGAGTTCTACTCATACTTATATGATGCATGTATATGTATTGACATTAACTCTTGAAGGGTTCTACCCTCTGCTAATGTAAAATATTATAAGCCAAACTATTATTAACAATAATTGTATGTATGATGAATTATCTCAAACTGTTTAGTAAATATATTAGAAAAATAATTGTAATAATTTTAAAATTAGAGCAGGACGTTACACTTCTGGGCCACCTTCTAGTCTTGGTGAGTCTTCTAGTGTTAAGCTTAAATATCGATTTAATAGAAATTGTAAGTTCTATGATATATATAGGATAAGTAGTTTGATTGTTTGAAGTTTAAGAGCTGGTTTGAGAAAAAGAAAGGTAACCCCTTGACTCTAGTGTGTTTTGAAGCAAATCTAGTTGATGTTCCTTCAAATACCTAGTGATTAGATACTAGTGCAACTATTAATGTTACAAACTCATTGTAGGAATTCAGAAGCAGGAGGAGACTGAGTGGAGGAGAGTTAATTATCACAGTAAGAAATGGAGCTAGAGTCAAAGTAGAACATATAGAAGTGGTTTCTTTAAAGTTATGTACTGGACATATTTTAGTTTTAAAAGATATAATTTACGTGTCTTCTATGAGGAGTAATTTATTTTCAGTTTCTATTTTGGATAGTTGTGAATACTCTTTCCATTTTAGTAATAAAAAGATTTCTTTATATTATGATTCTACTCTTATTGGTTCTAGAGTCTTGTCTAATAGTTTATACATATTGGATGTTGATTCCCTTTTTGTTAATCAATGACATTCGGATATCAATAATGTTGTTGGAAATAAGCATGATAGAGTTGTTGAAAACTTTTCTATGTTGTGGCATAAACGTTTAGGACACATCTCCAAGGAGAGAATGGAGAGGTTGATCAAGGAGAATATTTTTCATGATCTTGACTTCTTTAATTTTGATATCGGTGTTGATTGTCAAAAAAAGGGAAACTTATAGTTAGAGCCAAAAGGAGTGAGGTTACCAAGAGTGTCATACAGATATTTATGGGTCCATTACTCTTATTGCTATAGGCAATTTTAGGTACTTTATCATCTTTATTGATGACTTATCTAGATACAGGTGGATTGATTTGCTGCATAAGAAATCTAACTCTTTATATGCTTTTAAAGAATTCAAAGCTGCTGTTGAATTGAAATTTAGTAAGCAGATCAAATGTGTAAGGTCTGATAGGGGTGGTACTATGACATGTATGAAGAAACTGGTAGAAATCTTGGACCTTTTGCTAGGTTCTTATAGGATTCTGGTATTGAGGTACAGTACACCATGCCTGGTACTTCGCAACAAAATGGAGTTACTGAAAGGTAAAATCATACTCTTATAGATATGGTGAAATGTATGCTTAGCCATTCTACTCTTTCAGAATTCTTGTGGGGAGATGCCTTTAAAACTCTTGGTTATATATTGAATTATGTGCCAAGTAAATCTGTGTCAAAGACTCCATATGAGCTTATGTTAGGCAAACGGCCTACTTTGAGGTATTTTCATGTTTGGGATTATAGAACAGAGGTGAGGCCTTATAACTCACATTTAAATAAGTTTGATCCTAAAACCATTAGTGGTTTCTTCATTGGTTATTGTATTAACTCAAGGGGTTATAGGTTCTATTGTCTTTCTTAGACTACTAGAGTTATTGAATCCATTTAGGCTGTTTATTTTGAAGGGGACTTAGAGTATGGTGGAACTCAGGAGTCATATATTGTTGATTTTAGAAAGGAGCATGTTATTGTTCCTATTCTTGTTGTTCCCTTTCCAGGGATAATGTCATCTCCTTTGATCCATGATGATGATGTTGTTGATCCTGTTGATAATGTCGATGTCCCTCAATAAGTCAAAAATAATGTATAGAATTCAGATGTTGTGACTCCACTAAGAAGATCTGAGTGGGTTCTTATGTCTACTGAGTCTACTAGATTCAGAAATTATGCTGTGTACTTGTAGGAGCATAAGTTTAATTCAGTTGAGGATTCTGATCATTTTCTTTTCAAGAAGCCATGGTTAGTCCTGATAGTGCACAATAGTTGGCGGCTATGGAGGATGAGTTTGTTTCTATGAGAAAGAATAATGTTTGAGAATTGGTGGAGTTGCATGCTAGTTGTAAAACTATTGGTTGCAAATTTAAGACCAAACATGATGCTAGAGGTGAAATTGAGAGGTATAATGTCAGCCTTGTTGCTAAGGAATATAACTAGAAGGAAGACATTGATTATAAGGAGACTTTTGCACCAGTCTCCACTAAAGACTCTTTTCGTATTGTGATGGCCTTGGTTGCTCATTTTGATTTGGAGCTTCATTATTCCTAAATGATGATTTGTATGAGGATGTGTATATGGATCAACCTGATGGTTTTATTGAAGATGGTAAAGATCATGTGGTATGTAAATTGAGAAGATCTATTTATGGATTGAAACAGGCTTCCAGACAATGGTACTTGAAATTTGATTATATTGTTGGCTCTCTTGACTTTAAAAAAAATACTGTTGACTAATGCATTTATCTAAAGTTTAGTGAGAGCAGATTCATCATTCTTGTTTTATATGTTGATGATATATTGTTGACTAGTAATTATGTTAATTTTCTGAATAAGACTAAGCAGATGTTAACGATGTACTTTGATATGAAAGATTTTAGTGATGCCTCTTTTGTATTGGACATTAAGATTTACCATGACAGATCTCATGGTATTCTTAGTTTGTCTCAGAAAGCTTATATTGAAAGGATTTTGAATATATTTATTATAAAATATTATAATCCTTATGTTACACCTATTCAAAAGGATGAAAGACTCTCTAATACCCAGTGTCCTTAAAATGATAAAGATATTACTGCAATGGAGAAGATCCCATATGCTTTCGTTGTTGGCAGCCTTATATATGTTCAAGTTTGTACACGTCCTGATATTGCTTTTCATTGTTAGTGTACTTGGGAGATACTTAAGCAAACCTGGTATGGCTCATTAGCAGGATGCAAAACAAGTTATGAGGTATTTACAGGGTACCAAAGATTATATGCTCACCTATAGGAGATCAGATCACCATGAGGTGATAAACTATTTTGATTCTGATTATGGTGGTTGTCTAGATGACCACAAGTCCACATTAGGGTATATCTTTATATTGGCAAGACGTGTTGTTTCTTAGAAAAGTATTAAACAAACACTTACAACTACTTCTACTATGAAGGCAGAGTATATAGCTTGTTATGAGGCTACCGTCAAGCGGTATGATTGAAGAATTTGATTACTGAATTTTGTGTTATGGAAAGTATTTCTAGGCATCTTATATCTATTGTGACAACTCTGTCATAATATACTTCTCTCAAATCAATAAAAGCTCTAAGCGCTCGAATTGAAGCATTTTGACAGAAAATACATGTTTGTTAGAGAAAAGATACAGGAGTTTCAGACTCGTGTTAAGCATATCCATATAGAACTTATGGTTGCAGGCCCTCTAACTAAATGTTTAGCTATTAAAGTTTTTGTTGATCATGTAACCCGTATGGTTATAGTGAGGTCTTTTGATATTTTGGGTTAGTGAGAGTTTTTGTTTTATGATTTTATTGTGACCTCATTTTATTATTATGTCTCAAAACCTTAAACAATTATATTGTTATTATTATTGTTGACATATATTATTATTATTATTATTATTATTATTATTATTATTATTATCTACACAATTTTGTTTGTTTGTATTATGATATGTTGTGAAGACATTTTTGACTCAGTCTCATTTTGTTATTGTGCTGAGATATTTGTTAAATCTTAGAAAGTATCTTGAGTGGATGCTTAGGCCATTTTGTTGAGAAATGCACCTTGATCACATATTGGCATGCAATTTTGATGTGCTTTCTCATTACTTATATATCACATTTTGTTGAGTCACGAGATATGAATATCTTGCATATATGATATCAGTACTCCTTCGAGTATGATTTTTTTGCATTATTGAGATGTTTGTAGTATAATTTTGGACCAGTTATTGAGAGTGTTAGCTCAATGTTGACATCATGTTGTGGCCACATATTATTTGATTAATCTGGAGAATTGTTTTCTTATTAAAATAATATAATATGACTTATGTCATCCAAGTAGGAGAATGTTAGAATTTTTTTATGAATTAACATAAATCATATTATAATTTTATAAAATCCAGATTAATTAGATGTCAAAAATTATTAAAGCATTTTGTTTAGCCTAAATTGCGATCAATATTCTTATTGGGCTTGTTGTTGTTAAAACACTACTCATATGTGGATTTTGTTTATGAGTCCTGTGTATGAGTTTGTCATAGAGGGTAAGTTTAACTCATTTTAATTATTCTATATACATAGGGATGGACTTCTATTCCTAGTCACTCTAGTGCGTACAGTTACCTCATTACCTCATGTTAGAATTTTTATTTATGGACAAACATAAATCATATTATATAGAACTCACTCAGATTAATTGGATGTCAAAATTATTAGAGCAATTTTGTTTAACCCAAATTGTGATCAATATTATTAATGAGCCTATTGTTGTTAAAGCACTGCTCATATATGTGGATTTTGTTTCATGAGTCCTATATATGGGTTTGCCATAGTGGGTAGGTTTAACCCATTTTAATTATTTTATATGTACAAAGAGAGGCCCCTATTCCTAACCACTCTAGTGCATACAGTTGCCTCATTGATACTGACGCGTGAGCGACTATTGTGGGATAGGAATAGTATTTCTCCCTCATTGTATTTTCTTTCTCAGGATTTTAACAATGACTTCCTCATCGATGCTATTTCAAGGTAACCCTAAAAGTTTTATATGAATTGATATGTCATAAATTATTAAGATTAATAGATCTGAATTTTTTTTTTCAATTGGTATCAGAGCCAATGTTTTAATCCTGATTATGACTATCAATATTTTGTTTTAATATCGAAATCTTAACGTATATGATGTTTAATTATTTTTTTAAATTGATTTCAAAAAATCAAGTTAGGGTTTTTTGTATATTAAGTTGTCCTGAATTCAGAAACATGTTTATTGCATTTTGATATTGTGAATTTACAAATAATTTTACGCAAACCCAAAGAATCCTAAAGGTGCAATCTTTATGATTCGTTTTCCTTTTAGAGATTATTTCAAGAAATTGATTTAGGGCTATTGTAGATCCCTATTTCCTGAGTCTAGAAAACGTATGAATCACTTTTTTTTTTGTTGTGAAATAACCTGAAATTCTCAAAATACAGCACACGCATGTGATCTTTATTTGGTTGAGAAAACCCATCCTTTTGTGTTGTTTTTTCTGGAAATTAAATTAGGGATTTTGAAAAGACCATTTTTATGAATTGTTAGACACCAAGAACTTGAAATTTGGTGGAGAATAAATGGAAAAAATCAGTGCGACCCGTTCCTGGATGAATCGGGTCGCGCGACCCGCTTCAGAGAAACGGGTGAGGAAGATGAATCTTCCTTCCAGACGATGCCCACTCGTGCTGGTGGCATGTGGAGGCGCGTGTAGCCTCACGAAGAGTGCTTTTCAACTAATATTTTTTGGGTTGTGCTCCATGCTCCCTTTTCTTTTTTTTTTTTGGTAATTTTTATTTATTTTTTATGTCTATTTTCTATTTATTTCAAAATTTCTAGAGATTAAAATTATTAAAATATATGGTACTCTCAATTTTGCTTCTGAAAAATTTTGTGTGTTATTGTGATGTTGGGCATGATATATACTACATACTCTCAGAGTTGATATTGTTTGGTCACTTAAATAATTTTTAGTGTTATTTTGTGCATAAATTAATATATAATATTTTGAAAACTATATGTTTTATTATTATTTATGCAATTTAATTCGAGAGTTGCTACTTAGAGTTTTGTTTTGTAATGTTTTGGGCACTTTTCATGATTGTGAATTCGCTTTCGCGGGACTAATTGTGTTGAGGTGTTAATTTTGTTGATATTTTGTTAATAATGTTGCATTGGAAATTATATTAATAATGCGCTTACCCTATCGGTTTGTCTTTATTAATGAAATTTCTAATGATTTGTTAAGTGATATTATTTTGGGCACTTTTCATAATTGTGAGCTCGCCTTCGTGGGACCAATTATTATAAGGTGTCATTTTGTTGATAAAATATTGTTATATTGTGGCTTTAGGGATTATATTGATAATGCGCTCACCCTATCGATTTGCCTTTATTAATGTGATTCCTGATTATTTGTTAAAGGCATTGAGGTTTTGACCTTAGAGTTCTCAATATCCTTTCGGTACTAGCTTTAGGGACATTATTTTGATGTCTGTGAGAGTCTACTCATGTGTTGTAATTCGGGACCCTTAGGCGAGATTGCAATTGTATGGAAAAACTCAATTATGATTTTGCTCAAATATTGTACATGTTGATATGCTTGACAAAATCTCCCTTTAATGTATCGTTCTTTTAGCTTCATCAATGCAAACAAGTGCTATAACGAAATTGAATGGGACTAATTTTGAGGACTGGGTGAATTTTGTAAAATTGTTCCTTGCTGTCTTTAATGTTGATGCTGCTCTCACTGAGGATGAACCTCAGAGACCCACAAATGCATCTTCTGCTACAGATAAGAAGAAGCATGAAAGGTGGGTTCAATCCAAAAAAATTTGTTTGATGACCATGAAGTATAGCATGGAAAAAACTATTAAAGAGAGCATTCCTGAAACAAACAATGCTAAAGAGTTCCTCAAGTCTGTTGGTAAGAAATTCAAGAAGTTTGATAAAATTGAAAAGGCCAATTGCCTCTTTTTGTTGACAAAGACTACATATGATGGTGTGAGTGGTGTTCGTGAACATGTTTTGAAGCTTGTGAACTAATACAACAAGTTAAGGTCCATGAAAGTGGAGTTGGGAGAGGATTCCTAGTCTGGCAAGTGTTTGAGTCTCTTCCGACTAGTTTTGATGTCCTGAGAACCACTTACAATACTCAAAAGGAGCAGTGGACTGTTGATGAGCTTATATATGTTCTTACTCAAGAGGAGCATACCATGAAGAAGGGCAAGGCCCATAGTGTTCAGTTTGTTTCTCACAAGAATGGTGAAAAGAAGAAGAAATTTGCTAAAGGGAAGAACATTAAGCCTCAGTTTAAGAAAAAATGGTATGATAAGCCTGGATATTCTTCTAAGCCATCTTCTAGTCCTGGTGAGCCTTCTGGTGTTAAGCCCATATATCATTTTAATAGAAATTGTAAGTTCTGTGATATATATGGGTATAAGCAGTCTGATTGTTTGAAGTTTAAGAGTTGGCTTGAGAAAAAGAAAGGTAACCCCTTGGCTCTAGTATGTTTTGAATTAAATCTAGTTAATGTTCCTTTAAATACTTGGTGGTTAGGTACTAGTGCAACTATTCATGTTACAAATTCATTGCAGGAATTCAGAAGCAGGAGGAAACCAAGTGAAGGGGAGTTTATGATCACAGTAGGAAATGGAGCTAAAGTCAAAGTAGAATATATAGGAATGGTTTCATTAAAGTTATGTACTGAACATGATTTAGTTTTGAAAGATACAATTTATGTACCTTCTATGAGGAGGAATTTGATTTCAGTTTCTGTTTTGGATAGTTGTGGCTACTCTTTCCATTTTAGTAATGCAAAAGTTTCTTTATATTATGATTCTGTTCTTGTTGGTTTTGGAGTCCTGTCTAATGGTTTATATATGTTAAATGTTGATTCTTTCTCTGTTGATCAACGGGATTCAGATGTCAATAATGTTGTTGGGAACAAGCGTGGTAGAGTTGTTGAAAAATCTTTTATGTTATGCCATAAACGTTTAGGACACATCTCTAGGGAGAGAATGGAAAAGTTGATCAAGGAGAATATTCTTCATGATCTGGACTTCTCTGATTTTGATACCTGTGTTGATTGTATAAGAGGGAAACTCATAGCTGGAGCCAGAAAGAATGGGGTTACCAGGAGCGAAGGAATACTACAGTTGATTCATACAGATATTTGTGGGCCTATTACTCCTATTGCTATGGGTGATTTTAGGTACTTTATCACGTTTATTGATGACTTCTCTAGATACGATTGGATTGATTTGTTGCGTGAGAAATCTAATCCTTTAGATGCCTTTAAAGCATTCAAAGTCACTGTTGAATTGAAATTTGGTAAGCAAATCAAATGTGTGAGGTCTGATAGAGGTGGTGAATGCTATGGCAGGTATGATGAAACTGGTAGAAATCCTAGACCTTTTGCTAGGTTTTTACAGGACTATGGTATTGTGATGCACAATTTTCAATTATCGCATTTGCAAACCCAAGTACAGGTTGTCTCAAGTAATAAATTTCTCGGGAGTCCAAGGTCGATCCACAGGGAATTGTTGAAGATTAATTAAGGTGAAGTGAATATTTTGTTACTACGATTAAAATTATTTACTTGGGTAAAAAGATTCACTCTTGGTAAATAAAATAAAGGTAAGATTAATTCCTTTTATAACTCAATTAGAATCCTTGCAACATGGAGGTTCCAATCAGAAAATACAACATTAAAAGTCTATTTTAAATAATATACGTAATTATATTATGTTTCCTAAAAATATTACCACCACTTATAATGGGTTAAAGCATTCATTGTGCCAATATTTTGTCTACAACAAATCAAGAACTCCTCTTTACAAAGATGGTTTCTAAATTATAAGAAACAAATTATAATACGTATAATGGTTACTAGAAAAATATAAATCATTTAAGCATAAGAGAAGAATAAATCTAACCTTACTTTATTACCAAGAGCTTCACCCTTTCACCTAAGTAAAATGAAACTTAGTTACTCATAGATAAGAAGAAAGAAAGAGAGAAGAAGAAGAAGAAGAAGAACATGACTTTAATTTAGAACAAAGAAAAATTACTACAAGAAAACCTAGTAACAAAATGGCATCATTTTGGTAACTAACACCTAACACCCTTAATGATTTGCCAAGGTCCTCTTTTATAGAGGATTAGAGATACAAAATGACAAGGGGGCTGAGTCATTAGTGGTTGGATGAGTGGAAAATGAGTGAAAAATGTCAAATGACTTTAGGTGAGTGGGAAATTATGGAGATTCCTTGTCTCCGAAATCATGTAGCTCTGAAGTCATTGCATTCGTCATTTTTGAACCAAGTAATCTTCATGAAAGTTGTAGACCTAGATCTTAGCTTTCAAATGGCTTTAGTTTGAGTCTAATATCATTTCTATAACTCTAGATACTTTCAAATTACTAAACACTACCCAGGCCCAGTCACAGCTCCTATGTTCTGACTTCCAAACCCAATATCACCTTCAAGGAGTCCGATTCTGGAAAAGTGTTCAACATGAAAGTTGTAGATATTGGTCGTAACTATTCAGAATTCAAATTTTAGCCCATTTTACAACTTCTATCCCGAAATATGTGATGAACAGTACACATAAGTTAAGCTATCAGGAAAAGCACTCTGGTTCTTACTTTAATCCCAATTTGAGTTATCTACTCGTGTGATTGGGCCTTTGAGGTATTCTTGAAAGTTGTAGAACTCTCTCTTATCTTTCAAATGACACTAGAATCACCTCCAAAGACACCTACAGCCCAAGATATGGCCCAAATACAGAAATAGTGTAAGATATGAATCATGCTGAAAAATTTAATTAAGTCCAATTTGAGTCCAAACTTACAAAACATAATAAAATTCAATCAATTAAGTACATAGAGAGTGTAAATGACTAAGAATGAAAGCTTATAATGTATCAAATATGTGATCATCAAATTCCCCCACACTTAGTTTTTGCACTCCTGAGCAAAACACATAAGACCAACTTACAAAAAAAAAAAAACAAAACAGACTCCAAAAGCTAAATACTCTAAAAGACTCAATTTCTAATAATATTTAAAAATAAAGAGCAATCAATCATTCAAGTAATCAAAACATTCATGAGGTAACATATCTTCACTTCTCAAATCAACAAACAAGGATATTTCAATTGAAAAGCATGAGTCAAGAATGATAGATTTTCACAAGATTCACTCTCAATCCCTCAAGTGTTTAAAAGGTAGGTATTTCACTCAATTCAACCCATGAAAATTGCACTACCATAAGCTTGCTTATCTTCTACTACTTCACTACTCAGAACACATTCACACACAAATCATGAGGACTTTATTCAAGGTTGTAATGGGGTCAAGGTAAAGGAGGAGGTAATATAGATATGACAAGTTAAACAGCAGAGAATAAAAGAACATGAAAGCTGAGTTCAATTAACAAGCATGAAAATTCATCCCAACTCCACCTAATACAAATTCCCTTTACATATTCTTTTCATTTCTTTTATTACCTTGTTGACCCTCTTCTTTTACAAATTTTTTGTTTGATTGATTTTTTTTTATTTTTTATTTTTACAAAAAGAACATCATATATACATTTTTTTTAACCATTCTGCACACACACCCCCACACTTGTTCAAGAACTCATCGAATGGCAAAACTAATGTTCTCTTATTCCCTAAGGTCAAGTAAGAACATGGTTTTTCATTTAAAGCACATAATGAGTTCGAAACAAGAATAGTCAAATAAGCTTAAAGGGGTTAAGTAAGAGGAAATAGGTCATTTCTAATGCTTTATGTTAGCAGGAATCAGAAAATTTCCAAGAAGTCATAAGAGTGCTTGATATCATATTGAGACAACATGCTGCTAAATAAGGCTGACTATTTAATTAAAGTAGCTATTTCAAGAAAAATGCCTCAATCATATTTATGTATGCATATGAAAATGTAGTCTCAAAAAGAATCAAAGCAAGTTCTAGAGTAACAATTCCATGAGTGAAATTCATACAAGAAAGAAGAGAATGGTACAAATGTTCAATCCATTCATCAATAGGCTCAAAATCTCACAAGGCATAATTCTATCATTCTCAGTCCACCGATTCAACATCCATAACCAAGCATGTGAATTTTAAGAAAGAAGACAATTTACTCAATCATGCAAATTTCTCTGAATTTGAATTGCTACTTCCACACAAACTAATTACTACCCCAATTACTCCTTACTCTGCCACCAATTTTTGATGCGTCTCAAGAGTAAATAATTTACTCTTTACTCTGCCATCCCTAATTACTTTTGTTGTTAATAAATTGATGACAAACACAACAAACATATTAACAAACACACTCCTATATTTTTTTTTAGTTTTTTTTAATATAAACACAACAAACATATTAACAAACACACTTCCTAATTTTTTTTTTGTTTTTTTTTCACAACCATCCTTCCCCCAACCAGATCACAACATTGTCCTCAATGTCAAAACATAGATAAGAAAAAAGATAGAATATATTACCTATTGCTGCAATTACTGAAAAGAAAAATCTCACACAAATTTAAACAGAAATAAAGTACAATAAATAAAATCAAAACTTGTAATTATTTAAATAGTTGGAGTGTCTTGGCTGGCTTTCTTTTCATTTTGCTTCCCTCACCACTTCCTTCACCGCTTCCTTCAGACCAATCTATCTGAGCTGTTACTGGATCAGGTTCATAAATAAAAGCTTCTAATTTATCAATCAACTCATCAACAGTAGAAGCAGAGATAAGGAATCGTCTTGCAGAAGGTGTGACAAATTTCTGTTCCACAGCATGGTCAACAAAAGATAACAAATTATCAAAGAAATTATTAACATTCAACAAACCTATGGGTTTATGGTGGATGTTCAGTTGGGCCCAAGAGACAATTTGAAAGACTTCTTCCAAAGTACCAAAACCACCAGGTAAGACAATGAATGCATCAGAGTTTTTAAGCATTGCCTTCATTCGTCCATGCATAGATGATACTTGAATTTCTAGTTCGATTGTCTTTCCAACGATGTTCCTTCGAGTTAAAGGTTCAGGAATGACACCTAAAACTTGACCACCTCTTATAAATGCAGAAAGTGATACAGCCGCCATTAACCCAAGGCAACCTCCCCCATATACTACACGAATGTTCCTCGCAGCAAGTGTTCTACCAACAGTGCTTGCTGCGTTTACAAACTCTAAACTCTTACTATAACTTGTCCCATAAAATACACAGATACTGGAAAATCTATGAACAGAAGAAGAAGCTCCCTCCATTTCTACACTCACACTCTCTTTGAATGATTATGAGTTACAGGAAAGTGAAGAAAATGGAGTGTTTAAATAGGGAAGAGAATAGAAAAAGTAATAATAGCTCCTATACAGGTAGGTTGACTAGTGTCAGAAAAGTTTGAAATTTAAAAATAATTTTTTTTGTTTTTTTTTTGTTTTTTTTTTGTTTCTTTTTTTACTTCAAGAAAACCATCAGGATAAAGAAGTCTAGAAACCCCCGAAGGATTCTATCCAAAGGATCGTCTGTCCAAAACCAAAATTCAACAAAATCATACAAAGATAAAATAATAATAACAAATGATTACATACCTTTATGTATAGGTTTCATAGCAGATCTTTATACTGCGCGTCATGAGTGCAGTAATACCAAGACGGCTCAACCAATTTGGGCATTCTTCTCCCTCCCGCTTGTGGGATATTTTGGATTGAGTTACAACGCCACTAATTAAAGTGCGTAAATCTGGCAGTTACCACCAACGACCACAGCCAGTGCGAGGTCGTTGAAGAGCCCATGACATTAAATCACAGGATTCAGCTCAGAGGCATTGTCACGCGAGAATGCAGACACGGGACGCTTCTTTCTGTCCATCAGCAAGCAGAGCCTTTGGTTAAAACCTGGGAATGCTTGCGCGGCTCTCTACAGAGCATGGCACACGAATCTTATTTACCGACCGGCGTGCGAAGGTCCACCCGAGTCAATGACGGGTCTGCCACTCCACTGGCGGGGATCCTAATCTAATTAAAGACCAAGTACAACCGAAGTTTCTCCCTTTTTTTTTTTTTATTTTTTTTTCTCTTTTTTTTTTTTTTTTCTTTTTTTTTTTTGAAAATGTACAAGATAATATATACATGTTGTTGTGATTGTGGCTCACATCTTCCTCTACGGTTTCACATCCAAAAACGGCTTAAACGCCTTTTATGAGTCGAGGATAAGCTTCCCATCCAATTTTCTTATAAATTGGCAAACAGGTCTTTTTGAGTCAGATTCCCAAGACTGTAACGCTCTTGCTCGTCCCTGAAGAGATTCCACAAACTAAGAAGTTCACGCTGCACAATTCCACAAGAATGTGTCTCAAGAGTCAATAAGATATTATCTAATGACTACTTACTCAGTCTATTCTTAATGAAGAATATTTTATCTTCTCTGTTTACGGAAACCATCCCCAAAGAGCGACATCGCATGTTGCAATTCCATCGTGCACACTTGTAACAAACTTTCATTCTTTTTACTCTTCTCCTTTTTGAAAATGAACTTTTACCGATACCAGGCATGTATGGGACAAATGAATCTGAAGATTCACCAGCTAAACAAACCTTTGCTTCGATTATCCAGCGTATATCTTCTGGGTTGCCCTTATACATTAATAGTCTCAATCTTTCACACCTAACTTCATAGACTTTTGTTAGAGCATTTAGAGGGAGAGAAGGAAAATATTTTCTTAGATTTGAGAGAATGACATCCATTTTAAAAGGATAAGAAATCAGTTATTATGGGAAACTGAAAAATAAACCGACTTGAGAGCCACGGAATACCGTTATCCACCATTTAACCGGGAACACAAAGAACTACAAAAAGAAAGAAACAACATTAAAATAAATTCTACTCATAACAAGGATTCTACCTCAATAACTTGATGTTCCAGAAATGGTTTGAGTCTTTGTCCATTGACCTTAAATACAATACCATCCCTAGGATTCTCAATGTCTATGACCCCATAAGAATACACATGTTTGACAATATAAGGGTCAATCCACCTAGATCTCAATTTTTCAGGGAATAGGTGAAGACGAGAATTATAAAGCAGAACTTTTTGACCAATTTCAAAAGTTTTTCTCAAAATTGATTTGTCATGAAAAGCTTTTGTTCTAACTTTATAAATCTTTGAGTTTTCATATGCATCATTTCTTAATTCCTCAAGTTCATTCAATTGCAATTTGCGTAATTTGGAAGCATCATCAAGACTTAAGTTGAAAGCTTTAATGGCCCAAAATGCTTTATGCTCTAATTCTATAGGTAAATGATAAGGTTTTCCATAAACTAACCGATAGGGAAACATGCCCAAAGATGTTTTAAAAGCAGTACGGTAAGCCCAAAGTGCATCTTTTAGTCTTAAAGACCAATCTTTACGATTTGGGTTAACTATTTTTTCCAAAATTTGTTTAATCTCCCTATTTGCTAATTCAACTTGTCCACTTGTCTGAGGATGATAAGGGGTTGCAATTTTGTGGGTAATGCAATATTCCTTCATTAAGGATTCAAATGGTTTATTGCAAAAATGTGTTCCCACATCACTGATGATAGCTCGAGGAGTTTCAAATCGACTCAAAACATTTTCTTTTAAAAATTTTAGAACAGTTTTATGATCATTGTGCCGACATGGAATCGCCTCAATCCATTTTGAAACATAATCAACTGCAACCAAAATGTACACAAATCCAAAAGATGATGGAAATAGACCCATGAAATCAATTCCCCAACAATCAAAAATTTCAATGACAAGGATAGGGTTCAAAGGCATCATATTTCTTTTAGAAATGGACCCCAATTTTTAACAACTTTCATAACTTTTGTAAAAAGTATAAGTGTCCTTGAATAAAGTGGGCCAATAAAATCCACACTTTGCAAGATTTTCGCACTGTTTTCTTTGAAGAAAAATGACCTCCACATGCTTCGAATGACAAAATTTAATGACATTACTTACCTCATTTATCGGGTACACATCTCGAAAGATTTGATCAGACAATATTTGAACAAATATGGGTCATCCCAAAAGAAAATTTTCACCTCAATCAAAAATTTTTTACTGTCTTGGTGTGTCCACTGAGGCGGCATCTTACCTGTTATAAGAAAATTGACAATGTTAGCAAACCAAAGCATGGAATTGACAGAAAATAAAAATTTATCAGGAAAAGAATCATTGATAGGTGTGCTATCAAAAGATGAGTCTGTTGTCAGCCTTGACAAATGATCTGCAACAACATTTTCGGCTCCTTTCTTATCTTTTATTGTGATGTTGAATTCTTGAAGCAACAAGATCCACCGTATCAACCTAGGTTTGGCATCCTGTTTAGACATTAAATATCTAACAGCAGCATGATCAGTGAAAACAACAGTGGATGAACCAATTAAATAAGCTCAAATTTGTCCAATGCAAAAATTACAGCAAGTAGTTCTTTTTCAGTAGTGGTGTAATTCATTTGTGCACTATTCAAAGTTCGACTTGCGTAATAAATTACATGAGGCTTACCTTCCTTTCTTTGGCCTAAAACAATAGCTTAACAAGTAAAATCACTAGCATCACACATCAACTCAAAAGGCAAAGACCAGTCAGGAGATTGCATGATAAGAGCAGAAGTCAAAAGACCGATTAATTTTTCAAAAGATTTCTGACAATCTTGAGTCCAATAAAATGGTGTATCTTTTGTTAGAAGATTACATAAAGGTCTAGATATGGCACTAAAGTCTTTTACAAATCTTCTGTAAAATCCTGCATGTCCTAAAAAGGAACGAACTTCTCTGACTGTTTTTGGGAAAGGCAAATGAACAATTAATTCAACTTTGACCTTATCAACTTCAATTCATTTAGAAGATATCACATGACCTAACACTATTCCTGAGGTAACCATGTAATGACATTTTTCCCAATTTAACACAAATCATTTTTCTTCGTATCATTTAAGAACTTTTTCTAAATTATCAAGACAATTTTCAAAAGAATTTCCAAACACTGTTAGATCATCCATGAAAACCTCTAAATAATGCTCAATCATGTCACTGAAAATACTTAGCATGCATCTTTGAAAAGTTGCCGGAGCATTACAAAGACCAAAAGGCATTCTTCTATATGCAAAAGTGCCAAAGGGACAAGTAAAAGTGGTCTTTTCTTGATCCTCCAATGCAATTGGTATTTGATTATACCCTGAATAACCATCAAGAAAATAATAGTAGGGATGTCCTGCTACTCTTTCTAGAATCTGATCAAGAAATGGCAAAGGGAAATGGTCTTTCCTAGTGGCTGCATTCAATTTTCTGAAATCAATACACATACGCCAACTAGATGAGACTCTGGTAGGTATTAATTCTCCTTTTTCATTTTCAACCACTGTTATTCCAGATTTCTTAGACACAACTTGTGTAGGGCTTACCCACTGGCTATCAGAGATAGGATAGATAATTCCAACATCAAGTAATTTAAGAACTTTAGCTCTAACTACCTCTTTCATGTGTGAATTTAATCTTCTTTGAGGTTATTGAGATGTTTTAGCATTATCCTCTAAATGTATTCTATGTGTACAGATTAATGGATTAATGCCTTTTATATCCTTTAATGTCCATCCAATTGCACTTTTATACCTTTTAAGTACTTCTATCAACTTACCTTCTTGTTCTTTGGTCAGGGATGAGGAAATTACCACTGGAGAGCTTTGTTCTTCTCCCAAAAATGTGTACTTCAACCCATCAGGTAATGGCTTCAGCTCTAGTGTGGGTACTTCTTCATGGGCATCATCATTCATGGATTTTAGCTCTTCAAATCTTGGCTTCCTTCCTTTGTATTCCATTTCCTGTGTACAGTCAAGTAAAGAGCATATTTCAGAAACATCATCATCTAATTGTGTAGCTGAATCAAATGAATTAATTAAACAGATTTCTAATAGGTCAGAAGAACTCCTGATTTGAAGATGATCATCTATAATGGCCTCAATCCCTTCAATCTCTTCCTTTTCATCATAAACTTCATATGGTTGCTTACACATGTTGAAAACATTAAGCTCCAGTGTCATATTTCCAAAAGTTAGCTTCACCACTCCATTTCTGTAATTTATCAAAGCATTAGATGTTGCTAAAAATGGGCGACCCAAAATAACAGGAACTGATTTAGAACTATCAACCATAGGTTCAGTTTCCAAGACAATAAAATCCACAAGATATATGAATTTATCACCTTGTACCAACACATCTTCTACTATTCCTTTTGGAATTTTAATTGATCTATCAGCAAGTAGAAAAGTTACAGAAGTTGGTTTTAACTCACCAAGGTTGAGTTGTTGATAAACTGAATATGAAAGTAAATTAACACTAGCACCAAGATCAAGTAAAGCTCGTTCAATTTTATGTTCACTAATAATGCATGAAACTGTAGGACAACCAGGGTCTTTATATTTCAACTCATTATTGTTTTGAATAATGGAGCTTACCTGTTCTGTCAAAAATGTATTCTTTTTCACATTATGTTTCTTTTTAACAGTGCACAAGTCTTTCAAAAATTTGGCATAATAAGGAATCTGCTTGATAGTATCTAACAAAGGAATATTGACCTTCACTTATTTAAAGATTTCAAAAATGTCACTGTTATGATTCACTTTACTTGAATTGTTTAATGCTTGAGGAAATGGGGGTGAAGACGAAGGTTTGATCTCTTTTTGACTATGTGGCTTATCAACTCATTCCTCATCTTTGGGAATTGACTCATCATCTTTCTCAAAAAGTTCAGGAATTTATTTTTCAATAACTTTTCCACTCCTAAGAGTTATCACTGAGTTGACTTGATCTATTTTTTGACTTTCTGAACTACCCTCATTTAGGCTAAACTGGCCCTTGGGATTTGGTTGAGGTTGAGAGGGAAACTTTCCTTTCTCATGAATAGCAAGTGCAGAAGAAAGTTTAGCAAGAGTATCTTTTATGTCAATCATGGCTTGAGTGTTGTGGTTATTGATGGCTTCTTGTTTTTCCATGAATGCATGCAATGTTCCTTCAAGGTTTTTCCTATATGGTGGGACATAGGGTGTATATCCTTGAGGATTTTGAGAATCTTACTGTGCCTGAGGAGGTGGTGGTTGCATGAATTGTGGCTGGTTGCTATTCCTCCAACTGAAGTTCGGGTGATTTCTCCATCTCGGATTGTATGTATCTGAAAAAGAAGAAGTGAATGACTTTTTAAAATTATTCATTGCATTTACTTGCTTATGCACAACTTCTTTAAAAATAGGAATTTTTGGACATTCATTTGTTGAGTGTCCTAATTCATCACAAATGCCACAAATTTCTTCATTTTGTACAGATTTGATTTCTTTTACTTTTCCTGATTCCATAGCTTCAATCTTTCTAGCCAAACTAGCAAACCTTGCATTTAGATCTTCTTCTTGACTAAGATGATATTTTCCTTTACTAGCATTTGCAAGGTTAAATCTAATTGAATTTTCAGAAGGATTAGTACCATGCCAAGATTGAGAATTTTCAGCCAAATGGTCTAAATAGTCTAAAGCTTCTTCAGGTTCTTTATCAAGAAATTCACCATTGCACATTGTTTCCACAAATTGTTTAGTTTCGGGTGTTAACCCTTCATAAAAGAAGCTTATAGTGCGTCATTTTTCAAAACTATGATGTGGGCAAGAATTCAACAAATTTATAAAACGTTCCCAACTTTGAAAATATGCTTCATTGGAATTTTGGAAAAAAATTTGGATTTGTCTTTTCAAAGCATTAGTTTTATGTGTTGAAAAAAATTTCTTCAAAAACTCACATTGCATTTCTTGCCATGTGCCAATTGATCTTGGTTTCAAAGTGTTAAGCCAAGTTTTTGCTTTATCTTTCAAAGAAAAAAGAAACAATTTAAGCTTAACAACCTCTTCAGTGCAAATTTGATCATGAAAAACGGTACATACTTCCTCAAATTCTTTTAGATGTAAATATGGGCTTTCAGATTCTAAACCATGGAAATTAGGAAGTAAAAAAATCATACCTAACTTGAATCTAAAATTGTTGGCATTGAGTGGAAAGATAAAACATGATGGACTAGAATTTTGAGATGGTTGCAAATACTCACGCATAGTTCGCAACGGTTGATTTTCATGTTCATCATGCACACTTTCGTTTTCAGCCATTGTGCTTAATGTGTGTGATTGTGATTCAAACAAATCAATATGTAAAGTACTTGGATTAACTTTAACCAAACGACCAGAATTTAAATCATGATACCAATTAAGCATAAACAAGTAACTTACAGTATAAAATAAAATGTACAAGCTAGCAGTATAAATTGTCCATTAATTATTAACAAATGTGTGGTATAAACAAACCACCAAATAAGTTAATAAGCATAAAAATTAAAAAGTTAGTATACAGATAAATTAAAATGTTAGAAGCAGAAAAAGTAAAAAGTTAGATAGTGATAAAGTAAAAAGTTAGATAGTTAGTAAAAGAGTTAGTAAGTTAGTAAACAAAAAAAAAAAATGAGAAAATAAATAACAAAAAAAATAATAGAAAATAAATACAGAAAATAAAGTACAAAAAAAATAAAAAGGAGAGTTACCCCACTAAGTTAATATGTACAAGAAAATAAAATGGAGAATTACCCCAATGTACAGAAATTAAAATACGAGAAAATAAAGTGCAGAAAGTAAATTTAAAATATGAAAAGCGGAGAATCGACAAAGCCGATTTTTTGATCCAATGAGAGAGGAGAGAAGAATAAAGATTATTTCATTAATAATTAAAGATTATAGAGAAATTAGGGAGAGTTTCCCCCACAAGTTAGTATGCACGAGAAATTAAAAAGGGAGAGGTTCCCCACTAGTTAGTATGTTAGTATATATACAAAATTTTTACACCGAAATTTGAGTCTTCAAATCAAGTCCTCGGCAACGGCGCCAAAAACTTGATGCACAATTTTCAATTGTCGCATTTGCAAACCCAAGTGCAGGTTGTCTCAAGTAATAAATTTCTCGGAAGTCCGAGGTCGATCCACAGGGAATTGTTGAAGATTAATTAAGGTGAAGTAAATATTTTGTTACTACGATTAAAATTATTTACTTGGGTAAAAAGATTCACTCTTGGTAAATAAAATAAAGGTAAGATTAATTCCTTTTATAACTCAATTAGAATCCTCGCAACATGGAGGTTTCAATCGGAAAATACAACATTAAAAGTTCATTTTAAATAATATACGTAATTATATTATGTTTCCTAAAAATATTACCACCACTTATAAATGGGTTAAAGCATTCATTGTGTCAATATTTTGTCTACAACAAATCAAGAACTCCTCTTTACAAAGATAGTTTCTAAATTATAAGAAACAAATTATAATACGTATAATGGTTACTAGAAAAATATAAATCATTTAAGCACAAGAGAAGAATAAATGTAACCTTACTTTATTACTAAGAGCTTCACCTTTTCACCCAAGTAAAATGAAACTTAGTTACTCATAGATAAGAAGAAAGAAAGAGAGAAGAAGAAGAAGAAGAAGAACATGACTTTAATTTAGAACAAAGGAAAATTACTACAAGAAAACCTAGTAACAAAATGGCATCATTTTGGTAACTAACACCTAACACCCTTAATGATCTGCCAAGGCCCCCTTTTATAGAGGATTAGAGATACAAAATGACAAGGGGGTTGAGTCATTAGTGGTTGGATGAGTGGAAAATGCCAAATGACTTTAGGTGAATGGGAAATTATGGAGATTCCTTGTCTCCGAAATCGTGCATCTCTGAAGTCATTGCATTCGTCATTTTTGAACCAAGTGGTCTTCATGAAAGTTGTAGGCCTGGATCTTAGCTTTCAAATGGCTTTAGTTTGAGTCCAATATCATTTCTGAACTCCAGATACGTTCAAATTACTGAACACTGCCTAGGCCCAATCACAGCTCCTCTATTCTGACTTCCAAGCCCAATATCACCTTCAAGGAGTCCGATTCTAGAAAAGTATTCAACATGAAAGTTGTAGATATTGGTTTTAACTATTCAGCATCCAAATTTCAGCCCATTTTACAACTTCTATCCCAAAATATGTGATGAATAGTACACATAGGTTAAGCTATCAAGAAAAGCACTCTGGTTCTTGCTTCAATCCCAATTTGAGTTATCTACTCGTGTGATTAGGCCTTTGAGGTATTCTTGAAAGTTGTATAACTCTCTCTTATCTTTCAAATGACATTAGAATCACCTCCAAAGACCACCTACAGCCCAAGATATGGCCCAAATACAGAAACAGTGTAAGATATGAATCATGCTGAAAAATTCAATTAAGTCCAATTTGAGTCCAAACTTACAAAATATAATAAAACTCAATCAATTAAGTACATAGAGAGTGTAAATGACTAAGAATGAAAGCTTATTAATGTATCAAATATGTGATCATCATATTGAGGCATAGTACACGATGCGTGGCACTCCACAACAAAATGGAGTTACAAAGAGACGAAATCGTACTCTTATGGATATGGTGAAATGTATGCTTAGTCATTCTACTCTTCCAGAATTCTTGTGGGGAGATGCCTTGAAGACTGCTGCTTATATATTGAATCATGTGTCAAGTAAATCTGTACTGAAGACTCCATGTGAGGTTATGATAGGCAAACGGCCTACCGTGAGACATTTTTGTGTTTGGGGATGTAGGGCAGAGGTGAGACCTTACAACCCACATTTAAAGAAGCTTGATCCCAAAATCATCAGTGGTTTTTTCATTGGCTATTGTATTGGCTCAAGAGGTTCTAGGTTCTATTGTCCTTCTCATACTACTAGAGTTATTGAATCCGATCGGGCTATCTTTTTTGAAGGGGACTTAGGACATGGTGAAACTCAGGAGCCGCGTATTGTTGATTTTAGTGAGGAGCATATTGTTGTTCCTATCCCTGTTGATCCCTTTCCAGGAATAATGCCATCTCCTCTTATCTATAATGATAATATTATTGATCCTATTGATATTTTTGATATCCCTCAACAAGTCAAAAATAATGTACAGATTCTAGATGTTATTATGACTCCACTGAGAAGATCTGAGCGGGTTATTATATCCACTGAGTCTACTAGATTCAGGGATTATGTTGTATACCTGTAAGAGCATGAGTTTAATCTAGTTGAGGATTCTGATCCTATTTCTTTTCAAGAGGTCATGGTTAGTCCTGATAGTGCACAATGGCTAGTGGCTATGGAGGATGAGTTAGCTTCTATGAGAAAGAATAATGTTTGGGAATTGGTAGCTTTGCCTACTAGTTATAAAACTGTTGGTTATAAATGGGTCTTTAAGACCAAACATGATGCTAGAGGTGAAATTGAGAGGTATAAGGCCAGACTTGTTGCTAAGGGATATAACCAGAGGGATGACATTGATTATAAGGAGACTTTCTCACCAGTCTCCACTAAAGACTCTTTTCGTGTTATGATAGCATTGGTTGCTCATTTTGGTTTGGAGCTTCATCAAATGGATGTTAAGACCACCTTCCTAAATGGTGATTTATATGAGGATGTGTATATGGATCAACCTGATGGTTTTGTTGAAAATGGTAAAGATCATATGGTGTGCAAATTGAGACGATCCATTTATGGATTGAAATAGGCTTCCAGGCAATGGTATTTGAAATTTGATTATATTGTTAGTTCTCTTGGTTTCAAAGAGAATATTGTTGACCAATGCATTTATTTGAAGTTTAGTGGGAGCAGATTCATCATTCTTGTTTTATATGTTGATGATGTATTGTTGGCTAGTAATGATATTATTTTTCTGAATGAGACAAAGCAGATGTTGATGTTACCAAGTGGCCTCAATACTCAAGAGGGGGGGTGAATTGAGTAGTTAAAAATGAGTTCACAAATCTTTCGTAAATCGTTTGACAATCAATTTTCGTTGAAGCTATTGAATGATTAGAAATAATTAGATAGATGAGATAAGCACTTTTACTTATAACCGTAACAGCCAAGAAGACAATATCCAAGCAAACCAATGAAACAGTGTACAGAAATAAACAGAGGAGGGTTTAGAGAAAACAAACACAGTCGTTTATCCTGGTTCGATCACCACTCCACTTGTGATCTACGTCCAGTCCCCAAGCAACACCTTGAGATTTTCCACTATATCTTCAAGCTTCAATGGGTGCTTGAAAAACCACTACAACCTTGAGCACTCAACAATATGGGATACCTCACCCAAAAGCTTGAGCCTCTATTTTCCAAGGGATACCTCACCCTTACAATACTTGAGGGATACCTCACCCTCACTAATCAGAATGTATAAGATTGAAATAGACGAAGCTCTCTCTAGAGCAAGTGTTTACAAATTGAAGCTCTAATATGCTCTCAAAGATTTTTCACGTTTTTAATCAGAAAACAGAGCAAGAAATGAATTTAAGGATTGATTCACGTTTTGAAGTATGATGATCAGTTTTTGGTTCAAGGTCAACCGCAAATAAAGACCCAACTTTGGTATTTATAAGTTTCTCAATTAATAGAGCCGTTGGAGGTAGTTGGGCATGCATTTAATGCATTTAATATAGCCGTTGGACGTTGTCAAGATGCGTGTAATCGATTACATATCTCGGTAATCGATTACATTGTTGTTCCAACGTTTTCGAACTTTCAGGCTCGTGTGTAATCGATTACATTATTGGTGTAATCGATTACATGGCTTCTGACTTTGCTTGTAATCGATTACAATGCCCATATAATCGATTACATGACTTCTGACTTGCTATGTAATCGATTACAATATCCATGTAATCGATTACATGACTCGTCGAACGTGTTCTTTGAGTTTCTGGGTTTTGTGTAATCGATTACATTGCCTATGTAATCGATTACATGACTTCTGACTTTGTTTGTAATCGATTACAATATCCATGTAATCGATTACATGACTCGTCGAACGTGTTCTTTGCCTTTCACGGGCTTTGTGTAATCGATTACATATATTGTGTAATCGATTACATGACCTCGACTTTCGTGTAATCGATTACATTTCCAATGTAATCGATTACAAGCCTTCTGTTTGATGTGTAATCGATTACAAACATTATGTAATCGATTACATTGGCCTTTGAACACATTTTTCAAGTCCAATAACGCTTGTAAGTCATTTCCAACACCTCAAGATACTTGATTAAACATAAATCCTTTTAAGAGTGTTAGATTTAAAGTTGAAACTCAAGTTTTATTGAAAGCCATGTTTAACTTTGAAATTTCTCATTTATTTTGAAATCATATATTGAAAAATCATTTGAGAAATCTTGAGAGCATTTAACATTAATTATCCTAAGTCTTATAACTGAATAAACCTTCTGTCTTCTTTCTTTGATCTTAATTTTTCCTTTTGCGCTTGATCTTATCTTTTGCTTTTGTTATCATCAAAAACCTTTTGACATGCCTTAGAGACATAAGCATTCACATTCTCCCCCTTTTTGATGATGACAAGCTGATCATAGGAAAAAGAAAGAGTTTTTGCATTTGTATATAATAGTCATTTAGGTACAATGCTACCCCCGGAGTTTATGCATGATGTTGGGTTAGATTTTGCATATGAAAAGCTTAATAACTTAAAAGGTCAATAACTCCCCCGTACTCATGCAACCATTAATTACATTTCATTTCATTTTCATTTTTCCTCATTTTCTCCCCCGTTGGCATTATCAAAAAGACATAAGCATTTAAGAAAAATAGACAAGATGACAGCTATATTTCATGATTCCTAAATTTTTGCCATAATGAAGAAAAGCCACAAAGATTAATCACCCAATCAATATCCCAAAAGCCAAACATTCAAAGTGAAAACAAGTTCATGTATTAATAATCAGTCCAACCAAACATTCATAACCAGGAGGCAATAATCAAAATATAACCATAAAGGTATACCAATTTTATATAATCAGAGTTAAAACAAAATAAGTACAACGTGGTCATCAATACAAAAAAATCATGGCAATAGGCCATGATCACTATCGATGTCCTCATTTGTCACAAAAGACTTCACCCCTACGGATCCGCAGCAGAGTCTCCTAGATCAATGTTATCATCGGTGGGCATAAGATCGTCGTCGAGTCCATAAGCTCCTCATCATCAGCAGGAACTCCAGATGGACCAGCGAAGGATAGGGGAACCGGAGGGGCAGAGGATGTGGGAGGTGCAGCAGCAGCAGGACACTCAGGAATAGGAGGTCCACTTAGGAGGGATCGAATGGAGCTAAGCTCCTGGTCTGAGTAGTCCATCCTCAGCTCAAGATGGTCAATCTTTTGCTCTATATGATCCATGCGTGTGTTTACGTTGGTGCTCAGTTTGCGCATTTCTTGGAGCAGAAGATCAAGAGAAGCTGGAGCAGGAGCAGAGGCAGGGTACTGAGCCTCCTCATCATCACTATCTGGATCGTGATGGATATGACCAAATGTGCCATGAGTAATGTAATGCCATCTATCTTCCATCTTATAGAGCTGAAGCTTCTTCAGAGTATGCAACCCAATTGATTGGGGTCCCTTCGAGCTGGTGTCCTTGGACTCTTCAGCCAGTGAAATGCGACAGTACTCGAGGATTGTGGTGACCAACATGGCGAAGGGGAGAGCAGAGTTCTTCTTTTTCTTGACGTCCAGCATATGCTCTAAAATGTAGTAACCCCAGTTTATTGGGTGCCCTGTGGTCATTGCCCATAATGCCACAACATCATCCTTGAGGACTTGGGAGTAATTCCCTCCTCTGGGAATCAATCCACGAACCAAGAGGTAGTGGAGAACCCTGTTTTCCATAGTGAGGCCAGTGGCCATTATTCTTCGTTTAGGATCACTTGGGGAGGTGGTAGCCGGCCCTAATCGAGAGAGAAGAAGCAGCCTTATGCTCAAACTCATGCCCCCAGGACTTTTGCATTTCCACGTAACCGAGCTCCATCGGGGAGTGAGCTTGGTAAGCCTATACCACTCTGCCATTGTTAACCCGATTTGTTGCTTTTTCACTTCGTAAATTATGCAATTATCCTCAACCTTCGGGTTAGCATAAAAGACTCGGACAAGGTTAGGGTAGATGGCCTTCTCTATGCTCGGGAATCCCAGAAGCCTAAGTTTTCTATTGTCCTAAAGCTCTCTAAAGGTTCACTCTCGCGAGAAGGTGATGGGAAGATACCGAGAGAGATGATTTTGCAAAGTGGAAGTTCTTAGGAACAACTCGGCTTTCTTCACGGTGGAGAAGTGCCTCGTGAGGTCCGGGCCGATATATTACGTGAAGAGCCACCAGAGGACCCTCCAACGGCAGTCCCCTGTTCTTGGGCGCTTCGAGCGATGAGAGGATTCAGCCATTGATGAGAAGGAGAAGCAAGGGATGAGTGATTAATGATTGGGGATGAGAGAGGGATGAGATTAAAGGCGAGAGAAAAGGAGATGGGGTTCGTGAGAGAAGATGGGGAGATTTGGATGAGGGATGTGAGGGGATTTTGAACGATGGGCTATGTGGAGAGGGGTTTTCCGAGATTGAGAGAGGTGAAATGACGGGTTTTGATAGAGATTTGAGTGAGAAATGAGAGTTTTTGAGATTTGAGGTGCGTGGGAGCAGAAGGAGAGAACGAAGAAGATGAACAGGTTCCAAATAGAAATGAGCTCTACGCGCGTCAGAAGCCTTTTAAAAACCCTGTGTAATCGATTACATTGAGTGTGTAATCGATTACATGCATTCTGGTGGGTATGTAATCGATTACATTTTTGATGTAATCGATTACATGCTTTCTGGGAACCTTGTAATCGATTACATAGTTGAAGTAATCGATTACCTGAGTTCTGAGTTGGTTGTAATCGATTACAAAGGGTGTGTAATCGATTACATGCGTGACAGAACATGTGTAATCGATTACAAAGACATTGTAATCGATTACCAGCACTCTTTAACTCAGATTTTGCGTTCCAAACAGCATATAATCAATTTTAATCCATCCAAATCAGTTTTAAAGCAACTTAAATCAATTCAAATCATCATTTAAACATATAATCAAATCATGTTATGATTCAATTCATATAATTGATTAAAATTACCATTTTTACCAAGAGTTTCAACAAATTTGTTGAGGATATTAGTTGCTTGGGAGTCTTGGTCACGAGGGAGCACCTGCAAAACAACTTAGGGGAAATCTCCGACGCTCAAGTTAGTATGGGATTCAAATATAATGAAAATTCAGATATTTTGCAGCAATGTGGCATAATTATGCAGAAAAACGCAAGCTTAGGCATTTGTTTTAGGATTATGCAGCAAATATCTAATTTATGCATGATTGATCTAAGATGTCAAGTTCATTTCTTATATGGAAAAATGCTTCTTTTACTAGGGGTTTGGTGAAAATATCAGCTAGTTTCTTAGTTGTTTCAACAAATTCAAGTATGCAATCACCCATTTGAACATGATCTCTAATGAAATGATGTCTTATTTCAATATGCTTAGTTCTAGAATGCAAAATGGGATTTTTTGACAAGTTAATTGCACTAGTATTATCACATTTTATGGGAATGTGATCAAGCTTAAGACCATAGTCCAAGAGTTCTTTGTTTCATCCAAAGGACTTGAGCACAAAGAACTCCCATTTGCAACATATTGACTTCACTGTGGACAATGCCACACTATTTTGTTTCTTTCTTTGTGCCAAGAAACTAGTGAGCTTCCAAGCAAGTGGCATGTCCCACTAGTGGTTTTTCGATCCATTTTGCATCCAAGCAAAATCGAATCTGAGTACCAATAAGACTACATGAGGCACCCTTAGGGTACCATAAACCCATATGTGATGTGCCTATTAGATATTTCATTATTCTCTTAACAGCACTTAGGTGTGATTCCTTAGGATTAGCTTGATATCTAGCACACATGCATACACTAAACATTATATCAGGCCTACTTGTAGTGAGATAAAGGAGTGATCCAATCATACCTCTATATTTTGTAATTTTTACCGATTTACCTCCTTCATCCTTGTCCAAATAGCAAGAAGTGCCCATAGGAGTAGCCATATGCTTGGCATTGTCCATTCCAAACTTCTTGAGCAGCTCCTTGCAATACTTGGATTGGCTTATAAATGTTCCTTCTCTTGTTTGCTTGATTTGTATACCAAGGAAGAAGTTGAGCTCACCCATCATGGACATCTCAAACTCACTTTGCATAATATTTGAAAATTCTTTACAAAGAGAGTTATTAGTAGCTCCAAATATAATGTCATCAACATAGATTTGAACTAGAAGAATGTCATGCATTTTGTGTTTTATGAAAAGAGTGGTGTCAACTTTACCTCTAGAAAAGCCTTTTTCTAAAAGAAATTTGCTCAACCTTTCATACCAAGCTCTAGGAGCTTGTTTCAAGCCATACAAGGCCTTTTTCAATTTAAAAACATGGTTGGGCATTTCAAAGTCCTCAAAATCAGGAGGTTGTTCTACATACACCTCTTCTTATATAAAACCATTTAAAAAAGCACTTTTGACATCCATTTGATTGAGTTTGAAATCCATGATGCAAGCATATGCAAGTAGCATTCTAATGGCCTCTAATCTAGCTACGGGAGCATAAGTTTCTTCATAATCTATGCCTTCTTCTTGATTATATCCCTTAGCTACAAGCCTAACTTTATTTCTTATTATTAAACCCGTTTCATCAAGTTTGTTCCTAAAGACCCATTTGGTGCCAATTATAGGATGATCATTGGGCCTTGGAACTAATTCCCAAACTTGATTCCTCTCAAATTGGTTTAGTTCTTCTTGCATGGCCAAGATCCAATGCTCATCATTAATGGCCTCATTTATGTCTTTAGGTTCAACTTGAGAGACAATGGCTAGATGATTACATGCATCTCTAAGTGAGTTTCGAGTGATTACCCCTTTTGATACATCACCTATCACTTTGTCGAGAGGATGATATCTTGAAGTCCTCCATTCCTTGGGTAGATCTAAGATTTCTGAATCTTCTTGCCAGGTATGATCAAGGAGTCTCTTTTCTTCCTTCTTGGGCTCTTTCTCTTGATTTTCCAAGTGCGTCTTCTCCAAGATTTCTGCAACATCATCAACAAGCTCCTTTCTCGACTCATTTGAGTTAGTTTCATCAAATGCAACATGTATGGACTCTTCTATGGTCATAGTTCGTTTATTATAGACTCTAAAAGCCTTGCTATGAATAGAATAACCAATGAATATTCTCTCATCAGATTTTGCATCAAACTTCCCCAAGTTATCCTTTCCATTATTCAAAATAAAGCATTTACATCCAAAAACATGAAAATGTGACACATTAGGTTTCCTTCCTTTGTACAATTCATATGGGGTTTTCTTTAAAATTGTCCTTATTAGGGCTCTATTCATAACATAACAAGCGGTGTTAACCGCATCCGCCCAAAAGTACTTAGGAAGATTGGCCTCATTGAGCATAGTTCTTGCCATTTCTTCTAAAGATCGATTTTTCCTTTCTACAACACCATTTTGTTGTGGTGTTCTAAAGGGGCAGAAAAATTATGCTCAATGCCATGTTCATCACAAAAAGTTTCAAATTCATGATTTTCAAATTCACCACCATGATCACTTCTTATGGATGCAATACAAAAACCTTTTTCGTTTTGGATAACTTTGGCAAGTTTTCTAAATGATTGAAAAGCATCATTTTTGTGGGCCAAGAATAATGTCCATGTAAATCTAGAAAAATCATCCACAATCACTAATGCATAGTAATTCCCACCAAAGCTCATAGTTCTAGAGGGTCCAAAAAGATCCATGTGCAAAAGTTATAAAGGTCTAGAAGTTGAAACTATGTTTTTAGCTTTAAAAGAGACCTTTACTTATTTTCCTTTTTGACATGCATCACAAAGTTTGTCTTTTTCAAATTTGAGCTTTGGAAGACCAATTACTAGTTCTTTAGAGACCAATTTGTTTAAGTGATCCATGTGAATGTGAGCAATTCTTCTATGCCATAACCATGAATCATTTTCTCTACTCATAAAGCATTTAGCATCATTTGAGGAAATATCATCAAGACTAATCATATATATGTTATTGACTCTATGACCAACAAACTTAACTTGCTTATCATCCTTTCCCTCAATTAAGCAACAAGAGGAATCAAATATAACTCTATTGCCTTTATCACACAATTGACTAATACTAAGCAAATTATGTTTAAGTCCTTCGACAAGTAAAACATTATCAATAGATGATGAAGGGATCTTACCAACTTTGCCAATTCCAAGAATCTTCCCTTTGTTGTTGTCACCATATGTGACATGACCATGTTTCTTGTGTGTAAGGGAGGAGAACTTGGAGCCATCACCGGTCATGTGCTTGGAGCAACCACTATCAAGATACCAACTTGAGCTCTTGGTCTTCAAGCACACCTACAACACACATTCAAGATTTAACTTTTGGTACCCAAATTGTTTTGGGTCCTTGTGTGTTAGAATTAGGTATGGTGCCTTTAGGGACCCAAACCCTTTGATTCCAACCTTGGTATTTATGTTCTTTCTAACATTGCAAGTGGATGCACTATGCCCTTTCCTACCACAATGAAAACATTTAACAAAGGGGCTACTTGAAGTTTTTGAGGAAACAAAGAAGTTCTTATAAGACTTTTGATGGTTGTTTGGATTAAATCCCAAACCGGCTTTTGGAAAACACATTTTTGTCTCTCTAACAACACATTCAAGTTGTCTCTTCCAAAAGTGAATTTCGCAAGAGTGTTGTTCAAGTCTTCAATTTCTTTTTCAAAAGCTTTGCATGATAAACAAGGTAATGATATGGATGCATTATCATGTGAGGAACAAATCATGCATGATGAATTAGCATCTATGAGTCCTAAAGTCTCATTTTCAATTTTAAGTTCATTTATCTCCTTGGTTAAAGTAGAAACTTTCTTTGTCAATAGGGAGATTATTTTATTGGAAGACAAAATCATTTTTGTGAGCCTCAAAGATTCATCATGCAATTCTTGAAAGGCATCTTGCAATTCATCATAAGAAGGTGGAGGTTCTAGGTTAGAAGAGGTTACCTCGGTGTCGCTTTCTCCACTTTCTTCTCCTTGAGCCATGAGGCAAAGATGGGCTTCTTCATTTTCTGAATCGTCGGAAGAGCTTAAGTCATTGTCCTCCCAAGCTATATATGCTCTTCTTCCTTTCTTTTCCTTGGAGGGTCTTTTCTCAAACTTCTCCGTCTTCTTGAGATATATAGGACACTCCATTTTCATGTGCCCCGGTTTTCCGCATTCGTAGCATTTTGGAGGAGTAGAGGATCCTTCTCCTTTGTGATATGCTTTCTTTTGAGGAAAGGGTGGTCTTCTTTGAAATCCCTTTTTCTTCAAGAATCTTCCGAATTTTCTCACAATGAGACTAAGATTCTCCTCACTTAGCTCAATATTTTCACCATCCTCTTCACCATCTTCATCATCATCTTCAAGTATGGAAGAGGTGGCCTTGAGTGCAATTCCCTTCTTCTTTTTGTCATGTTCTTCATTTTGATTGAGCCTACTTAGTTCCAGCTCATGCTCTTGAAGTTTTCCGAATAGGGTGGCTAGAGACATAGTTGATAAATCTCTTGATTCCGCAATCGCCGTTACCTTGGGTTGCCAATTCCTGCTTAGACATCTCAAGACTTTGTTAATAAGATCCTCATTAGGAAATGTCTTTCCCAATGAGATGAGATGATTAACAATATGAGTAAATCTCTTTTGCATATCTTGAATACTCTCACCTTGATTCATTCTAAATAATTCATATTCATGAGTAAGAGTGTTTATTCGAGATCTTTTTACCTCACTAGTACCTTCATGAGTTACTTGTAGGGTATCCCACATTTCTTTTGCGGTCTTACAATTTGACACCCTAAAGAATTCATCATACCCCAAGGATGTGGTAATGATGTTTTTGGCTCTCAAATTATATTGAACCTTCTTTTTATCATCATCGGTCCAATCACTTCTAGGTGTATTAATTGTCACACCATCCTTAGTTTGCGTAGGGACAAAAGCACCATTTTCAACTGCGTCCCACACATCTAAGTCAATAGCTTCAATAAAAATTTTCATCCTTTCTTTCCAATAGGCATAACCATCCCCATTCAAATAAGGAGGTCTATTTATAGAAGAACCTTCATTTGAAAAATCATTTGAAGCCATCACTTCTCTTAAAGCTACTAAGCTCTTTATACAAAAGTCTAGCTCTGATACCACTTGTTACCAAGTGGCCTCAATACTCAAGAGGGGGGTGAATTGAGTAGTTAAAAATGAGTTCACAAATCTTTCGTAAATCGTTTGACAATCAATTTTCGTTGAAGCTATTGAATGATTAGAAATAATTAGATAGATGAGATAAGTACTTTTACTTATAACCGTAACAGCCAAGAAGACAATATCCAAGCAAACCAATGAAACAGTGTACAGAAATAAACAGAGGAGGGTTTAGAGAAAACAAACACAGTCGTTTATCCTGGTTCGATCACCACTCCACTTGTGATCTACGTCCAGTCCCCAAGCAACACCTTGAGATTTTCCACTATATCTTCAAGCTTCAATGGGTGCTTGAAAAATCACTACAACCTTGAGCACTCAACAATATGGGATACCTCACCCAAAAGCTTGAGCCTCTATTTTCCAAGGGATACCTCACCCTCACTAATCAGAATATATAAGATTGAAATAGACGAAGCTCTCTCTAGAGCAAGTGTTTACAAATTGAAGCTCTAATATGCTCTCAAAGATTTTTTACGTTTTTAATCAGAAAACAGAGCAAGAAATGAATTTAAGGATTGATTCACGTTTTGAAGTATGATGATCAGTTTTTGGTTCAAGGTCAACCGCAAATAAAGACCCAACTTTGGTATTTATAAGTTTCTCAATTAATAGAGCCGTTGGAGGTAGTTGGGTATGCATTTAATGCATTTAATATAGCCGTTGGACGTTGTCAGGATGCGTGTAATCGATTACATATCTCAGGTAATCGATTACATTGTTGTTCCAACGTTTTCTAAACTTTCTGGGCTCTGTGTAATCGATTACATTATTGGTGTAATCGATTACATGGCTTCGACTTTGCTTGTAATCGATTACAATGCCCATGTAATCGATTACATGACTCGACTTCTTTGTGTAATCGATTACAATATCCATGTAATCGATTACATGACTCGTCGAACGTGTTCTTTGAGTTTCGGGTTTTGTGTAATCGATTACATTGCCCATGTAATCGATTACATGACTTCGACTTTGTTTGTAATCGATTACAATATCTATGTAATCGATTACATGACTCGTCGAACGTGTTCTTTGCCTTTCTGGGCTTTGTGTAATCGATTACATATATTGTGTAATCGATTACATGGCCTCTGACTTTCGTGTAATCGATTACATTTCCAATGTAATCGATTACAAGCCTTCTGTTTGATGTGTAATCGATTACAAACATTATGTAATTGATTACATTGGCCTTTGAACACATTTTTCAAGTCCAATAACGCTTGTAAGTCATTTCCAACACCTCAAGATACTTGATTAAACATAAATCCTTTTAAGAGTGTTAGATTTAAAGTTGAAACTCAAGTTTTATTGAAAGCCATGTTTAACTTTGAAATTTCTCATTTATTTTGAAATCATATATTGAAAAACCATTTGAGAAATCTTGAGAGCATTTAACATTAATTATCCTAAGTCTTATAACTGAATAAACCTTCTGTCTTCTTTCTTTGATCTTGATTTTTCCTTTTGCGCTTGATCTTCTCTTTTGCTTTTGTTATCATCAAAAATCTTTTGACATGCCTTAGAGACATAAGCATTCACAGTTGACAGCACATTTTGATATGAAAGATCTTGGTGATGCCTCTTTTATGTTAGGTATTGAGATTCACCGTGATAGATCTCGTGGTATTCTTGGCTTGTCTTAGAAAGCTTATATTGAAAGGATTCTGAATAGATTTAATATGAATTCTTATAATCCTTGTACTGCATCTATTCAAAAGGGTGAAAGACTCTCTAATACCCAGTGTCCTAAAAGTGATAAAGATGTTGTTAAAATGGAGAAAGTCCTATATACTTCCGCTGTTGGCAGCCTTATGTATGCTCAAGTTTGTACACATCCTGATATTACTTTTGTTGTTAGTATACCTGGGAGATACCTGAGCAAACTTGGTGTGGCTCATTGGCAGGCTGCAAAACGAGTTATGAGGTATCTACAAGGTACCAAAGATTGTATGCTCACCTATAGGAGGTTTGACCGCCTTGAGGTGATAGGTTATACTGATTCTGATTATGGTAGTTATTCAGATGACTACAAGTTCACATCAGGGTATATCTTTATGTTGGTAAGAGGAGCTAATTTTTGGAAGAGTGTTAAACAGACACTTACAGCTACTTCTACCATGGAGGTAGAATATATAGCTTGTTATGAGGTTACGCGTCAAGCGATATGGTTAAAAAATTTTATTACTGAATTTCTTATTGTAGAGAGTATTTCTAGGCCTCTTATTATTTATTGTGATAATTTTGCCGTAATGTGCTTCTCTCAAATTAATAAAAGCTCAAAGCATTCAAAACATTTTGATACAAAATTCATGTTTGTTAGATAGAAGATTCAGGAGTTTCAGACTCGTGTCGAGTATATCCCTACAAAACTTATGGTTACAGACCCACTAACTAAAGGTTTAGCTGTTAAAGTTTTTGTTGATCATGTGACCCGTATGGGTATAGTGAGGTCTTTTGATGTTTTGGGTTAGTGGGAGTTTAATTTTGTAATTTTGTTATGATCTCATTTTATTATGTCTCGAGATAATTATATTGTTATTATTATTATCGTTGCCATATAATATTGTTATTGCAGTTTTGTTTATTCATGATATGGCATATTATGGAGACATTTTGGACCCAGTCTCATTTTGTTGTTGTGCTAAAATAATTTTTAAAATCTCAGAAAGCATCTTGGACGGATGTTTGGGGCCATTTTGTTAGGAAATACACTTTGATCACATATTGGCATGTAAATTTTGGATGTGCTTTCCCATTACCCATTTACCACATTTTGATGGGTCATCGAGATATGAGTATGTTACATGTATGATATCAATACTCCTTCAAATATGATTTTCTGCATTGTTGAGATACTTGTAGTCTCATTTTGGACCAGTTATTGAGAGTGTTAGCTCGATATTGACATCATGTTGTGGCAACATATTGTTTGATTAATCTGGAGAATTATTTTTTTATTAAAGTGATATAATGTGACTTATGTTATCCAAGTAGGAGAATGTTAGAATTTTTATTCATGGACAAACATAAATCATATTATATAGAACCCAGATTAATTGGATGTCAAAATTATTAGAGCAATTTTGTTTGGCCCAAATTGTGATCAGTATTGTTAATGAGTCTATTGTTGTTAAAGTACTGCTCATATATGTGAGTTTTGTTTCATGGGTCCTGTATATAAGTTTGTCATAGTATGTAGGTTTAACCCATTTTAATTATTTTATATATACAGGGAGAGGCCCTTATTCCTAACCACTCTAGTGCGTACAGTTGTTCCATTAATACTGACGCGTGAGCGACTATTATGGGAATAGTATCTCTCCCTCATCGTATTTTCTTTTTCAGGATTTCAACAATGACTTCCTCATCGATACTATTTCAAGATAACCCTAAAATTTTTATATGAATTGATATGTCATAAATTATTAAGATTAATAGATCCGAAAAATTTTCTTTCACCTCATTAATACTGACGCGTGAGTAACTGATGTGGGATAAGAATAGTATTTTTTTCTCATCGAAATTGATTTTAAAGATTTCAACCATGACATCTTCATGAGCACCTTTTCAAAACCTTATAACTCATTATATATTTTAATATGTTATAAATTTTAGAATTAATAGATTCCAGAAATTTAGCAGCTACTTGTGTGGCAACCATAACGAAGATGTCTGGCATTTGTTTATAAACTGTAGTGCCGTGAGAAATGCTCTCTGAGTGTAATCTCATTATTGCAGGTATGGAGGAGGAGGCAGATAGGCAATCATGGCTTGCTTATCTCCAACACTTATTCAGCAGTAAACCCGCGGACCAGCTGGAGTTGATGGTGATGGTCTGGGCAGAATTGTGGAAACTCAGGAATGAGGCTTGGCAGGGGAAGCTTAGCTCCATCCCAACAAACTTATTTCAGCAGATCACACTCAACTTGCAAGCTTTTCAGAATGCTAGAAGGAGTGATGTAATTATGGAGCCAAACCAGACTTTGCAATCTTGATGGTCCAGGCCTCCCAACAACTTTCATAAAAATGTGGATGCTTCCATCTATGATGAGAAGCATGCTTTTGGTGTTGGGATTGTTATTAGAGACTGCAATGGTGTTTTTATGGCTGGGAAGTCCCTAAAAGTTCAAGGCACAGTGGATGCACACTGGGGGGAGCTTATTACTGCAGAAAAAGGATTGAATTTCGCTTGGGAACTTTGTTTCAGATATGTTATACTTGAAGGTGATGCTGCAAATGTTTATAGATGCATCAATGAGGACATCCAAGGTCTTTCTCACAATGGTTTTATCCTCAGAGACATTTTTGCTATTGCTTCTTGGTTTTCAGGTTTTAAGACTTGTTATTCGCCTAGAAGTCGTAACAAAGTTGCTGATTTTCTAGCCTCCTACGCCAAATCTGGTGGTACTAGTATTTGGGTGGAGGAGGTTCCTGCTTGTATTGCTTAACTTTTGTCTTTGGATGTGAGTAATGCATAATTTCGAATTCCAGATAAAAAAAGAAAAAAGAAACAGTAATAATAACAATAATAAGAATAAGAATAATAATAACAATAATAGTGACTGAGTAACACAATGTCTCCGCCAGTGACTGGGCCAAGTTTTGTAACCAGTGGCAGTGGACTTTAATTCATAAGAGTTGTGTTATTTTATACGAGACGAATTGTCCGAATTTACATGGAACTTACAAATTAAAAGAAAAATGGAAATTAGGGAGAAAAAAAGTAGAAGAGAGAGAAATGAATGAATCCTGCCGTAACCAATACCATTCGTGTAAAATTGACGAATTTGTTTTCGTAACACTTAGAATTGTTGAATTCGAAATAAAATGTACAGTTAACTATACATTGGAATTGGTTATAGTTATACACTCATTCTGTCGGCACAGAAACCAATCATGAAAATAATAAATGTTGTACAACAAATCTGATGTTGCTGAAATTATATCATGATAATTCATTAGACCATTTTAACTATCACTTCGAATTCGCACATAAAAGACACATTACAACTATTGGTGTTCATCTTCCAGTTATGAGTAAAGAGGTAACTCTATGTACCAAAATAAATAAATAAATAAAGAGATAACTTTAATGTTTATTGCAGTCGCTTATTCCATCTGAAATATGATCATTGATGCCACAGTACAATGACATGTAGAGAAAGACAAAGGGTTGAATCAAAAATAAAATAAAGATGAAAAGAAGGGTAGATTTAGAATGAGAGATGAATGAATAAGAAAGAAGCAATAACACAATAACAAAAGTCTAGAAGTTAATTATGCTTCAAGGTGCATGTGGTGATGTATATGCTGGTAAATGGTGATCTAATTGCGGGGATGGGTGTTCTCTGGATGGGACACGCCAGTGGCAACCTTTGCAACGTCCATGGCAGAAGCTTCGGGCTTCTTCTTGGAGTACAAGACCAAGTAACCTAGCACAACAGTTGCTGCAAAGCCACCAATGGCCATTCTCATAGGACTCATAGGCATTTTCCTACGTTGGTGAAGTACCTCTGTAGAATGTTGCACTGGTGAATGCCCTTTCACTGCCTCAGCTTCTGCCATCTTCACTTTTCCTTGTCCAACCATATTTTTTTCTTTCAAAATTATGTTCCTGTGTCTTCTTTTTTTTCCTTGGGCTTCTTTTGCAGTGGTTTGTTTTGCTTTATATATCCTTCTGAATCTGTCTTTGAAATGAAATGATGTTCAACCTTTTTTATGAGCGTGATTTTTGCTTAAAGGTTGAGGTGTTTATGAAAGTCTTGTTGGAAGAAAGAGAAGAACGCGGGAGTGGTAAGAAGGAATGCAAGGCGAAAAACAATGTGTTATGAACAAGTGGAGCTCGTATGATTGGAGTCTTTGACGTTTGACCCGTGGTGGTTGACATTCAAAAGTAGTTTGAAAGTGCTTGGGTCTAGGGAGAAGCACAATGGAATAATTCTTTGACCTTAATTTTCTATTGCTATGGCCTAAGGAATCGTTCAGCATGCCTTTGGTTAACATAGAAGATTGAAGAATAATGCTTCGTATGCATCATGTGAGTGCACATCACTTCACATAAGATATAGGTAAAAGAATTAGAATGTAGATATATTAAAAATAAAGTGAGACTAATTATAATAGATGATGAAAATTATATAAATATGAGATAATATGTAGATAAGCATATATTAATAACATTGTTGAGATTGAACCACCATCCAAGACTTTTAATTAATTAGTTGATCATCATACTCTACATGCAGATGGAATGAAAATACAATCAAATTTTCATTTTAATTTTTACCCCCAAACAATTCAGTATTCAAAGTTTAAATTTGGACAAACATCATTAAAGAGAAGCTTTTTTTCCGATTTATGATGCAACCTTTTGTCCACCTCTTTGGTAATGCAATATTGCAGAGGGAAATCAAGAAGTAATTTTTTTTTTTCATCAAATAGAAGATAAGAAAGCTAAGCCCATTTCATTGACATGAACTTGATTCAAATTGATGATAACAGCATACTGGTTGTTCCCAACTTCCTCAGAGCAACTATTCTCTGCACGTGAAAATAATACCCTTCTGTGTCTTGGCCATTTACGGCGAGCTTTGTATCACTGCTGTCCTCTCGCTTTACGCTTCATTGAAATTTTTTTACCTATCTTCAAAGAGTTTCCTAGACGATTTAAAGCTTGCAATAACACTAATTTCAATGACACTATTTTGTCTTTCGCCCCAACAAAATTTTGATTTTAGAAGAGCCATCAAGCTTGTTACAAGACTGAGTAGAATACATTTTTAGATTTATCCTCTTTGGAAATTAGAGTACAAGCCATCCCAAACTTTTATAACATATGGCTCTTAATGCATTATATTATCAAAATACTTACCTCTTCAGTCTATAGAGGTTTAAGAAGTTACTCCTGGTATCAATAATAATTTTTCCAATGACTGGCAAACTTTCCAAAAAGTTCCCCACCTACAGAGCAGAGAGAAAAAAGATTGCAGAGAAGCGATCAGATTGTTTTGCTCCATCGATGTACACTAATAATTTTATATATCTAAATGCTGAGAATAGCAAATGACACAATGTTTGTCCAACTGCCAAAAATACCCCAGCCACCAATAACCAAGACGAAACTATTCCAATTCTGAAAAAATTCTCATTGCATTCAGTTTGACATCCTACATAGTACATGCAATTTACACCATAATCAAAACTTGGGGTTTGTTTACAAGAGCATTTCATCTCAAACTACCATTTCAGCTTCTTTAATAGTTGATGGGATCCCCACATCCAGCCGCATGGTTGATTTATATTGTTCTGGTAAAGCAGCACCAGCCTGAATGCAAATTTCCACGACAGCAGGCGCCTGCCCATAAAAATCCCTAAGCTGTCGTTCCAGGATTGGTTCGTTTACATCAGGAACATGCCACACAAATCTTGGTGGGATCAAGTCATCGAGAATTGCAGACTGCCAACCATGCTGCCCATTGCGTTGTTGGTGTTTGTGTGCTCCGCAGTTTTGTGCCTTGTGCCCCTGGGGACCCACATGAATTTCAGGGCAATATCCACAGACCCTCACATTGTAAAACCTCATTAGTCTCTTAGCACCTCTCCTCATTCGTTCCCATGCTTGGAGTGTTTCCTCGGCGAGGCGGGCTGCTTCTTCACTGTTCAATGGAGCTACTACTTCTGAATCAGGTATTTCAGCTAGTAATGGTTTCCTAGGCTCCTTTGGGATTTTATCTGGTAGTTCACTTTCATCAGCATCTACGAATTCCTTCCTCCCAATACGGATTATAGGCTTTCTTCTCCTTTTTGTGGGGAACTCAGGAATTTCAACACCAGCTTGAATGCAGAGCTCAACCACTGCCGGAATTCGAGGGATAGAGAATCTCTCTTCATGAGGAATCCGCTTTCCAAGACGATCAAAGAGGTGATAGGCTTCAATTGGTGTTAATACATCTTCAACGTGTGCATTTGTCCATTCATGGAGGCCCTTACGGATGTTGGCATGTGAACCTTTACATGACTTGAATGGATGTCCAACAGGTCCTACATGGATTTCAGTGCACCACCTGCATTAGTAATTCCAATTTTCAGATGCCTACTTAACGACTTTAAATCACATTTATTTGTGAAAAATAATGGACAAGGGTTAAATGAGATTCAGAAACTTTAATTTTTACATTAGAATAAGCTAGTAAGAAAAATCACTCACATTGGGTAATCACATTCAATAAGACTAGCCTGGAAAGCACAAATAATATATTATATTATACAGGTAGCTACAATTTGTTCTTAATATTTCATATGTGCCCAGTTGAAAATGCACATCAATGGATTCTTTGGGCTGAAAATATAAAAGAAAACATTCAACTTTCAATATTTGAGAACATAAAGACAACTTATTCATAGGTTCTACATTGTCACCATGAGTCAGCGTACCAACTTCAGAGAATTCCCTCACTGTCTTGCCTGCAGCTCTGGCAGCATGCTTACCATGAATGTGTCCAAGCAGTGGACAATATTGCTAAGGACTAAAGAGGCAGCAATAGGAACTGTTAGTCTTCCTATGTACCATACCATCCCTTTCATGAGGGTATAATAATAGCTATACCATATTGCGTGTCTCGCAAGGGTATAAGTATGCAACCATTCCTTTGTTGAAGATGCAACATATGAAAATATCAATTGCTCACTGTAATGGCAAATTATAGGTGGCATTGGCAATATCTAATTTAGGTTCTAGTTACACTAACAATGATACAGTTAGAAAGCTAAAATGTAAAGTGGTATAGCAGTTTTGTGATTTATGCATTACTTCAAACAAATTTCCAATGAAACCATATAAGCAGCCGGAATATCTTGAGGCCAGAAAACAACAGTGGTCTGTGTTACCACTATTACTCAATCAGAATAAAAACACGTAACATAGAATTTGAAGATATGTGTTTCCAATATTTCACATCAACTCCACATTAACCAAACTGCCAAATATATGCTAGAGGATATAAAGGAATATAATTACCCACAAGCAAGCACGGGCACTACTTTGAGCAGCTTCTTCAGATTGTTAATCAAAGTGATCCTTGCATTATACACATTATAAGCAGTTGGTATAAGGCTCTTCACCAGCAACCCATTCTTTGGTGCCGCCAGTGATTTTCTTGGCACATCTTTCATCTTCTTTAGCCTCTCCCTAGCTGCTCGTCGCAGGTCTACAATGGGTACTGGAAAAGGTTTCTTCTCTTTTTTCGAATATTGCCGAGGAAAATCAGCATTTTGTGGCACTTCATTCCTAATGGTCAGTTCATGCTGACAAAACTTCTTTGGAGGAATCCTAATCTTCACAGGAAGTCTAATCTTACTGCCACTATACTGCTAACAAAAACAGAGAAAAAAAAATTAAGCATTTTACATGCATAGGAAATTTCAAGAGTTAAAAACTTTTGGGGGTATAAAAGAGAATAATTTCAGCCAGATTCTTCCCGGCTGATACCAAAGTCAGACACACTGAGTCACACCAGAGCTCGATGCTCAAAATTTCGTAATGGCCATTAATGGTTGTCTTTGTTTTACAAGAGTACCAATTTAACAGAAAAGAACACATCTTAGTGTCTATGAAGCAATTGCTTGGTAAAGCAAGCAAAAGCAATTTATCTTATCCTCTTTTTTCCCACCTCAATCAAGATACGTAAATAAGCTGGATAATTTTATTTTTCAATATAAGAAAATTCAGGCAAATAAATAAAACTTCAATTAACAACTTGGGGGGAGGAGGGGGGGATATAATGAACATAAATTTGACATATACCTGGAAAGAATCAAGAGAACTAAGAGATGATAATAGGTTGGGCTTCAGAAAAAGAGAATCTCTTGCAGTTGTTATAGTAATTCCCTTGGCACTGGGAAGGGACATAGTCATACCTGAAACCATTGAAAGTGGTCAGAAATAATAATAAAAATTGAGATGCAGAGAGAGAAGGGGAAAAGGAAAGGTTGTAACTAACCTGGATTGGGGTTGCTGAGAAGCATGACTTACACCCTACAACCCACAACACAACCAAAGGGATTACACTCACTAGACAAGCGAGTGAGTTTGATATGAATTTTTTTCCGATGTAAAAACAGGCCAACCTGAGCCGGGTTGATCTAAAAATGATTTGGGTTGGGTTGTCTCAATTAAGTGGCGGATTAAAAAAAGACCAAGCCGGCTCAATCTACCGGATTGGTGGATTATATGGGTTAGTTTACCTTTTTTTTATAGAAAAAAAAAACAGAAATTTACAAAAAAAATAACAGAAAATACAGAAAATATCAAAAAATAAAAATAATGGTGACGACTTGGATTAGGCGGTTAGGATTAGGGTTTCATCCCCACTAATGGTGACGAGCTGACAGCTAGCTGGGGCTAGGTAAAAAAATGAGAGAAAGATGAGGCCACAAAGGGTTAGGGTTTGATCCTTCACTCATTCAGCTTGTTTTATCTTGTAATTTTCTTTTCTTTTCTTTTATAAATCCTTCAACACATGAGTCAACTCAACTTAACCCAGCTCAAACTTATTTAATCCATGAGCTAAGAGAGTCAAGTTAAGTCAAGTTAGAATCTTTATAAATTAATTTTTTAGCAACTCAATGTATCATTTTATACACGTTAAACAGATTGATAAGGTGTTTGATTCGGATATTTTTTTGACATTCAATAGTTTTTTTGCTAAAAAAAGTTATTGTCCTGTTGAGATGACATGTTTAGCATTTTGAAAGAAAAAAAAAAAGCAACAACTTTTATGAGGAGAAAAAAGTTGTTGCTAATCAAACTCAAAATTTGGTTGTATTGAAAAAAGTTGTTAAGATTATTTCTAATAGTGAGATATAAATATTATTTTATTCTTAATAAAATAAATATTTTAATTTATTAAATAATTTTTTTAACATTTTATATCTATTTTAATAATTTAATACATAAAAATAATTTTTTTATATCATCCAGATAAAATAGATTAATTTAAAATTATTTTTTAACTAATATATTTAAATATAAATTTTTTTATAATCAATTATAATAAAAAAATTTATATAATTATTATTTATTAAAATAATCAAATTTTTATAATTATCCTAAACACGAACTGACTCATAGTTGAAACATTGATGGCTCGTGCAAAGGATCTCAAATACATAATACAACTTCCTTCACCTTAAAGTGTAGGATTGGAAGCCCAACTTACTCTCTCTAGTCCGACCCAATTTCGAACAGAAAAAGCCCAACCCAACAATTTCTTCTGCGAAGTATGTTGTGTGTTATTATTATTATTTTTTACAATATCCAAGTATGTTGTTGTGCGTGCTGCAAAGGGGCATTTTCGATAAACTATCAATTTCTCTTCTAAAGTTTTTTCAGAATAGTAATTTGGTCTTTAAAAAATTAATGACATTAAATTAGTTTTTGAATGATAATATTTTATCATTAAATAATATATTTTATCATTAAATAATATATCAATTTAATTTTTATAAACAGTAACTTTTAATCTATTTTAAAGCTAAAAAAATTATCATTCAGGACTAAATTAATGTAATACATAACAAATTTTCAAACAGTAAATTAATGTTTTGAAAAAAATTTAGACCAAAACGGAGATTTACTCTTTTTGTTTTCCCTTTTGTTATTTTTTTTTTAACATAATAACTTACAAGCACTAATCATATAATCATATATAACATATAATATATAATATATAATCATATCATTATATAATAATAATATATAAAGAGAATGTACATATCTTTATATTTTAACACATGTCACTCGACATAACATTACATGTTTAAAACATTGTCATGTGATAAATACATTATCATAATAACTATCATGTGATATCTTATATTGTAATTTTAAAAAAAGTGTACATGTATTACCATATTTAAAAATTCTTGCCACGTAAGAGAAAAAAGATTTAAAAGATTAGAAAATAAATAAAAATTTGGTATTTCAATTATTATGTATTAAAATTATAAATTCTAAAATTTTTGAAAATAAAGTTCAAAATAAAAATAGAAACATGAAACAACAATGAAATGAAAAAAATTCATTGAAGGGGAAGATATAGAAACATGAAACAACAACAAATTTATTCACAGTGCTTCACTTTCCATTAACAACTGAAGTATGTTTTTCCACCAGAAATATAATTGGTCTCCGTCAGAATTATTAGGCAACGTTGTCGGCTTTAACTTTGTGTTTGCATCAAATTACCACTATGTTTCACCACATACTCATGTTTCCCCTTCACTTTCACATTCGTCCTTTAGAAGAACTACTTCTAACCAACTTGTCAGAACATCATATCTGGGCAACTCCATCTTATCTGGCCAACTCCACTGTGCTTCGCTTGAACTCTCTCCCAGCGGTCATGTTGTCGGAAAAAATGGTTGTTCGCGCCTTCCTTGATGTGAATCCCTCAATACTCCATCTGATTATTGTGATTTTCATGCATATCGATTTCTCCCCTGACACAACCCTCTCAGCTAGGGTTTACCATCAAAACCTGCAACATGTTCATGGCAAACCTAGGACGAACGAATGAAGAAGAGGTAATTAATTTATTTTTTAAAAATGCCTATAAAATAATTAAGATTCCACGACGATATCAAGATTCCTATTTCCTTCACCGTTTTCGGTTGATAGGTCTTCATCATTGAAAAGGATTAAGCCTCTGGGTACAACAATATCAGTGGGTCTTCATCTCCTTAAAGTTCATATTTTGCCTCTAAATCATAGAAAGAACATGTGATGCAACCTTTAACACATATTCAAAGTTCATCTCATAATTCATCTTGGATTACCACTTTGCTTCACCACATACTCATGGTTCCCTTTTGTAACATCATCTTCAACATGTTAGACTTGAGAGCAGGTTGCTGTGATTAACATGATGCTTGAGAGGATACAAGCAAATCCATCTCCACCGTTAGTTTCTCCAGTAGCAGCTGAGGAGCAATTTAGTGAAAGGGATATCGTTTCAGTAGGCTCTCTAAAACGGAAAAGATCTAATGTTGAAGATAGTGAGAATATTTCTTGGTTTCAGTTTCTACCTGTTAAAGGAAAGTGCACTCAAGTTGGAACGTGGAACCAAAAGTGCTCGAAATGTGGAAGGCAGCATGGCCACAAGACATGTCCAGTATGTTTTGTGTGCGGTTAGTAGGGACACTTCGCGAAATAGTGTTCACAGAGACATGGAGCTATGCCCAACCCTATGCAAGGTATTCTTTGATATGTGTCATTGGTTAGAAACTCATCAGGATATTCTCATAGGTTTTGTATGAGTATCTGTTGCCTAGGATAGATGATCTAATAGATTAGCTAAGAGGAACTGTGGGTTTCTCAAGGATTGATCTTAGGTCTAGTTATCATCAGATAAGGGTTAGAAAAGAGGATATCCCTAAGTCTATTTTTAGAACTAGGTATGAACATTATGAGTATCTCATGATGTTCTTTGGGTTGATGAATGCTTCGGCAGTGTTCATGGGTTACATGAACAGTGTAACAGCCCAATATTTGCTATCTAATTATATCGTCATATAAAAGAATGACCCAATACTGGACCTACTACTTCTAACATACATCAACAATTATCCTATATCATTCATACATAATGAGTAAATATGGAGAGTCAAGATTACAAAAGTTATATATACATCACTGTCTCCAAGGCATATTGTAATACATAATCTTTTACAACAACGAAACTAGCATATTATACAAGCTTTTTAATCAAAAAGTATATAACTATACTAATCTTCGTTCATCTTCTCCTTCCTTTTTGAGGAATTTGTACCTAGATTTACATGGCAATACAATCGGGGTGAGAAAACATATCTTAGTAGAAGCATTCCAATACTAGTATATAAACATATACAAATAGATAATATACTCAATTATCCTATAAACACTTCAGTCAGAGAAGCAAACAACAACTCTATCTCAGAGACACGCAATTGCTCATACAGCTGCAATGCATGAATATGTCATGGTAGCAACTGCCAATACAATTGCCATGCTATGCCAATTTTATGAATAATGTCTATGCCTATACAATTATCCTAAATATGAAATGCAAAATGAATGAAACCATTTACAAGAACCTAGTTCTCTGGTAATGTCATGAAATGCATGAGCCTTGAACAAAACATAGGAACCCAGTTCCATAAGCTCTGAACAAGCATTGGAAACCCAGCTCCAGCTATTCCACGGGGTGTGAGGGAAAGACTATCCTCAACTCATTACTATGATCTGGAAGGTATGTTACCTTTTCACTTGCAATCATGTATGATCACCCTCTCCCGGTAGTGAAGACTCATCAACTACATGGCCTTCAACAATAATCATATTTGATCAGAACAATGATCTCTGTGATGGGAAGGATTGGTTACCTACTCATTCAAAATCATATTAGACCATCTACAATGAGGACTCACCCTCATCAACATAGATAGGGAATAACAATAATGTCAATTGCTATAATAACTAGCATGTCAATTGATTTACATTCCTAACTACCAACACGTAACACATTGATGTCAAATACCACGATAAATAACATACTAATTGATTTACCTTCATCACATATCTACTTCATTAGATACTCCTATTAGAGTCCCATCACCCTCTACTATGCATAAACAAAGAATTCTAACAATTAGGAATCTCAAAACATCAAAATAGAAATTCTGATGAAATCTGCTCTAGGCACCTAAAAAGGATATTTTTCTTAAATTTACCAAAAATCCATCCTAACTGATAAAATTTTGAAATTTTACAGGTAGATATCCTTGTGTCTTAAATTTCAAATGCCACTAGAATCAGGTCAATCCGATATCTACAGCTCAAGTTATGTGACGAACACCACAGACTGTTCGGGTGGCTCCTCTGTTTTGCGTGCTGTTGGACTATGAGCGCTCGGCGCTCCAAATTCTGGCGCCTGGCCCCAGAACACCAGAAACACGCTTGCAGAAATGGTTTCTGCATAATTGGTTCTCCAACCAATTTCTAACACTTTTAAAACCTTTCCTAGATGATTTCTAACATCATTCAAGGTCTCTAAGTATTATCAAATCCTAATCATGATCTAAAAACATAATAGAATCATCAAATATTTTCTTAATCCCTTTATCATAGATCAATGGGCAAGAATCAACTCATAAACCTAACTTTCCTATCTTTGAAGATTATGGAAGAACAAGGTCTTAATCAAGTTCCTAACCATCACTAAACATCATACTTACTAAACTCAAGCCATTATCATGTTTACAAACACAAATCCACCATGAATATCCATAACCCACAATCAATCCCAATTCTACCCAACAAACTACCTCTATGTAGCAAGTTGAAGTAAAAGGGAAGAGATGAAGTTATGAAACAAAAACCCTACCTCTAGATCAAGAAGATGAAGTCAAGAATGGATCCAAGCTCCACTTGATTCTTTTTCCTTCTTCTTCTTCTTCTCTTCGGTTTCTCTTCCTTCGTTTCCTTCTTCTCTATTTTCTTTTTCTTTCTTTGTTTCTTCCAGCAGAAACCCCATGAGAGAGATGAGAGTAAAGTGAGATTTCATCTCACTTTAAAGATACACATTAAGGGCAGTTTGGTCTTTTGCTAAAATTTCGTATCTGTTAAGTGTTACCAAGTGGCCTCAATACTCAAGAGGGGGGTGAATTGAGTATGTAAGACAAGTTCGCAAATCTTTCGCAAATCGTTTGATAAATAATTTTTGTTGAAGCTATTTGATGATTAGAACTGATTGGATATACGAAATAAATACTTTTACTTATAAATGCAATAATTAAGAAGAACAATATTCAAGTTATTCAATGAAACAGTGCTTAATGTAAAGAGAATGGTTTAGAGAGAACAAACACAGCGATTTATCCTAGTTCGATCACCAATCCACTTGTGATCTACGTCTAATCCCCAAGCAACAACTTGAGATTTTTCACTATATCTTTAAGCTTCAATGGGTGCTTGACAACCACTACAACCTTGAGCACTCAACACTATGGGATACCTCACCCTAATGCTTGAGCCTCTATTTTCCAAGGGATACCTCACCCTTACAATACTTGAGGGATACCTCACCCTCTCTAAATAGATTGTATAAGATTTAAATGGAAGAAACTCTCTCTAGAGCAAGTATTACAAATTGAAGAACTATGGTATTTGGGATTCACATAAGTTCAAGCTCAAAACAGAGGATTTTGGAGAATGATGAGAAAAACTTGTTTAAAGATCAATAGTGATTTTCCAGAAGGATAAACTCAGTTTTTCTAACCTTCCAATGAAGCTCCATAACCAAATATATAGGTAAGTGTTATTTAATGCCGTTGGAAGTGGTTGTGAGCAATTAATGCTCATCAATATAGCCGTTACGGGCTTCTTATTATTTTTCCAGAACAAAGGCTAACCGGTTAGCCAAGTATCATAACCGGTTAAGGGCTCATTTAGGCTTATACAGAATTATTCTGGTTTGATAACTAACCGGTTAGGAATGTGTCCTAATCGGTTAGGACCTCACGAAAATGAGTTCTAGGAAGGATGCTAACCGGTTAGACCTGCAGGCTAATCGGTTAGGACATGGTCAGGATAGTTTTTGAGTTGATGAATAATCGGTTAGGTCTTCTACCTAATCGGTTAGGGCAACACGTTTTTAGCTTCTGAGTTAAAGAATAACAGGTTAGGCCATCTGCCTAATCGGTTAGGACAGGATTAAAATGGTTTCTGAGTTTATGAATAACCGGTTAGGTCTTCTACCTAATCGGTTAGGACAAAACATTTTGGCTTCTGGGAGTGAGACTAACCGGTTAGGTCTCTCACCTAATCGGTTAGGACAAACATATTTTGGCTTCTGGGAGTGAGACTAACCGGTTAGGTCTCTAACCTAATCGGTTAGGACAAACATATTTTGGCCTCTGAGTTATTAAATAACCGATTAGCTACTTTGCCTAATCGATTAGGCATGTTATAAAAAATAAGGCAAAGCTTTTGTTTGAACTAACTAACCGGTTAGGAGCAGGTCCTAATCGGTTAGGAGCCTTGAAATTTTGGCTCCTAATGTTTATCAAGAGGCCGGTAAGTTTACAAAAAGGCTTAGGATATTAGATTTGAAGGAGTTATTGCATAAAACCTTTTTGATCCTAACTTGAAAAATCATTTTGCAAATACATTTTAAAGAAGCTATTTGAGCTTGAGGTGAATCTTTAGAATACCTTTACAGAAGATCTATAATCCTATATGCTAAGCTTGAGTTCCTTGTGACTTGATCATTGTGTTCCCATTGCTTTCTTATTTGTCGACATCAAAACCATTTGCATCTTGTCCATGTCAATCACATTCTCCCCTTTTTTGATGATGACAAACACTTATTGAGAAAGAGATTAGTTTAATTGGTAATTGGAATTTATAATTGAATTTGGAGACTTACTCCCCCTCTTTTGTTCAAGAGGTGCTTGAATCAGAGATGCACAGCTCCCCTTTTGTTTTAGGATTCCAAGACCATTAACAGACACAATACACTATCATAGCACATTCAATTACTGTTCTTACTTTTCTCAATGAATAGAAAGCGAATCTAAATAGAAAGCTCCTTATCCTTCTCCCCCTTTTGTCATAATCAAAAAAATAAAGTAGAGAATTCGAAACCAAGTATTCAAAACAGAAACTAATAAATAAGATTAAGCATAGTGTCCAGAAAACGCATAAGCAGTCACACAGAGACGCATAAGCAAGCATACCATACTTAAATATATTCAAGATTCAGAATAAGAAAAAAAGGTCACTATTGAGATAGTCATGCCCATTTCCAAAAATAAGTCAAGGAAAAACAGTCATTAGATATGCCAAATAATTGTCTCAAAATATCCAAAATAAGATAACTAAGCAAGGTCAAAATAGAGTTCAGAGACAATTAGTGCAGCAACACAACTTTGATAAAAATAAAGAGTCCATGCCTAAGCCCCTGGGTCCTCGGGTGCTGGAAAGCGACGCTCGATCTTATCCAAGCGGTCCTCCATGGCACTCAACCGATCAAAGATGACTGAGTTGCTATGCTCTTGGTAGGTGCGCAGATCCGCGATGGCTGCAAGAATGCGAGCTTCATTGGTGGATTCGGAGACGCTACTCATATCTGGTGCTTCCTCCATAGGGACATCAGCTGTGTTAACAGGAATTTCTTCTGGTGGCGCTCCTCCCACTCGTGCTTGACCATATGTCCATTCACCATTGACGTTCTTCATGTGCATTCTATTAAGAGAGGCAAGACCAAATTTATGAGGGCCGGCAGTGTTTACAATGCCATCGTCCAATAGGGGAACCTTATGGTGGTCTAGGATTCGAGCAACCAGAAAGGCATAAGGAAGATCCATAACTACATTGTTTTTAGCTTTCATCATAGTGTGTATAATGTAAAAAGGTCAGTTGATCTTTATGCGTTCCTTGAGAAGCCACATCAGGAAGATGTCTTCCTCTTCAACCAGGGCATAATTACTTGCCCTTGGTGCGAGAATATGAGTGACGATGAAATGAAGAAGGCGATCAAGTATCTTCAGAAGTCTGGCGGTAAAAGTTCCTTTTGGCATTGGAACACCAGGCTGAAGCATACCCATTGCAGCGTCATCTCTCTTATAATTTTCCCACTGGCCATGTTTTTCCAATCTAAGCTTTTCACCGGAGTGAGGAAGATCAAACAAAGGGACCCACTCACTGGGATTCACAACAATCTTATGCTTCTTAACTTCAGAAATTAAAGTTTCACCCTTAATAGATAAATTGCAGAAGAAGACTTTAGTGGGTTCAAGATAGAAGTACCCTGGATTTGTGGTGACGAGGGTTCTCAACCCATGGAACTCAAGAAGCTCTGTGAGAGGAGTGAATCCTTCTTGGATGAAAAACTCACAGTCCATCCATTTCGGTGAGATGATACGCCTTGCATGGAATTCCAATTGGTACTTCTTCATCTGAGCAGGATCAGTGAAGTATCTGCTAAGATTTAATGCTACTGAAAAATCTGGGTCAGTGTCAGTAGGGGTTATTTCCTTTGGGACATTGGGGTTTTTTGTACGTGTTCTTTTGGGGAAGGAAGAGCTGCTGGCCATGGTGGAAATGGAGGCTTAGGGCACGGTGGTGGAGAGAGAGTGTGTGAGGGAGATTGAAATGGAGGTTTAATTGAAGAAGGATGATGGAAGATGATGGAATATAAGAGAAATGGGGTTTAAAGACCGAATTTAGGGTGGATTTATGGTGAGGGATGAAGGTGAGAGAGTGGGCATGAGAGAGCTTGAGAGAATGGAGATGAAAAAGGAGGTAGGGTGCGTGAATGGAGGGAACCACTATTTGTTGAGGGGTGTTTAATTTGGAGTGACCTAACCGGTTAGGGAAGGTGGGTAACCTGTTAGGGCAATTTGGAAATAGCCACTGAGTTTTCCAATAACCGGTTAGGATTGATGGCTAACCGGTTATTGTGCAAAGTCAAAACGCACAAACTGGTTTCCAAATACAGGGTAACCGGTTAGGAGTCATGCCTAACCGATTATTTGGCCATGACAGAGAGCCCCTCAGTATTCCAAAACACTTCCAAAGCCCAAACGAAAACATATTTTTCTTCTTTTACTTGATCATTGCACTGATAGCATTATAACAAACTCATGGGAATAATCCTTGACATATATATATATTTCTTCTTGATGTTCATCTTGGCTTGACTTCATTCTCATTTAGAGACAAATTTCTCCCAATATCAGTAGGAACTTTGACCTTTCATATTGGGGGACTTAAGCATGAACTCAGCTCCTGCAAAACAAAATAAGGGGACACTCCGACGCTCAAGTCAGTATTGGATTTAAAAGAGATGAGAAATTCAGAGATTATGCAGCAATTTGGCATGATTATGCAGAAAAATGCAAGTTTATGCATTAGTTTTAGGATTATGCAGTAAGTGGTTAATTTATGCATGATTGATCCAAAATACCAAGTTCATTTCTAATATAGAAAAATGCTTCTTTTGCTAGGGGTTTAGTGAAAATGTCAGCTAGTTGCTTAGTTGTTTCAACAAATTCAAGTATGCAATCACCCTTTTGAACATGGTCTCTAATGAAATGATATCTTATTTCAATATGTTTAGTTCTAGAATGCAAAATGGGATTTTTTGACAAGTTAATTGCACTAGTATTATCACATCTTATGGGGATGTGATCAAGCTCAAGACCATAGTCCAAGAGTTGTTGTTTCATCCAAAGGATTTGAGAACAACAACTTCCAGCTGCAACATATTCAGTTTCAGCTGTAGACAATGCCACACTATTTTGTTTCTTACTATGCCAAGAAACTAGTGAGTTTCCAAGTAAGTGGCATGTTCCACTAGTGCTCTTTCTATCCATTTTGCATCCAGCAAAATCAGAATCAAAATACCCAATAAGACTACATGAGGCACCTTTAGGGTACCATAAACCCATTTGTGATGTGCTTATTAGATATTTCATTATTTTTTTAACAGCACTTAGGTGTGATTCTTTAGGATTAGCTTGATATCTAGCACACATGCATACACTAAACATTATATCAGGCCTACTTGCAGTGAGATAAAGGAGTGAGCCAATCATACCTCTATATTTCGTAATTTCTACTGATTTACCTCTTTCATCCTTGTCCAAATAGCAAGAGGTGCCCATGGGAGTAGCCATATGCTTGGCATTGTCCATTCCAAACTTTTTAAGCAGCTCCTTGCAATACTTGGATTGGCTTATGAACGTTCCTTCTCTTGCTTGCTTGATTTGGAGACCAAGGAAGAAGTTGAGTTCACCCATCATGGACATTTCAAACTCACTTTGCATAATATTTGAAAATTCTTTACAAAGAGAGTTGTTAGTAGCTCCAAATATAATGTCATCAACATAGATTTGAACTAGAAGTATGTCATGCATTTTATGTTTTATGAAAAGAGTAGTGTCAACTTTGCCTCTAGAAAAATCTTTTTCTAAAAGGAATTTGCTCAACCTTTCATACTAAGCTCTAAGAGCTTGTTTCAAGCCATACAAGGCCTTTTTCAGTTTAAAAACATGGTTGGGCATTTCAAAATCCTCAAAACCAGGAGGTTGTTCTACATACACCTCTTCTTGTATAAAACCATTTAAAAAGGCACGTTTGACATCCATTTAATAGAGTTTGAAATCCATGATGCAAGCATATGCAAGTAACATTCTAATGGCCTCTAACCTAGCTACGAGAGCATAAGTTTCTTCATAGTCTATGCATTCTTCTTGATTATATCCCTTAGCTACAAGCCTAGCTTTATTTTTATTATTAAACCCGTTTCATCAAGTTTGTTCCTAAAGACCCACTTGGTGTCAATTATAGGATGATCATTGGGCCTTAGAACTAATTCCCAAACTTGATTTCTCTCAAATTGGTTTAGTTCTTCTTGCATGGCCAAGATCCAATGCTCATCATTAATGACCTCATTTATGTCTTTAGGTTCAACTTGAGAGACAGAGGCTAAGTGATTACATGCATCTCTAAGTGAGTTTCGAGTGATTACCCCCTTTGATACATCACCTATCACCTTGTCGAGAGGATGATATCTTAAAGTCCTCCATTCCTTGGGTAGATCCACGATTTTAGAATCTTTTTGCCATGAGTGATCAAGGAGTATCTCTTCTTGCTTCTTGGACTCTTTCTCTTGATTTTCCAAGTGCGTTTTTGCCAAGATTTCTGCAACATCATTAACAAGCTCCTTTCTCGGCTCATTTGGGTTAGTTTCATCAAAAGCAACATGTATGGACTCTTCTATGGTCATAGTTCGTTTATTATAGATTCTAAAGGCCTTACTATGTATAGAATAACCAATGAATATTCTCTCATCAGATTTTGCATCAAACTTCCCTAAGTTATCCTTTCCATTACTCAAAACAAAGCATTTACATCCAAAGATATGAAAATATGATACACTTAGTTTCCTTCCTTTGTAAAATTCATATGGGGTTTTCTTTAAATTTGGCCTTATTATGGCTCTATTTATAACATAACAAGCGGTGTTAACCGCATCTGCCCAAAAGTACTTAGGAAGGTTGGCCTCATTGAGCATAGTTCTTGCTATTTCCTCTAAAGATCGATTTTTCCTTTCTACAACACCATTTTGTTGTGGAGTTCTAGGGGCAGAAAAATTATGCTCAATGCCATGTTCATCACAAAAAGTTTCAAATTTATTATTTTCAAATTCACCACCATGGTCACTTCTTATGGATGCAATACAAAACCCTTTTTCGTTTTGGATAACTTTGGCAAGTTTTCTAAATGATTGAAAAGCATCATTTTTGTGGGCCAAGAATAATGTCCATGTAAACCTAGAAAAATCATCCACAATCACTAATGCATAGTAATTCTCACCAAAGCTCATAGTTCTAGAGGGCCCAAAAAGATCCATATGCAAAAGTTGTAAAGGTCTAGAAGTTGAAACTATGTTCTTAGCTTTAAAGGAGACCTTTACTTGTTTTCTCTTTTGACATGCATCACAAAGTTTGTCTTTTTCAAATTTGAGCTTTGGAAGACCAATTACTAGTTCTTTAGAAACCAATTTGTTTAAGTGATCCATGTGAATGTGAGCAATTCTTCTATGTCATAACCATGAATCATTTTCTTTACTCATAAAGCATTTAGCATCATTTGAGGAGATATCATCAAGACTAATCATATATATATTATTGACCCTATGACCAACAAACTTAACTTGCTTATCATCCTTTTCCTTAATTATGCAACAAGAGGAATCAAATATAACTCTATTGCCTTTATCACATAATTGATTAATACTAAGCAAATTATGTTTAAGTCCTTCAACAAGCAAAACATTATCAATAGATGATGAAGGGATCTTACCAACTTTGTCAATTCCAAGAATCTTCCCTTTGTTATTATCACCATATGTGACATGACCATGTTTCTTGTGGGTAAGGGAGGAGAACTTGGAGCCATCACTGGTCATGTGCTTGGAGCAACCACTATCAAGATACCAACTTGAGCTCTTGGTCTTCAAGCACACCTACAACACACATTCAAGATTTAACCTTTGGTACCCAAATTGTTTTGGGTCCTTGTGTGTTAGAATTAGGTATGGTGCCTTTAGGGACCCAAACCCTTTTGATTCCAACCTTGGTGTTTATGTTCTTTCTAACATTGCAAGTGGATGCACTATGCCCTTTCCTACCACAATGAAAACATTTAACAAAGGGACTACTTGAAGTTTTTGAGGAAACAAATAAGTTCTTATAAGATTTTTGATGGTTGTTTGGATTAAATCCCAAACCGACTTTTTGAAAAATACATTTTTGTCTCCCTAACAACACATCCAAGTTATCTCTTCCAAAAGTGAATTTTGCAAGAGTGTTGTTCAAGTCTTCAATTTCTTTTTCAAAAGCTTTACATGATAAACAAGGTAATGATATGGATGCATTATCATGTGAGGAACAAGTCATACATAATGAATTAGCATCTATGAGTCCTAAGGTCTCATTTTCAATTTTAAGTTCATTTAACTCCTTAGTTAAGGTAGAAACTTTGTTTGTCAATAGGGAGATTATTTTATTGGAAGTCAAAATCATTTTTGTGAGCCTCAAAGATTCATCATGCAATTCTTGAAAGACATCTTGCAATTCATCATAAGAAGGTGGAGGTTCTAGGCTAGAAGAAGTTACCTCGGTATCGCTTTCTCCACTTTCTTCTCCTTGAGCCATGAGGCAAAGATGGGCTTCTTCATTCTCCGAATCATCGGAAGAGCTTAAGTCATTGTCCTCCCAAGCTATATATGCTCTTCTTCCTTTCTTTTCCTTGGAGGGTCTTTTCTCAAACTTCTCCGTCTTCTTGAGATATATAGGACACTCCATTTTCATGTGCTCCGGTTTTCGACATTCGTAGCATTTTGGAGGAGTAGATGATCATTCTCCTTTGTGATAAGCTTTTTTTTTAGGAAAGGGTGGTCTTCTTTGAAATCCTTTTTTCTTTAAGAATCTTCCGAACTTTCTCATAAGGAGACTAAGATTCTCCTCACTTAACTTAATATTTTCAGCATCTTCTTCACCATCTTCATCATCACCTTCAAGCATGGAAGAGGTGGCTTTGAGTGCAATTCCCTTCTTCTTTTTATCATGCTCTTCACTTTGATTGAGCCTATTTAGTTCCAGCTCATGTTCTTGAAGCTTTCCGAATAGGGTGACTAGAGACATTGTTGATAAATCTCTTGATTCCGCAATAGCCGTTACTTTGGGTTGTCAATTCCTGTTTAGACATCTCAAGACTTTGTTAATAAGATCCTCATTAGGAAATATCTTTCCCAATGAGATGAGATAATTAACAATGTGAGTAAATATCTTTTGCATATCTTGAATACTCTCACCTTGGTTCATTCTAAATAATTCATATTCATGAGTAAGAGTGTTTATTCGAGATCGTTTTACCTCACTAGTACCTTCATAAGTTACTTGTAGGGTATCCCACATTTCTTTTGCGGTCTTACAATTTGACACCCTAAAGAATTCATCATACCCCAAGGATGTGGTGATGATGTTCTTGGCTCTCAAATTGTATTGAACCTTCTTTTTATCATCATCAGTCCATTCACTTCTAGGTGTATTAATTGTCACACCATCTTTAGTTTGTGTTGGGACAAAAGCACCATTTTCAACGACGTCCCACACATCTAAGTCAATAGCTTCAATGAAAATTTTCATTCATTCTTTCCAATAAGCATAACCATCCCCATTGAAATAAGGAGGTCTATTTATAGAAGAACCTTCATTTGAAAAACCATTTGAAGCTATCACTTCTCTTGAAGCTGCTAAGCTCTTTATACAAGAGTCTAGCTCTGATACCACTTGTTACCAAGTGGCCTCAATACTCAAGAGGGGGGGTGAATTGAGTATGTAAGACAAGTTCGCAAATCTTTCACAAATCGTTTGATAAACAATTTTCGTTGAAGCTATTTGATGATTAGAACTGATTGGATATACGAAATAAATACTTTTACTTATAAATGCAATAATTAAGAAGAACAATATTCAAGCTATTCAATGAAACAGTGTTTAATGTAAAGAGAAGGGTTTAGAGAAAACAAACACAGCGATTTATCCTGGTTCGATCACCAATCCACTTGTGATCTACGTCCAGTCCCCAAGCAACAACTTGAGATTTTCCACTATATCTTCAAGCTTCAATGGGTGCTTGACAACCACTACAACATTGAGCACTCAACACTATGGGATACCTCACCTTAATGCTTAAGCCTCTATTTTCCAAGGGATACCTCACCCTTACAATACTTGAGGGATATCTCACCCTCTCTAAACAGATTGTATAAAATTTAAATGGGAGAAACTCTCTCTAGAGCAAGTATTACAAATTGAAGAACTATGGTATTTGGGATTCACACAAGTTCAAGCTCAAAACAGAGGATTTTGGAGAATGATGAGAAAAACTTGTTTAAAGATCAATAATGATTTTCCAGAAGGATAGACTCAGTTTTTCTAACCTTCCAATGAAGCTCCATAACCAAATATATAGGTAAGTGCTATTTAATGCCGTTGGAAGTGGTTGTGAGCAATTAATGCTCATCAATATAGCCGTTACGGGCTTCTTGTTATTTTTCCAGAACAAAGGCTAACCGGTTAGCCAAGTATCATAACCGGTTAGGGGCTCATTTAGGCTTATACAAAATTATTCTGGTTTGATAACTAACCGGTTAGGAATGTGTCCTAATCGGTTAGGACCTCACGAAAATGAGTTCTAGGAAGGATGCTAACTAGGTTAGACCTGCAGCTAATCGGTTAGGACATGGTCAGGATAGTTTCGAGTTGATGAATAACCGGTTAGGTCTTCTACCTAATCGGTTAGGGCAACACATTTTTAGCTTCTGAGTTATAGAATAACCAGGTTAGGCTATCTGCCTAATCGGTTAGGACAGGATTAAAATGGTTTCTGAGTTTATGAATAACCGGTTAGGTCTTCTACCTAATCGGTTAGGACAAAACATTTTGGCTTCTGGGAGTGAGACTAACCGGTTAGGTCTCTCACCTAATCGGTTAGGACAAACATATTTTGGCTTCTGGGAGTGAGACTAACCGGTTAGGTCTCTCACCTAATCGGTTAAGACAAATATATTTTGGCCTCTGAGTTATTAAATAACCGATTAGCTACTTTGCCTAATCGGTTAGGCATGTTATAAAAAACGAGGCAAAGTTTTTGTTTGAACTAACTAACCGGTTAGGAGCTGGTCCTAATCAGTTAGGAGCCTTGAAATTTTGGCTCCTAATGTTTATCAAGAGGCTAGTAAGTTTCCAAAAAAGCTTAGGATATTAGATTTGAAGGAGTTGTTGCATAAAACCTTTTTGATCCTAACTTGAAAAACCATTTTGCAAATACATTTTAAAGAAGCTATTTGAGCTTGAGGTGAATCTTTAGAATACCTTTACACAAGATCTATAATCCTACATGCTAAGCTTGAGTTCCTTGTGACTTGATCATTGTGTTCCCATTGCTTTCTTGTTTGTCGACATCAAAACCATTTGCATCTTGTCCATGTCAATCACATTAAGAATACTTAAATTTCACCAAATCTAGTTTCCTAACTTCTAACAAGCTTAAAATAAATCCTGAGATTCATTAAAAATTCTGTTTCACCAAAAATTGATATTTCTATATCAGTTAGGGGTCAATCCGGTACTAAAACACACAACCAATATGCTTAAAAATGCCAGACTAATTCCGAAAATTCTCAAACTTTAACTGTAGCACAGGTCCCCCATTTGTGACTTAAAAATAAACACTTTATATTTATTTCCACTAACTAAGCAATTTAAGCCACTTCCGGAGTAAATAACAGCTATATTTCTCACATAGTGTTACAGCAAAGTGCCTAAACGTGCTCAGAAAGTCACAAAACTACACAGACATGTTAAGTAAGTATTAGGCTACCTCTGTAACCATATACAAGCCTAACATGGTTTTCTAGGGTATTACATTCATATGTGTCCTAGGGCCGACGAGGGCAGGAAGTGATCGCCGGTGCAATGAAGCACGAACAAGAAGCGGCTTCTGGCGGGCTTCTAAGCGAAGGGTCGCATGAATGAACTGAATACGCACTGGAATGAGAGGGATTCAGAGATAGTGCAGGTATGGGACTGCATAGTTAAGGATAGTGATGCGGTATTAAAAGTTAAGTTACAAATCCAAGTGCAAGTTATCTCAAGTAATAAATTCTCGGTGAGTCCGAGGTTGAACCACAGAGACTTGATGAAGAAAATTTAATTAAGGTAAAATAAATATTTTGTCACAATAAATAAAAAGATTTACTTGGGTTAGGAGATTCACTTTTGGTAAATAAAATAAGAACAAGATTAATTCTTTTTATAACTCAATTAGAATCTACACATAACGGAGGTTCCAATCGAAAAATACATCGTTCAAAGTTCATTAAAAATTATATACATAATTATATTATGCCTCCTTTAATCATCTATTAACACCACCACTCATAAATGGGATCAAGCATTCATTGTGCCAAAATCTTGTCTACAACAAATCAATATCTCCACTTTACAAGGAGAGTTTCTAACACTAACACTTGTAAATGAGTTCAAGTATTCACTGTGCCAATCTCTTGTCTATAACAAATCAATAACTCCACTTTACAAGGAGGGTTTCTAAATTGATTGGAAACAAAATACAATACGTATAATGACCACTTGAAAATATATCATTTAAGCACAAAAGATAAAATCTAACCTTATTTCATTACCAAGAGCTTCACCCTTTCACCCAAGGAAAATGAAACTTAATTACTCATAGACAAGAAGAAAGAAGGAGAGAAGAATAATAAGAAGAAGAACATAACTTCAATTTAGAACAAATGAAAACTACAACAACATAATAGCATGATCTTGGCCTCTAGGACCAAGACCCCCAAATGATCTGCTAATGGTGCCTTTTATAGAGGATTAGGGATGCAAAAATGACAAGGGAGCTGAGTCATAGGTGAGTGGATGAGTGGAAAATGCCAAATGACTTTTGATGAGTGAAAAATTATGGAGATTCTTTGTCTCTGAAATCATTTAGCTCTGAGGTCATTGTATTCGTCATTTTTGAGGAATGTGGTCTTCATGAAATTTGTAGGCCTGGATGTTATCTTTCAAATGCTATTAGTTTGGGTCAAAAATCATTTCTACAACTCAAGATATAGTCTAATTACTATATACTGCTTTGGCCTAGTGACAGCTTCTCTATTCTGACTTCCAAGTCTAATATGACCCATTAGACCTTAGATTCTAGAAAAATGTTCAACATGAAAGTTGTAGATTTGGGTCTTAGATATCAACCACCAAAATTTCACCCTATTTGACATCTTATATCCCGAGCTATGTCATGAACAGTATGCATAGGTCAAGCTGTTAGGATTAGCACCCTAGTTCTTGCTTCAACTCCAATTTGAGTTATCCAATTGTGTGATTAGGCCTTTGAGGTATTCATGAAAGTTGTATAACTCTTTCTTATCTTTCAAATGCACCAGAATTATCTCAAAAGACCACTTACAACCCAAGATATGACCCAAATACAGAAACAGTGTAAGACATAAATCATGCTAAAAAATTCAATTGAATCCAAACTTACAAAACATAATAAAACTCAATCAATTAAGTACATGGAGAGTGTAAATGACTAAGAATGAGGGTTTATTAATGTATCAAATATGTAATTATCAAATTCTCTCACACTTAAGTTTTTGCACTTCTGGGCAAAATACACAAGACTAAAACTAGGAAAACAAATTCAAAAGCTAAACACTCTAAAAGATTCAATTTCTAATAATATTTAAGAATGAAGAGCAACCAATCATTCAAGTAATTAAAACATTTATGAGATAACATTTCTTCACATCTCAAATCAACAAGCAAGGAAATTTCAATTGAAAAACATGAGTCAAAAATGGTAGATCTTCACAAGATTTGCTCTCAATCTCTCAGGTGTTTAAAAGGTAGGTATTTCACTCAATTCAACCCATGAAAATTGCACTATCATAAGCTTGCCTATCTTCTACTTCTCCACTACTTAGAACACATGCATACATAAATCATGAGGACTTTATTTAAAGTTGTAATAAGGTCAAGGTAAAGGGAAGATAATATGAATATGACAAGTTAAATACCAAAGAGAATAAAAGAACATGAAAACTGAGTTCAATTAACAAGCATGAAAGTTCATCCCAACTCCACCTAATACAAATTCCCTTTACATATTTTTTTTCCTTTCCTTTATTGCCTTGTTGACCCTCTTTTTCTTTTTACATTTTTTTATTTTTGATTTTTGATTTTTTGAGTTTTTTGATTTTTTATTTTTTATTTTTTTTACAAAAAGAACATCATATATACATTTTTTTAACTATTCTACGCACACACACCCCCACACTTGTTCAAGAACTCATCGAATGACAAAACTAATGTTCTCTTATTCCTTAAGGTCAGGTAAGAACATGATTTTTCATTTAAGCCACATAATGAATTCGAAACAAAGAATAGTCAAATAAACTCAAAAGGGTTAAGTAAGGGGAAATAGGCCATTTCCAATGCTTTACGTTGGCAGGAATCAGAGAATTTTCAAGAAGTCATAAGAGTGCTTGATATCATATTAAAACAATATGCTGCTAAGCAAGGCTAGCTATTTGATTAAAGTAGCTATTTTAAGAAAAATGCTTCAATCATATTTTTGTATGCATATGAAAATGTAGTCCCATAAAGAATCAAAACAAGTTCTAGAGTAACAATTTCATGAGTGAAATTCACACAAGAAAAAAGAGAATGGTACAAATATTCAATCCATTCATCAATAGGCTCAAAATCTCTTAAGACATAATTCTATCATTCTCAGTCCACCAATTCAACATCCATAACCAAGCATGTGAATTTTAAGAAAGAAGACAATTTACTCAATCATGCAAATTTTCCTAAATTTGAATTACTACTTTCACACAAACTAATTGTCTATCCCAATCTAGATGCGTCTCAAGAGTAAAATTACCTCCACATCAAAATTTACTTCTTACTCTACCATCCTTAATTACTTTTATTGTTAATAAATTGATGACAAACATATAAACATAACAAACATATTAACAAACACATTTCTTAATATTTTTATTTTTTTTTATTTTTTGTTTTACATAATTATTTACACAATTATCCTTCCCCTCAACCAGATCACAACATTGTCCTCAATGTTAAAAAATAAATCCAAACTGAAGAACTAATCATCAATAAACATCAAAGAAATTATTGGGACAAAATTAAACAAAGTAATAGGGAAAAGTCACATACCCGAAATGCTTAGACGAGAAGAGAATAACTACATCTCGATAATGGTTAGCAATGAAAAAAATAAAAATAAAAAAACAAAATGAAATAAACAAGCATGCAAACATTTTTTTTTTTGGGTTCTTTTGTTTTGTATTTTTTTTTTGGCCGACACTGTTTATATCCATATACAAAGGCTTCAAAATTTGAGAGGCACTTAAGCCGACTCAATAAAAACACGAAATACTAAAAACTTACCTCAGCTTTGGTAGACAGGATCGTCTACCAAAGTCTCTACTACATCTGGATCCTTCAACTCAACTTATAGCTTCAACCGCTGACCATTTACCTTCTTCCAAATTAATTTTATAAGAATAGACCAAGGGACGAGCACCTTTTTTATCAGCAATAATCCAACCTTTCTTAGGCAACTCCTTAAACTTTGGTTGCTATGCTTGAGTATCATGATCCTGAGTTCTATAAAAAATAGTAGAAATATCAACTACATCAGAAGGATTACTGATAGAATCAAACTCAGAATTAACAAAAAAATTCTCAAGGGGATCAAAATCATAGGTTGTAGAAACTCCCCTATCTATGATTGAGTCAATCATGTATGTCTGGTGACCCTCGTCATTATTTTCTGGTTTAACAAGACTTTTTGTCACCTCAGGTTCCTTGGGTAGCTTAGCATCACTACTATCTTGATTCTTTTCCACATCCTCTAGCTCATTCACACTCAAGGAGTTCATCACTTTGGATATTTGGCTCTTTATCTCCTTGCTTTCTTCAACAACCTTTCCATTCCTAAGGGTTATCACTGACTTGATTTGATCTATTTGTTGGTTTTCTGGACTACCCTCATTTAGACTGTACTGATCTTTGGGATTTAGTTGAGGTTGAGAAGGAAATTTTCTTTTCTCGTGAATGGTGAGTGTAGAAGAAAGTTTAGCAAGAGTGTCTTTTATATCAATCATGGCTTGAGTGTTTTGATTAATAAGGACATCTTACTTTTCCATGAATGCATGCAATGTTTCTTCAAGGTTATTCTTGTATGGTGGGACACAGGGTGCATATCCTTGAGAATTTTGTGAATCCTGCTGTGCTTGAGGAGGTGGTGGTTGCATGAATTGTGCCTGATTGTTGGTCCTCTAACTGAAGATCGGGTGATTTCTCCATCCCGGATTGTATGTATCTGAAAAAGAAGAAGTGAATGACTTTTTAAAATTGTTCATTGCATTTACTTGCTTATGCATAACTTCTTTAAAAATAGGAATTTTTGAACATTCATTTGTTGAGTGTCCCAATTCATCACAAATGTTACAAATTTCTTCATTTTGCACAGATTTGATTTCTTTTACTTTGCCTAATTCCATGCCTTCAACCTTTCTAGCTAAACTGGTGAACCTAGCATTTAGATATTCTTCTTGACTAAGGTGATATTTTCCTTTACTAGCATTTGTAAGGTTAGATCTAATTGAATTTTTAGAAGGATTAGTATCATGCCAAGATTGAGAATTTTCAGCCAAATGATCTAAATAGTCTAAAGCTTCTTCAGGTTCTTTATCAAGAAACTCACAATTGCACATTGTTTTCACAAATTGTTTAGTTTCGGGTGTTAACTCTTCATAAAAGAAGCTTATAGTGCGTCATTTTTCAAAACCATGATATGGGCAAGAATTCAACAAATCTTTAAAACGTTCCCAACTTTGAAAATATGCTTCATTTGAATTTTGGAAAAAAATTTAGATTTGTCTTTTCAAAGCATTAGTTTTATGTGTTGAAAAAAATTTCTTCAAAAACTCACCTTACATTTCTTGTCATGTGCCAATTGATCTTGGTTTCAAAGCGTTAAGCCAAGTTTTTACTTTATCTTTCAAAGAAAAAGGAAACAATTTAAGCTTAACAACCTCTTCAGTGTAAGTTTGATCATGAAAAGCAGTACATACTTCCTCAAATTCTTTTAGATGTAAATATGGGTTTTTAGATTCTAAACCATAGAAATTAGGAAGTAAAGAAATCATACCTGAATTGAATCTAAAATTGTTAGCATTGAGTGGAAAGATAAAACATGATGGACTAGAATTTTGGGATGATTGAAAATACTCACGCATGGTTCGCAACGGTTGATTTTCATGTTCATCATGCACACTTTCGTTTTTCAGCCATTGTGTTTGATGTATGTGATTGTGATTCAGACAAATTAATATGTAAAGTACTAGGATTAACTTTAACCAAACGACCATAATTTAAATCATGATACCAATTAAGCATAAATAAGTAACTTAAAATAGAAAAGAAAATGTATAAGTAGGCAGTATAAACATGCCATTAAATATTAACAAAGATGGGGTATAAACCACCCACCAAATAAATATTAACAAATGTGTGGTATAAACCAACCACCAAATACAAAAAATAAAATAAAGAAAATAAAGTGTAAAAAAGAGGAAATTACAGAATTTAAAGTACAGAAAGTAAAATACAAAAAATAAAAGGGAGAGTTTTCCCCACTAAGTTAGTAAAGTTAGTAAAGTACGTAAAAAAAATAAAAGGAGAGGTTCCTCCACTAAGTTAGTATGTACAAGAAAATAAAAGGAAGAGTTTTCCCCCACTAAGTTAGTATGTATAGAAAATAAAAGGGAGAGTTACCCCTACTAAGTTAATATGTATAAAGAAAATAAAAGGGAGAAGTTCCCTCACTAAGTTAGTATGTACAGAAAATAAAAAGAGAGAGTTTCCCCCACTATTAATATGTACAAGAAAATAAAAGGGAGAGATTCTCCCACTAAGTTAGTATGTTAGTATATATACAAAATATTTATACCAGAAATTTGTTCTTTAAATCAAGTCCCCGGCAATGGCGCTAAAAACTTGATGCGGTATTAAAAGTTAAGTTGCAAACCCAAGTGCAGGTTATCTCAAGTAATAAATTCTCGGTAAGTCCGAGGTCAAACCACAGAGACTTGATGAAGAAAAATTAATTAAGGTAAAGTAATTATTTTATCGCAATAAATAAAAAGATTTACTTGGGTTAGGAGATCCACTCTTGGTAAATAAAATAAGAACAAGATTAATTCTTTTTATAACTCAATTAGAATCCACACATAACGGAGGTTCCAATCGAAAAATACATCGTTCAAAGTTCATTAAAAATTATATACATAATTATATTATGCCTCCTTTAATCATCTATTAACACCACTGCTCATCAATGGGATCAAGCATTCATTGTGCCAAAATCTTGTATACAACAAATCAAGATCTCTGCTTTACAAGGAGAGTTTCTAACACTAACACTTGTAAATGGGTTCAAGCATTCATTGTGTCAATATATTGTCTACAACAAATCAAGAACTCCACTTTACAAGGAGGGTTTCTAAATTGATTGGAAACAAAATACAATACGTATAATGACCACTTGAAAATATATCATTTAAGCACAAGAGAAAAATTAATCTAACCTTATTTCATTACCAAGAGCTTCACCCTTTCACCCAAGTAAAATAAAACTTAGTTACTCATAGACAAGAAGAAAAAAGAAGAGAAGAAGAAGAAGAAGAAGAAGAAGAAGAAGAAGAAGAACATAACTTCAATTTAGAACAAAAGAAAACTACAACAACATAATAACATGATCTTGGCCTCTAGGACCAAGACCCCCAAATGATCTGCCAATAGTGCCTTTTATAGAGGATTAGGGATACAAAAATGATAAGGGGTCTAAGTCATGGGTGAGTGGATGAGTAAAAAATGAGTGGAAAATGCCAAATGACTTTTGATGAGTGAAAAATTATGAAGATTCTTTGTCTCCGAAATCATTTAGCTCTGAAGTCATTGCATTCGTCATTTTTGAGAAATGTGGTCTTCATGAAATTTGTAGGCCTGGATCTTATATTTCAAATGCCATTAGTTTGGGTCAAAAATCATTTCTAAAACTCAATATATGGTCTGATTACTACATACTGCTCTGGCCCAGAAATAGATCCTCTATTCTGACTTCCAAGCCTAATATGGCCTATTAGACCTTAGATTCTGAAAAAGTGTTCAACATAAAAGTTGTAGATTTGGGTCTTATCTATAAATCGTCAAAATTTTAGCTCATTTAACATCTTATATCTTGAGATATGTCATGAACAGTATGCATAGGTCAAGCTGTTAGGATTAGTACCTTAGTTCTTACTTCAACTCCAATTTGAGTTATCCAATCGTGTGATTAGGCCTTTAAGATATTCATGAAAGTTGTAGAACTATCTCTTATATTTCAAATGCCATAAGAATCACCTCAAAAGACCACCTACAGCCCAAGATATGGGCCAAATACAGAAATAGCATAAGACATGAATCATGCTGAAAAATTCAATTAAGTCCAATTTGAGTCCAAATTTACAAAACATAATAAAACTTAATCAATTAAGTACATTGAGAGTGTAAATGACTAAGAATGAGGGTTTATTAATGTATCAAATATATGATTATCAGATGGCTTAAAAGAATTCATTTGGCGTAGCCATATCAACAAGTTACAACTTCTTTTCGGGAGCCTAGAACATAAGAACTCCATGGTTAAGCATGCTTGACCTGGAGCAATTATGGGATGGGTGACCTCCTGGAAAGTTTCATAGGATACGTGTGAGTGAGGACAAAAGCACGCTAAAAAGACCCGTGTTGGTTTGTGGAGATACTCGTCAATCTTGCAGGCAGTTCCGGGACGTTACAAACAGAATCTTCAGAGCCTACATGGATCTTTTTGATGTGGTGTTTATCAATGATGTCTTTATTTATCCTAAGACAATGGAGAATCCTGAACACCATCTGAAGATAGTGCTGGAAATCCTTAAGGAGAATAGGTTATTTGTCAAGTTATCTAAGTGTGAGTTCTGGTTTTTGCAAGTGTTGTTCTTGGGACATATGATATCTCAGGGTAGGATTTCTGTGGACCCAAGTAAGGTAGATACAGTGTTGCAGTGGGAGAGACCCACCACTATGACCGAGATCAGAAGCTTCATAGGCCTAGCGGAGTGTTATAAAAGGTTTATAAATGGTTTGTCTCAATTAGTGCTACCCTTGACCAGTTTGACTAGGAAAGGTAGTTCTTTCGAATGGACTCAGGCATGTGAGGATAGTTTCCATGAGCTTAAAGTGAGGTTAACTTCTACACCGGTGTTGGTAATTCCGGATCCTTTGGAAAACTTTGAGGTGTATTGTGATGCTTTAAAGATGGGTTTGAGGTATGTTTTTTATGCAACATAAGAGTGTTATTGTCTATGTATTAAGGCAATTGAGATCTCACGAGAAGAACTACCCTACTCATGATCTGGAGTTAGTCACAGTAGTGTTTGCCCTAAAGGTTTAGAGACATTGCTTGTATGGAGTTCAGTTTGAGGTGTTCAGTGATCATAAAAGTTGGAAGTACTTATTTGATCAGAATGAGCTGAATATGAGACAACGAAGATGGATGAAGTTTTTGAAAGACTACGACTTTGAGTTAAAGTACCATCTGGGTAAAGCCAATGTGGTGGTTGACGCATTGAGTAGGAAATCCCTACATGTGTCTTGTATGATAATCCAAGATAGTGAACTTCTTGAGAGTTTTAGAGACTTGAGTCTTTCGGTAGTTGTGTTACCACATAGTCTCAGTGTGAGTCGAGTGGATATAGTGAGTGACTTTAGGACTCGAATCTTGGAAGCTCAAAAGGAAGATGAGACTCTTAGTGATGTTTGTGAGCAGATCTTTTTAGGTAATCCTAGAGATTTTGATATGTTGGATGATGAGATGATCAAGTTTAGAGGTAGACTATGCATTCCTCACGAATCCGAAATCAAGGAAAGGATCCTTGAAGAAGCTCATAGTAGTCAGTACGCTATCCATCCCGGGACCACTAAGATATATCAAGACTTGAGAAAGTTATTTTGGTGGTCTGGTATGAAGAGGGACATAGCAGAGTTTGTGTCTAGGTGCTTAACTTGTCAAAAGGTCAAGATAGAACACCAGAAACCCTCTGGACCTCTTCGATCTTTAGGAGTTCTTGAGTGGAAATGAGATCGCATCACAATGGATTTCGTGATAGGTTTTCCTAGAACTCAGTTAGGATTCGATGCAATATGGGTTGTAGTGGATAGACTAACCAAGTCTACCTATTTTATACCTATTTGAGCTAACTACTCCATGTTAGACTTGCCCAGTTATACCTTTAAGAGATAGTTAGGATGCATGGTGTACCCCTTAGTATAGTTTCCGATAGAGACTCTAGATTTTGGGGAGCCTTACAGAAAGCTTTCGGAATAAAGCTTAGTTTGAGTACAACATACTATCCACAGATTGACGATCAATTGGAAAGGACTACTCAAACTGTTGAGGATATGTTGAGAGCATGTGTGCTAGAGCAGAAAAGAAGTTGGGATAAGTTCTTACCATTAGTGGAGTTTGTCTGCAACAACAGTTTTCATACTAGCATAGGTATGGCACCGTATGAAGCATTTTATGATAGACAGTGTAGGTCCCCTTTATGTTGGTACGAGGTTGGAGAGAAAACCATTTTAGGTCCTGAGTTAGTACAGCAGATCATAGATCAAAGCAAAATGATCCAGGATAAGTTGGTTATGGCTCAAAGCAGGCAGAAGAGCTATGCTGATAAAAGGAGAAGACCTCTAGAGTTCAGTGAAGGAGATCATGTATTCTTGAGAGTCACTCCGACAACAGGGATTGGTAGAGCATTGAGAACACGGAAGTTGAACCCTCGTTTCTTTGGTCGCTACCAGATCCTGAAAGAGAATTGGACCCATAGTCTACCAAATTGTTCTTCCACCCTGTAACACCTCAAATTTTCTAACTGTTAACAGTAATAACAGAATTCTACTGTTTAGTGATTTCTGTGTACTGTAAAATTATTTTGAGTATTCCGTGAATATATTTGATCATTTTGTGTGATTTACTCCGTGTCAGGAAAATAATAATTTTTGGGCTAGGAAAAATCTTACGTAATTTAATTATTGCTGTTAATTCTTAATTCTTTTTGATAATCTGATTTGATTTTCATAAGTTTTATAATTTTTATGATTTTGTGGATTACTATGAGATTTTTATATTCTTTTGATTATTTCAATATTATTCTTGGGTTGTTGTGGGCTCAGGGGGCTGTATGTGGGCCCAAGCGGGGTCGGAAAAGTGAAAAATTTTTTGGAACCCGAAAATTTTGTACTGTTGAGACGAGGACGGGGGATTTTACTAAACTCGAAATCGAAAATAGTTTTAGAAATTTTCTTTTACTGTGTTTTGTACTATATTTAATTATCGAGCGATAAAAACTACAGTTAATTGTGTTTATAGTGTGATAACAGATAAAAATAAATATTATACTGCTTAGTCAACATTAGTGGTTATGACGACTTTATGACGGACCAATAGGAAGCAAGCTTAATGTTGAAGCCTTTGGATATCCACCATTGATTTAATCAAGGATGGAGATTTGGTCTTATAAAGTGGCTATGACCATTTGTGACCCTTAGATGTAAAGCATGAAGAGGAGATCTTAACCCTTCATTTTGGAGATACATCTAATGGCTAGGATTTCAAGGAGAAAGATCCAATGGTGTAGATTTGCTCTTATCAATATAGAAGCTATAATTAGAAGCTACATTAATATAAACCATTGATCTAATCAATGGCTAACAATGCCCAAAATGGTGGCTAGTGAAATTTGACACTCATTGAGTGTACAAGAGGGGGGGACGGTTTTGTGATGGCTTAAGGCCATAGGAATTTCAAGACCACTTCATTATTCATCTTCATCTTCTCCAAAAACCTAAAGCTTTTACAAAAAATTTCTCTCATTTCTCTTCAAGTGAGTTTCGGCCAAGGCACCCACAACACCTTCCATCACTCTATAATTTTAATCAACCACATATCTTGTATCCTTACATCAATCCAAGAACCTTTGTAGTTAAGTCCAAGCTCTAAATCTTTCACCTTCAAGGACTTTCTTCAAGATCAGGTTCTAGTGTTTTTGAGGTGAAGTGTAAGGAAACTTCACTACTTGTCTTATTTTCATGTTCTAAGTCATGTTTGAACCATGGTTCTCTTTGTTCAAGCTTAATATGCTAATAAACTTTTGTTTTATTTTGTGTTTAAGAAGTTTTTGGTGGTGAATAACTTACTCAAGGAGCAAACCAAGGAGCTTAGGAGGTTCTTCAAGAGGTAAGAGGGAGATCTATCTCACCAACTAAGTATGGTGGTGGGAGATGAATCTTGTATTTGATGGATGGTAAATCCATATGAGAATTCATATCCTTGGTTGTGTAATTATTTATAAGTGTTTAAGTGCTTTAAATTATTTATTTGTATTTGCATGTTTTATGAGATTTTTATTGCTTTAAGGTATGCTTGATTATATGATATGATGAATATATACATGTATGCCATGATTTGATGATGAAAGGAAAATAAAGTTTTGGTTCCAATGACCATGAGGGTTCGGCCTTAACACCTCAAAATAGGTGTTTCCAAACTAAAATTTTCATGAATGGTAAAATTGAATGATTAGAAAGGAAAGGAAAAAGAAAAGATAGGTTGGTTTCAAAAACCAAGTGTTCATGATTTTTGGAAGAATTTTAAAAACAAAGTGTTTTGTCACTTGAAAAATGGAATTTTCATATATGAATGGAAAAGAGAGGTTGAAAGTGTTTGAACCTTAATTTATTTTAAAGAGGATTGATTTTTTAGAATTGTTTTGAGAATTAAGGAGGATACGATGATAATTTGAAATTTACTAACGTATAGCTCACCCTCTGAGTTTTGAAGCACATTAGGAAATTTTGAGCTGTAATATCTCAAGTAACTTTAAGAAATAAAATTTTTTGGGAAACAGTAGAAATACAGATTTTTAGAGGGACTATATTAAAAATTATATTTTTAGAGGGATTATATTGAAAATATTTTTTAAAAATGGACTTTATTACAAATATTATTTAATGAAGGACTATTTTGGAAATATTCAATGAAGAAGTGCTATTATGTAAATATTATTTTATAGAAGGACTAATATGTAAATAATAAAAATAAGGTTAATTTTTTTATATTAAATGAGAAAAAAATCTTATTTTAAATTTAAAATATGTTAGAAATATTTTACGCGATTTGAAAACGTAACAAAATTATTACACGATTGAGAAAATGTGAAAATATGATTACGCGATGAAAATACAGTAAAAATACTGTGGGATCAATGTGTGAGCCCTGAATATGAGATGATGAATTTGAACTGAGAATGGTGCATTGTACATGCATTGGGAAGGTCCGATGGACTAGATAAGGCTAATTGCCTAGGAGAGAATACACATCTTGAGTGGATGCGATATGCGTAGTGTAAGTCATTTGTTGACCTTGGGGGCATTGGAGTGCGGGTTGCCAACAAAGTGCAATTGGTTGCTCTTCTGTACCGTGGGTTTGACCGATGCAACACACCGATGATCCTGACCAAGACACTATTCTTAATCAAGATTTGATAAAGGTTGTAGTGTATATGCTAGATGTGCAAATACATATTAGAATTGTAGCACGTGGTCTGAGGCATGTTGGTACAGCCAGATCTTTTCGATCACTTTATTTGACCTGAGTTTTAGCTCCATGGAGTAGGAAATTGAGTTTATGTGCACATACATAATTATTGAGTATTGATATCGGTGTGATATTTGAACTGTTGAATATTTGGAAACTATTGAGAGCATTATCATAATTATTGTTTATGATAATTGAATTATTAAATAATTGGATATTGTTGAGGGCATGATCGTAATTATTATTTATTACATCTATTGTGATGATAAATAGTGTTGATGACATAATTGTAATTATGGTATGATGTATCTGTATGATACATTGTATGTGTTTATCTCCATGCTACCATGTTGGTATTGGCGTAGGTGATCTCACCTCTTTGTATGCCTACTTTGTACTGTATTTATATTTGTAAAGACGTTGAGCAAGGAATTGAACAAGAAGGTGAAGAGGAGTAGATTCCTTTGGAGGAAGCTGAATTTTGATAAAATGGTGATGCTCAATTTCCTAGGATATATGAGGTTGCAGTTTCGTGGAGGACCGGAAGCGTGGCATGTTGACCTAGATAGAGCGTGTATTTTCTATATAGGAGACTTGAATGTTATCCTAAGTAGGCTTTATCAAGGAGAACCCTTATTTCAGTGTAAATATTAATGTACACTTAGAGTTTTCATTGTCCATTAGGCAGTATTGGGGAACTTATTACCGTACTCCTAATGAGATTAGTATCGTGTCGTCTGCAAGGACACCTGTCCGTAGGACTTTGCATCAAGTCGGATTTCTACCTACTGAGGAATCTGAGGAGGACCTGTCTGAGGGTTCTGCTGTTTAGTAATACTTGGGCAGTATGTTAGTTTTAAATAATGTTCAAATACTCTGAGAACCTGGTCTGTAAATATTTAAGTATGACAATACTAAGACTTGTGTATATATGATGTAAATTATTTGTGATGATGTTGTAATATTTTATTTTTTGCTAAGTTTATCTTATTGATATAAAGAAATTTTACAACTCGTATTTATATTACAAAGCATATTTTATAATGAAAGGGTAATTTGGTAATTAAGTAACATAAATGTGATACCCTATGGTGGGTGTTACATTAGTTGGTATCAGAACCCAAGTTAGAGTCTTTTTGGGTTTGTGGTTAGGTCTGTATTGCTTAAGTTGTGTGATCCTCTGTGTTTGTTTTCTGAAAGAAAACAATATTGTTTGAAGATTGACTTTCACTCTTCTTTGTGTTGTTCAGTTTGATTTGAGAAAACGTAATGGCTGGACGAGGAAGAGGACGCGTAAATACTAGAGCAGGATTTGGAAATGTTGCAGACGATAACCAAAACATGGCTAAAGCTATAGCAGCAATGCAATGAATGGCAGATGTTGTTGTGCAACAAAACCAAAGAGCAACTGAGGATGTTCAAAGTTTGTCAGAATTTTGTAGAAACAATCCACCGAAGTTTCATGAAGAATTTGACCCAGAGAAAGCTGATCTTTGGATTAAAGAACTAGAAAAGATATTTGAAGGTATGGGTTGTACCGATGAGCGGAAGCTTACTTTTGTAACTTTTGTGTTAGTAGGAGAAGGAGAAGCTTGGTGGGCAGGAGCCCGAAGATTGATTCAAGCTGAGGGAAGAGTTGTGACATTGCAGCTCTTTAAGCAGAAATTTCTGGGGAAGTATTTTCCAGCTAGTGTTCGTCATGCTAAGGAGATGGAATTCCTTAGTTTGAGACAAAGGGTGATGTCCATAAGTGAATATGCTACAAAATTTGAAAGCTTGTCTAGGTTTTCGAGGTATTTTCAGACACACCCGGATGAGGAATGGAAGTGCAGAAAATTTGAAAAGGGGTTAAAATTTGACATTAAGCGAGCTGTAACAACCTTGGACATTGATCAGTTCCCAGTATTATTGGACAAGTGTCGAAAGGTTGAAGAAATTGATGGTCAACGTGAGGTAAGGAATAGGAACTTTGGACCTATGAGGTTCCAAAAAGGAAAGGGTAACGGTGGCAACCGTTATCAGCAGAAACCATATACCAAACTGGCAGGAGGTCAGAATCAACAGCAATCATTTGGAGGAAGTTCTAGTGGCAGTAAGACAAGTCAAGCTGGAACTTCTACACTTAAATGCTTCAAGTGTGGGAAAGATCATCTCACCAAAGATTGTCAACATAAAGGGGTTATCTTATATAGATGTGGAAAGCCTAGACATTTTTCTAGAGAATGTGATCAGTTGAAGGCAGAACCATCGATGGGGAGTGTTCGTACGGCAAGGCCACAAGCAAGTGGTCGTGTGTATACCATGAACGAGGAAGAAGCCGTGAAATTTGAGGACTTGATTATAGAGGAGTGAGCCATCGAAGGTAATCCTTTAGTAGTGTTATATGATTCGGGAGCAACACATTCTTTCATTGCATGTGATTGTGTAGAGCGTTTGGGATTGACTGTGACTACATTGCCTTATGATTTGAGTGTTGCTACTCCTACTGATAAGCCTGTGATAACTACAAAAGTATGTTTGAATTGCCCTGTATGTGTTAGGGATAGAATCTTTTATGTGGACTTCATTTGTTTGCCTCTTTCCAAGATTAATGTAATCTTAGGAATGGATTGGTTGTCTTCTAACCATATCCTGATAGACTTTTCCAGTAAGACATTAGTTTTTCCTGAGGTTAAGGATTCTAGATTCCTAATGGCTACTCAAGTAAAAGCTTGTTTGAAGGAAGGAGATCAGGGGTACTTATTGATATCTTCTTTGGAGGTTCAGTGTGAAGATGTCTTGAAGGATATTTTCATAGTTAATGAATTTCCTGAGATATTTCTTGAAGATATACCTAGACTACCGCCGGAAAGAGAAATTGAGTTTTCTATTGATTTAGTACCTAGAGCTGGACCTATATCTATGGCGCCTTACAGGATGTCGCTAGTAGAGTTGGCAGAGCTCAAGAAATAGCTGGAGTGGTATTGGAATTTAGTGAAGGTGCTAATGGAATTCTGAAGTTTAAAGGAAGAATTTATGTGCCAAACGATCCAGAACTTAGGAAATTGATTTTGGACAAAGCCCACAGGAGTACGTTGAGTATGCATCCAGGAGCCACAAAGATGTATCAATACTTGAAACAGCTATATTGATGGCAAGGAATGAAGAGAGATGTCGCTGAATATGTATCATCCTGTTTAATTTGTCAGAAGACTAAGGTGGAACATCAAAGACCATCGGGAATGTTGCAACCTTTGTCTATTCCTGAATGAAAATGGGATGACATAGCAATGAATTTTGTAACAGGACTACCAAAGACTCAGAAAGGTCACGATTCTATCTGGGTAATTATTGATCGGCTTACAAAGTCAGTGCACTTTTTGCTAATTAATATTAAGTAGTCAATGGAAAAGTTGGCCCAAGAATACATCAATGAAATTGTTAGACTTCATAGAGTACCATCCAGTATTATTTCTGATCGAGATCCATGATTTACATCGAGGTTTTGGAATAGTTTGCAAGAAGTGATAGGAACAAAGCCATGTCTAAGTTCTGCTTTCCATCCACAAACAGATGGCCATTCAGAAAGGATGATTCAGTCATTAGAGGAGTTGTTGAGAGCTTGTGTTCTAAAACAAACTGGTTGTTGGGATGAATTTTTGCCATTGATAGAGTTCACATACAACAACATTTTTCATTCGAGCATAGGGATGGCACCCTATGAGGCATTGTATGGGAGACGATGCAAAACACCATTATATTGGTATCATGATGGTGAAAATGCTGTTGTGGGGCCAGAATTTGTACAACAGACAACTGAGAAAGTGAAGATGATTCAAGACAAGATGAGGACAACTCAGACTCGACAAAAGAGTTATGCTGATAAAAGACGAAGACCACTTGAGTTTGAGGAAGGTGACCATGTGTTCCTATGTGTGACACCTATGACTAGAGTTAGACGAGTGATTAAGTCAAGGAAACTCACTCTAAAGTTTATCGGGTCGTATCAGATACTTTGTCGGGTAGGTCCGGTAGCTTATCAGATTGCATTACCACCTTTACTGTCAAATCTTCACAATGTATTTCACGTATCACAACTACGAAAATATATTTCTAATCCTACTCATGTTATCGAACCAGACACCGTACAACTGAAGGAAAATTTAACCTATGAAACATTTTCAGTCAAGATTGTGGATCGAAGGACAAAGCAACTTCGTGGTAAGGAAATTGCATTGGTTAAAGTAGTTTGCAACGATGTTAGCGGTGAAGCTACATGGAAGTTGGAAGATAAGATAAAAGAGCAATATCCATATTTATTTTGAGGGTGTAAAATCAAGTTTCGAGGACGAAACTTTTTTTTTTAGAGGGGGAGAGTTGTAACACCCCAAATTTTCTAACTATTGACAGTAATAACAGAATTCTACTGTTTAGTGATTTTTGTGTACTGTAAAATTATTTTGAGTATTTCATGAATATATTTGATCGTTTTGTGTGATTTACTCCGTGTCAGGAAAATAATAATTTTCGGGCCGAGGAAAATCTTACGTAATTTAATTATTACTGTTAATTCTTAATTCTTTTTGCTAATCTGATTTGATTTTCATAAGTTTTATAATTTTTATGATTTTGTGGATTACTATGAGATTTTTATATTTTTATGATTATTTTAATATTATTCTTGAACTGTTGTGGGCCCAAGGGACTGTACGTGGGCCTAGGCGGGGCAAGAAAAGTGAAAAAAATTTCAGAGCTAGAAAATTTTGTACTGTTGAGACGAGGACGGGGGATCTTACTAAACCCGAAACTGAAAATAGTTTTGGAAATTTTCTTTTACTGTGTTTTGTACTATATTTAATTATCGGGTGATAAAAACTACAGTTAATTGTGTTTATAGCGTAATAACAAATAAAAATAAATATTATACTATTTAGTCAACATTAGTGGTTATGACGACTTTATGACGGACCAATAGGAAGCAAGCTTAATGTTGAAGCCTTTGGATATCTACTATTGATTTAATCAAGGATAGAGATTTGGTCTTACAAAGTGGCTATGACCATTTGTGACCCTTGGATGTAAAGCATGAAGAGGAGATCTTGACCCTTCATTTTAGAGATACATCTAATGACTAGGATTTCAAGGAGAAAGATCCAATGGTGTAGATTTGCTCTTATCAATATAGAAGCTATACTTAGAAGTTACATTAATATAAACCATTGATCTAATCAATGGCTAACAATGCCCAAAATGGTGGCTAGTGAAATTTGACACTCATTGAGTGTACAAGAGGGGGGGACAGTTTTGTGATGGCTTAAGGCCATAGGAATTTCAAGACCACTTCATTATTCATCTTCATCTTCTCCTTTCTCTTCAAGTGAGTTTCGGCCAAGGCACCCACAACACCTTCCATCACTCTATAATTTTAACTAACCACATATTTTGCATCCTTATATCAATCCAAGAACCTTTGTAGTTAAGTCCAAGCTCTAAATCTTTCATCTTCAAAGACTTTCTTCAAGATCAAGTTCTAGGGTTTTTGAGGTGAAGTGTAAGGAAACTTTACTATTTGTCTTATTTTCATGTTCTAAGCTATGTTTGATCTATGGTTCTCCTTGTTCAAGCTTAATATACTAATAAACTTAAGTTTTATTTTGTGTTTAAGAAGCTTTTGGTGGTGAATAACTTACTCAAGGAGCAAATCAAGGAGCTTGGGAGGTTCTTCAAGAAGTAAGAGGGAGATCCATCTCACCAACCAAGTATGGTGGTGGGAGATGAATCTTGTATTTGATGGATGGTGAATCCATGTGAAGATTCATATCCTTGGTTGTGTAATTATTTATGGGTGTTTATATGTTTTAAATTATTTATTTGTGTTTGCATGCTTTATGATATTTTTATTGTTTTAAGGTATGCTTGATTATATGATATGATGAATATATACATGTATGCCATGATTTGATGATGAAAGGAAAATAAAGTTTTAGTTCCAATGACCATGAGGGTTCGGCCTCAACACCTCAAAATAGGTGTTTCCAAACTAAAATTTTCATGAATGGTAAAATTGAATGATTAGAAAGGAAAGGAAAAAGAAAAGATGGGTTGGTTTCAAAAACCAAATATTCACGGTTTTTGGAAGAATTTTAAAAACAAAGTATTTTGTCACTTGAAAAATGGAATTTTCATATATGAATGGAAAATAGAGGTTGAAAGTGTTTGAACCTCAATTTATTTTAAAGAGGGTTGATTTTTTAGAATTATTTTGAGAATTAAGGAGGATACGGTGATAATTTGAAATTCACTGACGTATAGCTCACCATCTGGGTTTTGAAGCGCGTTAGGAAATTTTGAGCTGTAATATCTCAAGTAACTTTAAGAAACAAAAATTTTTTTGAGAAACAAGTAGAAATATTAATTTTTAGAGGGACTATATTGAAAATTATATTTTTAGAGGGACTATATTGAAAATATTTTTAAAAAATAGACTTTATTGTAAATATTATTTAATGAAGGACTATTTTGGAAATATTCAATGAAGAAGGGCTATTATGTAAATATTATTATATAGAAGGACTAATATGTAAATAATAAAAATAAGGTTTATTTTTTATATTAAATGAGAAAAAAATCTTATTTTGAATTTAAAATATGTTAGAAATATTTTACGCGATTTGAAAACGTAACAAAAGTATTACGCGATTAAGAAAATGTGAAAATATGATTATGCGATGAAAATACAGTAAAAATACTGTGGGGTCAATGTGTGAGCCCTGAATATGAGATGATGAATTTGAATTGAGAATGGTGCATTGTACATGCATTGGGAAAGTCCGATGGACTGGATAAGGCTAATTGCCTAGGAGAGAATACATCTCTTGAATGGATGCGATATGCGTAGTGTAAGTCACTTGTTGACCTTGGGGGCATTGGGGTGCAGGTTGCCTACAATGGGCAGTTGGTAGCTCTTCTGTATCATGGGTTTGACCGATGCAACACACCGATCATCTTGATCGAGATACTATTCTTAATCAAGATCTGATAAAGGTTGTAGTGTATATGCTAGATGTGCAAATACTTATTAAAATTGTGACACGTGGTCTGAGGCATGTTGGTACAGACAGATCTTTTCGATCACTCTCTTCGACCTGAGTTTTAACTCCATGAAGTAGAAAATTGAGTTTATGTGCACATGCATAATTATTGAGTATTGATATCGATGTGATATTTGAACTGTTGAATATTTGGAAACTATTGAGGGCATTATCATAATTATTGTTTATGATAATTGAATTGTTAAATAATTAGATATTATTGAGGGCATGATCGTAATTATTATTTATTACATCTATTGTGATGATAAATAATGTTGATGACATAATTATAATTATGGTATGATATATCTGTATGATACATTGTATGTGTTTATCTCCATGCTACCATGTTGGTATTGGCGTAGGTGATCTCACCTCTTTGTATGCCTACTTTGTACTGTATTTATATTTGTAAAGACGTTGAGCAATGAATTGAACAAGAAGGTGAAGAGGAGCAGATTCCTGTAGAGGAAGCTGAATTCTGAGAAAATGGTGATGCCCAGTTTTTTAGGATGTATGAGGTTGCAGTTTCGTGGAGGACCGGAAGCATGGCATGTTGACCTAGATAAAGCATGTATTTTCTATATAAGAGACTTGAATGTTATCTTAAGTAGGCTTTATCAAGGGGAACCCTTATTTCAGTGTAAATATTAATGTACACTTAGAGTTTTCGTTGTCCATTAGGCAGTACTGGGGAACTTACTACCGTGCTCCTAGTGAGATTAATATCGTGTCGTCTGCGCGAACACCTGTCCCTAGGACTTCACGTCAAGTCGAATTCCTACCTGCTGAGGAATCTGAGGAGGACCCGTCTGAGGGTTCTGCTGTTTAGTAATACTTGGACAGTATGTTAGTTTTAAATAATGTTCAAATACTCTGAGAACCTGGTCTGTAAATATTTAAGTATGACAATACTAAGACTTGTGTATATATGATGTAAATTATTTGTGATGATGTTGTAATATTTTATCTTCCGCTAAGTTTATCTTATTGATATAAAGAAATTTTACAACTCGTATTTACATTACAAAGTATATTTTATAATGAATGAGTAATTTGGTAATTAAGTAACATAATGTGATACCCTACGGTGGGTGTTACACACCCAGTTGTCAAACCTTCATGGTGACTTCCAGGTGTCACAGCTTAGAGAGTACAATCCAAATCCTTCACATGTCATAAGAAATGAATCTGTGTAGTTAAGATGTGATTTGTCTTATGATATGCAGTCGATGAGGATCATGGACAGAGGGGTTAAAGAGCTTAAAGGTAAGTAGATTCCTCTGGTGACGGTGCTTTGGGATGGCATTAGCTTTGAGGAGGCGACTTGGGAGTTGGAGTCTCACATTTAGCATGACTACTCGTAGTTGTTTATATAAGGTAGGAAATTTTGGGGATAAAATTTTAAAAAATGGGGAGAAATGTAACATCCTCTTCAACATGTTAGATATGTAAATAGTTACAGAGGTAGCTTAATACTTGCTTAACATGTTAGGTACTTTGCTACAAGCCAAAAGGTTAAAAGTAGCTTAAAATGACTTATATATTAGCTTAAAAGGCCTAATGAAAATAGATGTAGATAATTTATTTCTAAGTCACAAATGTGTATTCTGTGATGTGGTTAAAGTTTGAGAATAATCGGAGTCCGTTTGATATTTTTAGGCATATTGGTTGTGTGTTTTAATGCCAGATTGACTAGTCACAGATATGAAAAATTATGATACTGGTGAAATGACTTTTTAAAATGAATTTTAGTATTTATTTTAAAGTTGTTGGAACTTGAAAAACTTGATTTAGCTAAACCTGAGTGTTTTTAGCAAATCGAGAAATATCAGTGTGGTATCACTTGGCCACAAGCTGTCCACGGTTACAACCTTTAACTTGGACTTTTATTGGTGACTTTGTTTCTAATATTTCTCACTTTTCTCTCTTCACTTCACGGTTGCCCCAAAAACAACAGAGAAAGTGGAGGTTTCAAGTGGAGGAAAGGGAAGTAGGAGGTATAAGAAAAATGGGAAATCCAAGGCTAGGAGTTGAGGCTCAAATCTGCAACAACAAGGCAGCATCAAGGAGCTTGAGGTAGGAGTTTTTGAGCTTGAAACTACTTTTGTTCTCTTTTTTCATGTTAGGCGTATTTGAGGTTTAATATGCCAAATTGAGTTCTAGTGGTGTTTTAAGTAATTTTCTTGCTTGGATAAGTTATAAGTGTGCTTTATGACTTGTTTATGCTAAGAGTTTGGATTAGAAACTAGAAATTCTCATTTTGGATCTAAAATGCTCTAAGTGTTGATTTTAGGGGTTTGGATGAGTGATTTAGTGTTTTGATCCATTTTTTGTAAAATCAATTGGTGTTTTATATTTCCCTTATGTGTTGTAAACTTATTTGGGACTCAAAATCATCAAGAAATGAGTTTGAAGATATCAAATCTCATAATTTTGCCAATGGAATAATGATCCATCACTGTAAAATTATGCAGCAAATGCTGCTGGGTGCTTAGCGCTCAAGCGCTGAAGCTTTGCACGCTTAGGCGCGTTCTGCCCAGAAGAACACGCGATGGTGTTCACGCGCCTAGGAGCTGGCACTCAACGCGCTCAAGCGCTGATATAGGGCAGATTTGTGATCTTAGTATTATGATGCTAATTTAATTCCCTACTTGTTGGGAACATTCGTGCAAGCCTTTTAGAGTGTAAAGAGACACTTTTGAGGATATTTCTTGGAGAGAATTATTAACTTGCATAAGTTTAAAGCTTGGGAATTTTAGATGTCCAAAGTATGGGAAATGCTTAGGACAGAGTTAGAGGACTCAAGACACCCAAAATGTGGTGGTGTGTCAATGGACGATGTGTTGGGACATCTTAGGCTTCCTTCGTGAGATGGTATATCTACCTTTATGCAAAGATTACTCCTTTAGAGTTAAAGTTGAGTTTGGAATGCATAGTTAAAGCATGTTTCCTTGTTTGCCCAAGTTAAGCTTCCTGATTGATTAGAGACCTGTGTTAGTTCCTTTATAGATTAGAGTTGAGTCAAGAATGTAAGTTCTCTAGTTATTTCCTTTTCACTAGGTTAGGGTAAACCTTGTGATGGAAGTTAGTGAAACCTTGTGTATCCAAGTGTTATGGAATGCTTTATAGTAGTATTTAGAACCTTGAGTGACTGGTGGTTGCCTTGAAATCACTTGGGAAGTGATGGTGTAAGATACTAGACTTGAGAACACTAGTGATATGAGTTTTACTACTTATGTGTTAAGTTGGAGTAAGCCTTGAGTCACTAGTCTTTATTTTTCATTTGGTTGTGGTAAACCTTGTGATAAGTATATATATGTTTTGTTAACAAATCCGCATATTTAGTTTTCAAACTTGTTATTTGTTATTTCCTATATATTGTAACCTTAAATGGTGTGCACAACCATGTGACCTGAAAATGAGATGTTGGATCTGAATTCTCCTTGCATTTATGCTCGTATGGTCAGGGTTACCGGTATAGGGGTGGTAATAGTACTCTTATGTTGGTGAGAGGAAAGTACTCACCTATTACCAAGTGGGCTTGTGCTTTTAGGCCTAACCTGCTCAGTATATACAAGGGAACGCGTTTCTTGGGAAACAAGTAAGTGGCATGCGTTTTCAAAGACAAAAACATACATTTGCATTGCATTATCATATTATTAGGACTTTGTGTGAGCATAACTATACATCATATTATAAAGCATTGCATTTGTTAACAATTGTATGGACAATTGTCTTGCTTGATCGGTTGGTTGCTTGTTTGATAATGTCTTAGGTTTGTATGGGTGACTCTTTGATATTGTTGATTATCGTATAATTGTTACATCGTGTGTATGTACGTGTCCAGTTGATTTATTTGTTGTAAATGATTAACTGCTGGTCTTGGTATGCTTATACTGAGAAATTATGATTTCTCACCCCTCTGTGTTTCATGTAAATTCAGGTGAAGACCCTTTAACGGGGGAAGGGCAAGTAAAAGAAGAAGTTGAATGCTTAGTTTAGTTGTTTTATTTCTTTTGCATCATTTTGTATATGAGTTTATTTCTAGTTGTTTGGAAAAGCTTATGTATACTTTATGACATATTAGCCAATGATAGTTGTATATATGATTTTTTTATCATTTGTGGCTCTTTATAATGACTGTGTAAATTATTATGAGTTTTTATTTTTCACATTTTTAGAAGTAACATGCTTAATGCAATTTATTTTGAAATATTTTATTTATTTTACGATAATTCGTATTAGGGTGTTACACCTTTCACCTTTATCTTCGTCCTTTAGAAGAACTGCTTCTAACTAACTTATCAAAACATCATATCTGGGCAATTTACCACCTCCTTTGCTTGAACTCTTTCTCAGTGGTCATGTTGCCCAAAAAAAGTGACCATTCAACTAGGATTTCCCTGCAAAACCTGCAACATGTTCATGGCAAACCCAGAACGAATAAATGGGGAAGAGGTAATTAATTTGTTTTTAAAAATGTCTATATATTAGTTAATTGATGGATTGCATTTGAGGTTCAATTTTTTCCAAAATTTAATTTTTAATTGATTGATTCTATTTTTATTCTAATCAATTATGATACTTTTAATATGAAAAAAAAATGATCAACTATGGTTTGTTTACTTTTTTTCAGTAAAAAATAATTGATGCCAATGTATTATTGCAATTATTATAAAGATATGTCTTTTCCTTCCTTGGATATCCTGAATTTCATCCTCAAAATCACTTTCCTAATTAATTAATAATTTGGGTGTCATTCTCGTGATTTGTGCAAATTTTCATTAGCCAAAATCAAGTAATGAAATATTGAACTGTATATAATTTTTTTTTTAGATTATCATCTTAAATTTAGCCACGATGAACATTGCATGCTTGCCATGTGTAAGGGTTTGCTTTACTTGCAAGGGCTAACAAAATCACAAAATACCCGAATCATGGATTTCACAACACAAAACTACTTAGCTCAACAATTAGGATGGACTTAACACATAATAATAATAATAATAATAATAATAATAATAATATATAAAGAAAATGTACATGTCTTCATATTCTGACATGTATCATTTTAATATAGAACATCATATTTAAAAATTTGCCATATGACAAATATATGATTTTAATAATTGTCATATGAAATCTCATGTTACAATTTACAGGTACACGTGTATGATTTAAATTAAATTTATTACTCACACATACAAATATAAAAATTTATAATCACATATTAATTACCTTGACATCTATACTGTTGCATATTAATTTATATTTAAAAAAATTCAAAAAAAATTTACTTATCTTTAGTTGATCATGTTTGTCGCGACCGGAATCGCGGCGGGGAAATAGCAACTCGAATGATTTTAAAATATGAATATGAAAAATGGAGTCGCCACCAATTTTATTTTAAACTTAGGAAAAATTGGAAAACCTTTTATTTGGAAATGGTCTTTGGAACCAGATTGGATTCTGAGTCGGTTATGCTCGGGAAGGGTGAAAACTTAATCCCATCGCACCCTAACGCACCGCCCTAAGGTGTACCTTGGGTTAATTGTGCAAATTATTAACAATCCTTGGAAATATTTATTTTACCCCTTTTACAAAAAAAAACATTGTAACTATTTACAAAAAGCGGAACCACAAAATTATGAAAATTTAATTTGGGCTTGACAGAAATGAAATTCTGCTCCTACGTATCCCCTGGTGCAATGGGGAACTCAAAGTTACGTAGTTCTCTATAAAATAAGTGTGGGTTGGTTGATTTTAATTAAAATGATTTCAAAAATTTGAATTAACAAGCCGTATCACGCTAGAGACGTCACCCATTGATTATTGAGTTTGTTACGAAATTTTTATTTAAGATTATCAATTAGCGATTTAACTTTTAAAAAACATGATAATAATAATAATAATAATAATAATAATAATAATGTAAATCATCAATGTATGCAACTCAGATATTTATAAAATATAAGGGTTAGCAAGTATCGCAACTTAGGTAACCCATTTTTATTCCTTTTTAAAAACTTTTAATTATTTCTTTATTTATCATTTTTAACTCCCAAAATCTAGCCTAACAAACTGATAATAAATGAAATAAAAAAAAAAAGAACAAGGAAACGTAAAAAGAAAACCAAGAAACAGATAACCCAAAACTGGGAGATATAACAAGTAAGGACCTCGTTTACATCAAATTAGCAGGGAGGGTGGTGGCTTCTTCGGTTCAACTTGATCGAATTGCTTTACTCAAGTCCGACGGTCGGGAGCTACTCGGGATCCGACGGCCGAGCACAAGGTCTGCTCAATAAACACTGGGTAATGCAAGAGGTGACTCGTAGGAGAGGATCTGGTATGGCGGCGTACCGACGGTCGGTTGGTTGAAGGATTTGGTATCCGATCCGACGCAGTCGGTTGGTTGAAGGATTTGGTATCTGATCCGACGGTCGATTGGGAAGGATTTGGAGTTCGACGGTCGGTTGGAAAGGATCTTGGGTCGGTCGGTGAGGGGAAAGATTTAGGGTTCGACGATCGAGTTGGAGGTTGGTGGATGGTGATGGAGTTTGGATGGGTTGTCGGTGAGGGGTAGTAGGCCGGTGTGGTTCGACGGTCGAGTGAAGGGATGGATTTGACGGTCGAGTGAGGGGATGGAGTTTGGTTGATGGTGATGGAGGTTTGGATGGCTCGTCGGTGAGAGAGGAGTAGAACTCGCTGTTCGAAAGTCGAATTGGAGAATGTAGGTGGTCTTGCTTTTGGGGTCCGACGGTCGGATGTGATGGAGTTTGTGCTTGAGTTCGACGGTCGGAAAGGGAAGGATGTGGCTCTTTGGATTTCGACGGTCGATGTATGTGATGGTGTTTGAAATGTGGTTTGGAGATTTGAGAGGTAGGAGGTCCTGGTTTGTGGGATGGTTTGATGATGAGGTTTTGAAGTTTGGTGATTGGTTTTATTTCATGTTGATTCCCCGAAGTGTTGGGGGTGTGATTATGGTTTGTGAATGTGCTCTCAATGGAGATGGCAGAAGGTGTTAGAGGTGAATTGGTGAGTGAGGTGAATATTGATAATGAAGATGAAAGGGAATGGGTAAGCTCGTAGGTGTTAGTGCAGAATGCTCACGGTTGAAGCTTAGAGAGAAGGTGATGGTGAGTTGATTAAGTTGGTGTGCTTGAAGAGTCTTGGTGAAGGTTGGTCTTTGAAAGTTTAATATCAGCCTCCGATGGAGAGATCCCCCCAAGGTCTTGAAGTTGGTCCTCTCTTATTAGTTGCTAGCCGCTATGTGATAATGGAGTGGAGTGGTTATGGAGTGGAGTGGTTATGCATAATGGAGTGAGTGATAACAAACCGACAATGGAGTGGGTGATCATGCCTAATGGAGTCGGTGAATTAGTGAGGGAGTAGTTAGAAAATAAAAAAAAGAAAAGTGAGTGTTCTTTGTGTGTTTTTTTTTGTTTTGTTTATTGTTTATTTTATTTATTTTATTTTTTTAATTTTTCTCTTTTATTTTTAATTTATACTTTTTTTTTTTTTTTTTTTCTTTTAGCCTGGTCAAAATTGGGTGTTCACAATGTTATTAATTGTTTTCATTGGTGATTGATTTTAAAATCTCAAAATTTTTCTAAGTGTCTGATATTATCTTTGCTATATATTTACTGTCACCCTAAACTTTAGACCTAATCTGTGATAGACTACACGAAAGTTAACTCAATTTTCTTCCTTTATTCATGTTCCCGTCCCCACAAGGAAAATTCCCCAAACTCAAATCCATGCGAGGATTCCTAAATGCAGAAAGATTTTGTCATCCATATATTACTTATCACTTGACTTACTCCTTTTGAGTTATATAAACATAAATTGAAATAACTTATATGTAATTTTCAATAAAACTAATTTATTAAAAAATTCTATAAAATTATTAGATTAAATTGTATATTTAAAAGACAAAGATTTTTTGTTTCTATTATAAATATTTTTTCAAGCACATAGGTTGTTTTATCTCATGTTGCAATTTAAAATAAAAAAGTGTACATGTATTGCCACATCTGAAAAATCTTGCCACGTAGGAAAAAAATTTGAAAAACTAAAAACTAAATAAAAAATTGGTATTTCAATGATTATGTATTAAAATTAAATTATAAATTTTTTAAAAATAGAGCTAAAAATATAAAATAAAAACATGAAACAACAACGAAAATGAAAAAAAATTCTTTCTTAATATGATTTTTTCGGGTCAACTTTTATTTGTATGTAATTGATAATTCTTTCCTAATATCATCATAATTTTTTATTGACGTGATATTTTACAATTGTGTTCACTTTTAAATATTTAATTTAAAAATATTTTTATTTTATGACTTTATTTCTCTAAAAAAAATTATGCTAAAGGCTATTATAACTAAAATCAGTTTTAATATTTTATTTTTAGAAAGCTTTCAATTTGTGATTAATGGCTATTATAACTTTTAATAACTATGTCCCTAAAGAAACATGTGTTAATGGCTATTATGACTTTTATAGTTGAAATCAGTTTTAATTTTATATGTATTGTCATGCTTTTTTTAATTCTTTCTATTTGATATGTATTTGAATTGATGTTGACTCTCTATTTTTAGAAAGATTTTTAATACACATTAATTACTAGAGTGGTTGTAAATCAATGGTTGATGTCTCATAATATATCATGGTAAAATCTTGGAATATTTCAATTTTGTGTATAAAATCACACTACATGATTTGGTATCTTCATAAATGTCTCTACAATTTAGCTGCATAATTTCAGCCTTCAAATTTTTTAAAATATATTTGATACCATTGAATACGCTACAAGTTCCCAATCTTTCAATATACAGCTCACATCTGTCATTTTTGGAGCAATTTGAATCAATTTGCAAGTGAAATATCATAATAATTAGATAGATAATAGTATTTTATTATGTTTACAATAACTAAAATGGACTTAGTAACATTAATGTCTTTATTTTAGTTTAAGATTTGTGTTTTTATCTCTATATTATATTAATTTATATGTTGTATCTTTGTTAAATCATATCCTATAATTTATAAACTTTGCTCTATTAACGTATTTATATTGTGTCGTATTCGTATCCCATATCAGTATTTATGTTTCCTAGCAAAATAGATTATAATGTAAAGTCATTTTCATTTTTGTTTATTGATTTCACATTATATTTGAAGTTGAATACTCAAGTATAATCATTTTAAAGACAATCATCTTCTCATATATGCTTAATTCAATTAAGATATATGATTTTTTTAAGTTCTTCTATTTTTTATGTATTTAATTTTTTTAAGTTGCAATTAAATTTAAAACTAACTTTTTATTTATAATAAGCTTATACAAAGCAAAATAATCAAAATAAATTTTATTTTATTTTATTCTTTTGCATTATTTTTAATTTTAACATTATCCCGTGCATCGCCCAGGTGATCTCTAGGCTTCGCAACTATATATATATATATATATATATAGAGAGAGAGAGAGAGAGAGAGAGAGATAACCTTGGCATTAGAATAATGTGACTCTAGTCATTTTATGTAACTAGATTTTGCACCTATGTCAATAAATAAAATAAAATAATAAATATAAATATAAATAAAAGTAATAATATTAAATAAAATATATGCATTATAATTATATAAATCTATAAATATAATTATAACTATAGTAGAAACACAGCAACATATAATAACTACATTTTGTATTACACAATTCTATAGATAAGAGACAATAAGAAAAAAATTAATATATAATGAAATTAGGATATTAGGCAATTCATGAAGCAATCACTTTTATATATTATAATAAATAATAAATAAAATAAAAAGAAAGCAAAACAGGAAAACAAAAATCATATAAGAAACTTTAGTCAAAACTGTTATCAGTTACTTAGATCATAAAAGAAATCTTTGTCAATACTGTTTGCAGATGTATTGATGTATAACATGATTGCACTTATATAGATTGATAGTATGATATGTATCCAAAATATTAGAGTTATTGCGATTTGGGAATAACATTTTCAACATAATTAGATATAGAAATCACATAATAACTTTTCATGTTCGAAACCAATGGAAATTAATTCAAATTAATTTAAATTAAAGATTGAAGATAGCGAGCATATGTATCAATTATCAAATATCAAGTATAGTACATAATATATATATATATATATATATATATATATATATATATATATATATATTTAAAATTTTAAAGTGATTCTATTTGGAATTTTTATATTCAACAAAATTAGCTATAGGAAGCACATATTAACTTTTCATGTTTGAAACAAGTGTAAAATGCTTCAAATTTATTTAAATTGAAGATATTGACATATGTATTAATTATAAAAAATAATATTGATTATAGCAAAAAATTAAAATAAATTATAATTTAAACATGATATTGAGTATTGAAAATAACATAATTGATATAATCAAATATGAGAATCACATAAAAATTTATCATATTTGAAAGAAATGAAAATTAATTCAAATTTGTTTAGATTGATAGCAGATTAGCAACTTTATTATCAATCAATTAATTATGACACAAATCGTAAAACATTTCATCTAATATATTTCTATTTCCATATTTGACAATAATTTTAATTTAGACAAAAAAAAAAAAGAAAATCAATATGATTGAATTATTATAATTATTCTTCACCATTTTATTATTTGACAATAATTCTTCATCGTTTTATTATTTGACAATAATTATCAAATAATAAAATACATTAATATTTTTTTAGAAATTAATTGAAAATCAATCAAAACGTTACTGGAACTTAATTAGTTCCAAAGTATGACCACTGAAACATCGACAAAGGCGTTGCCTCAATTTGAGTTACAATGGAGTTTTAAATCAAAGGGAAAAACGACTTGGAATCTTCAATTTGAGCTATAATGGAGTCCTCAATTTGAGTTACATCGACAAAAATACTGGCTCAATTTGAGTTAAAATGAAGCTTTTGAAGAGCTGAAGGTGAAAGAAATAAAAATTGGACGCTTAGCAATGATTGCTTGGTTAAGCTTTTACATGCAAGCAACTCAGGCTCACTCAGCTTAATGGACATGAAAGAAAATATAGGCCAACTGAAACTAGAAATATGAGGTTAGGGATGAAAGAAAATGTGTGTAGATGATTAAAATCATTTAGTTTTATTTTTTTTAATTTAATTTAGATTTATTTCTGTTTGATTTTTTTTTTTCATTAATTTATTATATATTATTTTGTACTTGCGGCAGTTGCCACATTTTTTTATACGCAAAAAAAAAATACGAAATCAAATTACACGTGATGGATTTTTAGCTATTGTACTTGTTACATGTAGGGATGGCACTCGCTTGAGGCAGGGTGGGGAGTACCTCCCCGCTCCCACCCTCACTAACCAATTATCTCCCCATCCCCAGCCATGTTCCCTACCACAAGGGAATTTTTCCCCTATCCCCGTTTCTCGAATCTCCGCAGATACTCATGAGGATTCTCTACAATGTCAAAAAAAAAAAAAAAAATGAAAAATAAAAAAAATGAAATAAATTATTTTTATTTTTAATTTTAAATAAATATAAAATTTAATAAAAGATGAAATTACTAAAATGCATATATTTATTTATATAACACACACACACACATTTTAATAATTTAACGGAGACGGGGACCCTACAGGGCAGGGAGTATGGTCCCCGTTCCCGAAGTATGGTCCCCATCTCCGAATATGTCACGGAAGAACTTTTGTTCCCACTTCCATTCTCGCAAAGAGAAAAACTCCGTATTCGGAACCTCATTTGAGGCGGTTCCTACGAAGATTCTTGAATTCTGAAAATTTGTCATTCCTAATCATATGTCAACAAACCAAAGTATTTAATAATTGATTTGGAAGACTCATGACATCTTTTTAGACCATATTTTTTTTCTATATTATTATATATTATATATTATATTATATTGATTGATTGATTTAACTTTATTTATGTTTGATTTATTATTTTTTATTAATTTATTATATATATATTTGCATATATGATAGTTATCACATTATTTTACATGTTTGATTTATCACATTATTTTTGTATATATGATAGTTATCACGTTATTTAACCCTAAATCACATTATTTTTGTATATATGATAGTTATCACCACTGGGGAATTTTTCTCCTATCCCCGTTTCTTGAATCTCTGCAGATACCCGTGAGGATTCTCTATAATGTCAAAAAATCAAAAAAATTGAAAAAAAAAAAAAAAGATTAAATAAATTATTTTAATATTTTTAATTTTAAATAAATATAAAATTTGATAAAAGATGAAATTACTAAAATACATATATTTATTTATATAACACACACACACACATATTTTAATAATTTAACGGAGATGGAGACCTTACAGGGCAAGGAGTATGGTCCCCATCCCTAAAATATGGTCCCTATCCCTGAATATGTCATGGAGGAACTTTTGTTCCCACTCCCATCCTCGCAAAGAAAAAAACTACGTATTCGAGACCTCATTTGAGGCGGTTCCTGCGAAGATCCTTGAATTCTGAAAATTTTTGTCATTCTTAATCACATGTCAACAAACCAAAATATTTAATAGTTGATTTGGAAGAACTATGACATCTTTTTAGACCATATTTTTTTATATTATTATATATTATATATTATATTATATTGATTGATTGATTTAACTTTATTTATGTTTGATTTATTATTTTTTTATTAATTTATTATATATATTTTTGTATATATGATAGTTATCATATTATTTTACATGTAAAAAAAATATCATATTAAATGACATGTGATAAAATTTTAATTATTATACTTGTTATATGTCAACAAATTAAATTATTTAATTGTTGAAAAAAAAGATATATAATAACTTTTAAGGTTATTTATTTATATTATATTGATATATTAATTATACAGTGCAAAAAGTTATTATATTGATTGATTAAAAAAATACTGTGCCAACGACTTTAAACGTTGGGTGACATGCATTATTGGAAGAAAGGGCCGGGAAACTGAGGTCGGGGGAATCTCTTTTGAATTGTCCATGTCTGAGCCAGAGTATTAAACGTTGGGTGATATGCATTATTGGAAGAAAGGGCCGGGAAACTAAGACTGGGGGACTCTCTTTTGACTTGTCCATGTCTGAGCTGGAGTATGCAACTTAAACTAATAACTTTTTGTACAATAAAATCAGAAAAAATTATTATACTTTTTTAGAGGTGTATATATTATTAATATTTTTTAAAAGTATTAAATTTAGTGAAAAAAATAAAAATAAATAAATAAAATTAATAATATTAAAAGAATATAAAAAAATACACTATTAATAATAAAAATTTCAAAACTAATAAAATCATTACAAGGACACAACTTGTGGAGGTAATAGCTAATTTCTTTTGCCGAATGTTTAAACCACCATTTTGCCGAATGTACGCACCTGTTATGCTGTCTGTGACCCCTTATCTTATAATTACACGAGAAAAAGTTTTTTTTAATTAAGTTTATCTTTAAAATAAATAAATAAAAATATAAAAATAAATTTATTTTAAAAGAGTTTTATTCAATTATAATTTATAAGATATGTGGAAATTAATATCTTATTTATAGGGTTGCATAGAGAATCTAATAACTATTCTTTAAACTATGAGCTCAGCTCAAATAAGTAATATAATATGTATGAATTATAAACATAAGAAAGAGAATTTCAAATGGCATACTTAGGCCACGTTTATTGTTTGGATTATACTTGTTCCAACCAAATTTACTTTTTATAGTTAGTTAATCAATTTTTTTTAAATTTTATTATTGTGTATAAATATTATTAATTAAAATTTATATAATTTTTTATATGTATAATTATTTATAATAAAAAAATAAATCTAATCCAAGTCTTTTGTATGTAAATATTAATAATTAAAATTTATAAAAAAATTTATATGTACAGTAAAGACCATACATACTACCTGTTAATCAGATTATTGGTAATAAATCAAGACGATTTGATAAATCAATGATATCTAATCATGAAACACCGATGTTCTAAAAAAAATTTAGAAACACCATTTCCAATATACTTAAATTAAAAAAAATGGTTTTTTGTCTACAAGCAACCATCGTTCATAATAGAGCAAACTAAGGCCTAATTTATTAAATATTAGAAAAGTTGACTAAGATTTGGAAGACAACCATGTCATGAATTATTGAAGTGTTGAACAACTTGAAACCTAAAAAACATACCTAACATTTTTTGTTTTCTTTATATGCCGGGTCAATTCTCTTCAACTTGCCATCTCAGCAGTCCACTCCAATCCCCAAATCTTCCCTCTCTCATCCTTTTGGCTGAAACTGTCCAAAGGGACCAAGCCAAAGCCAGCTAGACGTACCAAAATGGACTCCTTCAAATTCAAATACACAAACCCAGCGGCTAGTAGGGACCATATCTATAAACAATCCCCACAAAATTACTATACTGGCTTGCTTAGAAAAATCCATTTTCCTTCACTGACTTTGGTCAATCTTCTTCATTTATACACGTGTGGTTCAAATGGTTATGGTTGACCACATCAAAATAACAATTTTTATCTCATATATAAATAAGTGCAGTGCATCCATCAAGATCCACATTAAACAAGTTATTCTTAGATACCGAGCTAGAAAGAATAGGAATATTGGCGAGTGAAGAATTGAGAAGCAAAGCAAAATTAGAATCATAGAATGTATGTGACTAAGCCTCTTTCTCTGTACAAGAAGTCTGCAGATGCTCTCTCATTGCCTCCACCTGAAGGCCCCAGTTCTGGTATTCTGGTAATCCAAGACGAAGATTTGGAACCAACCTCTTGTTTTGGGTTGGGAAAGTACCTTTGTTTTGGGTTGGGAAAGTACCTTGAGGTGAAGGAGTTGCCTTTCCCTCAAAATATGAACCTTGATCTGTTCTATAGATCAGGCATTTCACTGAACAGAGCCACTCACTACCACCGTGTTGCCTTCATTCCAGTTCTTAACCAGCCATTGTCTTCCAATACGTACTATGTGATACAGCATAATGGGAAGCATAGCGGGTAAGCCTTAATTTTATGATAAAAAATGGATTTTCATTACTTGGTTATGTAGATCATTTATGTGGGTGATTCAAGTGTCCCAAGAAACCATAGTTTTCACCATAGGATGATGCTGCTAGCAGCACTGAACCAAAATTTATTGCAGGCCCATGTCCAGGCCTAGTGGAAAAATAAACTTTAAGTAATTGGGTGTGTTAAGTTATACCCATGAATGAATAATATTCTTGACATGTTTAAGGATTATTATAGTGATTAATTTGCATTTGGCTTTGCAGGGAAGCATACATTAACTCAAAGGAGGAAGATTTGGACACCTTTTGTTTCTACAATTCTGTCTCTGATGAACTACTACATCCTTTAGATATCAGTAACACACATCAAGAGTTTGAGATATATCCTCGAAGAAGCAAAGTTACTTTCCGTGGTGGTTTTTCAGCCAAATCTGTTGCTCCAGATGGATATCCTCCAAGATTTTTGAGTAGAAGGTGGAAACTGATTGCCTCAACTTCAAGTGATTCTTCTAGTCTAGGAGAAGCATCAGGTGTAAATGATGCCCTCCGTGCCATCCAGCCAGATTTCAAATTCTCCTTAGCAAATAGGAGTTCAGACACTGTTGTTGTGGGAAAATGGTATTGCCCCTTCATGTTTATCAAGGAAGGAACTCACAAAACATTGAAAGAAGAAATGAGAAAATCAATGTTTTATGAGATGACACTAGAACAGAAATGGGAACAAATCTTTTCTTGTGAGAATGAGCATGGGATGGGAAACACTGTGAACGTGGATGCTGTTGTTCAAAAGGAAGTAGTTGTAATTGCTGGCTGGGAAGCTGAGATTGAAGAGAGGGATGTAGCTGAAGGTCTTTTGTTGTTTAATAGTTTCAGCAATGTTGGAGAAAAGAACAGTGTGGGATTGAGCACGGCAATAGTTGAGAGAATGAAGTGGGAGCAGGTAAGAGTTGGGTGGATTGGAGGGGAAGAAAAGCAAATTAGAGTTAAGAAAGTGGAAGAATTTAAAGGGACTAATGGATGGAAGAAATTTGGATGTTATGTGTTGGTTGAGACTTTTGTAATAAAAAGATTGGATGGTAGCTTAGTACTCACCTATGCTTTCAAACACCATCATCAACTTAGAAGCAAATGGGAATGAATATTTCTGGTAGTGATTTAGACCAAGCCAAACTCATCCCGTTCTGGTATTGTTTTCAAGTGTATATGCCATCGGTCCATGAGAAAGAAAAGAATGCCAATTCTTGTAATCTAAATATTCAATTTTGTGTGATTTTGTTGATTAAGAAGAAAGTTTGTTCATTCATTCAGTTTTGCAGTGAACCACTTTTAGATTAATAAACTGAAGTAGTAATTGAACTCGTTTTAATGGTTCAGTTTTATATGGATTAGTTCTGTTCTGTTCAAGGTTCAGTTCAATTAATTTCTGTTTGGATTTATCTGTCAGAATCTTCAAATAATCTGTCAAGTACTAGAAACATTTAGTATATTTTTCTACTGTAAGTGGACTCCGGCTCCAAGACTTAAAAATGGAACCTTATTATCCTAAACTTTCCTTTCAAGGTATAATGCTTAGAGTTACAAAGTTTAAAATACTTTGTTGTTTGGAGGTCTTACTGCTAACCATTTGACCAAACATTGATACAAGCCCAGAATATGAAATAATAGGTATTTTTTAATATGCAGGGTATGTGTGCGATGTATTCATTCCACTCAAGTCAGATACAATGTATATCCTTTTTTTTTTCTGACTTGAAAATGTTCAATGTTGTATAATAATAATATTTTTTTAAACTGTTTCTTTTAATCTTTTATTTGCGGTTAAGTTCCCTTCGGTTGCTGTAATTTAAAATTTGGAGATATGTGCTTTTCTCTTCAAACGCGTTCTCTTCTGGAATATTCACCCAGCTTATGCTAATTCCAGATATCAGGAATTGGATTAGTAACATTGAGCAACATGCTTCAGACAATGTTAACAAAATACTGGTGGGGATCAAACCAACATGGATGAAAGCAAAATGGTATACAAACATCTAGGGCCTTCTCTTTTTGAGTGGGGTTACAAGAGCAAATATCTAGGACCTTTTACACACCAATTTTGTGCATATCTAAGTCAAACAAGCTCAAGAAATGAAATATTGTTGTCATCAAATGTAACTTCTTTATCATTGTTATTACGTAAGTTTTACTCTTGGATGCACCATTATTGTTAGAGAAACCATGTTGTTAGACTGTGAGTGAATGAAACATTTTTGTTCGGGGTTGAGGGGGAAGGCGGTTGAGTTCTGATTTGATGTCATTAATTAAATTAGTAACTTTTGGAAGCCTCTTTCTCTCATATGTATTTCAAACTTGAGATTTTGTAATTATAAATGTGCATGTTCCTTTTCTTCTAGGTTATGCCTACCTCCAAGGGCCAAGCACTGGCTGATGAGTATGGAATCAAATTCTTTGATTTGAAACTATAAGTTATGTATAATTGAGAATGTGAAAACTCCTTGAAGTTTTTTTTTTTTTTTTTTTTTGTTATTATTACATACTGAAATTTTTGTGTTTCAGATTGCAAAGACAAATCTAAATGTTGAGGAAGTTTTCTTCTCAATAGCAAGGCAGAGGTATTTGAACTTCCTCTCCCTTGAATCCATGGACAAGTTTATGGTGTTAATAGCTCTCTCTCTATAAAAAGCAACATTATTATTATTATTATTATTTTGGTGCTATAAATGTACCAATTTAATCCATTCATTGGTTATGATCTATAGTTTAGGTTTTTCATAGGGTGACTTTGCAAACAAAATGTTTTATATTCTTCGCCTGTGTGCTCTTTTATGTGGTACAAATTACTGTCTTCCATGGTCATGCTCTAAAACATCATTTTAGATTAGTTGTAACATGGCTTAAAAGTTGGTTCCCCATTCTCCAGCCCCACTAAATGAAGAGTGAGAATACACTTTAGTTCTATGATATGCATATATGGGTTTGATCCGTTTTTGATGAATACAGGCACAAAGAAGAGCAAGAATACACAGCTAGGACTAGAGATGGGGGAGCAGCGAAGGCCGGTGAGGAGCTAGCGAAATGTGATGACTCTTATATTATTGTCAATATGCTAATTTTGTGGCATTATGTTCTCCGGATACTGTTCTTATATCTGCTTCTATAAATTACATTAGAAATATCATTTATAATAATTAAGCATTGGATACCAGTTGGTGGTACACTGATCAAATCCATGGTAATTAAGTTAATCTATTTGAGCAGTCATTCTTTGCAGGATTTAAAATCCATTTTGTAACTGTTTGTGGAATATTCTCACCTGTGGCGATCTCTCTCTCAGTGGCCTGTAAACGGAGTATCAGAGGTATGGGTTCTGATCCCCAAACCAATTTTTCAGAATCTTTATAGGCCTCTTTCATTTTTCAAGTATCTAACATAAAGTAGTAATTATGTCAATACTTAAACCATTTATGGAGGGTTTATTAAAAGGTAAATTCTTGACACTCAAATTATATTGTTATATCTCAAGTTGATATTATTATTTATATCTTTTAAACAAAATATATTGTTAAATGGTAAATTGATAATTATATGTCAAAATAATAGTATATGTTAATTTAAAACTCCTTTCCAATCATAGTGTATACTAATTAAATTCCATTGCTTAAAAAATAAAAATGAGTTCATGAAGTAAAAAATTGGGCAAATCAACCAAAATACCCTTAGTGGCAAATTTATTTACCAATTTATCATTTTTTCCAAACTATTTATCAAACTGCCATTGTTTTTGTCACGTTAGAATTTTATATTATTTTTCGTTCCACGTGGGATACGCCAACACGCGTGGTGCATTCAACAGGGATGCGTCACGCGTGTTGGCACATTCAACATGGCGCATCCCAGTTGAATGCGCAATGTGTGTTGGCGTATCCCACGTAAATAATATAAACTTTTCACGTTATATGTGCATGACACTTAACCCATTTCACGTGAATATCTTAAAAAATGGCGCCCAGAGACACATACAATTTACATGTCTACTACAGAGTGCACCACAATATTGAGGGACATCAGTTTCAATTAGCTTATTTATAAGCCAAGTATTTGCTTCTGATCTGTAAAGTAGTCAATGTGGGACTTTGCTGTTAGTAAGGCAAAGCAATTAAGTAAGGTAATAAAATACATTTGTTCGATTTGAGACTTTGATAGGGGTAAAGTAAAACAACTAAATAAGATAATAAAACATATTTGTTCGATGTGAGACTTTCAAAAGCATATTTGGATTTAGATTGAAGTCTTTTATTAACATTATTGTTGATACCATTCTCATTGTTCTTATCAATTATTTTTTTATGCTAATCAATTTAGAGGAGAAGATATTGTCCCATTTTAAAATCAAGACATGAACACATAGTCTTAGCAAAGGCTTATAGTATAGTTATAGCTCACTGCTTTTATCATTATCATTTTCAAAATCATATATTTATTTTACATACACAGAAACCTTTTTCTTTTGCTAAAATATACACCAATATGCAAGTATAGTTTTTAAATTTTTACCAATATATATATCAGCACACATGTATCTTGAAAATTCCATTTTAAAGTTCATTCTAATGTTGCTAAACCCATGAACATGATAATAATTTTAACTAAAAAAAAAGGTCCAAGTGAGAACTGTCATTCTCATTTTGGGTGCGCAATAATCTGAATATGTTTTACCTTATCACCAAAGTCCTACATCGAATAAATATGTTTTGTTGTCTTACTTACTTGTTGTTGTAATATATCATCATTAATATTAGATATGTACAGATATGATTTTATTCTTATTTTTTATTAGGGCTGATTTTTCTCCCTTATTTTTAGGATAACAATTAATAGCATTAGTCTATATATTGTAACCTTCCCTGTACATAATTATTCAAGGAATAATATTCATACATTCTGACATTCCTTCTTTCTATATGGTATCAGCAGCCTAGGGCGTTCCTAGGGCTTACCTTGGTTTTTTCTTCCGTGACGATGCCTTATTGCTGTCTCCTATTGCAGCCTTATTGCTGCCTGAGTATTCAAACCTCCACCCGCCACCTGCCGCCGCCGTTTTTGGCCTCACCACCCCCGTCGGACTGCTTGTCGGTGTTTTTCCGGCCACCTCAGAAAAGCTCACCCCAAACCGACCAGCCACGCGCCGCTGCACTGTACGCACGTGAGAGCCACGCGCCGCCCTCCACACCGCTGTTCACCATGCGACCACCGCCGTTCTGCTCGTCGGTGCCTCCCCGTTCCTTTCTGTCTATTTTCGGGTCCAACCAAAATGTCTATAGTAGACACCCAGTCCTCCACCGTCACTCCGACGCCTCCTGTTGCCGTTGCAGCACTGAATCCACATGATCTTCTGGTTTTACACTCTTCTTATCACATCAATGGTAAAAATTATCTCCAATGGGCCCAGGTTATTTGCACCACTCTCAAGGGTCGTCGGAAGTTGTCACACATTGTCGGGGATCCTCCGAAGGCCGATGACCCACAGTTTGAAATTTGGGATGATGAAGATTCTTTGATTATGACTTGGCTATGGAATTCTATGACACCAGATATCATTAAGAATTGTATTTTTTTTTACTTCTGCACGTGAAATTTGGGATAGTTTGAGTCAAACCTATTCTATGAAACAAGATATTGCTGCGTGTTATGAATTAGAAAACACAATTTTTAATACCAAGTAAGGATATCTTTCTGTCACTGATTATTATGGTACTCTGAATGATTTATGGATTGAGCTTGATCAAAACCAGGACTTAAAGATGAAATGCACTGAGGATTCTGCTACTTTAACCAAGTTTATTGAGTGTGGACGGGTCTTTAAGTTTCTCTCTGGATTGAATTCTGAGTATGATCCTATTCAGGTTCAGATTTTAGGTAAGGACAAGCTTCCTTCTCTCTCCGAGGTGTTGTACACAGTTAGGGGAGAAGAGAGTCGTCGGGCTGTCATGTTGAATACTGGTAATTCAAGTGATGGTTCTGCTTTGGCCACTGGCAAAGGTCCTATTGGTGGGTTATCATCTGAAAGGCCTGGTTCATCCTCTTGGAAGTCGTCCACCAAACGTGACGAGCACTGGTATCCTTTTTGCAAGAAGTCTGGTCACACTAAAGATACTTGTTTTAAACTCCATAGCAGAGACAAGGTTCTTGGACGCTCTGGTGGTTTTAAAGGTAATCAACAATGGCAGGTTAACCAAACAGTATCCGACTTGGTTCTTGAAGGTGAAGAGGTATCTGCACCACCATCTGGGGAGGCAATTCCGGAACTTAGTAAAGCCGAGTTGGATCGTTTGCGCATTCTCTTGGATTCTACGAGTAAGCCTTCTGGCACTTGTTCTCTAACCATGAATGGTAAGAATTTAAGTTCTTTTTTCTTTAATGTTTCTAGTACTGTATCTGAGAATCTCTGGATTATTGACTCTAGTGCTACTGATCGTATGACCCCTCATCCCTCATATTTTTCCACTTACTCTAGATTATCTGGTAAGCATCACATCACGGTTGCTAGTGGATCCTATGTCCCTGTTTCAGGATGTGGTACTATTTCACTTCAACCTTCCCTTCCTTTACATAATGTGCTTCATGTCCCTCATTTGTCCAATAACCTTATTCTATTCAAAAGCTTACCAAAGATTTAAACTGTACAGTGACCTTCTTTTCCTCTCATTGTATGTTTCAGGATCTTACCACGGGGAGGACGATTGGGGTTGCTAAGAAACAGGGAGGGTTATATGTTCTACATCGGACTCATGGTAGTACCAGTCAGATGGTGTCCACATCCAGTCACGCGACAAGTTCAGATTCTGCTGCATCTCAGATATGGCTTCACCACAAATGCCTTGGTCATCCTCATTTCAGTCTTCTTAGGTCGTTATTTCCACATTTGTTTACAAATGAGTCTGTTTAGTCTTTTCTTTGTGATGTTTGTCAGTTTGCGAAACACCATTGCACAACTTTTTCTCCAAGTAATAATAAAAGTATTGAACCTTTTGATCTTATTCATTCTGATGTGTAGGGACCTTCCTCTAATTCTAATATATCTGGTGCAAAATGGTTTGTTTCTTTTATTGATGACTGCACTAGGATCACGTGGATATTTCTTATGAAAGATAAATCTGAAGTGTTTCAAATATTCCTGAATTTCTATCGCATGGTTCAAACTCAATTTGAAAAATCTATAAAAAGGTTACGATCTGATAATGGCAAGGAATATGTGAATCAACATTTCACAAAATTCCATAAAGAACATGGTGTGTTACATGAGTTAACTTGTGTTGATACCCCCTAACAAAATGGGGTTGCAGAAAGGAAGAACCGTCATCTCCTAGAAAATGCACGAGCTCTTCTATTCCAAATGTCTGTCCCTAAGTCTTATTGGGGAGAAGCTGTCTTAACTGCCGCATACTTGATAAACAGATTGCCCTCTCGTGTCTTGGATGGTCTTAGTCCTGTGCAACTCATGACTTCCTTCTTCCCTTCTGTTCTTACCATGAAGAATCTCCTGTGTCGTGTCTTTGGTTGTGTTGCCTTTGTTCATATCCATAGTCAATATCGTGGTAAGTTGGATCCTAGGGCTGTCAAATGTGTCTTCATTGGGTATGCACTAGACAAAAAGGGGTACAAATGTTATCATCCTCAAAGTCGTCGTGTCTATGTCTCCATGGATGTCACTTTTCATGAATCCGAGTCTTTTCACCTTCGTCCTCAGCTTCAGGGGGAGAGTGGTCAAGAAATTGAGTCTCTTGAGTCATCTTTTGTTCCTCTTCTGGCTGAATCTATTGAGTCATTTGTCCCTCCTCTGATAAAGGATGTGGCATCATCTTCTGGTACTTCAGAGACATCTAAAGAATCAGTATTTGTTCCTATAGATCAATACAAGCAAGTGTATTATCAGAAAAAAAAACCCAACCTGGTCCAACAGTAGCTTCAGTCATCTGAACCAGAGGTAAGCATTCCTGATTCTGAGCCTTTGAATAGTTCTTTACATGATATTTGTGAACCTAACCCTGATGACTTGCCAATAGCCTTAAGAAAAGCCAGAGGAACTTGTGCAAAATACCCTATATCTCAGTTTGTGTCCACTAAAAACCTATCAGTATAGCATCAGAGTTTTATTTCAGCAATTGATTCTACCAGAGTCCCCACTTCAGTACAAGAAGCATTAATGGATAAGAATTGGGTTCAAGCCATGCATGAAGAAATGAGTGCTTTAAACAAGAATGAGACCTGGGAAATTGTTGAGAAGCCGAAAGACAAAAGGATAGTTGGGTGCAAATGGATTTACACAGTGAAATATCGGTCTGATGGTACGCTAGACCGGTACAAAGCAAGGTTGGTTGCAAAAGGGTACACTCAGAGATATGAGATTGATTATGAGGAAACATTTGCTCCAGTAGCAAAGATTAACACAGTCAGGATCATTTTCTCCTTGGCAGCACACTTTGGATGGGACTTGCATCAATTTGATGTTAAAAATGCTTTTTTCCATGGGAATTTGGAAGAGGAAGTATATATGGACATCCCACCAAGATATGGACCTACCGATGGAGGGAATATGGTATGCAAGTTAAGGAAGGCCTTATATGGACTCATGTAGTCTCCTTGTGCTTGGGTTGGGAGGTTCACCAATGCTATGGTGTCCTTAGGTTATAGGCAGAGTCAGGGAGATCATACCCTCTTTATAAAACATTCCAAAGAAGGCAAGCTTACACTTCTTCTGGTTTATGTTGATGACATGATCATTGCCGGTGATGATGAGGTTGAGAAACAAGTCCTAAAAGAAAAACTAGCTGCACAGTTTGAAATGAAGGACTTGGGGAAGCTGAAGTACTTCCTTGGGATAGAGGTTGCCTATTCCAAACAAGGCATCCTTATTTCCCAAAGGAAATATGTCCTGGATCTTCTTAAGGAAACAGGTAAGCTAGGTTGCAAAACCACAGAGGCACCTATTGAACAAAATCACAAGATTGGAAACAATGAGGAGAGCCCAAAGGTGGATAAGGCACAATATCAGAGACTTGTGGGAAAATTGATATATTTGTCTCACACCAGACCAGACATAGCCTATGCTATCAGTGTGGTTAGCCAGTTCATGCATGATCCTCGTGAGAGACATATGCTAGCTGTGAATAGAATTCTCCAGTATTTGAAGACAAGCCCGGGAAGAGGACTTTTATTTCGGAAGGAACAAACATTGACCATTAAAACTTATACAGATGCAGATTATGTCGGGTCAATTGTCGATAGGCGGTCTACCTCAGGTTACTGCATGTTTTTAGGAGGAAATTTGGTGACCTGGAGAAGTAAGAAACAGAATGTGGTTGCAAGGTCAAGTGCAGAGGCTGAATTTCGAGCTATGGCACAAGGAATTTGTGAACTGTTATGGATGAGAATCATACTCGATGATCTCAGAATAAAGTATGAAGCTCCTATGAGGTTACTATGTGATAACAAGTCGGCAATCAGCATTGCTCACAACCCGGTTCAACATGATCGGACAAAGCATATAGAGATTGATCGCCATTTTATCAAGGAAAAATTAGATGATGGCCTTATAACTACAAAGTACGTCCCTTCAGTGCACCAATTAGCAGATGTTTTCACCAAGGGCCTTCCCACAGAGCGATTTCAAAGTCTTACTTGCAAGCTGAGAATGTTAGATATTCACTCACCAGCTTGAGGGGGAGTGTTGTAATATATCATCATTAATATTAGATATGTACATATACGATTTTATTCTTATTTTTTATTAGGGCTAATTTTTCTCCCTTAATTTTAGGATAACAATTAATAGCATTAGTCTATATATTGTAACCTTCCCTGTACACAATTATTCAAGGAATAATATTCATACATTCTGACATTCCTTCTTTCTATACTTGCTTTACCTTGTCACTAACAAAGTTCCACATTGAACAAATGTATTTTGTTACCTTACTTAGCTGCTTTGCCTTGCTAACAGTAAAGTCTTACATCGACTACTTTACAGATCAGAAGCAAATACTTGACTTATAAATAAGCTAATTGAAACTGATATCCCTCAATATTGTGGTGTACTCTTTAGTAGACATGTAAATTGTATGTGTCTCTGGGCACCATTTTTTAAGAGATCGACGTGAAATGGATTAAGTGTTCTGCACATATAATGTGGGAAGTTTATATTATTTTTCGTTCCACGTGAGATGCGCCAACAGGGTTGCGCCAACACGCGTGACGCATTCAACAGGGATGCGCCAACACGCGTGGCTCATCCAACTGGGATGCGCCGGATGCGCCACATATGTTAGCGCATCTTAGTTGGATGCGTCACGCGTGTTGGCACATCTCACGTGGAACGAAAAATAATATAAAATTCTAACATGACAAAAATAGTAGCAGTTTAATAAATAATTTGAAAAGGATGATAAATTGATAAATAAATTTAAAAAAAAAACAAATTGGTCAAAAAAACCTAAAAAATTGTGTGGCTTATAATTTTCCTTTTTCTACGCTGAAAGTGCAAAATGTTTAATATTAATTAAAGTAGTTAAATAATTATTTTAACTCAATTTAATTACACAATGAAATAAATAAAGTTATCCAATGCATTGCATGGATAACTACGCTAGGTTGGTACAACGAGATTTCGCTTTCCAATCATGTAGGTTTTTCTTGTTTTTACTTATTCTTTTTAAAAAATAACTTTTTATTTAAATTAGTTTTTGTTTTCCAAAAATAAACACTATATATATCGAAATAAAGAAAAAAAAATTGTACAAATGAAAAAAAAAAAAAAAAAAACATAAACTATTTAGAACCATCAATACCCATAATATCCAAATGACTTTAAAAAAATAAAATTCATGCATAACATCACTCATGCCAGCCAGGCAAACGGACATTTCACCTTGCGTAATGAAGTAAGTTACTATAGTGAAGCAACTCCACATCCCTTCACGTTGTTTGTACATTTCTTAGTAAGAAATTCTTACTATAGTAACTTGCTATTGCCTCATTATTTTATATATTCTACTCATCCCCATCAAGGTTGCAAGGAAATAACAACATGATAGTCACCCAAAATTATATAATTATTTACTATATATTTTTGCTTTACTCTTCTTTTATTTTTATTGATCATTGATTATAGATTGGACATATTTAGTTTTATTTTAAACTTGTAAGCTGATGTTTATAACGTGATTGTGACATGTCTTAGTCTTTATATAATTTTTTATTTAAATTAACTATATATTTATATATAAAATATTTATATAAAATCTATAAAAAGTAAGTAAACTCTAGTATCACAATGCATGCTTTTTACAGATGATATAATCTTAGTTAGAGAGTCAAGAGAAGAAACAAATGGGAAGTTAGAGCTATGGAGACGAGCTTTAGAAGAACACGACTTTCTCTAAGCAGGAATAAGACAGAGTATATGGAATGTAAGTTCAGTAAGAGACATGTTAATACTAACTTAGCGATGAAAATTGGAGATCATACCATATCACAAGTCACACAGTTTAGGTATCTTAGATCTATCATACAAAATGACGGAGAGATAGAGGGAGATGTAAACCATAGGATTCAAGCTAAATTGATGAAATGGAGGAGTGTTTCAGGAGTTATTTATAATATAAAATTATCTCTCAAGTTTAAGGGTAAATTTTACCGCACAACTATAAGGACCGCGATGTTGTATGGTACTGAATGTTGGGCAGTAAAAAGTCAATAAGAGCATAAGATCAATGTCGTGGAGATGAAGATGTTGCATTAGATGTGTGACCGTACAAGACAAGATAGGATTAGGAATGAATGCATTAAGTGGTTTGGATATGTAAGGAGAAGACCCTTAGAAGCCCCTGTAAAAAGAGTAGATCAGGTGGCGAATAGCCCAATAGTTAGTAGTAGATGAAGACTAAAAAAGACTATACGTGAAACGATTAAAAAAAATTTAGATTTGAATGACATTTTTGAAAATTTAGTTTATGATAGGATATAATAACATCATTTAATTTATGTAACCGATCTCACTTAGTAAAAAAAACTTAATTATTGCCTTAGCTATTTATATATTTATTTTATTTTATACATCTATCAATTACTCATTAATTAAATCAGTGACCTATGAACCCAATATTCCAGTTGAATCAATGAAGAGTCCAAATTTTATAACTATTGCCAAATATGACTTTCTAAGGCCCTAATGCCAAATCAAACAAAACAAGCGGTCAAACACTACCAAGCTAAAGAAATTAGAAAAAAATAGCATCTTGAATTTGTAACCAAAAAGTTGACACAGAGAACATGTTTGAGAAAGATTAAATCTTTCTCATTCAGTTATTTTTAGAGAATTAAGTTATTTTATAAAATAATTATTATGTTTGAGTAAAAAGATTATTTTTTAAAAAATTTTTTATACGAAATTCAATACAAAATAAAAGTTTTTTTTCACTAATAATCATAAGTTAAAGATTAAAATTTATGATTTTAGCTTATAAATTATTTCTTATACTTTGATATATAAATATTATTTTATCCTCAATCAACTAATTTTTTTAATCATTCTATACTTATTTTAGTAATTTAATGCATAAAAATGATTTTTTTTATATCATCTAAACGAATCATATTAGTTTAAAATCGCTTTACAACTAATGTATCCAAACATAAAAATAAATCGATTATAACAATAATCGATTATTAGTAAAATCTATAATTTTTAATTTTTCTAAATAAGCCCCAAATGAATGTGAATCTAGGTCCATATTTGTTTTTAGGACTTTAGAGAACCCAGATCTCTCCCGCCAGGATGTAGCTTGGCAAACACAAAACAATGAATGTGTCATGTTTTATGGGTGAATTGGGTCTGGTCTTTGCCTAGTTTTTTATTTCTTTGCTTTTACTTAATTATTATTTTAAAAAACAACTTTTTATTTAATTAGATTATGTTTTCCAAATACAAACACCATATATATTGAAATAAAGGGGAAAGAAAAACATTGTACAAATGAAAAAAGAACAAAGAAGCAGAAACTAGTTGGGACCATCAATACCCATAATATCCAAATGACTTGAAGAAAATAAAATTCATGCATAACATCACTCAAGCCAGCCAGTATTCAACCATCATGACACAAAAGAAGACAAAAGCAAAATCAAAATACTTCTTGACCTGACCACCCTCACTCACAAAGACACCCACAAGCAAAATGCATTGCAGAGTCACACACACAACGCAAATACATATACTCTTAAATTGTGACCATCATCACCAATAAAACACCCAATCCTATCATAATTCCCATGAATTCACCACTTGAACTGCGAGCAACACCTCCAATACCTGGTGACAATGCAGACGGTGCTGGAGCTGGCACCGGAGAATGAGGCCTTACTTCATGACTCTTAGACATCACCACCACCTCCAGCTTTAACCCCTTCTCACAATGATCCTCTGCTCCACTTATAAAGTAGTATGGCCCCGAATGCTTCAACACCACCTTGGTATGGCCATCATTGTAGTTTTCTATTGGCTTCGAAGTGTTGCAGTTTGCAAAGTCCTTCTCTGACACTTGCAGCACCGACTCTGATCTGTGATCGTATTTCCAAACTGTACATATATAATACATATCCAAAAATTATCAAGTTAAAGAGCCAGAATACGCAAGAATTTAAAAATCAATGTGAATTAAGTGTGTGTTTGAGAAAATTATAAAAATTTGATTATATTCAATAATCGATTATTGTATAAATTTTTTTTGTTATAATCGATTATAATCGATTTATTTTTATGTTTAGATACATTAGTTGAAAAGTGATTTTAAACTAACTGATTAGATTACAATGAATAAAAAAGAATTGTTTTTGTGTATTAATTTACTAAAATAAGTATAGAATGATTAAAAAATTATTTGATTAAAGATAAAATGATATTTACATATCAAAGTGTAATGAATAATTTATAAGTTGGAATCATAAACTTCAATTTTTAACATTATGAAAATTAGTTTAAATTTTTTATAATACATTGAATTTCGTGTAAAAATTAAAGTTGATTTTGTCAAACATATTATAACAATGTGTAAACAATTTTTTTTTTAAAAAAAGTTATTTACACAGTGAAAAAAACTCTCCCAAGCACACTCTAAGTTTCTCCTCTTTTGCTTTTCTTAAATTAAACAAAAAAAAATTACATTTCAGATAGTGACTCTTATGATCGTATATAACAAAGACACACATATTAAAATACACACTCAAATTTGATTACACGTTAATCGAATTAATTACAAGTTAATCAATGTTGAGTATGTATTTTAATATGTAAAATGACCAAATAAAAGAAAATATATTTAAAAGAGTATGATAAAGAATATATTCTTAACATTCATCTGAAAAAAAAAAGAAACCCAAGTAATTCTTGAATAAAAATAAATTCTTCCTCTCTAGTATTTAATGTGTCATCACTAAATCTCATTTTTTGACTACAGTCTACATTTTTAATTCTATGTTTGAGAGATAGTGTGAGACCAACGAAGAATTTCTCATGAAAACCCAGATTGAAAAATGAACCAACCATGAAAACGATTAGAATTATACACACCAATTAAAAGGAATGTTAATGAGAGTTAAATAAAAGTAAATACAAAAATATAACTCAATGTGAGGAACTGGGATAATTACCGAGAGAATCGCCGATCTTGAATCGGTGACTCCTGGCCCACTGGTTGAGAAACTGTTCTGATGGAAGCGGAACCTTCCAGGAATCTTCGCTTCCTCCAACCAGATATTCTTTGCCATGGGAGCATGAGATCAACATAAACATTGAGAACATGAACAAGAATGGAGGCACACTTGTAAAGGAAGCCATTGATGGTTATTTCTTTCTTGTTTCAGACTGAGTCGCAGTGACCCTTCAAAATCAAAAGAGTAATTGAAGAGCGAGAGTGAGAGATGAAAGTGTGGGTTTTTGGTTCTCAATTAATAGCACTGCGCTTGGGTCTTGAACACAACAATGAACATGAAATCGTAATTACATATTTATTTAGACACTCTTTTTAATATTTATTTTATTATTAATTTAAAAATAAATATTGTTCACAACTTTTATAATAATTCATTTAAATATATAATAAATTAATAATAAAACAATTGTTAAAAAATATTAAGAGAATGCGTTATTAGCATGAGATTTCTCGTGAACATATAATACGCGAGGTTTGTACTTTGTAGTAGGAGCTAGTTGAGTTCACAGTGCCGAAGCTGTGAATGTGAGCCACTTGGCAGCAGATTTTGGTTACAAGACACCGAATAACCAAGACACCAAATAACCATAGATTACGTGCATGCGTTTTCCAGGAAGCGCCTTTTCGTTGTCTTTTAGGATGAAAAAGCTAATGAATAAAATCAATAAATAAATAAATAAAAGAAGATAGACAAGACACAAGAGTTACATATTACATATAACCGTTGATTTTTTGAGGGGGGCAGTTTTTTTAACCAAAGCAAGTAGAGGCAGCATATAAATTTTTTTTACAAAATTGGCTGGTTTTCAGTTTGATAAAAAAAAAGTAAAAAAGAAAAAACCATCAGCAGTTTCAAATTTTGACTGTGTTTGATAAAAAACGATTAATGTATTCAATCGAACCGGCTAAAAACTTAGGTCATTTTCCAATTCTATCAACCCAACAGTCACAAATTTTACAAGGCGTGTGAAATGTGACGTGTGAGTTCGTGTCTGTGAGAATAACCGAATGGACAGTCACTGGAAATTGCGTATTTTAAGTTACATGTTAAAACGTTTTGTAGAAGAAGTTTCTTTATCATTTGAAAGTGTACAAAAATGGGAATGATTATCATGAACACCTCATAGATTTACCAAGTTGATTGTAGTCATCGTTCTAGCAATTCAGATGACTCGTTCAAGATTGAGAAGAGCCCCCCGCCTGTATCTAATAAGGTTAGTTTTGTTAAAAAATTACCCGCAAGTTGCTCACGTGGTGAGCGGCCATATTAATTAGGGGTTTAATTGAACTTGAGAAAAAAGTATTTATAAAAGGAACAGCAGAGATTAATCTCACACTAAAAAGGATACAAGAAATCCTCGTAAAAATAGCAGCTTTGTTTCAAAATTAACAAGTGAAAAAGAACACTGCCAGCTACTTTATTCTCAGTATAAAAAAGGCTAATGTTATTCTTACCCCCATTTTCTTTACACATTTTATCTTATACTTCTGCCTTTCCTTTTGAAAAGGAAAAACATATTTGTATATCAAATTTTACACATTAATTTTATATTGATAATGAGCATGTAAATAATTGATAATTAGTGTGTATTAATTATATAGTTATTAAGGATGGTAATCAATTATAATTATGTAGTATCGATATATTATATCATGATTAATGTATATTATATAACAATCATAGTATATTTTGTGGTAATCGATATAAAAATGATGTACAGATTTTACTGTATGAATAATAAATCTGATTTAAAAATGAAGAGATAAAGTTCATTTCCTAATACTTTCTCTTTATTTTTCTTTTTCTTTCCTCTCAAAAGGAGGATGGTATATGAAAAAGACTTAGGTATAATATAACTCTGAAAAATGAGACAAATTGATGCCTTTCTTTCAAATAAAAGCTTTATGCTTTTGCCTATAACTGTAATTTACAATTAGGTGTTTTTACGATCAAATTATTTTACAAATAATAAATATGCTATCATATACATATATTTTTATGTTGCGTCACATACCAAAAAGTTATAGTTACTAACTTACAGACATTAAGTAAAGATGTCAGTAGGAGTGTAAATAGATAGTTTGATTTAATTTTTGAGAGAAAATAAATTTAAATCAATTAAAATTAATTAGTTTGGTTTGATTCGATTTTTATATTTTTTGATAGTCAAATCTGAACTGAACATCTATGGATTAATTTGACTCAGGTGATCGGATTAGTCATTTTTTTAATACAAAAATTAACTAAATAATTAACTTTTCATAAATAAAAAATACATAATAAATCTATAAAAAAATTTCTAGAAATAAAATTAAACTTATTGATTTGAACACTAATAATTATTTCATGTTTCAAAAGATGTATTAAAAAGTTCATAAAAAGATAACAAAGAAACATATTGATATTTGTATTAAGAAATTATATTTGAATAAGTTAAAAAAATTTCAAGAGAGATTTAACTTGACAAGTTGTATACTACTACTATTCAATTAAGAGAAAGTTGTGAGACTACTAACCTGGAGATATATATGTAACCAATTGAACCCCTAAAGATATGAGCGGAGCTAATGGAGACTTGATTAGTTGAACTTTGAATCAACAACCTAGCGAATCCAAAGTTTTCAACTTTTGCAGTCATATTTTTATCTAAGAGAATGTTGTTGGGCTTTAAATCACAATGTACAATAAGAACTTCACTATCATTGTGCAGGTAATCCAACGCACAAGTAGCATCAATATCTATATTCAGTCTCTCCATAAGGTTTAACTCATTTTTATTTGCATGCTTTCTCTCCCTCTTAATCCAATCTTCTAAGTTCCCATTACTTAAGTACTCATAAACTAAAACTAGAAATTCATTGTTTTAAAATTCAATACTAGAGCATTTAAAGTCAATTCATCGTTTTCAAGCTTCCAAGTTTAGATGATGTTGTTGCTGTTACTTTCACTTTTATGTTCTTTATATATAGTAACAAGCAAATTGTCAGACATAGTATCAGTGTTACCACTGTGGCTATGATGGTGTAATGTCTTACATGCCTTTTTCCATGGCCATGAGACTCACATGCAAAATACAAGTAAAGTTTTTTATTACCTTCTAAATGGACAACAGAAAGATTTTGAAAAACTCTACCATTAGAAATGGTTTCTTCTAAATCATTATAAGAGAGGTTCAAAAGCTGAATGATATGTGGATTTTGAAGTTCAATAGGAATGGATCTAGAAAGTTAGTTATAAAGATCCAAAGTTTTCAAGCCTCTCACCTCTCCAAGAGTTTTTGGAACAGCACCTGATAGCATATTCCTAGTCAGACCTGCAGTGCCGGTGAACAGAACCAAACAAAATTTTGACAGAGGAGTTTTCTAGCCTTCTGTGTTGAACGAAAATGACGTTTTAGAGGTTAGAAACTGAAAAAGTATTACAAATAATAATAATAATAATAAGTAGTAGTCAAAAAATGTTATAGTATATTTTTTTTAAAAATAAAATATATAAATATATGATTTTGTTTGGTTGAGTTTTGAAATTTTAAATCTGAGAATCGAACTAATTAAATTTTAATTGGTTTGAATTTTACCCGAACCAATCAATATATTCAAACCAAACTAAACTAATTTAATTAGTTCAGTTTAGATTGATCAAGTTGGTCAATTATTCGAACTAATTTATACCCCTAAATGTCATTATGTCACTTCAATGAAATATAAGTTTTTCTTTTCTTCTTTTTTTGACACATTGGAAACACAAAAACAATGATCTAAGATAAGTGACTTCTAGTCACACGACATCTGCCAGCATTAGGGTTCCTAATCCATGCAAAGGAGAAATTCAGAATTATAAATTACAGACACGGATACGGATGTCGGATACAATATGAATATAGATATAAAAATATATTAAATTTAAAAATTATACGATACAAATATAGTATATATATATCTAATTATAAAATTTAAGTAAAAAAAATTATAATTTATTAATATTATTTTTATAAGCTTAAAATTTTATAATATTTTAATATATATGATATGTATCAATATTTACTACTTAATAAATTCTTCTTAAAAAATTATAAAACATAATTTTTATTAATATATTCTAAAAAATCTTTTAACTAATTTTTTCTAATAGAACTAATTATGAATGAGTACATGTGCATAAAAAAAATTAATTAGATAGAATATTAGTATGAAACAAGCTTCAATAGCACGACAAAGTGAATGATTTAGTTCGAACAAAGTTAGATGGAGCATATAAAAATAGTGGTGTGTGAAAAAATAAAACTTAAAAGTCTAATAATAATGTATAAAAAAATAAAAGTCAAAATATTAATGTGTAAAAATAGTGACTTGGGACATTAATTATGTGATGGAGTTTGAGTGAGTTATGGATTTACTAATTGAACGTTAATCATGAAAATTATTTAAAAAAATATATTAATAGATCATATTAAGTTGTGTTCTAGACGTGTTTAAACGTATTTAAGACGTATCTAAGTGTATCTGAGACATGTCCAAACATATCTAAGATGTGTTCAAATATGTCTAAGACGTATTTAAATTAAAAAATAATTTTTTTAATTAGACATATTCTAATATATAAAATACATGTATCATATAAATATCTCTATATATTTAATACAAATATATATTTAATACATAAATACACCTCAACAATAACGTATACGTGTTTCATGCGTCAAGAGAGAGTATTTAACAGATCCAGCGGCACCCTTCTTTGGAATTTTTGACTGGAGAGGGCAAATGAAAATTTTATTTCCCTGTTGTACAAATTTAAAAACTATTTATCATATAAGTACAAATTTAACAGTAAAAAGCGGAAGCCGTAATTCATAACGCCGATTTAGGATTTTTTCTTTTCTTTTTTTAATTTTTCAACTAAAAGTCTTAAGAGATTAGACTTATAATGGTCGTGGAACTAAATTTATTTTTTATTAATGTTTAACATTAAGAAAAATTTCTTAATGCACATAACATAACTTATGACTCACATTCTTCTTTTCAAAGGTATATAGTAAAATTAAAATTTAAATGTGGAAAAAATAAAATAAAATAAATTATAATTAAATAATAAAAAATATACATATATAAAGTAATGCAAAAATAAATGTGAATATTTAATATTAATCTTTAAAAATAACAAAATATAATTTTATAGTTAATAAAAATTACATGTGCCATGGTTTTAAACCATGACTTGCATGTAAGTTGGTGTTGGCAATAGTGACGGATCCAAAGAATTTAAGTAGTAGGGACAAAAGTAATATATAAATATAAAAAAATTAAATAAAAAATATACTAATACATAATGATAAAAAATTAATTTATAATTATTCTTTTACAATGTAAATAATCTTTTCACTACTAATATCACAAATAATTTTTTATTTATGTATGTATAAATAATCTTGACATTTAATTATGTAAGGTGCAGTTTAAAAAAATGTTATAAGGATTTTAACTTCTCTTATAATAAATTTATTTACTTACATATTATATGGAGTCAAAGTTAGAAATATGAAGGGATAAAAATGTTAAATAATTTTTGTGAGTAATAGAAAATTTCTTAAGATGAGTGAGGACGTATATCTCTAATATTATATAAGTGGATATGTCTATGCAAATATATATATATATATATAAAAGATCAAAGAAAAGTTTATAAGTTGGGTGGGGGCATGTATCTCCATTCTTTTATACATGGATTCATCCCTGGTTGGCAATGAACCACAATTTATAATTTTTACTGTTAAATTTAACCTTATTTGATAAATATTTTTTCACTTATACTAAACAAGGAAATAAAATTTTCATTTGTACCTTTACTATTAGGGATAGAAATAGGTCAGGTCAGGTCAGACTAGACTTTATCTTAAACAGACCTGACCTATATCCTAATTATAAAGTTTGAATCTGACTTGTGAATATGAAATATACTGATTTTTTAATTTTGACATGACATTTTTAAAAGTTTGACTTGGCTTGAAAGCCTATTCAAAGGCTTACTTTGCAATAAGATTTTTAAATCGGTTAATAAGCCTACCTTTAAATAGTTAAACAAGTCTTTAAATAGACTAACAAATTTATCTTTAAATAAGTCAACAGACCTTTACATAGGCTAATAGGCCTTAACCTTAAAATAAACCAACAAGTCTAAGCCTTTATATACATTTGTTATAACTTGACACTTACCCATTACTTTTATAAATAGTCATTACTTTATTGCTTTAATCTTTGGTTAATGTGAAACTTAGAGATATACCAAGTTACAAAATAATAAAGACTTGTGTGGTAATGTTTGGTGTTTTGCCCAGAGTTGAGTCACAATGGTCGAAAGAAAAACAGAGCCTTGTTATTGGCACTTGATCAAATCTAATTCAACGACATTTGATTTACCAAAAAAGGACAGATGTGATCAACGTTCCTATTAGCTAAAAAACTCTTATATTATGTAGTGCTACATCTGCTACTAGCCCTATCATTAATATTCAATGCAAAAGAAAGTGCACCAACATCAACACTCATTTGACAAAGAAAGGCCATTGCACATGCATCATCTCTATTATCATCTTCATCATTGTTACTATAATGGAGAACATGATTGTGTTTGCTTTCTCCATATTTAACAAACTATAGAAATAAGTACCGATGTTACTCATCGATGAAACATAGACCTACTGCTATACTACATGCTCGTACTGTTCTGGACCGTGATTCGGGCTCATGACCCACAAGACGACCTAGCACGCAGTACGTCAGAATCTGACATTGATGCCCTCAGCAGAAGTTCGCTTAGTATGAGACCTCGATGATATATGTAGGACCCTAGCACTAAATGGTAACAGTTTACCACAAAATTTGTGGAATGGATAAATCCTTTTAATATCTATTATTGTCAATCATGATCTTAGGAAATAATAGCACCATAACTACCATACCAATATTCCGATAATATAGGGATCTTCTGTAACTAAATAAAAAACATATCTCTTCGTGCTACTATTATGGGAACGTATGTCGTCATTATGAGAGCGTATTTATCCAACTTCTATAAATACCAGGCTAAGTAACCTTAAACAAGTATCAATGAATTATAATTCATAGCAGAACCCTTCTTCTGCATAGCCTGACTTAAGCATTGGAGTTCCTTTACAGGTACTAACCCCCCGTTTTCAACACGCTCTGCTGTTGCTGCGTAAGGAGGAAACCACTGTGACATGTCTATCTCAGGTACTCCTCTGAATTCACTTCAAAACATTGGTACCAACTGTGGGGAATTTTAAACTTCTATTCTCACTCAACCATGGTGAACACGAGACAAAAATCGAGAAGAGACACTCGGCAAAGCTCTGCAAACCAAAGGTAGGGACTAGTGGCGCAGTGTCCTCCCCATCCTGTTCCACCACCTGTTGTTGAGGCCTCCGTTGTGAGAAACCAAGCACTCAACACAGAATCTCTATGCAATGGGCACGAAACTTCGCTTTCTAATGAAAGCCCCCATCCATTATGCAGGATGCTGTGAGAGATAGACTTGAAATCTCCATGTGAGGAGTAACCCCAACGTTTAAGGACACAGAATCCTAGTGCACCAGCGCTTGGGAATCCCAAACAATGAAACTGGTGATCGTGCGTCTTGGCCAGAATGCATGAATCAATATTACCTATCCAGACACCAGTTCCAAGATATGTTGCAGCAAGAACATTACCGTAGACTAGAGAATATACGACGGGCTGTTCATGAAGAACAATCTGGACAACAACATTAGGCCAGAAGACGAAATGAGGGCAATACCTAAAGAGAAGAATGTGCTAATGCCACAATGTCCAACGTGTTACCAAGTGGCTTCAAAACTCAAGAGGGGGGTGAATTGAGTTTTAAAAATATTTTTGCAATTCTTCCGCAAAAGCCTGGATTATCAATTTTTGTTGAAACTATTGTTTGTTAGAGATGAATGGATAGAGAAGATAGAGACTTTCACTCTTAAATGAATCAACCAAGAAAGATAGAATTCAAATAATGCAATAAAATAGGGCACAAAGTAAAGAGTAGAGTTTAGAGAAAAATAAACACAAAGCTTTATCCTGGTTCAGCCACCAATCCACTTGTGGCTTATGTCCAATCCTTAAGTAAACATATGAGATTTCCACTATAACTTCAAGCTTCAAATAGGTGCTTGACAACCTTTACAAACTTGAGCACTCAACACCTTGGGATACCTCACCCTTTCCAATCCTTTGAGGGATACCTCACCCTCTTTACAGATTAAACAAGATATAGATGAATTGAAACTCTCTCTAGAGTGGATAATACAAATTGAAGCTTATAAGTATCGAGGATTCACGCTTGCTCAAAAATAGAGTATGATTGAAGGGATAGTAAAAACACGTATTCAATGCTTAAGAGTTGTTTTCAAATTGTTTCTCTAACTTTTCATAAATGCCCAACAACTTAAATATATAGCCAAATGCAATTAAGAGCCGTTAGGGGCAGTGAGAAACATTAAATGCTCTTAATAGAGCCGTTGTGCATGTTTTGTGGTTGTCCAAATAACTAATTAGGAGGTTGTCCTAATCCATTAGGAGTCTAAAAAATTGACTCCTGATTCATTGACTAACCGATTAGAGGAAGTGCCTAATCGGTTAGGAGTCTCAAAATTTGACTCCTGATTTTCATAATAACCGATTAGAGGAAATGTCTAATTGGTTAGAAGTTTTTAAAAAATTGCTTCTGACTTGTCTAATAACAGATTAAAGGAAGAACCTAATCATTAGGAGCTTTTAAAAAATGGCTCCTAACTTGTCCAATAACCGATTAGAGGAGGAACCTAATCGGTTAGGAGTATTTAAGAAATCTTGACACGCTTCTGTTTTGACAAAAAAAATTGTTATGTGAACAGTAATAATCCATTATTCGGTTGTCAAGAAAGTAAGATTTCCAAAGGGTTTTTCAACCTTTCTAAAACTATTTTGCTCAAACTTAAACATCATTTTCACAAGTATAAATCCTGATTTAGCAAACTAATTTAGGTTAAGTAAGAAAACCAATTGATGACATTAGTGTGAATCGTACAAATACCTTTACACAAGATCTAAAACTTATATTCTAAGCTTGAAGCTCTTTGAGACTTGTCCTTTGCATTTTCTTCCTTTCTTTATTTGTTATCATCAAAATCATTGTTTTAGTCAATGCCAATCACATTCTCCCCCCTTTTAATGATGACAAACAACTATTGAGAAAATGTTAGTTCAAATAAATATTGGAATTCATAAAAGGTTTTAGAGACTTACTTCCCCTCTATTGTTTAAGAGGTGATTGAATCAGAGATGCACAACGCCCCCTTTGTTTTGGAATCCCAAGACCATTGAAAATATACCTTCTGCTATTTTACCTTTCTTTTGTCAATACCAAAAACCTTCTCCCCCTTTTGTCATGATAAAAAAAATATATATATATTTGGAGAAGGTGTTCATAACCATTGCTATATAACAAATATCCAGTAATAATCCAACAACAATGTAAGCATATTTTAACAGTCCATTCATTAAAAAAAATCCAAGTCATATTAATCATAGTTAAGCATGTCATGATTCTAAGATGATGAACATCATATCCAAAAGATAGCTTTAATCAAAATAAAGAAGCTATAACTGAAATAAGTACTCCATGCCTAAGCCACGTGATCCTCTGGTGCTGGATAGCGACGCTTAAGCCTATCTAGGCATTCTTCCATAGCGCTCAAGCGATCATAGATGATTGTGTTGCTGTGTTCTTGATAAGTTTTAAGATCTACAATGTGAGCTTCAATACTAACTTGCATATTTGTAATGGCTTCCAAGACACGGTCATCATTGGTGGTAGGGGCCTCTTCCATAGGCACATCAGCAGAGGCAGTGGGAATTCCTTCTTGCTGTGCTGCTGCCTCACGTCCACGACCGTAGACCCATTCACCATTCACTTTCTTCACTTGCATGCGGTTTAGAGAGGCACCTCCAAACTTGTGGGGACCGATAGTGTGAATAATTCCATTATTCTCTAAGCTGACCTTATATTGATCTAGAATTTTAGAGACCAAAAAGGTGTAAGGAAGATCCATCATTGCCATTTCCTTAGCTTTCATCATTTAATGCATAATGTAATGAGGTCAATTAATCTTCATGCGTCTTTTAAGTGGCCACAACAAAAAAATGTCTTCTTCTTCAACTAATACATATTTGCTTGCCCTTGGTACCAAGATATGTGTGACTATAAAGTGAAGAAGAAGATCCTGTAAATTCAGAAGGCAAGCAGTGAAAGATCCTTTTGGCACTTGAATGCCCGATTGAAGTGTGCTTGCTACTGCTTGATCTCGATCAAATCCCTCCCATGAGCTGTGATTTTTCACAGGAAATTTGTCTTCAGAATAAGTGAGACTAAATAGGGGAGTCCACTGACTTTGTGACACAATGATTCTATGCCTCTTAAATTTAGAAACTAGATTTCTACCAACAACATTTAAATTGCAGAAATAAACCTTTGTGGGTTCAAGATAAAAGTACTCGAGGGTTAGTGGTGACAAGAGTTTTCAACCCAAGGAATTCTAAGAGCTCTGTGAAGGATGTGAATCCTTCTTTGACGAAGAAGTCTCAGTCCATATATTTGGGCTGAATGAGGCGTCACACGTGAAAATGCAGTGTGTATGCCTTCATTTGACTTTTGTGAGAAAAGTACCTTCCAATGTTGAGGCTAATGGAGAAGTCTTGGTCAGTGGGTGTTGGCAGGAGTACATTAGGATTTTTGGAGCGAGAACACTTAGGGTGAGATGAACTGCTTGCCATAGTTAAAAATGGAGGCTAAGTTTAGGAGAGAGAAAATGTGATGGAAGGTGAAAATTTTGAAGAAGATGGAAGTTTTGATGGGTGGAAAGTGATGGAAAATAAGTTTTAGTGGTGGATTTTGGTTGGATTTGGAGTGGGAGAGGTGTTTGAGTGAGTGGGTGTGAGTGAGTGCTTGAGGAATAAGATGACAATGGAGAAAAGGGGGTGATACGTGAATGAAAGGGGTTCACGGCTGGGAGTTTTTGAAGTTCAATAACCGGTTACAGGGGATTGTGTAACCGGTTAGGTAGGTTAAAGAGTGTGGCCTCTAACCGGTTAGGAAATAACTTTAATCGGTTATTGTCTTATTGCAGAGAGTTCCAAGAAACTTAAATTCTCCAATAATCGATTAGTGAATCATCCTAATTGGTTATTTTGCTTGGCATAGAGCATTTCACATTGGCAAATTAATTCCAAAAACCCAAATAACAGATTATTTTCTTCTTCTAACTGATTATTGCACTTCTAAAACCAAGAAATTCTTCAAGAAATCAGTAATTAAAACACCAGTTTGTTCCATCTTAGCTTAGTTTCATTTTCATCAATACTAATCACTTTAAAAGCATCCCAAACACAGAATTTTCTTCTTCAAGAGAACCAGAAAACAATTTTCTTCAGCAGGAACATGATTAAAGGAAATTAGGAGACTTAAGCATGGATCAAGCACTTGCAAAATAAATTTGGAGGACACTCCGACGCTCAAGTCAGTATTGGATTCAAGATAAAATGTAAGATAATTATGTAATGAACTCAGTTATAACACATTAAGTAGTAAGATTGTTCATTATGCAGAAGAATTGTGCAGCAAGAGTTTAGATGCATGATTGGTCTAATATGCCAAGTTCACTTCTTATATAAAAGAATACTTCTTTGTTTAATGGTTTACTGAAGATGTCAACTAGTTGTTTAGTGGTTTCAACAAATTCAAGCATACAATCCCTTTTTTGAACATGATCCCTTATGAAATGGTGTCTTATCTCTATGTTTTTTATTTTTGAGTGCAAAATAAGATTTTTAGATAAATTGATTGCACTAGTGTTGTCACACCTTATAGGGATGTGATCAAGTTCAATACCATAGTTTAGAAGTTGTTGTTTCATCGAAAAGATTGGAGCACAATAACTCTTAGCTGCAACATATTCAGTTTCAGCTGTAGACAATGTCATACTATTTTGTTTCTTACTATGCCAAGAAACTAGTGAACTTTCAAGCAAGTGGCATGTCCCACTAGTGCTCTTTCTATCCATTTTACATCTAGCAAAATCAGAATCAGAATAACCAATTAGACTACATGAGGCACCTTTAGGGTACCACAAGCTCATTTGTGATGTGCCTATTAGATATTTTATATTTCTTTTTACAACACTTAGGTGTGATTCTTTAGGATTTGCTTGAAATCTAACACACATGCACACATTAAACTTAATATCAGGATTACTTGCTGTATGATAAAGGAGTGAGCCAATCATACCTCTATATTTTGTGATTTCTACAGATTTACCTCCTGCATCCTTGTCCAAATAACAAGAAGTACTCATTGGTGTAGCCATATGCTTAGTATTGTCCATTCCAAATTTCTTGAGCAGCTTATTGCAATACTTGAATTGACTTATGAAGGTCCCATATATTGTTTGCTTGATTTAGAGACCAAGGAAAAAGTTGAACTCACCCATCATTGACATTTCAAATTCATTTTGCATAATATTGACAAATTCCTTACAAAGAGAGTTATTAGTAACACCAAATATTATATCATTAACATATATTTGAACAAGAAGAATTTCATGCTTTTTATGTTTAATAAAAAAAGTAGTGTAAACATTTCCTCTAGAAAAGTATTTTTCTAAAAGAACTTGCTCAACCTTTTATACCAAGCTCTAGGGGCTTGTTTTAAGTCATACAATACCTTTTTCAATTTAAAGACATGGTTGGCAGTTCAAAGTTTTCAAAATTAGGAGGTTGTTCCACATATATTTCTTCTTGTATAAAATCATTTAAGAAAGCACTTTTAACATCTATTTGAAAAAGTTTAAAATCCATGATGCATGCATATACAAGTAGCATTCTTATGGTCTCTAATCTAGCTACGGGAGCATAAGTTTCTTCATAATCTATTCATTCTTCTTGATTATAGCCTTTTGTAACCAACCTAACTTTATTTCTTGTTATTAAGCCCATTTCATCAAGTTTGTTCCTAAAGACCCATTTGGTGCCAATTATGAGATGATCATTAAGCCTTGGAACTAATTTTCAAACTTGATTTATCTCTAATTGGTTTAGTTCATCTTGCATGACCAAGATTCAATGTTCATCATTAATGGCCTTATTTATGTCTTTAGGTTCAACTTGGGAGACAAAAGTCATATAGTTACATGTATATTTAAGAGAGTTTCGAGTGATTACCTATTTTGATACATCACCTATCACTTTGTTAAGAGAATGATATCTTGACGTCCTTCATTCCTTGGGAAGATTTATGATTTGTGAATCCTTTTACCTTGGGGAATCAAATGAGCTTTCTTCTTGCTTTTTGGCTTTCTTTTCTTAATTCTCCAAGTGAGTCTTTGCCAAACTTTCAGCAACATCATCAACCAAATCCTTTCTTGGACCATTTGGGTTAGTTTCATCAAATGCAACATGAATTAATTTCTCAATGGTCATTATTTTTTTATTATAAATTCTAAAGGATTTACCACTAAGAGAATAACCAAGAAATATTTCTTCACCGGATTTAGCATCAAACTTGTCTAGGTTATCTTTTTTATTGTTTAAAATAAAGCATTTACAACCAAAGATATAAAAGTATGAGATGTTTGGTTTCCTTCCTTTGTATAGTTCATAGGGGGTTTTCTTTAAAATTGGTCTTATTAAAGCCCTATTCATAACATAAGAAGCGATACTTACTACATCCGCCAAAAATACTTAGGAATGTTTGTCTCATTGAGCATAGTTCTTGCTAACTCCTCTAAAAATCTATTTTTCTTTTCAACCACTCCATTTTATTGTAGAGTTCTAGGAGCAGAAAAATTATGCTCAATGCCATTTTCATTGCAAAATATTTTAAATTCTTGATTTTCAAATTCCCCACTACGATCACTTCTTATGGATGCAATGCCGTAATTTTTCTCATTTTGAATAACCTTTGCAAGTTTTCTAAATGCATGGTAGGCATCATTCTTATGAGCAAAGAATAGAGTCCATGTATATCTAGAGTAATCATCCACTATCACAAGAGCATAATAATTACCCCCAAAGCTTATAGTTCTCGATGGTCCAAAAAGATCCATATGCAAAAGTTGTAAGGGTCTAGTAGTGGAAATAACATTTTTAGCTTTGAAAGAGACCTTTACTTATTTACCCTTTTGACATGTATCACAAAGTCTATTTTTCTCAAAATTGAGCTTTGGTAAACCAATTACTAAATCTTTAGAAACAAGTTTGTTTAGGTGATCCATATGAATGTGAGCAATTCTTCTATGCCATAGCCATGAATCACTCTCTTTGCTCATAAGACATTTTGCATTTTGAGATGTAATATCATTAATATTAATTATATATATGTTATCAACTCTATGACCAACAAACTTAACTTGTTTATCAATTTTACCTTCAATTATGCAACAATTTGAATCAAAGATAATTCTATTTTCTTTATCATATAATTGACTTAAGCAATTTTTCCAACTCCAAGGATCATTCCTTTGTTGTTATCTCCATATGTGACATGTCCATGCTTCTTTGGTGCAAGGAAGAAGAACTTGGATCCATCGCCCGTCATGTGCTTGGAGCAACCACTATCAAGATACCAACTTGAGCTTTTAGTCTTCAAGTACACCTACAACACATATTCAAGTTTTAACCTTTGGTACCTAAATTCTTTTGGGTCCTTGTGTGTTAGCATTGGGCACGGTACCCTTAGGAACCCAAACCCTCTTAGTTCCAACTTTAGTGTTGATGTTCTTTCTTACATTACATGTTGATGCACTATGCCTTTTCTTACCACAATGAAAGCATTTGCTAAAGGGGCTACTTGATGTACTTGAGGAAGCAAAAAAATTCTTATAAGACTTTTATTGGTTATTTGGATTATATCCCAAATCAACTTTTTGAAAAACGCATTTTTGTTTCCCTAGTAACACATTTAAATTGTCTCTTCCAAAGTAAATTTTGTAATAGTATTTTTCAAATCCTCAACCTCCTTTTCAAATGAGTCACATGATGAGCAAAGTAATTGAATGGATGCATTTTCAAGTTAAGAGCAAGTCATGCATGAGAGTTAGCATCAATAAGTCCTAAGGTCTCATTTTTTAATTTTAAGTTCTTTGATTTCCTTGTTTAATATAGAGACTTTGTTTACCAATAAGGAAATTATTTTATTTGAAGATAAAACTATTTTTGTGAGCCTTAAGGATTCATCATGCAATTCTTGAAAAACATCTTGTAATTCACTGTAGGAAGGTGAAGAATCTAGGTTCGAAGATGTTACCTCGGTGTCACTTTCTTTTTCTTCTTCTTCACCTCTAGCCATGAGACATAGATGAGCTTCTTCATTTTTTGAACTGTCGGAGGAGTCTATGTCATTGTCTTCTTATGCTATGTAGGCTCTCTTTCCTTTCTTTTCTTTAAGGGGTTTCTTCTTAAACTTCTCTGATTTCTTAAGATGTATGAGACATTCCATCTTCATATGTCCTGGTTTACCACATTCATAACATGTTGAAGTTGATGAGATTCCTTCCCCTTTGTGATAGGTCTTCTTAGGAGGAAAATGTGCTCTTCTTTGGGATCCTTTCTTTTTAAGAATCTTCCAAACTTCCTCACAAGGAGACTAAGGTTCTCCTCATTTAGCTCCAGATTTTCTATGCTATCTCCATCATCTTCATCATCATCTTCAATTGTAGATGAGGTGGCTTTGAGCACAATCCCCTTGTTCTTTTTGTCATGCTCCTCATTTTGATTGAGCCTATTTAGCTCCAATTTATGCTCTTGGAGCTTCTCGAATAAGGTGGCCAATGTCATTGTTGATAGGTTCCTTGACTCCGCAATAGCCATCACCTTGGGTTGCCAATTTCTACTCAAATACCTCAAGACTTTGTTAATAAGATCCTTATTAGGAAATGTCTTTCCCAATGAAGCAAGATGATTTATAATGTATGTAAATCTCTTTTGCATTTCTTGAATGCTTTCTCCTTGATTTATTCTAAACAATTCATATTCATGAGTGAGAGTGTTTATTCTTGATCTTTTTACTTCACTTGTGCCCTCATAAGTTACTTGTAAGGTATCCCACATTTCTTGGGTGGTCTTATAATCTGACACTCAAAAGAATTCATCATACCCCAAGGATGTGGTAATGATGTTCTTGACTCTCAAGTTGTATTGAACCTTCTTTTTGTCTTCATCCGTCTATTCACTTCTAGGTTTATTAGTTCTTACACCATCAACTGTACATGTGGGAACAAAGGTGTCATTTTTAACGGCATCCCACACATCAATATCAATAGCTTCAATAAAAAATTTTATTATTTTTTTCCAATATGCATAACCATCACTATTGAAATAGGGAGATTGATTTATAGAAGAACCTTAGTTAGAAAAATCATTTGAAGTCATCACTTCTCTTAAAGCTACTGAACTCTTTATACAAGAGTCTAGCTCTGATACCATTTGTTACCAAGTGGCCTCAAAACTCAAGAAGGAGGTGAATTGAGTTTTAAAAATATTTTCGCAATTCTTTCGTAAAAGCCTTGATTATCAATTTTTGTTGAAATTATTGTTTGTTAGAGATGAATGGATAAAGAAGATAAAGACCTTTCACTCTTAAATGAATCAACCAAGAAAGATAGAATTCAAATGATGCAATAAAATAGTGTACAAAGTAAAGAGTAGAGTTTAGAGAAAAGCAAACACAAAGCTTTATCTTGATTCAGCCACTAATCCACTTGTGGCTTATGTCCAATCTTTAAGTAAACACCCTAGATTCCCACTATAACTTCAATATTCAAACAGGTGCTTGACAACCTTTACAAACTTGAGCACTCAATACCTTGGGATACCTCACCCTTTGTGCTTGAGCCTTTACTTTCAAGGGATACCTCACCCTTTACAATCCTTTAAGGGATACCTCACCCTCTTTACAGATTAAACAAGATATAGATGAATTGAAACTCTCTCTCTAGAGTGGATAATACAAATTGAAGTTTATGGGTATCGAGGATTCACACTTTTAAAGCTCAAAAATAGAGTATGATTGAAGGGATAGTAAAAACATGTATTCAATACTTAAGAGTAATTTTCAAATTGTTTCTCTAACTTTTCATAAATGCCCAACAACTTAAATATAAAGCCAAATGCAATTAAGAGTTGTTGGGGGTAGTTGAAAATATTAAATGCTCTTAATAGAACCGTTGTGCGTGTTTTCTGGTTGCCCAAATAACCAATTGGGAGGTTGTCCTAATCGGTTAGGAGTCTCAAAAATTGACTCCTGATTCATCGACTAACCGATTAGAGGAAGTGCCTAAACAGTTAGGAGTTTCAAAATTTGACTCGTGACTTTTACAATAACCGATTAGAGAAAATGCCTAATTGGTTAAGAGTTTTTAAAAAATTGCTTTTGACTTGTCCAAGAACCGATTAAAGGAATAACACAATCAGTTAGGAGCTTTTAAAAAATGGCTCCTAACTTGTCCGATAACTAATTAGAGGAAGAACTTAATCGATTAGGAGCTTTTAAGAAATCTTGACACACTTTTGTTTTGACAAAAAAAAAACTGTTATGTGAACAATAATAACCTACTATTGATTTATCAAGAAAATAAGATTTCCAAAGGGGTTTTCAATCTTTCTAAAATTATTTTGCTCAAACTTAAACATCATTTTCACAAGTATAAATCCTGATTTAGCAAACTAATTTAGGTTAAGTAAGAAAACCAATTGATGACCTTAGTATGAATCCTACAAATACCTTTACACATGATCTAAAACTTATATTCTAAACTTGAAACTCTTTGAGACTTGTCCTTTGCATTTTCCTTCATTTCTTTATTTGTTATCATCAAAACCATTGCTTTAGTTAATGCCAATCACACAACGTTACCAATAACAACACGAACTGCGACATTCAGGAACAACCCTTTTTTGCTCAACTTTTGGAGTATCGAGTCCCAAGAAACTTCAAATTCCCAGCGAATGTAAAGCTTTATGATGGGACCACGAACCTTTAGGAACACGTAGACGCTTATGAACAGTCTATGTGCTTCCATGGGGTACCCATAAAGTTGCTATATCGTGCCTTCCCCTTTTCCCTAAAGAAGGGAGTCCTCAGGTGGTTTGTGACCTTGCCACGAAGGTCCATCCCTAACTAGTCAGATCTTAAACGACGTTTCTTGCTTCAGTATATTACTAGCAAGGAACAAACCAAGTCCATCGAACCTCTGCCAAAGATTCGCCAAGGGCATGAAGAACCCCTCAGTGATTACATTAGGAGATTCATGGCGGCATGTACCAATATGAAAAACTTCGATGACAGAATAACTCTTCATTATGCTAGAGGTGGTCTTCGAGTCGGTTCTGAGTTCTTTGCATCTCTAGCAAAGAAGAAGATGGAGAACTTACAGGAATTTCAGCAACGATCTCAGAAATATGTGAGCCTTGAGGAAGCAACAGAGGACCAGAAGAGATAGGACAAAAGTGAGCCCTCTCACCAGAAATCTAATCACAATTCCTCATGGTCCCAGCATTCGAAGGGTAGTCCACCCCGGGGGAAGTACTCTGATTATACTCCTCTGAACACCCCACAAGAAACAATCTTGAGGGACATGTTGCAAACTGAGTTTTAGGAAATCAAGAGGCCACCCCTTATAAAGAAGTACAAGTAGAAAGATCAGTCCAAATACTGTATATGACACAAAAGCCACGACCATGAAAACGAGGAATGTTATTAGCTCTTCGATGCGATTGAGTTCTTAATCAGGGCAGGATGTTTAAAACAATATACCACCCGAGTCTAAAATGATGAACATTGCAAAAAGTAGAGAGAGGAAAGACACAGTCCTCACCGAAGGCCATCTCCACGCAATAGGAGAAGAACTCGCAACCCCAGGAGAAGATCTTGGACTCCACCTCGCCGTGATACCAATGATTGACAGGATAGGAACAGGGACGCTTCGCCCAATGATAACGACGACCACTATTCTGAGCTAAACAGAACCATCAACGCAATTGATGGTGGTGGTTCATCCAATGGCGCTCAAAAGAAAGCCCTTAAGACGGCAGTGTTTAGTGTCTCCCACTCCGAGTCTAGATCACGGACTGCGAAAAGGAAGACACTCTCCATCACTTTTTCGGACGAGGACTACGATGAGATTATCTTGGACCACGAGGACCCACTAGTCATCTCGGGAATAATCTCCAATACCAAAGTCCGGCATATCTTTGTAGATCAAGGAAGCTCAACAAACATCATATTCATGGACCTCTACCAGAAGCTAGAGCTTCCATGTACAGATTTGATTCCCTACGATGGGAAACTTACAGGCTTCGCGGGTGAGACGATCACTCCAGCAAGCTATTACGAAACCCACTTGACCCCGTGGTCCTCTAAACTCTTTAGGATAATCAAGGTAAGGTTTCTAGTCGTTGATTGCCATTCAGCTTATAACATCATTTTAGGTTGCCCTACTCTAAATGCACTTGGTGCTGTGGTGTCCACCACTCACCTAGTCACGAAATTTCCTAACAAGAACAACCAGGTTATCATGGTAAAAGGCGATCAAGTTGTAGCCCGAAAGTGCAATAATGATAGCCTAAGAATTTGTAGGGTTTCCAGAAAAGCAAAAACTGCTACACCTGGCTTGGATTTTGATTAGGTAAATATCCTTATGACCGAGATGGATGTTAGAGAGGAAATCTGGGGTACCAGACCTCATCCGGAGAGTGAATTACTACTTCTTCAACTTGGTGCCAAGCCGGATCAGGTCACTAAGATTGGAGCTCACCTAGAAGAAGAAGAAGAAAGATGCCAGCTAGTTGAGCTCTTGCTTAAGAATAAAGATCTCTTTGCTTGGACATCATTCGACATGTCTGGGCTCGACCCTGCCTTCATTCGTCATCACTTGTCTATTAGAGAATATGTGAGGCCAGTTGCCTAGAAGAAAAGAAAAGTTATCCTGAAAAGATAACAAGTTATTGAAGAACAAGTGAATGATTTACTTAGTGGCAACTTCATTATTGAAATTCCTTATACCACATGGTTATCTAATGTGGTCTTGGTGAAGAAGTCCAACGAGAAGTAGAAAATGTGTGTGGATTATACAAATTTGAATAAAGCTTGCTAAAAGATCTATACCCACTTCCCAACGTGGATAAAATGGTGGACAACTCCTCAGGCTTTCAATTGCTGTTGTTCATGGATGCATACTTCGAGTACAACCAAATTATGATGTACCATGGATACAAAAATATGACCACCTGCATCACTGACAGGGTGAGCTACTGTTATAAGGTTATGCCATTTGATTTGAAAAATGTAGGAGCAATCTACCAGAGGATGATGAACAAGGTCTTTGAAGACCAAGTAGGGAGGATACTAGGGGTCTATATTGATGATATGATAGTAAAAATCCCACAAGGCGGATCATATAGGGTGGACCTCGAGGAAATGTTTGCACAACTTCAGAAGTACAATATGAGACTTAACTTGGAAAAGTGCGTCTTCGGGGTCCAGACAGGCAAGTTCTTGGGTTTCATGCTGACCCACTGTAGAATTGAGGCTAGTCATGATAAATGTCAAGTGGTGCTTAACATGCAAAGCCCTCAAAATGTTAAAGAAGTGTAACAGCTTACTGGCCGGGTTGTAGCCCTCACACGATTCCTTTTGAAAGTTGCTCATAAATCCCTCCCCTTGTTTAAACTACTCAAGAAAGGAAATGATTTTGAGTGGACCCAGGAGTGTGAGGATGCCTTCTTCTCTTTGAAGAGCCTTTTGTCTTCTCCCCTTATACTGACGAGACTAGAACTTGGTGAGACACTGTACTTGTACTTTTCAATTCTCGAAGAGGCTATAAGCTCAGTGCTAATCTGGGAGACGAAAGAGGGGCAAAAGCTGATCTATTTCATAAGTAAAGTTTTTCAAAGCCCAGAGCTTCGATATCAAAAAACTAAAAATGTTGCCTTCGCATTAATCACTAAGGCCAGAAAACTCTGGCAGGATTGCCAGTGCCATCTGGTGGTGGTGAGAACAGACCAACCTATCCATCAAGTGTTACACAAGCTGGACTCAGCAGGGAGAATGATTACTTGGTCTATTGACCTTTTTGAGTTTAGAATTGTATACAAGCCTCGACTTGTAATAAAGGCTCATGGATTCTCTGACTTCCTAGCAGAACTTACATCAGACCCTGGTGACCTCAAAGGAAATTCTTGGACCATATTTGTTGATGGATCCTCGAATCCCAAGGGAAGTGGTGCTGGGGTAATCTTGAAAAATTCCGAAGGAGTGACATTAGAAAACTTCCTGAAGTTTGAGTTCCCAATCTCAAATAATCAGGCGAAATATGAAGCATGCATCGTTGGACTGCTAATGGCCAAGGACATGGGAGCAACTAAGATCACACTTTGCAATGATTCCTAACTTGCGACCTCTCAGATCTGAGGCGAATATCAAGCTAAGGAGCCCCTTCTTCAGAAAATATCTAGCTAAAGTACAAGAGCTCCTTAAAAGCTTCAAGGAGGTCAAGATAGAGCACATATCAAGAGAGCATAATTCCAAGATAGACCTCCTATCTAAATTGGCTAGCATTAAAAGCCCTGACAACAATCGTTCAGTGATCCAGGAGACCCTCTCTCAGCCCTTCATCATGGATCACGACGTCTTGCAAGTGGAAGAGGAAGAGTGTACTTGGATCACCCCTTTCATAGAGTATCTGCAGTTTGGAGCCATGCCCTCTGACTTGAAGGAAGCCTTCAAGCTAGTCAAGACAACAATCAGGTACACCATCTATGATGGGTAGTTGTATTGACACGGGTTTTCATCACCCCTCCTTAAATACTTCATGCTAAAGGAGGCAGAATATGTATTGAGTAAGGTTCATGAGGGAAGTTGTGGACGCCATTTGGGAGGCAGAGCCCTAGCCCTAAAGGCACTCAAGGCAGGATACTACTGGCCAATAATGGAGTCTAACTCTCATGCACACGTCTGGGTCTATGATAAATTTCAATGCCACTCAGACCATTATCAGGCTCCATCAGAGGAACTATCCATGATGTCGATACCCTGGCTATTCTACAAATGGGATTTAGACATCCTAGGTCTGTTTCACCGGGCTTTGGGTCAATTGAAATACTTGGTGATAGCAGTGAATTACTTTACAAAATGGATTAAGGCAGAGCCTTTGGTCACGATCACCTCTATCCGAGTTTAGAAGTTCATTTGGCACCACATTATCACTAGGTTTGGAGTTCTGGAGTCCATTGTGACAGACAATGGAACCCACTTTATGGATAAATGTTTTAAAAAATAGTTTACTGAGTTAAAAATCAAGCACCATTATAATTCTGTTGAGAATCCTAGGACTAATGGACAAGCCGAAGCTGCTAACCGGGTTATTGTCCGGGGAATTAAAAGAAGGTTGGATGAAGCCAAGGGAAATTGGGCTAAACAGGTCGATTGTTTTCTTTGGGCCTACCTGACTACACCCATTCTACGATAGGTGAAACTCCTTTCAAACTCACCTATGGGTGTGAAGCTATGATTCTAGCGAAAATAAGAGAACTGAGTTGGAGCCACTAGCAATTTTCACCTGACAATAACCCCAGACTAATTAGGGAAGACCTGAATTTCCTAGAAGAAAGAAGGAGCGTTGCCCATATACGCGACATCGCCATCAAATAGAGGACGACAACCAGATATAATTTGAAGGTTATTCCAAGAAAGTTTCATCCAGGAGACTTGGTGCTTAGGAGGGTGAACATCGGAGGGAAGAATGCCTCCCAAGAAAAACTAGCCCCTAATTGGGAAGGCTCTTACCGCATCGTAGTCAGCATTGACAAATGAGCTTACACATTGAAAATGTTAACAGGAAAACCAATCAAGAATTATTGGAATACGGATAAACTTAGAAAATACTATAGCTAAGTGCCCTTTAAGGCCTAGTCTTTTAGTAAACTATGTTTGATCTGTATCAATTTCGATGATTATACGCTCTGTATAGACTACTGTCCTTAAATTTATCAATAAAATAGAGTTATTCAGATATCACTTTCTTCACATTACTTAAAGTCCCAAAAGGTCCTCAAGCCAGAAAATGCCTTGAGGTTATCCGTGGACTGTCCCTCAAGCTGGAAAACACCTTGAGAAAATATAAAGCCCTTTCCCTTTAGATTATGAGGCATCTTAAAAAGTCTAGGTTAAGAGGTATAACCCACCAAGCCCATGAAAGAGCTTTGGTAGTAAGTTATAGGGTCAATACCCAATCCTCAATACTTGGCCTTAACCATTTTAAGGTTAAGAAATTAAGTGACAGTGCGGATTCCAACATTCGTGGTCCATCATAAGGTATCCACTAAGAGTCTTATGCTAAGAGGGCTTGGTAGTTGAAAATTCCGAAGTGACAAACAATTTTCCTATAAACTGTAAACATTAAAGACCCAGGTTATGGATCAACTTTATACCTAAGCTAAGTGGGTTCTCAAGTGCTAAAACATTTTCGACATTATACCCTAAGCCAAGGTTTTAAATTATACCTAAGTCAAGTGGGATCTTGAATGCCAAAGCGGTTGGTGTTGGACCCTGGACAAGGTTTTGATTTTATATTATACCTAAAGCGAGTAGGGTCCTAAGTGCCAAAACAGTTTGGACATAGACCCCGGGCCAAGGTTTTGATTTCAAAATTGTGCCTAAGTTCTAAGTGGAATTCCAAATGCTCAAATATAATGGGTGTTGGACCCCGGCCCGCGGTATCCCCATGATTAATCTAAATTTTTCTAAGTTTATTAAACAGTAACCAAAAACGTAGAAAAAGGGTTAGACTAGAAATGGACCATGAAAAAGAGCAGACATGAAAAAGCTAAGTTATAAATTAATAAAAAATATGCCCCAGTGCCTAAGGCAATTGTCTTAACAAAAATCAAAGTACCCCACACAGGGGGCAAAAGAAACGAAAAAGAAAAGATCAAGCCTCAACTTCATCTCCTTCCGAGACATGCAGCTCCATTGAAATATGTGCGGTAGTCGAAGGCCTAGCCGAAGGAACCTTGGTAGTAGCCCGAGCAACTTCCTCCGCCATCACAAGGTGCCCATCCTGGAAAACCATTTCAGAGTTAAGGTCTTCCAAGATCAAAGTAACATCGAGGTTGAAGTGCTGAACTTGGGCCACAACGTTCTGAAACTGTTCTCCATCAATGCTCGTAGAGATCGTATCCAAATCCTCAATCTCTTTTTCCAGTTGCATTACGCGAACCTCGAGATTGGTGATGACCTTCTTGGACTTAGTTTTTTCTCTTTTTTTGGCTGACTTGGAGTCGGCTAACTCTTTTTCTAACTCGGTGATCCTTACATCACCATCTTCCTTCTGCTTAAGAGCTATAGCAAGCTTTCGAGCAGCTTCTTCTTCTTCTGCCGTCTTCAACTGATCTATCATCTTTCTACCGGCCTCCGTGATTGATCTCTCAAGACAACGGGCTTCAGCAATAACCTAGATTGCAAAAGTCTAAAACCTAGATAAGGTTTTTGTTGTACTCCTCTAGGTGATGTACTTCACCACCTCATCACTCAAGAGCCGTTCATCAATAAATGGCCCAATGTCCGCATGCCCCGTAATTATTAGCATAGGGTCTTCCCTTTCTTCTTCACCGTCCTCCGTGGCCACTCTCTTGGCCCGATCCATGGAGCTCTCAACACCTTTCCTCTTCCTCCTCCGACGAGGTTTGGCAAGAGAGCTTGGTTGATCAAGAGCCTCTTCAATAGTCGAATCCCGGTCAACGGACCCTGGAGCAATAAGTGCAGGAACATTGGAAGGTCTTGCTCCTCCCCTCTTGGCCCTCAAAGCTTTCAAGGCGACAAGTGAAGGTCTAGATGCCATGCTTGCTGAAATAAGACAAGAAAAGAAAAGAAGTAAAAAAAACAACAAGTATAGGAAATGTAAAGTACAGAAACTTAAGACAGACTCCGGACATTGATGTCCTAACCCTTACCTAGGAAAGCAACAAGAAAATCATCACCATGAGTGTTAAGAATTTCTTTTCATTTTACGAGCCCACAATCTTTGGCCCATTGGGTTATAAACTGAACACACTCGAGGTAATCTTAATTGAGTTGCTCTTCATCTTTCTCAATCAACTTAACAAGAATGCTCCAGGCCTCTTACGTCCAGTATAGCGAGAACACCAGCTCCCCATTAGCTTTCAAGAATAATGGACTGGTTTTTGGTGTTCCCATTAGCTTGAAGAACTTCCTTTTAAACTCCTTAATCTTGAAAAATGGCAAAGGCTTTGCGACCAGATCTAGATCGAATGGTCAACTAGTTTTTCTAATACGCTGCACCCTGAAGACTCCATAGGGTGTAGAAATAAAAGAAGGCATTCTCCAAATACCGTAGCCCCATTACTCAGCAAAATCTTTCAAAGGCGAGTATGTTGCCCCAACCGTTAGGGTGGATTTGGGTAAGAGCTGCATGTAAAGTCTGGAGAATCACGACTTGAAAGTCAATGTGTAATATCCTAAATGACATGCTAGACTTATGTATATGCTCAAAAGGTAGCATATGACTTGCTTAATATACATGTTTAATTTTGTGATAATCTAAGTTAGTTTAAGTATTTTGTTGTAACTCAGAGTGTGAAAAGTAGCTTAAAATGACTCAAATAATAGCATAAATTGCTTAGATGAGAGAAATAAATATGAATAATTTATTTCTAGTCACAAATGTATGAAATTAGATACAATTAAAGTTTCAAGATAAACTGAGTTGGTTTAGAATTTTTAGGCATACTAGTTGTCTATTTATAGTCGGATTAACTAGTAGTAGATATGAAAATATCAAATAATGGTGAAACGACTTTTTATATGAATCCTAATATTTATTTTAAAGTTGTTGGAAGTTAGAAATCTTGAATTATCTAAATCTTAGTGTTTTTAGCATATTAGGATTTATTAGTTTTGGCCTAAGGGTCGTATGAGTCTTTTGTTCTCTCTTTATAAGTCCTCACTCGCGGCCATTTTCTGCACCAAAATAGAAACACAAACTGTGAGAGGAGAAAGGAAAGAAGAGGAAGCAAAGACCAAGGAAGATGAGGAGAAAAAGAGGAAAGCTAAGGACAAAGCCAAGGTTTGAGGAATCAACCAAGCTTGAAGCTTCATCCAGCTACCTGATGATCACATATTTGATACATTAATAAGCCTTCATTTTTAGTCATTTATACTCTCCATGTACTTAATTGATTGATTTTAATTATGTTTTGTAAGTTTGGACTCAAATTGGACTTAATTGAATTTTTTAGCATAATTTATGTCTTATGTTGCTTCTATATTTGGGCTATATCTTGGGATGTAAGTGGTCAAATGAGGTGAATCTGATGGTATTTTAAATATAAGAGAGAGCTCTATAACTTTCATGAAGACTTCAAAGGCCTAATCACACGAGTAGATAACTCAAATTGAGGTTGAAGCAAGAACCAGAGTGCTTTTCCTGACAGCTTAACCTACGTATACTATTCATCACAATTTTCGGGCTAGAGGTTGTCAAATGGGTTGAAATTTGGATGCTGAATAGTTAAGACCCGTATCTACAACTTTCATGTTGAACACTTTTCTAGAATCGGACTCCTTGAAGGTGATATTGGACTTGGAAGTCAGAACAGAGGAGCTGTGACTGGGCCTGGGTAGTGTGCAGTAATTTGAACGTATCTGGAGTTATAGAAATGATATTGGACTCAAACCAAAGCCATTTGAAAGCTAAGATCCAAGCCTACAACTGTCATGAAGACCACTTGGTTCAAAAATGACTAATGTAATGACTTCAGAGCTGCATGATTTCGGAGATAAGGAATCTCCATAATTTTCCACTCATCAAAAGTCATTTGACATTTTTCACTCATTTTTCACTCATCCACCCACTAATGACTCAGCCCCCTTGTCATTTTGTATCTCTAATCCTCTATAAAAGGAGGCTTTGGCAGATCATTGAGGGTGTTAGGTGTTAGTTACCAAAATGATGCCATTTTGTTACTAGGTTTTCTTGTAGTAATTTTCCTTTGTTCTAAATTAAAGTCATCATCTTCTTCTTCTTCTTCTCTCTTTCTTTCTTTCTTTCTTCTTCTTCTTCTTCTCTCTTTCTTTCTTCTTATCTATGAGTAACTAAGTTTCATTTTACTTGGGTAAAAGGGTGAAGCTCTTGGTAATAAAGTAATGTTAGATTTATTTTTCTCTTGTGCTTAAATGATTTATATTTTTCTAGTAACCATTATACGTATTATAATTTGTTTCTTTTAATTTAGAAACCATCTTTGTAAAGAGGAGTTCTTGATTTATTGTAGACAAAATATTGGCACAATGAATGCTTTAACCCAATTATAAGTGGTGGTAATATTTTTAGGAAACATAATATAATTACGTATATTATTTTAAATGAACTTTTAATGTTATATTTTTCGATTGGAACCTCCATGTTGCGAGGATTCTAATTGAGTTATAAAATAAATTAATCTTGCCTTTACTTTATTTACCAAGAGTGGATCTTTTAACCCAAGTAAATAATTTTTATCATAGTAACAAAATATTTACTTCACCTTAATTAATCTTCAACAATTCCCTATAGATCGATCTCGGACTCCCGATAAATTTATTACTTGAGACAACCTGCACTTGGGTTCGCAAAGCAACAATTAATCCCGCATCAAGTTTGTAGACTTGTTTGAAACTAAAAATTGTGCATCACTGCTAAAGGTGAGGATTTTATGTCCATATTCATCTTTTTTCACTCTTTTCACCATTGATGCACCTTTGATGCTTAATAGGTCAAATTGAGTTCTTGAGGTATTTGATGTGTTTGACTTGCATGATTGTATTTCGTTGGTCATTTATAACTTGTTCATAACATAAGTTGAAGTTAGAATCTTAGAACATATCATTTAGACATTTGATGCACAAAAATGGGGTTTTTGGTCCAGTATGGGGGGTTTTTGGTTCGTAATCCAAATTAAGAGGTTTAAGATGGTGATTGTTGTTTCCTATATGTTAATGAACTGATTAGAGACTTAGAATCACTTAGAAACTGTTTTGGAATGGCCAAAATCCATGAAAAGAACTAATGGAACAATACCACGATTATGTAGAATCTGATTTCTGCTATGCGCACCGCGGCGTGAGGGGTTATGCTGTAGCATGAGGTTGGTTTTTGTTGCGTGCACCGCAGCGTAAGGTGTGTGGTGTCACGGCATGAGAGTGATGCTACATCCAATACTGGAACCTGAGGCTAGGGCGTCGCGACATGCCTAAGTTGTGCCGCGACGTGAGGCCCAGAATTGTTAAAAATGTTATTTTTGATTTTTTTAAGTTATTGGCTAGTTGAGATCATTTATATATGTTTCCTAAGGTGTGTTAAGCCACAAATAGGGATATTTCCAAGAGAGAAATTATCACCTAGCATAGATGAGAAAGTCTAAGCCTTTGGTCATTTAAGAACAATGAATGGTCTTAGGGTATGTTTGATATACTATTAGAAGTAAATCAATGAGAGGATGATCCTTTGGTATTTATAAGTTATGTATGATCTTTAAAGCAACCAAGAGTAATGGTTTGCTATAGATAAGTGTCTATTACCCATGGTGACTTATTGTTACTTAGCTTCACTAGAGATGTGATGATGATGGGTGTTAGATATAAGTAAACTAAGATAAGTTAACGTTGTCTACCTGTGTATGTGACTTATATGACGAGAAGTCATTTGCCCAGAAGGAAGGGAGTCAGAAGTCCTTAAGGGGACAATTATTCCTAACCAAGTGCTAGGGTTGTATATAGTATGAAAATTTTAATTTTCCTATCTAGAATGGGGTAAACATGAGAAGTCGGCATTCCTAGTAAAACATGCCTAGATCTTAAATAAACTGAGTATGTAAGAATGAATGTATGTATGTTTAACTTGATTTATCTAGTTATTAGAGTTAGACCTTGTAAGGAATGTAACTTGTCTTATTCTTAACTGTTAAGACTATGTTGTTATGTTATGTATGATTGGTTTTGATTACTCATACTGAGAAATGTTGTTTCTCAACCCGCAGTGTTATCATATAATTCTAGGTGAAGGTTCTTCAAAAAATAAGAAGAAAAAGGAAGCTAAAGAGTAGATTAGTTTTATAGATTATGTTACAAATGTAGTGTCTTTTTGTACTTCTTTTGTAATGTAAATAGTTATGTATTACTTCATGCCCCAAGGGAGGCTAATGATGTATATGTATATAGATGCATTATGTTATAAATGTTGTGTTTTTCACATTTCATAAGGCTCTCTGTAATATTTCCAATGAATATTATGGATATATTTATCAAGTTTTTATGTATGTAGTGATGTTGTAATGTTTTGTATCTCCTTGTATGCTACATACATTGAGATATTAATATTAGGATGTTACAAGATGAAAGGAAACTGGAGCCCTAATTTAATAAAGAGGGGTTCGTATAGAAACATGAAGTGTGGGTCTGCTTCTCGACCCGAACATACCCTTTCATCCCATTCCAGAGATAGAACCTAGTACTCACGATCTCGAGTCCCTTTTTTTTGTTAGTTATAAGTAGATTAAAGCCTTCCTAAGGCTGTCCTCAGAAGAAAACTCAGACAAATGATTCTAGACACCATCCCTAACCCAAGCGTACACATTCCGCATGGGGGCAATACGGGCTCCTCGACGACCGGAGCCCTTCGCCTCGAAACTTGTCTTCTTGCCATAAAGCTCCTAGAAACACCAATAGAGGCCGGTAAGATAATGTCAGAATCAATAATACTGAACGAACAAATTTAGACATAGCAGAGGGTGAACCACAAGAGAAATCATTAAATATTCATACCTCATTTCAATCTCCCATAATACGAGTACCAGCCTTTACTCCCCCAAAGGCCTTAACCTCTGAATGACACTTCTGCCATCCACAACATGGCAGAGAGCATGCTCCATGAAGTAGCATCAGTAAAGGGACCAGAGACACTAGCATCCTTAATCTCTTATAGAAAGGGAAAAAGGAAATGCCCCAAAACAAGAGAAGCCCTAAAGGGACAACGAAAAAGACAGAAATAAGGGCAGAAGGAGGTATACCTTGTGTAAGAAGTAGGATTGGATGAAGAAGGGAACGAAAATGGCTGAGAAACCTATCATAACCATGCCTCTCCGCCGCGTGAAGTCTCCGAAAACCCTTAAGTCACCAAAAAAATGTTCAAAAATAGTAAAGTAAGAACGATGCACCCTCAACCCCTATTTATAATGATAAGATGGTTAGCGGCCTTTTTTTGTCAAAACCTCTCGATTTTCAAAAACTGTCCATCATGGCACGTGAAGCACTAAGGACGACTACCCAACCAGAGTCTTCCATATGGCCCTTGCAGCTATCACAATAGTTGAAGGGATGGTTGCACAACAGACCAAGAGACACGCAACCTCAGCAAGTTGAGTCCATAAATTTTTCAGGAACCACAAATTTTTAATACGGACCCTGGTTTCACTTGGAATGCCCATTCGCGATAAAATGACAGAAGACTAATACGGACCATGACTCCCCTAGAAAGGTCAAGTGATTGATTCTGAATGGCCAAGTTAAAATTCTTAACCCCACCCGGAACACGAACTCCGGGGGATGGAACTCAAGCTTGCCACTTCGCTATATCAACCATGTATCAAGCTAGGGGCAACATAGCATTATTACAGGGCGAGCGTTGGACTCACCCTGGTAGGAAAAAGAACAAAGCGAAAAATGGAAATAAAAAAAGAAGGAACAAGATAAAGAATTCAAAAAAAGAATTTTTATTGATCGTTCTCATTCCATACATCATCAGCTTTAACAAAAAGGGAAGGAAAAATACATCAAAAGTGTGTTGTAAAGAGTGCCCGTTGGAGATCCCAGGGAAGGAAACCAACATCATAGTCATAGCTCCCCAAGTCACTGCCACCTCCATGGTCCCTCCAAAACCAGCATCGGTCTCTTTCTTGTTGAACAGGATGCTCCACCATAGGTAGCTTCGAAAGAGTTTTCCTCGGAAGAACCTTCCTGCATATCCAATTGCCCTTAGAGGACTTGCCAAAAGACCGGCCTAGTGCCTCTAAATCACTTAGGAAGGAAGAGGGGCAAGGGTAGAGCATCTCCGAGTGCCTCCATGCACCACGACAGGAACCTCACTCCTTCCCGGCAAGAGTGGGTAGATCAAACACTCTTGCGTACGCCGAGAGAGAGAGGCTTCTGCTACCTAGACGCATGAGGAACTAGACAGGTAGAGCAGGTACTTGGTCCTTATTGAACCATTACGCTGAGAAAGAAAAGCCTTAACTAGAGGGATTGGCCGCAAAAAAGTAAACACCTTTAAAGACTTTGCGAAGAACAAGATGATGATCTTAGCAGAAGGCAAAACCTTCTATATGTGTACAAAAAGTGAAAGGGAAACCATTCCCCAAAAGAGAAGTAAAATCACAGGGCAAAATAACAAAGTAAAAGGAATGCAACGAAAGGAATGACAACTTCAATGCAAACATTCCCTATTTATAGAGGGAATGAAGCACTCTGATTAGCTCCAGAAAAAGTGAACTGATTGCATGATGGAAGCCGCACTTTAATGCTCCCCACTTCTGATTGGTCACGGGAGTAGTGGGCAGTTGGGAAACAGTATGTATTTGATACCCTCTTAAAGGATCTTTAATTCCTAATAAAGTCAAAGTAGCAGTTTCCCAAGAAAGCTCAAACTATTATAAGTTGCAGAGTAAAGTTGCAAGACAATGAATTAACCTCAAGACAATGAATCAACCTCAAGACCTTTGCTATTTAGCGCCATAGATCACTCTCTCTAATTGTATAGGCTCAACAGAGGCCATCACATTGGAAAAGAAGTTTGATGTCTAAGAGTTTGATGACAAATATCTCATTGGAGAAGGAGGATATGGAGCTGGTTACAAGGCTAACTTACATACAGGTCAAGTTGTTGCTGTGAAGAAACTTCATGTTGCACTCAATGGGGAAATACTCAATTCAAAAGCTTTTACAAGTGAGGTTCGAGCCTTGGCAAGATTCAAACATTGTAACATTGTGAAATGTGGATTTTGTTCACATCCATGCTTCGCATTTCTAGTTGATGAGTTCCTAGAGGGGGGCAGCTTGGATAAAGTGCTAAACAATGACATACATGCAATAATGTTTGAATTAAATAATAGCCTTAATGTTGTTAAAAGTGTGGCAAATGCTCTATATTATATGCTTCCAATAATTTTGTAACTTGATATATCTCCAAGTCTCACATCGATCAAATATTAAAGTAAGAAAGTGGTGAACATCTATAAAAGTAGGGGATGAGTGTTAAGTTATAACATAATTCTTATATATTGTTTTTTTCTAACTTACTAACTTAGGTTTAAGTTATTGACTTTTGTTAAAATTTAATTTAAAAATTATTAATATATTATAATAAATTAATAATTATAATTATTATAATAATATATATTATATTATATATAATTAAACAAGTCATTCACTTGCCAAATCTATTAGATGACTTGATATTTGACCTTTTTTAATTAAACATGCTTTAAAAAAATCTTGACTAAACTTATTTAGTAAACATGTTAAGTCAGGCCTCAGGCAAAAGTTCCTGATGAGCAACCTAATCTATTTCCACCTCTATCTACTATAAAAAGTCCCCTTCTTTGCAAGGAAGTCCAAAGAGAGTTTTTTCAATAAAATATAAATCGGTTAAGAGAATACTTTATCTTCGTCTTCCCAGAGCTGTAACCAAAATTATCTGTTTTTTTTATTGGAAGCCAACTTTTTAAGAAGTTAAGGTCTAAAACAATATAAAAACTTAAACATTTATAATCACAAACATTCCTAATTATAAATGTGTGTTATTGGAAAAAGTCTCATGCTATATAAAATGAAATTAGCATTAAACTATTTTATAATCTACATAATATAAATTAATGTCAAACAAAATAGCTTTCAACAAAAAAAAATGCATTCATAAAATTTAAGAATTAAAATATACATGCAATTCAAATGTTCAGAATTTAAGAATCACAATTATCACACTAAAAATTATAATTTATTTATATGAAGTAGATGATAAATTTAAAGTGAAAATAGATATCATTCAACCTTTTAAAGAAGGGAAGGGAGTCGCCGTGAGGCAGCACAAATGATTGGTGCTATGGGCTCTACAGCCTTCATACATTTTGTCCCATTCCCTCCCTATAGAGCCCCTTGTGGGCTCCCCCTATAGCCCACAGTGGTGGAGCCCTCCCCTTGAAAAAAGAAATAAAAACTAAAAAAGGAAGTGTATTATGAATCAAGAGTACTTATGAGTTTGATGAAAACATTAAAAAACCGAAGAGATAAAAATCTGCAAAAGCTAAAACAAATAACAAATTTAAATGCTTTTGAAAACTTAATAATGGTAAAATAAAAAAAATAATTTAAATATTTGATGGATTTTTACTGGAAGAGAACTGAAAAAGTAAAGAAAAAACCTTGAACGTGCTCCACACTTGAAAAATGAAATCTACAAATTTTGGGTAATAAAGGAAAACTTCCTCCACTGCACCCTACATTACACTGCACAGGACAACATTCATGGGAGAGCACCCATGCGTAGGGGTGGAAGAAGGGAGGAGGCTGAAGAGAAGCTTTTTAGTTTTTTTTGTTACAAGCTTTTTAGTATTATTTCCATTAACTTATAATTAAAATCTTATTGAATCGGCTTTTGCAAAAAAGAAAAAAAAGAGAGCAATTTTCTCTTAAAATTTAAGCTAAATCAAACATGTCAGTAATTTAAACAAACCAAATTGCCTCACAAGTCGTAGAGCCACAGTTTTTTTCCCTACAAAGTAATGGGATCAACCGGGATAAAAACAAGTTCATCATCAAACAGAAACATTCATGGCAGGTGAACATCCTTGCAAGGGAAAAAAAACCAGTTTGCGCCCTCATTTAAGGAGAGTCTTCACAATTGATTTGACATTGAGTTTCTTGAGGTCAGTATAGGACTGTCCGCAGCCCACAAACATGACAGGAGCACCAGATATGTAAACCATTGAAAGTGCAGCTCCCACCTGACAAAGGAACCATCAGTAAACCAATAATTATTCATCAACGAGATCCAATATGTCAAGCCAAAAATTCATACTTCTTTGCAATTTTAGAATTCATGTACCTTATCATCAATAGTGTCAAACTTCGTGAGCAAGATCCCATCTATCAAACTTGGATTAGGAGATGTTGAGAGGTCCGCTAATTTCTGCAGTGAAATAGTTGGGGTTCAATATAGAAAATATAAATAAGAAATAAAAATGGGTTGAAGTTGGATGATATTAAACAAAATATAGAACTGAACCTGATTGAACTTTGAAAGCTGATCAACTGCATCATTACCAACCAGTGCTTCTCCAACAAATAAGACTAGATCCGGATTGTTAAGGCAGATGAGTTTTGAAAGTGCTCTCATCAATGGTTCATTATCCTGAAAACCAGCAGAGACATAACAGATGAACATAGAAGCATTAAAATAAACATCATCTGATAGTATCCACATAAATCATTCAACCAATCCAATATGATTATGGTCCTCTATCCCAATAACACATACAATTAATACATGTGGGTTCATTGTTTGGAACGGCTATAACAGAAAAGAACAGAAACAGAGAGCATAATTGCCCATTATTTATACACATAAAAACTTCACATAAGACCCAAAGATCAGATAAAATCATCAAACTCTTGACAAGAACAATAACTGCAGTAATACCTGCATACGACCAGCGGTATCAACTAAAACCACATCTGAACCATTGCGTGAAGCTTCCTGAATTGCTTCTTTTGCCACAACAGCAGGGTCTTTCTCATAGCCCTTCTCAAATATAGGGATCTGACATAAGGAAATTATAAGACTATATGCTTCTTGTAAATGGTTTTGACATGACCTGAGAAAATAAGAATATATGGATTAAAGAACTCTACTAATCTTTAAGCAGTAAACTCAATATAAACCTGAAGTCTCCGAGCATGGGTCCGCAGCTGCTCAACAGCCCCTGATCGAAATGTATCACAAGCAGCCATCATGACACTAACCTTGTGCTGAAGAAGCCAGTAAGCAACCTACACGATGACACATAAATAAGTCCACCCCATCTGGTTAGAAAGCATGCCCTAAATAAATTGGAGAAACAAAATTTTTTGTCTCCACCTTTGCTAGATTAGTAGATTTTCCAACTCCATTAACACCAATAAATACAACAACATATGGTTTCCTTTGCTCCTTGGCAGCATGCACATCCCTCAGAATATCAATAGAACGTCTAGGAGTTAAAATACGAACAAGTGCTTCTTCCATTGCCGCCTGCATTAATATTTGTAAGCATACTATGAGTATGAATGTTATGCAAGTGTATTTTTATTAAAAAAAAAGGGAGCACTAAATGTAAACAGGAAAAAGAATAGAAACAAACATGCACTGTTGAAGATATCCTAGTAAATGAAGCTAGCTTTTTGCCTTCAAGACTTGCCGCCACTGATTCACATAGTTTCTCAGCTATCTCCTCAGCCTATAAGCAACACAGAATGTAAACAATCTTAGGTAGGTACAGGACCCAACGAATAACCATTAAGATATACAAGGAAAAAAAAGAGACAGAAATGCTGTTGAGTAGAAATACATACCACATTCTTGGTCATGAGCCTATCCTTCAGAGCTTTCAAAGCTGGTTCCAAGTCTGACTTCTCCAAATTTGCCTTCCCTGCAATACTGAGAACGAGGATATGCAAAAATATTAATACTGATTAGTCATTTCAATAAAAAAGATGAAAATAAAAATAAGATGGAAAAATGAAAAAATCAAACTATGAGTTTTACTTTAGTTGGTCAACAATAACTATTTTATTTTGTTCCTCCTCCCCCGGCCCCCTCCCCCCTTTTTTTCTATTGCTTTCCAAAATTTCATGTGGAAAAGCACTAGAATACCTAATAGCATTACAAAGTGAACTAGGAGGGGCACCTTGATGATACATGTATATAAAATGCCAAAGATTGCATGATACTGAACTGATTTTGCACTAATAAGGTTTCAATTTAAGAAAATTTACAGAATGTAATTTTATTAGTAACACAATACTGCAGGAAATCATTATTAGAACACGTCAAGGTATCTCAAGAAAGCATTGAAACTCTTTACATACAAACTAGAACATCCAATATACAGTTATACATCAATTTTGAGGACTCCAAGCATGAGAGCAACAATCCCATAGTAATATAGTATAAGTTAAGCTACAAATCAATCCAGCAAGATATTCAAACAACTTAACAAAAAAAAGATATCTGCTAATTAAGCTAGCAAAATGCACAATATATAAAGAGTAAGCAAAGCAATTTGACCTCTGGAACATGGATGAAAACCAACCCTTGCTTTTAGCACCAGGCTTGCTGTTCTTCCCCATGTCATCATCCTCCTCATCCTCACTTTCACTGCTAACAATCTCTTCTTTATCCATCATACTTTCACCTTGATCGGCAGCCACAAAATCCATGTTCCTGTCCCCATCCTCACCCACATGATCAGTAAAGTCCAATTTTGTTTCAGTAGGTGCATTATCCCAAACTCTATTTTTCTTCGTCGCCTTTTTGTTTGGCTCTGCCTTGGAGGCCTTGGCAACAGTATCTGTTTTCTTTCCACCTTTGGTCCTAAGCTTCTGAAGCTTATGTACATCAAAAGCCCCATGATTGGAACTCCCATTCTCTCTACCATTCACATTACTATCCACATTAGAATCTTTATCTTTAGTAACAACAAAATTGCCATTGGAGAGCCCATTCTCCAACTTATGCCCCTTGTTATCATCACCATCCCCACCATCATTCTTCAGAGCACCCTCACTCTTCTTCTTACCCCCTCCTTCGAATCTAGACTTATTATTCCCCTGCCCTTGCTTCTTGGCATTATTACCCACAGGCCTCCCCACCGGATTCGACTTCTTCAAATCCTCGGCGCGAGCCAGGGCTTCCATCTTCAGCTGCCTAAAAGTCTCATCGAAATCATTGTAAACAGTCCTTTTGGGATCATAAACCTTGGAGAACTCGCACTTCACCATAGCAAGCAGATCCTCCACATACAACAGGTGAAGGATCCGTTGATACACGGCGACAAACACGAGTCCAAGCTCATTGTGGAAGGTCCATTTGAGGGTGTAGGAAGCACCCGGTGCATCATAGTTGTATGATGCCGCACCAGATCGTTCCTCCAAAAGACAGGAACGGATCAAGGTGTCAATAGGTGAACCTTTCAGAGCGTTCCCAAGTTCTTTACAAGTCCAGAGGATTAACCCTCCTCTTGTAAATATCAGTAACTGCTCTAACATCCTTGATAAATTGCAAATATCCTGTTAATAATAATTAAAAAATAAAATTAAAAAAAATCAGAAATTTTCAGATTCGGAAAAACCTAGAATCTAATCTTAATACTGACCAAACATAATCATAGGAAAAACATGTTCGTGTTTGCGTGTTCGTGTATCGTGTTGATTGATGATTACTTTGAACGAATTGAGAAAAAAAGTGTTAGATTTCTAAGGGATGAGAGAACAAGGAGAATCATGAAGGTGATGGAAAGGTACCTGTTGTTTCTTGGAGCTATAAGGAACCTGTGCTACGAGAACAATATAAATTTAAAAAGAAAAAAAAAAGGATGTGAAATCGGAGTTTGTGAATGGTAAGTTTAAGGTTTATATATGAGGTCCATGATGTTTACATATATGGTCGGACACGTGCTAGATTTTGGGGAATTCCGATCCGACAACATTCATTCTGGCTGCTAAACAAAAAGAGATATAATTCTCTTTTATATATAGTACTTTTTAGATAAAATAGGTACTTTGATACTTTTTTTTTTTAAAATTTAGTCTTTTATTTTTTATTTTTTTCAATTTAGTTTCTTATTGATACTTTATTTTTTTTAATTTAGGTTTTTATCTTGTAAATTGTTGTTTAATGTGATATTCTATCATAGTTCCATTCTAAACCTTAACGAAAATGATGACGTATAACTAATGTTGATGATGTGAGTATGATCATTTGTCATGGTTTCATTACAAATTTTAACAAAAATGATGACGTGTAATTAATAGTAATAATGTGAGTATGACATGACAATGATTTGGATATGACATGAAAATGATGTGGTCATCATTGGTTAGTTACACATCATTACTTTTGTTAGAGGGTGACTAAATTATGACGGAAGATTAAAGATGCTTGAAACTCGATCTGGCCCAATAACACACCTTGACTCGAAGTTAATTAAACCTGGTTTGAGTCTAAATATTTGATTCGATGTATTTTTCGAGTAAGTTCGGATCACACTTCGGGTTGACCCAACCCACCAATGCCGCATAATATTTTAAAACTCAATATTTTTTTAAAATTGATAATAAATTATAAAATTTTTAGACTTAAATTAATATTTTTACATAATATTATAATATTTGTGTATTGCTATACTTTTGTTTGGACATATATATTGTAAAACTTCTCTTAGTTTTAATTTCATATTTTTAAAATTTTAAGACTTAATTATACATAATATCTAAGTTTGTACATTTTTCTTAAATATCAGGTGGGTTTGATCCCGGTCTAGTCATTCATCAAGCCATAACTGGGTCGAGTTATACCCAGCTCAATCTGACCTACGAATACTCCTATGAAGGACCACATTATGTTGTAAGATGATGGATCAAATTGACAAAATTAAAAGATATAAGACTAAATTTAAAAAAATAAATATTTGATAAGAGACCTAAGTACCTATTTTGCCTTCTTTTTAATTTTGAAATGATTTATAAAAAATTATTTTTGGTAAAAAAAAATCAATCAAATAACTTACGGGAAGTGTTCTCACCACACTTCTGGGTGATCAAGTGATCAGTGAATGAGGCTTTAGATTGTCTTGAACGTGGCGATGATGTCACTCTAGTCGGTAGCGTAGGAGAGTCTACATGCAATAACACTCCAATGACCAAATCAATAAAAGAAAAATATGAGTGAAAAAAGTAAGATTTGGATGAACATACTCTGTCAAAGGCGATGGTGATCTTCTTACAGAGGAGTTAGTTTTGACCGTTACAAAGTTGATTAATTAGGTCGGTTTAATGGTTTTATAATAGACATCAGCGTATAAATGCTGGTAAGTGGAAATCTTTATGATGTAAATGTTGGCAGTTATGTCACGGTTCACAACCCCCCTCCCAGCTTGGTAGTCGAGCATGTTGAGCGCTTAGCTGTAAAAGGTACAATAAATGACAATTGCTTAATAATTTAAACATAGATGTCCTTCTCTCTTTCTTGCATCTATTCCGCGTTGATATGACTGGCTAGGACTAACCGTTGGAATGTCCTTATTCATCCTAAAAAAATGCACACTTTAATTGTAAGATATTATTTAATTGGAATGGTTGAGGCACGCCTTTGTTTGCCGATCATGAAGAACTTGGAAGCTTGCAACTCAGTACTGTGGCGTGGGATTGGGACATGGAAGCTCTATAACTTAGTCTTGGCATGTGGTTTGCATTAGAAAACTTTGCCTCTCAACTTTAATAGTTTGAGATAAGCAACCTGATTTGTTGACGAAAGAGACAAAAGGGGTGATCTACTAGAGATCTTTGCAATAAAACAATTATGGAATATTAGACATAGTGAATTATTAAGAATGCCAGCAATTATATGAAATTGTGGGAAAAAAGTGTTTAAAGACAATTATTTATATTTAAGCAAGTTATTGTTATGAAACTGTTTTCAACGCCCAAGAGTAATTATCATGTTAATAAACAATTTGTAATGCAATGATGACTATAAATGTCTACATATGAATTCAAGGCAATTAACTAAATATCATGCAAGTATTGCATGTGATTAAAAGCAAAACTCATATACATGGAGATTAAAAGCCATTTGCAAAACTCTAGCAAAACTCTATAGCAAAACTCTATAGCAAAACTCATTTGCGACTAATTTAAAGCCATATACATGGAGATTAAAAGCAATAATTGGTAGATAAACCATTTATAGCCAAAGGAGTTATTGACCACTAATTGCAAGCAATAATTAGGTAAGTAAAACTAGAACCGGGTAGCAAGCTTGAAATTTATTGCCATGGGTGGACTTGAAGCTCTTAAACTTTGAAAACTGAGCGAGTCAGAGTAGTGCATGGTAAAATAGGAGATCGGTTAGATGCTTAATTGCAGGGCTTTTAAAGTTATATCTTTGCCTAATTGTAAGGCTTTTTTAACAATATTCTGAGTAGATCGGATTGTGCCTAGCTTGCAAGGTTTTTTTTTGGTAATATTCCAAGCGGATCGAATTATGCCTGATTAAGCAGGGCTTTTTTCATAAAAATTCCGAATGAATTGGAAGTGTCTGATTAAGCAGGATTTAATTTTTTGAAAAATAATGTTCTTACATTATTTTTTATTTTAAGTTATTTTTTATCACATTTTTTAATAATTGTGATTAAGTGAAAGAAAGTGATGATAATAAAGTGATGTAATAAATGATATAAAAAGTAATATAAAAAGTAATATAAAAAATGATAATAAAAAATCATAATTACTTTTTTTTCATCAAAATTCCTAATGGATCAAAGGTGACTGGCTAAGCAAGGCTTTTTTAATCAATATTTCGAATGAATCAGAAGTGCTTGGCTAGCAGGGCCTTTTTTTAATCATTGTTCCAAATGAATCGGAAGTGCCTGGCTAGCAGGGCTTTTTTTATTCCAAGTGGACTGGATTATATTTGATTGACCCAGGGCTTTTGGCTTTTTTCCTGAAACTTGAGTGATTATAACAATAATACATAATTGAAATAATACGCAAGTGTAACAAAGATTTTGTACCGAGGCAATGTTGGCCATGCTAGGGCGTGTTGTTCGTACCAAGTGACGAGGTCATCTTGTCATCTTTGTCTATTATATTTATAGGTCTTGCCTTTTTTTTGGGAACTTGATAACTCAGATCTTTCTATTTGAGCTCGTTTGTTGATCACAATAAATATTATGTAAGATATTACAGATAATTTCCTTCATGGAAATAAATGGTCGGTTAATATGTTTAATTTTGTATGTAAAACAATAATCTTAATTCATGGTGCTATGAGGAATTATTCGAATTAAAGGAATTAATGCTTGTGAAGCCTTATATATGTTAATAGTCACGAAGATTAGTACCTGAAATGCTATGACAATATAATAAAAGGAAGTATAGGTATCAATTGATGCTAATAAAATGCAGTGCTATAAATGGTAAAAAATAATGGTAGTAGTTGTTGTCTATTATACCAAATATAACTAATCAATTCGAAATAAATTGAGAGCTAAAAACCACGCTAATTTAAATGCAATAAATATTATAGCTTTTGAATGATTATTAGCAATTTAGCAATAAAGGTTTACCAATTTAGTCCTTGGAAGTATAACAACTTGCATCCAGATTCCAGGGGAGTATCTTCATCATTAAATTCGTAGTTGTTACCATCTTCAAATAATATGGTTAGCAATAGTAACTGATTAAACTCTTGAGATATAAGACACAATAAAATCATTAGAGGAAATTAAACATATGACGAATTTTATAAGGGCGATAAAACATCTATATTAATATCCATATTGTTTTTGGCTGAGGCTAATCTAGCTGTGTCAGTTACAAATTAAATATGGCTATTAATGTCAATTACATGGCTAGTAAATTATGTATGTCAATTGAAGGAAAAGAATGTCAATTTATTGTTAGTAAGGAGGCAATTAAAATAATGGTTATATGCAATGATGTGATGAGAGGGTAAGATTAGATGGTATGTTCATGCTTAGTACTGAGTAAACCTATGCAGAGAAGTGTACATAAAAGTTGATATATTATCAAAGCCATGGTAATAAGTTTATATATAAATGCTTGACATTTCCTCAAATGAATGATCTTGAACGTTAAGTAAGCAATAAAACGATTATAATATGTAATAAAGTCATATTTGATAACGATCAAATATACTAATCAAATCTCTTTATTAATATTTATAACAAGATGGCAATAATATTTTTTGGCAGTAAATTGTACTCACCTAAATATATGTCAATTTCTCCTATCGCCTTGATTTAGCATACTTGCATATGTGTTATCGTTTCTAATTGCTACTAAAATGCAGTGGTATCCTTGAGAGGGAATAATGCCATACTCTAAGAAAAAATTAGTGCTTATCATTAATGCTATTTTGAAAGAGAGCAAATCAATGAGTCCTAAGAAGATAAATTGGAAGCATATTGGGGGAAAAACCACATGAGGAATTTTATAAAGGCAATAAGTGTCATGCAAAATTAGTGACAATAAATTAAAAACATGATATGCATAAAAATTAATTTATTTCCAAGAAATTATTGCAAGAAATAAAGTACTGATTCTGGTCCTACTGTTAAGTTTTGCAATGGTGAGATAACAAATGGCAACGTCCTTTTTCATTAAGAATTCTCCAAAGGTGGCTTTTATTTTGTTTTCTTTTCTAGGAATCTACACCTTTGAATTAAAGTTGGAGGTGCGGTGCAAATTATTTTTTGTGGGTTGTATTTTTTTCTTCTTCTTTTGGAGTGAGGTTTGTTGTCTATCATCGTGTGCATAATTAAAGTGAAAATCTAGATAGATATCATCCATCATGTTTATCAAAATAAGAAGAGAATTTTTGTAACAAAATCAAAAGGAAAAAGAGACTCAGAAGAGTTTTATCTTTTTGGCCATAATGATGCTCGGTTTTGATTCCTCAATGAAGTATTCTCCTTTGGCATTCCAAGTTCACTACTAGAAATTTTAAATTTAGAGACGAAAAAATTATGTCTCTAAATGTGTAAAATTTTATCTCTAAATTTTTAGAGATGGAATTAGAGACGAAAATTGATCCATCTCTAAAATTGGCGTCTCTGATTATTAGAGACAGAAAAATTAATTTCGTCTCTAAATTAGAGATGAATATTGTTAATTTTTTAAAAAATATAATAATGATTAATTTAGAGACGACATTATTCCGTCTCTAATTCCGTCTCTAAAATTAGAGACAACACTATTCCGTCTTTAATTCAAAAAAATTAAAAAAATAAAGACTAACCTATTCTGTCTCTGATTCCATTTCTAAAATTTTCAGAATTATCTTTTTAATATACTTTTAATTTTATAACTAACCCGATGCAATTAACCATCACAATAAGTCATATAACATAAAAAATCATAATTTCTTAACATCATCACAAATATTTGTACCAAAATGCAAAGTAATAATTAATTATCATTACAACTATTTAAATTGTCAATAAAAATATAAAAATAAAACTAATCACAGCTTTGAGTTATCATTAACATCATCACCCATCTCCTCATCATGATGGTCATCCTCTTCTCTAGGTGCAGGATGGGAAGGTTCAGGCTATGAAGTTACAAGTGATGACGTTCCAAATTGACTACCTAAAAGAAGAATCCTAAACTTCTCATCCCATTGTTCCATCTTCTGCTTCATCATGTCTTGTTCAAAATTCTTTTGATGAAACTCATTTGTTAAAGCCTGAATTTTGGCCTGCATTGCAGTAATCTCTACTGGTGATACTCTATCAATGGAGAGGAGGGGGGAATGGAAGAAGATCCAATGACATTAGTTGCTTGTAAACCCAATCCGTATATGCGCCCTTTCTTGTTGGGGCCTCCAACAACTTCTAAGTAGATACTGTTAGTAGAGTCTTGACTGCTGCTACCTTCACCATGCTGGGATTGCCATTCAGCCATTTGCCTTTCATACTCTTCTTAAAAAGTAGTTATAAGACATTTGTACTTGAAAATTGATGTAACTTAAATGCTAGCTTATGCTTACCACAATCTTTGCTGCTTCTAAAGTGTTGTACTCTTTTGGATTCTCCTTGGCTCTATGAAGCCGCTTGTAGATGTCAAAAAAACTTGCCTCCTTGGACATCTGATTCGCCTGAAAATACAAAAAATAAGTATTAGTAACCTAAAAAATTTATATTACTGGAAAGCAAAGCCAACTTGATTGGCTTAACAAATTTATATTGCTAGGGATAATAAGAGAGACATGCCCAAAACACAGACTCAAACTTAAAAAGATCATAATGTCATCATAACAATATAATTGACTGCTACCATAAGAAGGTCCAAAACAATTTAACATTAATTAAAACCAGATATATAATCAGTAGTAATGACGTAAATCAACAACTGGTCTGCAGTCCAACATCAAGAAGAGACAAACAATATTACTTATTATTCTTCTTTGGCCTCTACTGCAAGAGGTAAACAATGTTCAGTATCGCTCAGCTTTTAACCACTATAAGCACAACAGTAAGATAAACAACATACTGTATAGTATCCCCACCAAGGAAAAAGAGCTATTGAGAATAGAGAATATGTCTTGATAAGTAATAACATGTCTTAATACAAACTCATTCCAATACACAATTATCTTAAGATAAAAAATAATAGTATAACAAATACAAGAAAATTTTCAATTTTCTATTTACTTAAATTTTCAATTCAGCACAGAATTCCCAAGGTGTACCACCTATTAGTCCATCACTCTTCATTAAATGACATGTTAAAATCAGAAAATTAAAGAACATCAAAATAAAATCTATCCAAGAGCTCATCTATCCTTGAATTCTCTCTTTCAATGTTTTACAACTCTAATTAAAGTCCATGCCCTTGTTTTTACTTCATTTAGCAACTGATTACTCCTCCTAAAAGTAATTATTAGTAATGGCTATTTCTACTGAAGCAGCCCTCGAAAGGGCAAGATTGAACTATTCTATTGTTGTTGGTCAATTGAAAAAAGATCTCGAATTGCTTTCTTGCCAACTTCTTTCTATGCATGAGACAAATGAGAATCTCATAAAGTAGACCTTTTCTGATTCTTCACTTCCAAACACTGATGGTTGCTTAGAACCAGTGAAATATCCAAAAAATTTAGAATGCCATACTTTTAATCGATTACTATGTCAAAGTCAGAGTTCTTCCTTACATAGACAACATTTGGGTGAAGACATTTTACTAAGCGATTTGAAAAGATCACTTCAGTTACAAGAGGGGTTATACAAACAGGTTGAAGAAGAAATCTGCCAATGCATTTTGTAAATATATACTTAGATGTGTTTTCAAAAGCTCTGGAAGAAACATTGCTTGAAGCAAGTCTTGACATTCAACTCATGAAAGAGGAAATTGTTCAACTCTCTCAACAGCTACAGCTCACAAATGAATCCAATGAGTTACTGGTGCTAAGGTTACAGAATGCTATGAATGGTATTGTCTCGCAAAATGAGTACAAGGAGATTTGAATAGTGAAGAACAATGATATTGCTCACCAGAATCAAATTTTAGAAGCAAATTTGAAAGATCTTGTTCATGAAAACAATTTTCTTACTTAGAAAATTAATGAGTTGGAAGTTCTTCTAACATAGTATAGAAGTTGTGAGGGCAAATACTTCGTATGCATTGTAGAAAACTCAGACTTGAAGAGTTTATAGAAAAAAGATAGCCTAGAAAATGGTCATCTTCATGATGAAATATCCATTTTACAAGAAGAGTTAAAAGCTATCAGAATTAAATTTGATAAGCTGGCTTCTATGAAGGATAATCTGCAGAATAATGTCAGCTTTGTGTCTAATAAGTTACAGAAATTGCTGGCATCATATGATGATAGATACAGTGAACTTTCTCTTTCTAGTAGATCTGCTTGTTTGGATTCAGAATGTAACGACTTAGAAGGTCTCTTATTGCAACTAGAAGAGCTGCAACAGAGTGTATGTGATAGGATCTTACAGGATTCAATTGCAAGCTTATTCTGAACTTACAGGATTCAAGCTTTGTGTAAATGGTAGGGTTGCTTGCTTATTTAATTTTTCCCTTAACAATTCTGGTGATGAACGTCAGATCACCACAGATCAATCGTACAAGCAATCCTCATAAATTTGCATTATCATTACAAATCCCCATGAAGCATCGAACTTTCTCAAATATTTTGACCAACAAAAGGCACCCAACTATAATTGACCAACATCATGCAACTCTAGCAACTCGGGAGTAAACTGTCAAGACTAACATTTTTCACTTGTAGCTGAGGCTACAAAGCAAACTCTTCTACTTGACTACGAAACAAGGAGAAGTCAAAATAAGATGGCATAGTAATATACTTAATTTAGTATCCTACCATTCTGGTTCCAAGTACCTCAACCTTCAATCCTAGCTCAATTTTTTGATTAGAAATTTTACAAAAGCATCCAAGCTACTTATGACTTGGCTAAGTTAATACAAATTCTTGGCATGTACTTATTAAGAAAGCTTATATCAAATCAGCCTATTTAAATAGACAATATCATCAAAACTAGGAAAATGTTGCCCCAATTCCATTTTCATCCTAAAAGACCAATACAACAACAAAAAGACTATTTGCTACTGTTCTAACCTATGTATTAGCAAATGGGCAACCAAAATAAGTAAATAACTATAAGTCTATAAAGAGATCCAAAAAAAAAAAAAAAACTGCAAGTCTATAAAACAACCACAAGGAATAAGAGCTGAGTGCTGACTTGAATGATTCAAATAGCACACTCAGCAACCCAAAAGTTAATGTGTAACAGCCCAATATTTGTTACCCAAATATATCGTCATATAAATGAATAACCCAATATTATCCCTACTACTACTAACATACATCAACGTTTAACCCATATCATTCATACATAATGAGTAAATATGGAGAGCCACGAAAATAAAAGTTATATATACATCACAGCCTCAAGGCATACTGTTATACATAACTTGAAACAACTAAACAAATATAAAACATATATATGTGCTCAGTTCAAAACAGCATCTATACTATGCTAATCTTCATACATCTTCTTCTTCCCTTTCGAAGAACTCGCACCTGGATTTACATGGCAACACAATCGGGGTGAGAAAACATATCTCAGTAGAAGTATTCCAATATCAACATATATACATATATGTACAATCAGATAATATCACAATTATCAAGTTGACACTTCAATCATGGAAGCAACAACACCTCATCTCAACAACACGTAATCGCCCATACAACTGCAATGCATGAAAATTTCATGATAGCAACCGCCCATACAATTGCCATGTTATGCTTAATTATGACTAATGATTATGTCTATGCAATTTCCTAAGTATGGAGGTGAATAATGCATGATACCACATCTAGGACCTCCAATCCCATGGTAATGTCATGAATGCATGAAACTTGAACAAAGTGATGGAAGTCCATCGTTTCATCCATAACCTTGAACAAGCAGTGGAAGTCTCATCCACCATACATCATTATCCCAGAGGACATCTCATCCCCCCCCGAGTAGTGAAGTCTCATCAACTACAAGGTTATCGATAATGAATAAGGAAATTCATCCTCAGTACTTCACTATATTAGGAAGGATACAATGCGCTTTACCTGATATAGAACACCCACTTTCACGGGGCTCACACCTTTCAAAAAGGAAAATTATACCATTAAGTATATCATCATGTCTAACTAACTTCTCATAATTAGCATTAAAAACCTCAATAGGTTTCACGAACATCTTATGCAATACAATTACTAATTACTTCCCATAACTAGTTTTCGCAATTGATTTATATGCATTCCAAATTCATTTCACAAACAAATCATCAAATACTTTTAAAAGTACCTTATCACTCTTAAAAAAGCATACACAAATAATTCCCACACTTAGGGAAACTTAATTTCTCGATCCATCACAATACAAATTATATGTATATATATAGTCATGTCTAATTACCTCCCGTAATTAGCATTTCAAGTCAACTTGACTTAATACATTCATACTTCATCAATTACTCCTATTAGAGTTTCAATATACTCTACTAGGCATAAACAAAGTATCCTAGCAATTAAGAACCTCAAAACATCAAAACAGAAATTCTAATGAAATCTGCTCTAGGCACCCTAAAAAGGATGTTTTTCATAAATTCACCAAAAATCCATTTTAACTGATAAAACTCTAAAATTTTACAGGTAGATAGCCTTATGTCTTATCTTTCAAAAGCAATAAGAACCAGATCATTCTGATAACCACAACTTAAGTTATGCTACAAATACTACAAACTGTCAGGTTGCTGTCCTGTATCACGCCTAGGCATGGCAGTCTCTGTCTCGCTGGACTGAAAACTGATCAGTCCACGCCTAGGCTTGGCCAGGTTGCGCCTAGGTATGACCCTTCTGCAGAAAATTCTATAGAACACGTTTCTGCATATTCTTAGTTCCAAACCAAGATTTCACCATTTATCCTCACTTATAGATGATTTCTATCATCACTAGAGGTCTCTAAACAAGTTATAAACCTCATTTCTTTCTTTGGCTCAATCAAACTTTGATTAAAACTAAAATTCCAACCTTAAAACCCCTTTGTTTCAACTAACTAACTAATAGGAAACTATGGATTCTAAGGGTTCCAAACTATCAACCATGCACTAAACTTGTTAGAATCTAACTCATTTCAACCAAACAAACAAGAAACTAACATCTACCTTCCTATTCTCACCCAAACCCTACTTTTTCCTCATCAAGTTCCACCAAGAAACAAGGTGAATATAAGAGAAAATGGATAAAAACAACACCCCTTACCTCAAGGCTTGAAGATGAAGATGAAGCAAGACCTTCACTTAGATCCTACTCTTCCTTCTTCTCCTTCTCTCTTCTTTCTTTTCTCTTCTTCTTTCTCACGTTTTCAGCCTCTCTATTTTTCTGCTCTGTTCTTACCCCTCAAATATCCCCACCGTGGGATATTTCAAGAAGAGAAATTCTTTTTGAATTCTCTTAGTTGGGTACTAAAACCCCGATCTGCTAAGAACACTCAAACTTCTCCAAATCTGATTCTGTAACTTCCAACAGATTCAAAATAAATTATGAGATTCATTAAAGATTCTGTTTCACAAAAAATTGATATTTCTATATCAGCTGTGGGTCAATCCAGCACTAAAACACACTACCAGTATGCTCAAAAATGTCAAACTAACTCCAAAAATTCTCAAACTTTAACTGTAGTACAGTTTCCACATTTGTGACTTGAAAAACAAACTCTCCACACTTATTTCCACTAACTAAGCAGTCTAAGCCACTTTCAGAGCAAATAACAGCTATATTTCTCACTTAGCGTTACGGCGAAATGCCTAAACGTGCTCAGAAAGTCACAAAACTTCACAAACATGTTAAGTAAGTATTAGGCTACCTCTGTAACCATATACAAGCCTAACATGATTTTCTAGGGTATTACATAATGTATTGCTAGCAAAAATGCATGTCTAAACAACAATTCCCAACATAGCAAAGGGAAAGGTAATTTATAATCAAAGTAAGTACCTTTATATTTGCATCATTAGCTAAATTAAGGGAGTGCAAGTTAGGGAAGATGGAAAATAGAACAGTTAAAAATTAATAATCAAAACCCTAGATCACGGAGCACCCACAAATCAAAATATCAATAATCAATCGAAAGAAAGAGGGAATTAAGAGTGGAGAATAGGTTCACCTTGCAGAGAATGAGATCAAACGACCTGAGAGATAGAGAGCTAAGAATGTCCTAGAGTGACTTGAGAGATGGAGCGAGAACGAGCTGAGAGATTGAGCGAGAATGAACGAGAACAAGGTCAGAGATGGAGGGAGAACATACCAGAACGAGTTCAAAGATGGAAGGAGAACGACCACACGAGCTGAGAGATTGAGATGAGGGAACGAGCTTAGAGATGGAGATGAGAGATCGAGAGAATTGGGTTCTAAAATAGAATTAGGGATTTAGTAGGTACAAATATTAGAGACGAAAATAACACTCCGTCTCTATCTTATAGAAAAAATTATTAAGTAATATATAAATTAGAGATGGAACACATTGGTCTCTAATATATTTTGACTTTTTTAAAACACTTATTTGACTAAATAGAGATGAAATTAGAGACGAAAAATTTAGAGACAGATAAATTTCGTCTTTAAATTTCGTCTCTAAACATATTTAACCTTTTAAAACATCACATTTACCAAATAGAGATGAAAAATTTTGAGATGGGTAAATTCCATCTCTAAATTCATTCTATAAGTATATTTGATTTTAAATTGACTAAATAGAGATGGAATTAAGACAGAAAATTCTGAGATGCATTAATTTCGTCTCTATATTTTGTCTTTAAGTTTTAAATTTTATTTTCTCTCTCTAATTCATCAAATTCATCTCTGTTTTCTTCTCTATTAGAGACGAAATTTGTTCCATCTCTAAATTTCATCTCTAATTCAGAAATTTCTAGTAGTGATTGTCTCTAATAGCCTATTCATTTAGTTGCTGGTCATTTGGAGAAAGGGAGGTGGTCAAGGAAAAGTTTTACCTTTTTTTCTATAGACGGCGTAAGATGTTCTCACCACTCTTCTGGGTGATCAAGTGATCGGTGAATGAGGCTTTGGATTGTCTTGAGGGTGACGACGACATTAGCTCGATTAGTGGCACATGGGAGTGTACTTGCAATGACATTCCGACACTTAAATCAGCAAGAGTAGAATATGAGTTAAAAGAGTAAGGCTTGGATGAACATACTCTATTAAAGGCGATGGTGGTCTTCTTATAGAGGACTGGTTCTGACCGATACAAGGTTGATTAATTAGGCTAGTTTAACGATTTTGTAATAGACGATCGGTGTATAAATGTAGGTCAATGGGAATCTTTCCGTTGTAAACATTAACAAGTATGTCTCCTTCAAACATCTTTGTTGATGATGTTTCTTATTGGGCCCGTCATCTTTATTTGGCTAAGCGAGTTTGGGTTGATCGGGCCTATAGAATTATAAAGGTTCTGGATTGAAGTGTTGATGGGGAAAAAATGAAAAATCATGAAGTATAAGTTGATAAAGTCAGAGGGTTCTACAATACACCCTTTACGCGTAGGTGCATCAGTGCTGCCTTTAGTTTACTTGTAATAGCAGGTAAAATTATTGTAGCTTTACTTCTTTATAATATAACTCTTAACATAATATATTTAAAGCCTTATTCTTATTTTGACTTAAAGTCATACTAAACACAAAACAAGTAAAACATTGAATAGTCCTAATCGAAAGTGTATAACGATGAGCAGAAGAGAGTGGACATCATGCAGTGGCAATTGTGAGTTTGTGAGAGGAGCTTGTCATGTCTTTGGGTGAAGGCTTGAGCAGCTGCCAAACCCTGGAGGACTTGACTTGTGTGCTTCTTGGCACTGTGGTTTCAGAGGCGGTAGTTAGAGAAAGGGCACCAAAAGCTTCTTCAAGGTTCAAATTGTTGGTAAGTTTATTCCATTTCGAGTTAGTTAAATTTGAAGTTATGGGCATTGATTGAATGCACATATGTTTTTGTGTGTTGATTTGTTGAGTTTATAGTGTGATTAGCTGATATTGAGTCTGAGTTATGTGTGGTTTATTGATGAATTGAAAGAAGGGAATAAATCATTTCTATTGGGAAGATGTGGCTGGAAAGCTTGATGCCATTTTAGGAGGAAGAAGACGTGGTTGCAAACCTTATTTTGTGTGACATGAGCCTATATTTTGTATAGATTTTGATTCAAATGTGGTAACCTGTGTAAGAATTAAAGCAAATAAAAACACTCTATTTCTCCATGAACCTTGTATGTGATGCAAGGAATGTGGGTGTTTTTTAACTTTGTGTATTTGAGTAAGTTAATATGCTTTTTAAATTATTTGTTGTGAAGGCTAATATGCTATTTTAATTATTTTAATGAAATTTTGTTTAGTTAAGGTTAATGTTGTAATTGAATCAAAATTGGCTTTGGGCAATTTAATGGGCAACACAACCACAGTACTGGAAGAAGTCAGAATCAAATAGTTGGTACTTAGTAGCAAATCAGATTAAGAGATGAATTGATCTGTGTAAAACTAAGTCTGGTTGGTTGATTATGAACGATGTTTAGGAATAGTAAATTTGTTTCTAGGTTGTGGAGTTTTCTATGCATAAGTAAAAAGAAATTGAATGATTATGGCTTCATATTAGTGGAGGAGTGAAGGCATATCGAAATTCAATAATAATGATGGCCATGGGTAGGGTTCAAGCAAAGCAACAAATGTGATATATAAGGTAAAAGAACCTTTTAATTATGATGCAAAAATTATGTAAATGCTTATTATGAAGAAGTAGGGTTTTGAATTTAATAAATGTATGTATTTGGAAGTGTGTTAGTTAAATAGTTGATTAATATATTATATGTTCTTATTTTTCTTGTTGTAGGATTTTGGGGAAACATCGTTAAGTGATAGTAAAGACATCAGCAGTGATGAGGAGCACATAGGCAATGATTGGGAAAAGATGGACAATGATGAAGTTGGAGATAATAATTTCCAAATATTAACCCTTAGGGAGGTTGTAACACCTAATACGAATTATAGTATAATAAATGAAATATTTCAAAATAAATCGCATTAAGTATGTCATTTCTAAAAATGCATAAAATAAAAACTTATAATAACTTGTATAGTCATCATACAGAGCCACAAATGATAAAAAAAGTCATATATACAAACATCATTAGCTAAAAAGTCATACTATATACATAAACTTTTTCAAATATCCAGAAAAATACAAATATACAATTTGATCCAAAAAGAAATAAAGCTGCTAAACTAAATCTTCTACTTCTTCTTTTTGTTGCCCTTTCCCTTTTTTGGGACTTCACCTGGATTTACATGGAACACACAAGGGTGAGAAATCATAATTTCTCAATATAAGCATACAAAAACCAGTAGTTAATCATTTACAACAAATAAATCAACTGAACACAATGTACACTCTATGTAAAAGAATATCCAATAAACAACAATATCAAATAATCGCTCATACAATCCTAAGATACTATCGAATGAGCAACCAAACAAACAATCAGTCAAGTAATGACAACTGCCCATACAATTGTCAACCATGTAATGCTTTATGTTATGAAGTATGATTATGCTCAAACAATATCCTAATAAAATGATTATGCAATGCCAATGCAGGTTTTAAAGTTTGAAAACACAAGCTACGTACTTATTTCCCAGAAACCTCTGTTTCTTGTATATACAAAGCAAGATAAGCCTAGAAGCATAAATCCACTTGGTAATAGGTAGACACTTTCCCCTCACCGCATGAGAGTACTATTGTCACTCTCATACCGGTAACCCTAACCATGCAAGCATAAATGCAAGGAGAATTTAGATTCAATACCTCATTCTCAGGCCATATGGTTGTGCACACCATTTATGGTCACAATACATAGGAATCAACAAATACTAAGTTTGGAAACCAAGGATTACAGCCACATATTAATCACTAGAACATAGGAATCTTAGCCTCACTTATCTAACAAGGTAGCAAAAACCATGTCACTAGCATTCTCATACCTAGAACCTCACATCATCACTTCACAAGTGATTTCCAAAACAACCTCATGTTTTGCAAAGTCTTAGATATAACCCTAAGGCATTCAAGACTCAAAGATTTGCCTAAGGTTTCACAACTTCTTATATATGCAAAGTGGTCATTCTCTCCAAGAATTCCCCCTCCTTATTGCCTCAACACACTTAGGAAAGCATATAAGAGTGATCTCATCAATTAGAAAATTCTAAAACATCAAAATCACAATGTTGGAAAATCCTAGAGCCCACATCGCAGCACAAACACAGCCACGCCACGGCGCCCTACTCTCGGGTTTCAATACTGGAACTAGCATCGAACGTGCACTGCGGCGTGCTAAACCATGCGTCACGGTGCAAGAAGCAGAAACTAGGTTCTGCAAGAATTCTGTAGAACCGGATACTGTTCCATTAGAACAAAATACAAAAATTAATCATTTCAAATTCGTTTCTTGGTGATTTTAAATCCCAAACAAGTTCACAAACATGAGAAAAATATAAAACACTAATTGATTTCATCAAAAATGGATTATTGCATCAAATCACTCATCCAAACCCCTAAAATCAACACTTAGAGCATTTTAGGTCCAAATAGAGAGTTTTCAGTTTCTAATCCAAACTCTTAACATGAACAAGTCATAAACACCATTTAAAACTTATCCAAGTAAGAAAATCACTTAAAACACCACAAGAACTCATTTTGGTATATTAGATCTCAAATAGCCTAAACATGGAAAAAAATGAGAAAAAATGAAGTTTAAGCTCAAAAACCCCTACCTCAAGCTGCCTTGATGCTGCAGATTTGAGCCTCAACCTCTAGCCTTGGATTTCCCCTTCTTCTTTGGCTTCTTGCTTCTCTTTTCACCACTCAAAACCTCTACTTCTCCTGCTGTTTCTGTTCATCTGTGAAGAGCCAGAGAGAAAAATGAGAAAATAAAAGACAAGGTCACCAATAAAAGGTCCAATATGAAGGCTGTAATCGTGGAGTGTTAAGGGCCTTATGTTATAACACTAGTACTTCCCGATCTGCTAAAAACACTCAACTTTAGGTAAATCAAGTTTTTCAAGTTCCAACAACTTTAAAATAAATACTAATATTCATTAAAAAAGTCATTTCGCCAGTATCATAATTTTTCGTATTTGTGATTAGTCAATCCGGTATTAAAACACACAACCAGTATGTCTAAAAATACCAAACAAACTTATATTATTCTCAAACATTAACCATATCACAGAATACATATTTGTTACTTAGAAATAAACTCACATCTATTTTCATTAGTTAAGCCATTTAAGCTAATATCTGGATCATTTTAAGCTATTTTTCACCTTTCAGCTTGCAGCAAAATGCCTAAACTAACTCAGTTTGTCACAAAATTAAACAGACATGTTAAGCAAGTATTAAGCTACCTCTGTAACTATTTACAAGTCTAATATGTTGAATAGGATGTTGCATGTGAAGAATTTGGAGTTTGCTAATCTTGAATCCGAATATGAATTTTATGATTATGGGAAAATGAATGGGTTAAGTATAAATAGAAACAAGAAGCATTGAAACTGTAAGTTTGAAGTTGTGTGGCAGTCATTTGTTTGTTCTAGGTAGGGATATCGGGACAAGAGATATTTGAATATACCTAATCGTAAGAGGGATCACAAACCTATCGCTAGGTGCGGGTGTCAGGCGGAATGTGTATCTGTCTTGATGGCAATACTGGACAATGATGTGTAGCCTTATTTTATGATCATAACCATCAACTATTGGACTTGAAGTTTGGTGGACTTCTATGGTTATATCAAAGAATGTTTGTTATTGATATTACTCAATTCATTAGCATGAGAAGAAGCAGTATAAGTAAATCCAAGATTTATAGCTCTTTTGTAACACAGTTAAGGGGTTTTAATATGATTAGCTTTCTCAAGAAAGAGTTATACAATCTAACTGAAAAACAATGAAGATTGCAACAGAGTGATGCAAGAAGTGCTTTGAAGTACCTTTGTGGGATGCGGGTTAGAAATCCTATAATGTTTTGGAGGTATAAATTGGATGATGATGGGAGATTAATGCAATTGCTCTAGTGTGATGGAAGTATCCGACTTGATTACTAAGTCTTTGATGATGTGTTGGCCTTTGATACAACTTATGGGAGGAACAAATACAAGTGTCCATTGGTTGTATTCTCTAAAGTTGGCAAAAGCACAAGAATGGAGGATTGAATTGTGCACTCTAAAAAATTTGGTTTTCTCTTCAAAATAGATAGAGTCTACTTAACCTTTCTCAAGGTGGTTTCTTAGAGTTGAGTAGATTCACTTATTACTCTACTCAACTCAACTTAGTTAGCAGAAACTGGTTTAACAAACAAAGAAGAAATCTTTATTAAATATTTTTGAACAGTTCCCTTAAGCTTTTGGAGATTGATATTAAACCTTTAATACAAATGATGAGTTAGGATGAAACAAGTTTAGCAAAATTTATTTTAAAGGTTCCTTCAAACAAAATCAAACCAATTTGCAGTTTCTTTCAGAATATTAGTTCAAATTCTTCAACAATGAGTTTAAAATATGATGTAGAGACAAAGAGAGAGTAAGAATAGCTTAACACAGTAGTTTATCCTGGTTCATCCCTAACCACTCGGGGCTACGTCTAGTCCCCATCTCCTCATTGGTATTTTCTTCACTATGAACGAGTATTCTTTGTACACCTGATTATGCCCAAAAAATAACACATTAGTTGTAGCATAGCTTTGAGGTGTCGATTCCAATTAGAGACAAATTAAAAGAATAGTAGAAGGAACAAAGAAACTAAAGAAAGATATTAAATGATTAATAGTGAACAAAGATTAATTTTGAATGCAAATTAAAGTGAAGCAAAGTAAACAAATTGAGTTTCTATCAGATGCAACATAATTAAGGTTCAGAATCTACCAAGATTAATTTTAACATTAAGTATGTCAAATTATTATACCCAAATAATTTAACTCGTGAACATTTAGTGGCAAGCTTATGATCACGGAAGATCTATCAATGAAGCACTAAAAATAATAATCAAGTGTATGATAAAATTTTCTTAATTAATAGTAAATTATCAAATCATCAAATGTATCACTAATAAGAAATCACAATTGATATCCAACAATTACCATCAACACTCAGATAACACAAATAAATTGCAAAACATGACTGAACTCATCTAAAATTTCATACATATAATCTGATAGGAAAATAGAATCAATAAATATTAAGTCCTAAAATTGGGTAAAAATAATTCAATATAGCAATGCCAAAACAATCAGGGTTTCATTATCCCCTTTGTACAAAGAATTTAGCAAGACATAGTAAGATTAAAACACTAAGTCCAGTCCAAGTGTGAGCTTTTTCAGCAAGCTCATTAAGGTATTATATGGCCTCATTAGGATCTTTCTGTAAGAACTCACCATTACACATCATCTCCACAAATTGGAGCAGTGTGAGTCCCTTATAAAAATAGCTTACTAAACGCCAATTCTCATACCCATGGTGAGGACACATACTCACCAACTCCTTAAATCTCTCTCAAGATTGATACAAAGTCTCACTGTCCTTTTGTGCAAAGGTGGAGATTTGCCTTTTTAAAGCGTTGGTCTTATGTTGGGGAAAGTACTTATAAAGAAGGCCTAAGTCATCTCATTCTGATAACTCCATAAAATGAAGTTATTGGTGCCCTATCTCTGTGCTAGAATGAATGCTTAGTCCTTGTTTATGAAGCATATTTGGAAGGTTTATTAGTTATATTTGACATATTCTTATTTGGATAACCTTCTGTATGTTTTTGGGCAAATTGTGCTTAAATGATTAGAGATTAAGTTAATTTATATCTGTTACTTATTTGGTGATTTCTATATAATAGGAATGACTCCAAACAAGATGATATGTGGAGCATGTGAGCTTAAAGTGAAAGAGGAAGCCAAATTGGCATTTCAACATGTCAACGCCGCGGCGTGGAGGCGCATCATAAAAAATTTCATATTTGAACACGAGGCGTGAGGGCCGCGGCACTCACTAATAGGGGCCGGGGTGCAGGCCAACTGACCTAGTGGGGGCCGCGGCGCTCACTAACGAGGGCCGCGATGCTCTGTAACCGACTCAATGTGGGCCTAGGCGCTCACTAGTGGGGGCCGGGGGGCACGGCGGCGAGCTGAGCCTATAAATAGGATTTTTCACGTTTTTCTCTCTATCTTGGCTGCCTTAGCCATTGCTTTTTAATTTTCTCTCTTTTAGTTTATGTTTTAGTTAGTTTTAGGTTAGAAAGCTTTGACTAGATCTCCATTGATGGTGGATTGGAGGCTAGGAACAAGGATAGAGGAGGATTCAAGTTTCAGAGAGAAATCAATGAGCTTCCTTTCTCTTTTTCCTTTCTCTCTTCTCTTCCTTATATTCCTTGAATATGAGTTTACTTATATTTTCATGTTCATTGTATAACTGAGTTGTATTTAGGGATATTTTGGATCTTTTTCTATATATATTAATGATGTATTCTTCTCTGAGTTTATGTGGATGTTTGGTTATTGTTCTTCCATAATCTATACTTAATGCTTGCTGTTGGTTGGCCATCAATTACATGATCCTAATATTGCAAATAAACTAGACATAGGGATTTGTTAATATGGATATGGTATGGTTGATGCATGTTCGACGAGTTCAATTAGCTTGGATGAGTTGATTCGTTAATAGGATAGAAATATACCTATTGGTCATGCATAGTGTGTGATTGAGAATAAATCGTTCAAGAGTGGATATTATGCTAGCTTTCATGGAAACATAGTGAGTTGGGCAATTGAAACCAGGGTTGATTGACCTAGACATAGACTTTTAGCTAAATCATATTCTCAAGCTAACATTATCAGTGCATTCATGTTAATGAAGAGGATTGCATGTTGTTGGTAGATGTAGGGGGTGAAGAAGGATTCCCTAAAATCTAACTGTTTATCTTTATTGCTTTCTGTCTTTACTTTCTTTATTTTTGTCCATTTTTATGTTCTTGAATAGAATGAGGTAAGCTATTGGTTAATACTTAGCATTAGAAGTAAACTTATCCTCGAGGGAACGATCTTTACTTTTCACTTTATTACTTGGATGACCCGTGCACTTGCGGCCTATTTTGGGATAAACAAGTTTTTGGCGCCTTTGCCGGGGATAAGACATTACTTCTATAGTGCTAATATTGATAATGAGTTTGCTTAGTTCTAATTCAAGTTGTATATAATCTATGTTTCTTTTATGTCTTGTTTTAGTTTTAATAAAGAAGCCAGATTATTTCAATCATACGAGGCCCTTGAGGGAATTCGCGACTCCTGGAAAGGATAACCCTTGGATCAAGTTCTTAAGGACTACTCATCCACCGCACTTCAATTTTGGTGACAAAGTCCTGTTGGGACTATAACTCAGGCCCTTCGTGGGAGGGAACCCCATATTTATGTTTCATTCTTGTTTTTACTTTATGCATAAATAGGTAGTATGTTGTGTTTTGCATGTTTGTATATATATGTTTATGTTAATTTTAGTTGTGTTAATATGTTCTTGTTAATATGTTAGTTTATATATATGTTAGTTATGTTAGTTTTATGTTTTTGTTTTTGTTTTTAAGTTTTAAGTTTGTTTTAGGTATTAAATAGGTTAATATATTATTTTTGTGTTTTATTATGTGTGTGTTGTACATTTTGTAATTTAGCTTTTTTGAACAAGTTTTGCTGTAGCTAGTGACCCATATGAGCCAGATCTAGCAGCAAAACTGTGTTTGCTACTAAATTTAGCAGCTTAGGTTGTCACGCCGCGGCACAAGTCAGTGCACGCCGCGGCGCAGGTGCTCAGGATCTGCAGAATTCTATAGCTTTTTGTGAGCGTCGCGGCCCAGGCATGGTGCGCCGTGGCGCAGCACCCCTGTTTTTGCTTTTTCTGTTATTTTTCTGCTTTTCTTTATTTAATAATGCTCAGTTCTAGTTAGGCTGCTATTTTGAAAGTCTCAGGTATCCTATAGACCATGTTCTTTAAGGAATACATTTCATTTTGGTTTTAGGGAGTATCTTTATATGTTTTATTACCTTTATGCTTAATGTTAACATGTATAGGTATTTGAAGTATGCAGTGGTGTTAGTCATTATATTTTTATGATTATATCTTGTTTTGACTATCATTGATGTGCCGTTGACAAGATTTTCAATTTTTACATTATGCAAATGATGTTATGCATGCTTGAATTGAAAAGTTGAATCTATTTGAATGCATGACATGTTGCAATAATGCTAGTGTTGTTTTGATTGTCTCATGATATGAAAGGTTGCTATTTGTCCCCTTTTTAGTGAAACCTTATGTGATCTTGACGCATGTGAAACAATTTAGTTGTTTTTGATGCATGATTTACATCTCACTTAGATGCAAGTGTAACTTTGAAAATGATAAGAGTGCATGTCTTGAGAATGTTTGTGGATGTACATGTAAAGTTTTGATTATCCTAGAAATTATTTTTGAACTTTCTTGAGGTGAAATCCTAGGTTATGCATGATTGAGGAAATGATTAGGGCATTGTTTGGACCGATTGAGCCTTTTCAAGCTTACCCTGATATGATGATATCTCTAGGTCCTATTTTGAAATCTTATACTGTTTGGCCTTGTAACACCCTAGCTCTGATACCAACTAAATGTAACACCCTAGCTAGGGCATCACATTTCTGACTTCCGACTCATAATCTGAAAATAAGTTCGCACAAAGTTTGAGTTATAAAAGATGAGTTTTAAAATTTCTTCTTTACTGAAACGTAAATTTACTGAAAATATTAGGTAACATTGAAAATCATATTTCAACTATTCATTATGCAATATTGACACCAATTAATATCACAATTTAAAGAGAAATATAAAATTAATGGACTTATTTTTTTTTTTTTTATAGTAGCAAACCCCATGACGGGTCCTACTTAATAGCACGGTACAACGTTAACGAGAAACTTTAACATACTTATTCCTTTTTCTGTCCATCTTGATGCATCAGACATCTGTTCCTTTGTCAACACTGCACACCTTCGAGTCCTGAATGTCCACTCCTTATTATTGTCACCAATCTCAGAATATCCATCGCCCTGTTATGTCTAAGACAACTCGATCCTTCTATTATTTGATTTTAACAGTACAGACACGTAAACAGGATAATAAAGAGGTGAGATCACCTACACCAATACCAACATGGCAGCACAGAGATAACACAAACAGCAATATCATACAGATAGATCATACCATAATCATGCTATCAACATTAATCAACTATCATCATCTAATCATTTATCAGTTCAATCATCATCAAAGTATTCAAAATAATTGTCATAACCAATAACCAATATTCCTCAATTAATATATCACACAGATATAAATGCTCAGATTTATGTATATGCACAAAGACTCATTTTATCAAAAACAACTCCATGGAGGTTTTCACAATTTTGAGAAGAATGCTCTGGTTAATTGTCAGCCTTAGCCCAAAGACAATCTCCCAGTCGTTGAAAAGAATCGTGTTCTTGTCGGGTATCGTCAATGCGTTGTAACGATCGCATCGACGCTAAGTGGCACAGTGGTACTCGCTAATCGCCCACGGTGGTCGACCGCCGTGCCTCGACGCCCCCATGATCCATCATAGACCTCACTATCAATTCTCATTCCCTCTTCAACCACAAGGGTCATAATAGCTATTAGCTATATTTTATACAATGCACGAATATATCAGTGCAAGTCCAACCCCAAAGGGCCAAATCTTTTCAATTTCATTTGTTCAATTTATATCATATGCTTCAACGCATACTTTTCCAATGCATGTATAATGCACCAAATCCATTCACAGCATCTCTTTCCAATGCATACAAAATGCACCAAATATTAGTCATAGGCAAAACACGTCATTTTCTCATACAAAGTTGTCCATACATTAATGGTTCAACAGTAATTATATGAAATCATGTTATCATGTTTTCATAGTTATAAAACACTTTCGCCGTATTTTCACAAAATTACGTAACATTTCCATTATGTTTTCACAATTCCAAAATATTTCTGTTACATTTTCAAAATTCTGAAACGTTTCTGTTATATTTTCACGATACTGTAACACTTTTGTTACGTTTTCAAAATGTCGCAGCTCTTCTGTTGCACTTTTAAATCACGTATTAATTTTTCAATGTCTTTCTCAATCGCGTAAAAATATACGTTTCTCAAATCGCATATTATTTTTCCACTGTTTCAAAATTGCGTATGTTTTTCAATAATATTTTCAATAGTGTAAAATATTTAAACGCTTTCCAAATCTCATAACAATTTTCCACCAATTTTCTACCATTTTTCATAATCGCGTAAAATTTTTTTATCGTTTGTTCAATCACGTAGTGATATTTCAACTATATTTCAAATCACGTAAAATATTTAAGCTTACATAAAATATTTAAACGTAATTCAAATCACGTAGAAATATTTTAACATATTTTAAATTGCGTAAAAATATTTTACTATATTTTAAATCATTTTTAAGATACGTAAATCATTTTTCACCATTTTACAATCATATAAAATATTCCTCAATATTCCAAACATTATTTTGGACTTTCAAATAAGTCAATATCATTTTCAACACGTTTTTAAGATACGTAAATAAATTTTCACCATAATTCTATTACAAAAAATATTTCTCAACCTTCAAAAATTCCATTTCATCTTTTCTCAAAATATTATGACTTTGTATTTCATTTTTCACATTTTCTTACTCAAGAAAATCTTTTTCCACGCTTTCTTTACTCAAGAAATTCTTTTTTAAATATATTCCACAAAATTACTTTTCCATTGATATAAATCAATGTTTCAAATCTTAAAATTTTCACACGTATTTCAAAACTTGAAAATAAGTTATACTTTAGTAAATTCTTAAATCACCATTATATTCTCCATTTTTCTCAAAGTATTTTCAAACACAACCTTCTTCAAAATAAATTGAAGTTCGAAAATATTCTTGTTTACAAAAACTTAATTCTCAAGTGATAAATGCTCTAATTCCATTTTCAAATTCTTGTATTAACTCAAGTTACGTTTCTATTTTGAAAATCACTTTGTTCATAAAAATCAAAGCATTACAAGCCTTCAAAAATGTGGACATGACTATTGAAATCATCAAATATTTTTCCTTTTAAACTGATATGATTTTACACAAACAAAATCATTAAAATTTTATTTTCAAAACCGAAGTACCGATGGTTATAAAAACCAAACTCATTTGTTTAAATTCATTTTTACTTTCTTTGCAATTCCTTTTTCACTTTCTTTGTAAATCCTTAAAATCAATGTTTGCCCATTTCATTCAAAATTCATATTTAGAAAAATACTTAGGATCTTTTTACACAAAATAAATCAATAAAAATTCCTCTAAAATTGTATTTTTGTTCTCTTAAAAAAAAACAAACCCTTTGTTTATTTTCCATACTCTTCAAATCATCTATTATCATTCTTCATGAAAATATTAATTTAAAGATACGTAAAACATTTGTTCTAAATTTATCAAAATCTTATAAATGGCCAATGAAACCATGAATTATTTTTTTCTTTCTAACTTAAATAAATTCCAAAATCGTATGCATTCTTTTTGCAACACAAACCTTTTGTTTATTTTCTTTGCTTCTCAAATCATTCAATTTTATCATTCATGAAAATATAAATTTGTGAACACCTATTTTGAAGTGTCTTGATCGAAATTCTCATTATTCTAGGGATAAAAATTTAATTTCCTTGTTCTTAAAACAATTTCCACATTGACCCAAATCAAGGGCATCAAAACTGTAGCTCTTCCTTGGCTATTGGGACCAAGATTAGTTTTCTTTCCATCCATACATCATGGCATACATATATATATATTTCATCATAAATATCACAAACATGTCATATACTCATCATGCATATTATAAGTATACTATCAAAGCCATAAAATCATGCAAAGCATATTAAGCATAGATAAAAATAATCAAAGCATAAGAAAATAAATCAAAGCTCATAAACATACAATTAATTATTACATGACCATGGATTGGAATCCTCACATGGATTCACCATCCATCAAATATAAGACCATCTCTCACCACCATACTTAGTTGGTGAGATGGATCTCCATCTTACCTCTTGAAGATCCTCAAAAACTTCTTGATTTGCTTCTTTTTCCAAGTCCTTCACCACCAAAGGCTTCTAAAATATAAAACAAAATACATAGAAATTAGTATATTAAGTTTGATTAAGAGGAACCATGGATCAAACATAGTTTAGAACATGAAAAAAAAGAGAAGAAATGAAGTCTTCTTATACTTCACCTCAAAAACTAAATAACTTTGATCTTGAAAAAAGTCCATGAAGATGAATGATTTAGAGAAAGTCTCCAACATGAAAGTTGCTTAGAATATCATGTAGATTCAAGATCTATGGTTGGATTAAATTAAACAAACCATGGAACAATCATGGCTTAGAAAATCATAAACATGAATTTAAACCATAAAAACCAAAGTTTATTTCTAGGAAAGTAAGGTAAAAGTGGGATTTTGAAGCACTTAGAGTGGGATTTTGAGAAAACTTTTTAAATGAAAAGTGTTTAGAATGGTGTTTAGCTTTAGGAAATGATGAGACTGAAAATTATAGGTGATGGATAGTGTATTTGGATGTAGAGACCGAACCAATGGAGAGAAAATGGAAGGAAAAATGGTTGCTTGGTTCTTGGGATTTTGAGAGAATAAGATGGAGGCTTTTTGGTGAAGTAGAAAAATGAATATGGAGAGTGTGACCAAAGGTGCTGCTGCCGTGGGAGTGAAAGAATGAAGAGATATGAATTCATTTGGCATAATTGAAGGCTATCACATGATGCACAAAGTCTTCCACTTTGTCATCTTTTTCTTTGGCCTAAAAAGGCTATACAAGCATGTCTAAACATGTCTCCTCCTTCCTAACACTCCAAAATCGTCCCCCCTTCATCATGCACTCCAAAGTTGTCATAATTACTTGCTAATTGATTAGTTAATTCATTAGATTAAGTTTCCTAATCAATCTTAACTAATTTTCTAATTACATAACTAATTAATTAGACATATTATTTCATATATTATAATCTCTAATTAAAATTAGGATATCTAATTAAGAATTAGATTATAACAATTTAACATTTAATTTAGTTTACTTGGCTTGTTAATTAGGCCATAATTTGAAGCATTTCTAGCCATTGATTAATTCAATGGTTAGGATTTAGGTAGACTTTTGATTTTTAGAAGACTAAATCTAAGTCATTGGATCCTTTTCCTTTAAATTCTAGCCATTAGATGTGTCTCCAAAATAAAGGGTCAAGATTGCTCCTTCAAACTTTAAATCCAAGGGTTATAATTAGTCATAACCTTTTTAGAAGACCAAATCTCCACCCTTGATTAATTCTTCATCCAATGGTCATAAATGGTCCTTGTTACTTTACAAGACCAAATGTCCACCCTTGATCAATTCTAAATCCAATGGTTGTAAATGGTCACTTTATATAATCAAATTTACACCGTTGATTAAATCTACGGTTGATATTGAAGCTTGCCTAACTAAGTTTATTCTCACACCATTGATTAAATCAATGGTGATTATCCAATACTTCTTTATTAAGCTTATTTCTTAACCGTTAATTAAATCAATAGTGGATATCTAAACCACCAATGTTGACTTAAGCAATATAATTTCTATTTTTATCTACTAAAAATCCCACGAAAGAATATATTTACTGTATTTTTATCTTCCGATAAATAATTACAGTACAAAATAAATTTTCTAAAACTGTTTCCGGATTCAGGTTTAGTAAGATCCCCTGTCTCCGTCTAAACAGTACAAATTTTTCTATGCGTAGAAAAATTTTCACTTTGCGGGATCCACCTGGGCCCACGTATGGTCACCTGGGCCCAAAAACATCTCGTGGGGCCCACAAACAGAAAAAAATTCAAAATCACACATAAAATTACAAAAATTAGAAAACGTATGAAAATCAAGTCAGATTGTTAAAAATAATTAACAGTCAAGAGAAATAAATACAGAAAGATTTTTTCCTTGGTCCTAAATTATTATTTTCCTGACACTGAGTAAATCACTCAAAATGATCAAATACGCTGACGGAATAAACAAAATAATTTTACAGCATCCAAAAATTACTAAACAGTAAAATTCTGTTAGCTGTCAAAATTATTGTTTAAGAGATAGGAAATTTTGGGGTGTTACAGGCCTTATTTGTTTTTCATTACCATTATGTTCGTTAACCTGTTACCCATTCTAATGCATGTGAAAGCATGTCATTTTTTTCCTACTATCATCGTTTGTTGAGTTCATGATATGCTATTTCTTAAAATGAGTCTGATGATTAAGGGTGTTAATGAATATTTAATACAAAATGAGCCTAAAGAAACCAAATGCAAAGAAAAGAAAAAAAATAATGCTTTGCAAGATAAAAAAAATCAAAAGAGAAAAAAAAGAAAAGAAAAGAAAAAGAAAAGCAAAGCATAAGCAAAGTAAAGTGTGAAAAGCATCGAAAATGGTTTTGGCAAGTTTTTTGCATTCACTTTTGAATACCCTGCTAATATCAGTTAGTGGCTCATTTCTTAGAATATCATGTTTATGTTTCTCAATATTTGTATTGTATCCTTTCCCTTCATTTCTTTCGCTCATACCATTAGCCTAACAATATAAGCTGATAAAGTCTCTTTTGATCCTCAATCTTGTGTGATTTACATTAGTGGAGAGAGAGTTGATTTACAATCTTGTGGATCCTATGAATCATATACATATATGTTTTTAAACTTATCTGGATGTGTATGACTTGATTAGAAGAAGTTTATCTTGCATGTTTGTGAAAAATATGAATTGCATGAAAAGTTGTGTGGATTGTTAGCATGTTAAGGATTGTATATGTGTGGAATTGTTTATGGGGCATTTGCATTTTTTAAGGAATGTTTCAATCATTACACACTAGTTTTGATTTAAAGGAATAAGAAGATTGAAATTTGTTAGATGCTGAATGTTTGATTTGAATTATTAAGTAGATTTACTTAGTCCTATTTTGTTTTGCTCGAGGATTAGCAAAACATAGGTTTAGGGGTGTGATAACTCCATAAAATGTAGTTATTGGTGCCCTATCTCTGTGCTAGAATGAATGCTTAGTCCTTGTTTATGAAGCATATTTGGAAGGTTTATTGGCTATATTTGACATATTCTTATTTGGATAACTTTCTGTATGTTTTTGGGCAAATTGTGCTTAAGAGATTAAGTTAATTTATATCTGTTACTTATTTGGTGATTTCTCTATGATAGGAATGGATCCAAACAAGATGATATATGGAGCATGTGAGCTTAAAGTGAAAGAGGAAGCCAAATTGGCATTTCAGCATGTCAACGCCGCGACGCAAGGTTGTGCACGCCACGGCGTGGAGGCGCATCATCAGAAATTTCATACTTGAACCTGAGGCATGAGGGCTGCGGCACTCACTAATGGGGGCCAGGGGGCATGCCAACTGACCTAGTGGGGGCCGTGACGCTCACTAACAAGGGCCATGATGCTCTGTAACCGATTCAATGCAGGCCTAGGCACTCACTAGTGGGGGCTGGGGCGCACGACGGCAAGCTGAGCCTATAAATAGGATTTTTCACATTTTTCTCTCTATCTTGGCTGCCTTAGCCATAGATTTTTAGTTTTCTCTCTTTTAGTTTAGGTTTTAGTTAGTTTTAGGTTAGAAAGCTTTGGCTAGATCTTCATTGATGGTGGATTGGAGGCTAGGAACAAGGATGGAGGAGGATTCGAGCTTCAGAGACAAATCAATGAGCTTCCTTTCTCTTTTTCCTTTCTCTCTTCTCTTCCTTATCTTCCTTGAATATGAGTTTACTTGTATTTCATGTTCATTGTATAGCTGAGCTGTATTTAGGGATATTTTGGATCCTTTTCTATATATATTAATGATGTGTTCTTCTCTGAGTTTGTGTGGATGTTTGGTTATTGTTCTTCCATAATCTATGCTTAATGCTTGCTATTGGTTGGCCATCAATTGCATGATCCTAATATTGCAAATGAACTAGACACAGTGATTTGTTAATATGGATATGGTATAGTTGATGCATGTTCGACGAGTTCAATTGGCTTGGATGAGTTGATTCATTAATAGGATAGAAATATACCTATTGGCCATGCATAGTGTGTGATTGAGAATAAATCGTTCAAGAGTGGATATTATGCTAGCTTTCATAGAAACATAGTGAGTTGGGCAATTGAAACCAGGGTTGATTGACCTAGACATAGGCTTTTAGCTAAATCAGATTCTCAAGCTAACATTATCAGTGCATTCATGTTAATGAAGAGGATTGCATGTTGTTGGTAGATGTAGGGGGTGAAGAAGGATTTTCTAAAATCTAACTGTTTATCTTTATTGCTTTCTGTCTTTACTTTCTTTATTTTTGTCCATTTTTATGTTCTTGAATAGAATGAGGTAAGCTGTTGGTTAATACTTAGCATTGGAAGTAAACTTATTCTCGAGGGAATGATCTTTACTTTTCACTTTATTACTTGGATGACCCATACATTTGCGGCCTATTTTGGGACAAACACATTCCATGACCCAATAGATTGTGGTCTCAGTGAGTATAGGCAACTCTTAGCTCTATCTTTCAAAGAGAAAGGAAAGAACGTAAGTCTCACAACGTCATCAGTTGCATTGTGACTATGAAAAGTCACAACTACTTCCTCAAACTCCCTAATGTGCAAATATGGATTTTCATTTTCTAAGCCATGAAAAGTAGGGAGTAACAGTATCATCCCTGTTTTAAAATTCAGTTAGCAAGTATTAGTTGGAAACATGATGCATGATGGTGTGACTGTGCATGTAGGGTGGAGGTAATCCTGAAGGGTCCTAGTAGGTTGATCTTCGTGTTCGCTCATTTCCTCAGAATTAGAAGAAGTATCAAACAAATGAATAAAAAAATCAAACTCTAACTCTGATACAGGTCTATAAGCAAACTGACTCAAGGCGTCTCTATACTTGTTCATGCAAGGCAAAGAAAAATACAACACTAGAAAAAAAACTACAAAAAGAAAAGAAAAGAAAATAAAGATGCAGCAAGCTAAAAAATGAACGAAGTTATCACCTTTTCAAATTGGTGAAAAGAAAAATTTGATTAGTAATTCTTCTACTGTCTTTCCGGCAATGGCACCAAAATTTGATTACATCCAAAGAATAACACGGTAGTTGTAGCACAACTTTGATGTGTCGATTCCACAGAGAGACAAATTAAAGAATAGCAAAAGGAACAAAGAAACTAAAGAAAAATATTAAATGATTAATAGTGATCAAAGATTAATTTTAAATGCAAATTAAAGTGAAACAAAGTAAACAAATTTGGGTTTCTACCAGATATAAGATGACTAAGGTTTAGAATCCACCGAGATTAATTTTAACATTAACTATGTCAAATTATTATACCCAAATAATTTAACTCATGAACATTTAGTGGCAAGCAAGTGATTACGGAAGATCTATCAATGAAGCACTAAAAATAATAATAAAGTATATGATAAAATTTTCTTAATTAATAGTAAATTATCAAATCATCAAATGTATCCTGAATAAGAAATCACAATTGATATCCAACAACTACCACCAACACTTAAATAACACAAATAAATTGAAAAGCATGAGAAAAGCATGACTGAACTCATACAAAAATTCATTCATATAATCTGCTAGGAAAATAGAATTAATAAGCATTAAATCCTAAATTTGGGTAAAAATAATTCAACATAGCAATGCCAAAATAATCAGGGTTTCATAATCCCCTTAGTATTGAGAATTTAGCAAGATATGGTAAGATTAGAACACAATAAAATTACCTCACTAATATTCTCCATTGCACACAACTTCAAATTCTTATCCTATTTTTCTCCACGTTACTGCGTACGCTCATCTTTTTTTTTTTTTACATTCAACACTGCTGCACTTTTCTCCAATCTGTTATGCATCTAATTCTTCTCCTCGAGAAATGTGTCATGTCCTTTTCTTCCTTTTGCTTTTTGTTGTGCGGCGTAGTGTCAATTCCAATTCTCCATCTTCAATTTATAACTCTTTTCCACCCCCTAGATCTTTCCTTTTTTTAATTTATTTGTTGTGGACCTAATTGAACTTTTGTCTTCTTGTCTATTCTTTGCTCATATTAATCTATAAAATAAAATGATTAAATAGTGAGGTTAAATTGATTAAAATAAATATAAGAATAGAAAATTATCAAGTTTAAATAATATATATATAAATTACTACTTAAGAATATTTCAAAATAAATAGAAACTCAATTTAAAAATACTTATTAATTCCAATTATTTGTATTCACATTTTAGCATTCTAGTCCAATAATAGGATATTTAGAGAGCACTTTCATACACTTATTAACACTGCAATTGCTCCCAGCTACAAACAAGTATTCTTTGTTTCTATAGCCACTCTTAGCTTCTTTTCTCACTTCTTATAGTGGCTAGTACAACCCAGCTCACCACCCTTATGGGTACAAGTATTTAAAATGGATGTAAGGTTGCGTAATTTTATAAAAACACTCTTAAAGAGTGGATAAACCAGTTACAGTACAAGAGAAATACTTACAACAAGGTATTCAACTAAGAATGTGTAGGTAAAAAAATGATGAGCAGAGTTAGAAGGCTTGAGTATAGTGAAATAGCGTGTAAGCACTGCTAGATTGATAATCACCTGGTCTAACCCTTCACCTATCAAGTTTGAGCTTATTTATATACTTTCCAAGACTAGTAGTTGAGTTTTAAACCTTCCTATTGTAGCAAGTATAGAAACTAACCATTAGACATAACTTCCAAATGCAGCTCATACTATTTTGTCCTGTAGTAACTTGAGTAGGGTCTTCATGTGACTCAACTCAACTTCTATGCTGCTTTTTCTTCAACTCTGCTCATCAAATCTTCTTACTTCTTCAATTGAATTCCTATACTTTAAAGATGTTTTCGTGTTGAATAGAAAAGGAACTCAAGCTCTCTCAGAGTTCATCATGAATCTTTTGGTCATGTGGGAGATTTCTTTAATAAACGTCATGCTAACCTTGCTCATGTTTGTTTTGTTCTTGACTTTGATCACTCTGCTTATCTTTGTCCTAAGTCTACTTAAGTACTTTCTGACTCATTTCTTCATAAATGGTTATCAACCATCCTCCCTTATGATCTTTGTTAGTAATTAAAGAGGATCTACAAGTAAAAACTAAGCATAATCTCACACAACCAAGTTAGTCCATTTAAAATTGTGGTTTTTTTGCCATGAGCTTGGCTTTTTGTCATGGAGGCCTCCATCCCATCTCGCGACTGCTTCTGGTAGGTGGCTGTTTTCTTGCATGTGCTAGTCATGAAAAAGGGGTAGGAATAGTAGTTTATTGATTCATATAGACACCACCAATGATCTAGACCGAGGTGAATACGAAAGAATCTGCCTGGGACAGATTATTGCTCACTATTGCTATGCCTCCTTAATCTGATGGAGTGAGTGATTAGGTACTTACAAGACACTTCAACACTCAAGTAAGAATGGGTATAAGGAGACAGAGAGTGAGGTAGAAGATCCTTACCCTAAAGGTTACTCCTTCTATTTATAGAGGGAGTGTCTTGAGGATCAAGTTGGGCATAGGGACAGATTAGTCCATCTAGATGCCCCATAAATATCTTGAGGAAACTTCCTAGGACTTTCCTCAATTTGTATGTTGTCCAATAATTAGTATTTATGAGAGAATATTCCTTTAATGGATAAGGATGGTGACATCCTCAAATGATGAGGTGTCACATCCATTTGGTTGCTGGAATTGGCCTTATTAGGCCCAATTTTCCAATCTGGATCAATTATTATTATTATTATTATTATTTGTTAGTCATGTCAACTATCACCCAAGAGGGGGGTGAATTGGGTGATTACAAATTTTCAAAGTAACTTTAAGAAATTATGCATTTTGATATTTTCAATTAACACATGCAGTGGAATAAGTCTAACAAAGATATAACTATTATAGATTACTCAAATACATTTGGGTTATGAGATAAATCAAGCAAATAAGTTAGATATCAAATTCTTAGAATCAAAACATCAAGATGACAAGCTATGCAATAGATAAATATACTACACCAAATACTGAAATTAAAGAGTGTAGGGAAGAGAGAATCAAACTCAAGAATTTATCTTGATTCAGCTACCAACCACTTGTGGCTTACATCCAGTCCCTAAGCTTAACTTGAGATTTTCTTCACGATCTCCTAGACTTCACGGGTATTAGGAAAACCTTTGTACAAACAAGATTACTCCTCACACCTTGGGATACCTCACCCTTGTGCTAGAGCCTCCAACTCTACAAGCTTCATAGGTGCTTGAAAAACCTTTACATTCAAGAGCACTCACAACACCTTTGGGATACCTCACCCTTTGTGTATAAGTCTTACTACATGGGATACCTCTCCCTTTTCTCTCTTGAGGGATATCTCATTCTCTTGCAATGATTTCAAGATGAAGAGAAAGATTAGAAACTCTCACAAGAGTAGATATACTAGTTGAAGAACAAAAAAATATAAAGATTTTGCAATAAATAGCTCAAAATATGATTTTGATGATTCAAGGATCAAATCAAGTGTTCAAGAGTTGTAAAAACTTCAAACAACACTTATATATAGAGCCCAAGTGATAAAATATGATTGCTACCGCAAGTGCACGGATCGCTCAAGTAATACAAATACATAGTAAAAGTTTGTTCCCACGAGGATATTTAGTTATAAAACTAAGTACCAACCAATAGCTTAATCCATTCTATTCAAGGATGTGAATGCTTATGTCTCTAAGGCATGTTGAAAGGTTTTTGATGATAACAAAAGCAAAAGAGAAGATCAAAGCACAAAAGGAAAAAATCAAGATCAAAGAAAGAAGACAGAAGGTTTAATTAGTTATTTAGACTTAGGACATTACTGTTAAATGCTCTCAAGATTTCTCAAATGGTTTTTCAAATATATGATTTCAAAATAAATAGGAAATTTCAAAGATAAACATGGCTTTCAATAAAACCTAAGTTTCAACTTTAAATCTAACACTCTTAAAAGGATTTATGTTTAAACAAGTACCCCGAGGTGTTGGAAATGACTTACACGAGTTATTGAACTTGAAAAATGTGTTCAAAGCAAATGTAATCGATTACACAATGTTTGTAATCGATTACACATCAAACAGAAAGAATGTAATCGATTACATGAACAATGTAATCGACATAAGCAAGTCGAGGTTATGTAATCGATTACACAAATATATGTAATCGATTACACAAAGCCCAGAAAGGCAAAGAACACGTTCGACAAGAAATGTAATCGATTACACAATATATGTAATCGATTACACAAAACCCGTAAACTCAAAAAACATGTTCGACGAGACATGTAATCGATTACAAGGATATTGTAATCAATTACACAAAGAAGTCGAAGTCATGTAATCGATTACATGATCATTGTAATCGACACAAGCAAAGTCGAAGCCATGTAATCGATTACCTCAAGAATGTAATCGATTACACAGAGCCCGAAAGTTCGTAAAACGTTGGAACAATAATGTAATCGATTACCGAGATATGTAATCGATTACACGCATCTCGACAAGGTCCAACGGCTATATTAAATGCATTAAATGCATGCCCAACTACCTCCAACTACTCTATTAATTGAGAAACTTATAAATACCCAGATTGGGTCTTTGTTTACGGTTGACCTTGAACCAAAAACTGATCATTATACTTCAAAACGTGAATCAATTCTTAAAATCATTTCTTGCTCGTTTTTCGACTAAAAACGTGAAAATCCTTGAGAGCATATTAGAGCTTCAATTTGTAAACACTTGCTCTGAGAGAGCTTCTTCTATTTCAATCTTATACTTTCTCGATTAGTGAGGGTGAGGTATCCCTCAAGTATTGTAAGGGTGAGGTATCCCTTGGAAAATAGAGGCTCAAGCTTTTGGGTGAGGTATCCCATACTTGTTGAGTGCTCAAGGTTGTAGTGGTTTTTCAAGCACCCATTGAAGCTTGAAGATATAGTGGAAAATCTCAAGGTGTTGCTTGGGACTGGACGTAGATCACAAGTGGAGTAGTGATTGAACCAGGATAAACGACCGTGTTTGTTTCTCTAAACTCTCCTCTCGTTCATCTTTGTGCAACTTTGTTTCATTGTTTTATTTAGATATTGTCTCCTTGACTATTACGTTCATTAGTAAAAGTGCTTAACTCATCTATTCAATTATCTCGATCATTCAATAGCTTCAACGAAAATTGATTGTCAAACGATTTGCGAAAGATTTGTGAACTTATTTTTAACTACTCAATTCACCCCCTCTTGAGTATTGAGGCCACTTGGTAACAAGTGGTATCGTAGCTAGACTCTTGTATAAAGAGCTTAGCAGCTTCAAGAGAAGTGATGGCTTCAAATGGTTTTTCAAATGAAGGTTCTTCTATAAATAGACCTCCTTATTTCAATGGGGATGGCTATGCCTATTGGAAAGAAAGGATGAAAATTTTTATTGAAGCTATTGACTTAGATGTGTGGGACGCAGATTGAAAATGGTGCTTTTGTCCCTACACAAACTAAGGATGGTGTGACAATTAATACACCTAGAAGTGATTGGACCGATGATGATAAAAAGAAGGTTCAATATAATTTGAAAGCCAAGAACATCATCACCACATCTTTGGGGTATGATGAATTCTTTAGGTGTCAAACCGTAAGACCGCAAAAGAAATGTGGGATACCCTACAAGTAACTCATGAAGGCACTAGTGAGGTAAAAAGATCTCGAATAAACACTCTTACTCATGAATATGAATTGTTTAGAATGAACCAAGGTGAGAGTATTCAAGATATGCAAAAGAGATTTACTCATATTGTTAATCATCTCATCTCATTGGGAAAGACATTTCCTAATGAGGATCTTATTAACAAAGTCTTGAGATGTCTAGCAGGTGAATTGGCAACCCAAGGTAATCTGCGATTCGGAATCAAGAGATTTATCAACCATGTCTCTAGCCACCCTATTCGGAAAACTTCAAGAGCATGAAATGGAACTAAGTAGGCTCAATCAAAATGAAGAACATGACAAAAAGAAGAAGGGAATTGCACTCAAGGCCACCTCTCCCATACTTGAAGATGATGATGAAGATGGTGAAGAGGATGCTGAAAATATTGAGCTAAGTGAGGAGAATCTTAGTCTCCTTGTAAGAAAATTCGGAAGATTCTTGAAGAAAAAGGGATTTCAAAGAAGACCACCGTTTCCTCAAAAGAAAGCATATCACAAAGGAGAAGGATCCTCCACTCCTCCAAAATGCTATGAATGTGGAAAACCGGGGCACATTAAAAAGGAGTGTCCTATATATCTCAAGAAGACGGAGAAGTTTGAGAAAAGACCCTCCAAGGAAAAGAAAGGAAGAAGAGCATATATAGCTTGGGAGGACAATGACTTAAGCTCTTCCGATGATTCTGAAAATGAGGAAGCCCATCTTTGCCTCATGGCTCAAGGAGAAGAAAGTGGAGAAAGCGACACCGAGGTAACCTCTTCTAACCTAGAACCTCCACCTTCTTATGATGAATTACAAGATGCCTTTCAAGAATTGCATGATGAATCTTTGAGGCTCACAAAAATGATTTTGTCTTCCAATAAAACAATCTCCCTATTGACAAAGAAAGTTTTCGCTTTAACCAAGGAGATAAATGAACTTAAAATTGAAAATGAGACTTTAGGACTCATAGATGCTAATTCATCATGCATGATTTGTTCCTCACATGAAAATGCATCCATATCATTACCTTGTCTATCATGCAAAGCTTTTGAAAAAGAAATTGAAGACTTGAACAACACTCTTGCAAAATTCACTTTTGGAAGAGACAACTTGAATGTGTTGTTAGGGAGACAAAAATGTGTTTTCCAAAAAGCCGGTTTAGGATTTAATCCAAACAACCATCAAAAATCTTATAAGAATTTCTTTGTTTCCTCAAAAACTTCAAGTAGCCCCTTTGTTAAATGTTTTCATTGTGGTAGGAAAGGGCATAGTGCATCCACTTGCAATGTTAGAAAGAACATAAACACCAAGGTTGGAATCAAAGGGTTTGGGTCCCTAAAGGCACCATACCTAATTCTAACACACAAGGACCCAAAACAATTTGGGTACCAAAAGTTAAATCTTGAATGTGTGTTGTAGGTGTGCTTGAAGACCAAGAGCTCAAGTTGGTATCTTGATAGTGGTTGCTCCAAGCACATGACCGGAGATGGCTCCAAGTTCTCCTCCCTTACACACAAGAAACATGGTCATGTCACATATGGTGACAACAACAAAGGGAAGATTCTTGGAATTGGCAAAGTTGGTAAGATCCCTTCATCATCTATTGATAATGTCTTACTTGTTGAAGGACTTAAACATAATTTACTTAGTATTAGTCAATTGTGTGATAAAGGAAATAGAGTTATATTTGACTCCTCTTGTTGTATAATTGAGGGAAAGGATGACAAGCAAGTTAAGTTTGTTGGTCATAGGGTCAATAACATATATATGATTAGTCTTGATGACATTTCCTCAAATGATGCTAAATGCTTTATGAGTAGAGAAAATGATTCATGGTTATGGCATAGAAGAATTGCTCACATTCACATGGATCACTTAAACAAATTGGTTTCTAAAGAACTAGTAATTGGTCTTCCAAAGCTCAAATTTGAAAAAGACAAACTTTGTGATGCATGTCAAAAGGGAAAACAAGTAAAGGTCTCTCTCAAAGCTAAAAACATAGTTTCAACTTCTAGACCTTTACAACTTTTGCACATGGATCTTTTTGGACCCTCTAGAACTATGAGCTTTGGTGGGAATTACTATGCATTAGTAATTGTGGATGATTTTTCTAGATTTACATGGACATTATTCTTAGCTCACAAAAATGATGCTTTTCAATCATTTAGAAAACTTGCCAAAGTTATCCAAAACGAAAAAGGTTTTTGTATTGCATCCATAAGAAGTGATCATGGTGGTGAATTTGAAAATCATGAATTTGAAACTTTTTGTGATGAACATGGCATTGAGCATAATTTTTCTGCCCCTAGAACACCACAACAAAATGGTGTTGTAGAAAGGAAAAATCGATCTTTAGAAGAAATGGCAAGAACTATGCTCAATGAGGCCAATCTTCCTAAGTACTTTTAATGATGCGGTTAACACCGCTTGTTATGTTATGAATAGAGCCCTAATAAGGCCAATTTTAAAGAAAACCCCATATGAATTGTACAAAGGAAGGAAACCTAATGTGTCACATTTTCATGTTTTTGGATGCAAATGCTTTGTTTTGAATAATGGAAAGGATAACTTGGGGAAGTTTGATGCAAAATCGATGAGGAATATTCATTGGTTATTCTATCCATAGCAAGGCCTTTAGAGTCTATAATAAACTAACTATGACCATAGAAGAATCCATACATGTTGCATTTGATGAAACTAACCCAAATGTGCCGAGAAAGGAACTTGTTGATGATGTTGCAGTAAATCTTGGCAAAGACGCACTTGGAAAATCAAGAGATAGAGTCCAAGAAGAAAGAAGAGAAACTCCTTGATCACTCATGGCAAGAAAATTCTAAAATCTCTGATCTACCCAAGGAATGGAGGACTTCAAGGTATCATCCTCTTGACAAGGTGATAGGTGATGTATCAAAAGGGTAATCACTCGAAACTCACTTAGAGATGCATGTAATCATCTAGCCTTTGTCTCTCAAGTTGAACCTAAAGACATAAATGAGGCCATTAACGATGAGCATTGGATCTTGGCCATGCAAAACTAAACCAATTTGAGAGAAATCAAGTTTGGGAATTAGTTCCAAGGCCCAATGATCATCCTATAATTGGCACCAAATGGGTCTTTAGGAACAAACTTGATGAAACGGGTTTAATAATAAGAAATAAAGCTAGGCTTGTAGCTAAGGGATATAATCAAGAAGAAGGCATAGATTATGAAGAAACTTATGCTCCCGTAGCTAGATTAGAGGCCATTAGAATGCTACTTGCATATGCTTGCATCATGGATTTCAAACTCTATCAAATGGATGTCAAAAGTGCCTTTTTAAATGGTTTTATACAAGAAGAGGTGTATGTAGAACAACCTCCTGGTTTTGAGGACTTTGAAATGCCCAACCATGTTTTTAAATTGAAAAAGGCTTTGTATGGCTTGAAACAAGCTCCTAGAGCTTGGTATGAAAGGTTGAGCAAATTTCTTTTAGAAAAAGGCTTTTCTAGAGGTAAAGTTGACACCACTCTTTTCATAAAACACAAAATGCATGACATTCTTCTAGTTCAAATCTATGTTGATGACATTATATTTGGAGCTACTAACAACTCTCTTTGTAAAGAATTTTCAAATATTATGCAAAGTGAGTTTGAGATGTCCATGATGGGTGAGCTCAACTTCTTCCTTGGTCTACAAATCAAGCAAACAAGAGAAGGAACATTTATAAGCCAATCCAAGTATTGCAAGGAGCTGCTCAAAAGTTTGGAATGGACAATGCCAAGCATATGGCTACTCCTATGGGCACCTCTTGCTATTTGGACAAGGATGAAGGAGGTAAATCAAGTAGAAATTACAAAATATAGAGGTATGATTGGCTCACTCCTTTATCTCACCGCAAGTAGGCTCGATATAATGTTTAGTGTATGCATGTGTGCTAGATATCAAGCTAATCCTAAGGAATCACACCTAAGTGTGTTAAGAGAATAATGAAATATCTAATAGGCACATCACAAATGGGTTTATGGTACCCTAAGGGTGCCTCATGTAGTCTTATTGGATATTCCGATTCTGATTTTGCTGGATGCAAAATGGATCGAAAGAGCACTAGTGGGACATGCCACTTGCTAGAAGCTCACTAGTTTCTTGGCACAAAGAAGAAACAAAATAGTGTGGCATTATCCACAAATTAAGTCGAATATGTTGTACTGGGAGTTTGTTGTGCTCAAGTCCTTTGGATGAAACAAGAACTCTTGGACTATGGTCTTGAGCTTGATCACATTCCCATAAAATGTGATAATACTAGTGCAATTAACTTGTCAAAAATCCCATTTTGCATTCTAGAACTAAGCATATTGAAATAAGACATCATTTCATTAGAGATCATGTTCAAAGAGGTGATTGCATACTTGAATTTGTTGAAACAACTAAGCAATTAGTCGATATTTTCACCAAACCCTTGCAAAAGAAGCATTTTTCTACATTAGAAACGAACTGGGTATATTGGACCATTCATGCATAAATTAAATATTTGTCGCATAATCCTAAAACAAAAGCCTAAGCTGCGTTTTTCTCGCATAATTATGCCACATCACGCACAATTTCTGAATTTTCATTATATATATTTGAATCCCATACTAACTTGAGCGTCTGAGGTTTCTCCCAAATTATTTTGGTGTGCTCCCTCATGTCCAACTTTGACAAGAAGGGTGAAATTCAACAAATTTCAAAAATCACCAAAAAGGGTGAAATTCTTGGTAAACATGATAATTTTGATCAATTATATTAGTTGAATCATAATGTGATTAATCTATATGCTTGGATGACGATTTGAATTGATTTGAGTTGCTTTAAAACTGTTTTGGGTGGATTAAAATTGATTATATGTTGTTTGGAACGCAAAACTGAGTTAAAGAGTGCCGGTAATCGATTACAATGCCTTTGTAATCGATTACACATTGTTTCACACGCATGTAATCGATTACACACATTTTGTAATCGACATAACCAACTCAGACCAGTAATCGATTACATCATCTATGTAATCGATTACAAGGTTCCCAGAATCATGTAATCGATTACACTAAAAATGTAATCGATTACATACCTACCAGAAGCATGTAATCGATTACACCAAAAATGTAATCGATTACACACCCAGTATGCATGTAATCGATTACACACTCAATGTAATCGACACACAGGTTTTTTAAAAGGCTCCCCGACGCGCGTAGTGGTCATTTCTCGTTTGGCCCTGTTCATCTTCCTCGTTCTCTCCTCTCGCACCCACGCACCTCGATCTCAAAACCTCTCATTTCTCACTCAAATTTCCATCAAAACTCATCATTTCGCTCTCTCAATCTCTAAATCCCCTCTCCACATAACCCACCGATCAAATCTCCTCAAATCCCTCATCCAAAATCTCCCCATCTTCTCTCACGAACACCCTCTCCACTTTTCTAACCTAATTTCGTCCCTCTCTCTCTCCTCACTCATCCCCAACCATTTACCACTCAACCCGTGCTTCTCTCTCTCATCAATGGTGAATCCTCCCATCGCTCGAAGCGCCCAAGAACAGGGCTGCCTTTGTTGGAAGTTCCTCGGTGGCTCTACACGCAATATCTCTCGGGTTGGACCTCACGAGGCACTTCTCCACCGTGAAGAAAGCCGAGTTGTTCAGAAGAACTTCCAGCCTTCGCAAGATCATCTCTCCTGTGTATCTACCCATCACCTTCGTGAGAGTGAACCCTTAGTGAGCTTTAGGACAATAGAACACTTAGGCTTCTTTGGGATTCCTAAGTATAGAGAAGGCCATCTACCCTAACCTTGTCCGAGTGTTTTATGCTAACCGAAGGTTGAGGATAATTGCATCATTTCGAGGTGAAAAAGCAACAAATCAAAGTTAACCATGACAGAATGGTATAGGCTCACCAAGCTCACTCCCGATGGAGCCCGGCCCCGTGGGAATGCCAAAGTCCGGGGGCATGAGTTTGAGCACAAGGCTGCTCTTCTCTCCTTGATTAGGACCGGCTACCACCTCCCCAAGTGATCCTAGACGTTGAATAATGGCCACTGGCCTCACTATGGAAAACAGGGTCCTCCACTACCTCTTGGTTCGTGGATTGATTCCCAGAGGAGGAAATTACTCCCAAGTCCTCAAGGACGATGTAGTGGCATTATGGGCAATGACCACAGGGCACCCAATCAACCGGGGATACTACATTCTACAAAGATATGCTAGACATCAAGAAAAAGAAGAACTCGCTCTCCCCTTCGCCATGTTAGTCACCACAATTCTTGAGTATTGTCGCATTTCGGCCGACCGAAGAGTCCAAGGACACCGGCCTCCAAGGGACCCCAATCAATTGGGCCTGCATACTCAAGAAGCTTCGGCTCTACAAGATGGAGGATAGGTGGCATTACATTACTCATGGCACATTTGGCCATATCCATCACGATCCAGACGGTGATGATGAGGGGGCTCAAGATCCGCCTCGCTCCCCGCTCCAGCTTCTCTTGATCTTCGCTCCAAGAGATGCGCAACCCGAGCGCCAACGTCAACACGCGCATGGATCATATAGAGCAAAAGATCGACCACCTTGAGTTGAGGATGGACTACTCGGACCAGAGCTTGCCTCCATTCGATCCCTCTTACGTGGACCTCCCGTTCCGAGAGTCCCCGCTGCTGCCGCCCCCCACATCCTCCTCCGCCCTCCGGATCCCATTTCCTTCGCCGGTCCATCCGGGAGTTCCTGGCGATGATGAGGAGCTTCGGATTCTCGACGACGATCTTATGCCCGGCCGATGATGACATTGGTCTAGGAGACTCCGCTGCGGATCGAGAGGGTGATGTCTTTTGTGACGAGGACACCGATAGTGATCCCGGCCTTATGCCTTGATTTGTTTTTCCGCCTTGTACTTTTTTAACTCGATTATATAAAATTGGTATACCTTTATGGTTATCTTTTGATTATTGCCTACTTGGTTGTGACATGTTTCTTTGTACATGCCGATTATTAATACATAAACGTGTTTTCACTTTGAATGGTTGGTCGTTGGAATATTGCTTGACTGATCTTAGTGGCTTTTTCTGTTATGGCAAACAATTGGGAATCATGAACTATAATCGACATGTTGTCCATTTTTTTTAATGCTTATGTCTTTTTGATAATGCCAACGGGGAGAAAATAAGGAAAAAGGTTGCATGAGTACGGGGAGTTATTGAAGGAAAAATGAAATGTAATTAAAGGTTGCATGAGTACGGGGAGTTATTGAACTTTTAAGTTATTAAGCTTTTCATATGCAAAATCTAACCCAATATCATGCATAATCTCCTGGGGACAAAGATTGTAACTAAATGACTATGATATACAAATGCAAAAACTCTTTCTTTTTCCTATGATCAGTTTGTCATCATCAAAAAGGGGAGAATGTGAATGCTTATGTCTCTAAGGCATGTTGAAAGGTTTTTGATGATAACAAAAGCAAAAGAGAAGATCAAAGCACAAAAGGAAAAAATCAAGATCAAAGAAAGAAGAATGAGAAGGTTTAATTAGTTATTTAGACTTAGGACATTACTGTTAAATGCTCTCAAGATTTCTCAAATGGTTTTTCAAATATATGATTTCAAAATAAATAGGAAATTTCAAAGATAAACATGGCTTTCAATAAAACCTAAGTTTCAACTTTAAATCTAACACTCTTAAAAGGATTTATGTTTAAACAAGTACCCCGAGGTGTTGGAAATGACTTACACGAGTTATTGAACTTGAAAAATGTGTTCAAAGGCAAATGTAATCGATTACACAATGTTTGTAATCGATTACACATCAAACGAAAGAATGTAATCGATTACATGAACAATGTAATCGACACAAAGCAAGTCGAGAGGCCATGTAATCGATTACACAAGATATGTAATCGATTACACAAAGCCCAGAAAGGCAAAGAACACGTTCGACAAGAAATGTAATCGATTACACAATATATGTAATCGATTACACAAAACCCGAAACTCAAAAACATGTTCGACGAGACATGTAATCGATTACAAGGATATTGTAATCAATTACACAGCAAGTCAGAAGTCATGTAATCGATTACATGATCATTGTAATCGATTACAAGCAAAGTCAGAAGCCATGTAATCGATTACCTCAAGAATGTAATCGATTACACGAGCCAGAAAGTTGTAAAACGTTGGAACAATAATGTAATCGATTACCGAGATATGTAATCGATTACACGCATCTCCGACAAGGTCCAACGGCTATATTAAATGCATTAAATGCATGCCCAACTACCTCCAACGGCTCTATTAATTGAGAAACTTATAAATACCCAGATTGGGTCTTTGTTTACGGTTGACCTTGAACCAAAAACTGATCATTATACTTCAAAACGTGAATCAATTCTTAAAATCATTTCTTGCTCTGTTTTTTGACTAAAAACGTGAAAAATCCTTGAGAGCATATTAGAGCTTCAATTTGTAAACACTTGCTCTAGAGAGAGCTTCTTCTATTTCAATCTTATACTTTCTGATTAGTGAGGGTGAGGTATCCCTCAAGTATTGTAAGGGTGAGGTATCCCTTGGAAAATAGAGGCTCAAGCTTTTGGGTGAGGTATCCCATACTGTTGAGTGCTCAAGGTTGTAGTGGTTTTTCAAGCACCCATTGAAGCTTGAAGATATAGTGGAAAATCTCAAGGTGTTGCTTGGGATTTGGACGTAGATCACAAGTGGAGTAGTGATTGAACCGGGATAAACGACCGTGTTTGTTTCTCTAAACTCTCCTCTGTTCATCTTTGTGCACTGTTTCATTGTTTTATTTGGATATTGTCTCCTTGACTATTACGTTCATTAGTAAAAGTGCTTAACTCATCTATTCAATTATCTCTGATCATTCAATAGCTTCAACGAAAATTGATTGTCAAATGATTTGCGAAAGATTTGTGAACTTATTTTTAACTACTCAATTCACCCCCCCTCTTGAGTATTGAGGCCACTTGGTAACAAAGGATCTAAAAATAAGAAAGCAATTAACTAAACTAAATCTAATCTATAAAAGCAATAAAGATAAACGGTTAGGTTTTAGGAAATCCTCCTTCACCCCCTACATCTACCAACAACATGCAATCCTCCTCATAAACACAAATGCATTGATTAGGTTAGCTTGAGAATCTGATTTAGTCAAAAGCCTATGTCTAGGTCAATCAACCTTGGTTTCATTCACCTAGCTCACTAAGTTTCCTTGAGAACCAGTGCAAACTCCACTCATGAACGATCTATTCTCAATCACACACTATACATGGCTAATAGGTATATTTCTATCCTATTAACGAATCAACTCATCCAAACTAATTGAACTCACCGAACATGTATCAACCATACCATATCCATATCTAACAAATCCCTATGTCTAGTTCATTTGCAAATATTAGGATCATGCAATTAGTGATCAGCCAACCGCAAGCATTAAACACAGATTATGATTGAACAGTAATCGAACATCCACACAAACTCAGAAAAGAACACATCATTAATATATATAAAAGGATCCAAAATATTCCTAAACACAGCTCAGCTATACAAAAGATAAGCAAGAGAAGAGAGAAAGGGAAAAGAGAGAAAGGAAGCTCATTGATTTGTCTCTGAAGCTTGAATCCTCCTTCATCCTTTATTCCTAGCCCCCAATCCACCATCAATGGAGATCTAGCCAAACTAACTAACCTAAAACTAACTAAAACTAACCTAAAACTAAGAAAACTACAAAGAACAGAAAATGGAAATGGCCAAAATGGCCAGAACTTAAAGAAAAATGAGTACAATCTATTTATAGGCTCAGCTTGCCGCCTCTGCGCCGCAGCCCCCACATATGCGTACCGCGGCACCCATTGGGTCGGTCTACGTGCGCCGCGGTGCCCACTTCTCCTGGGCTGTGGCCCTCTTGCCTCGGGTCCAAGTATGGCATTCTGATGATGTCTCTCAGCGCCGCGGCGCGCAACACCTTGCGCCGCGGCGGTGACTACTGAAATGACTAATTTGGCTTCCTCTTCTTCTTTAAGCTCACATGCTCCATATTTAACCTTGTTTGGAGCCCCTCCTATCATAGAGAATACACCAAATCAGTAACAATTATAAATCTACTTAATCTTTAACAATTAAAGCTCAATTTGCTATAAAACATACACGAAAGGCTCTGAATCAGAATATAATAAATATAAGCACAAAACCCTCCAAATATGCATTATAGACAAGGACTAAGCATTCATTCTAGTACAAAGATAGGGTACAAATAATTGCATTTTATGGAGTTATCAAATAGCCGTTGATAGTGTTTAGAAATAATTTTTTATGAAAATTAGCCGTTTATAGCTGTTGGGAATGATTCTGGGCAGTGTGTAATCAATTACAAGCCTTATGTAATTGATTACAAAGCCTCTGCCAGAGTTGTAATCGATTACAAGGATTGTGTAATCGATTACAGCATTCTAGTTTCAAAAGCTAACTTTAAATGATCATAAATTCTTTATTTCTTATCCATTTTAAGCAAATGACCACTCATTGAAAAGATCTTTGAGTCTATTTTCATATGAAATAAGTTTCACAACAAAACTCAAAGTATTTGAAAGTTATGATCAAAATAGTAACCAAAGGTCATAACTAACTTTAAATGGTCATAACTTCTTTATTTCTTATCCGTTTAAAGCAAATGACACTCATTGGAAAGATCTTTTAGTTTATTTTCATATGCAATTTTTACAAGAAAAATCAAAGTAGTTTGAAAGTTATGATCAAAATAGTAACCAAAGGTCAGCTTTTCAAAACTCAAACTTGACTATTTTTTGTAGTTTTGAAGTACTATCATAACTAGTTTTTCAAAACATGTTTCTTGGGCATTTTAGCATGTAAAAATCATTTGTAAAGATTTAAAAACATATTTGAGCTTTTTTCTTATAAACTCTATATCTTTACATAGGAGAAATCCTAAAAGAAAAATATACCAATTCTAGTCCTTAGGCTTCTTGATGTAATCTAAGCTTCCACAAATTTCTTCTCTTCAAATCTTACAAATATTTAGAACATCTTATCATTCTCATTCTTCTTGACTTGAGCATAATTATGATATTTTACTTTCTTATTGCAATGCTCATTCTTAGTGCTTGGACTATCCTACAAAGTATTACTCACTTAAAACAAATATAGTTAGTTCAAATTCATAACTCAATATCTTCAGATGCATGATTCATAAATGTATAACTCTAATTAGTCTAACATACATATAAGACTTTCATAGACACATCCAAATAAGATATTTATCAATTACTAATAGATACCTCTATATAGGATGCAACAAAAACACTTTACACATTTTCATTTAAATAGAGTCAAATCTAATATTAATTTAATACAACTCATATAAAGTATTATTGGATATATTATATGAAGAATGTTATACATATCTCATTGCATAATTATTAAGTGAAATATAACTAAATAAAGTACATAATCATGCATAATACAATATATCTCCTTAAGCACATCTATGTAACATAAACATCATCCTTTTTGTTTTATATTTGTCATCATCAAAATTTAATATATTAAACCATTGTCACAGACTTATTTTTACATTATCATTATTATTATTATTATTATTATTATTATTACTAGCGTCTTGATGGATACTATCTATTTGCTCCTCAATTTGTATTTTTTATTTTTATTTAAGATTAAAAATATATATTTATATTATTATATACTAAAGTTCTTCCACTAAATACCCACATGCCATTTTCTTTAAATTATTATTATTATTATTTTAAATTATAACTTCATTATTTTTTTTACATTTCATTTCTCTCATTCATATATTTTTATTTTTAAAGTTTTTTAAATAGCAATTAATTTTTTGACATTTCATTAATCTCTTTCACATTTTTCGTGACTTTCATTTTTACAATCTTTCAATTTTTACTTTTATATTTATTTTTTGAAAATAGCAATGAAAGTATGTTAAATTTTAATAAATTAAATAAATATATACTTTATTACATAAATTAATCTTAAATAAATGAAAATAAAAATACACATTACTTAAATGTCCTTTATGTACTATTCGTTTACTTATTTATAAATTTTATTGTCTTTTAATTCAAATCTTGCATGTTCTAATAAAAAGAATATTTGAATAATATATAATTTTAGTTAATTTCTATATATTTTATTAATAAAATATTATTATTTATTTATATTAATATCTTTATCAAAAGATGTGTCATAATTTTTTATAAATATATATAAGATTATAGTAAAAAACAATCTTGATTAACACACGATGAGATGAATTTTTATGCAATTTTTAAGTTTTCAGTGAAGGTTGAATTATATAAAAACTCTTCCACCACAATTGCCATGTGATCTTTTTCCTAAATTTTAATTTTTAAAATTATTTTAATTATATCTTTTATTTTTTACTTTTTATTTCTCCTCTTCGTATTTTTTTTTTATTTTTCATCTTTTTCAATCTTTCATATTTTTCATTTTTTTTAAAATAATAATAATCTAAATATTATTACAAACAAAATAAAATCAAGTCATATAATTATTAAATTCTAAATTTGAATATCTCCATTATATTTAAAATTTTATTTGAAACACTTTGACTATAAATTTTTCTTAAAGCAAAATAAATTAATTCAAAGTTCTAAACATGCACTAAATATTTATCTAATAAATAAAAAATTCTTAGTTATGTTTATTTTTATTTAAACAACTTGTGTAACACATGAGTAGCATAACTAGTAATATATAAAAGTTATTTCACTAAAGTTGTCACATGGCGTTTTTCTTAATTTTTTATTTTTATTTTTGAACTATAACTTCATATTGTTTACTTTTTTGACTTTTCATTCTTTCCCTTCAAATCTTTCATGACTTTTCACCCTTTTCAATATTTTAATTTTAATAAATTAAAAAATACATACTTTATTGCGTATATTAATATAAAATAGAGAGAAATAAAAATATGCATTAGCATTAAGAAAATTTCCTTTAATTTTTTTTTCATATTTATAAAATTTATTATCTTTGAGATTTAATCTTACAAGTTATAATGATAAGCATATTTGAATAATATTTTATAATTTTATTTAATTGATGTATATTTTATTGATAACATAATTATTTAATTTATTCAAATAATATTACCATAAGATGTGTCTAAGTTTTTATAATTAATAAATATATATAACATAACATAATAAACAGATATCTTACTCAATATATGATGTGTTGAATTTTCATCCAATTGACTTTTCTTTCCTCCCATTCAAGTTGTTTATGACTTTTCACCATTTCCAACCTTTCAATTTTAACAAATTAGAAAAAAATAAATACATTATTGCATATATTAATCTTAAAAAGAGAAAATTATAAATATGCATTAATAAAATGCCCTTTAAATAATATAATTTTTCATATTTATAAAATTTATTATCTTTAAATTTCAATCTTGCAAGTTCTAATGATAAGAATATCTGAATAATGTTTAAAATTTTATTTAATTGATGTATATTTTATTGATAATATAATTACTTTATTTATACAAATAATATTAGCATAAGATGTGTAAGTTTTTATAAATAATAAATATATATAAGATAACATATTAAACAAATATCTTACTTAGTATATAATGTGTTGAATTTTCATCCAATTTTTAAGCTTTTTCCAAGCAAAAAAATTATCAATAATTTTTAATATTTTATTCTTCATATTATTTATTACTACATTAATATATATTTTGTAAAGTAAACTTTACTTGAGAGACATTTAATAATATCATTAACTACATATGAATAACGAAAGAAGATAATGAAATAGTGAACTTAAAAAAAGATAAAGTGTGAATGTGCATAAAATAAAATTAATCATGTAAGAGTGATAGCATAGTGTAAAATAGCATCGAGAATCAAACAGTTATTTTTAATATAAACAATAAATATTAAATAAAAATAAAAATTGATTTAACTTTTAAAAGAAAATAATAGAATAATGAAATAACAAAGACAACAACATTACTATATGAGTGTTAGTAAAAAAAATCAAATAATAGTGATGATAGTATATAAAAAATTGCATTAAAATAGTAAAAACTTATTTTCAATAAAAATAATAAATATTAAATAAAATTATGTTAAATTTTAAAATAAAACAATTGAATAATAAAATAAAAAAGAAAACAATACCAGGGTGTATGTGTTGGTAAGAAAAATAAAATAAAACAAATAGTAATGATAGCATACAGTAAAATTGTTATTCTAAAAGATAGACAACAATTTTAGAGTATAATATTGGTAAGAAAAAAGATTAATTGAATAGTAGTAATAGAGTATAGTAAGATTAGTGCGAGAAGTTGATGGCAAAATCACTCTAAAATTTAAAATTTTCATAATAAAATTAATAATATAAAATATAAAATAACTCCTGCAACGCACACGAAAGATTACTAGTTAGTAATAATGAAGAGTCCATTATAAGTTACAAAGTCATTAAAAAAATGTAATTACAAAGTGAAAAGCTTATTATGAGTGTTTGAAAGCAATTGTAGCTGCAAATAATAAGTATTTATAATTTCATCATTTTTTATATTTTATATTTTTATATATAAATTTAATTAAATAATAATTTTATTTTGAAAATAAAAATAAGATTATGGGCAAATGAGATAATAACCTTTATAATAGTATAGATATATACTATTATTTTGCAGTAGAAAACACAAAAACTAAAGAATACCCAGATCTTTATTTTGTAACTGTACCAAAAAAGATCTTTATTTTGTAAAAATAATATTAATCAAAGAAATGGGAATAATCTTAAAGAAAAAAAATAGAAAAACGAAATTGTGGAACTTTGGCATGGTAGAGCGCAGACTGGCATTGATATTGAGGAGTAGTTTCACCCCTTAAATGAAAAATTCGTATACATTTTCAGTTAGATCTATAATAGAAAAGATAAAAATATTCTAATTCTGCTGGTTGGGAAAATTGATAAAAGTAATTGTTTGCATATCAATCATGTTATATGCATGATAACTACTTAAAAAAAAACAGTATGCCAATTATCCATCCTTTTTCTTGGAGAAACTTGAAGATTACAAAATCCAAATAAAATTAAATTTCCAATTCTATAATATATATCTATATATAAGTATATATTAATAAAATTGCCTTGTTCAAAAAAACAAATACCTTGAAAAGCACTTACTAATATCATTAAATGCATAGTTAATAATAGCGTATGAAATAAATAATTACTATGATAAATTTTTTTTGAATATTTCAAAGTGTTTAAACAATTATTAAACAATGCGTAGCAATTACTAATATCAGTTAAAGGCATAGTTAATAATAGCATACGAGAAATAATTACTACGATAAACAATTATTAAACAATGCACAGGGTGAAACTGTTGATAATGTAAAAAAAAATTAAATAAAAGGGATAATATATGTCAAATTTTAAATTAATTTTTAACATTTATCTATCTATATTTGAAACTTCATATTAAAAATATATTTTTTCACTTAATTTTTTATAAAAATAATAAAAAAAAATACTTTTTAATATAAATTATATATATAATATAACATAAAATAACCCGTGCTATACATGGTTAGAAAAATAAAATGATAATATATATGATAAAATTGAAATGAACTTTTACCACTCCGCTTATTTAACGTTAAGATTTTTTATTAAAATTACATATATGAACTTGACATATTTAAAATAATAATTATAAATATAATGTACGGGTTAAAGAATAAGTAAATAAGTAGGGTTGTTTCAGTCTAGTCTCTTTAAAGCCCGACTTGTTTAGTCTGCAAGCTTAAACGGGCTAGGCCAAGGGGATTATTGGGTTAAATAGGCTGACATTTTACCAATTCAGCTCATTTAAAGGCAATTTACGAGCCTAAACAAATTGCCTTCTTTTTTTTACAACTTTTTAATAATTTTTTTTACCTTAAAAATCACAAAGTGGCAGGGTCTGGCTCTCGTGAGGTGGATAGGAGTTGGCTTTGGCATGGTCGTCACTGGCTCTGACAAGTATCGAGATGGATAGGGACAGGAGTCACCGTCAAGCAAGGTCTCGCCAATGGCACGCAAATAGAGCAAGGTCATCTTCAATGGTTTTTGGGTCGTCATTGAGCAGGTGGCCACATTGGTCGCTGGGTCATCCTTTTAACATAATCTTTTTAGCATGTTAGACTAATTTATGGTTACAAAGATAGTATAACACTTATTTGACATATCTGTTAATTTTTGTAATAAATTGAGTTAGTTTAGGTATTTTATTGTAACTTAGAGTGTGAAAAATAACTTAAAATGACTCAGATAGTAACATAAATGGCTAAGTTGAGGAAAATAAATCTAGAGAATTTGTTTCTAAGTCACAAATATGTGTAGGAGGATGTAATTAAAATTTGAGAATAATCAGAGTAACTTTGATAATTTTAGACATACAAGTTGTACATTTATTGTAGGATTGACTAGTAGCAGATATAGAAACTTAAGATAATGGTCAAACAATATTTTTTTATAAATCCTAATATTTATTTTAAAGTTGTTGGAAATTAGAAAACTTGATTTAACTAAATCTAAGTGTTCTTAGCAGATCAGGAAGTGTCAATGAAATACATGAGTGATACAAGTTGTATATGGGAACAACCCCTTATATTGACTTTCTTCTCATGATATTTCACTCATTTCATCTCTTTTCACTCATTCTTTCTCACGAAAAATAGAGGCAAGGCAGCAGCCAAGAGAAACCAAGAAAGAAAGGAAGAGAAAGCTAAGGAGGAAGAGGAAAGGAGCAAGAAAGCAAAGGCCAAAGCTTGATCTTCACCATCACTAAGGACTTGAGGTAGGAGATTCTAACCTTAAATTTCATCTATTTCCTTCATCTATTCTATTGGTTGACATTAGGTCATTAGATGGAGAAAATGAGTTTTTAAGAGTAAAAATCTATTTTCTTTGCTTGATTCTTATTTTCATTGCTTGGAATTAGTTATTTCAGTTTAATGAGAGCAAGGAGATTGAATTTTTCTTTAGACATGTTTAAATAGTTCATTGAGTTGAATTTTAAGAAATGAGTAAGTAAGGATGTGATTTTGATCATTAATCCAAGTTTAAGTGAATCATTAAGTTGTATAAGTGTTACAACATTTTTAGCAGGTGTTGGTGGTATTAGAAATCACCCAGGAGCAATTTTAGTCATTGGAATTCGGTTATGTTCCAATGGAATAGTAACCAGAATCTGTAGATTATGGGTTATGCGACCAGCGCTCAAGTACTGAGAGCTAAGCGCCCAGGCACGCACAGCCTAGAGAGCTGATGTGCATAGTAGGGCATTAGGCACCCAAGCGCCAGATGTTGAGCACCCATGAGCCATATGTTGAGTGCCCAAGTGCCAATGACAAAATAGAACAGAGTAATGCTCTGCCCAACCATCGCCTAGGTGCTAGAGAAGGGGTGCCTAGGCCCTGGTTCTAGAAATTGACAAAGGTCAATTTATGGACAGTTTGAGCTTCTCAATCAATTGGGGTCTTTAGTATATGCTTTTTAAAGCATGTCAATATACTTTGAGGGATATTTCACCAAAGGAATAACACCTAGTATATAAGAACAAGTTTGAGTGTTTAAACTTTTCTAGAGTTAAGAATTGCTTGAAACGGAGTATTAGTAAAGAGTTGGTTCCTTTACTTGTTAGAGTTAAATCATAGTACAATTATCCTAATTAAGGGAGTGAGATAAACCCCTTAACCTTGCAAAGTAGTAAGTAAAGCTCTTTGTTAAGGAGGTAATTGTGAGAGGAAAGTATCAGTACAACACTTTACCTAAGACAAAATAACGAGCTAAGCTATTTGTCAAGTAATATGAGGAGTATGATTAACCCTTATGTAAGTGTAGTAAAATGAGATAAACTTACTAACACGAGCCTTAGGATGAGTTAAGTCCTAAGATAGGCAATGAAGCGAGTTAAGCAATTTGCCAAGTATAATAGATGTTATACAGTTGTATGGGTAATTGTATAATGTTGATATAAATTTAATTTATATGCGATTTATATTAATGAATGTCATGAGATACTTGTATATTACTGAGAATTTTTATGTTCTCACTCATTTCTGTGTTTCCATGATAAAAGCAGGTCAAGACCTTAATAACGGTATAAAGAAACTAAAGAAAGAGCAACAAGACTAAATAGTTTTCGTTTTTGTTGTATGAACAACTCTTGTATATTTTACTTTGAGTTCTAGTTTTGTTGCATATATAACACTATGCCTTTTAAGGCTTTTGATGTATATATGTATGACCTACTTTTGTCATGGCTCTCCATATTTAATTATTTTATTATATGGGATTAGAATAGCAGAAAGAATATAAGTAACATGATTAATGCTTTATATCTTTGTATATGTAGTTATATCGAAATATATGTATTAGGGTGTTACATTATGATATCAGAGCAGTTCATCTCGTTAAGTCGGGGTATGGACTGACTATGCGTAGGCATGTTAGTAGATTTGATGTGTGTTGTGTATTTCTTGTCTCTTTTGTGAGATGTTTGCATAACTTGCATTTTGTTTAGATGTTATTAGCTATTGTTGCACTATTGCATGGTATTGAGACTAATCAACTCGATGTTTAATGTTTTGTGTGTACAAGAAACTAAGACTTCTCCTAAATGAATTAGAAGAAATGAATTTTTTTTTTGTGAGAGCCCTAGTATGGCTGAGGCTTTCATGGCAATGGCTAAGGCTATGCAAGATCAAATGACGGTTACTGATAGAATGTTGGGGAGGTTAGAAGCTGAGCGACCTCCACAACTAGTACCCCTACCAATTTAGCCCGAGCAACCAGTCCAAGAGGTTTTAGTTGGAAGAAATTAGAACTTCCAAGACCTCTCAGAGTTCAGGAAGTCTACTCCATCATCCTACAGATGTGAGTACGACCCAGTCAGAGTTGAGGGTTGGCTCAAGGAAATGGAGAAGATTTTCACAGTTATGGCTTACTCAAATGAGTAGAGAGTGCTCTTTGCTTCCTTCATGTTAAAGAGGGAGGCAGAGGATTAGTGGACAGTTGTTAAGAATGTGTTTGTTGCGTCAGGAACTTGGGTTGCTTGGGAAATCTTCAAGGGATTTTTCCTAGAGAATTTTTCCCCCCAGAATTTGCACAATCCAAAAGAGATGGAGTTCTTGAAGCTAGAGCAGGGCAACATGTCAGTTGGTCAGTATGTGGCCAAATTCAATAAGCTGTCAAAATTCTCGTCCTACATCAAATTCCACATAGATGAGAAGTGGAAGTGTGTGAAGTTTGAGGAAGGACCGAGAGAGGATATCCAGAGGGCCATCAGACCTTTTGAGATCCGTGACTTTGTGTCCTTGGTGAACAAGTGTCGGATAGTAGAATCAAGTTATTTGCAACCCTAACCAGAGCAGAGAACTCAGAACTTCCAAAAGAGGAAGATATTTAATGAAAAGAAGAGTACTCCTAAACCGGGTTACCCACAAGATAAGGGTAAGCAAGATCAAGCAAGAGCAGGGGGACTTAAATGTCCTAAGTGTGGGAGACAGCACGAAGACAGGCCTTGCTTGGTAGGGTAGTCAGCTTGCTATGCATGCGGACAGCCGGGGCATATGTCCAGAGATTGCTCACAAAAGCATAAAACTGTTTTCACCCCTAAACAGCAAGCAGCAGGAAGAGTTTATACCTTGAGTGGTAAAGAGGTGACCTAGTCTCCAAATCTGATTCAAGGTAAATGCATAATCCATAATCACGTTTTAACTATTTTATATGATTCAGGAGCATTTCACTCATTTGTTTCTTGTGATTGTGTGAAATTGCTAGATTTGCCTATGACAGACCTTCCTTTTAACTTATCTGTTTCCACTCCTACCAGTAAATCAGTTACAACTTCTAAAGTTTGTTTGGATTGTTGTATAAAGTTACAAGATAGGATATTCTTTGTGAATCTTATCTGTTTACCTTTAGTAGGTATTGATGTTATTCTTAGCATGGATTGGTTGTCCTCTAACCATGTAGTTTTAAACTGTACAAATAAAACCCTTGTATTTATGTCAAATGTATCTACTAAAATTATCCCTTCTGAGTCAATGTATCTTAATGCGAACTAAGTGAATCACTGTTTAGAGGAGGGAGCTCAAGGGTATGTTCTTCTTTTCTCTCTTAGCACAGAGGTTGAGTAGAGTTTAAGTGATACGCCAATAGTGAGGGAGTACCTATAAGTATTCCCGAGAGATATAGCTGAGTTGCCACCCACGAGAGAAATAGAGTTTTCTATAGATTTAGTAACGGGGATGAGTCCTATTTCTATAGCACCCTATAGGATGACACCTCTAGAACTAGCAGAGCTTAAAAATCAAATTGAAGAATTGCTAGAAAAATAATTCATTAGGCTGAGTGTTTTTCCTTGGGGAGCCCCTGTGTTTCTTGTAAAGAAGAAAGATGGTAACATGAGACTTTGCGTAGATTATAGGCAATTGAATAGGGTAACCATCAAGAACAAGTATCTATTGCCTAGGATAGAGGATCTAATGGACTAATTGAGGGGAGCATCAATGTTCTCAAAGTTTGATCTAAGGTCGAGATATCATCAGATAAGTATCCTAAAACTGCTTTCAAGACTATGTATAGGCATTACAAGTACCTTATGATGTCGTTTGGGTTGACAAATGCACTAACAATATTCATGGATTACATGAATAGGATTTTTACACCCTACCTAGATAGGTTTGTTGTAGTGTTCATAGATGATATCCTAATCTATTACCAGACAATGGAAGAACATGAACTGCATGTCAGAACAATCTTGGAGATCCTTAGGGAAAAGAAATTGTTTGCTAAGCTATCAAAGTGCGAAGTTTGGCTTACAAAAGTTTAGTTTCTAAGGCATGTGATCTCTCAAGGAGGGATTTCAGTAGACCCTAGTAAAGTTGAAGCAATGTTGCAATGGGAGAGACCCATCACTGTGACAGAGATCAGAAGTTTTGTAGGCCTAGCTGGGGTACTATAGGAGATTCATCAGTGGATTCTCCCATATAGCACTACCCTTAACTAGAATAACTAAGAAATGTAGTATTTTTGTTTGGACTCAAGAGTGTGGGGGTAGTTTCTAAGAGCTTAAGATGAGGTTGACTACTACCCTAGTTTTGGTGATTCCGGATCCACAGGAGAACTTTGAGGTGTTTTGTGATGCTTCAAAGATGGGTTTAGGGTGTGTTCTGATGCAATATAGGCGAGTAGTTGCTTATGCATCGAGGCAGTTGAGGCCTCACAAGGAGAACTATCCCACTCATGATTTGGAATTAGCAGCCGTAGTATTTGCCTTAAAGATATGGAGACATTATCTTTATGGAGTTCAATTTGAGGTGTTTAGCAATCATAAGGGTTTAAAATATTTGTTTGATTAAAAAGAGCTGAACATAAGACAAAGAAGATAGATGAAGTTTTTAAAGGACTACGACTTTGAGCTTAAGTATCATCTGAGTAAGGCCAATGTAGTGGTTGATACACTAAGTAGGAAATCCTTACATGTGTCTTAGATGATGGTTCAAGAGGGTCAGCTTCTTGAGAGGTTTATAAACTTGAGTCTTAGGGTAACTGTGACACCACAGAGTCTCTTTATGAGTAGGGTGGACACAGTTAGTGACCTGAGAGCTCAAATTCTAGAAGCTCAAAGCGTGGATGAAACCTTGAGTGAGATAAGAGAGCAAATCTTCTTAAGAGATCAATTAGAGTTTGATATGGCAGTTGATGGGGTGATTAAGTTTAGAGATAGACTTTGTATTCCTAAAGATTTTGCAATCAAAGAAAATGTATTAGAGGAGACTCATAGGAGTCAATACACCATCCATCCCAGAGCCACTAAGATGTATCAATATTTAAGAAAGATATTTTGATGGTCAAGAATAAAGAAAGAAATAGCAGAGTTTATGTCTGGGTGCTTAGTGTGCTAGAAAGTTAAGATAAAGTACCGAAAACCTTTAGGACCTATCCAATCATTAGTAATCCCTGAATGGAAGTGGGAGAACATCACAATGGATTTTGTGATAGGTTTCCTCAGAACTCAGTTAAGATATAATACAATTTGGGTCATAGTGGATAGGTTAACCAAGTCTGCCCACTTCTTATCAATGAGAATGAACTAGTCCTTAGATAAACTAGCTCAGTTGTATTTACAGGAGATAGTTAGGTTACACAGAATTTCCCTCAGTATAGTTTCAGATAGAGATCCTAGATTTACATCTAGATTTTGGGGAGCCTTACAAAAGGCCTTCAGGACTAGGCTAAGTCTTAGCTCAATATACCATCCACAAATAGATGGATAGTAAGAGAGGACTATCCATACCCTAGAGGATATGCTTAGAGCATGTGTACTAGATCAGCCAGGTAGTTGGGATAGACTCTTGCCTTTAGTGGAATTTACCTACAACAACAATTATCATACCAGCATAAGAATGACATCGTATGAGGCACTTTATGATAGGAAGTGTAGGTCCCCATTATGTTGGTATGAGGTAGGAGAGAAAGTTATTCTAGGACCAGAGTTAGTACAACAAACTTTAGAGCAAATCAGGAATAGGATGACTATAACTCAAAGTAGGCAAAAGAGTTATGCTGATAGAAAGAGGAGACCTCTAGAGTTTGAAGAGGGTGAACATGTTTTATTGAGAGTCAATCCTACAACTGGAATTGGTATAGCATTGAGACCAAGGAAGTTAAACCCTTATTTCATTAGTCCCTATCAAGTTCTAAAAAGAGTCAAACTTGTAGCCTACCAAATAGCCCTTCCACCCATTTTGTCAAACCTTCATAATGTCTTTCATGTATCCCGACTCAGAAAGTACAATTCAAATCATTCACACATCATAAGAAATAAATATATATAGTTAAGAGGTGATTTGTCTTATGTAGTGCAACCGGTGAGGATTGTAGACAGAGGGGTCAAAGAGCTCAGAGGTAAGAAGATTCCTCTGATGAAGGTCATATGGGATGAAGCAAGCACAAAGGAGGTAATATGGGAGTTAGAGTCTCTTATACAACTAGATTACTCGGGGTTGTTTATATGAGATAAGCAATTTTGGGGATAAAATTTTAAAAAGGAGAGGAGAAATATAACATCATCTTTTTAGCATGTTAGACTATTTTATGATTACAAAGGTAGCATAATACTTGCTTAACATGTCTGTTAATTTTTATGACAAACTGAGTTAGTTTAGGCATTTTGTTACAACCTAGAGTGTGAAAAGTAGCTTAAAATGACTCATATAGTAGCATAAATGGCTAAGTTAAGGGAAATAAATTTAGAGAATTTATTTTTAAGTCACTAATAAATTAGAGTTAGTTTGATATTTTTAGGCATACTGGTTGTACATTTAATGTTAGATTGCTTAGTAGCAGATATGAAAAATTAGGATAATGGTGAAACAATATTTTGATGAATCCTAGTATTTATTTTAAAGTTGTTGGAAGTTAGAAAACTTGATTTAGCTAAATCTAAGTGTTCTTAGCATATCAGGAAATGTCAGTGAAATACTTAAGTGATACAAGTTGTATACATGAACAACCCCTTATATTTACTTTCTTCTCCTGATATTTTACTCATTTAATCTCTTTTCACTCATTCTTTCTCACAAAAAATAGAAGGCAAGGCAGCAGCCAAGAGATACCAAGAAAGAAAGGAAGAGAAAACTAAGGAGGAAGAGGAAGGAGCAAGAAAGGAAAGGCCAAAGCTTGATCTTCACCATCACTAAGGACTTGAGGTAGGGGATTCTAATCTTAAATTTCATCTATTTCCTTCATCTATTCTATTAGTTGATGTTAGATCATTTAGATGGAGAAAATGAGTTTTTAAGAGTAAAAATGTATTTTCTTTACTTGATTCTTGTTTTCATTGCTTGAAATTAGCTATTTCAGTTTAATGAGAGCAAGGGGATTGAATTTGTCTTTAGACATGTTTACATAGTTCCTTGAGTTGAATTTTAAGAAATGGGCTAGTAAGGATGTGATTTTGATCATTAATCCAAGTTTAATGAATCATTAAGTTGTATAAGTGTTACAACATTTTTAGAGGGTGTTGGTGGTATTAGAAATCACCTAGGAGCAATTTTAGTGGTTGGAATTCAGTTATGTTCCAATGGAATAGTAACCAGAATCTGCATAATTTTACAAATTCTGGGTTATGTGACCAACGCTCAAGTGCTGAGAGCTGAGCGCTCAAGCGCGCACAGCCTAGAGAGCTGATGCGCATAGTAGGGCATTGGGTGCCCAGGTGCCAGATGCTGAGCACCTAGGTGCCAGTGACAGAACAGAACAAAGCAATGCTCTTCCCAGCCAGTGCCTAGGCGCTAGAGAGGGGGCGCCTAGGTGCTGGTTCCAGAAATTGACAAAGGTCAATTTATGGACAGTTTAAGCTTCTCAGTTAGTTGGGATCCTTAGGATATGCTTTCTAAAGCATGTCAATATACTTTTAGGGATATTTCACTAAAGGAATAACCACCTAGCATATAAAAACAAGTTTGAGTTTTTAAGCTTTTCTAGAGTTAAGAATTGCTTGAAATGGAGTATTAGTAAAGAGTTAGTTCCTTTATTTATTAGAGTTGAACCATAGTGCAATTATCCTAATTAAGGGAGTGAGATAAACCCCTTAACCTTGCAAAGAAGTGAGTAAAGCTCTCTGTTAAGGAGGTAATTGTGAGAGGAAAGTTTTGGTACAACACTTTACCTAAGACAAAGTAGTGAGCTAAGCTATTTGTCAAGTAACATGATGAGTATGATCAACCCTTATGTAAGTGTAGTAAAGTGAGGTAAACTTACTAACACAAGCCTTTTGATGAGTTTAGTCCTAAGATAGGCAATGAAACGAGTTAAGCAATTTGCCAAGTATAGTATGTTGTTATACAGTTGTATGAATGATTATGTAATATTGAGATAATTTAGATTTCTATACGTTATATAGTTGTATGGGTAATTATATAATGTTGATATAGATATAATTTATATGCAATTTACATTAATGAATGTCATGAGATACTTGCATATTATTGAGAATTTTTATATTCTCTCCTTTTTGTGTTTCCATCGTAAAAGCAAGTCAATACCTTAATAAAGGTATAAAGAAATTGAAGAAAGAGCAACAAGACTAGATAATTTTATTTTTTGTTGTATGAACAACTCTTGTACATTTTACTTTGAGTTGTAGTGTTGTTGTATATATAACATTATGCCCTTTGAGGCTTTTGATGTATATATGTATGACCTACTTTTATCATGGCTCTCCATATTTAATTGTTTAATTATATGAGATTAGAATAACAATAAGAATAGAAATAACATGATTAATGCTTTATATCTTTATATATGTAGTTATATTGAGATATATATATTAGGGTGTTACAGTCCCCATCCACGAGTAAGAGCCATTGTGGTTGTTGAGTCGTCGTTGAGTAGGGGCATTGGCAGGCTTGAGGGACTTGGGGTTGTTTATGTCACAGCGATAACAATGGCACTCACCAGACTCTAGGGGCTGCTAGCATGTTTCAACTTCCAAATTGGGTTTCAAATTTTCAATTTTAAATTTTATGTTTTGGTAATTGATGTTTTAAATGTTTATTTTATTTATGTACACCATTAGCCCAATAGCAATAGGAATCAGAAATGGGCTTAGGTAGTGGCTGGCCTAGGCCAAAAAAAAGTGAACAAAAAGAAATCACTACTAAAAAAATAAAAGTTAGAGATGAAATTTAAAGACATAATTTAGAAAATAGAATATAATTCTATAACTGTTGGAGAGGAAATTAGCAATGGAAAATGCAATAATACAAGGAGTTTAATGTTGCTTGATTTTGAGACGGAATTAGAGATGGAAATTCTATCTCTAATTATATGCATCTCTAAATCATTAAAAAAATTCAAAAAAAAATTACTTACTTTGAGACATCTTGTATTTGTCTTTAAATAATTAAAAATTAAAAATTTAAAAAGTTTAAATTTATAGATGAATTATCTAACAATAAAAATATATAAATATCATGTTATAGACGGAAATAATTCCATCTCTAATTAAGGAATTGATTAATAAATTTTTAATTTATATTTAGAAGTGGAACATATCCATCTCTAAATGGCTAGAAAACTACAAAAAAAACTCAAAATGTATGTTTTGATCTTAAAAGATCAAAATCGTTTTTCTCTCTTCTCCTATCTTCCTCACCCCTATCTTGAAATCTTCGCTCTTCCCACTTTTCTCTCTTCTTTCTTTGTTGAGCAAAAACCCATTGCCTGAGTGGCAATGTGTCACCACATAACCCATTGCCACATCGTAACTGGCACTAGCTACTAGAATTTTGGGATCAATTAACCTCAAATATGACATATACAATAGTACCTGATGAGTATTAGGATTACTTGGAAAAGATGATAATGAGGTTGTCATGTTCGAATACTTAAATGTGATCTCAATAAGGGAGAGAAACTATTTCTATCCCATAGTAATCGCTCATGCGTCAGTGTTGAAAGGATAACCGTTCGCACTAGAATGACTAAGAATAGGGGTCTCTCCTTGTATATATAAAATAATAGTATAGGCTAAATATATCCATCACAATAAGCCTATATACAGGACCTGTAAACAAAATCCACATATAAGTTGTGCTTAACAACAACAGGCCCAATAACAATACTAATCATAATTTGGGCTAAACAAAATGCTCATATAATTTTGATATCCAATTAATTTGGGTTTTTATAATATTATAATATGACTTATGCTAGTGTATATAAATTATTCTAACATTCTCCCACTTAAACGGCATAAGTCATATTATTTTATTTCAATAAGAAAATAATTCTTCAGATTAATAAAACAATATGTGGTCATAACATGATGTCAAAATCGAGCCAACACTCTCAACCACTGGTCCAAAATAAGACTACAAGCATCTCAATAATGTAGAAAATCATACTCAACAGGAGTACTAATATCATACACGCATGATACTTATATCCCGGTGACCTAATAAAATGTGGTATATGAGTAATGAGAAAGCACAACAAAATTACATGCTAATATGTGATCAAAGTGCAATTTCCAACAAAATAGCCCAAGCATCTGTTAGGTTCAAAACGACTTGTTTTGCCCATTTGTTAACCGCAAGTGCACGGGTCGCACAAGTAATACAAATACAGAGTAAAAGTTTGTTCCCACGAGGATATTCGATTATAAAGCTAAGTACCAACCAATAGCTCAATCAATTCTAGACAAGGACATAAAAATAGGAAAATAATAAACTAAACTAAATCTAATCTACAAAAGTAATAAACATAAAAGCGGTTAGGTTTCAGGAAATCCTCCTTCATCCCCTACATCTACCAACAACATGCAATCCCCTTCATAAACACAAATGTATTGATTAGGTTAGCTTGAGAATCTGATGTAGCCAAAAGCCTATGTCTAGGTCAATCAACCTTGGTAGATCCAAGATCCACTCATGAACGATCTATTCTTAATCACACACTATACATGGTCAATAGGTATATTTCTATCCTATTAACGAATCAACTCATCCAAACTAATTGAACTCGTCGAACATGCATTAACCACACTATATCCATATCAACAAATCCCTATGTCTAGTTCATTTGCTAATATTAAGATCATGCAATCGAGGCCAACCAACAACAAGCATTAAACTTAGATAATGATTGAACCATAATCAAATATCCACACAAACTCAGAGAAGAATACATCATTAATATAAATAAAAGGATCCAAAGTATTCTTAAACAAAGCTCAGCTATACAACAGATAAGGAAGAGAAGAGAGAAAGGGAAAAGAGAGAAAGGAACCTCATTGATTTGTCTCTGAAGCTTGAATCCTCCTTCAATCCTTTGATCCTAGCCTCTAATCCACCAGTAATGGAGATCTAGCCAAACTCTCTAACCTAAAACTACCTAAAACTAACTAAAGTTAAAAAGGAAATAGCTAAACAGAAAATGGAAATGGCCAAAAATGGCCAACACTCAGAAAAAAATGCATAAAATCTATTTATAGGCTCAGTTGGCCGCTCAGCGCTTCGACCCCCATATACGCACGCCGCGGCGCCCACACGGTCGGTCTATCTATGCCGTGGCGCCCGCTCAATCTGGGCCGCGGCCCTCTTGCCTCGGGTGAAAGTATGACATGGCTTAAAATGCTCTCTACGTCGCAGCGCCCTACACCTTGCGCCACGGTGTTGACTGCAGAATGCCTAATTTGGCTTCCTCTTCCTCTTAAAGCTCAATTGCTCCATATTTGACCTTGTTTGGAGCCCTTCCTATCATAAAGAATACACCAAATTAATAACATATACAAATCTACCTAATCCATGATCATTTAAGCACAAATTGCTATAAAACATACAAGAAAGATTCAAAATCAGAATATGACAAATATAAGCACAAAATCCTCCAATATGCATTATAAACAAGGACTAAGCATTCATTCTAGCACTTAGATAGGGCCCAATTAACTACATTCTATGGAGTTATCACACCCTTAAACCTACATTTTGCTAGTCCTCGAGCAAATCAAAATAGAACTAAGTAGATCATTTTACAATTCAAAATAACTTTCATTCAGCATATATAATTTCAATCTTCTTATTTTCAATTCAAACACATACTAGTGTGTAATGACTGTATCAATCCTCAAAAAGTGCAAATGCCCCGTAAACATCTCAACACAAACATAATTCTTAACATGCTATCAATCCAAACACTCTTCATGCAATTCACATTTTCACAAACATATAAGATAAACTTATCCTAATCAAGTTATACACATTCAGATAAGTTTATAAGCATACATGCATACGATTCAAAGAATTCACAAGATTGTAAATCAACTATCTCTCTACTAATGTAAATCACACAAGATTGAGGATCAAAATGGACTTAATTAGCTTATAATGTAAGGCCAATGGTAAAGGCGAAAGAAATGAACAGGAAAGATACAATACAAATATTGAGACACACAACATACTACTTCAAGACTTGAGTCTCTACTTTGATTTTAGCAGGGTATCCAACAGTGAGATCATAAAACTTGCCAGAACCATTTTCGATACTTTTTGAACTTTACTTTTCTTGAGCTTTTTGCTTTTCTTTTCTATTTTCATTTTTCTTTTTATTTTCTTTTTCTTTTCTCTTCTATTTTTGCAAAGCAATTCTTTTTCTTTCTTTTGTTTGCATCTGGTTCCTTCAGGCTCATTTTGAATTGAATATTCATAAACCCCTAATCATCAAACTGATCTCAAGAAATAACATACCATGAACTCAACAAATAATAAGGGTAAGAAGAAAATGACACGCTTTCACATGCATTAGAACGGTTAACAGGTTAACGAACATAATGGTAATGAAAAACAAATAAGGCCAAACAGTTTAAGACTTCAAAAAGGGACCTAAGGATATCATCATATCAGGGTAAGTTTTTTAAGGCTCAATCTATCCAAACAATGCCCTAATCATTTCCTCAATCATGCATAACCTAGAATTTTGCCTCAAGAGAGTTTAAAAACAATTTCTAAGATAATCAAAACTCTACATGTACATCCATAAACATTCTCAAAACATGCACTCTTATCATTTTCAAAGTTACACTTGTATCTAAGTGAGATGTAAATCATGCATCAAAAGCAACTAAATTGTTTCACATGCGTCAAGATCACATAAGGTTTCACTGAAAAGGAGGCAAATAGTAACCTTTCACATCATGGACAACCAAAAACAACACCAGCATTCTTGCAACATATCATGCATTCAAAAGGATTCAACTTTATATTCAAGCATGCACAACATCTTTTGCATAAAGTAAAAATTGAAAATCTTGTCATCAGCACATCAGTGATAGTCAAAATAAGATATAATCATGAAAAGATAATGACTAAAGCCACTACATACTCAAAATACCAATACATGTTAACATTAAGCATAAAAATAACAAAACATGTAAAGATACTCCCCCCAAACCTAAATGAAATGTATTCTTTAAAGAACATGGTCTATAGGGAACCTGAGACTAGTACTGAGCATTATTAAATACTAAAAAAAAAAGAAAATAACAAAACAAAAACAAAAACAGGGGACCGCGCCATAAGTGCATGCCCCATGATACTGAGTCACGCGGTGCTCTGTCTAATTCAGAGAAAACGCCCTCTATGTAGCGACATTGATACTGAGCTGCTAAATTTAGCAGCAAACACAGTTTTGCTGCTGGGTTTGGCTCATATGGGTCTCTAGCTGCAACAAAACTTGTTCAAAAAGCTAAATTACAAAAATGTACAACACACACATAATAAAACACAAAAACAACATATTAACCTATATACAAACCTAAACAAACTTAAAACCTTAAAACAAACTTAAAACCTTAAAACAAACAAAAACATAAAACTAACCTAATTAACGCATATATTTACTAACATATTAACAACTAACAAAACACAAACATATATATACAAACATACAAAACACAGTATACTATGTATTTATGCATAAAGTAAAAACAATAAATGAACATAAACATAAACATGGGGTTCCCTCCCACGAAAGGCCTGAGTTATAGTCCCAGCAAGACTTTGTCACCAAAATTGAAGTGCTACAGATGAGTAGTCTTCAAAAACTTGATCTAAAGGTTATCCTTTCATGAGTCATGAATTCCCTCAAGGGCCTCATATGATTGAAATCATCAGGCTTCTTATTTGAAACTAAAACAAAACATAAACGAAAGATAGCTTATATACAACTTATTTACAACTTGAATTAGAACTAATCAACTTCATTATTGATATTAGCAATATAAAAACTATCTCCGACAACGGCGCCAAAAACTTGTTAGGGTCAAAACGACTTGTTTTACCCATTTGCTAACCGCAAGTGCACGGGTCGCACAAGTAATACATATATAGAGTAAAAGTTCGTTCCCACGAGGATATTCGATTATAAAGCTAAGTACCAACCAATAGCTTAATCTATTCTAGACAAGGATATAAAAATAGGAAAACAATAAACTAAACTAAATCTAATCTATAAAAGCAATAAACATAAAACCAGTTAAGTTTCAGGAAATCCTCCTTCACCCCGTAAATCTACCAACAACATGCAATCCCCTTCATAAACACAAATGCATTGATTAGGTTAGCTTGAGAATTTGATGTAGCCAAAAGCTTTTGTCTAGGTCAATCAACCTTGGTAGATCCAAGATCCACTCATGAACGATCTATTCTCAATCACACACTATACATGGTCAATAGGTATATTTCTATCTTATTAATGAATTAACTCATCCAAGCCAATTGAACTCACCGAACATACATCAACCACACCATATCCATATCAACAAATCCCTATGTCTAGTTCATTTGTCAATATTAAGATCATGCAATCGATGCCAACCAACAACAAGCATTAAACTCAGATAATGATTGAACCATAATCAAACATCCACACAAACTCAGATAAGAACACATCATTAATATAAATAAAAGAATCCAAAGTATTCCTAAACAAAGCTCAGCTATACAACAAATAAGGAAGAGAAGAGAGAAAGGGAAAAGAGAGAAAGAAAGCTCATTGATTTATCTCTGAAGCTTAAATCCTCCTTCAATCCTTTGATCCTAGCCTCCAATCCACCAGCAATGGAGATCTAGCCAAACTCTCTAACCTAAAACTACCTAAAACTAATTAATCCTAAAAAGGAAATAGCTAAACAGAAAATAGAAATGACCAAAAATGGCCCGCACTTAGAGAAAAACACAAAATCTATTTATAGGCTAAGCTGGCCGCTCAGCCCGCGACCCCAACATACGCACACCGCGGCACCCACATGGTCAGTCTACCTACGCTGCGGCGCCCACTTAATCTGGGTCGCGGCCTTCTTGCCTCGGGTGAAAGTATAGCATGGCTTAAAATGCTCTCTGTGTGGCTGACTAAAATCAGTCATTATCAGAATGTCTAATTTGGCTTCCTCTTCCTCTTAAAGCTCAATTACTCTATATTTGACCTTGTTTAGAGCCCTTCCTATCATAAAGAATACACCAAATCAATAATATATACAAATCTACCTAATCCATGATCATTTAAGCACAAATTGCTATAAAACATACAAGAAAGATTCAAAATCAGAATATGACAAATATAAGCACAAAACCCTCCAATATGCATTATAAACAAGGACTAAGCATTCATTCTAGCACAGAGATAGGGCCCAATTAACTGCATTCTATGGAGTTATCAGCATCCGACCAAGATACTTTTTGAGATTTAACAAAAAATCTCAGCACAACAACAAAATCAGTCTGAGTCCAAAATATCTCCACAATATGTCATAATACAAACAAATAAAACTGTGTAGATAATAATAATAACAATATTATATGACAATGATAATAATAGTAACATAATTGTTTAAGGTCTCAAGACATAAAAATAAAATGAGGTCACAATAATAAAATCACAAAATAAACTCTCACTAACCCAAAACATAAAAAAATCTCACTATACCATACATGTTATATGATCAACAAAGACTTTAATAGTTAAACTTTTGGTTAGGGGATCTGCAACCATAAGTTTTATAGGAATATACTCGACACGAGTCAGAAACTACCAAATTTTCTCTTTAATAAACATATATTTTGTGTCAAAATGCTTAGAGTGCTTAGAGCTCTTATTAATTTGAGAGAAGCATGTCTCAAAGCACATTACTTATCACAATAAATAGTAAGAGGTCTGGAAATACTCTCCACAATACTAAACTCAATAATCAAATTCTTCAACAATTTCGCTTGAAGCGTAGCCTCATAATAAGCTATATATCTTGCCTCCATAGTGGAAATAATTATAAGTGTCTGTTTGACACTTTTCAAAGAAACAACTCCTCTTATGAACATAAAGATATATATGTGGACTTGTAGTCATCTGGACAACCACCATAATCAAAATCAGAATAACCTATCACCTCAAGATGGTCTGATCTCTTATAGGTGAGCATATAATCTTTGGTACCCTACATATACCTCATAACTCGGCTAGCAGCCTGCCAATGAGCCACACCAGGTTTGCTCAAGTATCTCCTAAGTACACTAACAACAAAAACAACATTTGGATATATACAAACTTGAACATACATAAGGCTGTCAATAGCGAAAGCATATAAGACCTTCTCCATTTCAACAACTTCTTTGTCATTTTTTAGAACACTGGGTATTATAGAGTCTTTCACCATTTTGAATGGGTGTAGTACAAGAATTACAAGATTTCATATTAAATCTATTTAGAATCCTTTCAATATAAGCTTTTTGAGATAAACAAAGAATATCACGAGATCTATCACGATGAATCTTAATGCCCAAACCAAAAGAGATATCACTAAGATCTTTCATATCAAAGTGCGTTGTCAACATCTGCTTAGTCTCATACAAAAAACCAATATCATTACTAGCCAATAATAAATTTATCAACATATAAAACAAGAATAATGAATCTACTCCCACTATTCCTCAAATAAATACATTGGTCAACAATATTTTTTTAAAGCCAAGAGAGCCAACAATATGATCAAATTTCAAGTACCATTGCCTGGAAGCCTGTTTCAATTCATAAATGGATCTTCTCAATTTATATACCATATGATCTTTATCATCTTCAATATAACTATCAAGTTAATCCATATAGACATCCTTATATAAATCACCATTTAGGAAGACGGTTTTAACATCCATATGATAGAGCTCTAAATCAAAATTAGCAACTAAGGCCATCACAACACGAAAGTAGTTTTTAGTGGAGACTAGGGGTGGAAATAGACTCGGCAAAGTCAGACTTTACCTTAAACAAGTCTGGCATGTATTTTAATTATAAGGCCTGAGTTTGACCTATGAACTTGAAATAGGCCAAGTTTTAATGCTTGACCTGGTCTTTTTAAAAGTCTGGCCTGACCTTTTTAAAAGTTTGACTTGGCCTGAAGGCGTATTTAAAAGTCTACTTTACAATAAGGTCTTTAAATAGACTAACATACTTACTTTTAAATAGATCAATAGGCTTTTAAACAGGCTAACAAGTCTATCTTTAAATAGAATAACAAACATTTACATAGGCTAACAGGCCTAAGCCTTGAAATAGGCCAACGAGCCTAGACCTTTAAATAGGTCAACAAGTGTATAATTTTTAAAATATTACATTAAAAATCTAATATTCTAATTCAATAACATAACTCTAATAAATCAGTATATACTTTTGCTAAAACTTAACACTCACCCCCTACTTTTATAGAGGCTCACCACTTTCTTGTTTTAGTCTTTGGTTGATGTGGGACATATAGATATACCAAGTTACAAAATTATTAGAGGCATATAGTTGCAAAACATGAAGATCGAACCTGCTCTCCTAATTGCAACATGAAACACCAACCACCAGTATGCAACATTTTTTGGTTATAGATTTAAACACAAAAAAAATTTGTAAATTGTATTTTGAGTTAAAAAAAATATCATGTTGATAGTTACCCTTTAGAAGATTTGCTCCAACTAACAAAGTGATTGCTTGAATGGATGCATCCCTGCAAACCAGAAAATGATTGTAATATGAAATGTGTTTTACTAGTAAAAGAAAATAATAAAAATTCACTCATTTTATTTATTACAAACGTGAAATTTGAACATGATAAGTTGGTTGTTACCTATTAGTAGATATTTTTGTTTCCATAGGATTATCATTCTAATACTAGTTAATCAATCAAATAAAGACTTGATACCCATATTAAGCCACACTCATCAACAAGGCAAAGGATACTTACCCCAACAAGGATGCAGAGTCTTCAACTACACGGAGAGGAGCATTATCGCCAACAAACACCTTTCAGAATGGAGCGATTACACCAATTGTTAGACCAACAATCTACATATATAAAAGGACAAAAGGATGTATCCCTGCTAGCAACTAATGAGGTGTTTAAATCTATCACCAAACAATTGTTGCATACTAGTGATTGGTGTTTCATGTTGCAATAAGGGGAGCGTAGGCTCGATCTTCATGTTTTGTAACTATATGCCTCAAATAATTTTACAACTTGGTATATCTCAAAGTCCCACATCGACTAAAATTTAGAGTAAGAAAGTAATGAACATCTATAAAAGTAGGGGTGAGTGTTAAGTTACAATATAATTCTAATATATTATTTCCATTCTAACTTACTAATTTAAGTTTTAGTTATTGACTTTTATTAAAATTTAATTAAAATATATATTAATATATTATAATAAATTAATAATAATTAGAATTATTATAATAATATATATTATATTATATATAGTTAAATAGGCCAAATTGGCTTATCAAGCCTAAAAGGCTTATTAGATGACCTAAGACTTGACCATTTTAGTTAAACGTGCTTTTAAAAAAGTCTTGACCTAACTTGTTTAGTAAATAAGTCAGGCCTCAGGCAGGCCAAGCCATAGGCCTCTGACCGGTGGCCTGACCTATTTCCACCCCTAGTGGAGACCGGAGAGAAAGTATCCTTATAATCAATACATCCCCTCTGGTTATATCCCTTAGCAACAAGTCTTACCTTATACCTCTCAATTTCACCTCTAGCATCATATTTGGTCTTAAAGACCTGTTTACAACCAACAGTTTTACAACTAGAAGGCAACTCCACCAATTCCCAGACACTATTCTTTCTCATAAAAGCTAACTCATCCTCTATAGCCACCAACCACTATGAACTATCAGGACTAGCCATGGCCTCATGAAAGGAAATAGGATCCAAAATCCTCAACTAAGTTAAACCAATGCTCCTGTAGGTACACAACATAATCCCTAAATCTAGTAGACTCATTGGATATAGAAACTTAATCAAATATTCTAAGTGAAGCCACAATAACACATGAATTCTGTATATTATTTTTGACATGTTGAGGGATATCAACATTATCAACAAGATCAATAACATTATCATGGATCAAAGGAGATGACACTTGTAACACCCTGAAAAAATATATTAGGCTTATAAATGATTACAAAAGTAGTCAAATACTCGCTTAACATATCTAATAAATTTTGTGACTTTCAGAGCAAGTTTAGTCACTTTACTGTAATACTATATAAGAAAATTAGCTGTTGCTAGCCCCGAAATTAGCTTAAATTGCTTAGTTAATGGAAATAAATGTAAAAAATTTGTTTCTAGGTCACAAATGTGTGGAAGACAATGTAATAAAAATTTGAGGTTAATCAAAGTTAATTTGGTATTTTTAAGCATACTGTGAATGTGTTTTAATACCGGATTGACTAGTCGCAGATATAGAAAAATATGGAAATGGTGAAACAAGATTTTTGATGAATCTTAGAATTTATTTTAAACTGGTTAGAAGTCAGGAAACTTGATTTGGTGAACTCTAAGTATTCTTAACAGATCGAGAGTTTAAGTCAAATGTTTTAAGTTACTGAAGAGGCCAATAGCCTCACATTTTTTTTCTCTATGTCTGCCTTGTTTTTATTTTCTTTAAATGAGATATTTCTCTCATTTTCTACACTCACACATAGCTGGTCAGCAGGAAAGCAAAATGGAAAAGAAAAGAGAGAAGATAGAAGAGGAGAAGTAACAGCCAACGAAGAGGGAAGAGAGGAGGAAGAAGGAGGAAGTGGTGAAGAGCTTTTGAGTTCTTTCTTTCAAGACCCTAGAGGTAGGAGAACTTGTTTTCTATAACTATTTCTCCATTTCTTCATCTTTATTCTTGGTGTGAGTTAGTGTGGAAGGTAGTAGGTTGAGGGTTTGTTGTGATTTTCACGTTTGTTTTTTTATTTAAGTATAAAGTTGCTTATTTTTAACTTGTTTTGAAGCTTGGTTGATACTTAAGACATGTTTATGTCTTGGTTTCACCATAAAGTTTGAGTTAGGAAAATTAAGTTTGAAGGTGGAGCTTTTGATATATTTTTCTTTGAGTTGTGTTTTGAATGAAGTGTGGGAGAGTTTCTTTGGGTTTAGCTACCATGGTGGTGGTGGAAAACCACTAAGAACTCATGAGTTAAGGAACTAAGTGAGGAAGGAAGGATGTTTGCTCTGTTTTTCTAGTGTAACACGCACTAGATAACCGGTTATTGCATGACATAATCAGTTATTTAGCTTTCTCTTTGATTTTACGTTTCTGGTTAAGGCAAATAACCGGTTAGGGGTGAGAGCCTAACTGACTATTATGTTCGACGGAGAACTCGTTTTCTTTGCTAATCGATTAGCCAAAGCGGCTAACTGATTATCCTACTCCTTAAAAACGTTGTATTTTGAGTCCTAGCTGATTATTCATGGTGAATAACCAGTTATAGACCTCTAAAAATAGAATTTTTTTTGTTCTTGAGATCTTTCCAAAGTAGGTTTAGATTATGTAATGAGTAACTCTGATCCTAATGGGATAATTAAATATGTTTTGGTGTATACTGTGAGACTGTAATGGGAGTATTTAATGAAGTGTTATCGTGGTGAATATAAATCAATTGGTATGTTAATTATTGAGATATTTCGCATCATTGTTGTTCATATTTGAGATGATGGATGTAAATCAATTGGTATGCTATCTATTGCGATAATTGACATCATTATGTTTGACACTTGTGGTTATGAATGTAAACTAATTGGCATACTAGTTATTGTAGTAATTAGCATCATTGTCTTTCATAACAATGTTGATGAGGATGAGGATCCTTACTTTTGGGTGATCATACATAATTATAAGTGAAGAGGTAACATACCTTCCCTATCATAGTGATGAGCTGAGGATGCTGCATTCCCTCAAACCCAGTGCAACATCTGGAACTGGGTTCTAGTAATTATTCAAGGCTTATAGAATCGGGTTCCTTTGCTCTGATCAAGGCTCATGCATATCATAACAATTCCATAGTGGACTAGGATGAGTTCCTTAACTACGTCTGAGGAATCATAACATTATCCACATTCATTTTAGGATATTACATAGGCATGAACATAAGGCATAATTTGGCATAGCATGACAATTGTATGGGCGGTTGCTAATCATAACATATTCATGCAGGGTAATTGTATGGGCAATTGCTTATTTATGAGATTGAGATGATGATTGCGATTGTAGTATGGAAAATGAGTTTTCTATACAAACTTATATAATGAGAATCTATTTCGGGAAGAGAAAAGAATTATTTTGGGCTTTTTCCACCTTTCTAGTATAACTTGTATTTTCAATTGATGTTTTTTTCTCGAAATGGCTAGAATGATTGTGATGACATGTTTTATTGTGAATCTACTGAGAATATGTGATTCTCACCCTATGTTTGTTTTTCTATAATAATTTCAAGGAAGAAGTCTTATGGAAAATGAATAGCAAGAAGGAGCTTGGAGAGATTACCTTAGTTTATTTTGTTGTTCTTTTGAAATGTGTATATTTTGTGCCTTGAGAGGCCTAGTATGTAACTTTGTACTTATTTTGAATTTATGAGAAATACATATGTTATATGTATAATCGTCGTTCGTGGCTTATACTTTCTCCGTATATGATATTAAAATATTATGTTAGAAATGTTTAGCAATTAGTAGCACGTCTGGATCTAATTACTGTGGTATAATACAAATTATATTGTTGTTATTAAATTTGGGATGTTATATTATGGTATCAGAGCAGTTCATCCTGTTGAGCCGGGATATGGACTGACTATGTTTAGGCATGTTTAGGAGTTCCTTTGTATGTTATGCATTTCTTGTCTCTTGTATGAGATGTTTGAATAGAATTGCATAACTCTCCTTAGGTTGGATTGTTAATAGCTACAGTTACACGATTATATGATGTTGAGGCTGATCAACTCAATATGTATTATTCTGTATGTACAAGAAACTATGGCACCACCGAGGAGAACCCATGAAACCAGGAACTCAGCTAGTGAAAGTCTGAGTATGGTTGAGGTTGTGATGGCAATGGCTAATGCGATGCGAGAATAGATGACTATAACTGTTAATGCGATGAGGGAGTAAGCAACTGCAACTGCTAGAATGTTTGAGCAAATGAGGAATACACAACTAGCACAACCTTAGCCAGCACAAGTGGTGCAAGTGGAAGGGAACCAGGATTTTCACGATCTGTCAGAGTTTCAGAAGGCTAGTTCTCCATCATTCCGTGGGGAGTATGATCTGGAGAAGGCCGAGGAGTGGATAACAGAGTTTCAAAAAAATTTTGTAGTGATGAGGTGCACAGAGGATCAGAAGATGTCTTTTGCGACATACATGTTAAAAGAGGATGCTGAACACTGGTGGAATAGGGCCAGGAGGATGATGGAAGCGGCAGGGACTCATATTACATGGGAGGTATTTAAGGTTGCATTCTTGGAGAAATACTTTCCACAAAACGTACAAAAGGATAGGGAGATGGAGCTTTTGTAGTTAGAGCAAGGCAATATGACTGTCAAATAGTACATAGTGAGATTTGAGGAGTTGTCCAAGTTCTCATTTTACCTTAGATATAACCCAAATGATAGTTGAAAATGTGTGAAGTTTGAAATGAGGTTGAGAAATAGTATGAAGAGGAAAGTGAAGCCTTTTGAGATTCGGGATTACCCTACCTTAGTCAACAAGTGTAGAGTGGTAGAACCCCTCAGTTTTAGGTCATAACAGGAGCATCGATCACAAGACTACTACAAACAGAATAGTACAGATGATAGGTCAGAGAGGAGTACTCCACAGATTAGAGATTAGAAGGATAAGGGAAAGAAGATTCAAACGAAAGATCATGGGCAAAAGTGTACTAAGTGTGGCAAATATCATGGAGATAAAGTTTGTATAACAGATCTGATAACATGTTTTACTTGTGACAAGATAGGCCACTTTGCAAGGAGTTGTCCTCATAGGAAAGAGGCAAAGTCAAAAGCCAAGTCAGATGTGAGACTTGTAGCTCCAGGGAGAGTTTACTGATTACAAGGCAAGGAGACAACACAGTCTCCTGATACAGCGAAAGGTGAGAATATTAGTAAAATTTTGTTTCTTTGGTATTTGGTTGCACTTGTTTTTACATATGAGTTGCTTAGAACTTCTTACATTAGGTAAACAAAATTTTGGGGACAACATTTTAAAAAAGGAGGAGAGAAATGTAACACCTTGAAAAAACATATTAGGCTTATAAATGATTACAGAGGTAGGCTAATACTCGCTTAACATGTCTGATAAATTTTGTGGCTTTCTGAGCAAGTTTAGTCACTTTGCTGTAACATTATGTGAGAAAAATAGCTGTTACTAGCCTTAGAATTACCTTAAACTGCTAAGTTAATGGAAATAAATGTGAAAAATTTGTTTCTAGGTCACAAGTGTGTGGAAGACGATGTAGTAAAAATTTGAGGTTAATCAGAATTAATTTAGTATTTTTAAGCATACTGTGAGTGTGTTTTAATATCAGATTGACTAGTCGCAGTTATGGAAAAGTATGAAAATGGTGAAATAAGATTTTTGATGAATCTTAAGATTTATTTTAAACTAGTTGGAAGTTAGGAAACTTGATTTAGTGAAGTCAAAGTGTTCTTAATAGATCAGGAGTTTAAGCCAAATGTTTTAAGTTACTGAAGAGGCCAATAACCTCACATTTCTTTCTTTCTTTCTGCCTTGTTTTTATTTGCTTTAAATGAGATATTTCTCTTATTTTCTACACTCACACACGGCTGGTCAGCAGGAAAGCAAAAGAGAAAAGAAAAGAGAGAAGATAGAAGATAGAAGAGGAGAAATAACAACCAACGAATGGGGAAAAAAGGAGGAAGAAGAAGGAAATGGTGATGAGCTCTTAAGCTCTTTCTTTCAAGACCCTAAAGGTAGGGGAACTTGTTTTCTATAACTATTTCTCTATTTCTTCATCTTTATTCTTAGTGTGAGTTAGTGTGAAAGGTAGTAGGTTGAGGGTTTGTTGTGATTTTCATGTTTATTTTTTGTTTTAAGCATGAAGTTGCTTGTTTTTAACTTGTTTTGAAGCTTGGATTGATACTTAAGACATGTTTATGTCTTGGCTTCTCCATGAAGTTTGAGTTGGGAAAATGGGTTTGAAGGTGGAGCTTTTGATTCATTTTTCTTTGAGTTGTGTTTTGAATGGAGTGTGGGAGAGTTTCTTTGGATTTAGCTACCATGTTGGTGGTGGAAAACCACTAGGAACTCATGAGTTGAGGAACTAAGTGAGGAAGGAAGGGTGTTTGCTTTGTTTTCTGGTGCAACACGCACTAGGTAACCAGTTATTATATGGCATAATCTGTTATCTGGCTTCCTCTTTGGTTCTGCGTTTCTGGTTGAGGCAAATAACTGGTTAGCAGTGAGAGCCTAACCAATTATTCTGTTAGATAGATAACTCATTTTCTTTGCTAACCGGTTAGTCAAAGTGGCTAACTGATTACCCCACTCCTTAAAAACGTTGTATTTTGAGTCATAACCGATATTCATGGTGAATAACTGGTTATAGACCTCTAAAAATAGAATTTTCTATTCCTGAGATCCTTCCAAAGTAGGTTTAGACTATGTAATGAATAACTGTTATCCTTATGAGATAATTAAATATGTTTTGGTGTGTATTGTGAAGCTCTAATGGGAGTATTTAATGAAGTGTTATTGTGATGAATATAAATCAATTGGTATATTAATTACTGAGATATTTAGCATCATTGTTGTTTATATTTGAGATGATGGATGTAAATCAATTAGTATGCTATCTATTATGGTAATTGACATCATTGTGTTTCACACTTGTGGTTATGAATGTAAACCAATTGGCATGCTAGTTATTGTAGTAATTGGCATCATTATCTTTCATAACTATGTTGATGAGGATAAGATCCTTACTTTTGGGTGATCATACATGATTGTAAGTGAATAGGTAACATACCTTCCCTATCATAGTGATGAGCTGAGGATGGTGCATTCCCTCACACCAGGTGAAACATTTGGAACTAGGTTCCAGTACTTGTTTAAGGCTTATGGAACTGGGTTCCTTTGCTCTGATCAAGGCTCATGCATATCATAACAATTCTAGAGTAGCCTAGGATGAGTTCCCTAGCTACGTTTGAGGAATCATAACATTATTCATATTCATTTTTAGGATATTGCATAGGCATGAACATAAGACATAATTTGGCATAGCATGACAATTGTATAGGCAGTTGCTAATCATAACATATTCATGCATGATAATTGTATGGACAGTTGCTTATTTATCACACAAACTTATAAAATGAGAATCTATTTCAGGAAGAGAAAGGAATTGTTTTGGGCTTTTGCCACCTTTCTAGTGTGACTTGCATTTTCAATTGATGTTTTTCCCGGAAATGACTGGAATGATTATGATGACATGTTTTATTGTGAATCTACTGAGAATATGTGATTCTCACTCCATATGTGTATTTCTATAATGATTCTAGGGAAGAAGTCTTATGGAAAATGAAGAGCAGGCAGGAGCTTTGATAGCTTAGCTTAGTTTATTTTGTTGTTCTTTTGAAACTTGTGTATTTTGTGCCATGAGAGGCCCAATATGTATCTTTGTACTTATTTTGAATTTATGAGAAATATAGACTTTATGCGTATAATCTTCGTTCGTGGCTCATACTTTCTCTGTATATGATATTGAAATATTATGTTAGAAATGTTTAGTAGTTAGTAGCATTCCTGGATTTAATTATTGTGGTATAATACAGATTATATTGTTGTTATTAAATTTGAGATATTACAACACTATCCCTAGAAAGGGAATAATAAGAATAGGACCGACAACATGCTCCTCTCTAAAATCAACAATACACGGCTCCTGAGTTCTACCATGCTTTAAGTCTTTTTCAAAATAAACAGCCAATCGGATTTAATAACTCTAGTAGTATGAGAGGGACAATAGAACCTAGAATCCCTTGAACTAATACAATAGCTAATAAAGAAACCATTAATGATTTTGGGATCAAGCTTTTTTAACTATGGATTATAAGGCCCCACTTCTACATTACAGCCCCAAACACAAAAATGCCTCAAACTCGGTCGTTTGCTTGACATAAGCTCATATGGAGTTTTTGGCACAGATTTACTTGACATATAATTTAATATATAAATAGTAGCCTTCAAGGCATCTTCGCATAAGAATTCTGGAAGAATAAAATGACTAAACATATATCCATAAGAGTATGATTTCACCTCAATGCAACTCCATTTTGTTGTTGAGTGCTAGGCATGGTGTATTGTGCCTCAATACCATAGTCTTGTGAGAATCTAGCAAAAGGTCCAGAATTTCTACCAGTTTCGTCATACTTGCCATATTACTCAGCATTGTTATCAGACCTCATGCATTTAATCTACTTACTAAATTTCAATTCAACAGTAGTAGCCTTGGATGCTTTAAAGGCATATAAAGATTCATATTTCTCATACAGCAAATCAATCCAACCGTAAGAAGTCATCAATAAATGTGATAAAATACTTAAAACTGCTCATAGCAATAAGAGCAATAGGCCCACGAATATCTGTATGAATTAATTGTAGTATTCCTTCACACCTAGTAAACTCACTTTTCTTGGCTCTAGCTATAAGTTTCTCTTTTATACAATCAACACAAGTATGAAAAATAGAGAAGTTCAGATCATGAAGAATATTCTCCTTAATCAACCTCTCCATTCTTTCCCTAAAGATATGGCCTAAATGTCTATGCCACAACATAGAAGAATTTTCATAGACTCTACTATGCTTATACCAATAACATCATTGACATATAAATGACATTAATCAATAGAAAAGGGTTAATATTTAACATATGAAAGTCATTAGATAAGACTCTAGAACTAACAAGAGTAGGATTATAATATAAGCAAACTCTTTTATTACTAAAGTGAATGGATAGTGCAACTATCCAAAGTAGAAATCAAAAACAACTTCCTTCTTATAGAAAGTACAAAGATGATGCTTTTAAACCTAAAGAATATCTATTATACAACTTCACCTTCAATGGAACAACGCCTATATACTCTACTTTGACACTAACTTCGTTTCCTACTATGATTGTCAACTCTCCTTCACTTGGCTTTCACCTATTTTGAACTTTAGTAACGAGCTTGTAAGATGAGTAGTTGCACCCATATCTAACCAACATGTGGTAAAAGTAACATTAACAAGATTGGATTCAAAACACACTAGAGCCAAAAGTTCATCTTCGTTCTCCTGAATCCAATTATTAAACCCTATACAATTAACTCGCTTGAGCCAATTCGCAAGTTTCGTGGTGCATTCACAAACACCATTCACACCATCGTGCTTATTCTACATAGTGAGGTCACAAGCCCTTCTGGATTTGTCAATAGCCTTACAAAATTTGTTGTCATTATCCGCTTCATGGATACTCTCTTTAATGGCTTTGTCCATGCTATACGTTATGGTCATGAGACGAACTTTATTAGAATGAGTCTACCTTTCGTGTTTCACCCTAATCGCAATGGAAGATGTATCTATGGGCTTCGAGGCTCATCCTCAATGAGAGTAATATCAATAATAGAGATGGTCAGAAATGAATTCATTGACTTAACCCAATCCTCATAATTGGTCTCACACAACTTTGTCAAAACATTTATTCTCATAAGCAAAGTTGAATCAATATTTTAAAGGGAGATTTTCTTGTCAAGCATTTCAATATACAAGATGAGCAATAACCATAATGGAGTTCTCCCATGCAATTGTAATCCCGCCTAAAGGTCCCATATTACAACATATAAGCAGACTCTCATAGACATTAAAATCATGTTTTTAAAGCTAGTACCAAAAGAATATTGAAAACTCTAAGGACACAATCTCAATGCTCTTTCAAATCAGTAGGAATTATATTAATAAAGGTAAATCAATAGAGTAAGTGCATTATTAACATAATCTCCAATGCAACAATAGAATAACATCTTGTCACAATTGGACCCGTGAAGACGAGCTCATAATTATGAAAGGTGTCCAAAAGCTCCACAAAATTTTAAACAGTAACTCTTCGATCTAATTGCATAAATAATAACAAATAAATAATTTTCAAAACATTACATATTAATTTATGCACAAAATAGTACCAAAAATTATTTCAGTAGTCAAAAAATATCAACTCCAAGAGTACACAATATATAGATCATGCCCAGAAACATCATAATAACACACAAAAACTTCTAGAGGCAAAAGAGGAGATTACCATACATTTTTAACAATTTTAAACTCCAATTTTTTGAAATAAATAGTAATTAGGCATGAAAAAATAAATAAAAATACCCAAAAAATAATATTAGGCACGTGGAGTGTATAGGAAAAAATAGAATTAAAAAATCAATTTCCTACACTGTTCACGCTCCCTCACGCACTTGGAGCGAGAGTGGGCATGGGAGGAAGATTTCATCTTCTTTACCCGTTTTTTTTTATATTGGGTCGTGCAACTCGTTTCTGTGCAGAACGGTTCGTGATCGATTTCTCCATGATTCTTGATTCGTTTTGAGATATCTATATTTCTATGGAATCGCAGAAATGGGATCTACAATATCCCCAAGTCAATTTCGAGAAAAAATCACAAAAAAGAAACTGGGCTTTTGGAGGAAAATTGAGGCCACATTCACGAGACCAGAAAACGAAATTACACACTAGTTTCTTAACCATTTGACAAAATTCTTGTGTCTATTAAAATATAATTTAGAGATCTACAATAGTCCTATAACAATTTCTACAATTGATTAAGTAAAAAATTTGAATCATAAAAACTTGAACATTTTAGGATTTTACGTGTTTGAGTAAAATTCTCTGTGAATTCATAACATTATAATGCAACATACATGTTTTTATTCTTAAGATAACTCGATCTACAAAAGTCCTAACTTGATTTTCAAAATTAATCTAAAAAATTTGAATTGAACATTATATATGTTAAGGTTTCAAGTTTCTTCAATTTTAAATCTCATATGAATTTTTTTTAAAGTAAAACAGAAAATTGGTAGTCATAATTGTAATATCCCTAAAAATAATAAATAAAAAATAAAATACCAACCTTCAAGAAACAAAAGTAGATAAATAAATTTTTTCAAGAAAAGACCCATTTATTCGAATAACCAAAAGGTTATTCAAATAAAATCATTTCTACATGAAAATATAGGAGAAACCACATCACTTTATTTGAATAAGGCTTATGTTATTCGAATAAAGTGACTCATATTAGAAACAATGGGAGATGCAGCACGTTGCAGTAAAAGTGGAAACTCTAGTTTCCATTTTTGTTTCACTCCCTTATGATGAATCAAACTAACTAGTTTCAAAGAAACCAAACTAGAACCAAGCCTTGATCAACAAGCATTTGACCAAGGAAACAATCATTGGAAACAATGTGTCAAGTTTGGATTGGAAAATAATTATTAACAAGCTACAAGTGACAATATCAGATTTGAAGTAATGATTGAAGAAACAAATGGTGAAAATCTGGTGGAGCACGGTTGAAAAGAGTGACAAGTGTCCAACAATTAAATAAAAATGAACTAAGAGTAAACAAGTGTTCCAAACATTAATTGCAGAAGGAATGGATATAAGATATAGCAGAAAATGTGTATCAAATTTGGATAAAAATCAGACTGGCAACCATGATTACATAAAGAGATTTTTCTAGAAATTGAATCTTGTTTTAATACCAAAGCATGTCTATATCATTCTTACTTCATCACCCATACGTAAGGCAGCATTTCTCAACTCTATAAATACCCTTTTAGCTCCACCACCCTGTCACAACATAGCCAAACCAAGGTAAAAACCAGCCTCTGTTCTTCCACCATCTTTAACTTCACCATCCTCGACTATACAACCACCAAGCCAAACTCTAATAATTAGGTAGGAAATGACAAAAACTCCATTCTTTACACCTTATTTCTATTACCCATAACTCTTAGAACACTCCCACAAATCCATTTTCACATACTCTGTTTGAAATTTAATACAATAGTTGCCTTGCTAGTGTCTGGAACTGATTTTTGATCAGTCTATTCGAATAGAGCTTGTGTTATTCGAATAGACCATGATAGAGACCTTCACAATTTTTATTTTACGCATGATTTATTCGAATAAACCATTTGTTATTTGAATAACAGATTACAAACTTGAGTTTCAGAAATAAGCTATTCGAATAAACTCATGTTTATTCGATTAGACTCTTTTCATAAAAGTTCAGATATAAGGTGTTATTCGAATAACATTATGGTTATTCAAATAATAGACACCAAAAGGCCAAGAATTGAGATTTTAAAAGAAAATGATTTTATTATTATATGATTTTATTATCATTTTAATTCCTTTTCAACTATGATATTTCTACTAACTAAGTTATTTATTACTTATTTAGACTGATTTTATGATTTATCATCTGAATTGTTTATTATTTAGTTGGATTATTAACTCTTGTCATATATGATATTTTATTTTACATGAAATATTATCATGATGATTGTTTTATGAAAATGTTATTAAAAGAGTTATGGATAAACATAAATCAATGTGCCAAAGATAATTATAGCGGCCATGATGAGATGATTAAGAGACGCCTTAATCAACAAGAGATTATTATTATGATCATAATGAGAGGATCAATGGATGCCTTGGTCAAATTATTGTGACTATGATGAGAGGATCAGTGGACGTCTTGATCAAATTATTATGACTATGATAAGAGGATTAAATGATGCCTTAATCATTTTTAATGATTATGGTCATGATGAGAGGATTAGGGGACACCCTGATCAAATTATTGTGGTCATGATCTAATCAAGAGAAAAGAGGCACGTTTGTTTAAAAGTATAAAGAGAATAAAGAAATGAAGATTTTGAATAATGATATGAAAAGAATATTCAGTTACTTATTTTTATGAAGCTACGAATTACTTACTCTTTCATTATTGAGTTATTTACTCATTTTATTTCTTTTCCAATTTATTTTACTAATATGAGAAATAGAGAAATTTTGAGATACATCATTTTTACAATGTTACTTGCTCCTTTATTATAGAATTGTTTATCAGAAAGTGTTTATTTTTATATTCTAAATTTTGTAGCTCTTTTTACTCATATAATTTATTTCTCAAATATTGGTTTATTTCGTTGTAGACTCTTAGTTATAATTTATTTCTCAAATATTGGTTTATTTTCTTACTTGAGTGTGTTTGAATGCAAAAAAAAAAGGAAAGACTCAAACTTAATTAAAGTTATAATGTTTTAGAAATGATTTGATTTTTAAAATCCTATGGATTTCATTCCTTTTATTTTTTAAAATCAAATTTAAAGAGTTGATTTAGAAATAAATATATTTTACCTATTTTTACATCTTCTCATAAGGGTTAAAATGTAAAATAATAAAATCAAATTAAATCAATTCTCATTTTAATGAATTTACAAAATATCTCAAACTTATTTTTTAAAAAGTTTCAAACACAAAATTTGATTTTTAAATCAAATCAAATCAATTCAAATCAAATGAAATCATTTCTTATTTTTATTCATTACAAACACACTCACTGAGTTTTATATCTCACTTTTTTGTGATTTAATATTTCAGATAATACTGACTGAAGAAGTTCAGATAAATTTTCGAGTAAAGCAAGTTTATGAGTTGGAAGTTGGAGATTATGTTAATAATTGTAAATAGTGGCATTTTAATAAGACTTTTTTCAGCCTCACTTTTTAGAAAATAAGTGACAAACTTAGAAATGTATTATATGAAATTATGTAAATTAATTTATATATTTGAGTTAATAATTATTTTTAAAAATCAATTTGTTACAAGTAAACACTATAATTCTATAATAACAAAAATATTTAAATTTAGAGTAGGACGTTACAATAATTAGGATTAAAACTACGCTCTAATACCACCTACTAGAATTCCCGGAACAATTAACCCAAAATATTGCATATACAATAATACGTAATGAGTATTGGGATTACTTGAAAAAAGTTGACGATGAGGTTGCCATGTTCGAATCATTGAATGTAATCTCGGTGAGAAAGAGAAACTTTTCTATACCACAGTAATCGCTCACGTGACAGTGTTGATGGAGCAATCATATGCATTAGAGTGGTTAGGAATAATAGTATTTCTTATATATATATATATATATATATATATATATATATATATATATATATGTATGTATGTATATAATATCAAAATAAGTTAAACTTACCTATCACAATAAGTTCATATATATGACACATAAACAAAATTCACATATGAACAATACTTAACAACAATAGGTCCAATAATGATGTTGATCACAATTTAAATTAAACAAAATATTTTTATAATTTTAATATTTAATTAATTTAAATTTTATAAAAATATAATATAATTTATGAAAATTCATATAAATTTTTCTAAGAATAACGTCTCTGGCAACCTAGGTATTGCAAATCTCTTCTCCTTTTATTGTTAGATATTTAATTATCAACCCGATAATCTTACTTATTTTTAACAATATCAATTTTCATATAACATAAAGTTAATTAATAAAATATAAATTTACATTAATAATGTATAAAAGTTATTTTAATGAGTATATAAAAATTAATTAATAAAAAAATAATTAATAATATATATAAATTGATTAATAAAATTAAATTAAAAAAATTATATATTTATATATAATTATTAACTAATAATTTATACTTTATTAATTAATTTATTAATTAATAATTTATTCTTTATTAATCAACTTTCATATAATGTTAAATGAAGTATAAACACTGTTAGAAGAAAGATGATGATTATTCTTTAGCTATTTATGAGTAAACCAAAGGTCTCACTCTCAGCCGTGTGTTCGTGCGCCCATAATCGTATCACCAGCGAGAGGACTGCCACTCAAGTCGCAGCATAGGACTGCGTCTCTCTCTCTCTCTCTCTCTCTCCCTCTCACTTTTGTGGGTTTTTCTTACATTGCAGAGGTCTGGGATTGTCGTTATTTTTTGATATTTTACTTTTTTAAGATTTGGGATTGTCATTTTTTCTATGTTAGGAGCTGATCTGGTATTGCATAGAAGCTGAATTGGGATCTTTTTCCTCTATCTGAGAATTGGTTTATACGATCGTTTTTTATATTGTCATTCATATTTGGGTGCTTCTGCTTAATTTTCATCAATGTGCACGTTTGTTATTACCAAGCGACATTGTAGGAGTCCGATTATAATGGATGGTCTTTTTCCTTATTGACTAAGATGTTTGGTGAAATAGGAAGTTCAAATTTTCAGCCATATGGTCTCGGTTTGGGAAGATTGCTATTAATTTGCTGCTGTTTTACTTAGACTTTTTTTTTTAAGGGGGGATATTGATTTAATTGTGAATACAGTCTTAAGGGTATGTTTGATTGAACTAGATACAAATCTATTGGGCTGTTTCTTGAAATAGGAAACTTAGGCTATGGACCACTGATTACAGCTTCATAAATTTTTTGCAATTATATTGTTGCATCACTGATTGATTTACGTGAATTATCAATATTTCAAGTGTAAAGAACTTTTTTTTTTCTTTTAGGGAACAGACCATTATGCAATTTTTTCCCCTCTAATAAGGTTAATCAAAGAGATCAGGCCTAACTGTGAAAATGCAGGTGCTGAACTTCAAAGTAACATGTTAATAGGGTATATGTGCATTATGTGTGGTTGAGGAGGACAAATTTAGTCCTTCTTTCCCATGCTTGTAAAATTATATGTGGCACTTAATTGAGAAAATCAGCAGCATAGTAAAATCTCTATTTCAGTCCCTTGGTGCTGCAACAATGAGGATTGTGTTCTGAAGGGAGCTGGTGGACACAACTTTATCATATTACGTTTTTTATTAGTGTTAAATGCCATGACAGCACCTGGACTCATAAAGTTGTGGCTCATTGACTTCTTTATGGATGTGTTTGGAATGAATTAAAATGAAAAATGATTTGATTTAATTTGAATTGAATTGATTTAGAAATTAAATTTTATGTTTGGAACTTTAAAAAAGAATAGGAATTGAATTGATTTAGAAATTAAATTTTTTATTTGAAATTCATTAAAGTGAGAATTAATTTGATTTGATTTTATTATTTTACATTTTAACCATTATGAGAGATAGTTAAAAATAGTTATTAAAAGTAAAATAGTCTATTTATTTCAAATCAAATCAAATCTTATTAAATTTTATCAAATTTGATAAAATTTTTAAAACAAAAAATTAAAATCTATGAGTTAGAAATTAAATTATTTTTTATTTTTTAATATTTCAAACACAAGATTTAATTAAATTTGATTTATAAATCAAATTATTTTTTATTTTTTACCTTCCAAATACTCTATTGGAAGGAATATCAAAATAAATTATATCAATGTGGAAAACGTAATTGAGTAGTCATAGATCAATTTCTTTGACATGCGATGCGACCATTCACTGATCTTTATGGAGGTTATCCCCAGTTGTTTGAGCTGTCTTGCATTCTACTGGGCTGTATAATTAATTCTCTAACTAATATCTGGGGTTTCTGCTGTCTCCTTTTTTTTTTTAATTTCATGCAATTTGTCAATGCTATTTTCCTTGTGTTATAATCCAGATTATGACTTTTTAATGGAACCTTTATAATTATATTGATTTTTATAATTTTATAGCTCCATATTCATGAATACTTAAATTGCTTTGAAGATTGATGCCATTTTATGTGTATATGAAAATTTTGCTAACTTCTTAGAGAGCTGATGTTGCAGTGGCAGTCATTTTCACTTGGTGTTCTGCATGATGGTCAGGTCATCTCATCGGCTCATCCTATCTGACCCTTTTCTTATGGCGTGTTTGCCTTTTCTGCTTATGCGCAATTTCAAATAAGATTTTACTATATTTTTGTAGAGTCATAACATGATTTGGCATTATAGTCCCCATTCATTTATTGAGTCTAATGGTTTGGCTCTTGCCACTTGGCAGTCACACTTCGTTATTACAATAGCTCTTCTTCTCTCTGTTTGTGTCTTCATTTTATTTTCCTATCTTGGTAATTTTTTCCTTTGAAACTTAAACTTGAGAAAAGAATTATTTCTTTATTTCCTTTAAAATTTATGTATATATTCAATTTTCTAATATTTAAATTTATGTATATTTCCTTTAGATCATGACCATTAAGAAGATAGACAACGCAGAACTGTCCTTACAGGAGGAAGACAACTTTCTTGAAGCTGTTTCAAATATGTCACGCTTGCGGCACCCAAACATTGTTACACTAGCGAGATAAATTGTAGGTAGTTCTTTGATTTATGTTTCTTATAAATCATAAGTTTGATTTATGTTCTTATAAATCATAAGTTTGCCTTTTAAGAACTGTAAATGGTTGCGAGGTTATCAAGTGGCATATGATGTTCCTTTTATTGTAAATCTTTTTCTTATACAAATTGAATAACAGTATAACACTCATTGTTTCATTTTATTTTGAAAAAATTGTACAGTTTCCTTACACACGGAGGAATATTGTATAATACATATATATGTGTATGTGCGTGTGTTGAGTGTGCGCGTGCGGGAAGGGGGTGTTCAATTATTGAGTACATGTTGCACCACCAGAGTTGGCCACCAGACCAAAAGGAACCAGAAAGTTGACACTTTTAGATTTGGGTGCTGCCTGTTGTTATTACACAACTGAGTGGTGCATCATGATTAAGTTAGAATGTGGAAATTTGACAACTATTTGATATGGATATTGTGAATGGTTCTTGTTTAATTGTTACTTTTTCTTTCGCAGTTTGGTAAGCACCAGTTGCATACTATTTTATGCTAACTTCTGTCCTCAAATTTGCTATTTTTATTTTATAGGAGGCATTGAAACAGACTTGCCAGAGAGCTATCAAAGAAGCAACTAAATTTGGTAATTTGGTTATTGTTCTGAAATGAATTCAGAGAGTACTTGTGATAGATACGTGTACGGTAATTTTCTCCTTGAACAGTAGCTGAACGTATTGTACAAGGGTGGGTACCTGCAAAAAGGACTCCAACGCTCAAGTCAAGTAGTGCTCAAGTAGGTTTATGAGATTGGATTCAAGGTTACCTCATTAAGATGACTAAGCCTTGTATTTATAAAGCGTATACAGAATCCTAATGAGATTCTTACTGAATGCAAGTAATTTTGGATTAGTATCCTGATGAAGATCACCTTTCCATTATTATAGGATATATCCTTGTAAATCTGGGACTAAGATATGGAAAGTATTTAGCCATCAAGAATAATTATGGGTCCTATAATATCGTAAGTTGATGATTGGCAGCTATGGATATTTAGGGATTTATCCTCTGCATGAATCCATCAATCATGATATAATGACCTAATTCCGCTTGGCGTGCTGTCTTCCGGGGTCCGGAATACGTTGTGAATCTTCCTCTATGCCAACCTTAGAAGAGTCCGGTAGTGTGCATGCCGGGTTAATCTCATGGAGCGAGATTCCGGATTACGGTCCAAAATAGTTGCTCCCAGCTTAGCTCTTGGATGAGATAGACCAGAGTCAAGTTTAGAACGGATCAACCGTCAGATGGCTGACATGATAGTCCGAAGAAATATATGTTGGATTCCGGATAATTACCGGTATCCATGACCTACCCTGATATGATTAAAGATCATTGCCCCCAAGAGTACTAGGGATTTTTCGAGATATCTTCAATACAAATTCTGAATGCAATCTCTGAATCTACTAGTGGTAATAGTCTGAGATTCTCTGGAAACTGACACTTGGACTTTATTGGGAATTAGTGATCCTTTGAAAAGAATGTCAGTTTCATACGAATTTTCTCAACTGCTCCCTATCTTTGTGACCAATCAGAGATTAGAAGCATTTATTTTAGCTGGCTTCATGAGGTCAGGTCACCTTTTATAGGACCAAGCCCTATAAGTAGAGAATGCTTCTTCGTGAGCTAGCATTCCCTTCCTTCACATTCTTTTACATTCTCATGTAAAAGTGGTTTCTTCCGAGAGAATGAGAGTAGCTCTTTCTTCATTTTCCACATTTGTGAAGAGAACTTCATCGTCTGCAGAGATTATACTCTTATTTTATTCAAAGTTCTTGAAGATGTTTGATTTTCCTCGAACGTTTTTTCCTTTTGATGGGAGCCTTTCTTTCTTGGCGTAAAATTGGGTTGATATGCATTTAGGAAGGTGGGAGCCTTTCTATCCCGGCGTACATGGGAGTGTTTAACCCAGATTACTAGCGTGGAGTGATGCTTCCATAGTCTAATGCATAGCAAACTTGCAGAGTGCTCTGACCAACCCCTTTTCCAAGGGATTCCTAGTGCTTGACCGAGTTGACATAGTGGAGAAACGTCCTTTTTAGAAGGAAAAATCCTTTGGGAACAACTTGGGACGGTCTGCTTTCTTGGACTTGCTTTCAAGGAAGCACCGGGTATCCTCCTCTACCGTCATGTGCCAAGAAGGTAGGGGGGATCAGTTGGCAGAGTGATTCTGTTTCGAAGTGGCTTCAGTCTGTTCCGGGGTGGAGAGAACATTGGAGCGGCTCCGTGACTTGAGGCAACTTGGAATGGTTGAGGTCGGTGGAATGTCCTCCTGCATGAAAGGTCGTGCCCCATCCAACAAAGGAGAGGATATCTCGGTCTTTATTTTCATCGTGGAGGAGGCAATGCCGAAGACTTTGGCATCGGTCCCAGGGTCGTGATTCCGGTTTACCAATATTCTTCAAAGGCAATCCACTTTTTCAAGAGACCGGGGTTTGGAGATGTGGACGTGGCATGATTCAGGCTTCTGGAGATGTTTGCTCCTTTCCCCAGGCTGCTCTTCTACATTCCATGTATCAATATTTTATTTTTCCTCTTTTCCGGATGTATGACGATGTATGGAATGAAAGTGAATCAATAGAGACTTTATATACTGTATTTGTTCTGTATTTTCCTGTTCTTCTGCCGAGGTAACTCTACCGGGATAAGTCCAACGCTTATTCTGGCATAACACCATGATGATATTGCTGGGGTGGGTCCAACGCTCACTCTAGCATGATACCATAGCAATTGCGTCTCGGCATTCGTTCGTAGTCCGAATTGTCAACCAAATGGATACCATGATTTTAAGCCGGGATCCATTGAAAAAGTTTGGGCTCCTCTTTTAACATTTGTATGACTTTTTGAGTCACTGCGCAACCGTCTTTTCAACTGCTATTACAGCTGTATGGGCCACGTGGTGCAATTTTATCGGAGGGACGTGCCTGCCATGATGAGCACCTTTTGAACTTGCGATGGAGAGGACAAAAATGTCCCCTAATTGTTCAACCCTTTATAAATAAGAGTCAATGGTTCATCTTCCTCACCTTATTATTTTTGACTATCCTCACTGAGAACACCGTGCGGCAAAAGCATTGGCTCTTCTGGGTACTTTCCATCCGTTCCCAACTTTTATATTGTTCAAGCATTCTTTGTCTTTACACAATAAGTAACTCTCTTTCAATCCTACAGTCATTTTTATTTTTAGAATGCTCATTGCTTTTGAAAAGTAAAGTAGTAGTGCATTTCTGCTCTTACATTTTGTTAAATAGATCCTAGTGATTTTTGAACTTTACATAAACTTCGTCGCCTCTTTGAAACACTATCTCCGCCACACCATGTGTGGTGGAGGAGTTCCCCTGGAAACTTGATTTTCGGTGGGACAGGAGGTCGGTAGGGGGGTTTGAATTATTTCGTTCTCCCCTGTGTCTGAATCTATGGCATTATTGATTTTGATAGTTGTTTACCGACTCTTTTGGATGTTCTCAGGATTTCCATGGCCAGAGGAAAAAAGGCTAGAGTCCAATCGCCACTCCACGACGTCCGTGATCCAGCAGAGGATGATCTGATTCGAATTCAGCGAGGTCGTGGGATGGTGTATCCATGGGTGGTGGACGACGTATGGAATCGTTAGTCTAAGTTTTCTAGCGAAGCCGTACTCCGAGAATCGTTATTTGTCTTGGAGTTGATCGTGAACAAAGCTTGGGATAATGAATTCCAAGTCGTTTGTCCAAACTGGAATGAAATGGTGTGTTCCTGCTGAGAAGCTGGTTCACACTTTATGTTCCTGTATGAGCCCCTTTTTCTCAAGCTGGGGCTTCGAATTCCGTTTTCTGACTTCCAAATGGCCATCCTCCGTACTCTACATGTGGCCCCATCACAGATCCATCCTAATGGCTGGGGTTACATCATCTCCTTCGAGAGATTTTGTAGGTTAATGAGTCTCAAGTACTCAGTTAATACTTTTTTTTTTATTTTTATACACGAATAAACACTCAGGGGACGGTAAAGTAAACAAGTTGGCTTGTCATCCGGTCTCGGCCTAGTCATAAATCATTTGATGTTTTCAAAGAAAGCTTTAAAGGATTCAAGACTGCATTTTTCAAGGTCAAAGCCGCAGGAGGGATGTCAATCATTTTTCCTCAAACCCGACGGGGAGCCACGATTTTCGCTTTATTAGACGCAAGGCTACTGGGGTGTTCCCCTCAGTTTAATTAAAAAAGAGGAGGGGGATTTTGACCCCAATGAGCTCAGGTCTGTCAGATTCATAGCCCGGTATGTTGAACAGCACGAGAACATCAATATTAGAGATGTTCTCTGTACCTCTGGTGATGATCTTCTTTATGCTTTATTAGGTAGGAATTAGGGTGTTATTACCCGTAGTGCCCCTAGGTGTTTGCACTTTGTCTTCATGTATCAATATTTTGTGATGTGTTGACTGTGTACTTGTTTCTATTTTATATCAGCTAGCAACATGACTTCTGGGTCTTCCGTGGTTGCCCTGCATGCTGCAAGATCCTGGAGAAAGGGGACAAAATTCGCGACCTCTTCTTCCACTGTCGTCTTGGCGTCCTCCAGCCAGGGCGTTATTATCGGAGAGAAAGGTCAGCCGGGCTCCCCTACCCACAATCTTTAGGGGAGAAAAAGACAAGTTATCGAAGGACCTTTTGAACAAGATAAGAGGTAATTGGAGGGTGGTGATAAAGAAAGGGAGGACTTCTTACCGATTATGATGGGGCGCTCCGAGGCCAGCCCCTTCATTGCTGGATAATTTTTGAGCAGCGAGGTCAGACAGCATATTACTGAGCAAGGTCTGGCCTAAACCTTGGCTAGACTTCAAAGTTAAGCTCTCCGGGTGGCTGTCGAAATCTGCGTAATTGAGGAGACTATCGAGGATGCTGATAAGAGGGCGTCGGAAGAGCTGAGGACTCTGAAGAAGGCAAAGGAGGAAGTTAGCCAGAGGTTGAGCGCGTCCTAAAAATTAAACGAAGATACTCAGGCAAGGGTCGTCGAACTAGAGAAGACGTTGACGGAGTCTGAGTCCGCTAGGAAAGTCAAGAAGTTTGAGGCCGACAAGAGCATTGGCGCCCTAGAGGCCGAGGTAGTTCAACTCGAAAAGGAGGTGGAGGATATGGACGCGATATCTGGAAAAATTGAGGAAGAGCAATTCCAGAATGTCGTGGCACAAATCCAATACTTCAATCATGGGGTTGCCCTTGTCTTGGAAGGTGTTACCTAGGATAAAATCTTCCATAACGGCTAACTCGTCTTCGCAAAGGAACTGGTCACGAGTGCTCCTGGCACCACCCTAGAAGTTATTTAGATCCCGGAGGGAGAAGAGATCGGCGTTTGAGCTTTTTTGCTTTATCTTGCTTTTTGCCCCCTGCGTGGGGTTTTATTTATTTATTTATTTATTGTAAGGATAATTGCCCCGTGGTCGGGTTCTTATAATTAACTGCTTCAATTTGCTATTTATTTTCTTGTCTTTCATGCTCTGACTTGGGTCCAACACCTATTTTTACAGTCATTTTAATGGACTTAGAAAAACTTTTTGCCATAGGAAAACCATGGTCCGGGATCCTACACTCATATCGTTGAGTGAATGACATTCCACTTGACTTAGTTAGAAATGACGCCTTAGTCTGTAATCTAACGTTTATAGTAATCAAACGTTATGAAATTTTAGACTTAGGCAAAATAATACCTTAATCTATAGTCCGGTGCTTATTATGGGAAGTCTTTGGAATCACAGACATAGGTAAGAGAAATGCCTTGGTTCAGGGTATACTATGCGAGAACCCTTTTACCTTAGGCATAAACATTATTTAACCTTACCCGGGGTACCCTAATAACCATTTAGATTTTGGGATCCTTTCTTGGCTTAGGCATAAAGAAGGAGTGTATATATATGATCCATACTGTCTCCTATTTAATTGACCTTTTATCAGTCAATGCCGCGTGTTGAACAAAACCTGATATCTGAATGACTCTGTTTTATTGATGATATTGGGGGGACAAAGGTCCATACAGAGCATATTATTCGAAACTAGGACGGATCAAACATAATTCTACTAGAGGGGCTTAGGCTGCTGCGGGCATTTAGCTATAGTATTTTCTTAATTTATCTGCATTTCAATAATTCTTGACCGGGGTGCAGATAACTTTTCCAGGGTGTAAGCTCCCTTACTCGTACTGGTGACGACACAGTAGGGGCTTTCCCAATTGAGGCTAATTTCCCTTGGGAGGCATTTTCCCCCCTATGTCGGCTCTTTTGAGCACTAGGTCGTCCGACTGGAATTTTCTTGAGACCACTTTCTTGTTGTACCTAGTCGCTGTCTTTTGTTTAAGGGCGGCATCCCACATGTGAGCCACGTTTCTTCTTTCCTCGAGTAAGTCCAGATCTACTCTAATTAGACCGGGGTTGCTATCAGATGAGAACCATTGGTGACGCCAGCTTGGTACTCCAATCTCTACCGGGATCATGGCTTAGCAGTTGTAAGTCAATTTGAATGGAGATTCACCAATGGTGGAATGGGGAGTAGTCCAGTACGCCCAGAGAACATGATCAAGCTGCTCGACTTAGTTCCCATTGGCTTCATCTAATCTCCTTTTTATGCCTCGCACGATGATTCTATTAGTGGCTTCGGCTTGTTCGTTTGTCCTGGGGTTCTCAACAGAGCTATAATGGTGTTTTATTTTCAACCCTGCCAGTATCTCTTCAAAGCTTTTATCCTTAAACTGGGTACCGTTATCCGTTACGATGGATTCTGGTATGCCAAACCTAGTGATAAGATGGAGCCAAGTAAACTTCTGGATTCTCACTGAGGTGATAGTGACCAGGGGTTTGGCCTCAATCCATTTGTTAAAATAATCTGCCGCTACCACCAAGTATTTAAACTGTCCTGGGGCCTGGGGGAACGGGCTCAAGATGTCCATACCCCACCTGTAAAAGGGCTACGGAACCGAGGTCGTGAATAGCTCTTCAGAGGGAGCCTGATAATGATCTTCATGGCCCTAACATTTGTCACAAATCTGGATGTGTGCTTAAGAGTTAGCTTCCATTGTTGGCCAATAGTATCCTGCCCTTAATACTTTTTGGGCTAGGGCTTTTACCTCCTAAATGGTGACCGCAGCTTCCTTCATGAACTTCGGCTAGGGCGTATTCCACTTCCTTTGGGGTTAAGCATTTTAAAAGAGGGGATGATAAACCACGACGATATAGACGGCTGTTGTAGATAGTGTACCTGACAACGGTCTTTACTAATTTGGAGGCTTCTTTTGGGTCCAATGGTAAAGTTCCATGCTGCAAATAGCACAGCATGGGGGTAATCTAAGATGATTGATGGTCCTCCACTTGGAACATAACCTGATTCGTGATGGAGGGTTGGGAGAGAGTTTCTTGGATTACTGACCGGTTGTTGCCGGGGCTCTTCGTACTGGCCAGCTTAGACAAAAGGTCTGCTCTAGAGTTCTGTTATCTCGGAATGTGTTCTATCTTGACCTCCCCAAAGCCCTTCAGGAGTTTTTGGACTTTAATCGAGTATTTCTGTAGGAGAGGTTCCTTAGCTTGATATTCTTCTCGGATTTAGGAAGTTACCAGCTGGGAATCACTACAAAGCGTGATTCGTGTTATCTCCATATCCTTTGCAATTAGTAAACCAGCGATACAGGCTTCATACTCGACCTGATTATTCGAGGTCGAGAATTCAAACTTCAAGGAAAGTTCCGGGGTTAGTCCCTCTAAATTCTCCAATATCACCCCGGCCTCGCTTCCCTTAGGATTCGACGACCCGTCGATGAAAATGGTCCAAGAGGCTTCTTTAGGGTTGCCGTGGTCCGATGTGAGCTCTGCCAGGAAGTCGAACAATGATTGGGCTTTTATTGTAAGTCGTGGTTCATATGTAATCCCAAACTCTGAAAGCTTGATCGACCATGCAATCATTCATCTAACCAAATTTGGTTTATGTAACACCTGCCAGATGGGTTGATCTTTCCTTACCACCACTAGGTGGCATTGAAAGTATTACTGAAGTCTCCTTGCTGTAATAATGAGTGCAAAAGCAATTTTCTCTACCTTTTGGTATCGAAGCTCGGGGCCCTGAAGGACCTTGCTTACAAAGTAGACCGGCTTTTGTCCTTCGTCAGTTTCTCGGATCAAAACTGAGCTTACGGCCTCATCATGGACGGATAAATATAAATAGAGTATCTCCTCGGTATCCGTGTAACACCCCAAAAATTATTTATTTCATCATAGATAATCATTTTATAATATTTATGATTTTTGGGAATTTTTTTGAAATTTTCTGAAAATGTAAAATATTTTAATATATTTCTCATTTTACGTGCACACTGAGCAGAGTCAGTGAAACACCCTAAAAATTGTTTGTTTTGTGATGAATAGTCATTTTTAAATATTTGTGATTTTTGAGAATTTATCTGGATTTTTCTAAAAATATCGAATATTTTAGTATATTCCTCGTTTTGTGTACGCGCTGAGCGGAGTCGGGATAATGAAACGTTTTCCCTGAGGCTAGTAAACCTTGAGCTGTGGATGTATCGACAGGGGGATCTTACTAAACCCGAGGCCGGGCACAGTTTACGAGGTTTATATTTTTCAAGATTTATCTGATAAATAAAACCTCTGTACGCACTGTTAATTAAAATTTTGTAGTACGCTCTATTATTCATTGGATAATTAATACTGGCTTTGTGCACTGTGACAATTATCCATTGGGTAATAGCTTGTAGTAAAATCCTAATTACCATATTATTTTAACTATTAAATCACATTATCTTATCCTAATGTAATCTATTTTATGTCTAATCACATCTCCTTTATTGAAAAAGCTCCCAAACTTCTCAAGGAAGCTACTCATCCCTCTCTCCCTCTCTCCTCACGGCAGTAGCCCTCTAATTTGGGAGCCAAATTTGTGCTTCATTTAATTATTCAATCAATCTAAATTCAAAAGAAAACCTAAAAGCACCTTTCACTTTTCTATTCACTTCTCTCTCTACCTTCATCTTTCTCAAACTTTCTCTTCTTTCTCTCTAGAACACCTCATGGCCACCACACTCTCAAGCCCTCATCCATCACAAAATTTTCAACTAAACACATTTTCTTAATCTCATCCATCATCTAAACACATCTCTAGTTGGTGATTTCTTGAAAATGTTTCATCTTCACCATCTTCTTCTTCAAGCTTCAAGCTTCAAGCTTTTGAGTAAGGTTATTGGTTCCTCACCCTTTTCTCTTCATTTTCATGTTCAAGGTCTTCTTTATGACCATTAATCCATTCTTTTTCAAGTCTTCGTGTTGATTTAATGAAGTTGTAATTTTTAGGGTTCTTGGAGGTGTGAATCCAAAAATTGCAAGGAGCTTCAAGGGAGTTCCATTGCTTGTTTCTTCTCTTTGGTAAGAGGAAGATACTCCTCTTCAACCTCTATTGGTAGTAAGGAACCTTGTTTTGTGATTGGTTGTGAGAAACCCTAGTAGGGTTACTCTCTTTGTTTGTAAGATTTGTATGATTACATATTATTTTTAATTTCTTTAAGTTATTTGATTGATTGGTTATGTATATTGATATACTTGGATGGATTGAAAAACTTAAAATGGAAGGAAATAACCTCAATTCCCTCTAGGAGGCTCACGGTTTTGGGACCCAAAATTAGGGTTCTTGATGAAAAATCATAACAAGTGGAAGACATAGCTAATCAAGTGTACAATATGTGATTAATGGAATGGAAATTTGGAATCCTAAAACTTGGAGAGGCTCACGACCTCTATGGCTAATAATGGCCTAATCATGTGACTTTATACAACTATGATCTCTAATTAATCAAGTAATTAAGCAAGTGGATTATGTGATGAAAGGAAATCAATTAGGTAACCAAATAGAACTCTTTGGACTTTAAGAACAAATAAGGATGTGTGAGGCTTGGTAGGACTTAGAAATAATTCTTTAAGTGAATAAGACTAAGTTTAAAGTAAGGAACCTAATTATGAAAAGAATTTCATAAGAGATATCACATTGAAGTGGAACTTAACTAATTTGGACAATTAGGAATTATTTAGGATTTCATAAAATGGAAAGAACCGAGGATAGAACTTTACCTAAAAGACGTAGAATGATTTTCAATTAAAGTAAGAACATGAGTGTAAGTGAGAATACTAAATAATTCCATAATGTACCAAAAATGTAATGTACAATTTGGAAGGCCTTAGACTATTTAATGTGGGTCCATGTATGGGACCAATAATATTATGATGTTTACTTTGGCCAATTGTGGCATATTGTGGAAAAGTATGAAATGATAAACATACATGATTATGCATTGAGTCGTCATGTACTGTGAAAGTCCGTTGGACTGTTGTTAAGGCCGTGTTGCCTAGGAGATTGAACACGCCTTAGTGCGGGTGCGAGTAGACTAGTGTAGGTCATATTGTTGACCTTAGGGACACGGGGTAGTGTAGGTAGCATATTGTTGACCTCTGCAAACGCACCGACGATAGGGACCGAGACACCGTCCTATATCGTGATCTAGTGTAGAATGTCGTACAATGCCTTGATGTGGGTATAGCACTTTGGCAACCGAGTTGGTACACGATCTTTTCTATAACCAAGTAGGAATTTATATTCATGAGTCCAAAAATGGTAATTGGCTACTTGTCGATGTATACTTATGTTTTTTATTTTTTTGTTATTTAATGTTTATTATTATTACCTCAGATGTGACATTCACCATTTTGTTTCTCTACTGTCATAATTACTAATGATGGTAGGATGTCTTACATCTTTCTTGTGTTTCCATTATTTCTGCCCGTTTATAATTATGTTTCATCGAAGACATCGGCAAGGAGGGTGAAGCTCACGAATTCCCCGTCTTCTGGCCCGACCGCGACTAGCACCTGCTGTTAGATCATGGCGACACGCCCATGTGGATTTTTAGGTTATGTGCGTTTGACCTTTCTCGGAGGGCCAGACTACTGGCACATCAACCTAAATTCTGATCGTTGCATCTACGATGGAGACGTGACGATATCGCTGGCTTGGGGACGTCATGATCCACCCATTTTTACTTGCAGCGTCAGTTTATGCTTGGAGTTTTATTTTCCTATTAGGGAGATGTGGGGTGATCGTTATTACACCCCACAAGATGATTCTTTTGTCTCCACTGCTCGAGCCCTAGCCCGTAACTTGGTGGCTCCTATATTGGTTTCATCGGATGAGGAAGACCCTGAAGAGGAACCCGAGGAGGATCCTGACACGGTTCCTTCTCCTCTTAGGGGACATCACAATATCTGTCGAAAGCTTCGATGGCTATCAGTGTTCATTTTGGGGGCCTGATATTTCATTATTTTGGTGGGCTATATATTTATGATCTCTTGGGGCATATATGTATAATTTTGCTTTTTGTATATCAGGCGCTGTAATCAAACAATTTTAATATAATGACACATCATTGTACATATATGTTGGTTTGATGTATGCTTTATTTCTATTTTGCTCTTCATTGCAATTATGTCTTATCACTATTTTTATTAATTATAACAAAAAAATAAAATACTCGCTAATTTAATTACACGATTATAACCAAGTAAATTTATTTTCATAAAAAGAACTGGGTCTTAACTTATACTTTTATTTTTCGCATCATAAATGACAATGTGACATTCCCTCCCAAAAAGGGGTGTTACATTAAGTTGGTATAAGAGCCCCGGTTTATGTTTTTTTGGGTCTTGTGATCGAGTCTGTCTTATTTGTGCTATGTAAATCTCTGTGTTGGTATTCCGAGTGAATACATCTAACCTTCCATGTGTTTTTCAGCTAACCTGAATTGAGAAAGCAAGATGGCACGAGGTAGAGACATGGCAGCTGCTATAGAGGCAATGCAAAGGACGGTTGAAGTCATAACACAACAGACTGAACGAGCTACTCAACAACAAAAGAGAGTTACTCAACAACAAGAGAGGACTGCTCAATAGCTCGAAGCTACTACTGATGCTCAAAACTTGGCAGAGTTTCATCGCCACAATCCTCCCTAATTCAAAGGAGAGTTTGATTCGGATAAAGCCAGTCTATGGATCAAAGAGCTAGAGAAAGTCTTCCAAGGCATGAATTGTGTCAAGAATAAGAAGGTGACTTACGCTACCTTTATGTTGGTTGGCAATGCTGAGGACTGGTGGTGCGGGGCGCAAAGAATACTGGAGGCTGAAAATCACGAGATCACTTGGGATTTATTTAAGGATAAATTCTTGGAAAGTACTTTTCCGCGAGCGCGAGGCATGCGAAGGAGATGGAGTTTCTCAACCTAAGGCATGCAGCAAGATTTGAAAACTTGTCAAAGTTTTCAACGTACTTTCAGCACCAACTGAACGAAACCTGGAAGTGTCGAAAGTTTACAGAAGGACTGAGATATGAAGTGAAGAAAGCTGTTATCTCACTGAAAATCAATGAGTTCTCGGAGCTGTTAAATACATACTATGAAGTGGAACCTCTGGAGCAAGCTAGAGATACAAGGAGTAGGAACTTTGGACTTACAAGGTTTCAAAGGGGCGGTGGTAATAGTTCTAATCGCTTCCAAAAGAAGCCCTATTCTCAGCCAACCGGAAACCAGCAACAGACAGTGGGTGGAAGTTCTGGTGGAGGTTCTACTGGGAACTAGATCGGCCAAAATGTGGCGTATCCCTCAAAATGCCTGAAGTGTGGGAAGGATCATCCCACGAGGGATTGCACTATAAAGGGGATTATATGTTTTCGATGTGGCAAGCCTGGCCATGTATCCCAAGACTACAACCAAGTAAAGGCTGAACCTTCAGTCAATGCTATAAGGGCCAACAAATCGCAAGCAGGAGGACGAGTCTATACCATGAGCGGAGCCGAAGCCATCGAGTCAGAAGACTTGATTCAAGGAGAAGGCACCATAGAAGGTAACCTTTTGACTGTACTGTATGACTCTGGGGTAACATATTCTTTCATATCTTATGACTGTGTGCTACGACTTGGTTTACTAGTGTCTATCTTACCTTTTGATCTGACTGTTTCTACCCCCACTGATAAACCGGTAGTTACTACCAAAGTCTGTTTAAATTGTCCCTTGATTGTTGAAGGTCGAATCTTTTCTGTCGATTTGATCTGTTTACCCCTTTCTTAGCTAGATATAATTTTAGGGATGGACTGGTTGTCCTCCAACCATGTTCTATTAGATTGTTCAAGAAAAACCATAGTTTTCCCTATGGATGAGGATTCTAGATACTTGACGACTAACCAAGTTCAAGCTCTCTTGAAAGAAGGAGCTCACGGATACATGCTACTGTCTTCTTTGAAAATCGAGAGTGAGGTTGATTTGAGCACAATTCCAGTGGTGAATGAATTTTCTGAAGTCTTTCCTGAGGATGTACCTGGTTTACCACTAGCGCGAGAAATAGAATTTGCTATTGACCTTGTACTGGGAGCTGGTCCCGTGTCTATAGCACCTTACAGGATATCACCAACAGAATTAACTGAACTTAAGGAGTAGCTAAAGGAGCTTTTGGAAAAGTAATTTGTTAGACCAAGTGTGTCACCTTGGGGAGCACTAGTATTGCTAGTTCGAAAGAAGGACGGTTCATCAAGGTTGTGCGTGGACTACAGATAACTAAATAAAGTGACAATCAAGAATAAGTATATACTCCTAAGAATTGATGACTTAATGGACCAACTGAAGGGAGCAGCAGTGTTTTCAAAAATCGACCTGCGATCTGGGTATCATCAGATACGAGTGAAGACAGAGGATGTACCCAAGACTACTTTTTGTACCCGATACGACCATTACGAATACCTCGTGATGTCGTTTGGCGTAACGAATGCACCTGCCATCTTTATGGACTACATGAACCGAATCTTTCGTCCTTACTTGGACAAATTTGTTGTGGTCTTCATTGATGACATTTTGATATACTCTCAAAATCAAGAGGATCATGCTGAACACCTCAGTATAGTTCTCCAGATTCTGAAGGAGAAAGAACTGTATGCCAAACTGTCAAAATGTGAATTTTGGCTGAAAGAAGTTAAGTTTTTGGGTCATGTAATCTCGAAGGAAGGGATTGCGGTAGATCCATCAAAAGTGGAGGCAGTGCTATAATGGGAAAAGCCTAAGTCAGTGACAGAGATTCGTAGCTTCATGGGATTAGCTGGATATTACAGAAGGTTCATTGAAGGATTTTCCAAAATCGCGGGACCTCTTACTTAACTCACGAGGAAGAACCAGGCTTTTGAGTGGACCGAGCTGTGAATAGAGTTTCTAATAGTTGAAGAGACGGCTAACTACCTCGCCAGTTTTAGTGCTACCTGATCTGAATGAGCCATTCGAGGTGTATTGTGACGCTTCATACCAAGGACTAGGATCTGTGCTTATACAACATGGAAGAGTGGTGGCTTATGCTTCAAGGCAATTGCGAGTGTATGAGAAGAACTACCCGATGCACGACTTGGAATTAGCGACTGTGGTTTTCGCTTTGAAGATATGGAGGCATTTCCTCTATGGAGCGACATTCAACATCTTTAGTGATCACAAAAGCTTGAAATATTTGTATGACCAGAAGGAGTTGAACATGAGGCAGCGGAGGTAGCTGGAGTTCCTAAAAGACTATGATTTCTAACTTCTGTATCACCCTGGAAAGGCAAACATCATGGTAGATGCATTGAGTAGGAAGATGCTCAGTATATCAACCATGATGATTAAGGAAAAAGATCTAATAGAGCAGTTCAGGGATGTATGGTCTTTTGTGGAATTAGAACTGGGAAAAATTCGCATGAATATGGTTACTATCTCAAGTGAATTGATGGAAGACATATGGAAAAAATAGAAGGTCGACAAGTTCTTGCAAGAAGAGAGAGAGCTAATGAAGCAAGGCAACGAAACAACATTTATGAAGGAACAGATGAAATTATGAGATTCCAAGGTAGAGTCTGTATTCCCCATGACCAAGAACTTAGAGAGTATATTATCGACCATGCTCACACAAGCAAGCTGAATATGCATCCGGGCATAACAAAAATGTATCAAGACTTGAAGAGTGACGTCACTAGATGTGTATCGACTTGTTTGGTTTGTCAGAAAGCTAAAGTGGAACATCAAAGACCTGCAGGATTGCTACAAGCATTGTCTATTCCTGAATAGAAGTGGGACAACATTGCAATGGATTTTATGGTGGGTTTGCCAAGGACAAGAAAAGGACATGACTCGATTTAGGTAATTATGGACTGACTCACAAAATCAGCACATTTCCTCCCGATCAACATAAGGAACAACCTGGAGAAACTGACCCAGCTGTATATTGGAGAAATTGTTAGATTGCACGGTGTGCCTATAAGTATTGTTTCAGATAGGGATCCAATATTCACTTCAATGTTCTGGCAGTCTACAAGAATCATTAGGGACAAAGTTACGTCTAAGTTCTGCTTATCACCCACAAATTGATGGCCATGTTAAATTTATGGAGAAAACACTTACTCAGGACTTTCTTTGTGATAACTGTTCTGGACCGTGATCCGAGATCTCGCTCCATGGGATCAACCCGGCATGCACACTACCGGACTCCTCCAAGGCTGGCGTGGAGGAAGATTCACAACGTATTCCGGACCCCAGAAGATAGCACGCCAAGCGAAATTAGGTCATGATATCATGATTGATGGATTCATGTAGAGGATAAATCCCTAAATATCCGTAACTGCTAATCATTAACTTACGATATTATAGGACCCATAATTATCCTTAATGGCTAAATACTTTCCATATCTTAGTCCTAGATTTATAGGGATATATCTTATAATAATAGAAAGGTGATCTTCATCAGGATACTAATCCAAAATTACCTGTATTCAGTAGGAATCCCATTAGGATTCTGTATACGCTCTATAAATACAAGGCTAAGTCATCTTAATGAGGTAACCTTGAATCCAGTCTCATAAGCCTACTTGAGTGTTGGAGTCTTTTTTGTAGGTACCCACCCCTGTACAATACGTTCAGCTACTGCTCAAGGAGGAAACCACCGTACACGTATCTATCATAGGTACTCTCTGAATTCACTTCAGAACATTGGCGTCGACTGTGGGGAACCTTAAATTTCTAATCCCACCCAACCATGGTGAACACGAGGCAAAAATCGAGAAGAGATGCTGCACAAACCTCTGTCAACCAGAGGCAAGATCCTGATGTACAACGTCCACCACTCCCACCGCCTCCACCCGCGGTTCAAACCTTCGCTGTGAGAAACCAGGCACCCGGATCTGGAAGTCGACGTGATGGGCACTCTACCTCTGTCTCTGAGGAGTCCTCTAACCCATCACGTAGGATTCCTATTAGGGAAAAACTTGAATTCCTAACCCAACGAGGTGACCAGAGCCATCAAGAACGTAGGATCCCAGTGCACCAGCTTCTGGGAATGCCAAACAATGAGATTGATGACCGCGCATCCCGCTCTGAGCGCACACACCAATCTCGGGCTTCTCAACGCCAATTTCGAGACATGTTGCAACAACACATGGTTTTGCTCAACGACCAATTCCGGAGGTTAGAAGATATGTAGCGTGCCATGCATGAAAACCAACCCAGGCCGCACCGTAGTGATAGACGGATTGATGTGGAAAATAATTAAAGGAGGGCTTACGCCACCAACAGAATTTCCAATACTGGGAATAATAACCAGAACCGCGGAACAATGGAATAACCTTTCTCTGATCAACTTATGGAGTTCCGGGTTCCTAGGAACTTTAAGTTTCCGCTAAACCTGGAAATTTACGACAGAACCACGGACCCCCAGGAACACATAAATGCTTACGAATAGTCCTTATGTTTCTATGGCGGATCCATGGAGTCGCTGTGCAGAGCATTCCCCTTCTCCCTCAAAAAGGGAGCCCTAAAGTGGTTTACCAGCCAACCAAGGGAGACCGTCGTAGATTGGTCAGATCTTAAACAGCGTTTCCTACTACAATACACCAATGTAGAACACTTTGAAGATAAAATCCCTGGCCAAAATTCACGAGGGTTAGGATGAGACCCTCCGAGATTATGTCAAACGGTTCATGGCTGCCTGCACCAATGTAGAACACTTTGAAGATAGAATAGCCTTGCATATGCTAGAAGCAGCCTTCGAGTAGGTTCTGAGTTCTATAAGTCCTTGGCAAAAAAGAAACCGAAGAATCTGACCGACTTCCAAAAATAATCCGAGAAATATGTCTACTTGGAAGAGGCAACAGAAGACCATAGGAGGTGGGACAAAGGCGAGCCCTCTCACCAGAAGCCTAACCAGAATTCCTCAAGGCCACAACTTCCAAAAGGTAGCCCACCCCGGAGGAATTATTCTGACTATACTCCCCTGAACACACCCCGGGAAACAATCCTGAGGGAAGTGGAGTTTCAGAATGTTTGAGACTGCCCCCAATCAAGAAACACAAACAAAATGATCACTCTAAGCATTGCACATGGCATAAGGGCTATGGCCATGATACAGAGGATTGCTATCAACTACGTGATGCCATCAAATTCTTAATCAAAGCCGGATGCTTGCAGCAGTATATCCTCCGTGTACAAAATAATGAGGGGAATAATAGACGCAGTCCATGTCGGAGTCCATCCCCTTAACATAGAAGAAGGACAAGAAGTCTCAGGAGAAGATCTCGAACTCCACCTTGCCGAGATAATAATGACCGACAAGACAGGAATAGGGAGGCTCCCCCCGGTGATAATGATGACCATCGCTCCGAGCCCAATAGAACAATTCATACCATTGCCGGTGGCTTTGCCAGAGGGGGATCTTCGAATGGAGCTCAGAAGAAAGCTCTTAGAATGACCGTTTTTAGCGTCGTCCACTCAGAAACTAGGACACAAGCAGAAAGCAGAAATACGCCTCTTATCACCTTCTCAGATGAGGACTACAATGGAATTAGCCCGAAACACGACGATCTACTTGTCATCTCTGGGGTAATCTCCAATGCCGAAGTCCGCCGAATTTTTGTCGACCAAGGGAGCTCAGCAGATATTATGTTCCTAGATCTCTATCAGATGCTAGAGCTTCCACAATCAGACCTGACTCCCCATGTCAGAGAATTGACGGGTTTCACGCGCGAGAAAATCACCCCGCTTGGATACTACGAAACCCACATAACCCTCGGATCTTCTAAACTTTTCAGGACAATCAAGGTAAAGTTCCTGATTATGGACTATCCTTCGGCTTATAACATTATCCTGGGCCATCCTTCTCTCAACGCACTTGGCACCATGGTGTCTACCACCCACCTCGTGATAAAGTTCCTCAATAAGAACAATGACATCATCACTATTAAAGGTGATCAAATTGCCGCCAGAAAATGCTACGATGAGAGCCTAAAAGTTTGTAAAGCACCCCGGAAGGAGAGATCTGCCATTTTCATCCCGGCCCTCGACCAGGTTAACATATTAATGACCGAGTTGGATGTCAGGGAAGAAATCCGGGGTACTCGGCCCCAGCCCGAAGGTGAACTGCAATCTCTCTAGCTCGGGACCAACCCAGAACAGGTTACCAAGATCGGAGCTCGTCTGGATGAAAAAGAAAAATAACAACTGTCAGAGCTCTTGCTAAAAAATAGAGATCTTTTCGCGTGGACGTCCTCTGATATGCCCGGACTTGACCCCACCTTTATTTGCCACCATTTGTCAATCAAAGAAGGCGTTAGGCCCGTTGCTCAAAAGAAAAGAAAAGTCAGACCCGAGAGGCAGCAAGTCGTTAAAGACCAAGTCAAGGAGCTACTAAATGGCGACTTTATCAGAGAAATCTCCTATATACCACATGGCTCTCTAACGTGGTTCTGGTAAAAACGTCCAATGAGAAGTAAAGAATGTGCATAGATTATACTGATCTGAATAAAGCCTGTCCCAAGGACCCATACCCACTTTCCAATGTGGACAAACTAGTGGATAGCTCCTCGGGATTCAGATGGCTTTCATTCATGGATGCATATTCCGGGTACAATCAGATTCTCATGTACGTTGGAGATGAGGATAAAATCGCCTTTATTACTGATAGGGCGAGCTACTGCTACAAGGTCATGCCTTTTGGCCTAAAGAATGCAGGGGCCACCTACCAGAGGATGACGAAAAAAGTCTTTGAAAACCAAGTGGGAAAGATGCTAGAAGTCTATATAGATGACATGATAGTGAAAACTCCACATGGCGGATCGCACACGGCGGACCTCGAAGAAGTTTTCGCACAAGTTCGAAAGTACAACATGAGGCTGAATCCGGAGAAGTGCGCCTTTGGGGTCCAGGTCGGGAAATTTTTAGGGTTCATGCTGACTCACCGAGGAATCGAAGCCAATCCTGACAAGTGTCAGGCCGTCCTCTACATGAGAAGCCCCCAAAACGTCAAAGAAGTACAATAGCTTACGGGACGCATAGCGGCCCTCGCAAGATTCTTAACCAAGGCCGCCCACAAGTCTCTCCCCCTATTCAAACTTCTCAAGAAGGGGAAAGGTTTTGAATGGACCCCAGAATGTGAAGACGCCTTCGTATCCTTAAAAACTCTTCTGTCCTCCCCTCCTATTTTAACAAGGCCAGATTGTAACGCCCCTTTTTGGGAGGGAACGTCACATTGTCGTTTACGATGTGAAAAATAAAAGTATAAGTTAAGACCTGATTCTTTTTATGAATATAAATTTACTTGGTTATAATCGTGTAATTAAATTAGTAAGTATTTTATTTTTATTTTTGTTATAATTAATAAAAATAGTGATAATACATAATTGCAATGAAGAGCAAAATAGAAACAAAGCATATATCAAACCAACATACATGTACAATGATGTGTCATTATATTAAACTTGTTTGATTACAGCGCCTGATATACAAAAAGTAAAATTATACATATATGCCCCAAGAGATCATAAATACACAGCCCACCAAAATAATGAAGCATCAGGCCCCCAAAATGAACACTGATAGCCATCAGTAGCTATCGACAGTATTAATACCTAAGAGGAGAAGGAACCGTGTCAGGATCCTCCTCGGGTTCCTCTTCAAAATCTTCCTCATCCGAGGAAATTAACATAGGAGCCACCGAGTTACGGGTTGGGGCTCGAGTAGTGGAGACAAAAGAATCCTCCTGTGAGGTGTAATAACGATCACCCCACATCTCCCTAATGGGCAAATAAAACTCCAAACGTAAACTGACGCTGCAAATAAAGATGGGTGGATCATGACGCCCCCAAGCCGGTGATATCGTCACGTCTCCCTCGTAGATGCAATGATCAGAATTTAGGTTGATGTGCCAGTAGTTTGGCCCTCCGAGGAAGGTCAAACACACATAACCTAAAAATCCATGTGGGCATGCCGCCATGATCCAACAACAGGTGTTAGTCGCGGTCGGGCCAGAAAGTGGGGAATTCATGAGCTTCACCCTCCTTGCCGACGTCTTCGATGAAACATAATTATAAACGGGCAGAAATAATGGAAACACAGGAAAGAGGTAAGACATCTGTTGGTCCGTAATCCGTAAATTCGCAAGCGCACGGGTCGACAAGTAATATAAAGGAGAGTTAGAGTATCGTGTCCCAAGGGATTGATTAATTAGAAGAATGTTAAACTTAATCAAAATTCACAAATTTTTATCCAAGCAAACGAATTGTGAGAATGGGTTGCAATTAAAATAACAATTTAAAGAAACAAAATAAGAAAACACTAAACATTAATTCCACAAGAGAAGATGAGAATGATTAAAGCCTAGGGGTCCCTATTCACTTGCTACTTCAAAGAATAATTGCAATCAACAAGTACCAATCAATGAAATGATAATTGTTAGGTGATAACCTTCAATAGATAAGAGCCTATGTCTAGGACAATTACCCATACAAAACCTAGTTAATCCACTTTGTGTCCATGTGAGTTAACATAAGAATCACTCATTGAGACCAATTATCAAACACTTGCTATGCATGACTAATGGGTATGTGTCCATCCCATTAGCTAATCAACACACTCAATGCAATAGAATGTAATTGAACATACATCAACCATACCATATCCATATTCACAACTCCCTATCTCTAGTTCAATTGGAATACTAAAATCATGCAATTGATGGCCAATCAACAACAAGCATTAAGAATAGATATGGATGAACAAAACCAAATTCATTGAAAGGATACCCAATTAATTACAAATTAATCCAATCCATAGCAAGATCCTAGAGAACCCCTAGATTAGGGTTTAGCTACACATCATGAAGGAGAAGAAAACACATGAAATCAAATGATCCATCAAGTTACGAATCAAGAGGTAAAGGGAAAGAATGGACAAAAAATGGAGAGCTTCCAAGCTTGATCCTCTTTCTTGATCTTGATTCTTCCTTGAGTCACCTTCAATCTAAATGGGTTCCTCCTCTTCTCACTTCCTCTCTGAGCTTCGTGGTTTAGTGTCTCTCCAAAACAGAATATCCTCTTTCTCCCCCAAAAATCTAATATGGAGGGTAAAATTTTCCCACGCCTAGGCTTGACTTTTCCACCAGCGCCATGAAGCTGCGTGGTCTTAATTCACGCCTAGGCGTGGTTTGTATCACGTGCCCTGTCTTCCGAGTACCACACCTAAGAGCGCCTGGCGTTTACCACGCCTAGCGTGGTGGTCTCTACTGAAATTTCGACAATGCTGAGAGGAACACGCCAGGCGTGATTTACTCGCCTAGGCGTGGTTAGCTGCCCTTGCTTCCTTTTGCATCTTTTTCCATTTTGAACTCTTCTATGCTTCCATATCCTTTCCAAGGTCTTTCCTTCTTGAATATTTAGAACAAAAACAATGCTTTAACTCATCAAGCCATGATCAATCTCAATTTCTTATTACAAGCATTAACAATTAAATTATAAACGATTGAGATACAAAGCTTAAAGAATCAAGATCATGCATGAATTGGACCATTGGGAAATGTAAATTTAAGGAAAGTATGCTCCTATACATTCAAAGTCATGTGAAATAACTTTATTTTCGAAGTTATCACACCCCAAACCTAAAGTTTTGCTAGTCCTCGAGCAAACTAAACCAAGCAAGTAAAGGAAACAAAATCCAATCCAAAGGTCAAGAAATATTAGACAAATTGAATTAGGGCACATCCACTTCCAATTATCATTCATACCCTCGAAATCACATTTCAATCCTTACAACAAGGTCCACACATGCAAGAAATTCTCAACTGTCATGCTCACCCTTTAATGCCATCTTTTGTGCATGAAAGATTTCCCAAGCTCATGAATTTAAAACCCTTTCCTAATCATGAAGAGCAAGGTGGATGAATTTATAAAATGCACATGCACTCTCAAAAGAATGTCCTTCATCCCTTTCTCCATTAATGTAGGCAACACATGATCAAGAATCATGAAGGTCTTTTAGGCTTGTAATGTGAGGCTAAGGGTAATGGTTAAGAAAGAAGGGAAAGAAATTAAATTCAAATATCAAACACATAATCAACATTCCCATTGAATCAAGTCAAGCATGCAAGATGTACAAAAGGATCCAATATAAAAAAAAAATCAATCTCTCTTTATTCCATTTTTTTTTTTTTTTATTTAATTTACACAACAACCCACTTATTATCTTTTTTCAACTCTTTCTTTTTTCTTCTTTTTTTTTTTTTTTTTTTTTTTGGAATAGAGTTTGTTCCAAAAAGATCACGATTTTCTATTACCATGCACAAATATTGATTTGGCTCAACTCAACAAAAATGTCGATCATGCATTCAACAAGGGATATGTAATCAAGGATAAAATGATTTTTCTTTCACAAGTATGGATAAGAGGGTGGACAATTAGAAGTTTAAAGAAGGAAAATTAGGCACATACACACACACACTAGGCTTCAAAAGGGGTACTAGGAAACTCATTCAATCAAGGTTGGCTTGAAAAGCTCAATCGGTCCAAAAGAAGTGCGCCTAGTCATTTCTTGAAAACACATCACCTAGGATTTCACCTGAAAGGGAATTAAATAAGCTTCTAAGATGCAAAATGATTATACACTTGCCTTTTATAAATTTTTCTCCAAACATGCATTTCATTTATATTCCAAGATTTATCACACATGCAATAGGGAAATCCACTCATACACTAATATAACAAAAGTGTAAGCACAAAATTTGAAATTTTTACATGTGATTTCCCAAGTAATGAGGTGCATATTTGATCCACACAATCATTGGATAATCAAATCAAAATTCCAGCATGCATAAGTTCAATTTGCCTCTCAACATACTCATCAATTAATTCATAATTCACGCAACCTTTAAGGCTAATCAATCAAGCACACTCACATTTGAAATTTGGAAAAACAAAGCAAGACCAAAGGAATCAGAAAGTAATCCATATATATCAACAAAAATTGATTCAACAACAATAACAAAAAGTACTAAATTTCCCCCAAACCTAAGTCATGCAAAGTGTCCCATCGCATACAAAATAAGGAATGTATCCAATAAGTACGAAGGTAAAGTAAAGAGAGAAAAACAAAACAGAAAATAGCATGAAAGTCAAGACAAAAATCCAAAAAAATCGCCCGAGAAAATAGCATGAAAGTGGAAGGTGGTGAAGCCTGGCTGGTGGAGCTCAAAAGGAGGAAATCGGAAAAGTCATCCTCATCCACCAAGGCCATCGCAATGAATGCCCGATAAAGCAAAGCCCATCTCCGCGATCATCTCCTGCTACCGATCCAGTGCGGTCAATGGAGTGTGCCCAGTGGCATCAAAAAGTGGAACAGCTGTGGGCGGTGCGCAAAAGGTGGAAGGCGGGGGCTGGAAAATCATCCATCGGGCGCTTCTCCCGACGATCATAATGGCCATCCAATGGAGTCTTCACTTTACAGCGGCCAAGTGTCCTTCCAAGTCACTTTCGCTTTCGAGTCAAAGTGATGTGTGTGAAACAACATCATATTTTTTTCTTATTTTGCATGCATTCTTGAGCATTTTAGGCATTTTAGTTTCCCTTTTGGTTTGTTTTTCCCTTAGTTCGGATAACTGCGGTGTTTTTGGTGTTCTTGTGCAGGATTAATGTTGAATTGACCTTGGAATGAATGGAAACTTACATGATTGAAGTTGGGGCTTTATGGAACTAATTTAAGGAAAGATAAGACAATTATCTACAACTTTCATGAAGACCTCAAAGGCCTAATCACACATTTGGATAACTCAAATTGGAATTGAAGCAAGAACTAGGGTGCTTGATCCTAACAGCTTGACCTTTATATACTATTCATGACATATCTCGAGCTACAAGTTGTCAAATAAGCTGAAATTTTGATGGTTGATAGCTAAGATCCAAATCTACAACTTTCATGTTGAGCACTTTTCAAGATTTGGAGGTCTAATGGGTCATATTGAGCTTGGAAGGTTATTCGAGTCAACCACGGCCGGCCGTGGTGTCCACCACGGCCGTGGTTTCGGGAAGCTGCAAAGTGAAATCTCAACTCGAACCAACCATGGCCTGGCCGTGGTGGCCACCACGGCCGTGGTTCGGAGCGCATGCAGCAGATTGAAACTTTATGCGAAGTTTTTATTTGTTTTGGGGGCTTTTAGCCCATAAAACATTCTTAGGCTATAAATAGATGTTCGATTGCTATTAGGGTATTCTAGATTTGATTAAAACCTTGTTCGAAAGGAGGCACAAAGGAGGCTTGAGTTCTTCATCTTCTTCTTCTTCTTTTATTGTTACTGGTTTGGGATGTTTTTAAGTTTGATTTGTTTTCTTCTCTTTATGTCTGAGTAGTTACTTTTGTTTCTAGGATTGGGCAATGCCCTTTGATACATTGATAATGATTAATTGACGTTGTTTTTCCCTTTTATTAATCTTGATTGTTTATTGATTCAATTCTTATTGCTTTTATTCATGTGAATTTGTTGGCCACTTATTTGCATCTCATAGGCATTTAGGGACGTACTGAGAGGTGAACCTAAGTGTTGGAACCATTAGAATTGAACTTAAGGTCTAAATCACGAGAGTAGTTTTAACCTTTCGAGGAATCAATGAATTACCACAAAGCGTAATGGGTTCAATTTAAATTCAATTACCACGAAAGTAGGAATTGGTTTAATTGAGCACGGATCTTGTATCTTGAAAAGAACATTAACTAATTTTAGAGTAATTCACCTTCAATTGAATTTTGATTTAATAAAAGGGTTGTCAATTAGGATTTGTCTTGTATCATTGTGGTATCCCAATCTTGGAAGCTTTCTTTAATCTGAAAACCCCTTTCTTGATAACTTGCTATCTTTGTTCGAATTTGTTTTCTTTATTTTTATTTAATTATTTTGTTACTACGTTCTTCTTTATCAACAATCATATTTCCTTTTGTTTAACTTAATTAAATTAATTAATTAATTGGTATTCATACACACGGTCCCTGTGGATTCGATCTTTTATTACTTGACGACGAAACCGTACACTTGCGGATTTCACGCATCAAGTTTTTGGCGCCGTTGCTGGGGATTGTGTTTTTCTTGAATATCAGTTTAATTTTTAATTTAATTATTTTAAACCTTTTTTTTTATTTTTACCATATTATCACGTTCTTGTTTTCTCTTTGACTCTCTGCACGAACTTTTTTTGGTTTATGCAAAGTACTAGACATTTTGGGACTCTTATTGAAGCGATCCCGAAATTGAAAGAACCTTGCATCAAAGGAGAAGACAACGAAGGAAAAGAGCGAGAGAAATATCTGAACCAATACTTGTCATGGCAGCAGCTGAGGACAATAAACCATTGAAAGAGTATGCAGCCCCTAATGCTCGGGGTTTGCGATCTGGGATTGCTAGGCCAGACATTGAAGCTAGGCACTTTACCATACCTCCTGCCTTATTGTCTATGATAAGGCAGAACCGTTTGGAGGTTTACCTCGGAAGACCCAAATGATCATGTGGAGATGTTCTTAGAATTCTGTGAGACTCTCAAAATTGAAGGTGCCTCAGTTGATGCCATTCGCCTCCGATTGTTTCCATTATCATTAAGGGACAAGGCTAGAGCTTGGTTGAAATCGGTACCCACCGATACTTTAACTACATGGGACCAATTGGAGCAAGCCTTTTTGGACAAATTCTTTCCACCTTCCAAGACTGCTCACCTAAGGACCCAAATCACAAGCTTCGTTCAGAAAGATGAAGAGTCATTGTCAGAAGCTTGGGATAGATATAAGGCTTTGCTGGAAGCCTGCCCACACCACGGGTTAGAGAAGTGGTTGATTGTTCACACCTTCTACAATGGATTGGAATATTCTTCGAAGGTGTCTCTTGACTCTGCAGCTGGTGGAGCTTTGATGAATAGAAGGCTTACAGAGGCTTATGACATTATTGAGAGTGTTGCCTCAAATCATCACCAATGGGCCAATGAAAGAGGGCACAATCCGAGAAAGCTCTCGGGAGGTAAGTTTGAGGTAGATGGTGTTGATTTAATTATGTCTAAAGTTTGATTCTTTGAATAAACGTTTTGACATGCTTGAGAAGGCTCATGTAAATGCCATTGGTGCCTCTAACAATTTTTTTGTGAGATTTGTGGAGCACGGGGACATATGGGAGCCGAATGCCAAGTTGGAATGGATCCTCACATGGTGCACCGGTGGAGCAAGTGGAGTTATGCCACAATTTCCATGACATTCAACCAAAAGGGAGGAATGATCCGTATTCCCAAACTTACAACCTCGGTTGGAGGTCGCATCCTAATTTCTCTTACCGGAATAACCAGTATCAAGTGGGCAAGGTAATGCTAAACCCTCTTCTGGAGTCCCACAGGTACAGAAATCTAGACTTGAGTCCCTTCTAGAGAATTTTGTTGAGAGTCAGTCTAAACAGAATGAGGAGTTTAGGCACCATGGGCAAGTTGTGACTGAGGCAATCAAGGAGTTGTCAGCTAAGGTTGACAATTTGACTATTCACAATAAGATGTTGGAGACCCAGATTGCCCAACAAGCAAGCACTTCTCATAGGCAGCAAGGTAAGTTTCCTGGTCAACCTGAAATGAACCCAGGCATTGAACATTGTAAGGCTGTGAGTTTGAGGAGTGGAAAGAAGTTAGAGGATTCCAAAGATAATGGGGAGAGTGACAAAGGTGAGGGTATTGAGGAAAAAGAGACCAATGAGAAAGTGTCTAAGTATGTACCCCCTGAGCCATACCAACCCCCAGTTCCTTTCCCTCAAAGATTGGCCAAGGCAAATTTAGACATGCAGTTTGGGAAGTTCTTGAGGTCCTTAAGAAGTTGTACATTAATGTACCCTTCATTGAGGCGTTGAAACAAATGCCTACCTATGCTAAATTTCTTAAGGACATTTTGTCTAATAAGAGAAAGTTGAGGAGTATGATACCGTAGCGTTAATCGAGGAGTGTAGCGCTTTAATTCAAAATAAGTTACCTCCTAAACTCAAAGATCCTGGTAGCTTCTCTATCCCCTGTTTGATTGGTAACACAAGTTTTGATAAAGTTTTGTGTGACTTGGGGGCTAGTGTTAGTCTTATGCCCCTTTTCGTGTGTAAGAAGTTGGAGGTGGGTGGTGAAACCCACAACTATCTCCTTCAATTGGCGGATCGGTCTGTCAAGTACCCGTAGGCATCTTGGAGGATGTTCCCATTAAGGTTGGTAAATTTTATATACCGTGGATTTTGTTGTGCTTGATATGGAAGCGATGCTACAATGCCGATCATACTCAAGGCGTCCATTCCTTGCCACTTTGGAAGGGCTATCATTGATGTCCATGAAGGAAAATTGACTTTGCGATTGAATGATGAGGAAGTAGTTTTTGATGTTTTTAAATCCGAAAATAATTCTAATTCCTCAAATTCATGTAATCGCATAGATGCTACTAATGTTATGGATAGTGTTGTGCTTTCAGGTGTGCAGGAATCAATGATTGATGCTATGCTAGGAAAGACATGGTGAGGATACCACGATGCCAAGCCTTGCAAGAAGGACCTAAGAAGCAAAGTGACAAGTGTGATGAGAAGCGTGAATTTAAACTGGAGATACAGTTCTTGTTAATAACTCGCTTCTACGTTTTTGTCCTAGTAAGTTATGGTCAAAATGGTCGGGACCATATGAGGTTGTTCGAGTTTTATCCTACGATGTGCTTGAGGTGAAGAAAGAAGGCCATAAGCCTTTTTTGATAAATGGCCGAGAGAGTGAAACATTTTGAAGGAGTGGGGACCGAGCACTACTCCATTGACATCACCTGAGCACAAAAATCAGACCAAAGTCAAGCTAATGACTTTAAACAAGCGCTTCTTGGGAGGCAACCCAAGTTTCTTTGTTTATCCTTTTATTTATTCTTTTTCTTTTGATTTTGTGTGTTGGATTGTTGGTTTGATTTTTATTTTATGGATTTTGTCTAGGTTTGACCTCTTTTGAAGCTAAATTTAAGTGAAGTGTGAAGTCAGAAAGTTCCACACCCAGCCCATGGATTGAACACCATAAGTTTTTCCACCACCGCGGTGAGTTCTTTTCTTTTATCCCTTCTCTTGTTTTAGATTTTTACATTGGGGACAATGTAAGTTCTAAGCTTGGGGGGGTATTTTTGTATTTTCATTTTCTTATTTTCATTCTCATTAGTTTCATGCATTTTCATGACTTGTTCATGTCTTGTTTTGCATTGCATTTTTATGTTGCATTTTCACACCATCATATCTCTTAGGTTTTTTATTGAACTTGTGCCCCTCTCTTTTGGGATTTTGAGATGATATTGATTTGGAACCCAATTTGTTGATTCTTGTGATAGGCTACAGGCATTGTTTTAATTGATAGTAGAGGTGATCTTTTGATAGTTGATAATTAGCATAATGTTCTCTGAATTTGTGCTTCTCATTGAATTTTTAAACCTCTAAATGTGAGTTTTGAGCCTATATGGGATATATGCACTATATGATTTTTGTTCCCATTCTTTGTGTTGAGTGATATTCTTCATTGATCATGTGCTCTAGAACTTGATTTGAAACCTTTTTGAGGCAAAATTTTTGGTTGCATGCTTGAATGTGATTAAGGCATTTTAGGTATTTTTCGGCCTTCGAAATTGTTACACTTTCATCCTCTAGTTGCCCATTTTGAGCCTACTGCATACTTGCTTTCTTTATACCTATGCTGAAACATTATTGGTTATCATTTAGAATATTAAATGGAGCAAATTGGGCTTGAAAGTTGTTTGAAAGTTGTATTGGGAATTATATGTATTTGAGCTTCCTCTTTCTCAAAAAAAAGGAAAAGAAAAAAAAAAAAAAATGAAAAAAAAAAATCATAAGATGAAAGCTTGAAAAAGAGGAGAAAGAGGAGAAGGAAAAGAAAGGAAGAAAATCTTAGAAATATGGAGTTATGATCCTTTTGAAAAAAAAATGCCTTTGCTCCATTGATGTTCTATTGATTTCTTGTGCTTATTGAAAAAATTTGATGAGCCCTTTGTGTATACCTTCCTTTCTCTACCATACCTATCATCATTCCCATGGCCCCATTATAACCCTTGAAAGACCTTTTGATTCTTGCATGCATGCTTGATTATTAGTGAAAATTGGTTTCTTATCAAGCATATGGAAGTGCATTTTCTTTGATGGATTTTGAGCGCATTGTCTTCACCCTTAAACACTCGAGTGTGGTTAATGGAGTGAACTTAATACAATCAGTGATGATGCATGATTTTTGAGAACTTAGTCTTTAATTGGACTTGATTTTGATTACCTCTCAGATTCTTTGTTTGCCTTAGCCTATTGCTTGGATATTGTTTTCTCGGGTTCCTTATTCATTTTTGTCTTTTGATCCCACGTCTTGGTTTGACTTTAATTTTTGCTTGAGGACAAGCAAAGTCTTAAGCTTGGGGGGATTTGATGTGTGTGAAACAACATCATATTTTGTTCTTATTTTGCATGCATTCTTGAGCATTTTAGGCATTTTAGTTTCCCTTTTGGTTTGTTTTTCCCTTAGTTCGGATAACTGCGGTGTTTTTGGTGTTCTTGTGCAGGATTAATATTGAATTGACCTTGGAATAAATGGAAACTTACATGATTGAAGTTGGGGCTTTATGGAACTAATTTAGGGAAAGATAAGACAATTATCTACAACTTTCATGAAGACCTCAAAGGCCTAATCACACATCTGGATAACTCAAATTGGAATTGAAGCAAGAACTAGGGTGCTGATCCTAACAGCTTGACCTTTATATACTATTCATGACATATCTCGAGCTACAAGTTGTCAAATAAGCTGAAATTTTGATGGTTGATAGCTAAGATCCAAATCTACAACTTTCATGTTGAGCACTTTTCCAGATTCGGAGGTCTAATGGGTCATATTGAGCTTGGAAGGCCATTCCAGAGTCAACCACGGCCTGGCCGTGGTGTCCACCACTACTGGCCGTGGTTGAAGCGCTGCAGTGAAATCCCTCCAACTCGGAACCAACCATGGCCTGGCCGTGGTGGCCACCACGGCCGTGGTTCGGAGCGCGCAGCAGATTTTACTTTTATGTTTTTATTTGTTTTGGGGGCTTTTATGAAAAACCCTAGGCTATAAATAGATGTTCGATTGCTATTAGGGTATTCTAGATTTGATTAAAACCTTGTTCGAAAGGAGGCACAAAGGAGGCTTGAGTTCTTCATCTTTCTCCCTTCGTCTTCCATTGTTACGGGTTTGGGATGTTTTTAAGTTTGATTTCTGTTTTCTTCTTCTCTATGTCTGAGTAGTTACTTTTGTTTCTAGGATTGGGCAATGCCCTTTGATACATTGATAATGATTAATTGACGTTGTTTTTCCCTTTTATTAATCTTGATTGTTTATTGATTCAATTCTTATTGCTTTTATTCATGTGAATTTGTTGGCCACTTATTTGCATCTCATAGGCATTTAGGGACGTCTTCGAGAGGTGAACCTAAGTGTTGGAACCATTAGAATTGAACTTAAGGTCTAAATCACGAGAGTAGTTTTAGCCTTTCGAGGAATCAATGAATTACCACAAAGCGTAATGGGTTCAATTTAAATTCAATTACCACGAAAGTAGGAATTGGTTTAATTGGGCACGGATCTTGTATCTTGAAAAGAACATTAACTAATTTTGGGTAATTCACCTTCAATTGAATTTCGAGTTTAATAAAAGGGTTGTCGATTAAGATTTATCTTGTATCATTGTGGTATCCCAATCTTGGAAGCTTTCTTTAATCTGAAAACCCCTTTCTTGATAACTTGCTATCTTTGTTCGAATTCTGTTTTCTTTATTTTTATTTAATTGTTTTGTTACTACGTTCTTCTTTATCAACAATCATATTTCCTTTTGTTTAACTTAATTAAATTAATTAATTAATTGGTATTCATACACACGGTCCCTGTGGATTCGATCTTTTATTACTTGACGACGAAACCGTACACTTGCGGATTTCACGCATCATCAACATCTCTCGCCGCCATCCAGTCTTTGCCGCTCAATGGAGTGTGAGGTGGCATCAAAAACTGGGAACAGATGTGGAGCGGAGGAGCGAGTGTAGGTGATCAGTGCTCGGGATCTAGAAGCGGGGGTGGGCCTGGGGCTCGCTGCGCTTTCTTGGGCGAGTCATAATACAGTGCGGTGTCCACAGTATGGATGGCGTCATGGGTGTCTTACCACACGGACTTCGGTGTCCTTCCAAGGCACCTTCGCTATGCGCACACGTAGGTAGACATATGAGGAATGGAAAGAACAAGGATTTGAGTTTTCGGTGATGCACTCGGATTTGATCATAAAGGATCCGACGGTGTTCGAAGAAGATTATAAATTGCATAAACATGTAGGCACGCTCGGGATAAATTTTCGACTGTGCTTAGTAGGGAGCAAACAGAACACACAAAGTGGTTCCACGGGCGAAGCTCACGGCGCAAACTCTCCCGCTTGAGAAAGCGGATGGAATTATCGGTGTTCCTCAGACTTGGACCGGGAAAGTGGAGTCACCACCATTACCTGCTAAAGGGGTGCCCCCTCGCTCCTCAGGTAATTGTCTCTCTCTGTATGAACGTACTAGTGGAGGAGGGCCAAGGTCCAGGAGACTTGCCGGATGCGCTCCACGGAGTAGTCAACGTCCGTCTTCTAACTCTAGCAAAGTGGTTGTAGAAGACCTTTGCTCAAGCAAATGGGCATTAGCATAGAACTCTTTCTATTGCGCAGCCCATCGGTTCTTCAATGGGATGTTCACAAAAGTTGCCAATGAAAAGCTCCTTAGTGGCGCGAGAGATGGTGGATAACGCACCACATTTAACTCATGGAACCTCCTTTCTCGGTATGATATTGATCTTTTTGCAAGTGCTTCCAAAAGTGGTCAAATGCCTCTTGAAATGAAAAAGCGTGTGGGTCAAAGATTGGAATTGCTTCACTTTCATCGGGGTTACTTGGTTTAGCTTCAACATTTTTTTCTCCGACTCTTTGATATGGTGAATGATGACCGAAAAAGAAGGGTGGTTATTAGCATTGGAACAAAGACTGCGAGAATAATTAGAAGGAAATCAATCACTTCCAAGAAGATATCATGCAAGGCAATCAAGCAAATAGTCAAATAACCAACCAAAAATGCATGCAGAACCAAAAATAAGGCAACATACCACAACATGCAACCAAGGGGTCCTACTCAAATTAAGCGGTGAAGGATCAGATCCCAATATGTATTCAAATATAGCGCAGTTGCAATTGCAAACAAGTCCAAGATAGTCAACAAGGCCAACTATCCAAACCAAGGTCATCACCCAAATCAAAAGAATCAGAAATAGGTAAATAGGTCCAACCCGGTTTAGTTTCAACAATCAAGCAAAAAGCAAGTGACAATGCACCTCACGTATCTCATCTTAGCGGAGAATTAACACGAGAATCAAACCCCATCAATCACCCAAAAGATGACAACAGATACTAAGAACAAGCCACAACGGGGTGATTTAAACTAAAGGAACACCTCACGTATGTCAACAGTAGGATTAACACAAATAGGCATGTAATCATAGTCCTTGTTCATCGAAATAATCAAGCCACAATGATAGAAATCAACAAATATAAAAAGAAATCAAATTGCAAAACACAAACAGGACACATGAAAATCAAAAGACAAAAGGAAGAGGAGGAAATGGAGAAGCAATCTAACCTTGAAGAAGGAAATGGACAAGGTACCCAAAACTAGCAAGAAACCCCAATCAAGCACACAAACAAAAAGGAAGGTGTATTGGCCGTGTGGTGGGTACTCGTGGAGGAAATGTGGTGTGTTGGTGAAGTGTTTGTACGGTGGAGAGGGAAAAAAAAGAAGGAGGAAAGGGGTTACGGGGTGGTGGAAATGTTTGATGGGAGAAGAAAATAAAAGGAGGAAGAAGAAGGAAGGGGGTTTGGTGGTTACGGTGGAGTTACGGTGGAGGTACGGATGGAGAGGAAAGAAAAGAAAGAGAAAAGATGAGGGGGGCTACGGTGATGTGGGTATTGTGGAGAAGAAGATTGGAGGAATGAAGGCTAGGGTTGGGGAGGTGAGGAGATTGGAGGGGTTGAAGGTGGGGAGGAGATTGGAGGGGGGAATTAGGGATTTAGGAGCTAAATGGGGGGCTGCGTTTTTGTGCGGAAGAGAGCTCATCACGCCTAGGCGTGACATTACCACGCTTAGGCATGTATTTAAAATTATTTTTGTTTTAAAATTTTTTTTTTGGCAAAAACCTGCGCCTAGGCGTGTAAAAACCACGCCTAGGCGTGATGCTCGCAGGTTAAAACTTCTGAAAACACAGAGAGGACCACGCCTAGGCGTGATAAAACCACGCCTAGGCGTGGAACTCTCTGGAAAAGGGTCAAGTAGCAGCTGAGAGGGACACGCTTAGGCGTATAAAACCCACGCTTAGGCGTGGGTTACTAGAACAAAATACTAAACAAAAAACACCAGAAAACCCCACAACGAAGCATCAAACACACCCTCCGTATTCTCAAATACCTAAGAAAAAGCATAGGACTAATATGAACAACCAAAGCCTCTAAATGAAAATCAAACACAACAAAACAATAAAACAAAATCAAATAAAACTACAAAATAAAAGAAAAAGCATGCAAAATATTGTCCTAAGTGAAGAGATAGGATTAGGAAATTGGGTTGCCTCCCAACAAGCGCCTTATTTATAGTCCTGGCTGGACTTTATTTTCTAGTTTTACTTGCACGTGCTTATGGGAGGAGGATCTTCCTTCTTTTCTTCAAAGTAAGCATGGTATGCATGAAATGGCAAAGGTTTTAACTCCATGGTTAGAGCCTCTTTAATGGGTGATTTGCATGAGTAAACCATCTTGCTTGCGTGCATTCAAAGCACCTTGAACTTCTTCCCATCAAAATGGAGAGATCTCATGACTTGCACCAGAGCCGATTAAATCTCTTGCCTCGGATGTCTCCCTTGAATCAAGCAGTAACATTCTTCTTGATCTTGAGGGCTCTTGGTATCTTTGAAAATAGTGAAGGTAACTTGTCTATCTTGAACTCTCATGGTAAGTTCTCCTTTCTCCACATCAATAAGGGTTCTTCCGGTTGCAAGGAAGGGTCGGCCTAAAATCAAAGGGACTTTACTATCTTCCTCCATATCAAGTATGATGAAATCCGTTGGAAGGGATGAAAAAGTGGTCCACTTTAACAAGACATCTTCAAGAACCCCTTCGGGATAAAAAGAGGGTTCGTCGGCTAGTTGTAAGGTAATTGAAGTAGGTGCATTTCCCCAAACCTAGTCTTTGTAAATAGAGTAAGGTATGAGATTAATGCTAGCTCCCAAATCACATAATGCCTTACCACAAAATTTCTCACCGATGGTGCATGGGATGGTGAAACTCCCTGGATCCTTGAGCTTAGAGGTAGTTTGTTTTGCAATATGGCACTTGCACTCCTCAGTGAGAGCTACTGTCTCATAATCCCCGAGTCTTCTCTTCTTAGACAAAATGTCTTTCATGAACTTCACATAACTAGGCATTTGTTCCAAAGCCTCAGCAAACGGTATGTTTATGTGAAGTTTCTTGAAAATATCCAAAAACTTTTGGAATTGAGCATCAAGCTTTTGTTTAGCTAGCCGGTTAGGGAAAGGTGGAGGTAGTGTATAAGGCTTGTCCTCCTTCTTATTGTCTTCAACCTTCCTCTCTGCTAGCTCTTCATTCTTCTCCACCATTTGGCTCACAACTTCTTCATCTTGAGCTACCTCCGCTTCTTTTTCAAGTAGCTTGGTCTTCACATTTCCTTCAATTTCTTTCCCACTCCTCAGTATTATAGCCTTGCAATGCTCCTTGGTAGAACCTCCGGGATTGTTGATGGTGTCACTAGGAAAACTCCCTTGAGGCCTACTACTTAAGGCTTGGGCAAGTTGGCCAACTTGAGTCTCAAGATTTCTCAAGGAGGCCGCTTGACCTTGCATCAAAGCATCATGCGAAGCAAGCCTTGAGTCGGTCTTAGTCATGTACTCTTCTTTGGCTAGTCATAACCGAGCAAACATCTTCTCCAAATTGGATGTTGAAGTCGATGTTGAGGTTTGGGCTTGAAGGGGGCTCTGTTGTTGAAAACCTGGAGGAGCACGGGAGCTTCCCTATTCTCGATACGAAGAAGAGGAAGGACCTTGAACTTGACCACCCCATGAGAGATTGGGATGGTTCTTCCAACTAGGATTATAAGAATTGCCCAAAACATTGTTGTGAATTGGCTGACGGAATTGATTTGCATATTGCACACTTTCCAGGCTGGCTGTACAATTAGCAGTTGAATGAAGGTCCCCACAGTGATCACAAATTTCAGCTGAGTTACTAACTCCACTTGCTACAGAATTGACTCCCATGGTGTCCAGCTTCTTAGAAAGAGCTGCCACTTGAGCTGTAAGAGATGTAAGAGCATCAACTTTATGAATACCTGCTGCTGATCTCTTGGGAGTAACTCTTTCAGCCGGCCACTGATAGTTGTTGTTAGCCATTTCCTCCAAAAGGTTGTAGGCTGCATCCACGGTCTTGCTCATGAGAGCCCCTCCAGCTGCTGCATCAATTATAGATCTAATGGAGGTTGTCAAGCTATTGTAAAAAGTATGAACCAACATCCATTTTGCTATGCCATGATGTGGGCACTTCCTTAGCAACTCCTTGAATCGCTCCCAAGCCTCATACAAGGTTTCTCCTTCGAATTGTCTGAAGGACAAGATGTCATTCCTATACTTCATTGTTTTCATGGGAGGAAAGAAACGATCCAAGAACTTTTGAGCCAGCTCTTCCCAAGTAGTGATGGAATGTTCAGGTAATGATTGAAGCCATGCCTTGGCCCTATCTCTTAAGGAAAAAGAGAAAAGCCTCAATCGAGCCGCATCATCAGTCATCCCTTGATGCTTGAAGGTGTCACAAATCTCCAGAAAGTTAGCTAGATGAGCATTAGGATCTTCGTGGGGAAGATCCGCAAATTGCAAATTATTCTGCACCATCTGGATAATAGCAGGCTTGATCTCAAAAGTCTGAGCCTGAACAGCTGGCCTTCTAATGCTAGATCGAATGTCTCTAGCATTTGGAGTGGCATACTCTCTCAAGAGTCTTTCAGCATTCGCTTCTTCCGCCATCTCCGATTCACTATCCAATTCAAGTGCCTTCCCTTGTACTAGTCGTTCTCTTAGCAATCTACGAAAGGTCCTTTCGATCTCAGGGTCGTAAGGAAATCGAGATACACTTTGAGTCCTTTGCATACAAGAGCTAAGTACCTGAAAATCAAAATAAAACAACAAAGAAAACTTGAAATAAGAACTGTGAATAATTGTAAGAAATAACACAAAATCTAAACTCAATCCCCGGCAACGGCGCCAAAAACTTGTTGGTCCGTAATCCGTAAATCCGCAAGCGCACGGGTCGACAAGTAATATAAAGGAGAGTTAGAGTATCGTGTCCCAAGGGATTGATTAATTAGAAGAATGTTAAACTTAATCAAAATTCACAAATTTTTATCCAAGCAAACGAATTGTGAGAATGGGTTGCAATTAAAATAACAATTTAAAGAAACAAAATAAGAAAACACCAAACACTAATTCCACAAGAGAAGATGAGAATGATTAAAGCCTAGGGGTCCCTATTCACTTGCTACTTCAAAGAATAATTGCAATCAACAAGTACCAATCAATGAAATGATAATTGTTAGCTGATAACTTTCAATAGATAAGAGCCTATGTCTAGGACAATTACCCATGCAAAACCTAGTTAATCCACTTTGTGTCCATGTGGGTTAACATAAGAAGTACTCATTGAGACCAATTATCAAACACTTGCTATGCATGACTAATGGGTATGTGTCCATCCCATTAGCTAATCAACACACTCAATGCAATAGAATGTAATTGAACATACATCAACCATACCATATCCATATTCACAACTCCCTATCTCTAGTTCAATTGGAATACTAAAATCATGCAATTGATGGCCAATCAACAACAAGCATTAAGAATAGATATGGATGAACAAAACCAAATTCATTGAAAGGATACCCAATTAATTACAAATTAATCCAATCCATAGCAAGATCCTAGAGAACCCCTAGATTAGGGTTTAGCTACACATCATGAAGGAGAAGAAAACACATGAAATCAAATGATCCATCAAGTTACAAATCAAGAGGTAAAGGGAAAGAATGGACAAAAAATGGAGAGCTTCCAAGCTTGATCCTCTTTCTTGATCTTGATTCTTCCTTGAGTCACCTTCAATATAAATGGGTTCCTCCTCTTCTCACTTCCTCTCTGAGCTTCGTGGTTTAGTGTCTCTCCAAAACAGAATATCCTCTTTCTCCCCCAAAAATCAGAATATGAGGGTAAAATTTTCGTGCCAGGGTTTCCCCCACGCCTAGGCGTGGGTTTAACACGCCTAGGCGTGGTTATGTATCACGTGCCTTCATTTTCTTAGGCGCGTTTTGTCACGCCTAGGCATGTGACTTTCCACGCCTAGCGTGGTGGTCTCTCGCCCGAAACTTCGATAAATCTGCGAGGAACACGCCTAGGCGTGGATTTGGCTCGCCTAGGCGTGGTTTAGCTGCCCTTGCTTCCTTTTTGCATCTTTTTCCATTTTGAACTCTTCTATGCTTCCATATCCTTTCCAAGGTCTTTCCTTCTTGAATATCTGCAACAAAAACAATGCTTTAACTCATCAAGCCATGATCAATCTCAATTTCTTATTACAAGCATTAACAATTAAATTATCAAACGATTGAGATACAAAGCTTAAAGAATCAAGATCATGCATGAATTTGGACCATTGGGTAATGTAAATTTAAGGAAAGCATACTCCTATACATTCAAAGCCATGTGAAATAACTTCATTTTCTAAAGTTATCAACATCCTACCATCATTACCAATTATGACAGTAGAGAAACAAAACGACGCAAAACGCCCACATAGCATCTCAAGAGGTAATAATAATAAACATTAAATAACAGCAATAAACAATTAAACAGATCCAGGCAATTATACACCAGGAAAGTAACAGTTGTAATATACCATAAGAATTAGATGTCAGATAATATGTGGACTCACTATGCACATGCATACAACACCAAAATCCTACTAGCTATGTCTTCCATTAATCACATATTGTACACTTGATTAGCTATGTCTTCTACTTGTTATGATTTTTCATCAAAAACCCTAATTTTGGGCCCCAAAACCGTGAGCCTCCTAGAGGGAAATCTAGGTCATTTCCTTTCATTTTAAGTTTTCCAATCCATCCAAGCATATCAATATACATAACCAATCAATCAAATAACTTAAACAAATTAAAAACAATATGTAATCATACAAATCTTGCAAACAAAGAGAGTAACCCTACTAGGGTTTCTCACAACCAATCATAAAACAAGGTTCCTTACTACCAATAGAGGTTGAGGATGAGTATCTTCCTCTTACCAAAGAGAAGAAAACAAGCAATGGAACTCCCTTGAAGCTCCTTGCAATTTTCGGATTCACACCTCCAAGAACCCTAAAAATTACAACTTCATTAAATTAACAAGAAGATTTGAAAAAGAATGGATCAATGGTCATAAAGAAGACCTTGAACACAAAAATGAAGAGAAAAGGGTGAGGAACCAAGAACCTTACCCAAAAGCTTGAAGCTTGAAGAAGAAGATGGTGAAGATGAAACCTTTTCAAGAAATTACCAACTAGAGATGTGTTTAGATGATGGAGGAGATTAAGAAAATATGTTTAGTTGAAAATTTTGTGATGGATGAGGGCTTGAGAGTGTGGTGGCCATGAGGTGTTCTAGAGAGAAGGAGGAGAAAGTTTGAGAAAGATGAAGGTAGAGAGAGAAATGAATAGAAAAGTGAAAGATGTTTTTAGGTTTTCTTTTGAATTTAGATAGATTGAATAATTAAATGAAGCACAAATTTGGCTCCCAAATTGGAGGGCTACTGCCGTGAGGAGAGAGGGAGGAGAGAGGGATGAGTAGATTCCTTGAGAAGTTTGGGAGCTTTTTCAATAAAGGAGATGTGATTAGATATAAAGTAGATTACATTAGGATAAGATAATGTGATTTAATAGTTAAAATAATATGGTAATTAGGATTTTACTACAAGTTATTACCTAATGGATAATTGTCATAGTGCACAAACCTAGTATTAATTATCTAATGAATAATAGGGTGTACCACAAAATTTTAATTAATAGTGCATACAGAGGTTTATTTATCAGATAAAACCTCAAAAAATGCAAACCTCGTAAATTATGTCCGGCCTTGAGTTTAGTAAGATCCCCAATCGACACATCCACAGTTCAAGGTTTACCAGCCTCAGGAAAAACATTTTGTTATCCCGGCTACGCTCAACGTGCATGTAAAATGAAAAATATACTAAAATATTTGACATTTTTAGAAAAATTCAGAAAAATGAGGAATATATTAAAATATTTGACATTTTCGAAAGATGACTATTCATCACAAAACAAACAATTTTTGGGGTGTTTCACTGACTCTGCTCAGTGTGCATGCAAAACGAGGAATATATTAAAATATTCAACGTTTCCGAAAAATTTTAGAAAAATTTTTAAAAATCATAAATATTATAAAATGATTATCTATGATGAAATAAATAATTTTTGGGGTGTTACAACTCTCCCATTCTAAAAAGAAATTTCGTCCTCGAAATTTTCATACTTTAGAATAGTTGTGGGTGTTGCTCCTTCATCTTGTCTTCCAGCTCCCATGTTGCATCTCCAGTCGTTTCATTCCAGATTGCCTTTACCAATGAGATCTCCTTGCCTCTTAGTTACTTTATCCTTCTATCCTCAATTCTTACAGGAGGTGCCTCATTGGTTAAGATTTCTTTTAATTGTACTATGTCTGGTGCTATGACATGACTTGGGTTAGGAATGTATTTTCGCAGTTGTGACACATAGAAGACATTGTGAATGTTTGAGAGAAAAGAGGGTAAGGCTATTTGATAGGCTACTGGACCTACTTGGTGAATAATATGGTATGGTCAAAGAAATTTTGGAGTAAATTTTTTAGATTTTAAGGCCCGGCCCACCCTAGTCGTAGGTGTGACTTTCAAAAATACATGCTTGCCTTCCTCAAACTCAAGAGGCTTTCTTCTTTTGTCTGCATAACTCTTTTGTCGGCTCTGAGCTGTCCTCATATTCTCCTGAATCATCTTAACTTTTTTAGTTGTCTGCTGTATAACATCTGATCCAATAGTGAGGCGCTCGCCGTCTTGGTACCAACATAAAGGTGTCCAACACCGCCGTCCATACAGAGCCTCATAGGGTGCCATCCCTATGCTTGAATAATAACTGTTATTGTAGGTGAATTCTATCAATGGTAGAACGTCATCCCAACTCCCAGTTTATTCTATGGTGCAAGCTCTAAGCAAATCTTCCAATGATTGGATCGTCCTCTCCGATTGGCCATTGATTTGTGGGTGATAAGCAGAACTTAGACGTAACTTTGTCCCTAATGATTCTTGTAGACTGCCAGAACTTTGAAGTGAATCTTGGATCCCTATCTGAAACAATACTTGTAGGCACACCATGCAGTCTAACAATTTCTCCAATATACAGCTGGGTCAGTTTCTCCAAGTTGTACCTTATGTTGATCGGGAGGAAATGCGCTGATTTTGTGAGTCGATCCACAATTACCCAAATCAAGTCATGTCCTTTTCTTGTCCTTGGCAAACCCACCACAAAATCCTTTGCAATGCTGTCCCACTTTCATTCAGGAATAGACAATGGTTACAGCAATCCTGTGGGTCTTTGATGTTCCACTTTAGTTTTCTAACAAACCAGACAAGTCGATACACATCTAGTGACGTCACTCTTCATTCCATGCCACCAAAAAAACTTCTTCAAGTCTTGATGCATTTTTGTTATGCTCGGATGCATATTCAGCTTGCTTGTGTGAGCATGGTCGATAATATACTCTCTAAGCTCTTGGTCACGGGGAATACAGACTCTAACTCAGAATCTCAGAATTTTGTCTATTCCTTCCGTAAATGCTGTTTCGTTGCCTTGCTTCATTAGCTCTCTCTCTTCTTGCAAGAACTTGTCAACTTTCTGCTTTTCCCGTATGACTTCCATTAATTCACTTGAGATAGTAACCATATTCATGCAAATTTTTCCTGGTTCTAATTCTACAAAAGACCATACATCCCTTGAACTGCTCTATCAGATCTTTTCCCTTAATCATCATGGCTAATATACTGAGCATCTTCCTACTCAATGCGTCTGCCATGACGTTTGCCTTTCCAGGGTGATACAGAAGTTGGAAATCATAGTCTTTCAGGAACTCCAGCCACCTCCGCTGCCTAATGTTCAACTCCTTCTAATCATACAAATATTTCAAGCTTTTGTGATCACTAAACAAGGTTCTTTACTACCAATAGAGGTTGAGGACGAGTATCTTCCTCTTACCAAAGAGAAGAAAACAAGCAATGGAACTCCTTTGAAGCTCCTTGCAATTTTCGGATTCACACATTCAAGAACCCTAAAAATTACAACTTCATTAAATCAACAAGAAGACTTGAAAAAGAATGGATCAATGGTCATAAAGAAGACCTTGAACACGAAAATGAAGAGAAAAGGGTGAGGAACCAAGAATTGTACCCAAAAGCTTGAAGCTTGAAGCTTGAAGAAGAAGATGGTGAAGATGAAACCTTTTCTAGAAATCACCAGCTAGAGATGTGTTTAGATGATGGAGGAGATTAAGAAAATGTGTTTAGTTGAAAATTTTGTAATGGATGAGGGCTTGAGAGTGTGGTGGTCATGAGGTGTTCTAGAGATGAGTGAATAGAAAAGTGAAAGATGCTTTTAGGTTTTCTTTTGAATTTAGATAGATTGAATAATTAAATGAAGCACAAATTTGGCTGCCAAATTGGAAGGCTACTGCCGTGAAGAGAGAGGGAGGAGAGAGGGATAAGTAGCTTCCTTGAGAAGCTTGGGAGCTTTTTCAATAAAGGAGATGTAATTAGACATAAAGTAGTTACATTAGGATAAGATAATGTGATTTAATAGTTAAAATAATATGGTAATTAAGATTTTACTACAAGTTATTACCCAATGGATAATTGTCACAATGCACAAAGCTAGTATTAATTATCCAATGAATAATAGAGTGTACTGCAAAATTTTAATTAACAGTGCATATAGAGATTTTATTTATCAGATAAAACCTCAAAAAACGCAAATATCATAATAAGATCCCCCATCGACACATCCACAGTTCAAGGTTTACCAGTCTCAGGGAAAACGTTTCGTTATCCCGACTCCGCATAGCGCACACATAAAACGAGAAATATACTAAAATATTTGACATTTCTAGAAAAATCTAAAAAAATTCTCAAAAATCATAAATATTAAAAAATGACTATTCATCACAAAAAAAATAATTTCTGGAGTGTTTCACTGTCTCTACTCAGTGTGTATGTAAAACGAGGAATATATTAAAATATTTGATATTTTCAGAAAATTCCATAAAAATTTCTAAAAATTATAAATATTATAAAATGATTATCTATGATGAAATAAATAATTTTTGGAGTGTTACACGGATACCGGAGAGGTACTCTATTTGTATCTATCCGTCCATGATGAGGCCGTAAGCTCAGTTTTGATCTGGAAAACTGACAAAGGACAGAAACCGGTCTACTTTGTAAGCAAGTTCCTTCAGGGCCTTGAGCTTTGATACCAAAAGGTAGAGAAAGTCGCTTTTGCACTCATTATTACAGCAAGGAGACTTCAGCAATACTTTCAATGCCACCCAGTGGTGGTAAGGACAGATCAACCCATCCGGCAGGTGTTACATAAACCAGATTTGGCCAGATGAATGATTGCATAGTTGATCGAGCTTTCAGAGTTTGGGATTACATATGAACCACAACTTGCAATAAAAGCCCAAGCATTGTCCGACTTCCTAGTAGAGCCCACATCGGATCATGGCGACCCTAAAGAAGCCTCTTAGACCATTTTCGTCGATGGGTCGTCGAATCCTAAGGGAAGCGGGGCCGGGGTGATATTGAAGAATTTAGAGGGACTGACCCTGGAACATTCCTTGAAGTTCGTGTGATTACCATGCAACATTGATGATGAGTTTTGATGATAACAAACATGGAGATGATGAGAAGACCGAGTCCAAGATCTTCAAGATTAGCATTAGGACTTAGGATCTTTCTTGTACAGAGCTTTTATACAATATCTTAGTGTTTAACTCAAAAGATCAAAGAACATGTTTTTCTACAAACTAAATTAAAGTTTTAATATGGCTTTGAAAATCAAAAAGTTTATGGATTTTCAGAAATCACATGATCTGTTTCTTAAAAGTGTTTTTCATAACTTGAAACAGAGGTATTCGAATAGCCTTCAAGGTATTCGAATACAATCTTTCTGAAAAATGCTTTTTAAAATGTGTTTTAAACAGTGGTATTTGAATACCTCTTTGTGGTATTCGAATAACCTGCTTCTGAGATGATTTATGAGAAAATGAAAAATGGTGGTATTCGAATACACCCCAGTGGTATTCGAATAACCTGTGTCTAAATTGTTTTCTATGAGAACTGAAACCAGTGGTATTCGAATACCCCTTAATGGTATTTGAAATAACCCACGAGATTCTGTTTTGGTTTTTGAATTTATACGTAAACGGATTCGCATTTATTATGATATTAATTTCCTCAACGATCATTTCTGATCAAAGGCTCTATAAATAGAGACCTTATCTTACGTCTTAAATACACGAAATTTCTGAAATTATTTTTTGCTTGTGCTAAAATACTGTTTACATATTTCTCTCTTTTTCTCTGTGCTCTTTTGGTAAAATTCTGAGATATTCTTAGATAGCTCTATAGTGCTTCAATTTGTATTACCTGCTCTGAGTGAGAGTTTCTCTTCATCTACTTTCTGATATTCTGTATCAAGGGTGAGGTATCCCTCAAGGTTTGTATAAGGGTGAGGTATCCCGGCAGGCTAAGACTTTAGCACGAGGGTAGAGTTTTCCTGTGTGTGAAAATTGCTCTTTTATGTAATGGTTGCAAGCACCTATTGAAGCTTGTATACATAGTGAAAAATCTCAGCTTTCGAGGACTGGACGTAGACCACAAGTGGGTTAGTGGTCAAACCAGGATAAATTCTGTGCCTGTTTCTCTCTTCTTAATCTCTTTATTTTATGTAATTTTAATTTACTGTATATTTATTTTTCGCTGCTTTTATTGTTTCTTTTCTTCTTCTGGTTCCTTTTGTGCATTTATTTATTAAGTTTTAATATTTGTTTTTGATAAAAAGAGGTTTTGAGAAAAAGTTTTATACTTAATTCACTCCCCTCTTGAGTACTGGAAGCCACTTGGTAACAAGTGGTATCAGAGATAGACTCTTGTATAAAGAGCTTAGTAGCTTCAAGAGAATATGGCTTCTTCAAATGGTTTTTTAGAAGGATCTTCCATAAACCAACCACCCTTCTTCAATGGGGATGGTTATGCATATTGGAAGGAAAGAATGAAAATCTTCATCGAAGCTATTGATCTAGATGTATGGGATGTTGTCAAAAACGGCGCTTTTATACCCACGCATGAGGTCGATGGTGTAAGGACCGAAACACCACAAAATAAATGGTCTGACGAAGACAAAAGAAAAGTTCAATATAATTTAAAAGCCAAAAATACTATTACTACTGCCTTAGGATATGATGAGTTTTCTAGAATTTCAAATTGTAAAACTGCTAAAGAAATGTGGGACACTTTGCAAGTTACCCATGAGGGTACTAGTGAAGGAAAGAGGTCGAGAATCAATTCTCTAACTCATGAATATGAATTATTCATAATGAACCAAGGAGAAAGCATTCAGGAAATGCAAAAGAGGTTCACCCACATAGTTAATCATCTTGCATCTTTAGGTAAAAAATTTTCTAACGAAGATTTGATTAACAAAGTTTTGAGATGTCTTAGCAGGATTTGGCAACCTAAGGTAACAGCTATATCAGAATCAAGGGACTTGTCGATAATGACTCTAGCTACCCTCTTTGGAAAACTTCATGAGTACGAACTAGAACTGAACAGATTAAGTCAAAGCAAAGAAAACGATAAAAAGAAAAAGGGGATAGCGCTCAAAGTCACTTCCTCAATATTCGACAATGATGATGAAGAAAGCTCAAAGAACATCGAGGTAAACGAAGAACATCTTAATCTGTTAGTTAAAAACTTTGGTAAATTTCTCAGGAAAAAGAGAACGCAAAAAAGACCTCCTTTCCCTCCGAAGAAGACTCAATACAAAGGCGAAGGAGCTTCATCGAATCCAACTTGCTATGAATATGGAAAACCTGGTCACATGAAAATGGAGTGCCCAATTTACCAAAAAAAGAAGGAGAAATTTGAAAAGAAGCCCTTCAAGGAAAGAAAAGGAAGAAAAGCCTATATAGCATGGGATGAAAACGATATAGATTCAACTGACAGCTCAGACAGCGAGGAAGCTCAACTATGTCTCATGGCCAAAGGATAAGAAGAAGAAAGTGAAAATGAGGTAAGTTCTAATACTACTTTATTGCCTTCTTACGATGAGTTACAAGATGCTTTTGAAGAATTACATGAAGAGTCTTTAAAACTCACAAAAATTATTTCTTCTTCTAAGAAAACAATCTCTTCTTTAGAAAATCAAATTCTTGTTTTAAATAAAGAAATAGAAGAATTGAAAGTTAAAAATGAGACTTTGGGAATCATTGATGCATGCACAAATCATTCTTCACATGCTTCTACGTCTTCATCTTATTCTTCATGTCATACACTTGAAAAAGAAATTGAAGACTTAAAGAACACACTTTCTATATTCACCTTTGGAAAGGATAACTTAAATATTTTATTAGGAAGACAAAGAATGGTTTTTCAAAAAGCCGAGATAGGTTATAACCCGAAAAATCAACAAAAACTCTATAAAATTTTTTTTGTGCATTCTAGCGTTTCAAGTAGTCTTTTTATTAAATGTTTTTACTGTGGAAGGAAAGGACATAGTGCATTAACATGTAATGCAAGGAAAAATATAAATACAAAAATTGGAATAAAAATGGTTTGGATTCCCAAGGATACTATACCCAAAACTGACACACAAGGACCCAAGAAAGTTTGGGTACCAAAGGTTAAAAACTAAACATGTGTTGTAGGTGTGCTTGAAAGCCAGGAGTTCAAATTGGTATCTCGATAGCGGCTGCTCCAAGCACATGACCGGGGACGACTCGAAATTCACCATGCTTATTCCCAAGAATTATAGACACGTTACTTATGGTGATAACAATAAAGGAAAAATTCTTGGAATCGGTAAAGTCGGTAAGAACCCTAACTCCTCTATTGAAAATGTGTTACTTGTTGAAGGTTTAAAACATAACTTGTTTAGTATAAGCCAATTATGTGATAAAGGAAATAGGGTAATATTTAATTCAAATTGTTGCATAATTGAAGATAAAAATGATAAGCATGTTAAATTCATTGGTCATAGAGTAGACAACATTTATATGATTAGTCTTGATGATATATCTTCAAATGATGCGAAATGCCTTTTAAGTAAGAATGATGATTCATAGTTATGGCATAAGAGAATTGCACACATTCACATGGATCACTTAAAGAAGTTGGTCTCTAAAGAGTTAGTAATTGGACTACCCAAGCTTAATTTTGTAAAAGATAAGTTATGTGATGCATGTCAAAAGGGTAAACAAATAAAGGTCTCTTTTAAAGCAAAAAATATAATTTCAACTTCTAGACCTTTACAACTTTTGCACATGGATCTTTTTGGACCATCTAGAATTATGAGCTTTGGTGGGAATTACTATGCTTTAGTGATTATGGATTATTTTTTTAGGTTTACATGGACTTTTTTTCTTACAAATAAAAATGATGCATTTCTGGCTTTTAAAAGACTTGCCAAAGTTATTCAAAATGAAAAAAGTTTTCAAATCTCTTCTATAAGAAGTGATCATGGTGACGAATTTGAAAATAATGTTTTTGAAAATTTTTGTAATGAACATGACATTAATCATAATTTCTCTACCCCTAGAACTCCACAACAAAATGGAGTTGTAGAAAGGAAAAACCATTCTTTAGAAGAAATGGTGAGAACTATGCTTAATGAGGCTGCTCTTCCTAAGTACTTTTGGGCGGATGCTGTAAGTACAGCTTGTTATGTAATGAACAGGGCCCTTATAAGGCCTATTTTAAAGAAAACCCCATATGAGTTGTATAAGGGAAGAAAGCCAAATGTCTCACATTTTCATGTTTTTGGATGCAAATATTTTGTCTTAAATAATAGAAAAGATAACTTAGGCAAATTTGATGCTAAGTCTGATGAACGTATATTTCTTAGTTATTCAAATCATAGTAAAGCTTTTCGTGTATATAATAAAAGAACTATGACTATTGAAGAATCTATACATGTTGCATTTGATGAAACTGACCCAAATGGATCGAGAAAGGATCTTGTTATTGATGATGTTGTAGAAGTCTTGTGGAAACACATTTGGATAGCAAGGAAAAAGAAATCAAGGAGCAAGAGGATAAACAAAGACAATAAGATTCGCAAGCTTTGGAACTTCCTAAAGAATGACGAACTTCAAAATATCATTCCCTTGATCAGATTATCGGTGATGTATCTAAAGGTGTAAGTACTTGTAATTCTCTTAGAAATGCTTGTAATCACTTAGCTTTTGTTTCTCAAATTGAACCTAAGGATTTAATTGAAGCTTTTGATGATGAACATTGGATCCTAGCTATGCATGAGGAATTAAATCAATTTGAAAGAAATCAAGTTTGGGAATTAGTTGCTAGACCTAATGATCACCCTATAATTGGCACTAAATGGGTTTTTAGAAACAAACTTGATGAAAATGGATTAATAACTAGAAACAAAGCTAGATTGGTTGCTAAAGGTTATAATCAAGAAGAAGGAATGGATTATGAAGAAACCTATGCAACTGTAGCTAGATTAGAAGCTATTAGAATGTTACTTGCTTATGCCTGCATCATGGATTTCAAATTATATCAAATGGATGTCAAAAGTGCTTTTCTAAATGGTTTTATTCAAGAGGAGGTATACGTTGAACAACCTCCAAGTTTTGAAAATCATGAACTACCCAACCATGCTTTTAAACTTAAAAAGGCTTTATACGGTTTAAAGCAAGCTCTTAGAGCTTGGTATGAAAGGTTGAGTAAGTTCCTTTTAGAAAATGGTTTTTTAAGAGGAAAAGTCGATACTACCATCTTCATTAAAAATAAAAGGCATGATATTCTTCTTGTGCAAGTATATGTGGATGATATCATTTTTGGTGCTACTAATGAATCCCTGTGCAAAGAATTTTCTAAGACAATGTAGAACGAATTTGAAATGTTAATGATGGGAGAGCTGAACTTCTTCCTCGGACTTCAAATCAAACAAACGAACGAAGGGACATTCATAAGTCAAACCAAATACTACAAGGAATTGCTCAAGAGATTTGAAATGGAAAACGCTAAACACATGGCCACTCTAATGGGTACTTCTTGCTATTTGGACAAAGATGAAGGAGGTAAATCAGTAGAAATAACGAAATATAGAGGTATGATTGGATCTCTCCTTTATCTTACTACTAGTAGGCCAGATATTATGTTTAGTGTGTGCATGTGTGCTAGATATCAGACAAACCCTAAGGAATCTCATTTAAGTACTGTTAAACGAATAATGAAATACCTAGTAGGCACTTCACAAATGGGCTTGTGGTATCCTAAGGGTGCCTCTTGTAGCTTAATAGGCTATTCTGACTCTGATTTTGTTGGGTGCAAATTGGATAGAAAAAGTACTAGTGGGACATGCCACTTGCTTAGTAGTTCTTTAGTTTCTTGGCATAGCAAGAAACAAAATAGTGTGGCTTTGTCTACCGCTGAGGCTAAATATGTTACAGCTGGGAGTTATTGTGCTCAAATCTTATGGATGAAGCAATAACTTTTAGACTACGGTCTTCAGCTTGATCACATCCCGATAAGATGTGATAACACTAGTACAATAAATATATCTAAGAATCTCATTCTGCATTCCAGAACAAAGCATATAGAGATAAGACATCACTTTATCAGAGATCACGTACAAAAAGGGGATTGCATTCTTGAATTTGTTGAAACATCTAAGCAACTTGCAGACATTTTCACTAAACCCCTAGCAAAAGAAGCATTCTTTTATATAAGAGGAGAATTGGGCATAATTGATCAATCCAACATATAATTGCTTGTTATTTGCTTAAATATGTTTTTAATCTTTATTGAATTATTACTGACTTGAGCGTCGGAGTTATCCCGAAATCTTTTTTGCAGGTACTCCATCAAAAGGTATGCTTTCATCTCTCAAAAATGCAATTTCTGGACATAGATATGTGTTTTCTTGTTTAAGTTATTCGAATACCTCCATATGGTATTCGAATACCATTGTTGTTATATGTGCAAACTTGTGTTTTTCTGATAAGGCTATTCGAATACCATCAGGGTTATTCGAATACCCTGAGGCTTATCTTTTTCAGTTTTTCTCACAGGGCTCTGGAGTATTCGAATACCTTGTAAGATATTCGAATACTTGCTCTCCTTACCTTCTCTTCTTTTTGTGAGTATTCGAATATTGTCAAAAGCATTCGAATACCATAGACTGGCAGTCAAGCCAAATTTGGCCATCTATTCGAATACCTGGTGAGGTATTCGAATACCCTCTATCTGAAGGCTGCGTCCTTTGATCTTTCCTCAACATTTTATTCGAATACCTCCTCATGGTATTTGAATAGATCTGGGTATTCTTTAAATCCCCCCTGTGTATCCGAATAAGTCTCTCTCTTTTCTCTCTATTTTCAAAAACTCTTTGTTTTTCTTCCTCTCTCTTAAACCCTCTTTTTCTCACGGCCTCCACCCCTTCTCTTCGTTCTATCTCCTCCATTTCTTTTCCTTCCATGGCCTCATCTTCCTCTCGCTCTAAGCATCCTCGTACGAAGACGGCTCCATGCAATAACCCGCTGGACCTTCGCAGGCTTTCCTCCAATGAGCAACAACTTGGGCGCTTCATTACACACTTCCGAGAGCGTAACCTGGTGCAACCGAAGTACCTCGACTTGGGGTTCTTTGAAAAAGAAGGTGGTTTTGACTTGCTGAACCGGCTGAATCACCAAGGCGTACTTCGCTTCTACTTTTACTCAGCTGCTCTATATCCCGACCTGGACAAGATGTTCTATTGCTACTTGAAGATTGAAGGTCAGGAGCTACACTCCAGTGTCTGCGACCAAAACATTGTGATCACACCTAGCGATTGGGTTCAGATGTTTGACTTGCAGTCAACTTGCCGCTATGCTGAAGAAGATTCACTCCTCTAGCTCTTCAACAAGAACAGAGCAATTGAAGATGTTCTAAGACCTGGGTTGGCTTTACCTTCGACTCAAAAGGGAGTCAAAGGAGGCATGATGAAGAGCCAGGATAGGCTCCTACATTACGCTTATGCCCACATCCTAGCTCCTAGAAGTGGGAACTACGCCTACATGAGTGAAGATGATATGTTCATGCTGTGGATTCTAAAGCAAGGCCATCAGATTAACTGGCCCATCTTCATTATGAAGCATATGATGAGGGCAAAAGGTAAAGAGCGGTCTGAGCTTCCATATGGCATGATCATTACTGCCTTTTTAGGCAAGTATCCACGTATTATGGAAACTGAGCAAGTGACTTCGTTAACCCATCATCACGTGTTTGGGTCATTTACCCTTAACAAAATGAAGATGATCAGGACCGATGAAGGCTGGGTGTTCCCAGTGGAAGTTGATGATGATAAGGACGACCCTCAAGGCGATCCTGCTGCCCCTGCTGCCTCTGTTGCTGCTGTTGCTGATATCCTTGCTCCTGCTCTTGTCACAAATGAGCAAATCCTGGCTTCTCTGTTGGATAACAGAACTTACATGGAGAATACCTTCACTATTCTATTTGACAGAATAGCTGGTGTTAAGCGTGAACAGGATGCCCTTCGAGCTCTGTTGTCTGGCAACGACCCTGCCTCTCCTCCTCCACCACCAGATGCCTATTTCTAGGACTTGCTTAGTTTTAGGATCTGTTGCTTATGTTATGCTTTTTGGCTGTTTAATGTTTATTGTATTGGTTGTCTTTTGATAAAATTGTATATGAACTTGGCCAATTATATATAATGCAATGAGTACTTTCAATTAATCTGTTGCCAATTACAATCATTTATTATTTATCTCATACATATTTATCAAAGTGCTTTATTGAATGAATGCATCCTTTTTGATCATGTCAAAAGGGGGAGAAAAATAATCAATCTTATTTGAGAAAAGACAGGTTAAATTGGATTAATATTGGCTCTTGGATTCCAAAAGAAAGGGGGAGAATGTGCTTGTTTTGTTATTAAATTACCTCTGAGAGTAAGTCTTCTATCTTTTTGAATTCCAATTTATATGAACTAATGCTTTTCTCAATGATAATTTGTCATCATCAAAAAGGGGGAGAATGTGATTACCATGCAACATTGATGATGAGTTTTGATGATAACAAACATGGAGATGATGAGAAGACTGAGTCCAAGATCTTCAAGATTAGCATTAGGACTTAAGATCTTTCTTGTACAGAGCTTTTATAGGATATCTGAGTGTTTAACTCAAAAGATCTAAGAACATGTTTTTCTACAAACTAAATTAAAGTTTTAATATGGCTTTGAAAATCAAAGAGTTTGTGGATTTTCAAAAATCACATGATCTGTTTCTTAAAAGTGTTTTTCATAACTTGAAACAGAGGTATTCGAATTGTAACACCCTCCTTAGGGCATCACATTTCCGACTCCCGACTCATAATTTGAAAAGAAGTTCGCACAAAGTTTGAGTTATAAAAGATGGGTTTCAAAATTTCTTCTTTACTGAAACGTAAATTTACTGAAAATATTAGGTAATATTGAAAAATCATATTTCAACTATTCATTATGCAATATTGACACCAATTAATATCACAATTTAAAGAGAAATATAAAATTAACAGACTTATTTTTTTTAACAGTAGCAAACCCCATGACGGGTCCTACTTAATAGCACGGTACAACACTAACATTAAATCTTAACATACTCGTTCCTTCTCTTGTATCAACTTGATGCATCAGAACTTTACTCCTTGTCTACTCGGCACATCTTTGAACTTGAGACAGTCACTTTTCAATGTTTCCATCAATCTCTGAGTATCTACCACTCGTTATGTCTAAGACAACTCATTCCTTCTACTGTATAATTTTAACAATACAGACAAAGCAAAACAATATAACAAAGAGGTGAGATCACTTACACCAATACCAACATGGCAGCACAGAGATAACACAAACAGCAATATCATATAGATAGATCATACCATAATCATGCTATCAGCATTAATCAACTATCATCATCTAATCATTTATCAGTTCAATCATCATTCAAGTACTCAAAACAATTGTCATAGCTAATATTCTTCAATTAATATATCATACAGATATAAATGCTCAGATTTATGCATATACACAAAGACTTAGTTTATCAAAAATTACTCCATGGAGGTTTTCACAATTTCGAGAAGAATGCTCTGGTTAATTGTCAGTCTTAGCCCAAAGACAATCTCCCAGTCATTGAAAAGAATCGTGTTCTTGTCGGGTATCGTCAATGCGTTGCAACGGACTGCATCGCCAAGTGGCACAGGGTACTCGCCAATTGTCCACTGGTCGACCGCCGCGCCTCGACTCCCTCAAGATCCATCATAGACCTCACTATTAATTCTCATTCCCTCTTCAACCACAAGGGTCATAATAGCTATTAGCTATATTTTATACAATGCACGAGTACGAGTATATCAGTGCAAGTCTAACCCCAAAGGGCCAAATCTTTTCAATTTCATTTGTTCAATGTAATCATATGCTTCAACGCATATTTTTCCAATGCACGTATAATGCACCAAATCCAATCACAGACATATCTTTCCAATGCACGTATAATGCACCAAATGCCAATCACAGGCAAAACATGTCATTTTCTTACACAGCATCCATATACTTGTTCTACAGTATTTATACTATATTTTCAACAGGAAAATCATATTATCACATTTTCATAGTTATAAAACTCTTTCGTCGTGTTTTCACAAAATCGCGCAACATTTCCATTTCATTTTCACAAATTCCAAAACGTTTTTGTTACGTTTTCACAATACTACAACTCTTCTATTGCACCTTTAAATCACGTATTAAATTTTTTCAACATTTTTCTCAATCGCATAAAAATATATGTTTCTCAAATTGCGTAATAATTTTCCATCGTTTTCAAAATTGCATAACTTAAAAATCATTCTTTTAAGTCACATAAAACATTTTCCATCATTCTCAAAATATTTAAAACACTTTCCAAATCACATAATGATTTTTCGTCATTTTCACAATCACGTAAAAATATTCTATCACTTTTAAATCATATAGTGATTTTTCAACAGTAGTTCAAATTACGTAAAATATTTAAACGTAATTCAGATCACTTAAAATGTTTCAACGCATCTCCAATCGCGTAGTAATATTTTATCATATTTCAAATCACGTAAAAATATTTTACTATATTTCCAAACACTTAGAAATATTTTACTGTATTTCAAATTACGTACTTTAAAAATTATTTTTAAGATACGTAAATAATTTTTTTCACCACAATTCCATTACGAGAAAATATTTCTCATTTCTTCAAAAATTTCATTTCCACTTTTCTCAAAATAATATGACTTTATACTTTATTTAATACATTTTCTTTACTCAAGAAAATCTTTTTCCACATTTCTTTACTCAAGAAATCTTTTTCCAAAATATAATTCACAAAATCACTTTTCTATTGATATAAATCAACGTTTCAAAACTTAACATTTTCTAACGTACTTCAAAACTTGAAAATAAGTTATATGTTAGTAAATTTTCAAAATACCATTATATTCTCTATTTTATCCAAATCATTTCCCAATCAACCTTCCTCAAAATAATATAACTTTCTACTTCTTTTAATATATCTTCTTACTCAAGAAAATCCTTTTTCACAATATATTCCACAAATTCACAATTCCATTGAATTAAATCAATGTTTCTAACTTTAAAAATTACTAACGCTTTTCAAAATCCAACGGATGAGTTACACGTTAGAAAATACCAAATCACTATTGTATTCTTCATTTTTTTTAAATCAATTTTAACAAAAATAAATTTTTTTAAAAAATAAATTGAGGCTCACTTGCAACCTCTCTTTTCCATTTACATAAAAATTCATTTATCAAGTGCTAAAATACTCTGATTCCCTTTTCAAATTCTTTGTATTAAATTAATTATATTTTTACTTGAAAAATCACTTTGTTTCATCAAAATCAATGCATTACAAGCCTTCGAAAATGTGGACATGACTATTGAAAACTATCAAAACATTTTTCCTTCTAAATTGATATGGTTTTACACAAACAAAACCATTAAAATTTTATTTTCAAAACCAAAATACCGATGGTTATAAAAACCAAACTTATTTGTTTAAATCCTTTTTTACTTTCTTTACAAATCCTTTTTCACTTTCATTGTAAATCCTTGTTCACTTTCTTTGCAAATCCTTAAAATCAATGTTTACCCGTTTCATTCAAAACTCATATTTAGAAAAATACTTAGGATCTTTTTACACAAAATAAATCAATAAAAATTCCTCAAAGACCGTATTCTTGTTTTCTTGAAAAACAAACCCTTTGTTTATTTTCCATACTCTTCAAATCATCCATTTTCATTTTTCATGAAAATATTAATTTGTGAACACCTATTTTGAGGTGTCCTGGCTGAAATTCTCATTATTCTAAGGACCCAAAAATCAATTCCATTGTTCTTGAAAAATTTCAACATGAACCCTAATCAAGGGCATCAAAAATCGAACCCTCTTCTTTGGCTATTGGAGCCAAAAATTGAATTCCTTTTCATCACCACATCATGACATACACATATATATATTTCATCATAAATACTATAAGCATGCCATATACTTATCATGCATAATATAAGCATATCATCAAAGCCATAAAATCATACAAAGCATATCAAGCATAAGCAAATAAATCAAAGCTCATAAACACACATAAATTATTACATGACCATGGATTGGAATCCTCACATGGATTCACCATCCATCAAATATAAGACCATCTCTCACCACCATACTTGGTTGGTGAGATGGATCTCCCTCTTACCTCTTGAAGACAAGCTTTTCAAGCTCTCCTCCTTCTCCTTAATTTACGTGTGGCTCACAATAATTCCTAACAATTCTAAAATAATTAGTAAAATCATAAACAAAGCTTAATAATAACAAACCATGGAACAAACATGGCTTAGAAAATCATAAACATGAATTTAAACCATAGAAATCAAAGTTTACCTCCAAGGAAGTAAGCTAAAAGTGGGATTTTGAAGCACTTAGAGTGTGATTTTGGGAAAACTTTCTAAATGAAAAGTGTTTAGAATGTTGTTTAGCTTTAGGAAATGATGTGAGTGAAAATTATAGGTGAGTGATAGTATATTTGGTGGTGGAGGCCGAACCAAATGGAGAGAAAAGAAAGAAAAATGGTGCTTTGGTTCTTGGAATTTTTGAGAGGAAAAGATGAATGCTTTTTGATGTGAGAGAAAAATGAAATTGTGAGAGTAAAGTTAAAGGTGCTGCTGCCGTGGGATTCATGGAGACTTAAGTGATATACTTGACTCAAAATATCACCAATTGGATGCACATGGATGTGCACATGGCTTATGTCATCCACTTGACTTGCATGGCTTTATTGGATTGTTCAAGAATCATGTACAATTCTCCTCCAAGCTGCTAAAAAACCGTGGGACTCCTTGAGTGTTTAGGGAATTAATTATTTTCAATTTACACCTAATTACATGCTAATTAATTAGGTAATTAGTTAGGTTAAATTTCCTAATCAATCTTAATTAACATTCTAACTATATAACTAATTAATTAAACATATTATTTCATATATTATAACCTCTAATTAAAATTAGATATCTAATTAAGAATTAAATTATAACAATTTAACATTTAATTTAGTTTGGTTAGCATGTTAATTAGGCCATTAGATTAACCAAATTAGGATTAGTTAGTTACTAATCAAATTCAAGCTACTATTGTTGACTTCATCTTTTTCTTTGGCCTAAAAAGCCTATTCAAATTTGTCTCCCCTCTCCCTTGCATCTCCAAACCGTCCCCCCCTTCCATGCTTCATAAAATGTGACAAATTTCATAGCCATCATCCTAAGTCATTCTAACCCTTGATTAAAAGAATGGTTTGGATTAAAATAGCTATTAGGTTTAAGTTATAGATGGAAGACTTTATTTGAGCCATTGGATCATTTTTGGCTTGCAATCCTAACCATTGAATGTGTCTCCAAAATGAAGGGTCAAGATTACACCTTCAAACTTTACATCCAAGGGTCTAAAATGGTTGTAGTCATTTTTTATAACCAATTCTCCACCATTGATCTAAATCTAAATCCAATGGTCATTAATGATCCATCTCCACCATTGATTAAATCTACATCCAAGGGTTGATAATGGTCATAGCCATTTATAAGACTAAATCTCTATCCTTGATTTAATTTCCATCCAACGGTTATAATTGATCCTATCACTTTTAAGATCAAATCTCCACCATTGATTAAATCAAGATTAAATCTCCAACGGTGATTAAATCGATGGTGGATATCTAAACCACCAATGTTGACTTAACAGTATAGAATTTTATTTTTATCTGTTATAACCCCACGAAAGAATATATTTATTGTATTTTTATCATTCGATAATTAAATATGGTACAAAATACAGTGAAGAAAATTTTCTAAAACTATTTCCAGATTCAAGTTTAGTAAGATCCCCTGTCTCCGTCTAAACAGTACAAATTTTTCTATGCGTAGAAAATTTTTTCACTTTGCAGGACCCACCTGGGCCCAAGTATGGCCACCTGGGTCCACTTACGACCACTTGGGCCCACATACAGTAAAAAAATTCATAATCATCCACAAAAATCACAAATATTAGAAAACACACAAATATCAAATCAGATTACGTAAAATAATTAAAACCTAATGGTAAAAATTAAATTACGTAAAGTTTTCCCCAGCCCAAAAATTTTTATTTTCCTGACTAGGAGTAAATCACTCAAAACGATCAAATACGCTGATGGAATAATCAAAATAATTTTACAGCATCCAAAAATTATTAAATAGTAAAATTCTGTTAACTGTCAAAATTACTGTTTACAAGATAGGAAATTTTGGGGTATTACATTACTCCACCTCTAAAAAGAAATTTCATCCTCGAAATTTAATAACTATGATTTCACACCCTCAAAATAAATATGAACATTACTCTTTTATCTTATTTCCCAATTCTCATGAAGCTTCCTCTCTTACATCTTGCTATACTATTCTAACCAACAAAATATCTTTGCTGATGTTCAACTTCTCCTGATCAAACAGATATCTCAGACTCCTATAATTACTGAAGATGTTGAATGTTACTCCAGAAAGAAAGAATTTCCATATCTCTGATACCAACATAACTACAACCAATCTTCATTCATGCCTAGAATAGTTTTTTTTTCTCAGATAACTTCCAACTAATGTAATGTATTACTTAAAATTTCCTTATCCTCGTATCACTACATATTCTAGATTTTTGCTTTTAACAGGAAATGTCTCACTAACCGAGTTCTCCTTTCCACAGCAGTATACCAAATACTATGACATAGAGTTAAATAGGAATATCATTTCTTGTTCGTTCAATTGCAGGAGATGAAAGAAAACATCATGGAAGATTAACAAAACAAATCAAACCTGTTATCAAACATATCCAGCAAAGAATTGGATGTAACCCGATTTTCAAGAATAAATTTTCTTTGGATTACTCACACTTTGTTGAAATAATCTCATTGGATATGGTTGGAAAATAACTAATCCATTTTCAAAGACCACGTCTGTTTATGAAACAGATCAAACTAACACAAAAATTTTGAACAACAGATCAAACTAATACAAAGATTTGATCCGCAACAACAATTTGAATAACTTGAATAGCTCGATCAGCTAAGAATAGAAACAGAAGTAAACAAATCAGAGGATAACGAATAACTCTAACATATAATTGATCTACTCAATCATATGTCATAAGGAATAGGTTATTCATAGAAATATTTAATATGGTTTATAGGATTAGCTCCAATGACACAATCTCCATTGTTTAAATCTTCCACTCAGAACACTCCCGTTCCATTCAGAGTAACAATTTCCCTTACTATCAAAATTTTTACTATTAGAAAACTCTATTTTCAAAGAGCATAATCTCTGGGAAAATGTGTCCAACTTTTCTGCAAATTATTTTCTTGACGTACATTTCTTCATTAAGTACCTTCTTTCACATCATTTACTGCTTTTGGTTTTCCTCAATGGTTGTAAATACATCTTCCTTCGAAATCAATTACTTTCTCAATATCCTAAAAAAATACCAGGTTCCAAAATTACGAAATCTTATATTCCAAGACTGATTCTCTTCAAATTCTAGTTCCCACTAAACAGCGATCCTTTGTTCGTGCAGTCGTCTTTCCACATTGCTCCTGTTGCTTCCGTAGCTGCAATTGCATTACTAGTAACATGTTCCACTTCCACACAAGTATAACTATCCCGAGCCATTCCCTTTTTATGAATCCCTAATTAGTTTCTAGTCATCCAATTATTTACGATTAATATGTTTATATTAGTCCAAAAGCCTTGAATCCAGGATGATACACGGCCGGAATCACCAGTAAAACCTTTAATTTAATAACTAGGGGTTGGGTGATAAATTATACTTTTGAATTCGACGGAGACAATGTATCTAGTAAAAAAAAATTGAGGTTGCCTTTCGACAAAAAAATAACATGGCAGAATGATGAAAGGGGTCAATCATAAGGTGATTTGGTGACGGAAAGAGCTGAGTCACAATTCTGACATAAATGGTTAAAAATCAAATTCTGTCGAATGAAGGTTCTATCAAATGAAGATAAAAAAACTATCGAATATGCTAGAAGATTAGTAGAAATCCTAATTCGACAGATGGGTGTTGACGTTGGAGAAATCTTCCAATGTTGAACCGATGAAAACACAAAATGGTCAGAAATTCTGATTCGACGGATATGTCACTCGACGGATATTGACATTCAAACTTGATGGATGTTGACATTGGGGAAGTTTTTCTATTAAACGGTCAGAAATTCTACTCGACGGACATGTCACTCGACGGATATTGACATTTGGGGAAGTTTCTCTATTAAACGGTCGAAACTCTCGACATGTCACTCGACGGATATTGACATTTGGGAAAGTTTCTCTATTAAATGGTCAGAAATTCTACTCGACAGTTTTGGCATTCTAACTCAATGAATTTTGCATTCTAACTCGACGGATTTGGCATTCTAACTCGACGGATTTGGCATTGGAGAAGTTTCTCTCCTAAGTGGTCAGAAACTCTACTCGACGGATTTGGAGAAGTTTTCTAAATGGTCGAAACGACTCGATGGGTTTGGCATTCTAACTGACATTTGGAGAAGTTTCTGTACCTTTATTACATAATGTACAGTTGATTCTATTTTGAAATTCTAATTGTTACAATTGTTCACAAGGGACTCCAAAGTTTGGGCTCAAAACCGTGGCCATCCGAGAACCAATCCAACATCATTTCTTCCATTTCAGGCATTCTAATCCAATCCAATATATCAATATACACAGATAGACATTCTAATAGCATAAACACCTAACAAGCAAAATGCAAACAAAATGCAAACAAAGGGTGACCCTCAATAGGGTTCCCTCACTATCAATCACAGAGAACACAACACAAGCAAAATAGACCTAACCACAAACTCCAAAAGACTCAAACCGTGCTCTGATACCAACTAATGTAACACCCTCATTAGGGCATCACATTTCTGACTCCAAACTCATAATCTGAAAAAGAAGTTCGCACAAAGTTTGAGTTATAAAAGATGGGTTTCAAAATTTCTTCTTTACTGAAACGTAAATTTACTGAAAATATTAGGTAATATTAAAAAATCATATTTCAACTATTCATTATGCAATATTGACACCAATTAATATCACAATTTAAAGAGAAATATAAAATTAAAAGACTTATTTTTTTTAACAGTAGCAAACCCCATGATGGGTCCTAATTAATAGCACGGTACAACACTAACATTAAATCTTAACATACTCGTTCCTTCTCTTGTATCAACTTGATGCATCAGAACTTTACTCCTTGTCTACCCGGCACATCTTCGTACTTGAGACAGCCACTTTTCAATGTTTCCATCAATCTCTGAGTATCTACCACTCGTTATGTTTAAGACAACTCATTCCTTCTACTGTATAATTTTAACAATACAGACAAAGCAAAACAATATAACAAAGAGGTGAGATCACCTACACTAATACCAACATGGCAGTACAGAGATAACACCAACAGCAATATCATACAGATAGATCATAACATAATCATGCTATCAGCATTAATCAACTATCATCATCTAATCATTTATCAGTTCAATCATCATTCAAGTATTCAAAACAATTGTCATAGCCAACATTCCTCAATTAATATATCATATAGATATAAATGCTCAGATTTATGCATATGCACAAAGACTTAGTCTATCAAAAACAACTCCATGGAGGTTTTCACAATTTCGAGAAGAATGCTCTGGTTAATTGTCAGCCTTAACCCAAAGACAATCTCCCAGTCGTTGAAAAGAATCGTGTTCTTGTCGGGTATCATCAATGCATTGCAACGGACTGCATCGTCAAGTGGCACAGGGTACTTGCCAACTGTCCATTGGTCGACCGCCGCGCCTCGACGCCCCCAAGATCCATCATAGACCTCACTATCAATTCTCATTCCCTCTTCAACCACAAGGGCCATAATAGGTATTAGCTATATTTTATACAATGCACGAGTATATTAGTGCAAGTCCAACCCCAAAGGGCCAAATCTTTTCAATTTTATTTGTTCAATGTAATCATATGCTTCAACGCATATTTTTTCAATGCACGTATAATGCACCAAATCCAATCACAGACATATCTTTCCAATGCATGTATAATGCACCAAATGCCAATCACAGGCAAAACATGTCATTTTCTCACACAGCATCCATATACTGGTTCTACAGTATTTATACTATATTTTCAATAGGAAAATCATATTATCACATTTTCATAGTTATAAAACTCTTTTGTCGTGTTTTCACAAAATTGCGCAATATTTCCATTTCATTTTCACAAATTCCAAAACATTTCTGTTACGTTTTCATAATACTACAACTCTTCTGTTGCACCTTTAAATCATGTATTAAATTTTTTCAACATTTTTCTCAATCGCATAAAAAAATACATTTCTCAAATCGCATAATGATTTTCCATCATTTTCAAAATTGCGTAACTTAAAAATCATTCTTTTAAGTCGCATAAAACATTTTTCATCATTCTCAAAATATTTAAAACACTTTCCAAATCACATAATGATTTTTCGTCATTTTCACAATCACGTAAAAATATTCTATCACTTTTAAATCATATAGTGATTTTTCAACAGTAGTTCAAATTACGTAAAATATTTAAACGTAATTCAAATCACTTAAAATGTTTCAACGCATCTCCAATCGCGTAGTAATATTTTATCATATTTCAAATCACGTAAAAATATTTTACTATATTTTCAAACACTTAAAAATATTTTACTGTATTTCAAATCACGTACTTTAAAAATTATATTTTTAAGATATGTAAATAATTTTTTCACCATAATTCCATTACAGAAAATATTTCTCATTTCTTCAAAAATTTCATTTCCACTTTTCTCAAAATAATATGACTTTATACTTTATTTAATACATTTTCTTTACTCAAGAAAATCTTTTTCCACATTTCTTTACTCAAGAAATCTTTTTGCAAAATATAATTCACAAAATCACTTTTCCATTGATATAAATCAACGTTTCAAAACTTAACATTTTTTAACGTACTTCAAAACTCAAAATTAAGTTATACGTTAGTAAATTTTCAAAATACCATTATATTCTTCATTTTTCCCAAATCATTTCCCAATCAACCTTCCTCAAAATAATATAACTTTCTACTTTATTTAATATATCTTCTTACTCAAGAAAATCATTTTTCACAGTATATTCCACAAATTCACAATTTCATTGAATTAAATCAGTGTTTCTAACTTTAAAAATTACTAACGCTTTCCAAAATCCAACGGATGAGTTACACGTTAGAAAATACCAAATCACTATTGTATTCTTCATTTTTTTTAATCAATTTTAACAAAAATAATTTTTTTTTAAAAACAAATTGAGGCTCACTTGCAACCTCTCTTTTCCATTTACATAAAAATTCATTTCTCAAGTGCTAAAATACTCTGATTCCCTTTTCAAATTCCTTGTATTAAATTAATTATATTTTTACTTGAAAAATCACTTTGTTTCATCAAAATCAATGCATTACAAGCCTTCGAAAACGTGGACATGACTATTGAAAACTATCAAAACATTTTTCCTTCTAAATTGATATGGTTTTACACAAACAAAATCATTAAATTTTTATTTTCAAAACTAAAATACCGATGATTATAAAAACCAAACTCATTTGTTCAAATCCTTTTTCACTTTCTTTACAAATCCTTTTTCACTTTCTTTGCAAATCCTTGTTCACTTTCTTTGCAAATCCTTAAAATCAATGTTTGCCCGTTTCATTCAAAACTCATATTTAGAAAAATACTTAGGATCTTTTTACACAAAATAAATCAATAAAAATTTCTCAAAGACCGTATTCTTGTTTTCTTGAAAAACAAACCCTTTGTTTATTTTTCATACTCTTCAAATCATCCATTTTCATTTTTCATGAAAATATTAATTTGTGAACACCTATTTTGAGGTGTCTTGGCTGAAATTCTCATTGTTCTAAGGACCCAAAAATTAATTCCCCTATTCTTGAAAAATTTCAACATGAACCCTAATCAAGGGCATCAAAAATCGAACCCTCTCCATTGGCTATTAGAGCCAAAAATTGAATTCCTTTTCATCACCACATCATGACATACACATATATATATTTCATCATAAATACTATAAGCATGCCATATACTTATCATGCATAACATAAGCATATCATCAAAATCATAAAATCATACAAAGCATATCAAGCATAAGCAAATAAATCAAAGCTCATAAACACACATAAATTATTACATGACCATGGATTAGAATCCGTACATGGATTCACCATCCATCAAATATAAGACCATCTCTCACCATCATACTTGGTTGGTGAGATGGATCTCCCTCTTACCTCTTGAAGACAAGCTTTTCAAGCTCTCCTCATTCTCCTTAATTTTCGTGTGGCTCACAACAATTCCTAACAATTCTAAAATAACTAGTAAAATCACAAACAAAGCTTAATAATAACAAACCATGAAACAAACATGACTTAGAAAATCATAAACATGAATTTAAACCATAGAAATCAAAGTTTACCTCTAAGGAAGTAAGCTAAAAGTGAGATTTTGAAGCACTTAGAGTGTGATTTTGGGAAAATTTTCTAAATGGAAAGTGTTTAGAATGTTGTTTAGCTTTAGGAAATGATGTGAGTGAAAATTATAGGTGAGTGATAGTATATTTGGTGGTGGAGGCCGAACCAAATGGAGAGAAAAGAAAGAAAAATGGTGCTTTGGTTCTTGGAATTTTTGAGAGGAAAAGATGAATGCTTTTTGATGTGAGAGAAAAATGAATTTGTGAGAGTAAAGTTAAAGGTGCTACTGCCGTGGGATTCATGGAGACTTAAGTGATATACTTGACTCAAAATATCACCAATTGGATGCACATGGATGTGCACATGGCTTATGTCATCCACTTGACTTGCATGGCTTTATTGGATTGTTCAAGAATCATGTAGAATTCTCCTCCAAGCTACTGAAAAACCGTGGGACTCCTTGAGTGTTTAGGGAATTAATTATTTTCAATTTACACCTAATTGCATACTAATTAATTAGGTAATTAGTTAGGTTAAATTTTCTAATCAATCTTAATTAACATTCTAACTATATAACTAATTAATTAAACATATTATTTCATATATTATAACCTCTAATTAAAATTAAGATATCTAATTAAGAATTAAATTATAACAATTTAACATTTAATTTAGTTTACTTAGCTTGTTAATTAGGCCATTAGATTAACCAAATTAGGATTAGTTAGTTACTAATCAAATTCAAGCTACTATTGTTGACTTCATCTTTTTCTTTGGCCTAAAAAGCCTATTCAAATTTGTCTCCCCTCTCCCTTGCATCTCCAAACCGTCCCCCCCTTCCATGCTTCATAAAATGTGACAAATTTCATAGCCATCATCCTAAGCCATCCTAACCCTTGATTAAAAGAATGGTTTGGATTAAAATAGCTATTAGGTTTAAGTTATAGATGGAAGACTTTATTTGAGCCATTGGATCATTTTTGGCTTGCAATCCTAACCATTGAATGTGTCTCCAAAATGAAGGGTCAAGATTACACCTTCAAACTTTACATCTAAGGGTCTAAAATGGTTGTAGTCATTTTTTATAACCAATTCTCCACCATTGATCTAAATCTAAATCCAATGGTCATTAATGATCCATCTCCACCATTGATTAAATCTACATCCAAGGGTTGATAATGGTCATAGCCATTTATAAGACTAAATCTCTATCCTTGATTTAATTTCCATCCAACGGTTATAATTGATCCTATCACTTTTAAGATTAAATCTCCACTATTGATTAAATCAAGATTAAATCTCCAATGGTGATTAAATCGATGGTGGATATCTAAACCACCAATGTTGACTTAACAAAGATAGAATTTTATTTTTATACGTTATAACCCCACTGAAAAGAATATATTTATTGTATTTTTATCATTCGATAATTAAATATGGTACAAAATACAGTGAAGAAAATTTTCTAAAACTATTTCCAGATTCAAGTTTAGTAAGATCCCCTGTCTCCGTCTAAACAGCACAAATTTTTCTATGCGTAGAAAATTTTTTCACTTTGCAGGACCCACCTGGGCCCAAGTATGGCCACCTGGGTCCACTTACGACCACCTGGGCCCACATAATCATCCACAAAAATCACAAATATTGGAAAACACACAAATATCAAATCAGATTACATAAAATAATTAAAACGTAATGGTAAAAATTAAATTACGTAAAATTTTCTCTGGCCTGAAAATTTTTATTTTCCTGACTTGGAGTAAATCACTCAAAACGATCAAATACGCTGACAGAATAATCAAAATAATTTTACAGCATCCAAAAATTACTAAACAGTAAAATTCTGTTAACTGTCAAAATTACTGTTTACAAGATAGGAAATTTTGGGGTGTTACACGAATAGCCTTCAAGGTATTCGAATACAATCCTTCTGAAAAATGCTTTTTAGAACGTGTTTTAAACAGTGGTATTCGAATACCTCTTTGTGGTATTCGAATAACCTACTTCTGAGATGATTTATGAGAAAATGAAAAACAGTGGTATTCGAATACACCCCAGTGGTATTCGAATAACCTGTGTCTAAATTGTTTTCTATGAGAACTGAAACCAGTGGTATTCGAATAACCCACGAGATTTTGTTTTGGTTTTTGAATTTATATGTAAACGGATTCGCATTTATTATCATATTAATTTCCTCAACGATCATTTCTGATCAAAGGCTCTATAAATAGAGACCTTGTCTCACGTTTGAAACACACAAAATTTCTAAAATTATTTTTTGCTTGTGCTAAAACGCTGTTTACATATTTCTCTCTTTTTCTCTATGCTCTTTTGGTAAAATTCTGAGATATTCTTAGAGAGCTCTATAGTGCTTCAATTTGTATTGCCTACTCTGAGTGAGAGTTTCTCTTCATCTACTTTCTGATATTCTGTATCGAGGGTGAGGTATCCCTCAAGGTTTGTATAAGGGTGAGGTATCCCGGTAGGCTGAGACTTTAGCACAAGGGTAGAGTTTTCCTGTGTGTGAAAAGTGCTCTTTTATGTAACAGTTGTAAGCACCTATTGAAGCTTGTATACATAGTGAAAAATCTCAGCTTTCGAGTACTAGACGTAGACCACAAGTGGGTTAGTGGTCGAACTAGGATAAATACTGTGCCTGCTTCTCTCTTCTTAATATCTTTATTTTATGTAATTTTAATTTACTGCATATTTATTTTCTACTGCTTTTATTGTTTCTTTTCTTCTTTTGGTTCATTCTGTGCATTTATTTATTAAGTTTTAATATTTATTTTTGATAAAAAGAGGTTTTGAGAAAAAGTTTTATACTCAATTCACCCCCCCTCTTGAGTACTGGAAGCCACTTGGTAATAGTTCGAATTCCTAACGTAGAATAATCAAGCCGAGTATGAAGCCTGTATCGCTGGTTTTCTGATGGCAAAGGATATGGAGGCAATACGAATCACGCATTGGTTAAAGTCCAGAAACTCTTGAAGGGCTTTGGGGAGGTCAAGATAGAACACATTCCGAGAGAACAAAACTCTAAAGCAGACCTTTTGTCTAAGCTGGCCAGTACAAAGAGCCCCGGCAATAACCGGTCAGTAATCCAAGAAACTCTCTCCCAACCCTCCATCACAGATCAGGAAATGTTCCAAGTGGAGGACCATCAATCATCTTGGATTACCCCCATATTGGGCTATTTGCAGAATGGAACTTTACCATCGGACCCAAAAGAAGCCTCCAAATTGGTAAAGACCGCTATCAGTACACTATCTACAACAGTCGTCTATACCATCGTGGTTTCTCGTCCTCTTTTTTAAAATGCTTAACCCCAAAGGAAGCGGAATATGCCCTAGCTGAAGTTCATGAAGGAAGCTGAGGTCACCATTTAGGAGGCAAAGCCCTAGCCCAAAAAGTATTAAGGACAGGATACTATTGGCCAACAATAGAAGCCGACTCTCAAGTACACGTCCAGATTTGTGACAAATGTCAACGCCATGTAGATCATTATCAGGCTCCCTCTGAAGAGTTGTTCACGACCTCAGCAGCCTTGCGTCCAGTAAAGCGGAAATTGTGGCTCCCCGTCGGGTTTGAGGAAAAATGGTTGACATCCCTCCGCGGCTTTGACCTTGAAATATGCAGTCTTGAATCGTTTAAAGCTTTCTTCGAAAACATCAAAGGATTTATGATCATGCCAAGACCGGATGACAAGCCAACTTGTTTGCTTTACTGTCCCTTGAGTGTTTATTCGTGTATAAAAATAAAAAAAAAATATTAACTGAGCACTTGAGACTCATTAACCGATAAAATCTCTTGAAGGAGATGATGTAACCCCAGCCATTAGGATGGATCTGTGATGGGGCCACATGTAGAATACGGAGGATGGCCATTTGGAAGTCAGAAAATGGCATTCGAAGCCCCAGCTTGAGAAAAAAGGGCTCATACAGGAATATAAAGTGTGAACCAGCTTCTCGGCAAGAACACACCCTTTCATTCCAGTTTGGACAAACAACTTGGAATTCGTTATCCCGAGCTTTGTTCACGATCAACTCCAAGACAAATAACGATTCTCGAAGTACGGCTTCGCTTGAAAACTTGGACTGACGATTCCATACGTCATCCACCACCCATGGGTACACCATCCCGGGACCTCGCTGAATTCGAATCAGCTCGTCCTCTGCTGGATCACAGATGTCGTAGAGTGGCGATTGGACTCTAGCCTTTTTTCCTCTGGCCATGGAAATCCTGAGAACATCCAAAGGAGTCAGTAAACAACTGTCAGAATCAATAATGCCATAGATTCAGACACAGGGGAGAACGAAATAATTCAAACCCCCTACCAACCTCCTTTCCCACCAGAAATTAGGTTTCCAGTGGAACACCTCCACCTCACATAGTGCAGCGGAGATGGTGTTTCAGGGAGACAACGAAGTTTATGTAAAGTTCAAAAATCACTAGAATCTATTTAACGAAAAGCAAGAGCAGAAATGCACTACTACTCTACTTTTCAAAAGCAATGAGCATTCTGAAAACAAAAATGATAGTAGAATTGAAAGAGAGTTACTTACTGTGTAAAGACAAAGAGTGCTTGAACAATATAGAAGCTGGGAACGGCTGGAAAGTACCCAAAAGAGCCAAAGCTTTTGCCGCACGGTGTTCTCAGTGAAGATAGTCAAAAATAGTAAAGTGAGGAAGACGAACCCTTGACTTTTATTTATAAAGGGTTGAACGGTTAGGGGACATTTCTATCCTCTCCATTGCAAGTTCAAAAGGTGCTCATCATGGCGCGCGGAACTTTAGGCACATCCCTCTGATAAAATCGCACCACGTGGCCCATACAGCTATAATAGTAGTTGAAAAGACAGTTGTGCAGTGACCCAAAGCGTCATACAGATGTTAAAAGAGGAGCCCATACTTTTTCAAAGGATCCCGGCTTAAAATCATGGTATCCATTTGGTTGACAGTTCGGACTACGAACGAATGCAGAGACGCAATTGCTATGGTATCATGCTAGAGTGAGCGTTGGACCTACCCCGGCAATATCATCATGATGTTATGCCAAAATAAGCGTTGGACTTATCCCAGCAGAGTTACCTTAGTGGAAGAACAAGAAAATACAGAACAAATACAGTATATAAAGTCTCTATTGATGCACTTTCATTCCATACATTATCATATATCTGGAAAAGAGGGAAAAGAAAATATTGAGACATGGAATGTAAAAGAGTAGCCTGGGGTAAAGAGCAAACATCTCCAGCAGCCTGAATCATGCCACGTGCACATCTCCAAACCCCGGTCTCTTGAAAAAGTGGATTGGCTTTGAAGAACATTGGTAAACCAGAATCATGACCCCGGGACCGATGCCAAAGTCTTCGGCATTGCCTCCTCCACGGTGAAAATAAAGACCGAGATATCCTCTCCTTTGTTGGATGGGGCACGACCTTTCATGTAGGAGGACATTCCACTGGCCTCAACCATTCCAAGTTGCCTTAAGTCACGGAGCCGCTCCAATGGTCTCTCCATCCCGGAACATACTGAAGCCATTTCGAAATAGAATCACTCTGCCAACCGATCCCCCTACCTTCTTGGCACATGACGGTAGAGGAGGATACCCGATGCTTCCTTGAAAGCAAGTCCAAGAAAGCAGACCGTCCTAAGTTGTTCCCAGAGGATTTTTCCTTCTAAAAAGGACGTTTCTCCACTATGTCAACCTGGTCAAGCACTGGGAATCCCTTGGAAAAGGGGTTGGTCGGAGCACTCTGCAGGTTTGCTATGCATTGGACTATGGAAGCATCACTCCACGCTAGTAATCTAGGTTAGACACTCCCATGTACGCTGGGATAGAAAGGCTCCCACCTTCCTAAATGCATAGCAACCCAATTTTACACCAAGAAAGAAAGGCTCCCATCAAAAGGAAAAAACGTTCAAGGAAAATCAGACATCTTCAAGAACTTTGAAAAAAATAAGAGTATAATCTCTGCTGACGATGAAGTTCTCTTCACAAACGTGGAAAATGAAGAAAGAGCTACTCTCATTCTCTAAGAAGAAACCATTTTTACATGAGAATGTAAAAGAATGTGAAGGAAGGGAATGCTAGCTCACGAAGAAGCATTCTCTACTTATAGGGCGCATGAGGGATTCTGGTTGGTCCCGTAAAAGGTGACTTGACCTCGTGAAGTTAGCTAAAATAAATGCTTATAATCTCTGATTGGTCACAAAGATAGGGAGCAGTTGAGAAAATTCATATGAAACTGACGTTCTTTGCAAATGATCGCTAATTCCCAATAAAGTCCAAGTGTCAATTTCCAGAGAATCTCAGACTGTTACCACCAGCAGATTCAGAGATCACGTTTAGAATTTGTATTGAAGATATCTCAAAAAATTTCTAGTGCTCTTACTTGGGGGCAATGATCTTTAATCATATCAGGGTAGGTCATGGATACCGGTAATTATCCGGAATCCGACATATATTTCTTCGGACTATCATGTCGGTCATCTGATGGTTGATCTGTTCTAAACTTGACTCTGGTCTGTCTCATCCAAGAGCTAAGCTGGGGGCAACTGTTCTGAACTGTGATCCGGGATCTCGCTCCATGGGATCAACCCGGCATGCACACTACCAGACTCCTCCAAGGCTGGCATAGAGGACGATTCACAACGTATTCCGGACCCCGGAAGACAGCACGCCAAGTGGAATTAGGTCATGATATCATGATTGATGGATTCATGCAGAGGATAAATCCCTAAATATCCGTAACTGCTAATCATCAACTTATGATATTATAGGACCCATAATTATCCTTGATGGCTAAATACTTTCCATATCTTAGTCCCAGATTTATAGGGATATATCCTATAATAATGGAAAGGTGATCTTCATCAGGATACTAATCCAAAATTACCTGCATTCAGTAAGAATCTCATTAGGATTCTGTATACGCTCTATAAATACAAGGCTAAGTCATCTTAATGAGGTAACCTTGAATCCAATCTCATAAGCCTACTTGAGCACTACCTAACTTGAGCGTTGGAGTCCTTTTTGCAGGTACCCACCCCTGTACAATACGTTCAGCTACTGCTCAAGGAGGAAACTGTAACACCCACCTTAAGGTGCCACATTTACATTACTTAATTATCAAATTACCCCTTCATTATATAGTATGCTTTGTAATATAAATATGAGTTGTAAAATTTCTTAATAACAATAAGATAAGCTTAGCGAAAAATAAAAACATTACAACATCATCACAAATAATTTACATCATATATATATATACAAGTCTTAGTACTGTCATACTTAAATATTTACAAACTAGACTTTCAAAACATTTAAACTTTAAGTGAAACTAACATACTGTCCAAGTACTACTAAACAGTAGAACCCTCAGATGCGTCCTCCTCAGATTCCTCTGCAGGTAGGAATCCGATTAAACGCGAAGTCCCACAGACAGGTGTCCGCGTAGACGACACTATACTAATCTCACTAGGAGTACGGTAGTAAGTTCCCCAGTACTGCCTAATGGATAAAGGATACTCTAAGTGTATGTTAATATTCACACTAAAATAAGGGTGTCCATGATAAAGCTTACTTAAAGTAATATTTAAGTCTTCTATGTAGTAAATATGCTCTCTTTCTAGATCAACATGTCACGCTTCCGTTCCACCACGAAACGTCAACCTCATGTACCCTAAGAAACTGGGCATCTCCATCTCTTCAAAACTCAGTGTCCTCGACAGGAATCTGCTCTTCCTCGCCTTCTTGTTCAAGTCCTCACTCAACGTCTTAACAGATATAAATACAATATAGAATAGGCATACAAAGAGGTGAGATCACCTACGCCAATACCAATATGGTAGCATGAAGATAAACACATACAATACATCATACAGATACATCATACCATAATTACAATTATGCCATCAACATCAATTATCACCACAACACATGTAATACAGAATAATTACAATCATGCCATTACCAATATTCAAATATTCAATAATTCAATTATCATAAATAATAATTATGATAATACCCTGAATAACTATGCATATGTACCTAGACTCAATTTCCTACTCCATGGAGCTAAAACTCAGATCGGAGAGAGAGTGATCGAAAAGATCTGTCTGCACCAACATGCCTCAGACCACGTACTCAATTTTGCACATCTAGCATATGCATGACAATCTTTATCAGGTCTTGATTAAGAATAGTGTCTCGGTTAGGATCATTGGTGTGTTACGTCGGTCTAACCCACGGTACAGAAGAGCTACCAACTACCCATTGTAGGCAACCCGCACCCCAATGCCCCCAAGGTCAACGAGTGACTTACATTACGCATATCGCACCCACTCAAGAGGTGTATTCTCTCCTAGGCAATTAGCCTCATACAGTCCATCAGACCTTTTCAATGCATGTACTATACACCATTCACAGTTCCAATTTATTATCTCATATTCGGGGTCCACTCATTAACCCAACAGTATCATTACTGTATTTTCATCGCGTAGTCATATTTTCATGTTTTCTCAATCGCGCAACAATTCTGTTGCATTTTCAAATCGCGTATCAATTTTTCAACGTTTCTCAATCGCATAAAATATTTTTCATACGTTTTAAATCAAAAATACTATTTTTTCTCCTTTAATACTAAAATTTGACTTTATTTTTCATATTTGCATAATAGTCCCTTAAAAACATAATATTTACATTATAGTCCTCATTTAAATAATATCTTCACAATATTCTCTCATAAAAATCATATTTATGAAATAGTCCCTCTTTTATCAAATATTTGTAATATAATCCTTCTTTTATAAAATATTTGTAATATAACCCCTCTTTAAATAATAATTACAATATAGTCCTTCTTAAAATATTAATTACAATATAGTCCCTCTTTTATAAAATAATTACAATATAACCCCTCTCAAAAATCAGTATTTATACTGTTTCTCATAAAATGGTAATTCTTTCTTTTACTTCCAATAATACAGCTCAAATTTTTCGGACGCGCTTCAAAACCCATAAGGTGAGCTATACGTCAGTAAACTTCAAGTATTTGACACTCATTTTATTTCATAATCTCATAACTTAATTGTATCAATTTGTTTTCTAAAAAGCATTTTGCTTACTGATAATTTCAAACTCTTCCAAAACAATTTTTCTTCTCAATTAAACCTTTAATCCTCAATTAAAACCATCATTTTAGGACTCTTGGTCCTCTTTGACATAGTAAGGCCGTGTGCCTCATTGCTCTTTGGAGCACTCATACAATCCTTCCAACATGTTGTTCACATCCTAGGTTACACATACACTTGCATGCTTCCACAATTATACATACAAGTATATTATCAAAGTCATAATCATACTATCACACATAATATCAAAGCTATAGACATACTATCACACATGCAATCATAAACACAAAATCATACATATCACAATCACAAACAAAGAAGCATTAAACAACAAGTGAATAAACCCTTATGGATTTATCACCATACATAACCATCTCCACACCACCAAAACTTGGTTGGTGAAGTTAAATCTCCCTCTTACCTCTTGAAGACAAGAATCCACAAGTTCCTCCTCTTCCTTAATTTTCGTATGAACCATAAACAATTCCCTAAAAATTCTTAAACAATTATTAAAATCACAAACAAGGTTTAATAATGAAGAACCATGGAACAATCATGGTTTAGAAAATCAAAAACTTAATTTTAAACCATATAATCAAAAGTTTACCTTTAGGAAAGTAAACCAAAACTTGGATTTGAAGCACTTAGGATAGGATTTTGACAAAACTTCCTAAATGAAAAGTGTTTAGAAGGTTGTTCAAATTTAGGAAATGTAAAGAGGAAAAATTATAGAAGATTGATGGTGGTTTTAGGTGCTAGGGCCGAAAACTCAAGGAGAAAAGGAAAGGAAAATAACTTGGTATTCTTGAGAGATTTGAGAGAAAATGATGCTTAGCTTTTTAGGTGAGAGAAAAGTGAATAATGAGAGTAAATTGAAGAGTGCAGCCATGTGAGTAGTGTGTAGGGAAATTAGGAGATAAGTTTGATAGTAAAATATCATGGTGTATTCACATTAGGAAGCACATGGCCTATAGTCATCATGTGGTCATCAAATGGTCACAAAAGACCATTCAAGAAGCTTGGAGAAGCCTCCCAAGACTCCTTGGCCGTGTGGCCTCTAGCCATTTAGTGACTATGTTTGACTTAAATTAAAGCTTAATTACTTGCTAATTAAATGACAAGTTACTTAAGTTAGGTTTCCTAATCACACTTAATTAACTATCTAATTATATAGCTAATTAATTTAATAGGTCATTGCATATGTCATGCATAGTCATAACTTCTAGATGAAATTAGGATATTTAATTAGCAACTAGATTATAACGAATTAGTAACTAGGTTAGTTCACTTAGTTTATTAATTAGGCAATTAAGGCAACTAAATTAGGTTTATTTAGTTATTAAGTAACTAGTCAAGCCATTATTATTGACTAAATCCTAACCATTGAAATTAACTTCATTTTCTAACCATTGATTTAATTTAGGGTAGATATCATAAGTTACTTTATCAGGATTATTCTCACACAATTGATCTGATCAATGGTTATGATCAAGGCATCTTAATCAAGCTTTTCATCCAATGGTCCACAATAAAGTCTATGCCACTTTATTTGACTAACTCCTATTGGTTTAGAAAAGTCCAACCATCGTTTTTAACTGATTCCTATTAGTTCATTCTAATTTAGGTTACAGAAAATATTCTAAACACATTTTCTACCAATTAAAATATATCGGGTCAAATAAATTATAGCAGAAGCTATTATAAATAAAACAGCAGCTATTTATCCATGAAATATTTTTATTTCACAGATAAATTCTAAAAATTAAAATATTCTTTTCTGTGTCACTCAGATTTGGGTTTAGTAAGATCTGCCGTCTCCAAATAAATCAAATAAGAATTTCTCTGGCCTGAAAACTATTATTTTCCTAACTCAGAGTAAATCACACAAAACGATCAAAATAATATAGGAATAGTCAAATTATTTTTATAACACATAGAAAACACAAAACAGTAAAATTCTGTCATTACTGCAACATAGTTTAAAATTTGGAGTGTTACAGAAACCACCGTACACGTATCTATCACAGGTACTCTCTGAATTCACTTCAGAACACTCCCATAGAACAAATATATGACCTCCTTCTATGAAGAGTCCTGAATTTCTTAACTTATTCTTTATTTGCCAAACTTTGAAAAGTTGTAAGTAGTCATAATTCAAATTTGTTGCTTGCTGTATGCTTCATTTTCTCTTGCTTTTGTTAACATGCTGATGATCAATAACAACTTGCCACTTTGTGCTTTTAATTGTGGATCTTTGATGCTTATCTCTTCAATTTTGGTTATTAAAATTTTCAATTTTATTAAAAATAATTGCTTAAAGTTTCTTTCTATTTGGATTCAACAGGGGAAGACAAATATATTGTTCTTATGTTAGGGTGAAGTGTTAGGAGCAACTTCTCATTGATCATATTAATGGGCATTTAGGAGATGAGAAGGTTTATCCTGTTCATTCAGTTTCAGCTTCGTATCTCTGTGTTATTCTTGTAGGGAACTTATTAGCTCAACTCAATTATTGGACCCCATTTCTGTTGTTTTACGAGAGGTTTTATTCCTCAGTAAATGACATATGATAGTTGTCAGTCCATCTAAGTTGAGTGCTAAGTTAATGATTGATCATTTGGTCTTGCTTATTATTATAATTGTAATTTGGTAGCCAATTGAAAAACTATGGTGATTGATCTTTTATTGTGATTTTTAGTAAATTTATTTGGTTTTGGATAATTGTGTGCACAGGAAAATGTAATTTTATATTTTTAATTATTTTTTTAGTATTAGAGACGGAATTTTTTGTCTCTAATTACAAAGTTGGACACGGATTTTGGTAAAAAATTAACAATGGAAATTAGAAATTAGAGATAAACTTTCTGACTTTAATTAGAAATGAACTCAAAATATTCGTCTCTTAAAATTTAGCGACGCCATTTTTTTGCCATGGAAAAGTATCTATCTCTAATTCCTTCTCTAATTCTAGTAGTGAATAGGTAGGCCAACAGGTTAGTTCATGAGTTAAACAGACTCGTCCTTTTAACCCAAAAATTAAATGAGTCAAGCTAAAAAAAGAATTGATTTAAATGAATCAATATCTTTTTAGGCTCAATTCACCTCTTTTTAATGATAAATGAGTCAGTCCAATGGTTTAACTATTTTGATAGTCTAATAAATAAGCATATTTGTCATAAGTTATTGAATCCTTGGTGATTAATTATTTCACTTTTATAACAGTTGGCTAATTTGATGGGTTAGCACAACAGGTCCGATAAAATTATGCATTTTTTTATTATTATTATTTACTTGAGATTATGCATTTTTTTAGTGTACATTAGTTAATTGGATTTTTCTTTCCTTTCTCTATATGATTATCCATTTCTAAATATATCTCTTGGTGACCATCTAGATGGATCTCTTTTTACTCTTATGAGAACCTATATATACTTCAGGTATCTTGACCAATAATATTAAAATAACATATCTTTATTATGATTTGATAAACAAACTAAAAAAACATTTTATAGTAATTATATTTATATAGATGGCAACAAATTAAAGCTTTATTAATTTATACAAGTTGATTTTCTATTACAATAAATACGAAAATGATATCTAGTAAAATAGTTGCTTAAGCAGCAGCAATAGTAACTATAACAAAATTTCAAAAATAATTTCTTTTAATTAGTGATTATAAAATAAAATTTAAAAAGGTTACAAAATTTATATTAATTGCATTCGTTGTAAGTTCAAAACACATAAGGTCTGTAATTAAGCCATTAGGAGTAATTTAATGATGAGAAGTTTGAGTAATTTTGATATAGGAGTGTTCATTGTCGCGATTGTATGAAAAATAAGGAGTAAACTTTCACTTTAGTCTTTGAAATTTCATGCACCAGTTACATTAGTCTCTGAATTTTAAAAATTGACAACTTAATCCCTAAAACCTCAAAACGTCAGTCACGTTAGTCTCTACAACTTTTCTCATCAATTAAACTTGACAAACACGCACGTGTGGCACGTTAAGTGCTAAGTTGGACGCTGATGTGACTTTCTACTGCTCCCAAAACGACACAATTTCTCTTTTGCAAAAAAAAAAAACAAAGGTCACAACAATGAAACAACGTCGTTTGGGCCCAAAACCATCTGATGACCAACTTTTCCCCAACCCTTAAACGCTGTCGTATTGGAGGTGGAGGGAAAATTTTCATTTTTCCCCTAATTACAACGGCACATGTTTCCCAAACCCTAACGTTCCAAATTCATTTTCTAATCCCAAATTCCCCAAATTCCACTTGATTTCTCTCTACAATCAACCTCGTTTTGCTCTCAAGGTTCCCCATTAGCGTTGAATTACTCGTCTTCCTCGTGGAATTCGAGCTTCAGAAAGGTATGTTCCTTAAACTCCAAACATTCCCTGTGTTGAGTGGTCATTGTGGTCCCTGTTTTCCATTTTTGGTATTGTGATCCTGCTTGTCTTCCCTTTTTGCTATGTGTGGTCCCTTGTGTGTAGTCCTACCTTGCATCTTTGCATTATGACAGCACAACACAACACACAATATTGTTCCCTACAATTGATGTGTGTGGTCCCTAGTTACATCTTTGCATCCTGATTATGTCATATTTAAACACTTTTAAATTCACATTTCTTTTCTTTTATATATATTATTATCATGTATTGGACTTTTACATTTATGCATATTGATTTGTTTTTTTAATTATTCATATATTGATCCATCATATATTAAAGTTTTACATTATCATGTATTATACTTTTATATTTACACACAGCACAGCGTTGTTCCCTTGTTACACTTTCATATTTTTTTATAGTTTATATATATAGCGCATTAAGTGTTTAATAACTTGTGTTATGTGTATCTATGTAGATGGTTAGACTTGTGTTCTATCATGGTGGTAATTTTATTCAAGAAATTGGAGGCAAAGTTTCTTATCGAGGGGGCGGAGAAGAGTGCTGACCAAAAGCTGATGAGGATATGTTGGATGTTTGTAGTTTAATCCATTTTTCTAAATAGATTAGTTATCATAAGGTGGACAACTGCTACTGGCTGATGCCTAGTAAATAACTAGAAAATGGTTTAATGGGCATGAAAACAGATTCCCATCTCCTACAGATGGTTAAGGCTTCAAGGTTGAACAATGGGATTGTTCACTTGTACTATGAATACCCCATAATTGCTAACCCTGAAATTGTGTCATTCCCTGATGAAGAGCCACTAAATGATGGCAATGAGAGCCAACTTGAGACACATATTTCAGAGGAAGTCCAATCTCAACCAGCAAGTGACCCTTAACAAGACCAACATGCAGCTAAACCTGTAGTTGTTGAAAGTCCTAGTTCAAGTTCCTCTAGTGATGATTATGAAAGTGCAAAGGACAGGCCCTATAGGCGTCCTCTTGTTGCTACTGATGAGGATGAGGATGAGGCTCTTGCTAGTCTTTTGAAGAAGAAGAATAAAAGGGTTTAACACCCTGCTGTGAAGAAGGGGAAGAGGGTTGTACAAAAGAAGACCAATTTACACCAAAGAGGTCCAGGAAGAAAATTGCACCTGTCCCTGATGATGAAGAAAGTGACTTTGATAATGATACACCTTTCGATATGATGCCATTAGTTGAACTTTTCTACTTTACCAGCTATAAGGTAATATATTTTATAGATACTAATAATTCTCTATCATAAGTATTTTTTACTAATTTTGGCTATAGATATTGTTTTATAGATACTAATTTTTTAGTTATATTTTATATTTTAGATACTAATTTTATAGATATCTTCGGTAATATATTTTATAGATACTAATTTTTTTCCATAAGTAATCATATAGATGCCATTAGTTGCACCTTTCACATGTTAAGTACGACTTTTGGCGATTTAGTGAGTGTTTAGGATAGTTGTAAAAACTTGATTATTTCAATAATTGATTATTGTATAAAAACTTTTTGTTATAATCGATTATAATAGAATCAATTTTATGTTTGGATATGTTAGTGAAAAGTGATTTTTAAGCTAATCTGTTTCATTTGGATGATATAAAAAAGAATCACTTTTATGCATTAAATTACTAAAATAGGTATAGAATGATTAAAAAAGTTATTTGATTAATTAAAAAAATTATTTTATTAATTAAAAAAGTTATTTGATTGAGGACAAAATGATATTTACATCTTAAAATGTAAGGAATAATCTATGATCTAAGATCAAAAGCTAAAATTTTAGTATTATGAAAAAAAAGCTTTTAGAATGCATTGCATTTCGTATAAAAATTGAAACTAATTTTACCAAACATAATTGAACATTGTTACAACATCTTTTTTTTGGAAAAAAAAAGCTGTTGGTAATGATTATAATCGTTACCAAACATGCTATTAGTACAATAAAATATTTTTTTCTCAACCTCTATTGGATTTTTCTCATAAATCTTCATTTTTGAGTTTATTCATGCCATTGAATAACTGTTCTGGCATTTATATGATTTCAATAATACATTTTGTGTTAACTGCCTATTAATGAATTGCAACAAGTAGTATCACAACACATGCATACATATAACTGGTCACAATGTTTCTTACTTTGGGTATGATGCATTTGCAGATTATGATAAAGCAATAGACTCTAATGCACCTGTAGGGAGGAGTTTAGGACATAAGCAAAGCTATGGACCAAATATTGGGGTCACTGATAATGCAAGCAGTGTTTACAATGTCACTAAAGAAGCTAGTGAAGAGAGTGATTACAGTTGGAAGTCTGAAGACATGAAAACTCCAGTTACTTCTAAAGATGAGGGAACTACCAAAGAAGTGTACCCTCAGTTCAATGAAGGTGCTGGATTTGGACATGTCAGGTTGGAGCATGGAATGGAGTTTGTGACTTTAGAGACATTCAAGCAGAGGGTTAAGGAGTACATAATTAAGTTGGGTAGAGAGATCAAGTGGGTGAAGAATGATGAGCTAAGGGCTAGAGCCAAGTGTAAAATGACAACTGCACATAGCTTATCTATTGTGCATGGAGTAATGTCACCAATGGTTTCCAGATCAAGACTTTCAATGATGAGCACAGCTGCAGTAGGGGGTTCAAGAAATCTCAAACTAATAGGAAGTAGGTTGTTGGGAAGCTTGTTAGAAAACTTAGAAAGCAGCCAACTCTGACTCATAGGGAAGCTTATGATTACATGAAAGTTAAGTGTGAGGTACATTTGAATGACACCAAAATATACAGAGCTTTGAAGGAGGCAAGGGAAGTTATGGAAGGGAATGGGAGAGAGCAATATGGAAGGCTATGAGATTATTCTGTAGAGATGTTAAGGAGCAACCTTGGTTTTACTATGAAGTTGGGTATCATTGAAATTCCCAATTCTTCACCATAATTTGAAAATTTCTATGTCTACTTGGAAGCTTGCAAACGAGGTGTAAAGGCTGGCTGTAGACCCTTAATTAGCTTAGATGGAGTTTTTCTGAAAGGTTATTTTGGTGGCCAACTTTTGTCAATAGTTGGACAAGATGCCAACAATGACATTTTTGTCATTGCTTATGCCATGGTGGATGTGGAGAACAAAGCCAATTGAAAGTGGTTCCTGACACTGTTACATGATGACTTAGGGGACTACAGAGAACATGGCTGAAACTTCATTTCAGACATGCAGAAGTAACCTTATTTGCAGAAACTAATATGAATTAGTTGTCTATATGTTAGGGACTAATGTGGAAGTCCAACAATTATCATAGAATTATGTCATGCTTTTGGATATTTTGGTATAATTAATATCCCTAATTTCTTTAGTTTTGTGCATATAGGTAGCACCATTTGCAAGTCTAAGTGTGACTGTAATCACAAATTTTATACATTAATAAACCTTCATTTTTAGTCATTTATACTCTCCATCTACTTAATTGATTGAGTTTGACATGTTTTGTAAGTTTGGGCTTAATTGATCTTTCCAACATTATTAGGATTTTATACTATTTCTATATTTTGGTCATATCTTGAGTTCTAGATATCAAAAAATTATGTATCTTGCCTTGTAGGAAAGATAAAAGAGAGATCTACAACTTTCATAAAGAACCCCAGAGCTGAATCGGATATCTAGTGGACCGAATTGGACTTGGAAGTCAGAACATAGGTTTTGTCACGTAACCTGAACAACATGCATTAATTGGAGCTGAAATTGGTTCCATTAGAATGCTTACACACAACGCTCAAATTCTTATAAAGACCACTAATTGAAACTACAACGTTTTGATGATGTTCTACCCCTGTGACGTCTGCTGACGAGACTAGAGACCCATTGAGAGTGATTTGACTATAACTCTCTCATCTTAAGCCTAATTCAAGTGATTTCAGTGTCCTAGGAAAGCTAAGAATCAAAGGATTAACTTTAATATAAGTGGAAATTAGGATTCTTAATTTTAAGTCAATTATTTTTGTATAAATAGGGGACCCGAGATATATATGAACCCTAACCCATACTACTTGATTCTTTTACCTAGAATTTGCTCCTTTCTTTTGCAAACCGTGTGTGGCAGCCATGGAGAGCTAAACATTTGAGATCAATCCAAAGATCTTGAGGAGATTTTGGTTTAGCTTTGAGATTCAGTACCTAATTTTAATTTTGAATTGAATTAATTATATTCTTCTCTTGATTTAGATTTTGAATTGCATGATTAGAAATCTCTGTTGTGTGATGTGATTCGATTGAATCCTTAATCCTAATTGAGATTTATGATTAAATTATGATTGATTAATTATGGTTTAGTCACATGAATTGAAGACGATTAGGTTGGCATATTTGTTAATCTAGGTTAATTGAATTCTGGTTGTTAAACTAGCATAAGTTGCATGAATCTAGCGATCACAAGTTTATGAATCATTTGTTAGTTAAATTCTAGGTGATTATCTAGTGTTGAATTTTATGTGTTTGATGCAGAGATTTCATTCAATCATAGATTAACCAATTAATTCAATCTAGATGCATGTTTAGTGATTGATGATAAGTCAACTAGGTTTCTGACAGTTTCTTGGATTGGTTGCTTTGCAATTTGATTTTTCCTACATTTAATTATTATATTTACATTCTGCATACACAATCCCCCTCATTTGACCTTGATTGAGTTTGCTTGGTATCTTGATCCTTAAGAGACAACTTAGTTCGCTGTCTTGTGCTATAAGTTATCGGTAGAATTGGAATTTTGTTATTTGGTTGAGCTTCGCACTCAAATCAAATTTGGTGCCATTGTCGGGGATCATTAGGTGCTAATTAATCATATCAAGACTTCCACTAACCCCCTAACCCATTTTCTTCTTTGTTTTGGTGGTTTTTAGGCAAAGAAAATAACCCAATAAATAAGGATCACAAGTTCACTATGAGGTCACCCCTAGTTTGCCCAAATTCCAACTTTTAGACAACTTTTTCAATTTTTTAAGATGTTTTATTTTACTGTTTGGTAATATTTTTGACTAGTTTTTAGCCTGTGATGGTACCATAATTTTTAAAAATTTGTAGATGTAGTTTCTATTCAGCTTTTGTGTGATTTTTACCATTGCTTTGTGTTTTTATGTTTTGAGTTAGTTTTGAGTCCCTATAGTACTATCTAATGCATGACTAGGTTTTCTGATAGTCATGTACTTGACATTGATCCTGAAATTGAAAGAACTTTGCATGTATTGAACAGGACTCGTAGAATTAGTGAAGAATAACATTTGAGGTTGAGATTGACATTGAATTTGAAACTGAAGGTGAACATATAGATAACACTACACCTATGGTTGATAACATACAAAATAGGACCTTAAAGGAACTAGTTGCACTTGATGTGAACTATCAACCATTGTGCATTCAATATCCTGATTTGGATGCTGATTTTGAACTTAAATCTGGTTTAATTCACTTGCTGCCTAAGTTTCATGGCCTTGCAAGAAAGGACCCTCACAAGCACTTAAAGGAGTTCCATGTGGTCTGTTCCACCATGAAACCACAAGGAATTGTAGAGGAACACATCAAGCTGAGAGCATTTCCCTTTTCATTAGGTGGTGTAGCCAAGGACTAGTTATACTACTTGCAACCAAGAGCTATCACTAGCTGGAATGACATAAAGAGATTATTTCTAGAGAAGTTTTTCCCTACCTCAAGAGTTATTGCAATCAGAAAGGATATGTGTAGGATCAGACAGATGAGTGGTGAGACCTTGTATGAAACTGGGAGAGATTCAAGAAATTATGCGCAAGCTGCCCACACCACCAGATTAGTGATCAGCTATTGATCCAGTACTTTTATGAAGGCTTGTTGCCAATGGACAGAAGTATGGTGGATACTGCGAGTAGAGGTGCCTTAGTTGAAAAAACCCTAGCTACTGCTAGAGACTTTATTACAAACTTGGCTGCCAACTCAAAGTAATTTGGTACTAGAATGATGACTCCAACCAGAGGAGTCAATGAAGTCTAACTTTCTAATGTTGATCAACAAAGACTAGAACATAGACTTGATAAGCTGACCTCTTTGATGAGACGATTGGCAGTAGAGAGGCACCAACCATCTGTGCAAGCACCTGCTCGAGTGTGCAGTATTTGTTCTTGTCCTTCACACCCCATAGATGCATGCCCTACACTTTAGGATGACAGTTCTAGATTCCAAGACCAATCTGTTGCTACAGCAGGTGTCTTTCCTAGTAAACCACAATTCTAGCAACAGTAACAAAGATATGATCCATTATCTAACACATACAATCTTAGCTGGAGAGATCATCCTAACCTGAGATATTGGAATGCAGCACCACAATAATAATACAAGTAGCCATTCCAACAGCCAATGAGATAGCAGCAATTTCAACAATAGGCTGGACCAAGCAAACCACCCTTCCAGCAATAAGCACAAGGTCCTGTAGCCACAAAATCTAAGCCTACTTCAGAGGATCTAATGAAGCAGATGGCCACCAATAACATAAAGTTTCAATAGAGGACAAAAGCTTCAATTCAAAACTTAGAAACTCAAATCGGACAGTTAGCTTCTACTCTGAGTCAATTGAAGAATCAAGGATCTGGCCAATTCCTTTCCCAAACAATTCCCAATTCAAAGGGGAATGTGAGTTCCATTATGCTGAGGTTTGGAAAAATAGTGGATTCCCAACCAGTAGTGAACAAACAACTACACAAGCCATCAATAGTAGCCACACCTGATTCTGGTGCACCATCCCATAAATCTAGTAATGATGATGAGAAAGTAACTACTGGAGCCAAAAAGAAGCCTCAAACTGCCATAGCTCTTCCTTTTCCACAAAGAGCCACATAGTCCAGAAAAATAGAAGAGGCTGAGAAAGACAAAGAGCTATTTGAGACTTTTATGAAAGTGGAAGTAGACATCCCACTACTGGATGCAATCAAGTAAATACCAAAGTATGTCAAGTTCTTAAAGGAACTGTGTACACACAAAAGAAGGTTAAAAGGCAATGAGAGAATCAGCATGGGGCAAAATGTTTCAGCCCTCATCCAGCCTATACCATAGAAGTGCAAGGATCCAGGGACTTTTATAATTCCTTGCATAATAAGAAATTGAAATTTGAGAATGTCATGCTAGACATAGGTGCTTCTATTAATGTAATTCCTATGTCAGTTTGGAGATTCCATTGTAAGGTTTAATATTCTTGATGCTATGAAACATCCCATGGATGAACATTATGTCTTTCATATTGATGTAATTGATGATTTGGTTGATAATTTGTATGTTGACTTGTGTGAGAAATTTCCTGAGATTGTTGATTTTGGTGACTCTATGTGTGGTGATTTGTGTGCTAGTTGTAATGGTGATAAGTTGTGTTCTGTGTGTACTAAAATTTTTGCATTTTTTGGATATAATAAATTTGTTCCTGTGTTAGCAGATTGTACAACAGGTGATGTATATGCAGAGGTTTACGTAGCAGAAGCAGAGTAGTAGCAACCCATTAGATTATTACCTTTTGTAGTACAGCCACTGAAATTAGAGCTGAAGCCGTTACCCGAGCACCTAAAGTATACATACTTGGTGGATAATGAGCAGCTTCTAGTGTTTGTAGCCAGAAACTTCCATGCTAAATAGGAGGCGAGATTGCTATAGGTTTTGAGAAAGAATAAGAGGGCCATCAAATGGACATTTGTGGGTATTCCTAGCATTAGCCCTTTAACATGCAAGCATAAAATTTTACTTGAAGATGGAGCTAAACCAATGAAGCAGCCCCTGAGGAGACTGAATTCTCTAATTTTGGATGTGGTGAAGAAAGAGGTGACTAAGCTACTGTAGACTGACATTATCTATCCCATCTCTGACAGTCAATGGGTGAGCCCAGTGCAAGTTGCCCCCAAAAAATCTGGAGTAACTGTTGTGGCCATAATGAGCTGATTCCTACTAGAGTACAAAATAGCTGAAGAGTCTGCATTGATTACAGAAGGCTCAATTAGGCTACTCGGAAGGACCATTACCCCATTTCATCCATTGACTAGATGCTGGAGTGGTTGGCTAGCAAGTCACACTATTGCTTCTTAGATGGTTTCACTAAATATTTCCAGATCCACATTGCACCTGAAGACCAAGGGAAGGCCACATTTACATATCCCTTTGGTACATTCGCTTACAGACGGATGCCCTTTGGCCTTTGCAATGCCCCTAGCACCTTCCAGTGATGTATGGTGAACATCTTTTTAGACTTTTTAGAATAGTGCATGAGGTATTCATAGATGATTTTATTATTTATGGCTCTTCTTTTGATTCTTGTTTGGATAGTTTGGCTAAGGTACTGCATAGATGCATTGAAATTAACCTTATTTTAAATTTTGAAAATTGTCATTTCATGATAACACATGTTATAGTTTGAAGCCATGTAGTCTGTAACACCCCAAATTTTAGACTATGTTACAGTAATGATTAAATTCCACTGTTTTGGTGTTTTCTGTGTTATAGAAAAATGTTTTGACTATTCCGAGATTATTTTTGATTGTTTTGTGTGATTTGCTCCGGGTCAGGAAAATAATAATTTTCAGACTGGGAAAATTCTTATCTGATTTATTCGGAGACGGGGGATCTTACTAAACCCAAATCTGAGTGACATAGAAAAAAATCTTTTAATTTTTAGAATTTATCAGTGAAATAAAAATATTTCACTGATAAATATCTATTATTTTATTTATAATAACTTTTGTTATGAATTTTTGGACCCGATATATTTTTACTGACAGAAAATGTGCTTAAAATATTTTTTGTAACCTAAATTAGAATGAACCAATAAGAATCAGTCAAAAATGATGGCTGGACTTTTTTAACCAATAGGAATTGGTCAAATATTGTGGCATAGACTTTATTGTGGACCATTGGATGAAAAGCTTGATTAATATGCCTTTGATCATAACCATTGATCAGATCAATGGTGTGAGAACAAACTTGATAAAGTAACTTATGATATCCACCTTAGATTAAATCAATGGTTAGGAAATGAAGTTAATTTCAATGGTTAGGATTTAGTCAATAATAATGGCTTGACTAGTTGCTAAGTAACTAAATAACCTTAATTTAGTTATCTTAATTGCCTAATTAAGAAACTAAGTGAACTAACCTAGTTACTAATTAGTCATGATCTAGTTATTAGCTAAATATCCTAATTCTATCTAGAAGCCATGACTAAGCATGACATATGCAATGACCTATTTAATTAATTAGCTATATAATTAGATAGTTAATTAAATGTAATTAGGAAACCTAATCTAATTAACTTGTCATCTAATTAGCATGTAATTAATCTTTAATTGAAGTCAAACCTTGTCCCTAAATCCTCTAGTGTTCCACGGCCAAGAATGCCATTTCTACCGTGTTCTATAATGTTCTAGGTTCATCTATGTGACACTTTGATGACCACATGATGACTATAGGCCATGTGCTTCCTAATGTGAACACACCATGACATTTTACTATCAAACTTATCTCCTAATATTTCCTACACACTACCTCACAGCTGCACTCTTCATTTCACTCTCATTATTCACTTTTTCATTCACCTAAAAAGGTTAACTTTATTTTCTCTCAAAATTTCCAAGAACACTTTTCTTTCTTTTTCCCTTGGAGGTTTTGGCTACACCACTCAAACCCTAGTATCCATCTTCTATAATTTTTCCTTTCTATATTTTCTAAACCTAAACTACCTTCTAAACACTTTTCATTTAGGAAATTTTTTCAAAATCCTATCCTAAGTGCTTCAAAATCCAAGCTTTTGTTTACTTCCCTAAAGGTAAACTTTTGATTGTATGGTTTAAAATTTAATTTTTGATTTTCTAAACCATGATTGTTCCATGGTTCTTCATTATTAAGCCTTGTTTGTGATTTTACTAATTGTTTAAGAATTGTTAGGGATTTGTTTTGATCCACATGAAAATCAAGAGAAGGAGGAGGAGCTTGAAGATCTTGTCTTCAAGAGGTAAGAGGGAGATTTGTCTCACCAACTAAGTGTTGGTAGTGAGGAGATGGTTGTGTATGGTGAAAAACCCATAAGGGTTTATTCACTTGTTGTTTGATGTCTCTTTGTTTGTGATTGTGTTGGTTATGAGTTTGCAATTATGATTTGCATGTGTGATAGTATGATTATGGCTTTGATAATATGCTTGTATGTATAATTGTGGAGGCATGCAAGTGTATGTGTAACCTAGGATGTGAACAACATGTTGGAAGGATTGTATGAGTGCTCCAAAGAGCAATGAGGCACACGGCCTCACTAGGTTCAAGAGGACCAAAGTCCTAAAAATGATGGTTTCAAATTGAGGATTAATGGTTTAATTGAGAAGGAAATGATTTTGGAAGAATTTGAATTTAGTAGCAAGCACAATGCTTTTTAGGAAACAAATCGATACAATTAAGTAATGAGATTATGAAAATAAAATGAGTGTCAATACTTGAAGTTTACTGACGTATAGCTCACCCTATGGATTTTGAAGCGCGTCCAAAAAATTTGAGCTGTATTATTTGAAGTAAAAGAAAGAATTACCATTTTCTGGGAAATAGTAGAAATCCTGATTTTTAGAGGGACTATATTGAAAATATTTAAAGTTTTGTGGGAAACAATAGAAATATTGATTTTTAGCGGGGTTATATTGCAATTATTTTCTAAAGAGGGACTATACAACAATAACAACTAAGCATTTTCCCACTAAGTGGGGTCGGCTACATGGATCAAACGACGCCATTGTGCCCTATCATAAACTAAGTTTTCATATATGCTATTCAGATCTAAATATTTTTTAATCGTTTCGCCTATAGTCTTTCTTGGTCTTCCTTTACTTCTAGTTATTGGGCTATTATCTACCTGATCTACTCTTCTTACAGGGACTTCTAAGGGTATTCTCCTTACATGTCCAAACCACCTAAGGCGAGATTCTCTCATCTTTTCCACAATAGGTGCTACCCCTACTTTCTCTCTAATGCATTCATTCCTAATCCTATCTTATTTTGTATGGCCACACATCCAACACAACATCCTCATCTCCGCAACACTGATCTTATGCTCTTGTTGGCTTTTTACCGCCTAACATTCTGTACCATACAACATCGTAGGCCTTATAGCTGTGCGGTAAAATTTACCCTTAAGCTTGAGAGGCACTTTTCTATCACAAATAACTCCTGAAGCACTCCTCCATTTCATCCATTCAGCTTGAATCCTATGGTTTACATCTCCCTCTATCTCTCCATCATATATTGTAATTATTTTTTTTAAGAAGGACTATATCGTAAATATTTTTGAAATAAGGGACTCTAATGTAAATATTACATTATGGAGGGACTATTATGCAAATATCAAAAATAAAGTCAATTATTGGTATTAAATGAGAAAAATTGTATTTTTGAGTTAAAATGTGTGAGAAATATTTTACGCAATTTGAAAATGCGACAGAGTTGTTGCGCGATTGAGAAAATGTGAAAATACGATTTCGCGATGAAATTACAGTAATGATACTGTTGGGTCAATATTTAAACCCCGAATATAAGATTATGAATTTGAACTGAGAATATGAGATAATGAATTTGAAGTGTGGATAATGCATAGTACATACATTGGAAAGGTCCGATGGACTGTATGAGGCTAATTGCCTAGGAGAGAATACACCTCCTGAGTGGGTGCGATATGCGTAGTGTAAGTCACTTATTGACCTTGGGGGCATTAGGGTACGGGTTGCCTACAATGGGCAGTTGGTAGCTCTTCTGTACTGTGGGTTAGACCGACGCAACATACTAATGATCCTAACCGAGACACTATTCTTAATCAAGATTTGACAAAGACTGTCGTGTATATGCTAGATGTGCAAATCTGAGCACGTGGTCTGAAACATGTTGGTACAGATAGATCTTTTCGATCACTCTCTCCAATTTGAGTTTTAGCTCCATGGAGTAGGAAATTGAGTCTATTAGCATATGCATAGTTATTGAGTATTGATATAGGTGTGATATTTGAATTATTGAATATTTGGAAATGATTGAGGGTATTATCGTAATTATGGTTTATGATAATTGAATTGTTGAGTAATTGAATATTGATGAGGGCATGATCGTAATTATTGTTTATTGTATAAGTTGTGATGATAAATGATGTTAGTGACATAATTGTAATTATGGTATGATGTGTTGGTATGAGATATTGTATATGTTTATCTTCATGCTACTATACTGGTAATGGCGTAGGTGATCTCACCTCTTTGTATGCCTATTCTGTATTTTATTTATATCTGTAAAGACGTTGAGCAAGGACTAGAGCCAGAGGGCGAAGAGCAACAGATTCCTGTTGAGGATGCGGAGTTTTGAAGAGATGGAGATGCCCAGTTTCTTAGGGTACATGAGGTTACAGTTTCATGGAGGATCGGAGGCGTGGCACGTTGATTTGGATAGAGCAAGTATTTACTATATGGGAGACTTAATGAATACTTGAAGTAGACTTCATTTAGGGAATCCTTATTTTAGTGTTAATGTTTATGTATGCCTAGAGTTTCCACTATCTGTGGAAATAAGTTTGCCCCAAATGGTTTTATATATTAAGTTTTGATGATGACAAATACAAGACAAAAAGAATATTTTACTTATGTTCTTTGTTGCATCTTATATAGAGCATATCCATTAATGATTGATAAATATCTTATTTGGATATGTATATGAAAGTTTTATATGCATGTTAAACTAACTAGAGTTATACATTTATGAATCATGCATATAAAAATATTGAATTATGAATTTGGACTAATTATGCTTGTTTAAGTAAGTAATACTTTGTAGGATAGTCCAAGTACCAAGAGTGAGCATTGCAACAAGAAAGCAAAAGATCTCATTTAAAGCTCAACACAAGGAGAAGGTGATTAAACATATGTCTTTGAAGATTTGTCTTGATGATAACACACATGATGGGAAGACCAAGTCTAAGATCTTCTACGAATAGCTTTAGGACTTTGAGTCTTTTTGTTCGAGGATCTCTTTGGATATCTCCTAGTGCTTTAAGATAAAACAAAAATGCTTTCTTAAACTTATACCAAAACTGTTTTGATCTTGAAAATAACTTTAAAATGTTTTGGTGTTTTTGATAAACTTTCTGGGATGGTTTTCAAGCTTTTATAACTGTTTTATAAATTGAGTTATTCGAATAACTCATTGGTTATTCGAATAAAGTTTTAAAATTGGCTGTTGTGTGCCTCTGCTTTTTAAAGTGTTATTCGAATAATACTCTATTATTCGAATAAGAGTTTTCAGAATAGCTTATTTCATATTAGCTATTCGAATAACTCATCAAGTTATTCAAATAGAGTTGTTTCCCAGAAATATGTTTTTGACAGTGTTATTCGAATAGATCCTTTGTTATTCGAATAACCAGTGTTTAAAGCTGTTTAAACAAAATTCTTTGTGACAACGTTATTCAAATAACACGAAGGTTATTCAAATAACCAGTTTCAGAAACGTTTTTATAATAACGTGTTATTCGATAGCAGAAGGCTTATTCGAATAAACACGGTAAACAAAGATTCGGATATAGTATGTAACGGACACTTTTTTCATAATAATTACGGAATTAATTATTACAACGGCTAATTTTCTATCTGGCTCTATAAATAGAGACCGTGAGTCTTATTTGCAAGTAGCTCAGCTATTTGTTTAATTTACGCTTGCTCTAAAAAATGTGATTTATAAGTTACGCCTATTTTTTGTGCTCTTTTTCGCCAAAATTTGAGATATCCTTAGAGAGCTTCTTAGCACTTCAATTTGTATAATTTGCTTTGAGTGAGAGTTTCTCTTCATCTATATTTCTATTCTTCTATATTGAGGGTGAGGTATCCTTCAAGATTTGTATAAGGGTGAGGTATCCCTTCAAGGTTTGTATAAGGGTGAGGTATCCCTGCGGGCTGAGACTTTAGCACAAGGGTAGAGTTTCCCTGTGTGTGAAAAGTGCTTTTTTATGTAATGGTTGCAAGCACCTATTGAAGCTTGTATACATAGTGAAAAATCTTGGATTATTTTCGAGGACTGGACGTAAATCACAAGTAGGTTAGTGGTCGAACCAGGATAAATATCGTGCCTGCTTTTCTCTTCTCAATCTCTTTATTTTATCCAATTTTATATCACTACACATTTATTTATTTGCTATTCTTAAAGCTTTTATTCTTCATCTAATAATTCTTTCTCTTTTATTTAATAGCTTAAATATTTGTGTTTATTTTAAGAGTATTTGTGAAAAGTTTTTTATACCCAATTCACCCCCCTCTTAGGCAACATTACAAAGTAGTATTTTATAATGAAAGGGGGAATTTGGTAATTAAGTAACATAAATGTGATACCTTAAGGTGGGTGTTGCATAGTCTCTAGTAAGGGCATTGAAGTATATCCTGCTAAAATAGATGTCATTACTTGTTTATCTTATCCCACATGCGTGCGGGAGGTGTGTTCTTTTTTGGGACGTGCAGGTTTTTACAGGCACTTCATCCAGGATTTTAGCAAGATCCTATCTAATTTGCTACAAAAGGATGTGGAGTTCGTCTTTGACCAGAAATGCTAGGAATCCTTTGATCATTTGAAGAAGGCATTGACTAACACTCCCGTTATCCAGCCCCCTGACTGGACACTTCCATTTGAACTTATGTGTGATGCCTCCAATTATGCAGTGGGAGTTGTCTTGGCACAGAGAGTCGGAAAGGATCCTCATGTGATCTACTATGCCTCTAGAACTTTGGATGCTGCTTAAGCCAACTACACAACTACATAAAAAGAACTCTTAGACATCGTATTTACTTTAGACAAATTTAGATAATATCTACTTGATTCTAAAGTAGTTGTGTTTTCTGATCATATTATGTTGAAGTTTCTTCTGAAGAAACCCGAAGTGAAACCACTACTAATTAGGTAGATACTGCTGCTCTAGGAGTTTGATATTGAAATCCGGGATAAACTTGGTGGCTGGTCATTTGAGTAGAATTGATAGAGCTTCAGACCCTCTGGCCATCCATGACCCCTTCCCAGATGAGCAGCTTTTATAACTGCAAGGTAAGACTACCTCTCCTTAGTTTACTGACTTAGTTAATTACTTGGTTGCTGGTGCACTGCCTGCATATTTCAGTAGGGATCAGATTGATAAGTTAAAGAGTGAGTCTAAGTATTATGTGTGGGATGATCTTTATTTGTGGACATTTTGTAGTGACCAAGTGATTAAGAGATGCATACCGGATCATGAGTTTGATTCTATTCTTAGCTTTTGTCATGCATTTGCATGTGGTGGACATTTTGGACCTAAATGTATAGCTAAAAAAGTCTTGGACTTTGGTTGATATTGGCTTACCTTATTCCATGATGTATACTTGTTTTGTAAGTCTTGTGAATAGTACCAGAGAACAGGGAATATTTCTCGCAGGAATGAGATGCCCTAAAAACCTTTGCTATTTTGTGAGATTTTTTATGTATGGGGTATTGATTTTATGGGACCCTTTTCTTATTTCTTTTGGTTTTGTTTACATTTTGCTGGTTATTGATTATGTATCTAAGTGGATGGAGGCAAAAGCCACTTGAACTGAAGATTTCAAAGTTGTTGTGGATTTTGTTAAATCACAAATTTTCTTTAAGTTTGGAGTCTCGAGGGCTATCATCAGTGATCAGGGTTCACATTTGTGTAATCAGAGCATAGAGGATTTGATGAAGAAGTATAGAGTCATGCACAAAGTTTCTACATCTTACCACCCCCATACCAATGGGCAAGCTAAGGTTTCCAACAGAGAGATCAAGCAGATACTTCAGAAGAACAGAAAGGACTGGAGCAAGAGGCTTAGGCATGCTTTATGAGCTTACCGAACTGCCTATAAGACATCGATTGGGATGTCCCCTTATCAGATTGTCTTGGCAAGGCATCCACCTCCTGGTGGAAATTGAGCATGATGCATTTTGGGCGGTGAAGAGGTGCAACCTGGACCTAGACCAAGTGGGCATGGAGAGGAAGATACAGTTGCAGGAATTGAAAGAGATCCGCTTTGAGGCATATGAGAGTTCTAAACTTTATAAAGAGAATACCAAAGCTTTTCATGATAAGATGATTATGAGAAAAACATTTGAGATTGGTCAAAAAGTGCTTTTATATGATTCTCGTCTTAAATTGATGCCCGAAAAATTGAGATCTAGGTCGGAAGGTCCTTTTGTTGTTACTAATATTTTTCCTTATGGTATAATTGAGCTTCAAGATGTGACTACAAAGAGGAGCTTCAACGCTAATGGGCATTTACTCAAACACTTTTATGATGGTTTCCTAGAGCATGCCATAGAGGAGGTGACCTTACTTGATGCTACTTATCCAACATGAAAGAGGGAGTTTCCTTTTCTTACTTGTTTATTTTCTATTTCAATTTTTTTTTGTTTTTAATTTCATTTTCTATTTTTTGTCTATTTATTTTTTCTATTATTTTCTGTATTTTGTTTTTTGTTTTTGCTTGTTATTTCTATTTCTGTTTTTATTTTTATTTTCTGTTTTCTATTTTTTGTTTTAATTTCGATGATGTTTTTATTTTTTGGTCAATTTTGTTTTCTATTTTTTCTGTTTTTAAATTCTATTTTTGTTTTGTTTATAAATTTTGTTTTAATGTTTTTGAAAAACAAATTACGTGCTTCTTGTTTTTAGTTTTTATTTGCTTTCCAATGGCTCTTGAGATGTGTGAAAGTTGTTGTTACCAAGTGGCTTCCAGTACTCAAGAGGAGGGGGTGAAATGAGTATAAAACTTTTTCGAAAAACTTCTTTTTATAAAAAAAAACTAATATTAAAAACTTAATAAATAAATGCACAGAAGGAACGAGAAGAAGAAAAGAAACAATAAAGAGCAACAAAAAAAAATGCAGTAAATTAAATTGCATAAAATAAAGAGATTAAGAAGAGAGAAGCAGGCACAGTATTTATCCTGGTTCGACCACTAACCCACTTGTGGTCTACGTCCAGTCCTCGAGAGCCGAGATTTTTCACTAAGTATATAAGCTTCAATAGGTGCTTGTTACCGTTACACAAAAGAGCACTTTTCACACACAGGGAAACTCTACCATTGTGCTAAAGCCTCAGCCTGCAGGGATACCTCACCCTTTATACAAACCTTGAGGGATGCCTCACCCTCGATACAGAATATCAGAAAATAGATGAAGAGAAACTCTCACTCAGAGTAGGTAATACACATTGAAGTGCTAATGGAGCTCTCACAGAAATATCTCAAAGTTTTTAATCAAAAAGAGCATAGAAAATAATTTTCACATATTAAAGCAACCAGAAAATAGTTCAGAGTTATGGGCAAAGAAATTCGTGACCCAAGGTTGCTATTTATAGGGAAAAACACTGAGATAGCCATTTGGGTATAATTAAAACCATTTAAAACCAATTTGAAAGCTTGTCTGTTTCCATATCCGTGATCGTGAGCTTTGTGTTTATTCGAATAAAAGAAAAGCTTATTCGAATAACACTGTGTCTGAAACCAACGTGAAAAGCCATCTGAAATGGGTTATTCGAATAACCAATGTGTTATTTGAATAACTCTGTTAAAACCAGAGTTCTAAAAATAAAGAGGTTATTCGAATAAAAGCTGAAATATCCGAATAAAGTTTAAAAGACAAGTTCAGATGGAAAAGGTTTATTCGAATAACGTTTGAGTTATTCGAATAACTCACTTAAAAGCACAGTTTTGAAAGACCTCAGTTATTCGAATAAAAGTCATGTTATTCGAATAACGTTTTTAAACACAGAATCTCGTAAAGGGTTTTATTCGAATAGACTAAGCTCTATTCGAATAAATCAGTGTAAAACAGATTTGGAGAAGATGTTTTAAAGATACTAAGTTTATTTTAAAACAAGTTTTATCTTTTCTTTCAAAAACAGAGAGATATCAAAGTGAGCTCCGTACAACAAAACCTAAGTCCTAATGCTAATCAAATATAAACTTGGACTTGGTCTATTTATCATCTTCATTTAGTCTTCCCATTTGTTATCATCAAAACAAGTCTTCAAAGGTATGCATCCAAACACATTCTCCCCCCTTTTGATGATGACAAACTATCAATGAGAAAAGCGTTAGTGCATATAATTTGAATTCACAAAGAGGTAAAAAAACTTACTCCCCCTTTTTAATTATAAGAGGTAATGTATATCAGATATGTGCGTAGCTCCCCCTTTCAATTTGAATCCAATCTCATTTTAAGATTACCTGTCTTTTCTCAATTAAAAAACCAAATAACAAAATTTTCTCCCCCTTTTGTCATGAGCAAAAAAGAAGGGTAAGTCTCATAAACATATAACTAAGTATAAGTGCATAAAAGGAAGCATACTCATATTAATAAATCAACAAGAAATTTTATTTATGCATTAATAAAAAAAAGGTCCAATTACAAAAGCCAGAAAATAAATAACATGAAGCCAAAAACAGATAGCCTAAGAACTAAAGTTCCTAGAAGTAAGTATCTAGAGGTGGTGGTGAAGAAGCTAGTGCAGGAGCAGGTGAAGCAGATCGGAGGGCAGCAACCTCACGTTCAACACCTTCTATTCTATCAAACAGAATAGAGAAGGTATGTTCTATGTAAGCCCTGTTATCCTGCAAGGTGGCCATGATCTGTTCTAAAGTGACAGGAGCAGGAGCAGCAGCAGGTACATCAACAGGGGCAGCAGGGGCGTCAGCAGGGTCAAGCTCATCCTCAGCAACCTCATCTGGGTACACCCAACCTTTATCAGTTTAGATCATCTTCATTTTGCGTAAAGTGTGGGCGCTAAAGACGTTGTGGTGAGTCAGGGCAATGGCTCGCTCAGTCTCCAAGACCTGAGGATACTTGCTCAGCAAGGTAGTGACGAGAATGCCATAAGGCAAGTCTGATTTTTCCTTGCCCTTGGCCCTCATCATGTGTCTCATGATAAACACAGGCCAGTTGATCTGATGGCCATTCTTCAGAAACCACAGCATGAAGATGTCTTCCTCGCTGAGGTAAGCATAGTTGCCACCGCGGGGAGCCAAGATATGAGCGAAGGCGTAATGCAGAAGCCTATCTTGGCTCTTCAGCATACCCCCCTTGAGACCCTTGTCAGGCAGGGCTAGGCCAGGCTTCAGCAGGTCCTCAATCACCTGAAGTTTGTTGAAATCTTCAAGAAATGGGGTGTCACCATCTTTAACAAGGGTGCCAGAGAACTATAGTCCAAACAGAGTCAGCCAGTCCAGCGGTGTGATCACAATGTTCTAATCACAGACCTCGGAGAGAAGATTCTGGCCATCAAACGCCAGATTGCAAAAGAACGTCTTCACCAAAGCTGGATAAATGGTGGCCCGGTGAGAGCAGAGCTGAAGAACTCCCTGGTTTTGCAGCAGGGTCAGAAATTCGAAGCCTCGGTGTTGCTGGAAGAAAGAGAGGTCAAGGTACTTGGGTTGGACCAAGTTACGCTCCCAGAAGTGCGTGATGAAGCGTGCACGATGCTCTTCGTTGGAGGAGAGCCTTCTCAGATTAAGAGGGTTATTGCATGGAGCATTCTTCGTGCATAGGCGCTTGCTGAAGGAGGAGGCCATGGTGGAAGAAGATGAGAAAGAGTGAAAACAAGTTTGAGATGGCAGGAGCTATGGAGACGTGAAGAGCAGAGAAGAAGACAGAGGGTGAAAACATTTGGACGCGCAGGGGTTATTTAAAGAAGGCCCCATGTTTATTCGAATAAATAGAGGTTTATTTGAATAAACCTTGCTGGGAAACTGGAAAGACAGGCACGCAGGAAACTGAAAAGGTGTTTCTACTAGGGTTTATTCGAATAGGGGTGGGATCTATTTCGAATAGAGCATCTAGGAAAGCCAAGCGTTTTGGCCAACTGACAGGGTTTATTCGAATAACTATAGGAGTTATTCGAATAGAATGAGGGCTATCAGTCAAGACTGATAAAATGAGGTTCGGGTTATTCGAATAACCTGAGGATTATTCGAATAGACAGAGGGGAAAAATAGATACTGATAAAAGAAGGAATCTGGTTATTCGAATAAGGAGGGATTTTATTCGAATAGACAGAGATAAAAACAAATAGTTTGTAACACAGGAGCAGTTTATTCGAATAAACTAAGTTTTATTCGAATAAAACTGATATACAACACATTTTTAACAAACAGTAAAGAGGTTTATTTGAATAAAAGTTTGTTTATTCGAATAAATCTAACAAAGAAGCACAGAAAAAACATACGTTCATGAAATTTAAAGCATATATCCATGTGATAATATTCAGCAATAAACAAGCAATTAGATATTGGATTGATCAATTATGCCTAATTCTCCTCGAATATAAAAGAATGTTTCTTTTGCTAAGGGTTTAGTGAAGATATCTGCAAGTTGCTTAGTTGTTTCAACAAACTCAAGAATGCAATCTCCTTTTTGTACATGATCTCTGATAAAGTGATATCTTATCTCTATATGCTTTGTTCTGGAATGCAGTATGGGATTCTTAGAGATATTTATTATACTAGTGTTATCACATCTTATCGGGATGTGATCAAGCTGAAGACCGTAGTCTAAGAGTTATTGCTTCATCCATAAGATTTGAGCACAATAACTCCCAGCTGTAACATATTTAGCCTCAGCGGTAGACAAAGCCACACTATTTTGTTTCTTGCTATGCCAAGAAACTAAAGAACTACCAAGCAAGTGGCATGTCCCACTAGTACTTTTTCTATCCAATTTGCACCCAACAAAATCAGAGTCAGAATAGCCTATTAGGCTACAAGAGGCACCCTTAAGGTACCACAAGCCCATTTGTAAAGTACCTACTAGGTATTTCATTATTCGTTTAACAGTACTTAAATGAGACTCTTTAGGGTTTGCTTGATTTCTAGCACACATGCATACACTAAACATAATATCTGGCCTACTAGCAGTACGATAAAGGAGAGATCCAATCATACCTCTATATTTCGTTATTTCTACTGATTTACCTCCTTCATCTTTGTCCAAGTAGTAAGAAGTGCCCATCGGAGTGGCCATGTGTTTAGCGTTTTTCATTTCGAATCTCTTGAGCAATTCCTTGCAGTATTTGGTTTGACTTATGAATGTCCCTTCGTTTGTTTGTTTGATTTGAAGTCCAAGAAAGAAATTCAATTCTCCCATCATTGACATTTCAAATTCGTTTTGCATTTTCTTAGCAAATTCTTTGCAAAGGGATTCATTGGTAGCACCAAAGATAATATCATCCACATACACTTGCACAAGAAGAATATCATGCTTTTATTTTTAATAAAAAGAGTAGTATCGACTTTTCCTCTTGAAAAATCATTTTCTAAAAAGAACTTACTCAACCTTTCATACCAAGTTCTAGGAGCTTGCTTTAAACCATATAAAGCCTTTTTAAGTTTAAAAACATGGTTGGGTGGTTCATGATTTTCAAAACCCAGAGGTTGTTCAACGTATACCTCTTCTTGAATAAAATCATTTAGAAAAGTACTCTTGACATCCATTTGATATAATTTGAAATCCATGATGCAAGCATAAGCAAGTAACATTCTAATTGCTTCTAATCTAGCTACAGGTGCATAGGTTTCTTCACAATCTATTCCTTCTTCTTGATTATACCCTTTAGCAACCAATCTAGCTTTGTTTCTAGTTATTAATCCATTTTCATCAAGTTTGTTTCTAAAAACCCATTTAGTTCTAATTATAGGGTGATTATTAGGTCTAGTAACTAATTCCCAAACTTGATTTCTTTCAAAGTGATTTAATTCCTCATGCATAGCTAAGATCCAATGTTCATCATCAAAAGCTTCAATTAAATCCTTAGGTTCAATTTAAGAAACAAATGCTAAGTGATTACAAGTATTTCTAAGAGAGTTACGAGTACTTACACCTTTAGATACATCACCGATAATCTGATCAAGGGAATGATATTTTGAAGTTCGCCATTCTTTGGGAAGTTCCAAAGCTTGAAAATCTTCTTGTCTTTGTTTATCCTCTTGCTCCTTGATTTCTTTTTCTTTACTATCCAAGTGTGTTTCCGCCAAGACCTCAGCAACATCATCAATAACAAAATCCTTTCTCGATCCATTTGGGTCAGTTTCATCAAATGCAACATGTATAGATTCTTCAATAGTCATAGTTCTTTTATTATATATACGAAAAGCTTTACTATTATTTGAATAACCAAGAGATATACCTTCATCAGACTTAGCATCAAACTTGCCTAAGTTATCTTTTCCATTATTTAAAACAAAACATTTGCAACCAAAAACATGAAAATGTGAGACATTCGGCTTTCTTCCCTTATACAACTCATATGGGGTTTTCTTTAAAATAGGCCTTATAAGAGCCCTGTTCATTACATAACAAGCTGTACTTACAGCATCCGCCCAAAAGTATTTAGGAAGAGCAGCCTCATTAAGCATAGTTCTCGCCATTTCTTCTAAAGAACGATTTTTCCTTTCTACAACTCCATTTTGTTGTGGAGTTCTAGGGGCAGAGAAATTATGATTAATGCCATGTTCATCACAGTAATTTTCAAAAACATTATTTTCAAATTCGTCACCATGATCACTTCTTATAGAAGAGATTTGAAAACCTTTTTCATTTTGAATAACTTTGACAAGTCTTTTAAAAGCTAGAAATGCATCATTTTTATTTGCAAGAAATAAAGTCTATGTAAACCTAGAAAAATCATCCACAATCACTAAAGCATAGTAATTCCCACCAAAGCTCATAGTTCTAGAAGGTCCAAAAAGATCCATGTGCAAAAGTTGTAAAGGTCTAGTAGTTGAAACTATATATTTTGCTTTAAAAGAGACCTTTATTTGTTTACCCTTTTGACATGCATCACATAATTTATCTTTTACAAAACTAAGCTTAGGTAGACCAATTACTAGCTCTTTAGAGACCAACTTCTTTAAGTGATCCATGTGAATGTGTGTAATTCTCCTATGCCATAACCATGAATCATCATTCTTACTTAAAAGGCATTTCGCATCATTTGAAGATATATCATCAAGACTAATCATATAGATGTTGTTTACTCTATGACCAATGAATTTAACATGCTTGTCATTTTTATCTTCAATTTTGCAACAGTTTGAATCAAATATTACTTTATTTCCTTTATCACATAATTGGCTAATACTAAGCAAGTTATGTTTCAAGCCTTCAACAAGCAGCACATTTTCAATAGAGGAGTTAGGGTTCTTACCGACTTTGCCGATTCCAAGGATTTTTCCTTTGTTGTTATCACCATAAGTGACGTGTCCATGATTCTTGGGAATAAGCAATGTGAATTTTGAGTCATCCCCGGTCATGTGCTTGGAGCAGCCACTGTCGAGATACCAATTTGAACTCCTGACTTTCAAACACACCTACAACACATGTTTAGTTTTTAACCTTTGGTACTCAAACTTTCTTAGGTCCTTGTGTGTCAGTTTTGGGTATAGTACCCTTGGGAACCCAAACCATTTTTGTTCCAATTTTTATATTTATGTTTTTCCTTGCATTACATGTTGAAGCACTATGTCCTTTCCTTTCACAATAAAAACATTTAATAAAAGGACTACTTGAAACACTAGAATGCACAAAGAAATTTTTATAGAGTTTTTGTTGATTTTTCGGGTTATATCTTATCCTGGCTTTTTGAAAAAACACTCTTTGTCTTCCTAATAGAATATTTAAGTTATCTCTTCCAAAGGTGAATTTAGAAAGAGTGTTCTTTAAGTCTTCAATTTCTTTTTCAAGCATATGACATGAAAAACAAGATGAAGAGGTAGAAGCATGTGACATATGATTTGTGCATGCATCAATGATTCCAAAAGTTTCATTTTCAATTTTCAATTCTTCTATTTCTTTATTTAAAACAAGAATTTGATTTTCTAAAGAAGAAATTGTTTTCTTAGAAGAAGAAATATTTTTTGTCAATTTTAAAGATTCTTCATGTAATTCTTCAAAAGCGTCTTGTAACCCATCGTAAGAAGGCAATAAAGTAGTATTAGAACTTACCTGGTAGCAACAAGTGAGTGTATAACAACAAGGTTCATGAGATTCATACCAACCCCTGGTTTCAGAGGTACTCCACCAAAGAAGATGAACTGAAGATTTGTCCTTGTTGTATGATGTATAGAGCTTATAATGTAAATGATGATAGGATTTGGTCCTTCTTTTTGAAATATGCTTATAAAGTATTGTTCTTGGCAATGTTGGTAGTCATTTTGGATGTGTTTATGGTACATTTGTAAATGTTTATGGTCTTTCGTAAAGGCTAATGATCCATTTGGGAATTGGGAATATTTTTTTGTAAATGATCAATATTGAATTTTTTTTTTAAACTTTGTCTATGTTGAGCTTTGTTGCTAATCCCTACATAGTTGATCTCAAACCTGGATAAAAGAGAAGGGTTGTGTTAGGCAGTGGACAGCCAACATAACACTTTGTCGAATCTTTATGACATGGATCAACGAAGTGATTGTGTTAATGTAAGGTCGTTGCCCCTAAGCAACGCGCTGTATGACTCGAGTACAATGTCAAATGAGCAAGAGTCACTGCATCGCCGTCTGGGTGTAATGAAAAATAAGCAAGGGTTCCCATATTTTTATGAACGGGTGTGGTAAAGAAGCTAGTTCACAAGAGTATGATGCATTTTGGAACTAGGAATATAGGCACACTTATAGGTAAATCAAAGGAAAACAAATGCTCTTTCAGAGGAGGATTGTGGAGGAAGAGATTTGGGAGGTACAAGGGAGTGCTAATGATATATGGGACAAGATGGCTAAAGGGATTAAGAAGGTAGCAAAAGAGACACTAGGTGAATCAAGAGGCTTTGGACCCAAAGATAAAGAATCTTGGTGGTGGGACGCAAGTATACAAGATAAGGTTAAGGTTAAAAAGGAATGTTATAAAGCTTGGCACGTGTGTAAAAATGATGAAAATTAAAAAAATATATAAGGCAGCTAAAAAAGATACTAAGAATGCGGTGAGTGAGGCGAAAGCTAAAGCATTCAATAGGTTATATCAATCGTTGGGCACCAAAGATGGAGAAAGGAATATCTACAGGCTTACTAAAAGTAGGAAAAGGAAGACAAGAGACTTAGATCAAGTGAAATACATTAAGGATAAAGAGGGTAAAGTCTTAGTTATGGAACAAGACATCAAGGATCAATGAAAGGGTTATTTTCACAAGTTATTTAATGAGGAACATGGGACATTAGGGGACTCGGACATTCTAAACACTAGAGAGGAGAACCAAAATAAAACCTTTTATTGTAGAATTCAGGAATTTGAGGTCAAAGAAGCATTGAAGAGGATGGATAATGGAAAAGCGGTCGAACCTGATAATATACCTATTGAGGTATGGAAGTGCTTAGGAGAGAAAGATATAAGTTAGCTCACAAAGCTGTTTAACAAGATAATGAGGTCTAAGAAAATATCAAATGAATGGAGGAAAAGTACTTTAATCCCTATTTATAAGAATAAGGGTGATATACAAAACTGTGTAAATTACAGAGGGATTAAGCTCATGAGTCATACCATGAAGTTACGAGAAAAAGTAATTGAATGGAAATTAAGACAAGAAACTCATATTTCAGAAAATCAATTTAGTTTTATGCTTGGGAGGTCAACCATGGAAGCAATTTATCTTCTACGAAGATTAATAGAGAGGTATCGGATGAAGCAAAAAAGACCTACACATGGTTTTCATTGATCTAGAAAAAGCCTACGTTAGGGTACTGAGAGAGGTCTTGTGGAAGGCTTTGGAGAAAAAAAGAGTTCATATTGCCTATATTCGAGTAATCCAAGATATGTATGATGGGACTAAAACTAATGTGAGAACACAGAGTGGGGTCACAGAAGATTTCCCAATAACTATAAGACTGCACCAAGGGTCAACTTTGAGTCCATATCTTTTTACATTGGTCTTGGATGTGCTTACTATGCATATCCAAGAGTCGATGCCACAATACATGCTTTTTGCAGATGATATAGTCTTAGTTGGAGAGTCGAGAAAGGAAACAAATGGGAAGTTAGAGCTATGGAGATGAGCATTGGAAGAACATGGTTTTCGTCTAAGTAATAGTAAGATGGAGTATATGGAATATAAGTTCAGTAAGAGACGTGTTAATGCTAGCTTAGTGGTGAAAATTGGAGATCATACTATACCACAAGTCACACAGCTTAGGTATCTTGGATCTATCATACAAAATGATGAAGAGATAGAGGAGGATGTAAAACATAGGATTCGAACTGGATGGATGAAATGGAGAAGTGCTTCAGGAGTTATTTGTGATAGAAAAGTGTCTCTCAAGCTTAAGGGTAAATTTTACAGCACAGCTATAAGGCCCACAATATTGTAATTTGTATGGTATTGATTGTTGGGCGGTAAAAAGCTAACAAGAGCATAAGATTAGTGTCACGAAGATAAGGATGTTGCGCTAGATGTGTGGCTATACAAGACAATATAGGATTAGGAATGAAAGCATTAGAGAGAAAGTAGGGGTAGCACCTATTGTGAAAAAGATGAGAGAATCTCGCCTTAGGTGATTTGGACATGTAAGGAGAAGACCCTTAGAAGCCCCTGTAAAAAGAGTAAATTAAGTGGAGAATAGCCCAATAACTAGAAGTAGAGGAAGACCAAGAAAGACTATAGGTGAAATGATTAAAAAAGATTTAGATTTAAATGACATTTCTGAAAACTTGGTTTATGATAGAGCACAATGATGTCATTTAATCCATATAGTCAACCCCATCTAGTGAGAAAATGCTTGGTTGTTGTTGTTGTTGATCAATATAGAAGTTTTACACAATTGGATGTGTTTACAATATTGTTCGTTAGTGCACAAATGTCTTTGTATTTGTGTTTTAGAAATGAGTGATTATGTAGATTCATACCACCTGAATATGCAAATGAATTTAACAATATTTTGTATGCTTCTGAGTGATAACATCAGGTTTCCATTTATCTTACTTATGTTTGACTATATTAAATTTTGTAGTTTTATAGTAAATTAATATTCATTCCTTGTGTAGAACTGTTCCACTGGGAAACTTCTCTGTTGCTAGGTTCTATGAGCAGGCAATATAATCCACTTGTGGTTTCAATTGATAAAGAAAATCAACCGCTATTGTTGTATTCTAAAAGCCAAAACAATATGTTTCTAGATGTGATAATTTCCATTTGGTATTTTTTTTTATTGGTTTGGTTTCTACATTAGGGTTTATCAGTAGATCCCTATAAGTACTAGACCCTTATTGGTCATTGCAATGCATAAAGTGTTGTGTGTGTGTGTGTGTATGTCTAATGTCCATTAAGTTGTCAAATTCACAATTAGAATTTGGCCTTTTGTTACTGGATCTATCGGATCCTTCATGAAGAATGAACAAGAAATTGTTTAGAGTTTATTTCAGATTCTTCAAGAATTCTTTTTATTACTACTAGTTTTTACACTCAAGCATTTCATTTGCAGCACTACACTTTCAGATTCTTCAACATCTCATTCCAGTTATCACAAAATAATGGCCATCATTATAAGAAAACTGAAGTTTTTTACTCAGTGTTGCTTGATAGGAAGAACTGCTATTGTATATGCAAGTCAGTGTAACTAATGGTGTGTGCTTTGAATCGGAAAAAGCTATCAAGATTTATAGATCTCTCACTTGTGGAGTAAACCAATGCACATTCACAATGAGATTTAATAACTCAATTTTCATTCATTTTATTAGATCACAAAGGCCAAATAGTCAATTACACAACATCACAATTACCTAATTCCCCAAACTAATAACACAACATCACCATTACACATTCCAAATCCAATTACCTACTTCCCTAAACAAACTAAGCCCCACATTATGATAAAAACCAGCATCATAATACACTGGCCAATTACACAACATCTTAAGATCCTAACTTCAGCTTCTAAGCTTCCAATCTTCCAAGCAACATTCAATCTCCATTCTTGATTCTCACTTTTAGTAGCCTTACTAGCAGGTTCAATTGTGGCTTCAGTGGCAGTTTTAGTTGTAGGTTCAGGGCAGCCCCAATTCTATTATCTTCTACCCAATTATGAACCTAGCAAAAATAGTAACAATGGTCACCATTCTGCAAACCATCATATATACAACATAGTTCACATTACAAATAAAAAACCAAAACAACAATGCTCATCCTAATAGCTCTAGTTCACTCAAACTCTTACATTTGCCTTGTACTTATGGAAACTATAGAATGGTCTACCAAGATTGGTCATGATTTTGGATCTTTTCACCACCGTTGTCAGACCATAAAGGCAAACCCTACCACTATCACTTCCTCCCCTATAACGAGACGAATTGGGTATGGAACCTGTACTCCCACTCTAGCTTTTTTTCAGTGTTTGATGATGCGATTTAGGATGGGTTTCCACCACCCATCATCTCCCAGCCTTACCAACCTGAGTTACGAATGTGGAGTTGTTCTTTCTAAGGTTTTGCAGAAGGGAATTGGGGCTTACTGTAATGAAATTCAATTGGGGGGGGAAATGGTTTTGGACCCAAACATCGTCGTTTCATTGTTGAGACCTTTGTTTTTTGGTGTAAAAGTGAAACTGCGTTGTTTTGGAGAAATAGGAATCCATATTAGCGTCCAACTTGACACTTAACGTGCCACGCATGTATGTCCGTCAATTTTAACTGATAAAAAAAGTTACAGGAATTAACATGACTGATATTTTGAAATTTCAAGAATTAAGTTATCAATTTTTAAAATTCAGAGACTAATATATTTGGTGCATAAAATTTCAAGAATTAAAATAAGAGTTTACTCAAAAAATAAGAGCTCTAACCATATTTCAGCTCCTGTTTATGACACCAATTATGTTTAGGCACCAACTTAATGCGAAGGAAATGACCTCAGTCTAAAGTTGCCATTTCGATACGATTCCCCCTGCAAACATTTCAATGCAGTGTTATATTCGTGGCAATTAAGTGACAGGCCCTTTTTTGGGTTTGCTGATGAGTTGTCATGTGAGCTACACTATTAAAGAACATTTATTAAGAATTTAAAATAATTTTTTTATAAAATATAAAATATTTAATATATTAAAAGTTTAAAAAATAATTTTTATATAAATTTTTTTATTTTAAATTTATTAATAAATGCCGATAGAGGACTCGTTAAAAAGATGTTTCTTATTTTAGTCTTAAGCCTTTGGATCATAGATTATATTGTCCTTTGTAGTTTGGCGACAATCATTTAAGAGGCCTCTAACAATATGAATTCACTTTGGGCGCCCAAACCCATTATGACAAGGAGGTTTAAATTTCAAGTATTTTAATACCTCATCTATAAAGTGTACAGACCCAAAAAAAAATAAAAAATAAAAAGTCCATAAAGGTTTTCTCTTCTTCTTTTTTTAAGCTAGCGTAGATGGAATAATTATCATCTCACACCAAAAATTCTATACTTTTTTTACACCACAAGTTATCTTTGAAAAATTCACCTTTGATCTTTGAAAAAAAATAGATTAATAATTGATGTTGATGACATATAAACTTAAGTATATGTTTTTTTTTTTTTTGCCATAAGCAAATGTATAAATAAAAAATTTTATAAATTTTAATTAATAATTAGTAATATTTACACACTTAAGTCCACACACAGAAAAGTTAGATCATTTTTTTTATAAATAAATGTATATACAAAAAATTTTATAGATTTCAATGTGTAATATTCATATACACTTAGGTCCACTCACACACACCCAGCCAGATAAAAAGCAGAAAGGAAATATTCACACACAGTCAAACCTATACACAAGAAACTTGGATCACTTTTTTTATTTATAGAAAATTGTACATACAATAAATTTTATAAATTTTAATTAGTAATATTTATATACACTCAGGTTTACACACACACCCATCCATATCATTTTTTTTATAAATAACTATACATACAAAAATTTTATAGATTTTAACTAATAATATTTATATACACCTAACAAAATAAAAAAGATAAAAGTAAAAAAAAAAAAGAACAAGTGAATTTGTCGTAATGTTGCATGAGTGTAAAAAATGATGTGAAAAAAAATGTAGTGAGAATATCGGGGTTGACGTGGATGTTAGTAAGTACAACAGAAAAAAGGAAGAGCACAACGTGCAATTGTTGAAATTTATTGTGTGTCTAGATTAATTGTGAAAACTTGATTAATATATGTATAATCAATTATTTTTATAATTGATTATAATAGAATCAATTTTATATTTAAATATATTAATTAAAAAGTTATTTTAAAATAATATGTTTTGTTTAGATAGTATAAAAGAATTATTTTTATGTATTAAATTACTAAAAGATGTATAAAATGATTAAAAAATTATTAAATTGAGGATAAAATAGTATTTTCTTGTCAAAAATTTTGAAATAATTTATAATCAAGAATAAAATACTTCAAGTTTATGAAAAAAATTGTTATAATACATTAAATTTTATGCAAAAACTTTTTCTTAAGTTGCTAAACATGTTGAACAAAAACTGTTGGGATGGCAAAAAAAGTTTTTCAAAACATGCTCTGGTGTGTATGGATTAACTGTAAAAAAATTATTTCAAAATTTGATTATATATTATAATCGATTATAATAAAATATGTTTACTTGTAAAATGATTTTAAGATAATTGATTTCATTTAGATCGTTCTGAAAAAATAATTTCTTATAATAAATTATTAAAAGGGATATAAAATGATTTATTTATATTATATAATACTTTAAGTTTTAGAATTATTTTAGTAAAAATAAAATATAATCAGCTTTTGAAAAAAACCTTTTTCCAATAATGCTCAAATTGTAGCGAAAATGTTTTTTTACATCCTACAAAGTTTTTTATCAGTTTAATCAGATTTATCCACACATCTTACTTTTATTCCAAAACAGCTTTTATGTCAAAAAAAGGTTTTTTAAGTAATAATTAATTATTACCAAACACACATTTAATTTGTATTTCTATTATTTTATTTTTAAAATAACTTATAATTAAAGTGTTAGAGAAACTTTCGTTGAAAAACTTCTTTTAAGTATGCATAAATATTTTGATTCTAAAATTGTTTGAAAGCAAAATAAGCTACTCAACACGAGAACTTGTGATTGAAAAGTTTTTTTTCTTCTTTAATACGAAATTAAATAATCTAAATATAAAACTATTATAAATGAAATGTTAACCTTTGAGTCTTAATATGATGGACAACCGCCAATTTATAAAATGCTAGTATATGATACTTAAATGTTCAGCTTTTCTTCCACTTAAAAATAAGAACACGATTGGAGTAGAGAAATAAAAAAAAAAATCAATTATCTGATTTTATATAAAACTAGCAAGTGGATATAATTTAGTCTTTTATTTAGTATTTTGTGGATTTACTAAAAGTAGGATCGTATGATTCTTCAACAGAAGTGGAGTAGTATGGGGACCACTAGACTTCGAGAATTAACACGTTTTTAAGATACAATTAAACTAATCAAACACGGACGTCCATTTATGCTGAAAGAAGAAGAAGAAGAAAGAAGTATATAGTAATAAAAAAATATCACAGAATAAAATAAATTATAATTGACATTTCGTAAAATTTACATAAATATCCACTTTAAATCTGGATATTAATTCGGCTCTCTTGTTTTAAATTTCATGCCATAGCTGGACATCTCTTCTATTTTAAAGGGAAGTTTCTTTTTTTTTGGGTATTGTTCTGAACAGATTCAGAAGGATACCTGTGGAATGTATGATTTAGTGATTTCCTCCCTTCTGCAGCTGCGCTCCACCGTCAAGGTCTGGCGGGGGTGGTACTTGCAAAAAAGACTCCGACGCTCAAGTCAGCTAGTATGCTAAGGTGTCTGTTACTCAATCAAACGTTACTTGTTTAGGTTTACTTAGATTGATCTTTATGGAGCATGATTGGAGTCAGCATTCAATGCAGGTATTATTGTAATGTGGACGTTATAGTCATTTATTGAGAGGAGAGGTTATAGAATCAAGAAGATTTGTATTGGCAGTTACGAAGATCCGTTGATTCCCTGATCCTTCATGAATTAGGCATTCCGAGGTCTTACAGCACTTATCCGGGGTGTTGATGGAGGAGTAAGATGGGGCGCGTGCCGGGTTGACCCTTCTGAGTAGGATCCCGGTCCACGGTCCAGAACAGTTGCCCCCAGCTTGGTGCTTCGACGGGGTAGTCAAGTGCCAAGGTATTCAGCTTCATAAGGGCTACGCCCTGACTTCAAAGCCAGGTTTCACGATGTTTCGTGCCGAGGTCGACGCTTCATTGTATTAAAAATGTCGTCGGGGTTGGAGATCGGTAAATCTGTATCCCTTGTCCCGGAGTCTGGATCTTGCTGCTTCCTCAGAATCTGGATTTTGTTCCTAGACTTCTTGAAACTTGTAGAAATCTGAATCCTTATCTTTGGAAACTGTTGCTTCTGACTTAAATGGGAGATAAGGATCCTTGAAACTGATCCTCCATTTCAATGTTTCCCAGATCCGTTGCTCTCGTAACCAATAGGAAAGGGAAAACATTTAATGTCGTTGATTTGATTTGTAGGGTCGGTCAAAGCCTTCCATTCTATAAATACAAAGGGTTCACGCCTGATACGATTATTCCTTTTTCCTCCTAATCCTGCAATCTTCCAAAATGGTTTTGCTGTTCTTATGCCTGTGCTTACGTTCAGAGGGAGTTAGAGAAGTTTTGCCTTCTGTGAAGGTCACCATTTTTCTGCTTTTCCCAAAATATTTGAAGATACCTCTTTTCCTGCTAAAAACCTTGTTTCATTAGGAACTTTCCTTTCCCAGCGTAATGAGGATGGGGACTTTACCTTCCCAGCGTACAAAGGAATGTCTAATTCATACTTCTTCGCTGGGAAGCTCTGTGATCCCTGTCGTGTTGGACGGAGGTAATTGGAGAAATAGAGCCCTTCTTGGTCCTCCTTCTACACAAGCCGGGGGGACCATTGAAGTAATTGCTTCCAAGCGTCCCGGAATGATCATGAAGAAGTTCATTCCACGCCCAACTCCGTTCAACAGAAGAGGACGCACGTCGGTCTTCTTTTATCCTTGTAAGTGAAACCGATGAGTGGTATGGCTGAAATTTCCTGAGTCCGCGGCAGTGTTCTGTTCCGGTTATCTTCAGTTTTTTGAAGCCAATCCACTTTTTCAAGAAGCCTCAACAGGGAAGAGACTGGTGTGCGTTCTAGAGAATCTGGATGTGAAAGTTCACAGCAAAAAGGTTGGCCTCCGGGCTCGTCAGTGCTGTTTAGCCTTTTCATACGGGGTGAGTCCAATGCTCGCCCTGTATAACATGCCCCCAGCTCTGTACTTTGCCGAGACAGACAAAGTGCAAAGCTTAAACAACTAAACCGGGGTACTTGTTACCGTGAAGGGATTTACCGGGATATGGAATGTGCCGGGGTCTTTACTATTTTGTAGACGTAGATACTAGGGCTGGTTAGTTCTGCTGAGCGGCCGTCTCCTCAACTGCCATGACAGCGACGTGGGCCACGTGGCTTGCTCTGGTTGAGGAGTCGTGCATAGTGCTTTGCGCGCCATAATGAACATCTTTTCAAATTCAGACTGAATGGACGGAAATGTCCCCTAACCGTAGCTGCTATAAATAGGGCTTCGTCCTTCTATTTTTCACCTTTTACTGTGCTTAAAAACTGGTTGCCTGAGAGGAAATCCGACAAGTTTTCACACCTGTCAGCGGTGGTGCTTGTGTTTTAAAGCAGCTTCGACCAACATTTGTCAAGGTATTTTCTTCCTCTATACATCATTTTTACCGATTACTTAAATATGCGAACGTCCTTCTGGTGGCTTTTCTCTTTTGTTAACTTTGGGGATAGCTATTTCGTCCCCCTTTCTAATGGCGTTGCCTGATGATGCACCTCCTCACTGCGCCGCGTACGGCGGCCGGGGGTGTCCTTCCGAGGCTTAAGTCTCGGTGAGTGCAGAGGCCGGTGCGTGAGTGTTAGTTTGGTGCTCGCCCAGTGCCATGTTTGGATGTTTTGAACATCTTTGGTTCTGACCCTAGGCCTCTGTGTGTCTTCCAGGGAACTAAATGGCCAGAAGAAGACGGCCAAGAGGTGAAGCTCCTGCCGCGACCTCGGATCAACAAGCGGAGCAGGAGATTAGGATTCGTCGAGGTCCTTTGTTACCCTGTACGTGGGTTGCAGACGATGCCTATGACAGGATATCGCGTTATGAGTCCGGCGCTGAATTAGATAAGCTGAAGGAATACCTAGAGCTAACCGATGGCGGTAAAAGGGACAACGAGTTCGTGATTTTGTCCCCGGGGAGAGAACGAGTGTGCTGGACCCGTGAAGAAGGTGAGCACTTCATGTATCTCTATGAGGACTTTTTCACGCGGTTTGGACTACGGCTTCCCTTGAATGATTTTCATATTGCTATTCTCCAGACTCTTCATGTTGGCCTCAGTCAAATTCACCCCAACGGTTGGGCAAACATCCTGGCCTTCGAAAGAATATGCCGGGTAGTGGGGTTGCGATGCTCTGACGAGGCATTCTTTTACTTCCATACCCGGTATTCAACTCTTGGAGCCCGTGCTCGACAGCAGTCTTGGCTCTCAGTTCGATCCCGACAAGGAAGGGCTGTATTCTTGCCGTACTTGGAGAGTTACAAGGACTTCAAAGAAAAATTCTTCAAATTGAAGGCAGCGATCGGTAGTCGTCTGTTTTGGCTGGGTAATGGTGAAGAGACGGTATTCAGTCTTTACTGGAATCCGACGGCATGGAGTATCCTTACTCAATCGTTTGAGAAGGAGATCAACCAGCTCACTGATGAAGAGGTTGAATGTGTGAACTTCTTCGACATGTGGGTTGAAGAGGTCGGCAAGATCTGGCCTAAAGACATTTTAGATAGTCCGGATGACGATGAGCTCTGGACTGTGCTAGGTAACGTCAGTCAGCCGTGGTGTATATTTGAATGCCTAATATTTTAATGCATCTGACTTTTGTTTCTATGTTTTGCAGAGAGCTTAGCCGAGATGGTGGGTGATGATTCTTTGGCTATTCTGGAGGCACTTAGGGCCAGGAATTCTGACGTTCCAATAAGTCCTCCAGTGGGGTTTATGCCGTCCCTGATGAGCATAATGCCCAAGGTTCCTTTTGAGGTGGTGGAACCTCCTGGATCACCTCGGGGACGCAAGAGGGCGGCGTTGGAAGAAGGGCAATCTAGTGGTTGGAGTAAGAGGATAGCGACAGAAGAAATTTCTGGGCCAATAAAGCTATTCCAGGAGGAAGCTGATCCCCGAGAATTTATTGACTTCAATATCCTTGATGAAGAGGTTGTTGATCACTTCGCCCGACGCAGTCCAAAAGAAGCTTTGTTGGGTTTCCAAAACATAGGGATCCATATTGCTGCCGAAGCTCGGTTCTTAGAGCTCGCCCTCGAGGATCGTGAACGAGAAATGTCGGAGAAACTGGCTTTGGCCAAGAGTGGCGAAACCAAAGCTCTGAAGGATCCTGGAGGAGTCTTCAAAGGCCAAGGATGAAGCTTTACTTCGGGTGAAGGAGTTAGAAACCGAAGTAGCGCTGAAGGATGCCAAAGAAAGCAAGGGAGGCCACCCCGACCGAGCACAGAGCAGATTGTCGTGCTTCGGCCGAAAGTGACAATTCTCGAGCCAAGTCACGGTGGTGGAGGCTAGCCGATGTTGACCCCGATGCACACTTTTTAGTTGTTGCATTTACAAACCCAAGTGCAGGTTGTCTCAATAAATTTTTCGAGAATCTGAGGTCGATCCACAGGATTGTTGAAGATTAATTAAGGTGAAGTGAATATTTTGTTACTATGATTAAAATTATTTACTTGGGTTAAAAGATCCACTCTTGGTAAATAAAATAAAGGTAAGATTAATTCCTTTTATAACTCAATTAGAATCCTCACAACATGGAGGTTCCAATCGAAAAATACAACGTTAAAAGTCTATTAAAACTATATACGTATTTATATTATGTTTCCAAAAAACTACCACTTATAAATGGGTTAAAGCATTCATTGTGCCAATATTTTGTCTACAACAAATCAAGAACTCCACTTTATAAGGAGAGTTTCTAACACCACCACTTGTAAATGGGTTAAAGCATTCATTGTGCCAATCTCTTTGTCTACAACAAATCAAGAACTCCACTTTACAAGGAGAGTTTTTATAATGATCACTTGAAAATATATCATTTAAGCATAAGAGAGAAATTAATCTAACCTTATTTCATTACCAAGAGCTTCACCTCTTCACCCAAGTAAAATGAAACTTAGTTACTCATAGATAAGAAAAAATAAAGAGAGAAGAAGAAGAAGAAAAACATAACTTCAATTTAGAACAAAGAAAAATTATTACAAGAAAACTTAGTAACAAACTAGCATTATTTTGGTAACTAACACCTAATACCCTAATGATCTGCCAATGCCTCCTTTTATAGAGGATTAGAGATACAAAATGTCAAGGGGGCTGAGTTATTAGTGGGTGGATGATTGGAAAATGAGTGAAAAATGTCAAATGACATTAAATGACATTAAATGAGTGGGAAATAATGGAGATTCCTTGTCTCCGAAATCATGCAGCTCTGAAGTCATTGCATTCGTCATTTTTGAACCAAGTGGTCTTCATGAAAGTTGTAGGCCTGGATCTTAGCTTTCAAATGGCTTTAGTTTGGATCTAATATCATTTCTACAACTCTAGATACGTTCAAATTACTACTTACTATCCAGGCCTAGTCACAGCTCCTCTGTTCTGACTTCCAAACCCAATATCACCTTCAAGGAATCCGATTCTGGAAAAGTGTTCAACATGAAAGTTGTAGATATGGGTCTTAAATATTCAGCATCCAAATTTCAATCCATTTTACAACATCTAGCCCAAAATCTGTGATGAACAGTATACGTAGGTCAAGCTGTCAGGAATAATATTCTAGTTCTTGCTTCAACCCCAATTTGAGTTATCTACTCGTGTGATTGGGCCTTTGAGGTCTTCATGAAAGTTATATAACTCTCTCTTATCTTTCAAATGCCACTAGAATCAGCTCCAAAGACTACCTACAGCCTAAGATATAACCCAAATACAGAAACAGTGTAAGATATGAATCATGCTGAAAAATTCAATTAAGTTCAATTTTGAGTCCAAACTTACAAAACATAATAAAACTCAATCAATTAAGTACATAAAGAGTGTAAATGACTAAGAATGAAAACTTATTAATGTATCAAATATGTGATCATCACCAGCTGATATCGTTGTGCACCAAGATAAAAGAAGATCAATTCAGCAACGCTGTCAGCCAAGTGCAACACTTCAACCCCAGGGTTGCATTGGTTTTGGATGGACTTGACTCCGGAAAGGTGGTTCGGGAGGGATCTCTTGTAGTTCCTCGTGTGGCTTCTTCAGACTTGACCGAAGATTCTAACATCGGTGGACCGGGCTCAGTTGCAAACTAGGATTTTTTTTTTGAACCTCCTGCGCAAGGTCTTGGTTTGTCTGTACCCCGATTTTTGTAAACATCAACCCAGACTTTGGGCATTATCAATTATCATTATGCTTGCTGACCGAGATGCCATATTCTTTATTCTTTATATAACTACTTTAAACCTTGGCTTAGGATGCGATGTCCAGAAGAATCTGGCATTTAAGACCCGTGCCGAAGGTAAGAAACAATGCCCGGGGTCCTTTTAAGGATACCATATGATAATGTTTTTTTTTTTAAAGACTAGTCCTTCCCGAGGTCATTTCGTGCTTTTAGTTTGGTGCTAGAATTTTCCCAATATAGGATTTTTCTATTGCACGGACTATGTAACACATATCGGTTAGTACTATGAAGTAATTGAAAACTTAAAAACTGAGTTGAATAAACGACACAATAGAAGAAAAAACACTTACTTTATCATAATGTGCATTTCATAACAATTCTGGGCAGATCAAACAAAGTTTAACTAGGAGACTAGGCCTACAAGGCACTTAGCTGTAGTATTTTCTAAGTTTGTCTGCGTTCCAAAAATTTTTAACCGGCTTCCCTGTCAAAGTCTCTAGGGTATAAGCTCCTTTGCCGGTGCTGATTACTACGCAGTAGGGACCCTCCCAGTTAGGGACTAGTTTTCCTTGGGAGGCATTCCTTCCACCGACATCGGCTCTGCGGAGTACCAAGTCACCTGACTGGAATCTTCTCGGAATGACCTTCAGGTTGTACCAAGATGCCATTCTCTGCTTGATCGCGGCGTCTCGTATGTGGGCAATGCGTCTCCTTTCCTCCAACAGGTCCAAGTCTTCCCTGATTAAACCGGGGTTATCATCCTGCGAGAAGTTCTGAGAACGCCAGCTTGGTTCTCCAATCTCCACCGGGATCATAGCCTCACATCCGAATGTGAGTTTGAAAGGAGTTTCGCCCGTGGAGGAGTGGGAAGTAGTTCGGTAGGCCCAAAGGACGTGGTCCAACTGCTCGGCCCAGTTTCCTTTTGCTTCATCTAACATTCTCTTCAATCCTCGAACTATGATCCGGTTTGTGGCTTCGGCCTGCCCGTTTGTCCTGGGGTTCTCTACTGCGCTACAATGATATTTTATTTTCAACCCATAAAGTAGTTCTTCGAACTCCTTGTCTTTAAATTGCGTCCCATTATCCCTAACAATTGACTCTGAAACACCGAATCTGGTAATAATGTGACGCCAAGTAAATTTCTGAACACGAGCCGAGGTAATGGTGACTACGGGCTCAGCTTCAATCCACTTGGTAAAGTAATTCACCGCAACAACCAAGAATTTCAACTGCCCGGGAGCCTGAGGGAACGGACCTAGGATGTCTATTCCCCACTGATAAAAGGGCCAGGGTATGGACATTGTGGATAGTTCTTCAGGCGGGGCGTGATAGTGATCCGAATGCTGCTGGCACTTGTCACATACTTGAACATGTGCAAGAGCATCTGCTTCCATCGTCAGCCAGTAGTAACCTGCCCTGAGAGCCTTTAAAGCTAAGGCTTTCCCTCCCAGATGGTGTGCACAACTCCCTTCATGGACTTCGGCCAAAACATATTTGGCTTCTTTCGGCGTAAGGCACTTAAGGAGGGGTAAGAAAAATCCACGTCAGTAAAGCTGCCCATTATAGATAGTGTACCTGACCGCGGTTCTTTTTAGCCTAGATGCTTCCTTTGGGTCATCGGGAGGTGCTGGGGAACTGTAAGTACTCCACCAACGGCGTAGTCCAAACGTGTTCCTCCCCGTCAACCTAGAATACTGCCATGTCGGTGATTGATGGCTGTTGAATGACTTCCTGGATCATAGAGCGATTATTGCCCGGGCTTTTAGTGCTAGCCAATTTGGACAAGAGATCGGCCCTTGAATTCTGCTCTCTCGGGATGTGTTCTAGCTGTAGTAACTGAAAACTTAAGAGAAGCTGCTTTACTCTCAGCAAATATCTCTGTAAAAGTGGCTCTTTTGCTTGATAATCACCTCGGATCTGTGAAGTTACGAGTTGGGAGTCACTGCATAGTTTAAGTTTGGTGGCTCCCAAGTCCCTAGCCATCGTTAGTCCGGCAATGCATGCTTCATATTCGGCTTGATTGTTCGAGGTGGGAAACTCGAACCTAAGGGAATTTTCAATGGTGACCCCGTCAAAACTTTCAATTATCACCCTGGCGCCACTTCCTTTTGGGTTTGAGGACCCATCAACAAACACGGTCCATTGTTTTTTTTCGGCTTTATTTGTTTCTGAGGTTAATTCTGCTAGAAAATCCGAAAGCGCTTGCGCCTTGATTACTACTCTAGGTTCATAGGTGATTCCAAGCTCGGAAAGCTCAATGGACCATGCAATCATCCTTCCTGCCAAGTTCGGTTTGTGCAATATCTGTCGGATAGGCTGATCTATTCTTACTATCACCGGGTGGCATTGGAAGTACTATCTTAGCCTTCTGGCCTCAACGATGAGTGCGAATGCGACCTTCTCAATCTTCTGATACCATAGCTTGAGGCCTTGCAATACTTTGCTCACAAAATAGACCAGCTTCTGGAGACCGTCGGATTCTCTGACGAGCACTGCACTAACGGCTTCCTCATGAATGGAGAGGTATATGTACAGCGTTTCTCCTGGCTCAGGTCTTGTGAGAATTGGGGGGGATGACAAGATATTCTTCAAGGAGACGAACGCGTTCTCGTACTCCTGAGTCCATTCAAACCCGGTCCCCTTTTTCAATAATTTGAAAGGTGGAAGGGATTTATGAGCGGCTCCAGCCAAGAAACGCGTAAGAGCCGCGATCCGCCCATTTAGCTGTTGTACTTCTTTCACATTCCAGGGGCTGTGTATGTCAAGCACCGCCTTACACTTGTCGGGGTTTGTCTCAATTTCCCGGTGTGTCAACATGAAACCAAGAAACTTTCCAGCCTGAACCCTGAATACACACTTCTCCGGGTTAAGCCTCATATTGTGCTTCCTAAGCTGTTCGAACACTTCTTCTAAATCCGAGATATGGGATCCTGACACCAAGGTCTTGACTATCATATCATCGATGTAGACCTTTAGCATTCTCCCTATCTGATTCTCAAAGACCCTGTTCATCATTCTCTGATATGTAGCTCCAGAATTCTTCAACCCAAAAGGCATTACTTTGTAGCAGTAACTTGCCTTTTTGGTGATGAATGCGGTTTTATCCTCGTCCCCGGGGTACATCGGAATCTGATTGTACCCGGAGTATGCGTCCATGAAAGACAGTAGTTGGAAACCGGAGGAACTATCAACCAACTTGTCCACATTAGGGAGGGGGTATGGATCCTTAGGGCACGCCTTGTTCAGGTTAGTGTAGTCCATACACATCCTCCACTTGCCGTTGGATTTCTTAACCAAGACAACGTTGGACAGCCAGGTGGTATATGCGATCTCCCTGATGAATCCGGTGTTTAGGAGCTCTTTTACTTGTCCTTCAATGACTTGCTGCCTTTCTGGGCCAACCTTCCTCTTCTTTTGAGAGACTGGGTTTGCATCTCGTTTAATAGATAAATGATGACAGATAAAAGCGGGGTCAATTCTAGGCATATCAGTAGACATCCAAGCAAAAATATCTTTATTTTCTTGCAAGATTTTTACCAATTGAACTTTCTCCTGCTCGTCGAGGTTCGCCTTAACTTTGGTTGTGTGACTAAGTTCATCACCAAGCTGCAACGGGATTAAGTCTCCGTCGGGCTGGGGTCTAGTACCTCGAATTTCTTCCCGTGCATCTAGTTCGGTCATCAAAACATTTACTTGGTGGGTTGGAATAGGTGTGCGTGCCTTCTTGTTCCTGGATGCCCTACTGATTTTCAGACTTTCGTTGTAGCATTTGCGGACTGCAATCTGATCGCCCTTGACCGTGACCACTTTATTATCCCGGTTAAGGAATTTCATGGCTTGGTGGGCGGTGGAGATTACAGCGGCCATGCTGTTCAACGTAGGACGCCCCAAAATGATGTTGTAGGCCGAGGGACAATCCACAACCAAGAATCTCACCTTCACGGTTCTATACGCGCTATCGTCACCCAAGGTCAGGAAAGTATCGAAGTACCCAACCGGGGTGACCTTCTCCCCAGAGAAACCAGTGAGCTCACCTTCATATGGTGTCAATTCAGATAAAGGGAATTCCAACCTTTCGAAGGCGTCCATAAACATGATATCCGCCGAACTTCCTTGGTCCACAAAAATTTGACGGACTTCGGCGTTGGATATTACTCCGGAGATCACTAGTGGGTTGTCGTGATCCCGGATGATATCGCCGTAGTCATCCTCGAAAAAAGAGATGGGAGGTGCTCCACTATTTCGGGCGGGTGGTCTTAGTGAAGAACTCAACACGCTTAAAACCGCCGTCCGAAGTGTATTTTTTCGGGAATTACTTGACACTCCTCCCCCAATGAACCCTCCAGCGATGGTGTGGATTAATCTATCCTTCCGGTATCCACCTTCTTGGGTATCCCGGTTTGGCTTTTGTCTGTTCTCCCCATCTCGGCGTGTCGGGGTTCGAGATCTTCTGATGGGACTTCGGTTTCTTTCGACCAGGCTACGGGTTCTTTGCCGATGTTGATTTAGACTCCACCGTGGACTTCAGCTTCGTCTCTGATTCCTTCTCCTTCCGTGGTCTTGACTGCCACGAAAACCACTAATGTACTTCTGCAGATGTCCCTCCTTGATCAGGGACTCGATAACATCTCGGAGCTGATAACAATCTTCGGTCTCATGGCCATAACTGTTGTGCCACCTGCAATGCTTCGAATGATCCCTCTGGGACTGTTTTTTAACAGGTGGTGGCCTTTTGATATCCTGGAACTCGGTTTGAAGGACCTCCTTCAAGATTGTTTCTCGAGGGGTGTTCAAAGGAGTATACTCAGAATATTTAAGCCTATACCGCTCACTCTTGGAGGGATCCCGGGGTTGGCCGGAATTGTAATTCTTTTTCTGAACTGGCTCACCCTTCTCGAGGCTTTCTTTTGCCCTGGTAATCTCTTCTAGTTCCACATACTTATCTGCCCGTAAGTGGAACTCATCTAAACTGGCCGGCTTCTTTTTTGCCAATGACCGGAAGAAGTTTGAATCAGTTCGTAGTCCATTTCTGGCGTAATGGAGGGCTATCCTGTCATTGAGGTTTTCAATACCCACACAAGCATGACTGAATCTCTTGATGTACTCACGCAGGGATTCATCACTCTTTTAGCGAATTCCCGAGAAAGAATCAATTGACTTCGGTCGTTCTTTGGCAATGGTATAATGTAACAAGAACCGTTGCGTGAGGTCTCCCCATCCTGTAATTTTTGTCCGCAAGGTCACGAACCAACGAAGAGCATCTTTCTTCAGGAAGAGTGGGAAAGCACGACATAACAGTTCTGGGGTATACCCGTAGAGCTGCATGGACTGGGTATAAACGTCCAAGTGCTCTTGTGGATCTGTGGTCCCATCGTAGGGCTCTAAATTGCTCGGGGGCTTGAAGTTCCTCGGGACCCTGTATGCCATTAAGGCATCGGAGAATTGCTGCTGACGGCCAGGGACCGAGTCACTGTTCTCTATGACCCCGGCACCGACATGTTGGGTTTCCCTTTGAACAGCGACTCGTTCACCTCCCTCATTGCCAGCCTGCGCAAACCTTTCTAAATTGTCCAAACGGCGGCGCTGTTCCTCCAACTGACGCCGTTGGTTGTCAACCAGTGCGGTCTGTTGGCGCAGTAATTCTCGAAGTTCATTTCTCGCCATTCCAGATTATGATTTGTCCTCATAATGTGAATGATCAGCATCTAAGTTGGGGATTCCCAAGCGGGCATGCACTGGGACCCTTGCACCTTGATTTGCGTTGTTCTCTCCGGTTGGGGGGTAGACAAGTCTATCCCTGACAGAGACCCTTCGCGAGGGGACTGGACTTTCAGCTGATGCCGAAGTTTCATGTCCCCCGTTTAGCGTCTCTACCAGAACAAGCCTGCTCCTTACGACGGAGGTTTCTGGTAGTGCGACGGAAGGAGGGTCGCGCTGAACCGCTGGGCCCTATCCGTGAGCAGGGGCAGCATGTGCAGCACTTCCTCTCCGCTGATTTTGCCTCGTACTCACCATGATGGAAGTGGGAATAGTAATTTACCAGATTTCCCACAGACGGTGCCAAATGTTCTAAACGGATTCAGAAGAATACCTGTGGAAGGTATGGTTTGGTGATTTCCTCCCTTCTGCAGCTACGCTCCACCGTCAAGGTCCGGCGAGGGTGGTACCTGCAAAAAAGACTCTGACGCTCAAGTCAGCTAGTATGCTAAGGTGTCTGTTACTCAATCAAACGTTACCTGTTTAGGTTTACTTAGATTGATCTTTATGGAGCATGATTGGAGTCAGCATTCAATGCAGGTATTATTGTAATGTGGACGTTATAGTCATTTATTGAGAGGAGAGGTTATAAAATCAAGGAGATTCGTATTGGCAGTTACGAAGATCCGTTGATTCCCTGATCCTTCATGAATTAGGCATTCCGAGGTGTTATAGCACTTATCTGGGGTGTTGATGGAGGAGTAAGATGGGGCGCGTGCCGGGTTGACCTTTCTGAGTAGGATCCCAGTTCACGATCCAGAACAGGTATGATTTTAAAAGTTTAGCGTGAGGATGTTATTTCCATTATAATGTTAGAGTAAATCATTAATCTTATCCCGAGCGAAAAGTTGATGTAGTGAATAAACCCTTATTTGAAAGAGAGCTTCTATATAAGTTTTGATAACCTCAAATTGACAAATATAGAAATAATTTATTCAAAATTATTGGTGTTTTAAACTCCAACCCTAATAGGACAACCACCAGATAGCCAAACATTAGCCACTTCAGATTTTGACTATTTTATAAACTATAGATGTTTCTTAAGCTCTTATTGTAAATAATTGATTCAATAGAAAGTCACATCTTTCCTTATCCGATTAATTAGTGATAAAGACACAAGCAAATATATCATACTTCTTGTTGTTATTGATCCTGTCCATCAATACACGTCACAACTTGTACACAGTTTCCTGTTCAAAAGGGCCCCCGTTAACTAATTGTAATTAATTATCAAAAGACGTTGACTAATTTTTGTTTTGTACGAGCACAAGAGGTTCTCCTCCTCCACTTCTCAACATACACAAAACATACTTGCATTAGTTAAAAGATAATGATCAACTTTATCTCAAACAATATTCACATTTATTTTAATATTATATAAAAATTAATTAATAAAGTATAAATTATTAGTTAATGAATATATACAAATATGTAACTTTTTAGTCTGACTCTGTTAACCAACTTATATACGTTATAAACTATTTTTTATTCTTCATTAATTAACTTTTATATGTCATTAATCACAAATTTATACTTCATTAATCAACTTTATGTGGTGTAAAAAGTGGTATTGTTAAAAATGAATAAGATTATCGAGATTGTTAGTTAAAACCCAACAAATATGCTTAATAATCCACCAAATATGGGATTGCTATGGTAGTTTTTTGAGTTAAGTATTCAGAGTGAGTTGTTAAACATTTATTGACTAATAATTTTGAATATTGGACCGTACCAAGCATGGAAGATCTAACTCGTTCATTTGACCTTTGACATCCTACACCTCAAAGCTTGAGTGCTCCTCTGAGCTTCGAGCTTCCTACAACCGAGTTAACCACCCTCCTTAACCGGCTACATGAGGACACAAGCTCGGTCGAACTCTCCCAACAACTAAGTAAGGCCTCCATAAAAAGAAGACCCATGTAACAAGTAGCCGATCATACAGGGATCCTAGCTTCATCGAGGATACCCATGCCCAAGTGACGCATCCCCATGACACTGATTTTAGAATATATTCTTCTAAAAAAATTGACAGGTGGTAGCACCTGATACATCATAAGAATAACAAAACTTCCCTCCACCATCACAGCAATCATGAGGAGGGGGTGTACTACGTACCGCCACAGTTACCCCCCTTGACCCCTACATATTGTAGTGGCTTCAGCATAACCAGGTGAATTCTCTTTTTAACCTATACAGTTTATACCCATCTCTTTCGAATTCTAACTTAGGCATCATATTGCCCTTTGTTGGTACCCTGACCGCTATCTCTGGTCTTACACCAAGCCTCCTCAGGGGTGACACGCTAGCAGAAGACCACCCCAAGTATGCATGGCAAGAGTAGGTACCAAACTCAAGAGAGAAAAAAAGGTGAGTACCAAAAAAATGTCCATAAAAGACAAAGTTAAAAATCTTCTAGTAACGTGGGATTAGGATCCTCTGCACTTTTATTAAAATCTGCAAAGAATCTTATTCATTAAAAATAATTTTTTTTACATAATAAAATATTAGAAGCAAATACTAGAGAAAGTGAGAATCCTTAGATCATGAACTGCACCTTATGCAGTTCCAAAAGGAAATGCAGAGGATCTGCTTCCAAGAGTAACTCTTAGTTAAACACAATCTACCATAGACACTCAAATCATTATTTGATATATGTAAGATTATAAAGTCCATGATAAATATATACCTATAATTAATAATGTTTTTTCACATGTTAAATAATGATTTAAATACCCAAAAAATAACATGATAGACTGTGCCTACCTAAGAATCTCTCAGGCTTCTAGTGGCATAACGTGTATGTGTATGTAGCAACAAAAAAGTGTGCCCCACAATTTTGATTCTAGCAGGTAATTAATGGCCATAAAACTCATGAGAAAATGAGTTTTTTCACCAAACTGTTCTTGATGGCAAAACTACTTATCAAAATGTCACTCTTTTGAAATTATATACCAAAATGCTACCCTTTTGTCTAGCGTGACATTTTTTATTTTTTCCTGTCGACATAGATAATGCCAAAGTGGATGACATTTTTAGCATAAAAGTGTCACATGTTATGACGCTATGACACAGAAAGTGCCACTTGTATTGGCGCTTTCCACGTAATAGTGCCAATACAAATGGTGCTATTACGTGGAAAACACCAAACCATGTGGCGCTTTTTATGTCATAACACCATAACATGTGGCACTTTTATTTTGAAAACACCAAGTGTGTTGACACTTTCAAAGCGCCATGCTGTCAACAAGTTAGCTTGATTTTGGGTTGGACCATATCGGATTGTGCTGTGTCTAGTCAAATTTAATATGAGCTTAAATTTTACTAGCCCAACTCGCACTTTTTGTTGGATTATTCAGGCTAACCCATCAAACTGTTATTATGTTACTTGATATAAATAATAATAATTTTGATACATTATTAATGTAAAAGTTTTTTATACTACCATGCAATTATGCATTATCATATCATAAAAAAATTTAACTCTCAAAACAACTACCTTTAAAGTCATACTTGTAATGATCTTTAATTGGTTAATAGTATAAAAAATTTTACACAAACAATATATCAAAAAGTTTGAACTTTGAAGCACGCTTGTACTCTCCAGTCTCCTCACTTGCTATCTCAAGCATGCTTCCACTGCTTCCCATGTAACACCCTCCTTAGGGCGTCACACTTCGTGTTACTCAATTATCATATCACTCCTTCGTTATGAATCGTGCTTGTAATATAAATACGAGTTGTAAAATTTCTTGGTGATAGTAAGATAAACTTAGCGGAAATTAAAACATTACAGCATCATTACAATAAAATTTTACATTATATATACATAAATCGTAGTACTGTCACACTTTAATATTTACAAATTGGACTCTAAAAATATTTACACATTAATTAAATTACATAATGCCCAAGTAACTCTAAACATGCAGAACCCTCAAACGGGTCCTCCTCAGACTCCTCAACAGGGAGGAATCCAACTTGACACAAAATATACAATACTAACCGTACTAGGAGTACAGTAGTAAGCTCCTATTACTTTGTTTATGTGAGAAATACATTTTCCAAACAAGCTCGACGCACTATGCCTCCGGTTCCCATAAACCTTACGAAAACTCAACATCTCCATCTCTTTAGAACTCAACTTCCTTCTCGAAAATCGATCTTCCTTGCGTTCTCACTCAACGTCTTGCTCAATCTCTTTACAAAATAAATACAATACGTAAATAGACGGACAAAGAGGTGAGATCACCTACGCCAATACCAAGTATGGTAGCAATGAAGATAAACACATACTAACACATCATACATAATTACAATTATGCCACCAACATCATTTATCTAACACATATCATTTATCATCATAATTCATACCATAATTCATAATTACATCCATGTCCTTATCAATATTCACTTATTCAATAATTTAGTTATCATAAACAATAATGATGATAATGCCCTCAGCATTATCATCATCATCATCTTCCAAGTATTCAAAACAATTGTCATAACTTATAATCAATATTCCTCAATTATTATATCACACAGATGTAAATGCTCAGATTTATGCATATGTACAAAGACTCAGTTTATCAAAACAATTCTATGGAGGTTTTTCACAATTTCGAGGAGAATGCTTTGGTTAATTATTCAGCCTTAGCCCACAGACAATCTCCAGTCTTCTGGTTAATTGTCCAGCCTTAGCCCACAGACAATCTCCAGTCTTCTGGTTAATTGTCCAGTTAATTGTCCAGTCTTAGCCCACAGACAATCTCCAGTCTTCTGGTTAATTGTCCAGCCTTAGCCCACAGACAATCTCCAGTCTTCTGGTTAATTGTCCAGCCTTATTCAGCCCATCGGACTTTTTTAATGCACATTCAAATGCACCATGCACAGTTCATTTTCTTTATCTCATATTCTCAATTCATTTTCTTTATCTCATATTCTCAATTCATTTTCTTTATCTCATATTCTCAATTCATTTTCTTTATCTCATATTCGGGGTCCTCAAAATTGGCCCAACAATATTATTACAGTAATTTCATCGCGAAACCATATTTTTCGCATTTTCTTAAATCACGTATCAATTTTTCATCATTTCTCAATCACGTAAAATACTCTTCACACGTTTTAAATCAAGAATACTAGTTTCCTCAGTTAACACCAAAACTCAACTTCATTTTTCATATTTGCATAATACCTTCTCAAAACATAATATTTGCATTATAATCCTCATCCAAATAATATTTTCACAACAATCCCTCATAAAAGTCACACTTACGAAATAGTCCCATGAAAAATTCATATTTTACGAAATCATCCCTCATAAAATTCATATTTACAAAATAGTCCCTCAAAAATTCATATTTACAAAATGGTTTTTCATAAAATTCCTTTTTACGAAATAATCTTTCATAAAATTTATAATTTACAACATAGTCCCTCATAAAAATCCTATTGACGAAATAGTCCTTCATAAAATCACATTTACGAAATAGTTTCTCATACAAATTATATTTATGAAATAGTCCCTCAAAAACCATATTTACTAAATAGTCCCTTATAAAAATCATATTTACAATATAACCATTCAAAAATCAATAGTTACAACATGTCCCCATTAAACACAAAAATTACAATATTGCTCCTATAAAATCATAATCTGTATTGTTTCTCCAAAATCATTTCATCTTGCTGTATTCGACTCTTCCAAATTCAATTCCTTTTCTTTCAAATTCTAAATTCTCGGTTTAATCCATCATATTATTCACATCCTAATTTACACATACACTTACATGCATTGGGTTTCATACATACCAATATTTATCAAAACAATAAACATATTATCACACATGCAATCATAATTTCAAAGCCATAAACACCACAATCACAAACATAAAATCACTAACAACACAATCACAACTAAAGAAGTAATTAAACAATAAGTGAATAAACCCTTAGGGTTTTTCACCAGACACAACCATCTCTACACCACCAAAACTTGGTTGGTGAGGTTAAATCTCCCTCTTACCTCTTGAAGAACCTCCAAAGCTCTTTGTATGTCTCCTTCAAGCAAACTCCCTCCACCAAGAGCTTCTTCAAGGCTTTAAACTTGAGCTTTGAAGAACAAGATAGAAAATAGATGATTCAAGCTTTTTAAGCTCTTCTCCTTCTCCTTGTTTTCGTATAAGCCACAACAATTCCTCCAAGTAAGTAAGATAGAAATTGGATTTTGAAGCACTTAGAGTGGGATTTTGTAAAAATTTTCTAAATAAAAGTGTTTAGAATGGTGTTTGGCTTTAGGAAGTGGTGAGAATGAAAATTACAGATGATGGATAGTGTTCGTAGGATACCTGGCCGAACCAAAGAAGAGAGAAAGAAGAAAATGATGCTCAGGTTCGTAGGATTTCTGAGAGAAAAAGATGAATACTGTTTTTGATGTGAGAAAAAATGTAATTTATGAGAGTGAAATTATGAGGCGGTTGCCGTGGGATAAGTATAGGAAAATTAGGATTTACTTGAAGTAAAATATCTTATTCTGAATGCACGTGGCTGATGTCATTCATTTGACTTTCAAGGTTATTGGATTGTTCAAGAACCTTGTAGAACCTCCTTCAAGCTGCTACGTGGCCGACGTAGAACCCCTCCAAATTGCTGCATGATCGTGAGTTTCCAAGGAAATTTTCGACGAAAAATGACATAACAACATTCGGTAGATGGGAGAACATCATTTCCCCAAGAATGATTAAAATCCAGTGTTGTCGGATGAGAACTCTGTCGAATGTTGATTCTGTCAAACGAAATGAAAGGCTGTCGGATGAACTTGAAAAGGTCAACAAATATCCTAATTCGTCGGACAGATGTTGATGTTGGAGAAATCTTCCAATTGTCGAATCGACGAAATACTATATGGTCAGAAGATCAAATTCGACGGATTTTGACATTAGAGAAGTTTTTTCTACTGAAATCAGGAATTCTTACTCGACGGTCGTTAGCACCATAATTCGACGAACATTATCATTCAAATTCGACGGACATTAGTATCCCCACTCGACGGAAATTGACATTCTAACTTAACAAACATGAGCATCCTCACTCGACGAATATTGACATTTTCACTTAACTGATACTAGCATCTCACTCAACAGATTTTAACTTGGTACCTAATAATTAAAAGATCCAATTCGACGGATTTTAACATGGTACCAAATAGTAAAAAGATGAAATTTGACGTATTTGGATAGAAGTCCAAATTCGATGGATATGACATTGTCTTAAATGATCAGAGGATCAAATTCGACAGATATTAACATTGTCCTAAATGGTCTGAAGATAAAATTCGACGATAAGTGTTTGTCCAACAATGAGCAACCTTCGACATAAAATAATGTTCGACAACGAATAGTAGTACTATTTATGATCAGTTAGGTCGATTACATAGCAGTCATCTTCATTTTGATTTTGGAGAATCGTCCGACAAGATTTAGGGAAAAAGGAGAACCATATTGTTCTTAACTGATTCTTTGCTAACAGAACGTCCATCGCTTTGTCGAACCTGAGGACTTCTCCCGTGTTTTGAATAGATGGTCTTCTGTCGGAAAGAGGCAGCCATAACAGCCAAAATCTTTGATTCTGATTCAAGAATTGAGAATCAGTTTCATCCAGTCTTGAGGTATTTTGGGTTTTGTCGAACTACCGATTGATGTTGTCGGGAAAATGCTCTGAAGGTGTCGGATTCAACTCACCATTAGCATATGCTTACATGTAGTCTTATTAATTAAATCCGACGGGATCAAAATGTTAGAAACATGTCTTCAAAAGTATTTGGACCTTGTCCGAATTCATCGGTGTCAAGATCTTCAAAAATCTTGGATTGTCGAATGAGTTACGTGAGATTGATCTTTTGGATCCTGTAAGGCTTGAGAAAGATCGAGTCTATCGACAAGAGTATATTCATAAAACTGTCGAGCTTTGTTTGTCGGAATAGGCTTGAAATGAAGTCAGTATCGACAAGAATCTATTCTCAAAAGAAATTGTCGAATTCGGTTTGTCGAAACAGGTTTTGAAATGAAAACCATTTGGGAAAATGTTGAGGAACTTCATCGGATTGGGATTTCCAATTTTGGTCGAATTAGAATTCCAGAATTTTGGTCGAATTGGAATTCCATAATTTTGGTCGGTTGAGTATAATGGCAAATTAAACTATACCGAGTCAAAATAATTCATAGCAATAACAGCTATGCATTAAGCAACATATATTTATCAGTAAAATAGAATTATTTTAGATAAATTCTAAAAATTAATAGATTCTTTTTCGTGTTACTCGATTCGGGTTAAGTAAGATCCCCGTCTCTAAATAATCGACAAGAATTTCCCTACCGAAAATTATTATTTTCTTGACAGGAGCAAATCACATGAGAATAATCACAAATAGTATCGAAATAATCAAATTATTTTTATAATGCACAGAAAACACAAAGTAGTGTAATTCTGTCAGCTCTTGCAACATAGTCTAAAATTTGGGGTGTTACATCCCACACACAATACTTATATGAAAAGTTTGACTAAGTTTTCCCTAAATATTGGACCTCCCCAAAAGCACATAAACTTGTTTGACATAGTTTAACCAAAGTTCAATAATTCGATTTTATGAAAATTTTGACAGAATTTTTCCTAAATATTAGACCTCCTCAAAGCACATAAACCTATTTGACATAGTTCAACCAAAGTTAAATCATTCAGATTCTATGAAAATTTTGACAGAGTTCCCCCAAGCAACCTAAGTATGTAATGTTGTGCAAATCATTGCCGTAATCATCATCATCATATCCTCCCCTAGTGATCTAAAAGTTAGTTGCCACAGATATGTCATATAAATACGTGCACCAAAAAACTGTGATGGAGTCAGCTCAATCCCTGACAATTGATAACATAGATCGATCCAATCAATATGATGGGTAAGGCCAGTAATAGCAACACCGTCAATAGGAAGACCAGATATGATACCGATGTCCTACAATGTTATGGTACATTCTCCAGTAGGCATGTGAAATGTATGTGTCTCTAGACGTTATCTCTCAGCCAACTTAGTAATTAAGGAATGATCAATACTGCAATAACCTATATGGGCAATCCCCCAAGAAGCCAGCATGCTCCATATATGGAAGAATCCACGGAGGGGGTCCATATGCTTTGTTTTCTGAGCATGACTAACAAGCTAATGTCGGTCCTTATGTCCTTGCCATACATGCTTAGAAACATGATACTCTTGCAACTCCAAAATTGAGTCGTCTAAGTTTATTTGTAGCACACTTCATACATTTGTAACCTAAAAATGAATTCTTCGCATCTATTTCCATTAACTTAGTAGTTTGAGCCAATTCTGGAGCTAATAACAGTTATTTATCACATATAGTGTTACGGCAAAGTGATCAAGTATGCTCAGATAGCCACAAAATTCAATAAACGTGTTAAGCAAGTATTAGGCTACCTCTATAACCATTTACAAGTCTAACATGATTATCTAGGGTGTTACATTTTTCTCTTATCCTTTTTAGAATTTTGTCCCTAAAATTTAGTCTCTCCACTAACAATTCTGAGGTCTTAAACAAATATAATCTCATAATCAAAAGTTACCTGGCATAGGGTCAGAAGGTTGCCCCTCTTCTTTCCCTCTCAGAATATACACCATTCCTTGAGCTTGTGGTCTAGAACTAGGCGTATGTCCTTGTTTGCATGGGCATTTCCTCGCAAAGTGTCCCGGTTGACCGCATACAAAGCAAACCACACAAGGTTTGTTACCATGTGGTCTTCTGCACTTAGGACATTCAGACTCTACTGTCTCTATCTGAACTCGCTCACTTTTAACTTGTGGATAAGTGGATTTAGAAACACCTTTTCTAGATCCATCATCCGCCTTTTTCCTCTTCTAAAGATTTTGTGATCTTCGCTCCGCTTGAAACTAGAGGTTATCAGACTCTATAATTCTACACTTATTCACCAAAGATGGGAAATCTCTAATCTCCAAAGGCCACACTACTCTTTTTAGCATTTCCCCTCAATTCAGATTCAAACCTAACACACTTTCAGTTCTCATTCAGATTGAGTCTAAACTGAGAAGAGAACTTGGACAACTCATGAAACTTAGCCTCATATTGCCCAATCAACATGTCCCCTTGTTGACGACTAAGAAACTCCATCTCTTGGTCCTCCTGTAAGCTCCTTGGAAAGTATTTCTCCAAAAATGTATCCTTGAATACTTCCCATGTGATTAGTGTCCCCACTGCCTCCAGTAGTCTCTTAGCACTACGCCACCACTGCTCTGCTTCCCCTCCCAATATAAAGGAAGCGAAGGAAACTCTTTGCTCATCCGAGCAAACCATAACCTCATAGATCTTTTTTAACTCAGCCAACCACTCTTTCACTTTTATCGAATTGTAGTCACCCCTGAACATCGGATGGTCCATCTTTCTGAACTTTGAAATATCAAGAAAATTTTTGTTTCTCCCAACTGGTATCTCCTGTGCTGGTGATGGTACCAGTGGTGGCACTGGTTGCTAAGGTCCCAACCTCTCTAATACCCTAATAGTTACTATTGTCTGCTCTCTCATTGCGTTGGCGGTAACGGCTACCTGCTCTGCTTGCTGCCTCATAGCATTAGCCATTGCCATAAAAGCTACGGCCATATTGGTGCCTTCACCTAGTGTGTTTCTGGTTTCTCTAGTTTGCCTCTTGGGTGCCATAGTTTATTGGGCACATAAAAATAAGACATATTGAGCTGCAGTCTTAATATTATGTAACTGTGCAACAGTAGCTAATAACACACAACACAAGGCAAGTCATGCAATTTCACTCAAACATCACATGTAAGAGACAAGAAATGCACAACCAACTCTAAAAACGTCTAAGCATAGTCAGTTTATACCCCGACTTAACAGGATGAACTGTTCTGATACCAAAATGTAACATCCTAATTTGCTATCCTGATATATCAGACATATATAAGAATAATCAATACCAACCATGCTACTTCGAAAATATACATCAAACTAAACTCATAACATTTATACAAATAAATCATTATGGATAGTCACGTTAACAAAAGTTATATATACATCACTGCCTTAAAAGGATGTATTATCATACATAGCTTTAAATAACTAAACAACTATAAATATATACAAGCTTAGCCTAAAAGAGCATTTATACTATGCGTCTTCAAACGACTTCCTCTTTCCTTTTGATACATTTCCACCTGTATTTACATGAAAACACAATCGAGGTGAGAAATCACAATTTCCCAGCATTTATCCATTCATAATGAATAAACTAATAGTTAACATCAAGAATAAGTTTCACAATAGGTAATATAAGCATCACAATTACTACCAAAAGAATAATTCACATTGTGACCCTATGCAGTATTCACAAGCAAACCCTATTCCTAAACACGCATTAAAAGAAACTATCAACAATAGTATACAACTGATCATAAAAATCGTAAATATCATTGATTAAAGTAACTGCTCATACAATTACCATGCAAATGCAATGCTTGTTATGTTGTATGTTTATGCCTAACATGTCCTAAGACAATGGTTATGCAATGAGATTAAATAGTGTTAGTGCAATGTCATAAAACTCGACTATTCTCAGGAACTCCATTCCTTATATTTCCCTGAGTAGTATGGTTCCGACTATTTAAGACTACCTGACAATGAATAGGCTATTCCACCTCACAACAATGAGTGTACTATTATCATCTCATATACAAATCACAGATATTTGGGAATAGCAAGTGTGTGAGAAAACATGCAAAGTAATACTTAACACATATTCAACGACACATTGGATACTCTCTTACACGAGTTCATAATCAATGCCCTTAAACGTGTCTATCCTTCTCCACGAGATTTTTCAACTATCAATTTAGGAATACTCACATACACACTCTATGTGTCATTCCCATCACATATCATTATCACAAGTGATAACAAAAATAATCTCATATGGATAAAGAATCTAGGTGTTAGCCTATGGCACTCATAAACCATTTAGTTGCCTAAGGTTTTACACTTTCCTCATATATATTTGATAGTAATTTCTTCCTTGAAATACTCTCATCGGTGCCTCAACACACTCAAAAAGGAAAAAAAGAGCGATCCCATCACTTGGGAAATTCCAAAAGATCAAAAACACAATGTTGGAAGATCCTACAACTCACGCCGCGACGCCTTGCCCTTTGCCCACTCATATGCCGCAACATCAGGTCTTAAAACTGGAAGTAGTATCACTTGCACGCTGCGGCATGCAACACCCTGCACTGTGGCGTAAGTAGCAGAAAATGGATTCTGCATAATTTTGTAGAACCTGGGTACTGTTTCATTAGAACAAGTCACGGATTTTGGCCACTCCAAACCAGTTTCTAGGTGATTTAAGGTCCCTAACAAGTTCACTAACACATAAGAATCATTAATCACTAACAAAAACCTCTAAATTGGATCCAAGGACCAAATTCCTCATCCATGACCTAACTTTCTCACTTTTAGCATCAAGGGTCCAAATAACAAGTTCTAAGTTTCTAAATTAAACTCATTCCATGAACAAGTCACAAACAACCATTGAAACTCACTCAAGCAAGAAAAGCACATCTAGCAACTCGAGAAACCAATTTGACCCATTATGCATCACATATGCATAATGGTGAAAATGGTAGGATAGAAGTTACATGAACACAAAAACCCCTACCTCTTAGATCAAAGATGATGAAGCTTGGCCTTCCCCTTCCTTTTCCTTTCCTCTTCTTCTTCCTTCTTTGCTTGGTTTTGCTTTCGCTCTCTTTTGGCAACTGCAACTGTGAGAGAAGATGAGAGAAAAAGGTGAAAAATGAGATAAAACTATTTCATCTCAAGCCTTAATATAACAAGGCTCTAACACAATGGTCATGAGTGACTTAGTTACTCAAGTGACTATGTGATGATGTCTGATTTGCTAAGAACACCTAGATTTCACCAAATTCAGGTTCTTAACTTCCAACATATTCATAATAAATCCTAAGATTCATAGACAATCTTGGTGTACCAAAATCACCATTTTTCATATCAGCTGCTAGTCAAACCGACATTAAAACATAAAACTAGTATGCTTAAAAATACCAAACTAACTCTGATTAAACTCAAAATTTGTCTGTAGCACAGATCACACATTTGTAACATAAAAATGAATTATCTACATCTATTTCCATTAACTGAATAGTTTGAGCCAATTCTGGAGCTAATAATAACTATTTATCACACATAGTGTTACAAAAAAGTGACCAAACATGCTCAGATAGTCACAAAATTTAACAGATGTGTTAAGTAAGTATTAGGCTATCTCTATAACCATTTACAAGTCTAACATGATTATCTAAGGTGTTACAATCCCACCATACATCCGCACTTCCTTTCAAGAAAAAAGATACTATCTTTATCATCTTCTCCTCCGGTACCGACATAATCTCAAAGAATCTCTCTACCTCGACAAGCTGATCCAAAAATCCTTCAATGGATAGATGGCCATTAAAATAAGGGATGTCGGCCTTCATCTGATAATCTTCAATGGGTTGCCAGTTATTCGAATTAGTAGCATGTGGGTTCTTGAGATGTTCTATCTCCTCCTCAGAATCTGATTCACTAGCCTCCCGTTGACGATGACCATTGCGGTTGCCTCTGCCACCACCACGTCGGTTATCCCATCGTTTTGTGTATTGTATTGTTATTGTTGTTTCCCATGTTGAGAAGCAATTGCCAAATCTCTTCAATGCTCATAGCAAAAGCGTCAAACTCTCTCCTGGAAACTGGTTCCTCGCCAAGATGGGTCCTATCATTGTTTGGGTCATTCGCCATCGAGCCAAGGCAAACTTACTCTGATGCCAATTGACGCAGCGAGAAGATACACAGAGGGATCCTCACGTTCACCCTCAAAGATTCATCTGCAATCCACCAGAAAAGTAAGAGAATTCTCAAAGACTATATTGATTATTCTGGAATACCAATCATCCCTAAGGCAATGCTTACATTGCCTATTTATTCTACTTGTAATTTCCATGATTAATTATACATATTGAATGCTACTTAAATCATAGTGTGTAATACTCATGACATGTTCGTCTTCACCTTGCGCCTATTAAGTTGTGCTTCAAATTCCTCCGCTAAACTTTCTATGTTATATGCAATCAATTTATATGTGTCAATGAAAACAAAATTGCATCTCTAACAATGAATTCATACTATTATTTTACATAAAAATAATTTTCTAAGCCCTACTAATTTGAATAAACCTATATTTAGTTAATTAAAAAGTGTCAAATAGTCAAGCAAAAAAAATCTAAAAAATTGACATGTGCAAATGAATTCATACTATTCTTTTACATACAACTAATTCATATTATGCACACTTGATACCCTATTAATCACACTATTAATTAGTCAATCAAAAAATTCAAAAACCTCTAAATGCATATAAACTAACAAAAATATATATAATTAACATCAATACAATTAAAAAACAATAATAAAAACAGCCATCAAATAAAAAAAATTAATTATTATAATAAATACTTATATATAGGGAATAATATCCGAATATGATTAAACATGATATCCAGACACCACCTCTACCAGCAACTACCAAATCTATTATGTGGGAGAGAGTTGAGAGTGTTGAGAAAGTTTAGAGAGAGAAAATTTGTAGAGAGTAAGTGAAATTTGACAAAATGAAGAGTTGTGCTCGTTCCACACCTAGAGCTCTCTCTCTCTATATATATATATATTGGGGCCACAAGGAAAATGTTAAGTGTAATGGTGCTACTACTTAGAAAATGCCAAACTATATGATGTTATTAGCCTTAAAATGTTATCTACGTTAGCGCTTTTATGTAGATAATACTATTTATGTGAACAAAAAAAAAGATAAAAAATATCATGTTAAACAAAATAGTAACATTTTAATATATAATTTTAAAAGAGTGATATTTTAATAAATAAATTTACCATGAAAAGTAGTTTAGTAAAAAAGCTTGAGAAAATGAGCAAAAGTTATAGCGCTCAAGAAAGGAGAAATTTTCAAAATTTCAACTGCCCAAAGCCCAACCCAACCACTCAAACATGCCTTGTATGGAATATGGCTGCGTCTCTTGAATGGAGACAAACAGAGAGGCATGAGCATAGGATCCTTTTTCTCTGTATCTTTGCAATATTTAATACTAACAAGAATGTGAATCAAGTTAAAGCTGGTGCCGTAGCCGCTGGAACACTATCCTCTTTGTTTAGGTTGAGGAGGTAATACCAAACACCCCCTGTTTGTATCATGCGAGTGCTTGCAAGCAATGTGTCTCAAGGGAAACCACCCACATTGATATGAGATAAAAAGGAAAATGCTAGTTGTATATTACATTATTCACATATTTGTGTATCACATTACTCACATTCAGTATGTAGTAGAATCAAAATATAAATATGTAAAAAATAATGTGAGATCAACTATAATTAAATGATAAATTTATGCATATCTCAAGTAATATTTGAGTGTGTGGAAAGCATTAACAAGATTAAAAAAAAGAACACACTAATTGATCAATCATCAAAAGTTGTGATAAAAGGAAAAATTATCTTCTCATATCAATTTTTCACATGACTTTGTCATGTAGAAAGAAATAGATAAAAAAAACTAATATAGAGTTCCACACATTTTAAAAGGGTCATGCTATTTAAATTCTTTATATCTATCTCTTTTTTCAAATGATAATGTCAGGTAAACATTTGACATGAGCAAGATCAATTCTCCACAAAATTTCATGTCCTTCAATCTAGTAGTAATTACTTTTGTACGCTTTATGGCGTATAGGGATTACCAAATTGAGGAAAAAGTTCCAATTACAAGGGAATTTGTTGATTTTGATTATGTTTTACTCATTTTTTCCCTATTTCTTATTAAGTAGAAAATATTTATTAATTGAATGTTTGAACCAATTAATTATTAAAATTGTAGAGCGTTATTGGTAAAGAATCGAAGTTAAATGACAGGCCAATTTGCATAGGGTGTGTTTGTGCCGATTTCCAAGTATCTGTCTAATTAACTGTGCAGCTGCTGGACATCCAGCAGCTGAGCCTGGACCGTTGGATTGGATGAAAATTAACTGTACGTTTTTTTTTTTTTAAATATTAAAAAAATAATAATATAAATTAATATCTTTTTCCCTGCAGCAAAATGTATGCTAGAGGTTGCTGGAGGTGAAAATGATCCGTGAAGTGCATCGTCGGATAACCTATCTTTTTTTTTTACCACGACCATATGAAAAGCACAGTAATTCAATTCAAAGCTGCTGTTAGTGATAGAAAGTCAGAAAACGCAATCATCTGCTTTGAATTCACGGCAGTTGAAGCTTCTTTGGCTGAGTTTTTCTAGTTAATTTCTACGTTTGCATGCACGTGGAAACTATAGAAAACAGCAAATCTTGGACCGAAAAATCTCTTATCTGTCTCAGTTTTTAGAAAACAAGCAAGCATCATAATTAAAGTCAGACTCTGACCACACATCTATCTGAGGTTTACTATTTGAAAGTTGTATTGAATCTGCCCTCTTCAATTTCTCAGTGCACATGGAGCTGGATTAATTTGTTAGGTATAATTTTAATAACATTTGATTCAGCATAAACGGGGCAGATACGGGAGATCAATTTTTTTCAAGATGTGTAATCAAAATTGGCTGTGAAAAATTATAGGTGTGATGTGAAACCCTTGATTGAAACTTGAAAGCAATGAAGACCGGGCTTGATACTACGAACAGGTAAATAACTATTATCTACCTATTTGCCTGGGGGCCCGTGGTAGTTAATTTATACTATTTCTTTTATTTAGCTTAGTCATCTAAAACAGATGGATACATTCATGTAAAAGTGAATGAATTAAGGAGATCAAATCATCAATAATGTTTGGTAGGTAAACCGAAGTTTGGAAACCAAACGAAAAAGTTACAACCATTCCGAAATAAGAACTACATAAATTAATTTATCATTAACTACCCTTTCTTCTGCTGAGGTGTGATTTGGCAAGCAAATGTTTAACCACTTTCCTTAATTAACAAGTTGGAAAATATGATATTGATATTGGTTGGTGGACTAATCCTTGAATGATCCTCCGAAATACCTTTAATTAATCCTTGGCTTACACTAAACTAAATTCTTAAATATAAAATTCTTTTCCTTTTGTGTTGGGTTGTGAATTCTTATATTATGGTGTACTAGCTAGCTATTCAACATATATTATGCGCATGTGCCAATATTTACCACTTACAGTAATGTATATGCATGTCATTTTGAAAGGGGAATTAGTTTAATTTTAGCCTTTGGTATAATTAATTTGCCATTTTTATTGATGAAATTTGGCATTGCCTTTCAGAAAAATCAGTGAGTCTTTGACTTTACACCATTTATATTCATAAACCTCTGCGGTTTTAACTCAAACACAAAAAGAGGCGATAAGGACTAGCGTTTTCTTGTGAGCCCTCAAATGGTAGGGGGACTCCTCCAACCCCATGTCTTATATGTCAAGGAATCAAAGATTCTACGCATTAAAGGTCACAAGAAATGCAACCCCACGTCTTGCTGTGCTTCTTCTTTATTAGGACCACAACAAAAAAGAAAGGGGGGGGGGGGGGGAGTGGGTTGGGAATAAAATAATATTACAATATATTGCAATATAGAAATTGATCAAGATAACATGATGTATAAGCTAGCTGGCTTACGGAAGGTTGAAGCTAAATATACTTAAACCTACACCATATAGCATAGGAGCTAAGCTACCTCATGTTTACATTATATCTGGAAATCGAAGTTTTAAATTTGTTTGATATTGAAAAGTAAGTCAACATGAAATTTAATATATGCATATATAAGCGCCAACCATTAGTTTGACCAAATAATGATAGCTATTCAAGGATCAGGTATGGATTCTATAGTTTTTAGTGTTCTTTTTATTATTTGAGTCAACTACAAGACCAGCCGACTAAAATTATTTTTTTAATATACCCGACTAAAGTTGATACATCTAGCACATTCTTCCAAATTATTGGTCCTCTCCTCAGTGAAAAGACTATCGACATACCACATTATATGTATAACAAAAGATGTAGTATTTGGTCAAGATTCACAGACTAATTTATTTAAGAAACTTAACCTCATTTCTTGTTGAAATCCAACCTTGTAGTAATAATTTAAAAAAAAAACAAACACATATATATTAATAGCCATTTTCAACTTGAATTGTGAGTGACTGATTTGAGATTGAGAGAAAGAGAGGAAGGACAGAAAGAGTAATGCATAGCATGGGTCCCTGGGTGATGCATTTATGATGCTGCTTTCTGAGTTCTCAACGGCTATCTGATCTAAGTTTCAATTCCCTTGTAGGACCATCTCTCTCTCTCGCTCTCTCTCTCTTCACACAGATACACATAACAGATAGAGAAGGTCCACCCTCCACAGGGATGGCCAACTTGCAGGCTCCTGTGTGTAGTAATACAGCAATATAGCAACGGCAAGTCCAACCTATTAGTAACTTACAATTGAGACATTGACATCCTCACCCAGTTCTAGGCAGTTAATATCTCCATTCACAGATATATATAACCTGTCTTACATATAATTTCACCCTACCCATCTCTCTCTTCTCTCTCTCTCTCTCTCATGCAAACAACACAAAGTAGTAGAAAGAAGAAAGAAAGAGAGATAGACGTTATTATACTGCTCCTTGAACTTTCGTGTTATTTATGATCCTGGAAATAAAGGGTGCAATGATGACATTCCAAACCAAGGCCCATCTCTTCTTCCTGTGCCTATTAATCTTTTCATCTTCATCCGTTCTTGCTGTGACAAAAGAGCAAGAGCTGGATCGAATCTCAGCTCTCCCGGGGCAGCCACCAGTGACATTTTCTCAGTTCTCTGGTTATGTCACTGTTAACGAGCAACATGGCCGAGCACTCTTCTATTGGTTCACTGAGGCCACCACTTCCCCAAATAATAAGCCTCTTGTTCTCTGGCTCAATGGAGGTTAGTTCAATTTCATATTTTAACATATATATAAAACTTCAATTTCGCACTTTACACCTTACATGCTAGAGCTTCATTTCTATTAGCTTAATTTGTGAGTCTCATTTAATTTAATCTCTTTTTTGGGCTATGTTTTGTGCACCATTTGTGTCCATCTTTAACTGCAAATGTAAATAGCTCAATATTATTTAACCGGAAAGATGGAAACATGTATATAGAGCCTAATGAATGAAGTATGTACATGCAATCCATATAAAACTATAGTTGTCTTCAAGTTCTTTGGAAATTATGTTCCTTCTTTAATTGTCTAATTCCATGCTTGGTACTGCTCTTCCCACCACAACGAGGGGAAAAGGAAGGGGATTGAATACTGCATTATAATGATGAGGAAATAGAAGATAGAATTGAAAACTATTTTTTTTTTTATACATATAGTTTAGAAGATAGAATTGAAAACTATTAGTCATGAATAATTATCTAAAAAAGAAAGCAAAGAATGCTTACCTCCAAAAACTGTTTGGTATTTGGGTGAGATTAGATTCTTTCCTAGGAAATAAGGATTATGAATCATAAGCGTTGGTATAAGTACAGAGAAAGTAACATAACAAATTAGCAAGTAAATGGAATTTGCATGGGAGAAAACAGAAAGGTAAATCTTAGAAACCAGGAGTTACAATGCTAAAAAAGAAAAGCTAATCTATAGTTATAAGTTTTAAAGCGAGTCATTACTCATTAATATTAATATTATGGTTGGATAATAGGTAACGAGAGTAATAGAAAGAGAATGAAGGGAACAAAAATAACTTTAATTGTTTGTGAGTTTTAAAATACATGAGAAAAGAATGGAACACATGATAAATCATTTTTTCTCTTTTTTTCTTAAATATTTAACTTTTATTCTTCCCAAAATTAAAATGAAATGAAAGTAACACATGAATACTGAAATTCTATTTCGTTCCGTTAATAAAATTTTTAAACAAAGAAAATAAAAATTATATTTCATTTATTTTCTTTTATTTTCGCTTCATCTCCACTTATTTTATTTTATTTTATTAATAAAAAAATATTCAAACATAAAGTAAAAATGTTAGTTACTTCAACTGACAAAATATCTTGTAATATTCTTAGAATAAGACTATGCTCTCCTGAAAATGAAAACTAATAATAAAGTAGCCATGAGTGTCATCGTTGAAAAATTGAGTGCAAGTGACCAACTATATTTAAATTTTTATGATCTTATTATAATTAGTCACGTTTTAAATCGTCTTCTGCACACTTAAGTTCTGATTTACATCTCACTAAATCCAAGTTATGTGAGTACATGTGATGTGCATATTGTATTTTTTATGATCAAAACTATTTCCGGCTTCTCTCCTCCTTCATCTCTTGCACCGTTGCACGTGTTGACCACCCCCTAAATCCTATCTAGATTGGCCTGTTAACACCCCTGGCGCACTTGAGTTAATCTGTACTGTTGCCTGCTAAGATACGCTAAGTCACCATCACTGATTCTGAGGAAGAAATTGAGAACAACTGGCTGTTGTAGTAGTTGCAGTATAGTTCTCCATAAGGAGAGGAGGGAAAAAGTTATTAAAATAATAAAATAAAACAAGGCATACCCACATGCGTCCTCGTGATGTCTGTGTCTGTATCTTTTTTGAGCTTTATTCCTTCTATTCCTGATGTCTATTCCCTGTTTGGAAGAAGTAAGAACCCCTTTACTTCAGAAGCAAACAAAAAGAAAAGCTCACTTGGTTTCTATTCTTGTTCACTTTCTTTCTTTTTGTTCTCTCAAATGGTATTTGTGGGGAGAAAATAAACAAAGAACAAAGACTAACGCAAAGTGAACTAACTTTTCCACTTTGTCCCTCTAAAAAGATGCTCATTCCCCTTTCTCATTTTTTTTCCCTCTCTGTGTCTCTTTTGCTTCACCCCAAGCACGCGCACACAGATCCCACAAAGGGGATAGTGATCGTCATGCTGCATCATGGCACTGTGGGGCTATTCAAATTCCGTGACTCTCAAAAGTTTGAGGTCTCCATCACTTCACATCTGTATTACAGCCACGAACCAGAACCAACCAAAAAGTTTGTAACGTGAGGTGTAATTTAAGAAAACAAGTTGCAAACAGTGCACAACTGCACATTCACATCCACGCCACTTCTGAAATTTATGTTTAAATCACAGGTAATTAGAGAAACGAAAAAGAAATAAAAAAAAGGAAAATAACTTTTTTATTGAAAAGTTTTAAAATATAATATATGAAAAGAGAATAAAATATATGATGAATCATTTTTTTTTTTTTTTTTTAAATATTTATTTTTATTTTTCTTAAAATTAAGGTGAAATAAAAAATACATAAATAATAAAATTTCATTCTTGTTTCATTAATAAAATTTTTAAATAAAAATAATAATAATTATTTTATATTTTTCTCTCTCTTTTACATTTTATCTTCACTTATCTTTTCTCGTTACATTAAAAAAATATTAAAACACATGGTAAGAATTGAATACTAGAGCCATTAATGGTGTGGACCTAAGTAATTTAAAAGAAGTTATAAGTTCAAACTTCCTAAAAACTTAATCGGACCTCTAGTGTTTATTTTTTTAATTTTATTTTTAATTGATACGTAATTATTAATAATTATAAAAATATTATATTATTTTTATTTTATTCTCTATTTATATTTTTTTTTGAAGAAAATGGCAATGTAAATAACGAAGGAAATGCAATAAACAAGTTTATAATAAAGTTTATATGTGGAAACATATTTATTATTGAAAATATAATTTAAAATTATAAAATTTATACATGTTATGAATACAATAATATTACTCACATATATTTAGACATATATTATTTTATATATTTATAATTTTTATTATTTAGTTATAATTAGACTCACTTCAATTTTTATAAACTTTTAGTCTGATTCTACCATATGTTTAAATGAAAATGATGTAGTTGTAACATTTTTCTTATGAATATTTTTTCAATGTACTGGATTCATTAAAATCTGAGTCTATAATCACCACAAGTTAATAATATATTTTATTGTTGTGGTTCAGGGCCAGGTTGCTCGTCGGTGGCATACGGGGCATCAGAGGAAATTGGGCCATTCCGTATAAACAAAACTGGCTCTTCCCTATATCTTAACAAATATGCATGGAATAGAGGTAATGCCCATCAAAGTAACTGTGATTTTTAATTTCTTATTTTTCACCATATCCCAACACATCTTTTAGAAAAGACAATAGCTGAGAAGACAACTTTTGTTTTTTTTAAACTGGTCTTCAGAAGCAAATGTCCTGTTTCTTGAATCGCCTGCTGGAGTTGGTTTTTCATACACAAACACCAGTTCTGACCTCCAAAATTCTGGGGACAAAAGGACAGGTAGAATTTGATGCGCTGTTGAAGTTTGTTGAATTGTCACCATCCATTTTCATTACTATCCTTGCTATGCTATATTATAAATTAATATGAGATTTCCAATTTTGTGAAACAGCTCAGGATGCACTGATTTTTCTAACTAGATGGATTTCAAGATTTCCACAATATAAATATAGGGAGTTTTACATTGCTGGGGAGAGCTATGCAGGTACATGTCCTAGCAACAACACCACCAACTTACAATTTTTTGGAAAATTTTATCCAATTTTCATAATGCCCTATAAGCTAACATCCCATTCTATTAATTATCTTCTGATAGGGCATTACGTCCCCCAGTTGGCTAAGAAAATCCACGATTATAATAAAGAAAATCCCCATATCCTTAATCTTAAAGGGTTCATTGTAAGTAAATTCTTATGACTCTACTATATTATACCCATCCTTCACAATTATATTTGGAAAAATGTTCTTTGCACTCCTTGATTTATTTATATTGTTGGAAATTTTTGTGGTGCATAATATGTATGTGAATCATGACATGGTATGATATGATTTGAGCTTTGATGGATGATGCCTGCAACACATGAATTGATACTTTTAGATCCTCAAGTTAACTTTTGAATCTAAAGATAGTTTTTGAATTTAAAGGTATCAATTTATGTGTTGTAGATATCATCCATCAAAATTTAAATCATATCATATTATGACTCACATACATATCATGGAGTACAATAATTTCTAACACGTGTGTGTATATATATATATATATATATATATATATATATATATATAGTGTGTTACACTTTCCTTTTTGGAAAAAGAGAGAGAGAGAGTAAGGATTGAGAAATGTATTTTCCTCTTTTTTTCCTAAAAAAGAAGGTATAAAGTTTTGATGTAACAAAAAGGTGTACAAATATCAATGTTCTTATATTTCTGTTTTTTTTTTTTCTTAAATGTACTTGCAACTTGAAAACTACAGGTGGGAAATGCTGTGACTGATAACTACTATGATGGGGTTGGAACCGTCACATATTGGTGGAGCCACTCTATGATATCTGATCAATCATACAAATCTATCCTCAAATACTGTAATTTCACTGGAGAAAAAGCATCTAAAAATTGTGACGATGCTGTGAGTTATGCGGTTAACCAAGAATTTGGAAACATTGATCAGTACAGTATCTATACCCCTACATGCACAACATCACACAACAATACTGTAAGGCACATAAGGCTTAAGAGTACAATTTTACATAGGATTTCTGGGTATGATCCGTGTACTGAAGATTATGCAGAGAAATATTATAATCGTCCTGAAGTGCAGAAAGCAATGCATGCAAATGTTACAAACATTTCTTACAAATGGACCGCTTGCAGGTTTGCTTTCTGACCATGTTATATTATACTAATTAGCAAAAATAAACTATGCTTTTACAAATTGAAATGAAGGTTCAATTCATCTAAATTTCTTAAATGGGAAGACGTTTAACATATATCTTCTGTTGATTGAAACAGTGATGTGCTCATAAAACATTGGAAGGATTCTGAAGTTTCTATATTGCCCATATACAAAGAGTTAATTGCAGCGGGTTTGAGAATCTGGGTTTTCAGGTATAGTTTAATTTGTAAAGAACTAACATAAAAAGGAACACTAACAGAGTTTAATAACACCAAAATAGAAATGAAAAATCCTTCCCTATCTGGTTAAAAAAATGTTTTAAAATTTCGGTTTTGTGGAATTCGGAATTTGTGGGTACTGGATTACAAAACTAAAGTTTAGCCCACAAGGTATACCAGGGAGGAAAGAAAGGCTTTGACTATTTTTGCCAAGTTTGTCTTGAACCTTTTTGCCTTGTGATATACATTTTGAGAATCCATGTCCACACTCCACACCCCAAGTATATGCACTCGGTAAGATAAATAATTTTTAATTTTACATTATATTTTATATTATTTTTTGTACATTTCAATATATGTTAAATTTTTCACACAAAAATTGCATGAATTTTATACAAAATTTAAAATGATATAAAATATATGTAAGAGGATAATGTTGTGTAGAGTGGACAAAATAGGCCAACCTGGTCGGATTGGGTCTTTCCAAGTCGGGCCAAGTATGTTTTGGACTAACAAAGCGAGTTGCGGGTTGAGCGAGTCAGCTCACCAGCCCAATAATTCTTTTATTTTTTAAAAAAATAATGAATTTAATCTTTAAAAGAATTAAATTAGTGAAAAATAAAAAATTTAGATTATTTAGTTGAGTTAATGATAAATAAGTTAGATAATTAGTCTAATTATCAATTGGGTTTTAATTTTTTCTTAAATTAAAAGAATAATTAAAATTCGAGTCAACGGGTCAGACTGACTTCAGATCAGGCTAGATCGGATCAAATCACATTGGGTCAAACTAAGTTCAGGTCTAAATTTTTCTAACTCAATTCTTACTTTTTGTCATATTATTCGAGCTGATCCATCGTGTTCGATCAGTTTGACAGCTCTAGTGTTGTGCAAGATCATGTCCCATTTGCAATGTTTGCTGTCATAATTATACTACTCTATACGTTTTTGTTTTCTTTTAGAACTTTTTTATATATAAAAGGTGAGTTATATTTTTTTAAGTATTTTTTAAAATTATTTGTACATGACATAACTTTTTGACGTTGAAATTCAGAGTTAGTTTTTGTGCAAAACTGGTACTAGTAGGTCTCTTGTATACATCCTTTAAGAGGAATAAAAAACAAAATTAACATAAAATACTAAAAATAGCAGAATTTCTATTTATTTTTAAAAAGTAATATATTTTAGACATGGATTTTTTGGCGAAGGAGAAAATCGTACTTAGGAACTTGAAAAGAGAAAACCATTTGTTTTTTATAAGGTCATTTTTCGTTATATTCAATGTGAAGAAAGCATGCTCTTATCTTATAGACACATATATTTATATATATTATCTTACATTTATATAAATTTTATTATTTAATTATAATTGATCTTACTTCATTTTTTAGAAGTGAGAGATGTGAGGTATCATGTGATGTGTAAGAAGCATTATTCCTTATCTTATAGAGTTATAGTCTTGTCTTCCCTCTTCCCCATTCCTCCCCCATGCTTATCTTCCTTCCCAAACATCAATTTTAAGAGGTCTTATCACGTACATGATACATCAGTACTACTACATCCATAACTACGGGGGACCCGACATGTTTATTTGTTGAAGAGTTTAACTAGTTTGCATGACTTCTTCATAAATCCAATGCTATGTAACCTAATAGTATTCTTCAATAAAGTGAAGTGTGTGACTGGTAAATCGGTGAACTTTCCATCAAACCTAACATAATTATACCTTATCTACTTGCTCTCGCATTTTTTTTTCTTACGACGTCTTCCCACATTTTTTAAACTTGAGAATATTCTTCGCTAGCATCTTTATTTCAACTTTTTTTGTATTATGTAAATTCTTATAAAGCTTAGATTGCTCATTGCTCACATTTCTTGTATCAAGTGTGAAACAATTATCCTTGTTAATGTTTAGATATGAAATTCATAGTCCTGATTAGTCATAAGTTTAACAACTTGGGCTTATTTATGACATGGCTCTTACCTTGTGGTACCAAGTGGTTTCTATTACTCTAAAAGCATAGCACTTGAGATGAGAAGCATGCATACTAAGGACCCGTAACCCAAAATCTTGTTTGGAAGTTCCTTGAATAATTATGGAGACAATCTGATCTCAGTATAATAAAAATTCAATATCATTGCTTTTGTTATAATGCAGCGGGGACACAGATTCGGTGGTTCCAGTAACAGCCACTAGATTTTCTCTCGACCATCTCAACCTCACGATCAAAACTCGTTGGTATCCATGGTACTCAGGTGAACAGGTATTTACCAAATCTAAAACCCATGTTAAATAAACTCAGGTTTCCAAAGTCCTCATCTGGAAGCTTTCTTTTGGGTTTATATAGGTAGGTGGATGGACAGAGGTGTATGATGGACTAACTTTTGCAACAGTGAGAGGAGCTGGGCATGAGGTACCATTGTTTCAACCAGAGCGGGCTTATACACTTTTCAGGTCGTTTTTGGCAGGGAAACAGCTACCAAAATCTTGACATGTTACGTGTTGAACTGTGAAATTTTATCCGTTTATCTTTTATGCAATTCAATTTAATTGGTGTCCATAATCCCATGGAATTGGTGGGTGGAGGCAGCAGCCTTGGTAGAAAACAACAATTATTTATTCATATTAGTGTCTGTGATTTGTAAACAATATGTTATATTGCTCAATAGTGGATGAGCAAACTTCATTTCAACAAAAGAAACTAACTAAATTTGTTAGTTTTTAAAAATGTGTGCAAAATTTGCGAAACATTCTTATTACCAGAATCTATCTAGCCATCATATGACCAGCATAATCTCAGAATACATATTTCTCCACCAAAAAGCAAAGAAAAATGTTTATCTCATCACCCTTTTTTTTTTCACTTTTTATCATTTTTTTTATAATTATGATTAAGTAAAATAAAATGATGAAAAAATAATAATATAATCAACGGTACAAAGAATAATGTAAAAAATAATATGAAAAAAAATATAATGAAAATATCATTGTTGATTTACAAACATTTATTAAGTCATCCATATCTACAAAGCCCCTATAAAAGTCTTACTTTTTTCTATCATATATTGGATTCTAATCGTGCCATCAAGGTAAGTCTACAAAGCCTATGTGAAAGACTTTCTTCTACTGTTCTACCATCTACCTCAAATGAGGTTTCTCTCTTTAGTTTCAGCTAGTGCATAAACTTAATAACGTGGCCCAGGTTTTTCTTTATTGACAAGGACTAGGATGAATTGATATTTCACCATTCAAAATAAATAGGACAAGGGAAAAAAGGAGGGGAAGGAAAAAAGCTTCTCTAAAGTACACTTGTGTGCAAAGTAAGCATGCAAACATGTATCCAATTCAATCTAAAGTGGATTGTGACCTTAACATACTAAATGATTTACTTACTCACTTTAGAGAAGCATTGTTCATAAAAAAAGGTCCACCACTATTTCAAATAACTCCAGACTTACATTTCTGAATAATCAAGATTGCAAATTCAGGGACATAGTAAAAGAAGAAATAAGCATATTTGCCATGTTTTTGTATGCAAAATTGAGGCCCATGTCATAGTCTAGAATAAAAATATTCATCACTTCAATCCTTCACCAAGCCCCGGCGGCATTCCTAAGCTCTGTGCAAGATCACTCATCCTTTCCTTCATGGCCTAGAAACAAAAGCAGGAGCATGTTTTTTCAATTCAATAACCACAAATGCAAATGTATTTTTATTCTTCCTCCTGAAAATAGAGATTTGTACCTGGACACTCTTCTGATGTGCATCCTTGTATGCCTCAGTGATTAAAAGCGAAAGTTTCTGCAACCCACAGATGTTTGATAATAAATAGCAGTTTATTTTCATGTACCAAAAAAAAAAAAAAAAGTTTATCTTTGGCATTCAAGTCCATACTTTGGTTTGCAAAAATTATCAGCTATCTGCCCCGACTCACAATACATGAAACCATATCTATCACTCATCCATTCCCATAACTCAGTGATCTAGGCAAGTACACAGTTACTTTAGACAAATGGGAGAGCTAAGTTATGATTTCGTTAAAGTGGACCCTCTTATCAAAATTATAAATTTTGGGTTCTTAACCTAGATATTTGAAAATCTTTTAAGATTTTAGTAGATACTTCCAAAACATTGTTCTTGACATGCAGGGAAGAAAATTAAAATAAATTAAAGGATCTTGACATCGTGTTTATTCCACTCTCCTCTGTTGGTAGTGCAGAAAACCAATCGAAGAATTTGTATTTGGTATCTCTCAATATCTGTTTACTTTTTGAAACATCCAATCCTATTTCACCAAAAAGTTGTGTGCTATTGATATATAGATTGGCAGAAAAAAAGTATATATAATCACAAGATCACTTGAATTATTCACTCACCTCTGGTCCCAATTCCATAGCGGCCTCAGTAATTTCTGTTCGTACAGGTTGCTGGTTCCCAGATAGTGTTACCTAAAAATTAAATTTCATTAAAAGTAAGTTATCAAATGAAATCAAACTTACCAGTTAATATATAGATGTTGATAATGTAATTCAACACATCATGATGATGAATGGAGCTAGAAAAGGAGTTATCAAACATTTTTACATTAAATAAAATATTTTCCCCCCTTTTAACTTTTAAAAGGAAATCTAAAGGGAAAATCAAGGACCAGCCAATTCTGCTTGGTAAAACATAAAAGAAGTCACCACAATATATATATATATATACAGAGAGAGAGAGAGAGAGAGAGAGAGAAGGCAAAAATCATACCTTTACTAACTCACCCTCACAGTAACCATCAAACTCTGCACTGCATAATAGAACAAGACAAATAACTCATTGAGACGAACTTGTATAACTCAGAAATACAAAAGGAAAAGCTATAACACAGCCATACACAGCAAGTTCTTTCTGCACCCTCACTGCTTCAACTTGGACAACCATTTGCGCCTTCTTCACAGTCTCATAAAGATTTTGCATGTTACCAAGAATTCCTGCCTAAAATGAATCATAAAGTGAAACCCATCAATTATGAATATCACTCAGTCGACAGAATACACACAATCTACCAACAAAGTAAGTGTAAAATTAAGCTTAGAATATGTGTGCGTGTGCATGTGTCAGTTGGGAGGGGGAATATCTATGGAACACATTAATATAATGTGAGAATGAGATGAGTACATCTTAACCATTGGTAAAAAGTAAAAAACCACTTAAAAACTCATGGCTGCTTTAGCCACATGACTTGCTGTTTTAATCCTCCAACCAAAAACGTTCAGACACATGGGATTCATTGTTCAGCTTGTTTGGTGAATGTTGAGCATGCCCTACGTCCTTGGGACCAAAGTTTGGTGACTAGCTTTAATGGTTTGGTAGAAGTAAAGAGGCTAAATTTTTATGGCGACATGCAATCCATGCTACTATTTGGTGCATTTGGTTGGAGCATAATATATTTAAGGAGATTTCTTTGGCTCAGCTGATTTGGGATAAGAATAGGCATTTTACAAGTATGTGGTGCAAAGCACAAGGTCTGTTTAAGGGGGTTTCCCTAATAGATATGCTGAGGCCTGAGGGATTGGGTAGCTTTGCTTCATTGATTTTTTCTCTTTTTCTTTGTTGTTACTTGTTTTTGTTTTCCTTTTATGTAAAGAGGATCCCCTATCCTCCAAATTCCTTGTAATTTCTTCTCTTCAATCTTCATCTTAATGAATTTCTTCGTATGTATTATCTATAAAAAATGATATTTCATCTGAAAAACAATGTATCATATTATCCATCTACTCCTAGTTCAAGTAGACCACTTCAAGAATGCCAAATTAAACAATTTGTGTGATAATGCTATTATAAAGTGACTTGTATTTATTTCTGGACATGGCCCGACATGTGACATGATCTGAAAAGCCCTCAGTGCAACCCATAAGGATTTTTCATGCAGATTAGTGGTGGAAGCGGAGGAACTGTGCCCATATAGTAAAACCAGTAGTTAGGTTGCAGTGTAGTAAATCTCATCATCAGTGAGGATTAGGGATGTATTGGGATTAGGGTTTGAGCACCTACTCTTTATATTCTTGGTCAACCATATTGAATTTTCCCTGTTTCACTCGTGGAAGTAGGCCTATAGTTTGTTGTAGGTTAAACCATGTTAAATTTTGTGTCTATCACTCTATTGTTCTTCTCTCTCTGTTAGAATATTAGGATTCTTATTATTTTACAAGTCTTATTATGACAGTAGTGTTATTGGGACTAGTTGTACTACACTAGTACTTGACCTAGAATATTTCTATAAATACAAGCATTAGGTAAGGGCTTTATATCACATCTATCACATCCATAAGAATAATGATCATCTTACCACAAACAATATTCACACCACTTTTAACACCACATGAAAATTGGTTAATGAAGTATAAATTGTTGGTTAATGAATATGTACAAATATATAATCCTTTGAACTTGACCCCGTTAACCAACTTATACATGTCATTAACCACTTTTTTGTTCTTCATTAACCAACTTTTTACATACTCATTAACCAACTTCTATATCTCACTAACCACGAATTTGTACTTCATTAACCAACTTTATGTGGTGTGGTTAAAAATGGGTAAGATTATCGGGGTTGCATCCATAATATCAAAACATCACAATTATTCAGTCTATCACATCCAAATATCACATCTATTAGTGAAATATATTCTATCTTCTCTCTTTTTCATCTGATCCCTATAATTTCAGCAATCCCTATTTTCTGTTTGTGCACCTAGCTACAACAAATGCCATAAAGGAAAAACTAATGTCCATAAAGGTGGAGGCTTAAGTTCACAAGGATGAGGAGTTTGAATATGAATTCATTGGCCCCAAGCAAAGTAGTTAGTGGCAGAAAACAGTCCAAAGCGGCCACCTCCAAAAACGCTATAGCAGCATAGCTGATTGCAGAGCAGCCGCTACAACCAAGAAAGAGGCTACAATGGAAAAAATTCAAAAAATTTTGTTAAAAAACACATTAAGACAATTCAAATGTAATAGACTTCTCCTATATCAATATTATCACCAGTTGGGCTTTCCGTAGAAGATGAAGAACAGCTCTGTGATTGTGCTGATACCATAGGGAAAAGGAAAAGGTCTGTTTAGGAAATATGAAGAAGCTGTGTGTGAAAGGAGTGGTGTTGAGTGCGAAACAGGGAACTACACCTTATCAGCTGAAGGAGCTGTGCTCGAAACTGGCTGTGTGTAAAACAAAGCTTTGGTGATGTTTGACGGTGTCATTGAAGGCCAGAGCCCTGAAATTAGTTTCAGTGCGTGCAATAGAAGGTCAGACACCTAAAAGTCCCTAATTGTCAGCCCAGGTGGGCTTTAGTGTGGATAAAACAAGGAAATTTGCCCCTTGTAGAATAGCAGCCGCTATGGTGGCTATTGTCGGCCACGACAGGCTACTATTGTGGCGTGGAGTGCCGCAACAGCCAAACACTCTGCCATGAGTATTCAGGAGCAGTCAAGCTCCACCCCACTTTGGCACAATAGTGGCCACCTATAAAGCACGGGAACTTCTAATGTCTGCCATACCCGTGTCGGATGCGTACAAAATACTCAGATACTTGATAAATGTTAGTTTAATTTTTTAACAAAAGTTGTATCCTCGTACCATACCCGTGTCGTATCTAATACCTATCCTGTGTCTGTACATCACAAGTGGCCACTATACACTATCCTGATCCCAGGCTCATGAATACCTCAATAGTTAATCCTAGATAGCAGCATTGAGTGGCCAACCCCAAAAATCGCTATAGCGGATTGCGAAGCGGCTGCTACATCGAAGATAGTGGATTCAATACAAATAATTTCTGATACACATATATATGTATGCACAAAACTCAAAAAGTACTAAAAACTTTATACATATTTATCATTAATATTCATAACTCATAGCTCAAAGACGAGATCATCATTAATTTAAGGCATAAATAATAACTATAAGTCAATAGCAACAAGAAGAGGCTGAAGGGAATAGAGCAATGGGAGAAAAGGCTGGGCTTGCTGAAACAGAGCAACAGGGCAACAGAGGCTGGAAACAGAGGCTGGAGTCGCTGAAACAGAGCAACAGGGGCTGGAAACTTGAGATGGATTTGTGAGACAAAAGGGACTGGGAACTTGCAAAACAGAGCAGGGGTTGGCCAGAAAAGGGCTGGGCCGCCCGGACTTGGCCAGAAAAAGGGCGGGTTTCTCCGTAGAACTCATGGGCCGGAAAACATGAGGATGTGTGAACCAGAGGTTGCAGCTGCTGGGTTGTTTTTGATGGCTGAAGGTTTGCAACCCTAAAATCTTTCAGACGGGTAAAATGGGTGTGAATGGCAATTTAGTGTGTGAATGGCAATTTAGTCCCTCAATACTGAACACGAGTGAGGGTTTCAGTGTGGGTAAAACATGAATTTTTCCCCTATTCAGCATTTCGGCTGCCACAGGCGCAAAATCACCTGCAATATGCCACTATCTCAGCCATGACACCGGCATCACAAAATCGTGACATGATGGGCATCCAGTAGTGGCCACAGGCCGCAACACTGCTATAGCAGTACAAAATGCCGTGCTTGACTACCCTGTTGAATACCCCAAATACAAAAACAATAAACTGCAAATTTAAACTTATAGACATAGATAATAGCATATTTGAAATCAGAAGTCAGGTTAATAGATTCTGCTTATGTAGGTAAAATACATAATTTATTAAATCTTCAGAATAGGGTTGGCCTAAGGAATTTTAACAATGGCTCACTCAAGTGCTAATTGCTAGATATGCCTGTGAGTTGCCATGACATTATTGATGGAAAAGGAACTACCCATCTTGACACTGCACCTGCAAGTTGTCTATCTAAGCTCTCTTAGTTTCCTCCTAGGACCTCATAACTAGTGGTTTGCATATAGCCACAGACCATCAGTCTAATCATATTTACTCATGTAGTCTCCTTTCAAGGACTCCTTCAGACTTGGTAATTTAGCAATCTTAGGCTTAGCATCAGTGGAGAACTGAAAGGTTCTCTGATATTCTGATTAAAAAGAAGCACTACTTCCTTCAGACTGCACTGTTGCTTTACAGTTACTGACTCCAGAGTCTAGAATAGGGGCTCATTAACAGTGATTTCCATATAGCCGCAGGCCATCTGTCTAATCATAGTTACTCAAATAGTCACATTTCAAGGACTCATTTGGACTTGGTAATTTTGCAATCTCAGCTTCTCTGAAGAACTGAAAAGTTCTCAGAATAATATGCACTACTTCCTTCAGACTCTACTCTTGCTTTCTAGTCGTTGACTATGGATTCTAGACTTCAGGCTCACAAGCCAACAACTCATCTAAGTTGAGCCTACTCGATCACTTGAGAAAGTTACCTAATACAAAGCAAACCAACAACTTTGAAAAAAAAACTACACGAGTGTTTGGTTTATTTTTTGTTTTCATTTCCAGTTGATATGTTTTTATTAATAATTACAAAAGTGTCACCTTGTTTTCACTTTGTTTCCTATTTTCAGACTTTTGTGAAGGATCCAGTTGATATTTTTTACTAATAATTACAAAAATGTCACCTTGTTTTCACTTTGTTTCTTATTTTCAGACTTTTGTGAAGGATCTAGTAAATATCACTTTGTTTTCAGTTTGTTTTTACAATTTCCTTCACAAAAGTTTGAAAACAGGAAACAAAGTGAAAACAAGGTGGCATTTTTGTAATTATTAGTGAAAATATATAAACTGAAACTGAAAACAAAAAACAAGTCAAACACCACCTAAAATAACCTAACCCAGATACTGTGGCATTTTCTAGCATGCAGCCCATATGCACATGATCACGTACAATTGAACAAGTCCCTAACCTTCTCCGAAATATTAGTGATTTCTTGCATTGAACTTTTAATTAGAATAATAGAATTTTTGTACACATGGATAAGATAAAAAAAATTTGCAATTCAAAATGAAACAAGAACTACTTTAATTTAATTTAAGATGAGCAGACAAAGATGAGATTAGCACGAAAAGAGAGGGAAAGTGAAGATACAAATAAGCTGTTATCCTAAGGTTCCAGATTAATAATTTATATCCCATGAGCTGGCAGCAGATAACATATAGAAGAAAGAACATTTGACTCGGAAATGACATTACAAATGAAACAAATAATGAATTTCAGTCAATCTAATACACCCAAGCATAGCTACCGGATTCGCTCAACCACCATGCAAATCGTGTACGAGATTCACCGTACCGCATACCGCATTCGTCATAAAGAAAGCCTTGTAATATAATCACAAGAAGTGACGAATCATGTATTCATACCCGTACTGTGTATCCTCACGTACTGCATTTCTGGTAACTATGCACCCAAGTCAAAGAGCCTCGCCATCAATGTCAGCATTTTCACGCATTTTCACTTTGGTAAGGTAGTGAAAATCTGTGATGAATCAATATCACAAATATAGGTCCCAATTAAGAACCTTACATAAGTAAATAAAACACGCTGCACATCTGAAAACTCTGAAATAGTGCTCCTACTAGCACAACAAAACTATGAAGTTCTTAATAGTGCTTCCATGGATCAAGAGTCTTGGACGCATACAGTGAAACAATGTATTAAGACATAGTTTGCGCAATCCACAATGTTTATGTTCAAAAGTTTACTATGGTTAATAGTTATCGCAACTAGAGAGCAGGAGGTGAAAGGTAATGGTTCACTTCCCCATAGACAGCAGAATAGCTGTGTACTTTGTAATTTTGAAATAAAGAATCAAATGTACCAACTTGTTCAAGGCCAAAACAAAACCACATAAAATCAATTTGATAGGCAGAGAGAATCACCATGTTTCTTTCACCAACCTTCAATGCAATATGCTGCTTTGATCCAATTCTTCTTTTATCAAAAAGGAAAAAAAGAATACAATACACACAGACACAGGGCAGCATAACCAATAAACCAACAAACACTAAAATAACCTTCACAACCAATTATTAGCTTGGAAAGTGAATATCATACTTTGCAATTATATAAAAGGAAAATTTTTCAATTGAAAAATAGGGCATCAAATGGAGGGAGGGTGGTGCATATGGAAAACACTGAACATCCCTAGAGAATTCAACCAGGAATGTACCGGGTGCATGTAATGGGCAATTTTTTCCACCTATCCGGGCTCCTTCGGTATCACTGTTTCTTGGCTGAGTACATATCTCAATGCATAATAGATTTAGGATAATTTATTATCATGAATTCATGATAATTTAGGATTCTGATGCCTTTAGGATTCTGATGCCTTTCCTTACTTTTAGAGTGTGTTTGGAATGTAAAAAATTGGAAAATTATTAGATTTGTATATCAAATCTAATTAAATCTTGTGTTTGGAATGTTAGAAAATAGGAAATGATTTGATTTCTTAAATCTCATGGATTTCATTCCTTTTGTTTTAGAAATTCCATCAAATTTGATAGGATTTGTAAGGATTTGATTTGATTTGAAATAAATAAACTATTTTACCTTTAGTAACTACCTCTCATAAGAATAAAAATGTAAAATAATAAAATAAAATCAAATTAATTCTCATTTTAATAAGTTCCAAACACAAAATTTGATTTCTACATCAATTCAAATTCTTTTTTTTTAAATAAGTTCCAAAACAAAATTTGTTTTCTAAATCAAATCAAATTAAATAAAATCATTTTCAATTGTAATTAATTCCAAACACTACCTTAGGGATTTTATCTTTTAAAAATATTTGTTTTTAGGAAAATATTATCTGATTAGGATTTTGTATTCGATTGGGCATTGGGGTTTTGACTACTCTTGCTTGGGTTATAATATAAATAACCTTCTAGGTGCCTATGTTATTCAGACTTTGATATTGATAACAAAGATTATTTTGATTCCCGAAGATTCTGTGTTTTTGGACTTCTGAGAATTCCTAGTTGTTGGAACCCCGAGGGTTCCTAGTTCTTGCTCTAGTTCGCTCTGCATCAAAGGGACTGGAAGGTTTCATGTCAAGTACTTGGGAGAATCTCATACCCAAAAAAGTCAGAAAATAGATTCTCAAAATGTGTCTTTCTAAGGAACTTTTCTGCACAACATATGAGGAGTTCTCAAAAAGGATAAGAGATAAGTTATCACTGAAACTCATGCTCTTTGGAAGAGAACAGTCTGTTGTTGAGATATCATGTCATGAGTGTTCTGCTCATCTTATAATTGTTATCTCAATTATTCATTTCTCCCTTCGACAAAATATAAGAAATATCCATTATCCAGTTTAAACTAATGAGAGAAGATTAAACACAGAAGCAAAAGAAACCTATAATGCTTTGGTCAAATAAAGATTTCAAAGAGAACAATTATGTTCAGTAACCATTATCTTATATGTGAATGACATATCACATAAGTAATCAGATGAGAAAGAGGGATACAAAAGAAAATTTGTGATCCTGTGAGTATACACATAACATTGACTGCAAGAAAAAGCTAAGTAAGCTAACCTTAGAAGGTGCATCATCACTTTTCCCATTATTTTCCTTTTTCCCTCCAAATAGACCATATACTCGGAAACATCTTTGGCCATGTCCAACTTTTCGACAACCACACCGCGATAATATCCTCATGTCAACTATATTTGGACTGGAGTTTAGCTTACCTATACAATAATAGCCAATGATGAGTAACAATTTAAATTTGACAGTCACAAGTATATGGATTCATCTCATATAACCTGGTTCTCAATCTTGCCTCTTATTATGTTCATATTCATGGCTATATTATAAAAATAAGCATACTTTTAGACAGGAAGCTCAAAATTTTGAATCATGGTGTTCCTGTTCTGATTTAAAAAACTACTCTTTGAATAAAAATCCTCATCAGGCACTAAATTACTCACAATAAGAATACACCTATGAGTAATTTACATCATTTCAGGATAAATTAATTCTTCATCAGAATTAAACAAATAGGAAAGACACTGCACTGCCCCATTGTCCATCACACCCATAATAATACAAACAACACTGACACAATTTACACAACCACAAGCTAGTTCATAACCCCCACAAGCTAATCTATATCTGCTCGATAACCCCCCCCCCTCTCCAAAAAAAAAAAAAAAAAAAAAAAAAAACTCACTAAAATTTAAAAATAAATAAATAAAGAGAAAGACACAATTTACACAAGCAAGTTCATAACCCTACAAGCTAATTTATAGTCTGCTCTATAAACCAAAAAATATCCAACCATTTCTTTCACTGTAAATTGAAGGATCATACACATCCAAGGCAAAAAGTCTCCAACTTGATGGACTTTCTGAGCACCCAAATGAAAATGAATGGAGAGGGAGACTTACAGAGAGAAGTTGATAAAAGACTATGCTTTTTCCAGTCATTGAGTCCGAGTGTGTTTGACAACTGGCCAGTTAGAGAGACTGTGGACACCATTGGCTTCCACGAGTAGGGAAGATGAAGAAGAAGAAGAAGAAGCTGTTTTACTTGAAGTTTAGGTTTTGAAGGAGATGAAAAATGGTGAGAGTGGTGTTATTGGATAAAGAAGATTTTTACGCTGGTATCTATTGGGTCTGTTTGGAAGAGTGGGGACTCGTCGGTGCAGGTTCCGTGATTTAAACTCAATCAATATCTACATCTTTTTTAATATTATATTAAAATTAAGTAATAAAGTATAAATTATTAGTTAATAGATATATATAAATATATAATTTTTTTAATTTGATTTCATTAATTAATTTATATATATTATTAATTATTTTTTATTTTTTATTAATTAATTTTTTACATATTTATTAATTAATTTATATATATTATTAATTATTAATTTATATTTTATTAATTAATTTTATGTAATGTAAAAAATAATGTGATTAAAAATAGATAAAATTATTAGAGTTGTTAAAACAATTGAACTGAGAAGAAATATTGAGAAAATAATAATCTTTAGTTTCTTGAATTTTTTTTATCTTTCCTTAACTTTTTCTTCATTCATACCTAAAAAAAGAAGAAATATTTAAATTATGTCTTGTATATTTTTCTTTTAATTCGAATATAGAAATTATGTGTTTTTTCAGAGATAGTCATATAATATTGTCATGTATCAAGTTAGTTTTTCTTTTTTCTTTTTTTAGTTTGAGACATCTAAATTCTAATAGAATCAAGTTGACTTATAATAAAGACCTTTTTTTATCTCTGAACTCATGATCAACTAATTCTTCCTATATTTACTCATTAATGAATATACGAATTTTAAAAAATTTATGTGCATGAGCTTAGAAATAGTCTCTTTTTGTCTCCACTCATTAACAAATAAATGCATTTACATAATTTTTTTACATGAACTTAGACATAATTTCTAATGCTATATAAACATAATAAAAAAATGAGTTTTGTCATTTACAACTATAAAACTACCACATTCCTAGTTGACTTTCTTTTTCCTTTTTGGGTTGTGTCATCTAAATTCCAAACACAACAAAATGATCTCAACAAAATTCGTTTTCAAATCAAGTAGTTCAGAATATAAAAATAAAAACTAACACTTGAACTGATGCTCTTAAGTAAAGCACCAAAACTTTTATTAATTAGCAAATTTACATAAGAACATTATTACTTACATCATCATTCACAAACACACTTGAGTTTAATTTAACAATTTTTAAATGATATCTGAACTTAAATTATTGTTTTATGAACGATGGATCACTTGTCCTATAGTAATTGTGATATGCATGAACACTAGGATTTAACTTAGCTGATAACTTAAAAAAGAAAGGGAAAAGTGCTTACTGATCCCCTAAACTTTAGCTCATTTGCAGGGTGTTATCATAAATTTTTAAATCATCTCAATTAGTTCTTAAATTATAATAATTACACCAATAGATCATTTTTTTTCATCTATTGTTAAGTCATTAATATATGAAACCTTGGCCATTTATTAATTGACCCTTCAAATTATAATTTTATCTAATTGTTTAAACTTTCTAAATTATTAAAAACAAAATAATAAAAAAAGATTATGAGAAGACCACATTTTCTTCATCCTCAAACTTTAGTTTGCAAGCGTTGAAGAAAAAAAAGAGTGAGAAATAACATGTGAAACCTAAGGGAGACAAGAGAGTTTGCAAAACCAAAGGAAAACATGCCACTAGGTGGTTTTGTGGTGGTACCTATCATTGTGGTATTCCTCATTTTAGATGGTGCATTCACAATATGGTTGGTCCTCTCGAGGTGGTCTTAGGGGTGAAAAAATAGAGTGAGAAACAACATGTAAAACCTAAGGGAGACAAGAGAGTTTGCAAAACCAAAGGAAAACATGTCAGCCACTAGGTGGTTTTGTGGGGGTATCTATCATTGTGGTATTCCTCATTTCAGATGGTGCATTCACAATATAGTTGGTCCTCTCGGGGTGGTCTTAGGGTGAATCAGGTGAGTTTCTCGTGGTGGTCCCTATCATTTTGTTTGTTAATGTTGTGACTATAGGTCATGGTGGCCCTGTTGGTATTGAAATTTGGGTATCATAGTCTGATTTGAGAATTAGGGTTTGATTTGAGAAATAGGGTTTTAATTTGGGAATTATGATTTTTGCTTGGATTGGACTAAAGAACTATTAATTTGCATTTCTCAATTTCTCTTGATGTTGAAGTTTGGGTACTGCAGTTCGATTCAGGAATTAGGGTTTTAATTTAGGAATCAGGGTTTTTATTTGAATTGGATTGAATTTGTCTATTAAGTTGCATATTTGATTTTCTCTTGGTGGTGGATTTGCATCATTTTACTATATTGATGTTGAAATACATCATGGTGGAACTCTAAGGACATTACCTGTGTTCTTAGAAAAGGAGGGGTTAGTTAAAGACTGATGGAATGTGAATAGTCATACCTTGTCCATGATTAATTTTGTGAAGGAATTGTAGTGTAGTCTTGGATATAGAAATGTTGATGGGTGGTACTACATGTATGAAATGAGACATTTGAGGAGATGAAAAGCATGGCAACTAAAGAAAGTGTTGAAAGTGTACATTGAGCATGTAGTTGATCCAGTCGAAGTTGTTAATGAAGTTATGCCTATTGATCAAGAAGTGCTTACTAGCTAAGTTGGTCAAAGTTTCCTATCCAAGTTCATGTTGGTCCTAGTCAAATTGATGATGTTGTTCTTAACTGATGCGAATTATAAGTTGCAAACCCAAGTGCAGGTTATTTCAAGTAATAAATTCTCTGGAATCCGAGGTCGATCCACAGGGAATTGATGAAGAAAAATTCTTTGAGGTAAAGAAAAGATATGCCACAACAATAAAATTGATAAAAGTTGTTCACAAATGAAAAAAAAAAATTGATTGGGTTAGAAGATCCACTCTTGGTAATAAATTAGAGACAAGATTATTTCTTTTTATAACTAAATTGAAATCCACACATAATTGAGGTTCCAATCAGAATATACAACATTCAAAGTTTAATTAAGATTATATATGTAATTATATTATGGTTCCTTAAATTATTCACTAACACCAACACTTGTAAATGGGCTCAAGTATTCATTGTGTCAACCTCTTGTCTATAATGAATCAAGATCTCCAATTTACAAGGAGAGTTTCTAAATTGATCAGAAACAAAATGCAACACATATAACGACCACTTGATAATACATCATTTAAGTACAAGAAAGAAATTAATTTAACCTTAATTTATTACCAAAAGCTTCACCATTTCATCTAAGCAAAATAAAAATTAGCTACTCATGAACAAGAAGAAAGAAAGAGAGAAGAAGAAGGAGATGAACATAACTTCTATTTAGAACAAAAGAAAACTACCACAAGAGAAACAAATAACACAATAGCATGATTTTGATCTCTAAGCCAAGATACCTTAAATGAGTAGCCAATGCTCCCTTTTATAGAGTTTGAGGGAAACAAAATGGCAATGGAGTTGTTTGATAATGAATGGAAAATGCCAAGGGAGTTGTTTGATAATTGTGAATGAGTGGAAATTTATTGAGATGCTTATCTCCCAAATGATTCGGTGCTGAACTCATGGCTGCCATCAGAATATGGAAAAGTGGTCTTCATGAAAGTTGTAAGCTTTTGTCTTAGCTTTCCAATGCCTCTGATTTCAGCCAATATCATTCCTACAGCTTGAGATATGGCCTAATCTTTGCATACTGTTTAGGCCCAGCTACAACTCCTCTGTTCTGACTTCTAGACCCAATATGACTTACTATACTTCCGATCTGACTTCATGAAAGTTGTAGATTTGGGTCTTAACTTTCCAATGCGACTGGTTTGGTGTCAATTGAACTCTTATAACTCAAGAAATAGGTTGATGAGTGTGCAAAGTTCAAGCTGTCAAGATCAACACTCTAGTTCTTGATTCAACTCCAATTTAAATTATCCAAACGTATGATTTATCTCTTGAGGTCTTCATGAAAGTTGTAGAGAATTGTCTTAATTTTCCTTCAAGACCAGAATTACATCAACTAGATATTTACAACTCAAATTATAGTCAATTTACTGAATGCTGTCAAATAGACAAATTAAAGTCAATTTAAGCAATAATTTTTTCAATGATTCAATTAAGCTCAATATCATAAAATGTAACAAAACTAACTTAATTAAGCCTAATTGAACCTTAAGAAGCTCAGTGAAAGGATTATGAAATGAGTAAAATATATTATTATCAAATTTTCTCACACTTAACTTTTGCACTCCCAGACAAAACACATAAGACCAAAGCTGGGGAACAAGGAAAAATAATACAAGCTCAAAAACTAACAATTCTAAAAGTCTTAATTTCCAATAATATTCAAGAATGCAAAAGTTTATAAGTAAGAAGAGCAACCAAAAATTCAAGGGATCAAAACATTTATGAGGTAATATTTCTTCACATCTCAAACCAACAAGTAAGGAAACTTCAATTGAAAAGCATGAGTCAAGAATGATAGATCCTCACAAGTTTCATTCTAAATTCCTCAAGTGTTTAAAAGACAGGCATTTCACTCAATTCAACCCATGAAAATTTATACTACCATAAGCTTGCTTATCTTCTACTTCTTCACTATTCAAAACACATACACATACAAATCAAGAGGACTTTATTCAAGATTGTAATGAGGTCAAGGTAAAGGAAGAGGGTAATATGAATATAAAAAGTTAAATACCAAAGAGAATAAAAGAGCATTAGGGTTGAGTTAAAATAACAAACATGAAAAGTTCATCCCAACATAATGCAAATTTCCTTTACATATTCTTTTTGTTTTCCCTTTTTACCTTGTTAACCTTTCTTTACACTTTGTTTTTTTTTTTTTGAAGATGGGTACTCTTTCCTTTTTCATCAACCATTTTGCACATATTACTTACACTTGTTCAAGAACTCATCCAATGTCAATGCTCTCTTATTCCTTAAGGTTAGGTAAGAACATGTTTTTCTTTTTTTCTTTTTTTCTTTTTTTAAGGCATATAATGAGTTAAAAACAAGAAATGATCGAATAAGCTCAAAGGGGTTAAGTAAGGGAAAATATACAAGGTTGGCAATTTGGTTAAAGTAGCTATTTCAAGAAAAATGTTTCAATCATGTTTATGTATGCATGTGAAAATGTAGCCTCAAATAGAGTCAAAGCAAGTTCTAAAGTAACAATTCCATGAGTGAAAATCACACAAGAAAGAAAAAAATGTGCAAATGTTCAATCCATTCATCAATAGGTTCAAAATCTCACACGGCATATTTTTATCATTTTCGATCCACCAATTCAACATCTATAACAAAGCATGTGATTTTTAAGAAAGAAGACAATTTATCAATCATGTTATGTTTCTTGAATTTGAATTGCTACTTCTACACAAAATAGTTATCTATCTAACTACTCCTTACTCTACCATCAAGTTAGATATGTCTTAAGAGTAAATTTACCTCAAGGGCATAATTTACTCCTTACTCTGTCATCCTTAATTAGTTTTACTGTTAGTAAGTTGCTGACAAACATATCAGTAAACATACTTCCCTAATTTTTTTTTTAATTTTTTTTCCAACTATCCTTCCCCCCAACCAGATCACAACATTGTCCTCAATGTCAAAACATAGATAGGTAAAGGATAGAATATATTACCTGTTGTGGTAATCACTAAAAAGAGAAACCTTACATAAATTTAAATAAAAACAAAATACGATGAATAAAACCAAAGGTAAAAGAAAGTTATAGACGAAGTGTCAGATCAAACCCACGATCCTTGCGGCCTATCTTATTACTTCCTTCTGACCAATCTATCTGAGCTATTACTGGATCAGGTTCATAAATAAAAGTTTATAATTTATCAATTAATTTATCAATAGTGGAAGTAGAGATAAGGAGTCGTCTTACCAAAGGTATGATAAAGTTCTGTTCTACAGCATGCTCAAGTAAAGATAACAAATTATCAAAAAAATTATTAATATTCAACAAACCTATGGGTTTATGGTGAATGTTCAGTTGGGCCCAAGAGATAATTTGAAAAAACTTCTTCTAAAGTACCAAAACCACTCGATAAGGTAATGAATGCATCAGAATTTTCAAGCATTGTCCTCATTCATCCATGCATAGATGATACTTGAAGTTCCTGTCTAATTGTCTTTCCAATGATGTTCTTTTAAGTTAAAGGTCTAAGAATAATACCTAAAACTTAATCGCCTCTCAAATGTGCAGAAAGTGATACAGCCCCCATTAACCCAATGCTATCTCCCCCATATACTACACGAATGTTCCTCTCAGTAAGTGTTTTACCAATAGTGTTTGCTGTGTTTACAAACTTTAAGCTTTTCCCATAACTTGACCTACAAAATACACAGATATTTGTAAGTTTACAAATAGAAGCTCCCTCCATTTCTATACTCACACTCCCTTTGAATGATTATGAGATGAATGAAAGTAAAGAAAATGAAGTGTTTAAATAGGAAAAAGAATGGAAAATATAATGATAGCACCTATATGAATAAGGTGGCTGTTGTCAGAAAAGTTTGAAATTAAGAAATTTTTGTATTTTTTATTATTTTTTTATTTATTATTTATTATTTTTTATATTTTTAGACTTCAAGAAAATCATGAGGGTAAAGAAGTCTAGAAACCCCTGAAGGACCCCACCTAAAGGATCGTCTGTCCAAAATCAAAATACAACAAAATCATACAAAGATAAAAGAAATAAATATTATAATAACAAATGATGGCATATCTTTGAATTACGTGTCACCAGTACAATAAACACTCATTCCCATTTATTTGAAGAAAAAAAAAACCATCGGGGGTTTCCATCCTAGGTTTGGAACCTGGAGCGCTCATACTTGGGTTCGTAACATCAACAAAGATGCTAAAATCTAAAACTCACAATGTCCAAGATCCAGAACGCCTCATCTCAGGACGCTGAGAGCCCCTTCTAATAAAAGAGATGATCAAGCTCAGATGCCTCATACGCTTTGGCAGTTGCGGGTTACTTCTCACTAATAACCAGAGTGGGACGCTTCTGCATGTCCATCAACTCCACAATGCCTAGATGGTGAATGATCTGTCGATTATTTTCATACCTTAAATGCCTTATGATTGATTTAATTAGATTCCATATATGCTTAATTGTTAACATTTAGCTAAGTTTCTAATATAAAGCTTAATCAGATGCTTATTATGAAACTTTGCTTAAATGTGTTTATTAGCATTCATAATAGAATTATGTCTTTCAGGAAATCTATGAGTGATGGAGTCCATTAGCCACAAACTAGGCCTACTATCCACTTGAAGAAAGAGCTAAAGATTTAAGGATATCAATATCACATCTTGAAGTAATGAAAGAAAAGTATTTATAAAGAATCCAGGATGAAAATGAAGGTGTCAAATTACAGGGCCTGTGTCAAATTACAGGGCCTAGGTCGTGTCTTTCTCTGACTTGTGAAATACATGGAATTGTGTTGACAGAAAGAAACAGGGCCTGGGCCGTGTCATATGACATGGCTCGTGTCGTCGTATCAGAAAGTTAAATTCGAATTCTATTGAGAAATTAGGTATCCAAACTTATAAATAGGTTTGCTTAGAGCCCCTAAAGGATATCTGGACTGAGAGTCGTCAAGGGAACTGAGGGAAACACGAAGAACAAGAAAGAGGAAGATTCGATCAAAGATTAGAGTCTCGAGTTCGAGCAATCAGAGATCAATTAACCTTGATCATTGGAAACTCATTTGATCTTTAGTTTTCTTTTGCACTTTCATTCTGAACTATGTTTTTCTTCTGTTTTTCTTATGATTTTGAATTTGCCATGTGTGGCTAAACTTTTTATTTAGTTAAGAGAAGATAAAACCTTAGTTTTGATTATGTGAATCCTCCGTATTCCTTTATATTCAATACAATTATGCTCTTATTCATATGTTTCTATTCTTAATTCGGTATAAAGGTTTTTATACTCTTTGCTATTTTCGAAAGTGGTAAAACTAGGATTGCTATGCGCGGTTGCGGTAGTATGACTAGTGAGATAGATGATCTAAGTAATTTAATCTCGGTGTGTGATTGGACCTTAGTGTGATTAGTTTTCTAATTCTTAATGCAATCATTAAGTAGATATAAGAGCAGTTGCTTTACAAATAACTAATTGTTAGGGTTTGATTTGAGTGGTTGCTGAATTAAGTGAAACTTAAGGAAAACAAGAGATTTATCTCACAATCACATAAGAATATAATTGATTATATTGGTATAAAGAGTGTGTAAGTTAGCATAATCATATAAATCTAGTGGTGGATTCCATCTCTTAACCAATATCTTTAATTTGGTAATTCAATTTGCGTTTACTGTTTTTGTTTTAAGTTTAATTTCTATTTTTAGTTTTAATTAACAAAATCCCTTTTTTTACTTTTTACTATTTTTAAGAGTTTAAATTAGGAAGCAATCTATAATGTTAATTGAATTAGTTCTCTGTGAATCAACTCATGTTTACTACAACTAGTTGGAAGGTTTTTATATTTTTTGTGGAACTTGGCAACTATTTTTTATAATAATTTTTAATCATATTCCACACCACACCAAATTTTGGCGCCGTCGCCGGGGAACTAATTTTCTAAATGTACGATTGATTTGTTTCCTAGTTTTTACTCGATTTTTGTTTTTTGGTTTTAATTTTTAATTTGTTCTTTACAATTGTTTTGTAGGTGTTGATGTTCACTGATCATTGGTGAAGCGATTAATGGATATGGGGAAAGCACAAGTACATGTTTGTGATATTTGCTTATCACATGGACATATCACTGATATGTGTCCCACTTTCCAAGTGGACACAAATAAGGAGTCCCAAAATCAACCTCTGGTTTATGAACCTCTAGAATTTCAACAAAGGCAAGCATCTTTCCCTCAGAGACAACAACAAATTCAAGTTCCTAGGCAACCTGAGCCTTCACTAAAGGAGCTAATGGGGCAAATGACCATTAGTAACATTCAATTTCAATAAGAAACAAATGCCTCATTCAACGACCTGCAAAGCCTACTAGGGCAATTATCCACAAATCTCAACAAGGTGCAAAGCCTATTTTCTGAAGGATTTCTCTCACCGTTGGAAGTGAATGTGGAGGAAAATGATAGTGATATCATATCGCAAAGTGGGAACTTGTTAGGTGAACCCATCTCTCCCCCACAAGCTACTCAAGAAAAAGACTAAGAGCCTAAAGAGGTAAATAAGGAAGGGAAAAACTCTAAGGCTCCCGAGGTAAGTATTCCTGAACTCTTTCCTAATGTGGTGGAGAAACATTATGATGAGTTGTGTGATGAATTTCCTGATTTTATTAGTTTCAATAATCTTATTCATTACTACTAATGTACTGATTGTGATAGTGATATAATGTGTCATTTGTGCTAAGATTTTTGCATCCTTGAAAGTTGCTGATTCTGTTTATTCAGCAGCTAATGGAATTGAAGGATCTATCAGTACGGTTCTTGATGCAGTTGCAGATTCTAAGACCCAAAGGGATGTGAAGTTGCAGGCCACTGAAGAATTTTCACAGGAAGAAGAACACCGGTTGGCGGTCACCACTGAAGTAGATTTTATTTTTGGACCTGGGTCCAACATAAACAACGAAAATGAAGTTGTAAAAGTATACATATTTCCTTCCAATGATGAAGCCAAAGAAATTAAGGAAAGCCAATGGGATCCCGGTGGAAGCCTTCATGCCTCAAGCTTAACTTGGTCATTACACTTCAGCCAATGGGACCCCGGCGGAAGCTCTAATGTTATTTCAAGCATAAATTGGTTATTATGCTTTCGCCAATGGGATCTTGGTAGAAATCTCTTCATCTACCGTTGTTACTTCAGTTGATAAGAATGTTTTTTCCCTCTCTTTTATCTTACTTGTCCTAGATTTATTAATGATTATTTATTGGTGATGTTTACATTGAGGACAATGTAGAATTTAAGTGTGGGGAAGAATTGACATTTTGTTTTCTATTTTATTTTTATTTTTATTTTATTTTCTGTTTTCTATTTTTGAAAAAAAAAAATTATGTGTTTTTATTTGATTTCCAATGATGTTTTGAGATTTGTGAAGTTTATGAGTTTGAAGCAATTAAAATTCAAGGTTATGATTTATAAACTTCTTCTTTCATCTTGAATTTGGCATGCTTGGTTTTGGATGTTTGATTGATGAATTGAATTTGATAGATGCATACCTGGTGAGATTTTGAGCCTTTTGATGGATGAATTTAGCATTTATGTCATTCTCTTCTTTTTTGTGTGATTTTCACTTATGTCATATTGATCACTCTAGAACTTGCTTTAATTCTTTTTGAGACTACATTTTCACTTGCATACATGAACATGATTGAGGTATTCTTTTGTGATTAACTACTTTGGCTAAATAACCAACCTTGCATTATTTCCCTTTGATTAACCCCTTGAGCTTATTTGCCTATTCTTTGTCTTACCTTATTATATGTCTTATGTGAAAAATCAAGATTTTACCTTGCCTTAGGGAATGGGAGAGCATTGGATCATTTTCATTGGAGGAGCTCTTTTGCTTGCAAGTATTTAATAGGATAAGTGTGGGAGTTGTGCAAGTTGATGTGTAATATGCAATGTGTTAGTGAAAAAGAAAAATTACAAAGAAAAAGAAAAATTCAAGAAAGGTTGTAAAAGAAAAGAAAGAAAAAGGAAAGGAATTTGTAAAGAGAATGTGCATTATATAGATTTGAGGGGATAAAAATTTCATGTTTGTCAATTGAGTTTCTCCCCAATATTCTTTTATTCTCTTGGGTGCATATCTTACCATACCATATTATTTCTTTCCTTTACCTTGACCCCATTATAACCTTAAATAAAGTCCTCTTGATTCATTTATGGTAGTGCATTTTTCATGAGTTGAATTAAGTGAAATACTTACTTGGTAAACACTTGAGAGATTGATAGTGTATCTTGTGAGGATCTATCATTCTTAATTCATGCTTTTCAAATTAAGGATACCTTGCTTGTTGGTTGGAAATGTGAAGAATTGTTATCTTTTGAATGTTTTGATCCCTTAAATTTTTTCTTGCTCTTCTTGCTTACAAATTTTTGCCTCTCTTGAATATCATTGGAAATTAAGTTCTTTAAATTGTTAGGTTTTGAATTTGTTTTGTTTTCCCTGTTCCTTGGTTTGGTCTTTTGTTTTGCCCAGGAGTGCAAAAGGCTAAGTGTGGGGGTATTTGATCAATCGATTATTTCCATACCTTAAATGCCTTATGATTGATTTAATTAGATTCTATATGTGCTTAATTGTTAATATTTAGCTAAGTTTCTAATATAAAGCTTAATTAGATGCTTATTATGAAACTTTGCTTAAATATGTTTATTAGTACTCATAATTGAATTATGTCTTTAAGGAAATCTATGAGTGATGGAGTTCATTAACCTCAAACTAGGCCTACTATCCACTTGAAGAAAGAGCTAAAGATTCAAGGAGATCAATATCACCTCTTGAAGCAATGAAAGAAAAGTATTTGTAAAGAATCTGGGCTGAAAATGACAGTGTCAAATTACAGGGCCCGTGTCAAATTACAGGGCCTGAGTCGTGTCCTTCTCTGACTTGTGAAATACATGGAATTATGCTGACAGAAAGAAACAGGGCCTGGGCCATATCATATGACACGACCCGTGTCGTCGCACCAGAAAGTTAAATTCGAATTCTATTGAGAAATTAGTTATCCAAACTTATAAATAGGGTTGCTTAGAGCCTCTAAAGGATATTTGGACTGAGAGCCATCAAGGGAACTGAGGGAAACACGAAGAACAAGAAAGAGGAAGATTCGATCAAAGATTGAAGTCTCGGGTTCGAGCAATCAGAGATTAATCAACCTTGATCATTGGAAACTCGTTTGATCTTTAGTTTTTTTTTTGCACTTTCATTCTAAACTATGTTTTTTTTTCTATTTTTCTTGTGATTTTGAATTTTTCATGTGTGGCTAAACTTTTTATTTAGTTAAGGGAAGATGAAACCCTAGTTTTGATTATGTGAATCCTCCGTATTCCTTTATATTCAATACAGTTATGCTCTTATTCATATGTTCCTGTTCTTAATTTGGTATAAAGGTTTTTATACTCTTTGTTATTTTCGAAAGTGGTAAAATTAGGATTGCTATGCGCGGTTGCGGTGGTATGACTAGTGAGATATATGATCTAAGTAATTTAATCTCGGTGTGTGATTGGACCTTAGTGTGATTGGTTTTCTAATTCTTAATGCAATCATTAGGTAGATATAAGAGCGGTTGCTTTACAAATAACTAATGGTTAGGGTTTGATTTGAGCAGTTGCTGAATTAAACGAAACTTAAGGAAAATAGGGGATTTATCTCACAATCACATAAAAACATAATTGATTATGTTAGTATAAAGAGTGTGTAAGTTAGCATAATCATATAAATCTAGTGGTGGATTTCATCTCTTAACCAATATCTTTAATTTGGAAATTCAATTTGCGTTTACTGTTTTTGTTTTAAGTTTAATTTCTATTTTTAGTTTTAATTAACAAAACCCCCCTTTTACTTTTTACTATTTTTAAGAGTTTAAATTAGGAAGCAATCTATAGTATTAATTGAATTAGTTCTCTGTGGATTGACCCTTGCTTACTACAACTGATTGCAAGATTTTTATATTTTTGGTGGAACTTGACAACTGTTTTTGATAATAATTTTTAATCATATTCCACACCACACCAGTGAACATTGGGTTGTGGAGTGCGGCTCTTTACAGAGCATGGTACATGAACCTTATTTAAGGATCAGCGTGCAAAGGTCACCTGAGTCAATGATGAGTCTGCCACCAGCAGGGGCTCCACACTCAATTAAGAGCATGATACTCTTTCGATGGCCTTTTTTTTAACAAGATAATATATATACATGTTGTTGTGATTATGACTCACATCTTCCTCTGATTTTACGTTTAGTAACGGCTTAAACGCCTTCTATGAGTCGAGGATAAGCTTCCCATCCAATTTTCTTATAAATTGGCAAACAGGGTCTTTTTGAGTCAGATTCCCAAGACTGTAATGCTTTTGCTCGTCCCTGAAAAGATTCCACAAATTAAGAAGTTCATGATGCACAACTCCACTAGAATGCATCTCAAGAGTCAATCAGACATCATCTAATGACTCCTTACTCAGTTCATTCTTAATAAAGTATATTTTATCTTCTCAGTTTGAGGAAATCATCCCTAAAGAACGACATCGCGTGTTATAATTCCATTACGCACATTAGTGACAAACTTGTATTCTTTTCGCTCTTCTCCTTTTAGAATACGAACTTTTACTGAGACCCAGCATGTATGAGACAAATGAATTTGAAGATTCATCTGCTAAACAAACTTTTGCTTTGATTATTTAACATATATCTTCTGGGATGCCCTTGTGCATTAACAGTCTCAATCTTTCACACCTAACTTTGTAGATTTTTGTTAGAGCATTTTGAGGAAAAGAAGGAAAATATTTTCTTAAATTCGAGAGAATGACATTCATTTTAAAGGAAAAAGAATCAGTTATTACGAGAAACTAAAAAACAAATCGACTTGAGAGTCACGAAGTACCATTATCTGCCACTTAACCGGGATCACAAAGAATTGTAAAAAGAAGCAACAAAATGAAAATAAATTCTTCTCATAACATGGATTAGAAAGGGAGATGAATTCTACCTCAACAACTTGGTTTTCCAAAAATGGTTTGAGTTTTTGTCCATTAACATTAAACACATTACCATTCCTAGGGTTCTTAATGTCTATGGCCCTATAAGGATACACATGTTTAATAATAAAAGGGCCAGTCCACCTAGATCTCAATTTTCTAGGAAATAGGTGAAGACGAGAATTATAAAGCAGAACTCTTTAACCAATTTCAAAAGATTTTCTCAAAATTGATTTATCATGAAAAGCTTCTGTTCTAACTTTATAAATTTTTGAGTTTTCATATACATCATTTCTCAATTCCTCAAGTTCATTTAATTACAATTTGCGTAACTTGCAAGCATCATTAAGTTTTAAGTTGAAAGTTTTAATGACCCAAAATACTTTATGCTCCAGTTCTACAGGTAAGTGACAAGGTTTTCTATAAACTAATCGATAGGGTGTGATGGGTGTCGAAACCAACAAATATAATCCTACTCTTTAAACAAAAATAATTTGCATATAGTGACGAGCAAGGTCGAATCCATAGGGACTGGTAAAACTTACTTCTTTATAAAAATAATAAAATAAAATAAATAAAGGGGGGTTGTAGTAGGAATTGAATAAGGTAACGAGCACAAAAGTAAAATGATAAAATTCAATCACGAGTAAAACCTAGCCCAAGGAATAAATTTAGTATTGGTTCATGGAATTGATCATTGATTCAAAGGTAAATTCTTGAGTCCTTCAATAAATTGGTTATAGTTATTAACAAGCTCTAATAACCAATCTCTCCTTACCTTCTCGATAACCAAAACAAGCTCTTTGATTGCTTCCCTTACCAATAAACAACCCTAAACCAGCTCTTAAGATTTAATTTATCGATAGCATTAAGATTTACAGAGACCCAATTCTAACCAACAAACGCACAAGCTTGGTTCATTTAAACTATATTATATATCTATATAACATAAGCTGAATACCTTGTATTGAGCCCTATTATTTTACCACTAATTATTAGAACGATTAGACAATTACAGATCTAATGTCCCAATTGGCAGTATATTATCTTGCTAATTGAACAAAAGGGCCCTTTTGCATCAATAAACAAAATAATAATCGATGAATGATCTCAAAAGATATATAAATGTCAAAGAATAAAAGAACAAAAGAAAATAACTAGATCTCACAATTCTTAAAGAACCAAACTTCAATTATCCTCGAACTAGAAAAATGGTTTAGTTACACATGGCTTCCATGGAAAACATAAAGAAAAATCAAAACAAAAGCTATCGTCTTTATTCTTCCCGAAAACCTTTTTAAAATACCCTCACTCCCCTCACAAATCAAAAATAAAATATAAAATTAATCTAGAAAATATAAATTTGAAAATATCCTAAAAGATAATCTCACTAAATCAGGAAACAAAATCTAAATTAAAAACTTAGATAAAGAGTCAACAAAATCCTAAAATTTTAGGGATAATATTCTCATGATAACTTCCTAAAATAAAACTCTAAACAATCTTCCAGAGTATCTCCAAAATAATTGGGTGACCTACGTATCATTAAAAGATAGGATTTGCTGAAACAAATTCACTTCACTAGGCATGGGTTTAGGACGTAGGCACGCCTTATTCTCAGACATCTTCTGGTTACTCTATCATGCTCCTTCCTTGTCAAAACTCTATTTTGAGTCCATTTTTATCTAATTCTCCAACCTATCCCACAGAACACAAAATTCAAAAACATGAGGTTGTGATTACAAGTATTTTACCAATCAAAATATAGGGAATTGACATAAAATATGTGTATATTATGCATGCTATCAAATTCCCCCATACTTAATTAATGCTTGTCCTCAAGCATACAATAACCCAAATTTATCAATTTCTTTAGACACATTTCTCATGTTTCTCAATTCATCCCCTTACAACTCAAATCACCATGCTTCATAAATATGAATCAAGCAACAAACAGGAGATGACAACTCATAGTACAAGTCCTCATAAACCACACAAGTGAACAGTCATCCCAATAATCTTTGTAGAATCAAATGCAATAGGAGTCAATACCCTCTCAATGGATTCACTCTATGCACTCAAAGTGTCTAGGGTGTTAAAGATCCCAAGTCAGTACACAGAAAGAATTGTACTATAGGCTTGCTTATATATCATATCTTCACCATAATGCCTGAAGTAAATGCAAAAATCCAAGGGTCTTAAAAGGGTTGTAACGGGGCTTAGGTAAGGGTGGAATAGAAAAGGGGTTGGAAGGGTTATAAAATTGAAGGAATTGAACAAACTCATCCATTAAAGTGTCAAATTAACTTAAATAAGCTCTACAATTCTCTTGTTTTAAGACACAAAACCACAGTCTCTTAAACCCTTCTTCCTCTTTTCTATTTTTTTCATTCATTTTTTCCATCTCTCTCTCTCTCTCTTTGAATAGATGGAAGGGTCAAGAATACAGAATTTTCAATCAATTTATCACATTGTCCACAATGCTAACTGAAATTTCATGCAAGCAAGTTCATACAATTCTTCAATATGGGGTTCAAAAAATCATGGGAGAATCATGAAAAGGAGGATGAACATGGCTTGTATTGTGGTTCACATGTAAGAAAAAAAAGGTCAAGGCTCAAATGGGTTCTCTAATGGTAATAATTAAGGTGGGCCTTTAAGGTCAAAAGGTGGTAAACCTAGGTGCCTTTATCATTTTAATGCATCTAATTCACCAATACGATTTTGACATGCATAACAAAGCAAGTTCTAGAAAAATCAATCCATACATGACAATCACACAATCAAAGGAATTAGAGCAGAGCGTAATGAATGCTCGTAGGCTCAAAAACTCAAATTTTAGGTCAGTGTGTATCGATTCCCATACATTTTTCATCCAAATTAAATGTTAAGAGCAACTACTCAATGTGTGGAGAATGCGAACTCAACTATTCATGTTAACCTCTTATTTTATTTCAACCAAAAATAATGATTCATGGCAATTCAATGTATACCACCCCCCACACTTAATCTATACATTGTCCTCATTGTATCAAACACTCACCGATTTCAAGGAGAACAAAAATATAAGAATAAGAGAGACTTCCCTGAAAAAGTCGAGTGCTCTGGATACACTGACTACGAGCTTGGCGGTGACGGTAGGGTGAAGTTCATAAATGTGAAGAAGGCCATTATATTCTGTTCTAATCGGGCAAGACACCTTTCTATCCTTTGGAGTTGCTCTGAATTTGGATGGGGAGAGACAACAGCAGTGGATGGTAGCATTTCGGAGTGTGGTTCTATGCTGTTATTTGAAGAGCCTTGGAGCTTCTGCTGTTTCTTTGCTACAGCTGGCCTTGGATCGAATAACGCTTTTGTTCTGCCTATGTCTTGAAGTGGAGATGTCCCTTGAGGGTAGATTTAGAAGGTAAGAGGACAACCTTCCCCTTGTTGAGGCGCATTCTCGCATTGGAGGAGGAGGAGGATCCAATGATTCGCGGTGCGTGCATAGGGACAGTGGTCGTTGGATGCTGCCTTGCAACGTCCTTGGTGGAAGGAGGCAGTGCAGAAGAGGGCAGCTTCTTGATGTTTGCTCTTTTCGTCCTCATGGCTAAGAGAAGAAGAGAGAGTGAGATACGGCTGTTGCGGATCTGGTCACGTGGTGGTGCGACGGGATCGACGGCGGCGCGCGACTGCTTTTACAGATCTGGAAATGTGATGGTGGGTGGGACGACGACAGCTGAAAATTAAAGGGAGGGAGATTAGGTTAGGGAAACTTAACGTAAAAACAAAGGTGAAAAGAAAAATAAAAACAGATGAATAATAAAAAAATATTTTTTTGTAATTTTTTTTAAATGACTAAGAGACAGAAGCAATGTGCCTATAAGGTGTGGGCACACCTATTTCAGTTAGCATCTTTGAAATTTTCGTGCATGCTTGTGATGCACAGGCAGAAGAGGTGTTCTCGTTAGGCATGGGCACGCCTTATTACTAGACCACTTCTGGAACTTTCTTTCACTGGGACACCTTGGAGACAAAAGAGTTGTTCTCGTTAGGCATAGGCACACCTTATTACTAGACCACTTCTGGAACTTTCTTTCAGTGGGACACCTTGGAGACAGAAGAGTTGTTCTCATTAGGCATGGGCACGCCTTATCACTAGACCACTTCTGGAACTTTCTTTCACTGGGACACCTTGGAGACAGAAGAGGTGTTCTCATTAGGCATGGCCACGCCTTATCAAAGTGCATTTCTAGAGTTTTTTCCACCAGAATTCTTTCACACATTACAGCACACCTGACACAAAGACAACCAAAATAGCTATGATATTAATGAAATAAAAATAAATAAATAAATGAAAGGAAAAAATTATTTAAAATATAGAAACATTGGTTTGCCTATCAATAAGCGCATTTCTTTAACGTCTTTGGCTACACGCCGTCATTTCTCAATTGTCATAAATTAGACATTTCAAACCCATTTGGTCAACATTGTATACTTGAAAACCTTCATAAAAAGGTTTTATGTGATGACCATTGACCTTAAAGGTTTTTTCAGTATCCAAACTTTGTATTTCAACTGCACCATGAGGAAACACATTAGTGACAAGAAAATGTCCTATCCATCTAGAGCACAATTTACCAGGAAACAACTTTAATCTAGATTAATAAAGCAGAACTTTTTGACTAATAGAAAATTCTTTCCTGAGAATCATTTGATCATGAAAGGCTTTTGTATTTTCCTTGTAGATCCTTGAGCTCTCATAGGCATCATAAATGTTAAATTTAATAATTTCACCATCAAATTTCATTGTGAGTGTGCCATCATGCACATCAATTTTTGTTATAGATGTTTTTAGAAATTGTCTCCCTAGTAAGATTAATGTGGAATTTGAAGAGTCACCTTATTCCATATCAAGCACATAGAAATCAGCAGGGAAAACCAATCCATTAACTTGCACTAAAACATCCTCTAAAGCTCATTCGGGGTACACATTAGATCTATCAGCAAGTTGGATAATCACACATATTTCCTTTAATGGACCAACATTCAAAGATAAATAAATAGAGAAAGGCATGACATTTATTGAAGCTCCTAGATCTAACATTGTTTTCTCAATCCTAAGATCACCTAGCTGCAAGGGATAGTAAACATACCTGGATCCTTGCATTTAGGAGGTATTTTTTTATGGAGGACAGTTGAAACAATTTCCCCCATACTTACCTTTTTCCTTACCTTTCAACTTTCGCTTGTTGGTGCACAACTCCTTGAAAAATTTAGCATATTGAGGCATTTGTTTAATTGCATCAAGTAAAGGAATATTTACCTCAACCTTGCGAAAGGTTTCTAGAATTTCCTTCTCTTCGTCCTCTTTCTTAGATTTAGTCAATCTTATAGGAAAAAGAGGATTTATCACCAATGCCTTTGGTTTCTAGTCAGTTTGAGGTTGGGGAACAACTATTTTTTTCTCAGAGTCTTCTTTTAAAGTGTGCCCCAACTTTGTCTTACTGGGTTTCTTCAATTACTTCTCACTTCTCAAGGTAATTGCACTAGCATTTTGTTTTGGATTAACAACTATTTGTGAAGGCAATTTACCTTGAGATTCCAATCTGCTTACAGAAGATGCTAGATGACTTATTTGATTTTTCAAGTTTTGAATGCTTGTTCTTGTCTCCTGTTAAAATTATTGCATATTAGTTGCAAGTGATTGAACAATTTCTTCTAAAGACAAACCTAGCTTTTGAGTAGGCTGTTGTGGTGGGCGTGCTGGTCTATTCTAGAAATTTTGTGGCCTTGCTTCATCGCTAAAATTAGGGTGATCCCTCTATCCTGGGTTATATGTGTTTGAGAATTGATCATATTTTCTTTGTGGTGGACCAGGGAACCCTCCTACTGCATTGGCTTACTCTTGAGTATCCTCTTGGAGTGTTGGGCACATGTCGGTTGGATAGTTAGGAGCAGCACAAATTCCACAAGCCTTAACTTGTTGCGTCTTTCCCATAGCAATCTATTGAACTAAAGAGGTTAAGTTAGAAATTTGTTGTTCAAGATTAGACACATTTACCTCATTCACCCTTCTAGAGGGTGTGTCTTGTCTAAAGCCAAATTGCTATGAATTGGAAGCCATAGTGGAGATTAAATCTCTAGCAGCTCAAGGAGTCTTGTTCACAATAGCACCTCCACTAGCTGCATCCACCATACTCCTTTAAATATATAACAATCCTTCATAGAAGTATTGAATAAGGAGTTGTTCAGAGATCCCATGTTAGGGGCAGCTTGCACACAATTGCTTGAACCTTTCCCAATATTCATGAAGAGTCTTGGTATCTTTATGTTTTATTTCACATATATCCCTTCTTATGCTAGCAGCTCTTGAGGCAAGGAAAAACTTATCAAGGAACAATCTCACCAACTCTGTCCATGTGGTTACAGAACCAAGAGGTAAATAAAACAGCCAATCCTTAGCCCTTTCGGTTAAAGAAAATGGGAAGGCATGTAATTTGATTTGTTCTTCAGACACTCCTTGTGGTTTCATGCTTGAACATACCACATGGAACTCCTTTAAATGCTTATGAGGATCTTCATTCTCAAGACCCTGAAAGGTAGGCAATAAGCGTATCAGACCAAACTTTAGCTCAAAATCAACATCCAAGTCTGGATATTCAATGTAAAGGGGTTGTTGAGTCACATCTGGTGCTACTAATTCTCTCAAAGTTCTTTCCTCATTAGCCATTGTTTCTTCAACTTCTGAATCACTAGAGGAGTCTATCAAATCAAGGGTTCATCCAAATCCAGGAGATGAAGAGGAAGACACTTGCTTGGCACATAATTTAGTTTCTTTCCTTAATCTCCTTGTTGTTTTCTCAATTTCAGGATCGTATTGGAGTTCACCTACAAAAAAAGATCGAGGCATAAAAGAAGTTAAATTGTTTTGACACCAGTCCCCTGCAACGGCACTAAAAATTTGATGGGTGTCGAAACCAACAAATATAATCCTACTCTTTAAATAAAAATAATTTGCATATAGTGACGAGTAAGGTCGAATCCATAGGGACCGGTAAAACTTACTTCTTTATAAAAATAATAAAATAAAATAAATAAAAGGGGGTTAGAGTAGGAATCGAATAAGGTAACGAGTATAAAAGTAAAATGATAAAATTCAATCACGAGTAAAACCTAGCCCGAGGAATAATTTCAGTATTGGTTCATGGAATTGATCATTGATTCAAAGGTAAATTCTTGAATCCTTAAATAAATTGGTTATAGTTATTAACAAGCTCTAATAACCAATCTCTCCTTACCTTCTCAATAACCAAAACAAGCTCTTTGATTACTTCCCTTACCAATAAACAACCCTAAACAAGCTCTTAGGATTTAATTTATATATAGCATTAAGATTTAGAGAGACCCAATTCTAGCCAACAAATGTACAAGCTTGATTCATTTAGACTAGATTATATATCCACATAACATAAGTTGAATACCTTGTATTGAGCCTTGTTATTTTACCACTAGTTATTAGAATGATTAGATAATTACGGATCTAATGTCCTAATTAGCAGTATATTATCTTGCTAATTGAACAAAGAGCCCTTTTTGCATCAATAAACAAAATAATAATCGATGAATGATCTCAGAAGATATATAAATGTCAAAGAATAAAAGAACAAAAGAAATTAATTAGATCTCATAATTCTTGAAGAACTAAACTTCAATTATCCTTGAACTAGAAAGAGGGTTTAGTTGCACATGACTTCCATGGAAAACACAGAAAAATAAAAACAAAACCTGTTGTCTTTTTTCTTCCCTAAGCTCTTTTTAAAATACCCTCACTCCCCTCACAAATCGAAAATAAAATCTAAAATTAATCTAGAAAATATAAATTTGAAAATATCCTAAAAGATAATCTCATTAAATCAGGAAACAAAATCTAAATTAAAAACCTAGATAAAGAGTCAACAAAATCCCAAAATTTTAGGGATAATATTCTCATGATAACTTCCTAAAATAAAACTCTAAACAATCTTCCAGAGTATCTCCAAAATAATTGGGTGACCCACGTATCATTAAAAGATAGGATTTGCTGAAACAAATTCACTTCACTAGGCGTGGGTTTAGGACGTGGGCACACCTTGTTCTCAGACATCTTCTGGTTGCACTATCATGCTCCTTCCTTGTCAAAACTCTATTTTGAGTCCATTTTAATCTAATTCTCCAACCTATCCCATAGAACACAAAATACAAACATGAGGTTGTGATTACAAGTATTTTACCAATCAAAACATAGGGAATTGACATAAAATATGTGTATATTATGCATGCTATCAGGGTGACATGTCTAAAGATGTTTTGAAAGCAGTACGATAAACCCAAAGTGCATCATTTAGTCTTAAAGACCAATCTTTACGATTTGGATTAACCATTTTTTCCAAAATTTGTTTAATCTCCTTATTTACTAATTCTACTTGTCCACTTGTCTGAGGATGATAAGGGGTGACAATTTTGTGGGTAATGTCATATTTTTTCATTAAGGATTCAAATGGCTTATTGCAAAAATGCGTTCCCCCATCACTGATGATAGCTCGAGGGATTCCAAATTTACTCAAAACATTTTCTTTTAAAAATTTAAGAACAGTTTTATGATCATTGCGTCAACATGGAATTGCCTCAATCCATTTTGAGACATAATCAACTGTAATCAAAATATACACAAATCCAAATGATGATGGAAATGGACCCATGAAATCAATTCCCCAACAATAAAAAATTTCAATGACAATGATAGGGTTCAGAGGCATCATGTCTCATTTAGAAATGGAACCCAATTTCTGACAATTTTCATAATTTTTGCAAAAAGTATAGTTATCCTTAAATAAAGTGGGCCAATAAAATCCACACTGTAAGACTTTCACAGTTGTTTTCTTTGAAGAAAAATGGCCTCCACATGCTTCTGAGTGACAAAATTTAATGACATTACTTACCTCACTGTCGAGTACACATCTTTGAAAGATTTGATCAGGATAATATTTGAACAACTATGGGTCATCCCAATAAATTTTTTTCACTTCAGTCAAAAACTTCTTTCTGTCTTGGTGTGTCCACTAAGGCGGCATTTTTCCTGTTATAAGAAAATTGACTATGTTAGCAAACCAAGGTATGAAATTGACAGAAAATAAAAATTCATCAGGAAAAGAATCATTGATAGGTTTATTATCAAAAGGTGAGCTTGTTGTAAGTTTGGACAAATGATTAATATTTTTGGCTCCTTTCTTGTCTTTTATTATGACGTTGAATTCTTGAAGCAACAAGATCCACCGTATAAACCTAGGTTTGGCATCCTGGTTAGATATTAAATATCTAACAACAACATGAACAGTGAAAACAACAGTAGAAGAACCAATTAAATAAACTCAAAATTTGTCCAATGCAAAAATTATAACAAATAGTTCTTTTTCAGTAGTGGTGTAATTCATTTGTGCACTATTCAAAGTTCGACTTGCGTAATGAATTACATAAGGCTTACCTTCCTTTCTCTGGCCTAAAATAGCACTAACAACAAAATCACTAACATCACACATCAACTCAAAAGGCAAAGACTAGTCAGGAGATTGCATGATAGGAGCAGATGTTAGAAGACCGATTAATTTTTTAAAAGATTTATGACAATCTTGAGTTCAATCAAATGATGCATATTTTGTTAGAAGATTATATAATGGTCTAGATATGGCACTAAAGTCCTTAATAAATCTTCTGTAAAATCCTACATGTCCTAAAAAGGAACGAACTTCTCTGACTATTTTTGGGGAAGGCAAATAAGCAATTAATTCAACTTTAGCCTTATCAACTTCAATTCCCTTAGAAGATATCACATGACCTAATACTATTCCTGAAGTAACCATGTAATGACATTTTTCCCAATTTAACACAAATCCTTTTTCTTTGCATCTTTTAAGAACTTTTTCCAAATTATCAAGACAATTTTGAAAAGAATTTCTAAAAACTGTCAGGTCATCCATGAAAACCTCTAAATAATGCTCAATTATGTTACTAAAAATACTTAACATGCATCTTTGAAAAGTTGCTGGAGCATTACAAAGGCCAAAAGACATTTTTCTATATGCAAAAGTGCCAAAGGGTCATGTAAAAGTGATCTTTTCTTGATCCTCTAATGCAATTGATATTTAATTATATCCTGAATAACCGTCAAGAAAACAGTAGTAGGGATGTCCTGCTACTTTTTCCAAAATCTGATCAAGAAATGGTAAAGGGAAATGATTTTTCCTAGTGGCTGCATTTAATTTTCTAAAATCAATACACATACGCCAATTAGATGAGACTCGCGTAGGTATTAATTCACCATTTTCATTTTCAACCACTGTTATTCTAGATTTCTTAGGCACAACTTGTGTAGGGCTTACCCACTGCTATTAGAGATAGGGTAGATAATTCCAACATCAAGTAATTTGAGAACTTCAGCTCTAACTACATTTTTCATGTGTGAATTTAATCTTCTTTGAGGTTGTTGAAATGTTTTAGCATTAAATATATTTTGTGTGTACAAATTAATGGATTAATATCTTTTATGTCCTTTAATGTCCATCCAATTGTACTTTTATGCTTTTTAAGTACTTCTATTAACATACATTCTTATTTTTTGGTAAAGGATGAGGAAATTACCACTGAAAAAGTTTGTTCTTCTCCAAAAAATGTGTACTTCAACCCAGCAGGTAATGACTTTAGTTCTAGTGTGGGTACTTCTTCTTGGGTATTATCATTCATGGGTTTTAGCTCTTTTATCTCGACTTCCATCCTTTGTATTCTATTACCTGTGTACAATCAAGCATAGAGCATACTTCAAAAATATCATCATCTAATTGCGTACCTAAATCAAATGAATTAATTAAATAAATTTCTAATGGGTCAGAAGAATTTCTAGTTTGAAGATGATCATCTATAATGGCTTCAATCCCTTCAATTTCCTCCATTTCGTCATAGGCTTTCTGTGGTTGCTTGCACATGTTGAAAACATTAAGCTCCACTGTCATATTTCCAAATGTTAGTTTCACCACTCCATTTCTGCAATTTATCAAATCATTAGATGTTGTTAAAAATGGGTGACTTAAAATAACGGGAATTGACTTGCAACTATTAACCATAGGTTTAGTTTCCAAGACAATAAAATCCACAAGATATATGAATTTATCAACTTGTACTAACACATCTTCCACTATTCCTTTTGGAATTTTAACTGATCTATCGACAAGTAGAAAAGTTACAGAAGTCGGTTTTAATTCACCCAGGTTAAGTTGCTGATAAACTGAATATGGAAGCAAATTAACACTAGCACCAAGATTAAGTAAAGCTTGTTCAATTTTATGTTCTCTAATAATGCATGAAACTGTAGAATAATCAGGGTCCTTCTATTTCAACGCATTATTGTTCTAAAGAATGTAGCTTATCTATTCAGCCAAAAAGACTTTCTTTTTCACATTTAATTTCCTTTTAACAGTGCATAGGTCCTTAAAAAATTTGGCATAAGAAGGAGCCTATTTGATAGCATCTAACATAGGTATATTGACTTTCACTTGTTTAAAAATTTCAAAAATTTTAGTGTTATGGTTTAATTTACATGAATTGTTTAATGCTTGAGGATATGGGGGTGAAGGCAAGAGTTTGGTCTCCTTTTGGCCAGGTGACTTATCAACTCCTTCCTTATCTTTGGGAATTGATTCATCATCTTTCTCATAAGGTTCAGAAATTTGTTTTTCAACAATATTTTCACTCCTAAGAGTTATCACTGACTTGACTTGATCTATTTGTTGGCTTTTTGAGCTAGCCTCATTTAGGCTGTACTGACCCTTGGGATTCGATTGAGTTTGAGAAGGAAATTTTCCTTTCTCGTGAATGGTGAGTGCAGAAGAAAGTTTAGAAAGAATATATTTTATGTCAATCTGACTTGAGTATTTTGATTATTAATGGCCTCTTGCTTTTCCATGAATGCATGCAATGTTCCTTCAAGGTTTTTCCTATATGGTGGGACATAAGGTGCATATCCTTGAGAATTTTGTGAATCCAGTTACGTCTGAGGAAGTAGTAGTTGCATAAATTGTGCCTGATTATTAGTCTTCCAACTGAAGTTCTGGTGATTTCTCTATCCCAGATTGTATGAATCTCAATAAATTTATTCTTCAAATCAATTCTCTGGCAACGGTACCAAAAACTTGATGCGAATTATAAGTTGAAAATCCAAGTGCATGTTGTTTCAAGTAATAAATTCTCAGGAGTCTGAGGTCGATCCACAGGAAATTGATGAAGAAAAATTCTTTGAGGTAAAGAAAATATTTGTCACAACAATAAAGGTGATAAAAGTTGTTCACAAATGAAAAAAGGATTTGCTTGGGCTAGAAGATTCACTCTTGGTAATAAATTAAAGACAACATTATTTCTTTTTTTATAACTCAATTGAAATCCACACATAACAAAGGTTTCAATCGAAAAATACAACATTCAAAGTTCAATTAAGATTATATATGTAATTATATTATGGTTCCTTAAATTATTCACTAACACCAACACTTGTAAATGGGTTCAAGTATTCATTGTGTCAACCTCTTGTTTACAATGAATCAAGATCTTCGCTTTACAAGGAGATTTTCTAAATTGATTGGAAACAAAATATAACACATATAATGACCACTTGATAATACATCATTCAAGCACAAGAAAAAAATTAATCTAACATTAATTTATTACCAAAAACTTCACCCTTTCACTTAAGTAAAATGAAAATTAGTTACTCATGAACAAGAAAAAAGAAAGAGAGAAGAAGAAGGAAATGAACATAACTTCTATTTAGAACAAAACAAAACCACCACAAGAGAAACAAATAACACAATAGCATGATCTTGATATCTAAGCCAATGTGTCTCAAATGAGCAACCAATGCTCCCTTTTATAAAGTTTGAGGGAAACAAAATGACAATGGAGTTGTTTGATAATGAATGGAAAATTCCAAGGGAGTTGTTTGATAATTGTGAATGAGTGAAAAATTATTGAGATGCTTATCTCCCAAATGATTCAGTGCTGAACTCATGGCTACCGTCAGAATATGGAAAAATGGTCTTATAAAAGTTGTAGACTTTTGTCTTAGCTTTCCAATGCCTCTGGTTTCAGCCAATATCATTCCTACAGTTTGAGATATGGCCTAATCTTTGCACACTGTTCAGGCCCAGCTACAACACCTCTGTTTTGATTTCTAAGCCCAATATGACCTACTATACTTTCGATTTGACTCTTGTGTTCTTCATGAAAGTTGTAGATTTGAGTCTTAAATTTCTAATGTCACTAGTTTGGTGTTAATTGAACTCTTATAAATCAAGAAATAGGCTGATGAGTGTGCAGAGGTCAAGATGTCAAGATCAGCACTCTAGTTCTTACTTCAACTCTAATTTAAATTATTCAAACGTGTGATTTATCTCTTGAGGTCTTCATGAAAGTTGTAGAGAATTGTCTTAACTTTCCTACAAGACTAGAATCACATCAATCAGATATTTGTAACTCAAATTATAGTCAGTTTACTAAACACTGCCAAATAAACAAATTAAAGTCAATTCAAGTAATAATTCTTTCAATGATTCAATTAAACTCAATATCATAAAATGTAACAAAACTAACTTAATTAAGCTTAATTGAACCATAAGAAGCCCAGTGAAAAGATTATAAAATGAGTAAAATATATTGCTATCATTAACCAAGTCAATATGGACTTTGTAGCCAAGTTGATGATGGTGAACCTAATTTCACAGAGGTATCGATTGAAGTAGATGTGATAGGGAAAGTAATTGGTAATGAGTTCGATGATCCAAACTATGATGAAGATGGTGTTAGTGATAGTGATAGTGGAGATTTAGATGAGTTTATAGACAACTTAGATGACAAAGGAGACAATATATACGACATTGTAAGGGATCCAACTTTGCTTAGACAAGTCAAGAATTGGATGTATAAAAATCGTCCAACCAACAATCTCTTGCAAGAAAGTCTCAAAGTACAAAAGATGCACAACTTTCTAACTATGACAACAGTGATGAGCACTTGAGCTTCAATGAGAGTGATAGCTCATATGATGAAACTATGAAATGTTGGTTTCACACAAAATTAATTTCCCCCAATAAAACTGGTCAAACCGTGACCAATTTGTAACCAATTCATCAGTTTCAAGATTGGTTCTCAAAATGTCTTGTTATTGAAGTCTAACCGAGGCAAATGAACTAACTTCTGATAGAACCTTTCCAATCAATTGGTATTTCAAGAAAATGCTTTCAACTAATGTGAAATTCTCATAATGGACATAGGATTGCAATTTTCTTGGTCATACACCCTTTGCTTTTTGTTTATATAACTTTCATCCCATCAAGGAAGTTAAAAAGTAACTATTGAAGCTAAGTCTAGGAGGAATTCTTAGTTAGACACAGTCTACTATAAACACTCAAATTATTATTTGATATGTGTAAAATATATTTTTAATATTTATTTCACATAGAAAATTCAAAGCTAAAATGAAAAAAGATATGTCATAGATAGTTGACTCTTGTATGTTGTAATTTGATGATCTTCTTCAAATTATTTTTTAAAATAAATTTAGTATATATTTTTAAGGTATTACATGAAATCGTAATTAGCTTCTAAAATTACATGCCCACATTGTCAGGATCTTAATCCACCCAAATACTATAGTTTATCAAAAGGACACTAACATATTAGAATATTTATTTTTTAATTATGTCCCTAATCAGGCCACATGAAACAACGTGTGTTTAATATTATTATTATTATTGTTGTTGTTGTATGCTAGCAATATTTCCTTTTAACTTTCTTTTGAATTCCTTGCAAAAATTAGTGCACTAAAAACTCAAGGCTCACTTAGAAAATATATTTTACTTATAACACTCATGCAATTAGCTTATGCATAAAGCTGCTCTAAAAGTGTCACGACCATTGATGGTGGTGGTTCTTAACATTTTATTGGGCTATAATATATAAAGAATATATGGACTAATATAGAAAAAATATAAAAAAATATATATATAAGTTCATTTAACCTCCACGTGAAGGTTAGTAACTTCTATATTTTGTTTTGGATAGAAAACTAAAATGTTTCTTTGTTAAATAACTCAATCTTAAGTGTATTTTAGTAACTTATGATTATGAAATTTAATGAAAAAAAAGATAATACTAACTTAAAGTTTAATGATGAGAGAGAATTTGACTCTTCTTATTAAATAAAAAAATGATAAAAAAAACAACCTATAAAAAATTTATAAATAAATAATAATAAAAATTGACCTAGATGGTATGATTGTCTTGATGTTTCAATCTATATATTATACGTACTCAATATCTATTCTAAAATTATTAAGTATGTTTAATACGTATCATCAATTCATCATGTACTGAGAAGAGTTGTGATACGTATGTTTAATATTAGGGAAATTTTATTAGGGAAATACGTACTGAGAAGAGTTGCAATACTTAAGAGTTATAATAGTCTTCTCATTCTAATATTATCAACTGTTTTTTACGTGATATATTTCCTAATAAGTTACTATATTTATATACCATTTAAATAAATCATGTTATTTATATTTTTTTTAAATTAACTTATATGTTTATGTACGAAACAAAATTATCTTATAAATTTTTTATGTATATGTATTTTTTATTTTTATAAAATAATTAAATTTGTTATCTTTATCTTTTTCCCTTTTTATTTTAATGAGAAGAGTTACATTCTCTCTCATCATTAAAAGTTGTGGTAGTGTTCTCTTTCTTCATTTGAATATGTGGTAGTCTTCTTCTTTTTTCATTAAATTTCATAATTCTAAGTTACTAAAATATTCTTAATATTTCATAAAGAAAGATTTTGATTCTTTTGTCTAAACCAAAATGTGAAAATAGACTAATTAATAAAATCCTTATAATAAACATAATCATAATTATGATAATAAAAGACTTATTATGAAATAAAATAAGTAAAAAAATCCTCCTAAAGTAAAAAATTGTTTTTAGGAAATGCTCGAGCTTAGGGTTAGAATTTGAAGGGACATATATATTTTTTAGGACTGTTATAATTACTTTTGAGTGATCTTCAATTAAGAGGAAAAGCTTGGTTATCGGGAATTCGTCTTTCAGACTTTCAACAAGTCACATGCTCAAGGATGAGCATGCACACACATACTTGTATAGCATTGTCACATTGCCCTTTTTCATAATTTATGTAATATGGGTTACTAATTAGCGTAGCTAAAATAGGTGTGAAAGATGAATAAGTGCATGTATGCTCCATTGTCCTTTTCCATATTTTATGCATTCTATAACTTTATTATTATTTTATGATTAAATGGTTATGTGGTGTTGTGTATCTTTTTTTTTATATTTTGTGATCAATTTGATTTGTTGAGAGAACATAATAAAGTGAAAAAAATTCTACCTTATAAAGTTAAGAGATGGTATTTTATTATATAAGAATTTATTTATAAAAAATTAAAATAAAGTTTTAGTCTCTATAATTTATATTCATTTTCAATTCAATTCTTTTTATATATATATATATATTAAATCAGCTCTCACACTGTTAAAAATTTTTAAAATAGTCTTCATTATTAACTTATGTTATAATGTTATTATAATATTATTAATTGACTAACAAAGTAAATATTTCTTAATCTAATAGGAACTTCTTTAGATAATTTTTTTCTTTGTAAAACATCAAATAAGGTGCTCATTTATTTTAATAGATGTTTATTTTTTTTTAGTAAATGCTTCTTTATTCAATTAATACTCTTTTATATGCTCTTTTTTATTTCTAGTATGAACTAAATTAATGATATCAAAACAAAAATTAACAGCATGAACTATTTTAAAAACTTTTATAAGTGTGATGATTGATTTGAAAAGAAAAAATATAAAAGAACTGAACTGAAAATCAATATAAATTATAGAGACCGAAACTTTAATTTAATCTTTATAAAATTAAAATATTAGAAAAACACGGTGAGATAATTTTAAATATTTAAAATAAATTTGTAACTATAATATTAATATTTATAGTATTGTTGTTTAATTTAAAAAAGAGTAGACGTAATTGTTACGAATGAAAAGTGATTAATGAGGTGATTGATATACATAAATGGGTGGTAAAAAATTGAAAATAACTTTAATGTAGAAAAAGAAATGTAAGTGACAAGTCATTCGTACTATTCAACATTATTCTTAGATTTATTCAGTAGAATAAAGAGAAATTTGAAAGTATGTGGACCAATATATATATATATATATATATATATATATATATATATATATATATATATATATTAATTAAGTAATCTTAAATTTACATTTAACTAATAAATTTTATAACACTTGATAGTACTAGTTACTCAAAGAGTATAATATACATTCTGTGAACGAAATTCTTGTATATATTTAGATCTTGAAAAAAAAACAAATATTTATAAAAGAGAAATATATAACTATTTAAAAAAGTATTTGTTTTGGACCGTAATCTGGGTTTTTAACCCGTAGGTCATGGCTGTCGGAATCTGACATCAAACGCTCTCATCAGGAATACGCTTATCATGGGACCCCAAAAATGTATGTTAGACCTCGACACTGGTTGGTAACAGCTTTACCACTAGATCTGCGCAATGGATAAATCTTTATGATATATGTTATTGTCAATCATGATCTTACAAAATAATAACATTATAACTACTATATCAGTATTATGACAATATAGGGATACTCTACAACTAAATAAGGAACATATCTTTTCTTACTATTATTAAGGGAACATATCTCTCCATTATGAGAACATATCTATCTAACCTCTATAAATATCAGGTTAAGTAACCTTAAACAGGTATCAGTAAATTACCACTCATAGCATAATCCTACTTGTGCACAACCTGACTTGAGCGTTAGAGTCCCTTTGCAGGTACCAACCCCCTTGTTTCAACACGCTCTGCTGCTGCTGTTGTATAAGGAGAAAACCATTATGACATGCCTATCTAAGGTACACATCTGAATCCACTTCAGAATATTAGTGCCATCTATGGGAAAGTTAAACTTCTATTCTCACTCAACTATGATAAACACAAGATAAAACTCGAGAAGAGACGTTGCGCAAACCTCTGCAAACCAAAGGCAGGGACCAGTGGCACAATGCCCTCCTCATCTTGTGCCCCTACCAGCCACCCAAGCCTCTGTTGTGAGGAACCAGGCATCCGTCCCAGAACATCTGCGCGATGGCCATGAAACTTCACTTTTTGATGAAAGCCCCCTCCCATCGCGCAGAGTATCTATGAGAGGTAGACTTGGTCGCCCCAGGGAAGGGGCCAACAATGTTGTTCAAGGGTCTAGGATCCCAATGCAAGATCTCCTAGATCCCCTGAATGACAATGCTACTGATCGCGTGTCCAACCAAGGCACTGCTAGTTCCGAGATGACCAGAAACTGCCTCCAAGAATTGGTAGCTCAATAAATGGTGCATATCAACGAACAGCATCGTCTGTTAGACGACCAATTATGTCATCTAAATGACTTGGAGAGGTCTGTACATGAGGAGAATGGTGATCGAAGATGGAATGCGGCCCACAACCAGAGAAGACTGCTGCATGACAACAAAGTCTCCAACGCTGTTGGAAACAATGTTCCAGTCCTCGGCGGTCAACGGTAGCCTTTCTCAGACGAATTAATGGCGTATAGAGTCCCAAAAAACTTCAAGTTTCCTTCCAACATGGAGCCCTATGATGGAATAACGGATCCTCAAGAACACTTAAACAACTATACCCAGTCTATGTAGTTCCATGTGAGATCCCCAAAGTTACTGTGTCGTGCCTTCCCCCTCTTTTTAAAGAAGGGCGCCTTCCGCTGGTTCGTCACCTTATGAGCAAAATCCGTCACTAGATGAGAGGAACTTAGACAATGCTTCTTGCTACACTACACCACTGCCAAGGAGCAGCCCAAATTGGTTGCTTCTCTTTTTGGAAATCGCCAAGGGAGCAACAAGCCCCTTCGTGAATACATCAAGAGATTCAGTAACGCTTGCATTTGTTTAGAAAGCTTGGATGACAGGATTGCTCTTCATTGTGCCCGGAGTGGCCTCTGGACTGATTCAGACTTCTTTCGGTCTTTGGCAAAAATGAAGTTAGAGACTTTGAACAAACTTTACTCGTGCTCCCAGAAATATATTGACCTAGAGGAAGTTACTAAGGCTAAAGAGAGTTTGGAAAAAGATAAGCTCACTCACCAGAAAAATAATCGTAACTCCAACTAGCCTCGAAGCTCCTCTAAGGGCGATTTATACCGACCTAAATATTTTGATTATACTCCTTTGAACACCCTACGAGAGACAATTCTGAGGGAGGTGCTTCAAACTGAGTTCCAGGATATTAAGAGGCTGTCTTCTTGAAGAAACATGCTTAGAAAGATCACTCGAAACACTGTAAATGGCATAAAAGCTATGACCATAAAACAGAAGATTGCTATCAGCTTCGTGATGTCATTGAATCCCTAATCAAGGAAGGATGACTACAAATGTATATAAGTGGTATCTGAAACAATGAAAGTCATGGAAGAAAGAGGGAGCGAAGATGTAGCCGCAGTCCGAGGTGAAGTATGACTCTCGGACTCCACCTTGCCGTGATACTGAAAACTGGTAGGATCAGAACCATGATGCTCAAAGTGGGGGCAACAAAAAGGACTAACTCATTAGCACCATCTCTGGAGGGTTTGCAGGCAGGGATGATCCAACAATTCCTAGAAGAAAGCACTTCGAACGGTGGTGTTAAGCATTTCTAGCTCCACACGCAAACCCCGTGTTGAAGACAGAGAAGAACCACTCATATCCTTTTCAAATAAGGATTACGACGATATTATCCGGGATCACGATGACCCGCTGGTTATCTCTGGAATAATATCTAATGCTAAGGTTCGGCATATCTTCATCGATCAAGGAAGCTCAGTAGCCATTATGTTCATAAACGCCTTTGAGAGATTGGAGTTCCCCCTATATGCATTAACCCCTTATGATGGCGAGCTCATTGGTTTCTCTGGGGAAAAGGTTACCCCAGTGGGTTACTTTGAAACCTTCCTAACCCTAGGCAATGACAATATCTATAGAACCGTTGAAGTCAGGTTTCTAATTGTGGATTGCCCATCAACATACAATATTATTTTAGGTCGCCCTACATTGAATGGCATTGCTGCTATAGTATCTACCGCTCACTAGGCCATGAAATTCCTCAATAAGAATAATGAGGTGGTCACGGTTAAGGGCGATCAGATCGCAGCCGGCTAATGCTACAATGAAAAGTCTCAAAATCTGTAGGACCCCCCAGGAAAACCAAAATGCGCACATCTAGCCCGGCTCTGGATCAAGTCAACATCCTTATGACCAAGCTAGACGTACGTGAAGAGATTTGAGGTACCAGACCCCAGCTAGAGGGAGAGTTGCTTCCACTTCAACTGGGTGACAAGTCTGATCAAGTCACTAAGATTGGTATAAATCTGAAAGAACAAGAGAAGCGCTAGCTTATAGAGCTCTTGCAAAAAAACAAGGACCTTTTTGGTTGGATGTCCTCTGATATACCTGGGCTTGACCCCGCTTTCATGTGTCATCATTTATCTATTAAACGGGATGCAAGGTCAGCCTCCTACAAGAAAAGAAAAGTTAGCCCTAAGAGACAACAGATTATCAAAGAGCAAGTCAATGAGCTACTCAGTGCCGGCTTCATCCTGGAGATTTCATGCACCACATGGCTTTCCAATGTGGTCTTGGTCAAGAAGTCAAATGGGAAGTGGAGGATGTGTGTGGAATACACGGACTTGAACAAGGCTTGCCCTAAAGATCCATATCCCCTCTCTAACGTTGACAAACTAGTCGACAGTTCGTCCATCTTCCAGCTGCTGTCTTTTATGGACACCTATTTCGGGTACAATCAGATCCTAATGTACCTTGGAAATGAAGACAAAACCACTTTTATCACTGAGAAAGTAAGCTACTGCTATAGGGTAATGCCCTTTGGTTTGAAAAATACAGGAGCCACCTACCAAAGAATGATGAACATGGTCTTTGAAGATCAAGTGGGGAGAATACTCGAAATCTACATTGATGATATGATAGTCAAAACTCCACTATCTAGATCACACACCTCGGACCTCGAAGAAGTGTTCGCGCAATTAAGAAAACATAACATGAGACTTAATCCAGAGAAATATGCATTCGGGGTCCAAGTTGAAAAATTCTTGGGCTTCATGTTGACTCACCGCGAAATCAAGGCAAACCTAGATAAATGTCAGGCAGTGCTCAACATGCGTATCCCTCAGAACGTCAAAGAAATACAACAACTGATAGGATGAATTGTGGCCATCACACGGTTCCTCGCTAAAGCTGCTCACAAATCTCTCCCCCTCTTTAAGTTATTGAAAAAGGAGGACAGGTTCTGAGTTGACTTAAGAGTGTGAGGATGCTTTCACGTCTTTGAAAAACCTTCTGTCTTCTCCCCCCATCCTGACAAGGCCGGAACTAAGTGAGACATTATAGGCGTACCCCTTAGTTCATAAGGAGATCATGAGTTCAGTGCTTATCTGGGAAACGGTTGAAGGTCAGAAGCCAGTTTATTTTGTGAGTAAGGTGCTGCAAGGTTCTGAGCTCCATTATCAGAAAATAGAAAAGGCTGTCTTCGCCCTCATCATGACGACTAGAAGACTTAGATAATACTTCCAATGCTATCCGATGGTGGTGAGGACAGATCAGCCAATATGCCAAATACTACATAAACCAGACTTATTAAGAAGAATGATTGTCTTTCTGAGTTCAGAATTGCATACGACCCTAGTTAGCAATCAAGGCACAGGTGCTCTTAGACTTCCTTGTTGAGCTTACTTAAGACCCCGGTGATCTTGAGGGAATATCGTGGACTGTGTTCGTTGACGGTTCTTCAAACCCTAAAGGGAGTGGCGTCAGAGTAATCCTGGAAAGTTTCGAAGGAGTAACCATTGAGAACTCCCTGAAGTTTGAATTCCTCACTTCAAATAATTAGGTAGAGTATGAAGCATGCATCGCTAGACTGGTAATGGCTAGAGAATTGGGAGTAACAAAGATTACACTTTGTAGTGACTCCCTGCTTGTAATCTCCCAGATTCAAGGTGATTATCAGGCTAAGGAGCCCCTTCTTCAGAAGTACCTAGCAAAGGTACTCAAAAGCTTCTAAGCAATGAAGGTGGAACGCATACCCCAAGAATAGAATTCAAGGGTAGACCTTTTATCCAAATTGGCCAGCACCAAGAGCCCAAGTAACAGCCATTCAGTAATCCAATAGACCTTCTCGCAACCTTCCATCATGGACATATCTGTTTTCCAGGTAGAAGGATAAGAGCGTACTTAGATCACACCAATAATGAAATACTTGCAGTCCGGTGTCCGTCTTGAGGACCCGAAGGAAGCCTCCAAGTTAGTCAAAATTGCAGTCCAGTACATCATCTATGATGGGTAGTTATACCGATGTGGATTTTCTTCGCCTCTCCTTAAATGCCTCACGCCAAAAGAAGCATAATATGTGCTGACTGAGGTCCATGAGGGGAGTTGTAGACACAACTTGGGAGGTAAAGTTTTAGCTTTAAAAGCACTTAGGGCTGGATATTATTAGCCAACAATGGAGGTCGACTCTTTTGCGCATGTCTAAGTCTGTGATAAATGCCAACGGTAAGCGGACCATTATCATGCTCCACCTGAGGAATTATCCATGACATCCATACCCTGATCATTCTATAGTAGGGTATAGATATTCTGGGTTTGTTTCCTTAAGCACCCAGACAGCTGAAATTCTTGGTGGTAGCCATGGATTACTTCACTAAATGGATTAAGGCAAAGCCCTTAGTCACTATCGCCTCTGTCCGAATCCAAAAGTTTACTTGGCGCCACATTATTACTAGGTTTGGAGTCTCAGAACAACGGGACACAATTTAAAGATAAGGAGTTCGAAGAGTTACTTGCTGATTTAAAAATCAAGCATCACTGCAGCACCGTTGAGAACCCCCGAACTAACAGATAAGCTGAAACCGCCAACCGAGTTATCATTCGCGAATTAAAGAGAAGGTTGGATAAAGATAAAGGAAACTAGGCTGAATAACTAGACTATGTTCTCTAGGCCTACCGGACTATGCCTCACTCTACAATAGGTGAAACTCCCTTTAAGTTCACTTATGGATATGAGGCTATGATCCCGATGGAGATAGGAGAACCTAGTTGGCGTCTCCAACACTTCTCACCTGACAGTAACCCTGGATTGATGAGGGAAGACTTAGATCTTCTAGAAGAAAGAAGACGTGCTGCTCATATACGTGACGCCGCCATCAAGTAAAAGACGACAGCATAATACAACCTAAAGGTCGTTCCTTAGAAATTCTAGTCAGTTGACCTAGTTCTCCGCAGAGTTGACATCGAAGGTAAGAATGCCTCCCAAGGGAAGTTAGCACCTAACTGGGAAGGCCCTCACCGTATCGTGATCAGCACTAACAAAGGAGCCTACACCTTGGAGACACTAACAGGCAAGCTGGTCAAGAACTTTTGGAATGCGAATAAACTTAAAAAGTACTATAACTAAGTGTCTTCTAAGGCCCAGTCTCTTAGTTTACTTCATGTTTGATCTACCCCAATCATTATAGAAGCACTTTGTATGAATCTTAGTCCTTTATCAAATCAATAAAGCAAAGCAATTTTTACACATCTACTTGCATTCAAAAAGTCTCGAAGGACCCTCAAGGCTATAGACAACTTTGAGAATGTCCACTAGGCCCGTTCTTGATGGGAGCCAGATTTTGAAGATAAAAGGCCCTCAAGTCGGACTTTGTCCTGAGTAGCCTTAGGAACCCATTCCCAATATGACTAGGGAGTGCCTTGGCTTCCAAGTTAAGAGGACAACCCACCAAACCCCTCTCTACGGGTTGGTCGCAAGTTGTAGGGTCTACACCCAAAATCTTGAAACTTGGCTAAAACCATTACGTGGTTATTGACAACATGGATAATAACATTTGTGTCTCGCCATTATGGTACCTGTTATGAGTTATCTCATGTTAAACAAATTATGTAGTAGAAAAATCCTAAGTCTTAGGATCTTTCACGTACTAAACCGTAAAAATTAAAAGACCCCGGCTACGGGCCACTTAAAATTATACCTAAGTCAAGTGGGATTCTAAATGCCAAAGCTATTGGCGATGCACCCCGGACAAGGTTTTGATTTCAAAATGATACCTAAGTCCTAAATGGAATTCCAAGTGCTCAAACATAAATGGCGTTGGACCCTGGACCATGGTGCCCCCATCAAAAATATTCCTAAGTCCATGAAATAGTTGTAAAAAAAACACCATAATGGGCATTGGACCCAAGATGAACCATGGAAAACAAGCAGGCATACAACGCTAAGTAAATGGCAAGAGGAAATAAATTAAACACCTTGGAAACTGGGGCAATGGTCTTGACAAAATTAAAGTACCCCATACAGGGGGCAAAAAAATGAAAAAAGAAAAAATCAAGCCTCAACCTCGTCTCCTTATGGGATCTGCAGCCCCATTGAAATAGGTGTGGTAGTCGAAGGCCCATCCGAAGTAACCTCGGTAGCGGCCTGAGCAATTTTCTCCGCTATCATAAGGCACCCATTCTGGAAAACCATTTCAGAGTTAAGGTATTCCAGGACTAGAGTAACGTCGGGGTTAAAATGCTGAACTTGAGTCACAACATTCTAAAATTGCTCTCCCCTAATCCTCGCAAAAATTGTATTCAACTCCTTAAGATCTTTTTTCAGTTGCGTTATGTGAGCCTCGAGGCTAGTGATGGTTTTGGTGGACTTGGTCTTTTTTCTCTTTCTAGCGGATTGGGAGTTGGCCAACTCTTTCTCCAGCTTGGTGATGCTCGCGTCAGCATCTTCGTTCTGCTTAAAAGCAATACTGAACTTCCGAGCAGCTTCGTCTTCTATCATCTTTAACTGATCCACCATCTTCTTATCAGCCTCTATGATGGATCTCTCAAGACAACAGGCCTCAGCAACAGCCCAGATAGCGAAAGTTTGAAACCTAGATAAGGTTTCTGTTGTATTCCTCTTGGTGATGTACTTCACCACCTTGTCGCTCAAGAGTCACTCGTCAATAAACAGCTTAGCATCTGTATGCCCTGTAATTATGGGCATAAGATCTTCCCTTTCTTCTTCACTATCCTCCGCAGCCACTCTTTTGCCCCGATCTGTGTAGCTCTCAACAGCTTTCCTCTTCATTCTCTAAAGAGGTTAGGCAGGAGAGTCTGGCTGATCAAGAGCCTCTTCAATAGCCGAATCCTGGTTAGCTGAGCCTAGAGCAATAGTTGTAGGAATGTTGAAAGGACTTGCTCCTCCCCTCCTGGCCCTCAAAGCCTTCAAGGCGACAAGTAAAAGTCCAGATGCCATGCTTTCTAAAATAAGACAAGAAAAGAAAAGAAGTCAAAAAATAGCAAGTATAAGAAATATAAAGTACGGGAACTTAAGACGGATTCTGAACATTACTATCCTAACCCTGCCTAGCAAAGCAAGAAGATAATAATCACCAAGAGTGCTAAGAACTTCTTTGCATTTGATGAGCCCACAATCATCAGCCTATTGAGTGATAAACCTAACACACTCAAGGTCATCCTGATTAAGATGCTCCTCATCTTTCTCAAGCAACTCAACAAGAAGGCTTCAGGCCTCTTACATCCAGTATAGCGGGAACACCGGCTCCCCATTAGCTTTCAAGAAAAATGGATGGGTTCCTGGTGCTTCTGTTAGCTTAAAGAACTTCCCTTTAAACTCCTTAAAGCTATCTTGAAAAAATATGAAGGCTTTATGACTAGATCTGGATCAAGTGGTTAACCAGTTCTTCTGTTACGCCACACCCTGAAGACTCCATCGAGTGTAGAAATAGAAGAATGCATACTCTGAATACCGCAACCCCATTATTCGACAGAATCTTTTGAAGGCGAGTATGTTACCGCAGCCGTTAGGATAGATTTGGGTAGGAGCTGCGTGTAAAGCCTGGAGAATCATGATCTGGAAGTCAGAGAAAGGAAGCTGGAACCCCAACTTAATAAAAAGGGGCTTATACAAAAATATGAAGTGTAGGCCTACTTCTTGACCCGAATATACTCGTTCGTCCCACTCTGGAGACAAAACCTAGTACTCACGGTCTCGAGTCTTCTTTTCTGTCAGTTCTAAGTATATTATAGCCTTCCTAAGGCCATTCTCAAAAGAAAACTTAGACAGATGGTCCCAGACATTGTCCCCAACCCAGGCGTACATATTCCGCATGGGGGCAAGCATTATATGCTCCTCGACAATCGGAGCCACGACAGCCCGAACCCTTCACCTCAGAGCTCTTCTCCTCGCCATTAAACTCTTGGAAACATCCATGGAGGCCGATAAGATAATGTCATAATCAATAATACTGAATGAACAGATTCAGACATGGCAGAGGGTGAACCACGGGAGAAGTCATTAAAGATTCATGCCCTATGTCACTCTCCAATAATACGAATACCAGCCTCTACTCTCTCAAAGGCCTTAACCTCTAAAGGACACCTCTGCCATTCATAACATGGCAGAGGAGGTGCTCCACAAAGTAGCATCAGTAAAGGGACCAGCGACACTAGTACCCCTAATTTTTACAAAAAAGGGAATAAGGAAATGTCTGAAAATAAAAGAAGCCCTCCAAGGATAATAAAAAGACTAGAGGTGAAAACGGGCTAACCTGCCTCACCTGACTCGCCCCGCCCTCAACCCGCCAAAATAAGGGACAGGGTGGGTTGACCCATTTTGAGAAATGGGTTGGAAGAGTCAACCCATCCCATTTTAGGATGAGGTAGCGGGTTGGCGGGTTGACCCTCCTAAAGGAGAAAATGAGATGAAGTGGGTGGATTGGTGGGTCAATCCGCCTAAAAAACCAAAACAAATGTATAAAAAAAACCATAAAAATTTTAAAAATAGAAATACTACAATTTGTAGAGACTAAAAGAAAAAACTAAAATTAGTATCATACCCATAGAAATACCACAAACACAAATAGTTCCATTTGGACCATTTCCAATTCCATCAACACAAAGTCCATAACCAATTAACCATAAAACATGTAAAATATCAAACCTATAAAAATACCACACAAAAATACTCAAATCCAATATTCCATAACACAACCACCAAGTCTAATCCATAAGCATAACATAACTTAAAAGTATGTAAGACTCACTTATTGTAGCACTTAAAAGAGAAAAAAAAAAGCTAACTCGACAGGCCAACCCGAGCCCAACCCGCTTAACTCGCGGGTTAAGCGGGACAGGTTATACAGGTTGAAAAATAAAAATGGGTTTAATTCTTGAACCTAACTCACCAAAAAATGGTAGGTTAACGGGTTAACCCAACGAGTTGAACTCATTTTGCCAAATCTAGAAAAGACAGAAATAAGGGCAGAAGGAGACATACCTTGTGAAAGAAGTAGGATTGGATGAAGAAGGAAACGAAAATGGCTGAAAAACGTCACACAACCACACCTCTCCACCACACGAAGTCTTTGAATACCCTTAAGTCACTAGAAAGATGCTCATAAATAGTAAAGTAAGAACGATGCACTCTCAACCCTTATTTATAATGATAAGACGATTAGAGGACTTTTTTTTTTGTCAAAACCTCTTGATTTTCAAAAAATAGCCTATCATGGCGCGCGAAACACTAAGCACAATTACCCAACCAGAGTGTGTCACGTGATCCTCGTAGCTGTCATGGTAGTTGAAGGGATGGTTATGCAACAGACCAAGAGACACGCAACCTCAACAAGCTGAGTCCAAAATTTTTCCATAAACCACAAGTTTTTAATACGGACCCAGGTTACATCTGAAATGTTTGTCTGTGATACGAAGATGGAAGATCAATCCGGACAACGACTATCCCAGAGTTAAAATCTCTAACTCCGCGCGGAACGCAAACCTCGAAGGCAGGAACTCAAGCTTACTACTTCATTGTACTAACTAAGTACCAAGCTGGGGGCAACTTAGCATTTTTATAAGGCGAGCATTGGATTCACTTCGATAGAAAAAGAACAGTACGGATAACGAAAAACAAAAAGAGAAAAAAGAAGATACAAGACAATTCAAAAAAATAAGAATTTTTATTGTTTGTTCTTATTCCATACATCATCAGCTTTAACGAAAAGAGAAGAAAAAATACATCAAAAGTGTTCAGAAAAGAGTATCTATTGCAGAACCCGGGGAAGGAAACCAACATCACCGTCACGGCGCCCCGGGTCACTGCCACCTCCATGATCCCTCCAAAACTAGCACCGGTCTTTTCCCTGTTGAACAGGATGCTCCACCATAGGTAGTTTCGAGAGAGCTTTCCTCAGAAGAACCCTCCTACACATCCAACTACCTTTAGAGGACCTTCCAAAAGACCGGCCTGGTGCCTCCAAATCACTCACGAAGGAGGAGGGCCAAGGACGGAGCGTCTTCGAGTGTTTCCATGCACCACGACAGAAACCTCACTCCTTCCCGGCAAGAGCGGGTAGATCAAACACTCCCACGTACGCCGGGAGAGAAAGGCTTCTACTGCCTAGACGTATGAAGACCCAGACAAGTAGAGCAGTTACTTGGTTCTTACCGAACTATTACGCTGAGAAAGAAAGGCCTTATCCAGAAGGATTGTTTGTAGAAAAGAAAATGCCTTCAAAGGCTTTGGAAAGAACAAGGTGATCTTTGCAGAGGGAAAAACCCTCCATGTATATACAAAAAAATGAAAGGGAAACCGCTCTTTGAAAAAAAATCATTCTCAAACAGAATCACAAAGCAAAAAGAATGCAACGAAAGGAATGCCAACTTCAATGTAAACATTCCCTATTTATAAAGGGAATGGAGCATTCTAATAGGCTCCGAAAAAAGTGAACTGATTGCACATTGGAAACCGCACTTTAATACTTCTTCCTTCTGATTCGTCACGAGAGTAACAGGCAGTTGGGAAATAGTACGAAACTGATATCCTCTTAAAGGATCTTTAATTCCTCATAAAGTCAAAGCAGCAATTTCCTAAAAAAGCTCAGACTATTACCAACTATAAGAAAAGACAAAAAGCATGTGAAAACCACTCACACAGACAACAAAGGACATACCTCGGATGACGAGATGGTAAAGAAAACAGTAATTCATCACGGATTCTGACTTCACATGCCAACCCTGGAGGTATTCCACAATAATAGACCTCGACCCTTTTGGATTTTTATATCTACTGTGCATCGTGTGTTCTCTTCAAACTTGGTACGTTGACACTTAATTATTTTACTTAAGTGTCAAGTTAGGGGCAACTGTTCTGAATCGTAATCCAAGTTCATAACCTGTAGGTCAACCCGACACGCATGGCAGCCGGAATCCAACATCAACGCCCTTATTAGGAATACACTTACCATGAGTCCCCAGAAATATATGTCAGATCCCGACACTGGTTGGTAACAGCTTTACCGCGAGATCTGTACAATGGATACATCTTTATGATATATGTTATTTTCAATCATGATCTTACGAAATGATAGCATTATAACTACCATACAAGTATTATGACAATATAGGGATCCTCTGCAACTAAATAAGGAACATATATCTTCTTGCTACTATTAAGGGAAAATATCTCTCTATTATAAGAACGTATTTATCTAACCTCTATAAATACCAGATTAAGTAATCTTAAACAAGTATCAGTAAATTACCACTCATAGCATAATCATACTTGTGCACAGTCTGACTTGAGCGTTGGAGTCCCTTTGCAGGTACCAAACCCCTTTATTTCAACATGCTCTCCTGTTGTTGTTGTACAAGGAGAAAACAACCGTGACGTATTTATCTCAGGTACACCTTTGAATCCACTTCAGGATAGTATTTAATAAATAAATGATATTATCTGTTGTATTTCAGTCATCCTAATACAAAAAAAAAAAATGTAAATTTGCAACAACATAAAAAGCCAAATGAGAGATATAAGAGAGGGAGACAAAATTGTTGAGAGAGAACAAAATCATAACGAAGAGATAAATCGAATTATTTAGATTTTATTGTCCGAATTTTGTTCAATGGAGATATCTCAACGACACCTTGTCAAAATAACTATATTCTCAGATTGTGTTAAATATCAGTGACACTTTTATTTTCCGAGTTTTGAGTCATATTAAAGTATAGTCATATTCTCAGATAACAAAAAAAAAACAAAACAAAAACAAAAAACTACATTCATGTAACAAATACATATTATTCTTTGCAAACCCACATATGCCTTTTGTAGCAAAAGTTGAGAGTTTTTGTCAAATAGTTTGATTGGGAAGCACATATAATAGCACCATTGGCAAGATTTTTCATAGCTCTTAATAATTAATTCTTACCACTCTAATTTTTTTGTAAAGAGAAGTTGGTTAGGTGACAAAAAAATCTAATGATACTGAAAGATGCTTGAGTTTTTGTATGTGTAGAGCATTACCCGAAAGCAAAATAACTGAATGCAAGAAGCAAGCAAAAACAAAAGAAAAAAAATTCCCTTGCCATAATTTATCCTTATAGTTATAGTGCACAAAATTAAAATGTCCAATTCCAATATTCAAAACAGTTGCAATGATATGCAAATGGACACGAGTAGAAATTATCAAAATACATACAGATTACAATATTATAGTACTTAATCACCGAAAGTCTAAGAAAAAAGAACTGAGCTACTACTCTAAGCCCTTGTCATATTGGAGAAATCACACACACGCACAAAAGCATATGCATCATAATGTATCGACATAAAACTTTGGGAAAAGGAGACACAAAATAATTAAAATTTTAATTGGTTCTAATTGCTTAGAACTCTAAATTAGTTGGCTAGGTGATAAAAAAATAGGTACAAACTTTGGTAAAGAAGAGAGCCGTTTAAAATTAAACAAAGAATAAAATAGAAGAATGCAAAATAATACTTGCAAGGAAGAAATAACGAACCTAAAAGAGATAAAGGGATGCAAACAAACCATGAACAAACCTTCAGAACTAACTAAAAAAGAGGAATGAATGGTAAATACAGAGGAAAAAAACAACAAAAACCAACCTCAAATTAAAACCAACCTGACAACGAACAATAACAATTAGTACTTATAGGAACACCAAATGAAGAAGAGAGAGGTCAAGTAGAGATAAGTGAAGCAACGCAAGGGTGAAAAATCAATTTATTTTAAATTAAAAAATAATTATGAATATAATTTGGTAAAACATATAATCAATTACAGTCATATCATATCGTAAATATTGTCTCAAATTTGAATTTTGATCATGAATAAAAATATAAAAAGGTAGGCATATTCATTGTTTAGGGATATGTGATTATGATTCAAGACAAATATAAAGATTAATTTGAATTTGAAATTGTTGCTTTAAAAAGCTAATATTACATGCTTCAATTGTAAATGTTGCTATTTTTATGATTCAAGTCAAATATTGATATATATTATATATTGTTGATATATTGCAATCACGTAAGAATCAAGATAGTAACCTTCGCAATTAGGGTATGGAAGTTATATCATATATTTAATGCACATTTTGATACTGATTACAAATGTCTACAATTACAAGGGTCTTCAATTGCAAAGGTATACAACGTGAGTTTTAATGCACGTTGAAAAATAAAAACCAGTCTATATCATATATTTGATGTACATTTTGATACTAATTATTCGATTGAAGAATTATGATGCATATTTATAAAAGCAACATGTAATAATAATAAAAGTTTCCTAATTCATTTGAAAACAGCTCCTTTAAATATGCTAGTATTATGTGAGTCTTCAACCGCAAATGAGTGGAGAAATTAATTACGAGAGTCTCTTTTAAAGTTGGTGGAACAAATATACGCGAGGTATTAAAAAAATGAGTTTTAAAGGGCTTTTCAACATAAATTTCATTGGAGCTTCTCTTCATGCAATTTGAGTGGGAAAATATATCTGCAAGAAAGTTTTGGAGGGAATAGAGGTTTAAATATATATATATATATAAAACCTTTCCTTTCAATCCAAATTCAACTTTTTGATAATGTTGTAGGTTGGAGAGTTGCCTGGTATACCCCTTACTTCGCTCAACATTTTCTTGGGAAATTATTTTCTCTTCAAGATTAAAACCGAGCAGAACAACAATGGTAGGAATTCAAAGAGATTCATTGTGAATAAGATGAATGACAATTAGAATATAATTGAGACTTTCAAGTCAAATATTAAAATGACACAGGTATGTTAAACTCTTACCTTGTTATTGTTATATATATTCACCATTATTTTTGTAGGCCACTACAAAAGTCTCATAACTTACACATAAATTTTAAGGATTTCGTAGAGAAGTGCCGCTCTGGCATGGAAGGTGTACGATCAATAAAAAAAAACCATCGTATAGAGATTGTAAGATTTTATTTTCATATATTGATTTACATGATTATCAATATATCTCTAACTTAATGTATTAGAAACCAATATATAAGGTAAGAAAAATACTTAATCACATACATCTTTGGATTGCAGGATTTTGTATCTATCACAAGTGAGAATGATCTTGATTCATTCTCACACACGGATGCTACTCCCATGAAAAAGATGATGTTTGATGATTATCCTCCATCACAAACCTCCTATTCTAAGGAGTTATAAAACATGTGAAGATTGAGAAATGATGTTGTATTCGAATTGATTTTGGTTCATGATTATTGCTAGTAGTCTATTGGGATATATTTAAATTTAATGATATTATACATACATAAATTTATGTTATTTTATTTAAGTGTAATAATTCATGTTTGATCTTTTTGTGTTTTAAATCCTAATATGAACAATTTCTATTTTATAGTTCTCTACTATTACCAATCGGACGATCATTGAACCAGTTAAAGAACTGGTTCACGGTTCAACGGTTCAATCGTGGTCGAACCATGGTTGAATCGAAATATATATTTGAATATTAAATACAATATATATACTATGAAAAGAACTAATAAATATAAAATGTAAATCAAATGACTAAATATTAGTGGTAGTCTAGTCGTCCGCATTGCATGTTTTGAGCCTAACTACTCCAGTTCAATTCTCACTTCTTTGACAGACTCAAATAGCCAAGTATCAAGCACCTATAAAAGCAAACCAAGAGGCAAGCTTCTCATAACTCTTCCCAGTATGCGTTGTGGGCCTTTCATGGGCTACCACTGTCATGATTTTTTGTTTTTAAGTGGCAGAGTTGGCCTTGTAGGCCTCCCACCAGCAGCACCATGCTGAAAATAATAATAAAATTTTGTTTCTTGAAAAATTGGTCATTTCCCGTTTTCACCGATTTACCAAGTTTTAAGGTTTGATTGGATTAGACACGTGACCGATTTTACCGGTTTTCCGATTAAACCAGCCGGTCTGGTCTGATTGTATCATCATTGATTGCTACATTATTATCAAGAGAGAAATATAATATGCAATTTTTTAATCTATTTTTTGTTTGTTTAAATCTTTTTTCTCTTAAAACTTAGGATAAAGTATAGTATAATTTATTTGGCTACTAAAGGGCATGACCATATTCTTTGATTCTTAATTATAATAGAATATTAACTACTTATATGTTTAAATCAATAATTAATACATATAGCGCTTTTATACATAGTCTAACTAATCTAAAAAATTTATGATTTTTTTGTTTTTTTTTATTTTAAAATAAAATATTAACAATTCAAAGAGTTTAAATTTTAACATGTTGCATATGTATATCATGCTAAACATTATGTCTCTAAAATATATTTTAAACACACATAAAAACTTTAAAAATTTCAGTGCAATGCGCAGGCAATTAATTAGTTTAATACATATAGTAACCACATCACAAAATTTCAACTCATAAAAGACTACAAGTTAACTCTATTCAAAATGGTCAGAAAACTAGAGGACTAATTATTTTGTCCTTTGTATGCCTTCACAAAATATCAATTAATGATCACCTTAAATTTTATATATCCTTAACAACTCAATGTTAGGATATTCATGGAACATGAACTCAGTTTTTTGGGTAACTATACACATTAAAAATAGATAGCACAATCCTATTTAGTTGCATTTATGCTTTTTTGAATATCACCTTTAACGTACCCAACATTCCTTGGAAAAACATTGATTAGTCAAATTACACTTCTTGTGACCCTACTATATAGTTTAGGCCATCAAGTAAAATATTCTTTTTTGACAAAAGTCTTCTTCTAATGATCCTTAAACCATCAAAACATGTTTTCAACAGCCATTACTTCTCATTTTAACTCAACACCATTGAATAACAATTTAACAATTATTACACTATGAAATCTACGCTTTAACACAATTACATCACATGTAACCTTAAAACAACATAATATCATGCCTAAATCAAGAACTATTTAAAATAAAACATCATTGTACATTCTTCTAACCAGTATACAATTAGTCAATTTTCGTTAAAACACATGATAAGCCACAAGCTAATATATTATGGATATAAACTTAATACAGTATTATCATCAAGTCAATAACTTAAATTTTCTAATATTAAAATTTCAATCTTATAGCCATACAAATAGAGTCGAAAGTTTAATCGAGCCATACATAATTGAAGATACAAGGGTACGACGAAAGTAACATAGTTGCCTAAGAAATTCCTACAGCCCAAGCCAAAATCAACCAACTTAAAAATGAAATATTAGTATATTATCTTAATTACTTGCTAAACACTTCCTTCAACAGTACTCTAAGACTAAGATGATGTTTACTTAGTATGAATATTTTCTTATCTTCAAGGCTGAATAAAACTTGACACAAGAACTTTGACAAATACCTACATGGTCACAATAGCATACAAGAAGCCATAGGGTGAATCTTTCTTCCCAAACTCCATTTACAAAGATGCCTACTATTTCATTTGCATAACTTGTGAAATTTTTAAAGGAAAGGTGAAGAAGCATTAGAGTGCTCTCACCAATTGTTTGTTTCTTGTATGAGATTTAGAAAGTAACATACTAAGATGAAAGTGAATTGCACTAAGAAAATGCCAGAAATTAAGTCTTCATCTCCAAAGACTTCACCTAAGTATTTATGTCATTTTTTGCATTATGTGCTCTTACACACCCTTAGTGTTGGTGTGTTTAAATAATGAGAAATGTGACATTAGGATACTTGCAAGTAACTTAAGGATTCAATGTTCATCAATTGCCTTCATATAATCATTGACCTTCTCACACTCAAGTATAGACCTATAGATGCTTGCCCTAATGTGTTATTGAATAAGCATTATACACAAGTAATTAGATGCTCCCACTTTTTGTATAAAATAATCTTAGCTATAGTGCTAGCGTTAGTGAGTGAAAGAGTATCACCCTTAAGAATAGTATAGTCAATGTCCATACACCCCAAATGAAGAAAAAATTTGTCCTTCCAAAAATCTCATAGTTGTCTCCAATCAAACAAGTGATTTCACATAGGATATTAGATATCAACAAAGATGGAACAATTGCAAATAAAATTAAATGACCAATAATATCTACTCTACTTAATATAAAGGCATATTTCATCATTTATTACATATATACTCTTAAATGTAAGTCATATATTGTCACGAATAATGTATAATTGAAATTCACCTATACGCAAACACTAACATACAATAATTCTAGCATAACATTTATGATAAAACTAGAAATATTCACATTTCTCAATACATGTGGGATAATTGAGAAAGAAAACATGTTTTTCTATTCCATCCAAATTAGAATATAGAGATGTAAATATCTCCATGCAAGTAGGTAGAGATAAAATACACCAACATTTTGTTACAATTCATTATATCTAATCATAATATGATCTTAATATTTATAAGTATAATTAGTAATGTTATGACTACTCCCTAATTTTAAAAAACATATAGATTACTTAAAAATATATTTAAAAAAAATATGTTACAACAAATAAGGTGTCATAATTGCACAATTACTAATCATATCATTAGTTTTTCTTATTCGTTCTTTGACAATGGCGACTAACATATGTTCTTGGTCTCTTAAAGCCTCTGCTGATTGAAAAATGATCATTTGGCCGAGTATTATAAAAATAATCATGCGATAGCCTTACCATATTATTCAAAAGGCTTAAATATGTTTTTACTCCCTATAAATATACTACTTTTTGGTTTTTGTTCCTCATTAATTTTGGTTTTAGTTTGAGTCCGAATATTTTTAAAATTGTTTCATTTTAGTCTCTGCTATTAGGAGAGTTCCAATAAATGATGATGTTGGGGCTAACATGCCTCCAACTTACACTTGCCATTTGTCTTATATACCCACGTGGCATCACACCATTTGCCGCATTACCACCCATCACCTCTCATCATCTTCTTCTCTTCTCTCTTTATCTCTCTCTCACACTCACACACTCACTGTAATATGACCACAGTCCAAACAGAGTACTCCATGAACCATGGTGCCATACCTCCCCCAGCTAAAACTTGAAATAAATCACCCCATGAATCATTGCACCACTCACAGACCCATAGTCACCATCTTTAACCACATATAATAGCAACCTTGATCCATAACACCACTAAATCCCCACAAATCCAAAAGCTTTATGGCTACGCAGAAATGACCACCACCATTGGCAACCCATTTTTGAGAGCATAACCAATCATTGTCCACAAACTCTTGACAACCTTAGAACCCATTGCCCACAAATGAGAAAGAGTAAAACCGGATGATGGTGAAGAAACATCTAATTAAGATGACAATAATACACTAGAATATTAAAGTGTGAGTTTTGAATAACTAATTAAAATTGAGAACAGTCTATATTCAGTTGAAACACTACACATACAGGGACAAGAATTAAAATAAGGTGAAAATCAAGCTTCTATGTGTGGTTGCCTAGCAAGGGATCATGGAAGCACATATTGAATAAGTTTTGACGACATGTAGAGGGCTAGACCGCAAGACAAGAGAGGGATTGGAAGAGAGTAAGAATAGAATCTATGACAAACAAGTGGCTGCATGGAGTTAATTGGCTAAGAGAATGGTTCCAAATGTTAAAGCCTTGGAAGGAGGAGTAGTGGCTGGCTGTATGAAGGGACAAGAGCATGTGAGAATTGCTCATGCACAAGGCCATGCTAAACTAAGCAAACAAGCCTACGAGAACATGTTAGCTAGGCATGCTTAAGTGCATGCAAGAAGTCATTAGGAAGTTTCATGAAATCCTTTATAAAAGCCCTTCACTCCCATGATCGTAACCCATACTCATAAATATTTGGTCACATTCTGGTAAAGGAAAGAAAGTATGAGAGTTCAGAAACAAGAGTGTTCAGCTAGTCCTAGAAGGAGAGAAAGTGAAGCTAAGCAAGCCTAGGTAGGAAGTAAAAATTTCACTTTTTTCTTAGAAATCATAAAACTTGGTTGTACAGTTGTTGCTCGTGGTTCCTTATCTTTCTTCCTCATTTTATATTCTATTTTAATGTTATAAAGTCTAGCTTTGGCTAACTCTTCAAAACTATTTCACTTTTGTTCTACCAAGGACCTCTTAGGCATGAACTCACCCTCTAATGAATTGCATGAGCTGCTAGATACATGTTTAATTTTTTATACTTTGTTTCAATAATTTTATTACTTCATGATTTAATTTAAATTTTGATTATACGCTATTTTAATGCCCAAAATTTTTACTCTTCAAGCTATATGAGTTGTAGACTCAAAATAAAGGAGTGGAGTATAAGTTGAGGCCAAAAAAGTGGTCACCCCATGAAAGGCCATATTATGATTGAACTTGGTGTAGGAAAAATGAAAGAAAATGAAGATGAAATTCTTAAGAATGTTGGCTAAGAAGTGGCTGTATACAAGCCAAGAGAAGTTTCTTAAGGAACCCAAGAAAAATGAACTCCCTGGAGTGTTTTCAACTAACTATGCAAACTAGTTTATTTTATGCATTTTGATGATTATATGATCATGTACAACCTTGATTTTTCTGTGGTATCACAATCGGAACCATTATGAGGGCATTCCAATTTTTTTTTTCATTTTATTTCCTACTAAGAAACTTGTTTTCTTACTTTTCCATGATGGTTTCAGATTGAAGTCCAACCAAGATGCAGAACTCAAGTCAACTATAATGATTCAAATAGATTATGATTGGCTATTCATCCTGGAAGAAGCAACCTATGGAAAGATCATAAAGTACATCCATGTCCACTTCGTCAATAACTAGTAGCTTCCATGAAGGTGTAGTGTAGGATAAAGGTCTTGTACTAAGCATAAGGGGGGAGAAGTTAGTAGTATACTAACTTGGGGGTAGAAGGAGTTAAGTACCTCATTACCATACTAAATAATGTTCAAGGCCCCTAAGTAGGTGAGCTTTGGTGGTTCTATGTATTTTGTGTTTAGGTGTGTGAGCTAGAGTGAACGTATGTAGTCTTTCCTTAAGTATGTTATGATGTGATCATGTACTGGATTATGGAGTGGTAATGACTAATGATACTTATGTGCTTTAAATTAAATTGTCTTAAAGATTATAAATTGGTAAGAGCCAACAAGGCTACCCAGCATCAAGAAGAAACTAAGAAGTACTTAATTGCTATACCTCTTAAAGTTGGAAATTGTCAAAGAGTCGTAGGATCAATGAGCATATGTATTTATACATGTTAAGACTACATGAAGACTAGACTAATCACCATTAATATGCCATGCATTGGGTAAAGCCTAAAGGACTTCCAAGTACACGTTATCATATACCTAAGAGATGAATATATATGTTACCATATTTGAGGGACAAGGACCTATATAATATAATTGATAAGACTATGGACACCTACAATTAATTTGTGACAAAGAACTCATTGGAATGAGGAAACTTTGTATGAATTAGACTTCATAAATTGTCCATGTGCTAGACAAAAACCAATGGACTTCCATGAAAAAGTTACCTTATGCTTATAGATGATCTAAATTTAAGGATGAGCACATGATACCATATTGGAAGAACCATGACTATAGGAATTTGATGATGGAACCAAGGACTTTTGACATATCCCAAAGGAACAACTTTGGACTTCCTTTTAAAACTTGAAAGTACGAGACTTGATGATTAAGCAAGAATTAACATGCTCATTATAGGAATAAGAGACCTAAGTAATAAAGAAGTCAATAACCTCCAATTATACAAATGGAAGGGATACAGAGGCTATAGACTTGTGTAAACCTAAGATGCCAAGAAAGTATCCTTTGTACTTTTACTATCCTTAAGCATTTTATATATATATATATATATATCTAAGGCATATTTAATGAGAGAAGTTTTTATTGTGAGAGGGTGGGATGAGTAAATCTTAACCATATAACCATACATGGATGGTCAAGATTAAAAGCTACTTAAAGGTCATGTGACCACTTAAAAAAGTTATGTATTTTTATTTATATAAGTTCTTGATTATTACATTGTCATAGCTTAGTAACTCAATAAGTCACTAAAGTACAAGGGATTCTAGCCTAAGTCTCACATAGGTGATCACATCCTGATGCATCTAAAAGTAAAAATCTTAAATTACACATACCCCACTTTGTCAAAATTTAGATAGGCAAAAGAAATAATTAATAATAATAACTTAAATGCCATTTTGTTGAGTGCTCAGACTATAATAAATATTCAAAAGTATAAACCCAAGTCTAAATATCAATGCATCAAGAGGCAAACTTTTTCACTAATACATTCATTGTGACAATTGATTTTTTATATTATCTCTTATTTCTTCCATTATTCTAACATCTTCTTGTGTTGGCTCTTCTCAATCAACTTCATTTTTCCTTGTTCTTTCATTTGCATCATCACATTCATTGTCTTGCAATGAACTAATAGCCTCAAAACACTGAAAAATGCATGTATCATTAGAATCCATCATTCTTATGTAATTATGAAGAGTAAAACATGCAACAATAATATCATGTTTGGTTATGAACTTTCCCTCTTGGCATGCTTTGCAATATCTTTCACCTTACTTTGTAGACCCCAAAAATCATTTCAATAATTGTCCTTAAATTTAAATGGCAATAAATGAACTCCTTGTTGTTTGATCTGAAAGTTGGAGCTAATCTAAATTGAGGAATATGATACCTTGTTTGTGATATGGTCCTAACAAGCCCTTAAGTGTAGGATATCCAGCATCAAAAGTTAAAAAAAAGCTTCAAAAACAAAGTCATCAATTTCTAAGAAAGTTAATGCATTTATAATACAAAATTAACATACCTTAATCTTATTAGCCCACCAAGAATCAAAAGCTATCACAATCTTCTTCTCATGATTCCAACCAAGACCGGTCTCTTTTCTAACAAACTTAACCCATAATTGAAAAATATATTTTAGAGTATCCCATTTGTTTCTTAGTTGTTTATGTGTATATGGGAGTCCTGTTCTCTCTCTAATTTTTTTTAACATTCTTGTATCCATCTTTGTTAAAATGTTTGTGGGGCCTATTGCTAGCTTATATTTCCTCTACGGATATTATCAAAAATATTTCAGTATTCCAATCTTCCCATTTTGCCATTACAGTTTGGGGCTCATCATCATCCACCACACCATCATTCTCAATATTTATTTGCCCAGAACCTCTTCTAGGAATTTATTTTGGAGCTATACTATAAATAAAAATTATATCAAATTAGTGGGATAGAAATAGAAAGTTTATCAAGTGAGATAACAAGCATCCAGTACTCAAAATTGCAAATACTAATACTTTAAAACTTCATGATTAGAAGATAAAAGTATTCTAATTTAAAGTGTGTAAACCAAACCCTTATGTAATTTTTTTTTTATTTTTATAGCAGGAATTCATGAATAATTAAAAGAATAAAGCAACATGTAGTACGTGATATACACAACACATCATATACATAGCAGGGGGTTTTTTATATAAGTAACTATATGTCAAAAAAAGAAAAAAAATTAATATGTAGTGTGGTTGGCTAGAAACTGTCCCATAAATCATATTACATCTTACATATAAAATTACAGTGAGATTGATAAGCATGATGATAAAAGTAATATGTAGAATACTGATTTGATATCATAAAAAAGTAAAACGCAGTGATAAAAAAATCACAAGATAAAACATACCTGAACAAAGAAATGAAAGAAAATGGTTGTAAAGAGTCAGTCGTGCAACAAAGGATGAATAAAGAAATGAGGGGATTTGTACACATAGGGTTTAAGAGTATAAAGGATAGGGGATGTCATTATCAAAATTATCTAGGGATATTTTTGTCTAAAAAATATTTTTGAACAGCTTTTACATGAGCTAAAAAAGATTTTTTCCAGAAGCTCCAAAATTCATCTTTTTTTTAAAAAAAAGCAAAATTTATGTTTTTTCTAGTGCTTTTTCTTTTTTATTTAAAAGTTCATTCAAACATGCTAAAAATAAGTAACAATATTTCGTTGATAAAAAAAAAAGATCAATTTTTTCTCTAAAAAAGCATATCCAAATGAGCTCAATATATCATAAACTCAAATTTTATCACTGAATCATATCAAATTATACATTTTGCATCAAATTATCACATAGATGGCAATTTCACAATATATGCCTAAAACCCTTATGATCTCAATAAGGTAACTATAATACATATAAAATGAGAAAAAAAGGGTCTCTCCTTGTGATAATAATATGGGTTAACTTACCCATAATGTAAAACCCCTCACAAGGTCCACAAACCCAATAACAACCATATCCATATGAGTTTCAATTCTTATAAGAGTTTAATACCAAAATTAATCACAAATATGCTAAACTAATAGATACTCCAAAATATTTGACATTCAATGAATTCAAGTTTTTTGAAATTAATGACTATGTTAGTCCACACATAATAAAAAATTCAACATAAGTTTCTTTGACCAATTATTTTCTTAAAGCATATTAGGCATATGTGTATTTTTGTTGTATGTTATGATGATACTACTCAAATTGTTTGGTTAAGAAACTTATGACATGACTTCGTATTGAAAATTTTGTTGCTAGACCACTGAGACTTTATAGTAATAATAGTGATACTTTGTAGGCAAAAAGGATATTTTAGTCCATTATTTTTATTTCTTTTTTAAATTGGTCCCATATCATTGCTTTTTATCAATTTGGTCATTTATCTTGTAAATTGTTTATAATGTGGTTCTTTTGTTAGGGTTTAGTCACCCCTTAACAAAAGCGATGATGTATCACTAATAGTGATGACATGACTATGACGTAGCGATCACCAATTAGTGACATGTCATCACTACTGTTAGGGGGTAATAGAACCCTAATAGAAGGATCACATTGAAAATAATTTGTAAGATAAGAGATCAAATTGACAAAAAAAAAAAAGATATGAGACTAGATTGAAAAAAGAAATAAAGATAAAAGTCTAAAATACCTATTTTGCCAACTTTGTAATAGTTTTGAGCATTTGGAAGTGAAGCATTTGATATCGGTTATCTTTGTGAACAACAAAGATATATTTGTTGAACACATTTATATTAATTCCATATTGGCTAATCCCTTAACCAAAGGACTTACGACCATGGTATTTAAAAACATGTTGAAAAATGGACATTTTGAGATCTTTTGATGTGCTTGGTTAGTTGGAGTTTGAAGATTTATGTTGTCATATTAAACCTTTATTTTGGACACTTTTAATGTTTGGTTAACATGTACTGTATTATTTTGTGTATATCAATTGTAAAATTTTTGGAACTTGGTGTCATTAGAACCACCATGCCAGTGGTTGACACCATATTGAAGTTTGAGGCATGTAGTATTTTAAAGCTTGGTGTTATTGGGACCACAGTGCCACTACAAGAATTTTACCAATCAGTCACAAAAAAATCCGTAGCTAATCTGTAGCTAATCGATTTAACTACGAAATAGCTACGAATGAGTTACAAATTTTTTCGTAGTAAAAAATTGGTAGCTAATTAGCTACCAAAAATTTTCATAGCTAATTCGTAATTAATTTTAAATTTTAGTAACTAATCCGTAGTTAATTTTTGTTCAGAACTTCCTTTGTTTCAATAGCTAATTAGCTACGAAATATTCCGTAACTAATTCTGTAGCTAATTTCCATACCAAGTTTATAGCAAATCCATAGCAATTTTGTTTCTCAATTCGTAGCAATTCCGTAGCAATTTCCTAGCTAAAATCCGAAGCAATTCCGTAGCTATTTCCTAGCTAAAATCCATAACAATTCCGTAGCTATTTTTTAGCTATTCTAAAGCTAATCCAAATTAATTTTATAATGATAATTAGTGTACTTTAAAATTATACCTATACAAATATTTCAATCTAAACAAAAAAATCTAACAAATAAGTTGTGCTAAACAACAAAATATTATAATTGTATTAATAAATCCGAAACATGTTATACAAAAGAAAGCATAACTAATCTAAATTAATTAATACAAATAGTTCAAAACAAGTTAGCCCCATAATCAATAAGTACAACTTTTAAAATGACTAGAGACTAATTTGATTATGACAAAATGATTGAAATGAACTAATAATCAATCCATTGAATTTGCTTGTAAGTTTGAATGCCGTTATCCTTCATATCAGGAAGTGACCTTTTGAATCTTGACAAGGGTCTTCTCTTCTTCATGAAGCTTAGCCAAGCCAAAGTCAGATATCTTAAGATTTAATTTGCCATCGAGTAACACATTAGAAGCCTTAATGTCTTTGAACAATCTTGAATCTTGACTAGTCATGGAGAAATGCTAGACCTTTTGCTATGTCAATGCAGATCCTAAGCCTTGTGGGCCAATGCATTTTAAGCTGATTATTTTTACTGCCTACAAATCAAGGGAAATATAGCTCATTTGAATTAAATCATATTTATACCTTCTACTCACCCTACTGATAATCAAGAAGTGGAATTATACAGGGGCATCAACATGGTGCTGTAATCCAAGCATAGAGGAATTATAAGGGAAATAATTTAGGAAAAGAGAATGAAAGAAAGAGATCCAAAAAAGCAAAAAAAAAGTTATTCTAATCCTGTCAAGTTGTCTTAGAAAATTAACAAAAAAATTATGGAAGTTAAAACGACTAAAATCATATATTATTCATTTTGAACTTCTCATATTTCTAGTCCACATGTGAGATATCAAGAAATTCATGGCCAAGTAATGACTCACCAAATAAAGCTTGGACAAAGATGTGATTAGACCAATAAAATATTTGAATTCAATTCCTCTCAAGCGGAAAGTAAGTGTAAAATATAGTATGAAAGCTATGTGATAATTTTAAAAAAATAAAAAAAATAAAATAAATTAGAGTTTAATTGAGATGAGGAAAAGCATAAAGCTTTGTCAATTTCAAGTTTTCAACTACTAATGCCAGTAAAATTTGAGACATGAAACAGAAAGAAGTATATAAGCTTTATCTAATTGGTTATGAACTAACTATAATTTGCAGAATATGGTGTGCATCAATTTTAACTTATATAAACACTGAACATTCAATATAAAGTCAAACACACTAAATTGGCAAAGAAGTCACTATCACTAGCTATCAACTTTGAGGACATGTTGGTCTTGGCACAATTAATTAGTGAATCCTTTCCAAGCTTTTCAGCCTAACAAGTCAAGAGAACAATCTGACTAACTAAGAAGGGGGCAAAAATTTGGTTTATTAAGGAGAAGAATAAAAGGTTTGTTAAAGAGAGTATTCCACTGCAGTTCTGACATATAGTCAAAGACACAGTCAATATTTTGAGTAACTTCATAAAACCTAATTAGAAAGTTTTGGAATATTAAAATCTTAGAATAATGTTATCTCCTCAAACAAAGTAGATTTACTAATACTCTTATCTCCTCAAACAAATATTCTACATACTACAATTTCTCTCTGGCATTTCATCAAATAAGTGCTAGTTAAGCCAATACTCCACATATTCATAGTTATCAATATGAATTCACCCTGTCACACTTTCGGGATGCCAAGCATAAAACATTATTTGGGCTTTCTTTTCTTTCTATTTTTTTTCGTATACTGGGCCTCTTTCTTCATTAGTTGGAAATTTTGAAAAAGATTCTATGATAAATTTTAGCATTAATTGAAACTTGATCCATTTTCCAGAGAACAGAAAAACTTTTTCCTACTCAATAGTAGAGCCTAAGCTTCCTTCTTATTTCTTACAGCTGATTTTTTTTTTCATGCAAAAGCATATCACAATCTTTTTAACATTGTATAGCATAAGTTTATTTTTAAATTTATCTACTATTATAGCAAGTTTTAATATGAATAATTTAATAATTTTACTATAGAAAATAAGAAATGTAGAGAAAGGATAGCACCAATAGTTAGTTTAGTGAAAAGAGAAAACGGTGCATCTTAGTTTATTAAATTTTGAGACAACGACCCCTATTGAATAACAATATTATACAAACCTGCATATTCCTCTCAAAGCTACATATACCTTGATAAATCCTGAGTTATCAGGGTCTAGTTCTTCCATGATCAAAGCTACATATACCTTGATAAATCCTGAGTTATCAGGGTCTAGTTCTTCCATGATCAAAGCTACATATTCCTCTGCTTGTTTTTGGATGTTTAAGAGTTTGTTGGTAGTGGCGGTAAGGCACATAATCTGAGAGCAGAATTGATTACAAATGATCAAGGAAAATCTTAATCTGATAGGGGGGAAATGCAGACTAGAAAATTTTGCTAGTAAAACTACTTGACTAATTTTGTCTACTAAAGAAACTTGGAAAGTAAAGTTCTGTGCAGCTAATATATGGATTCGTTAGTGGTGAATTAATAATGCCATACCTCATTAATTTCTTCCTCAGTGATTCTGCCATCTGCATCTTTATCAACCCTGCGTTCCAAATTAAGCTTGGTGATATGATATACTTTAGCTTTCAACAAATACTTCATTGTTTATATTAACAAAATCAAAGAATTACATGTCAAAGAATGTTTTGAGCCTAGAATTAATGCTCTAGTCAGAAATATGGTCCCAGAAGTCCCTCAACTGAACCTTGTTAATAGAATCCCCTTGAATACCTCTCTACCTGCTAAGAGTATTAAACAGCTTCTCCGCAAATGCATCAGACTCCTTGTTCATCCCTACAATCAAATCCAAGGATATACTTACAAAATTTGCTCAATATTTATACTTGTATGACATTTGAAGCAAGGTGGTGAGGCATATATGTTTGTAATACCTATGCATTGGGCAAAGAGAGCACGAGGAAGATACCCATCAGTGGTAGTAGTAAGCTTGTCAAACGGCTTCTCAACCTCAACCCATCCAGCACCACCATCGGTCTTGCTGATAAACTTGAGTCCCATCAGAGCATGAGTAGTAGCACTCTTATTCTTATCATAGTGTTTTGCTAGTTTTGAAAATGACGTGAAACGCTTCAGCTGTTTCATACAAATGGAAGCATGTTGCACAACTGAGGCACTAAAGGAGCTTTTCATAACTCATTATGATTTCCTTTCAAAGCTCTATCTTACACAAACCTGTATCCATGTTCATGGATCTCCAATTTCGACTGTCAACTCATTGAGCTAACTCATTCCTCTCCTGCTATTTTGCTACGACGATGAATATGATGTTGGATTTGGGTCTGTTCTCGAGTGAGAACTTTGACCCGAAGAAGTGGATAAACTCGGCGTGTCAGAGTCGGCACCCGCAGGACTCGCTGGACAAGCACCTGGTGGATCTGGAGATGAAGCTCCAAATGCTCTCCGAGGAGATCGCCGCCTCCCTCGAGGAGCATAGCGCCATCGCTCTCCTCTGTGTCCCTCGAATCACTTGCAACGTCATCCGCCTTGGCGACGACGCCATTTCCCTCCGTTCAGTCATGGCTATTTGTAGTGATGATATGAAAGTGGCAAGCGAAAACAAGAATGAGGGGAGCTTGTGGAGGAGGGCATGGCCCGGATTCAGTGTCATGGAGGCAGATAGTGAGCTTGTGGAGGGAGGGAGCGGAGGCATAGAATTTGAGAGATGAAAATCAAACAGATTTGGTAAAGTAGGAGGCAATAGGATTGAAAATTTGAGATTTGGGAAAGTAGGAGGGAGATGTACTTGGCGCGTACTAAACTTACTTTCTTCATAATTTAGCTACGTAATTATTTTGTAGCTAATCTGTAGCTAAATTAGCTATGGATTAGCTACAAAATAAACTTTTCTAGCTAAATTCCATAGCTAAATCGTACCTATTTTGTAACTATGTGCTTGACAATTTTTTTTTCTTTTTGCATTCAAAATTTAGTTAGGGAAATTTATTTTGTAGCTAATCCGTAGTTAATTAGCTATGGATTAACTATAAAAAAAATTTGTAGCTAAATTTCGTAGTTAAATCGTAGCTATTCTATAGTTATTTGCTTGATAAAATTTTTCCTTTTAATCATTCGAATTTTAGCTACGAAAATTTATTTCGTAGCTAATCTGTAGCTAATTAGCTATGGATTAGCTATGGGAAAATTTCGTAGCTAAATTTTGTAGCAAATTTGTAAAATTCTTATTGTATGCCTATGGTTGACGCCATGTTGGAGTTGAGGCATGATAGTTCTTTATGAAGCATACAATTTCTCTAACTTTAAAATTTTATTTTTTAGAGAAATTGTGAGGACCAGCAATAAAAATAGTAGTATGCCTGTTAATCATATTGACATGCTATTTTCTTATTACGCTACACACTAATTATTAATCGATGGAGTCAGTGATATTTGTAACAATGGATTGGTCTTATATCAATGAGGGATGTAATGATTGCCATGATTCAATGTTACTTGACTTTAGTTGGATTTAGTCATAATTAGGTGTTGTATCTTATGATCATATTTTTTTGTAGACACATTAAGAAATAAGTTATTAGCCCAAGAATTGTGCTTTTTAAAAAATGCTTTCTAAAATAAAAGCATACAATTGATTTTACCTAAGTGAGAGAATGTTAGAATTTTCTAATAATTCTTGTAGGTTGCAATCAATTGTGGTTTTTGATTTTGTGAAAAACGGGATAATGTTATAATCCATTTGAAGATGCTTTAGAGCCCACCAACTTAGTGATCCATCTATATTGGGCTCAGGGCACCTAATACTTGATTAATGTGGTTTCATAAAATCAATGTAGGCCTTAACCTAACAGGCTTGTGATGGGAAGGCCCATTAGGTTATGTTTATATGTGGTTAGGTCTCCTTTGCATATAACCTAGCATATTACAACTCTTTAGCTTGCCCCATCGATAGCCGATACAAGGAAGTGTGGGGTTGCAGAGGAAGATCTAGTCTTTCAACCTTGCAAGTTTGTACATGGAGTTCAAGATTACTTTCGCCGTAGTTTCTATCAGTAAGATCAATTTGGTGTTCTAAATATCATATAATTGTCAATTTTATTTTTAAATTTACCTAATATTTAGTAGGCCTTCATGCTGCATGTACTTGATAATTTTGCAAATTATGGGCAAAAAATTTTATTTACGAATATTTGGCTAATAGTTGCACCTTGCGGCTACGTAAATGGCTACCCTACTATTATTAGAAGAGTTGGGGCTACCATTACATTAGTCGTTGTAATTGAACTAGCAAAAGACATAGGATTGGCTATTGGCTTAGCTATGACAAAGTTAGGCAATAGTCGTAAGGAGGAAGCAATTATTCTAATAAGAAATTCTTAGGTGGAAATTTTTTTATCTTAGGTATACAAATCAACTTTTGACATGTGTACAATTGTGTGAGCCATATTAAAATATATATATCTTAATTAAGACAACTTTACACATGTAAGTTGATTTTTATGCCTAAAATAGGAAGTTTCCAACTAAGAATTTCTTCTAGTCTAATATAGAGAAGCCTATGATCACCTGAGAATAGAGGGAAAAACCTAAGCTACTGTTGTGGAAAGGAATCTAAGCTAATGATTGGTGCGGTATATGAGGGGAAAAAGAAATTCTAAAATAGTGTAGAAGATCAAAGTGCCAACAATATTTTAAGGCACTAACATATGGTTGTTAAGAGGGGGAAGTGCAAATCTTGGGCTAGACAGAAATATTTGTAAAGACTAAGCCAATTACACAAGGCATACTATTATTTTACATTAAATATATGCATATATATATATATATATATATATATATATATATATATATATAATGTAAAATATATTATATAAATTTTCATGTCGAAATAATTACTTTATATCCCTATTCTAATATCTTGATATATCTGGCATATATAAGAATAACCAAGAATAACAATGCTACTTCTAACTTAAAACAACAAACTAATTCATAACATTCATTCATATAAATAATTATGGAGAGCCACGACAAACTAAAAGTTATGTATATACATCATAAGCCTCACAAGGCACATTGTATTACATAACTTTATACAAATTGAAAGCAAATATAAAAATGTACAAGGTTTGTACTAAAAGAAACAAAATAAAACTAAACTAGTTCTTCTGCTTCTTCTCTTTTCCCTTTAAATGGTCTTGACCTGAATTTATATGGAAACACAGTGGTGTGAGAATTCACAAATCCTCAATATAAGTATTCCAAAACTAACATTTATCCATTCACAATGAATAAACCAAACAACCTGATATTATTTTCTTAGTAGGATATGACTCACCATTCAATGCTGCAAGACTATCCACATACCACTTTATGCGATAATCTCAAAGCAAACATAACTCTTACTGCATTACACTACCAAAAGAATGGACAGCTGCCATACACATTAGGAATATATTTGCAACAAGCATATGAGCCACTACTCACTACTAAAGGAACAATCATATACTCACTCTATGTGTTACTTTCGAGCAAACATAAACCCAAAGGTAAGACAAATGCCCATACAAACAACGAACAATGCAATGCTTGATGTGTAGTATGATTATGTTGAAGAATGTCCTAAAAGTATGTTTATGCAATGCTTGCGTAGATTTTTAGTTTTTTTTTAAAACCATGATACTTGCTCATTCTTAAGAACCGCATTCCCTTGTATATGCTAGGTAGGATAGGCAAAAAAGTCCTAACATTACCTAGTGATGTGTGGACTCATTCCCTTCACAATGGTAAGGGTACTAATACCAACCCCATAACACTGGTAACCCTGACTATAATTGTCTTGCCTGCTATGAGAATTTAGGATCTCCAATCTCTTCAAGGTCATTTCCTACAATTCACTGGTCAAATGGTTGTGCATACCATCTAAGGTTACAATAAATAAGAAAAAGCAAATAATGAGTTTGAAAATAAATCATGCAAAGTTACTTTTAAAACACTTACACTCATCACAAGGTTCATCCTAACCAAGTGAAAGAGTATAAATTAGCCAAGTAGACTTAGCTTACTTATACCTAGGACCCCACCTCACCACTTCACAAGTGATATCAAAGGCAACCACATGTTACTCAAGGTCCTAGATACTTAACCTATAGCATTTCACAACCCTTGGATGCTCAAGGTTCTCAACACTACCATATGACATTCCACCACACTTTGAACGCCTAAGGTTTCCCAAATTTTCATTTATGCTAGGTGGTTATTCTCTCCAAGAAATACCCCTATTAGTGTCCCAACACTAATATTCTTGTATCTAGAACCTTACACCATCAATTCACAAGTGATTCCACAGTCAACCTCATGTTAAACAAGGTTCTAGGTACTCATCTATGGCATTTCCACCACTCGTGGATGCCCACGATTCTCATCAACAAAAAAAGAGAAAGGAAATCTAGCAAACTCACAAATCATGCTTACCTTTATCACACAAAGGGGCAAGATCATGTTTTTAGAGCTTCCCATAGCTCAACCTTAGTAAATAAAAGAGTAATTATTTCACACATGCCTTCTAGCTCAACTTCACTCTTGAAGGAACATTCTAAGCACTTAGACAATTGTAATTAGCTCAACTCTATCATATAAAGGAAGCAACTCCTTTTTATCACAAAAAGTCTAACTCATCCTTAACCAAAAAGAGATCAAAACATGACTCACATACCATTCAAGTTCAATCTCAACCTTTAAGGAAGCAACTAGGATTTTCGAGGGCTCTAAGCTTTGTAAAACACCCTTTCTAATCCATGGGTGTGGATTACATAGCCTAAACCAGCCTTACCTCACGCCTAAGACCAACAAAATATGTTTTTCACAAATCTCTAACCGGTTAGTATCCCATGGAAATCGATTAAGACAAGCAAAAACTAATTTTTATTAAAACCATAATCGGTTAGCTGTGATTGAACATATGTCTTTGAAGAATTATTTTGATGATAACAAACATGAAGACAAAAATGAAGATGAAGACCAAGTCCACGATCTTTTAAGGATAGCTTTAAGACTTAGAGTCTTTTTGTACGGAGCTCACTTTAATATCTCACTATTTTGAAAGATAAGATAAAAATATCAAAATTAGCTTTAAAAAGGAACTTGAGTGTTTTTGAAATGAATCTTGAATTATCTCAAAACTATTTTTTAATAGTTTTATTCAAATAATGATCCTTCTATTCGAATAAAGCCTTCCAGCAGTCTCTGGTTCTTAAACTGTTATTCGAATAACATTTAAGTTATTCGAATAATGTCTTTCAAATCCTGCTGAGAGCTTCTATTTTTTAATTGCTATTCGGATAGCACATTAGCTGCTTGAATAAAAAGGCTTTTAGAACTATTTTTCACAAAATGAGTTATTCAAATAACTCATCAGTAATTTGAATAAACCTATTTTCTCAAAACACTGTTTTTAACCGTGTTATTCAAATAACATATAGGTTATTCGAATAACCCATATCAGACTGGTTTTTACGAAGGTTTTATAAAACTTGTTATTCGAATAATACATAAATTATTCGAATAAACACGAACGAACACGGACTTTGATATGGAAATAAACGGCCATATTTGTCTACATTTACGAGCTTTTATTACACCCAATGACCATTTTCTTGAATTGCTCTATAAATAGAGGCTTTGGGTCTTTTCTAAATTTGTCTAACACTTTGAATAATTTTTTACTTGCATTGACCCGTGAATTATATTTTCTACGCTTCTTTTTTATCAAAACTTTGAGATATTCTGTGTGAGCTCCTTTAGCATTTCAATTTGTATTATTTGCTCTAAGTGAGAGTTTCTCTTTTCATCTATTTTCTGCTCTACTGTAAAGGGGGTAAGGTATCCCTCTAAGGTTTGTGTAAGGGTGAGGTATCCCTGCAGGCTGAAGCTTTAGCACAATGGTAGAGTTTTCCTATGTGTGAAAAGTGTTCTTTTGTGTAACGATTGCAAGCACCTATTGAAGCTTGTATACATAGTAAAAAATCTCGGATTATTTTCAAGGACTGGACGTAGACCACAAGTGGGTTAGTGGTCGAGCCAGGATAAATATCGTGTCTGCTTCTCTCTTCTCTATCCTTTTATTTTATGCAATTTTATTTTGTGAAGTTTATTTCTTAGCAGTTATTTGTGCTATTCTTCTCATCCTCTTTTACGTCTTTTGATATTTTATTTTAGCATATTTAATTTGTTTAAGCTTTTGCGAAAAGGTTTTTGATACTCAATTCACCTCCCTCTTGAGTATTGGAAGCCACTTGGTAACATTAGCCACTCTGTGTAATTAGTTAGGAGCTGCCTTGATGCTCCACGTGAGTTCCTGGTACCACTAAATAATCGATTAGGCCTTCATGGCTAACCAATTATGAGGATGTTCCAGCTTTCTACCAAGCCAAATAATTGGTTAAGGCTCACACCTAACTAGTTATGGCCTTAAACCGTGGGCTGCACATGGCTAGATAACCGATTATGCATCCTTCATAATCAGTTATCTGGTCATTTTTGTATCAGACAACCGAGTGTTCCCATGGAAATCTTGGCTCAAAACCCAAACAAACTCAAGATAAACACTTCACACCTTAAGTGTTATCAAAAAAAGGTTAGAAGAGTTTCATGAACACAACCAAAGCATCAACAAACCTTAGGTCATGTTCATTCAACTCCAACCATTGGAAAATCTCTCAAAAACTAACTCAAACAACCTATGAAAACCCCATGAACCAAAAGAAGAAAAGAAAAAGATGGAGTTTACAAGAACAACACCCCTACCTCGAGGTTACGGTGATGGAACTCAAGCCTTAGCTTTTCCTTTGGCCTTCTTTCTCTTTTTCTCCCATTCCTTCTCATTTTCTTCCTTCTTTTCTCTATTCTCATTTTTCTCCTCTGTATCATGCCTAAGAGAGAAAGAAAGGTGAAAGGAAATATCTCAAAAGACCAAAGATAAGGATAGGAAATGTGTGGCCTCAAAACCATTTAAGATATGTCACTAAAACTTTTGTATCCCATAGGAACACTTAGATTTGTTCAAACCAAGTTTCCTAACTTTCATAGACATTAACATAAATCCGAAGATTAATCTCAATCCTAATTTCATCATTCCCATAAATTTTTATATCTGTAATAAGTTAATCCTGCATTAAAACACACTCCCAGTGTACTTAAAAATACCAAAGGACCTCAATTAACTCTAAAAAATTAACTATGTCACCTTCCACTTATTTGTGACCTAGAAATAAATTCTCCATATTTATTTTCATTAGTTAAATCATTTGTGCTAATATCTGAGTCATTTCAAGCTACTTTTCACTTTTTGTGTTGCAGCAAAGCACTTAAACTAGCTTAGATTGTCACAAAATTACATAAGCATGTTAAACTAGTATTATGCTACCTCTGTAACTATATATAAGTTTAACAAGTTATTGAAAGTGTTACAAGGAGCTCAAGAAAAAGGTTGCTAATCTTAAGGTGGCCAAGCCAGCTTGGGCGGTGGAGAAGAGAGACTTAATTAAAGAATGGGACAACTTTGCCCAAGAGGCCTTCAATAATGCTTTGGCCTAGGTGTCCATGTTTTACCTTTCAATTATTGATTTTCACATGTTCCAATTACTTTATGGAGGTGATTGATGGCAAGATCGTGAACCCTGATGTGTCCGAGGAGGATGCCAACATGGAGGTTACTCCTAATGTCATCGAGGTCATCGAGTTTCGTGTCTACGAAGATGTCAAGACTGTAAACGACAAGGCTTAATTTTCTGCCCCTCCCCCTTTTTGAACATTTCCTTTTTATTTTGGAGGGCGTAGTCCTTCGATGGAACTCTATATTTTGGGTTTGGAAAGACAATTGGCCATTCGTGGTCTGTAAAATCTGCTTTTCTACTTTGGCCTAATTAATTTGTTTGACACTTTTACAATCTTAGCTTTTGTGTTGACCTACTTTTGAATTGCTTTGGGGATTCAACGTCCCTTTAGCATTAAGCTGAGGTGGAGATCTGAGATCTTCTCACTTGGCTTTAGAGCATAAGTTGGGATCCAAGTTCTACTAGCTCTGTGGTTACTTTGGGGATCCAACATCTCTTTAGCATTGAACTTAAGCGAGGATTCGAGATCCTCTCATTTAGCATTAGAGCATAAGTTAGGATCCAAGACCCACTAACTTAGCTTTTACTAGGATTACTTTGGGGATCCAATGTCCTTTTAGCAATGAGCTTAAGTAGGGATATGAGATCCTCTCACTTAGCTTTTACTAGGTTTACTTTGGGGATCCAACGTCCCTTTTGCAGTAAACTTAAGTGGGGATCTGAGATCCTCTCACTTAGTTTTAGAGCATAAGTTCAGATATGAGATCCACTAACTTAGCTTTTACTAGGATTGCTTTAGGGATCCAATGTCCCTTTAGCAGTGAGCTTAGGTCGGGATCCAAGATCCTCTTAGTTAGCTTTAGAGCATAAGCTAGGATCCGAGATCCATTAACTTAGCTTTTATGCTTTGGGAGATCCAACATCCCTTTTGTAGTGAGCTTAAGTAGGGATCCGAGATCCTCTCACTTAGCTTTAGAGCATAAGTTGAAACCCAAGACCCACTAACTTAACTTTTACTAGGATTACTTTGGGAATCCAATGTCCTTTTAGTAGTAAGCTTAAGTGGGGATCCAAAATCCTCTCACTTAGTTTTAGAGTACAAGTTAGGATTCAAGATCCAATAACTTACCTTTTACTAGGATTGCTTTGCAGATCCAATGCCCCTTTAGCATTTAGTGACCCTTGCACTTTGGCTTGGCAAAAGTCTGCGTTTGCTTAGGAACAACTGCTTTTCATTTATAGGTAAGTAAATGCTTCCATTATGACTAAGCAGTTTCCTAAGTCATTTCTCAACTACTCACTACAACCTTGTCCAATGATAAGACAAGGCATTTAAGGTGGTCTTCACTAAAGCCGTTAAAATGGACTAAGGCTGATGGGCCGACCCGAATAACCCGATAAAATAGGTAGACTGGGCTAGCAAAAGTAAACATAAAATTAAAAATAGCTTGAATTATCCTGACTCGAATGGGCCGGCCCGGCCCAGCCCGTTAACATTACATAGGGGCCGGCTGGGCTAATAAAATGTTAACCCAAAACTTAGATAACTCAATCTGGTCTAGCCTGAAAATGGCTCGACCCGAGCTGGTCTGGCCCGTTTTGATAGCTGTAGTCTTCACGTGCTTCAAGTTACCATCTTTTAGGGACCAATGAGAGTGTCACTTTCTCCCTATAAATAAAGAATATTTGAAGTAGGGTTACCATCCATATTTTCTTCTTTTCTACTCCACATTATTGGGTCTGTCTCTTCTAAAGAGTGGTATCTTTCTCTTTACTGGGACTAGTAGGTGATGGGGGATTTGTCTTTCTTGATGAACATTTTCCTTTTTCTCCCCAAATTTCTAAAAGTGTTTTGCCTTTGTTCAGGTGTTTTGTTGATGGAGGATTTTCTCCCCAAGCGTAATGATTTGGTGAGGGCAAAGTAATTTGTCTACGTCTCTTGGTCTGTAACATCTTTTTTTTTAGCATATTAGACTTGTATATGGTTGTAGGGGTATCATAATACTTGCTTGACATGTTTTCTTAATTTTGTGACAAACTGAGTTAATTTAGGCACTTTATTGCAACTTAGACTGCTAAAAGTAGCTTAAAATGACTCAAATAATAGCATAAACTGCTTAGTTAAAGGAAATAAATATGGATAATTTATTTCTATGTCACAAATGTATGCAATATGATGTAGTTAAAGTTTGAGGATAATCAGAGTTAGTTTGATATTTTTAAGCACACAAAGTGAGTGTTTTAATACCAGATAGACCTGACACAGATATGGAAACTTATGGAAATCGTGAAACAAGAATTGAGATGAATCCTAAGATTTATTTTAATATTATTAGAAGTTAGGAAACTTGATTTAGTAAGATCAAAAGTATTCTTAACAGATATAAAGTTTTTGCAAAATATCTTAAGTGTCTTAAGTCACCCACGTTTTCAACCCCTTTTGTTGACTTCCTTCTTGATATTTTCCTTCTATTCTCATCTATTTTTCACTCTATCTTACATTCGAAACCAGAAACAGTAGCAACAACTGGAAAATAAGAAAGATGGAAGGAAAAACTTGAAGAGGAAAACGAAAGAAAGCAGATTAAGGCAAAGGGTAAAGTAAATGTTTGATCACAATCTACACAAGTAAGGTAGGGTGCTTATTTCTTAACCTTATTTTCCTACTTCACCATCTTGTTGTTTGATGCTTGTTGTGTGAGTTGGAAAAATGGGTTTTTGAGATAAAAAAAATGATTCCTTTGATTGATCTTTCATCTCTTATGGCTATGTTGGGATTGTTATGGCTTAACCTATACATGTTTGAGGTTTAAGAACTTAGAAACATTTTGATGCTTGAGTTACAAGTTGAGAAATAAGTGTATAAGTCTTTGAATCTTGTTCATGATTCCAAGCTAAGGTGTTGAGAGAGTGCATGATGATTCTCACATGTTTAGAGACTATTTTTGGGGTTGAAAACCACTTAGAACCCATGATTGAGGATTGAGATATGATAGGGGAATTAATGGAACAGTGTCTCAACTGTTTTGCTATCCAAGAAAAGTTATTATGTGATGCCTTATTCGAATAAGGCAAAAGCTATCCGAATAAAGCACCACAGAGAGCCCCTGAGAGTGAATTTTCGAAGCTGTTATTTGAATAATACTAAGTGATATTCGAATAAACCCAAGACAAAAACAAAGTGAATTGCACATTTTTAAGGTGTTATTCGAATAGCCCCTAGGATTATTTGAATAAACCTTTCTAGAATGCAAACTTTGAGGGTTCTATTCGAATAACAGAGTGAGTTATTCAAATAGAATTATTCTGTTTTGAGGAATTAGTCATGCCAATGAGCACCAAGTGATGAGTATTCAAGAGTTTTCACTAGGAAAAGTGATTTAACCTAGGAATTAGCACTTTGTGCATTAATAGCTTAATGGGGTAACCTCTTATATGCTTCAAAGTGATGTATTAGATACTAGTAAGATGAACTTAGCTCTTGTGATGAGCTATGGATAGCATGAGCTTAGTTTCCTATGAGGAACTATGAAAAAGAATAACAACTTGGTTCTTCAATGAGCCATGGTAAATGAAATGAGTTTGGTTCTTTAATGAGCCATGGAAATGAACTTAGTTTGACTCCTTATTGGATCATGGTAGACTATTAGCTTGAGCCTTTATTGATTCATGGATGTGTATGTAGCTTGACTTATTTAGATATTAAAGATAAGTCATGTAAGAGATTTTATGACATGTTTTACTCCATACTTGTATGATTGTGTATTTAATGTTATAAATGATTGGTTTTGGAATACTTGTATTGAGGATTATAAATTCTTAGCCCGTTTATGTTTCCATGTAATTCCATGTCAAGAATCTTTAATGGAAAAGAGAAAGAAACAAATAGATTAGATAGCTAGTTTCTTTTTGTCACTGCACATATTATGTTTATATTTGCTTTGAGTTGTACAGAGATATTTTGTATTACAATTATCCTTTTTTAGGCTAGTTTTGAATAAACATGTATTTTTATTCCTGTAAAGGCTCTCTATAATGACTTGTATGTTATTATGGATTATGTTTAGTGTTTATCAATTAGAAGTAACTCGCTTAACTCTATTTACCTGCATATATTATGAATATACTATGATATCTAGAGATAGGGTGTTACATGGTCACCACGCCTCAGGCCGATAGAAGCTTTTCTTCCCAAGCGTATGCAGTAGTAGAACAAGATCCTGCTCTTTTTGGGAAGATCAACAACTTAGGCTTTAATTCTTATGAGGCATGGAAGGGTTGTAAGGTTCTCTCTTCTCTGCCCTGTTGGTTATTTTCAAACGTATTAGGATGCCTTGGGTCTGCAGAGTGGTGAAGTCTTCTCCTTATGTTAATCAACATGAAAGACAATGATATGAAAATGTCAGGGGTCAAATTTCACTTAAACTCTTTAAATGCAAAATTAAATATTGGTTCGATCAAGTTTATTCCAATGATTCATGGTCAATTCCAAAAATTAATTAATATCCAATCCCTTGGTATATTAATCCTCTTCACATTATTTAGAATTAACTAATCTTTTAGTCTAAACCCAAATAGAGAAGACATTATTAAAAACGAGGGAATTAAGAGAAAAGACCACACAACCCACAACGTCTATTCCTAGTGATTGCGGAAATTATGGTGTTTATCGCAAGTTCTAGGTTCGTGTACAATTTTTCCAAATTATACATCAACCCAAAAAGCATTCCTATATTGACTAGATTTAGAAAAGCATTAAAAAAAGAGATAAACACATAAATTATGAAATAAATACGTAGATTAAACCCACAAAAGAATTTACATAATCTAACTATCAAGATCCATCATCACCTTAACGAAAAAGGTTTAGTTACACATGGAAAAAGAAGAACACAAAGGGAAGAATATGACAAATTCCATTGTAGATAAGTGGAAAGGTTAAAGAGAATTCCTAATCTTCAAGCCTAATTGCGCCTACACCATTTTAGGATTTGTACCTCTTGATGACTGCTGCATTCTGTGTAATACCCTTAATAACATGTTAGACTTGAATATAGTTACAAAAGGTAGCATAGTACTTGTTTAACATGATTGTGAAGTTTTGAGACAAATTGAGTCTGTTTCGGCACCTAATTACAACATAGAAGTTGAAAAGTAGCTTAAAATGACTCAGATAATGACTTTAAAGGTTAAGTTGAGGGAAATAAACATAGAGAGTTTGTTTCTAAGTCACAAATGAGTTAAGTAAGATGCAGTTAAATTTCAAGAGAATATGAGTTAGTTTGATATTTTTAGGTATGCTTGTTGTGCATTTAATACCAAATTGACTACTAGCAGATATGAAAAATCATGAAAATAGTGAAACAATAATTTAGATAAATCTTAGTATTTATTCTAAAGTTGTTGAAAGCTAGAAAACTTGAATTAGCATAATTCGGGTGTCCTTAGCAGATATAAGTTTCAACACAGAAACTTAAGTTAGTTTTCCTTTCCTATTTCTTTCCTTTCCCTAGGCTGAAGTCCAAAAAAAGAGAAGAAAGAAAATGAAGGAAGAGAAGAGAAATAAAGGGAGCAGGTATAGGAGAGAAAGAAGAGAAGAAAAAGAAAGAAATCAAGGGAATATCAAGATCAAAGCATAGAGCTTAAAGATGGATCATCTCAGCTGCCAAATGTAGGGGTTTTGTTTCATAACTTCATCTCTTCCCTTTTGCTTCAACCTGCTACATAGAGGTGGTTTGTTGGGTAGAATTTGGATTGATTGTGGTTTATGGTTATTCATGCTTGATTTGTGTTTGTGAACATGATAATGACTTGAATTTAGTAAATATGATGTTTAATGATGGTTAGGAACTTGGTTAAGCCTTTGTTCTTCCATAATATTCAAAGTTAGAAAAGTTAGGTTTATGTGTTAATTCTTGCTCATTGATCTATGATAAATGGATTAAGAAAGTATTTGATGATTCTATTATGTTTTTAAATCATGATTAGGATTTGATAATGCTTAGAACCTATAAGTTTAGTGTTAGAAATTGGTTGGAGCACCAATTATGCAAAAATAGCATCTGCAGATCGTTTTCTGGTGTTATGGTGCCTAGGCGCCATAGTTTGGGCATCTAGGGCCCCAAAGACCAGTAGAACGCAGAACAAGGGAATCATCCTGACAGCCTGTGGTTTTAGTTACATAACTTGAGTTGTAGTCATCTGATTAACCTGATTCTTATTGCATTTGAAAGCTAAGACATAAGGCTTCATGTAGTGAAAATTTTAGAATTTAATCACAACCCAATTAGCACCAATTTAGGTTTGAATTTGGGTTAGATTCTGTAGAAATAAGCAGTTTGGTGCCTGTTAAACCAGACTGCATAACTTCTTGCACAGAGGTCGTATTTATATGAGACTAGTGACATTTTGAAGCTAACATATAAGGCTATGAGTGGTAAAAATTTCAAGAATTTTACACTCTTTATGCATTCCCAGTTTCTGTTTAAATTTAGGTCAGATTCTAGTATAACAGGTAGTTACCCTGTTTTAGCCTCTGCATTTTGATGCATAACTTTGGCTACACTAAGTCAAATGAAGTAACATTGTTGTATTTGAAAGATATGAGTTAAGACTATCTTCCTATAAAATTTTAGAATTTTATTAGTTAGGATGTATATTTGGTGCATTCATGGAAAACAACCTTTTTAGGTGACAAACTAGAAAATGTCAAGATATGAATCTTGTTAAAGTAGGGTTCCTTACTAGATGGGACCTTTTATACATCCTTTTTGGAGTGTGTTAAGATGCTAATGGAGATATTTTAAGAGAAGAATATATCACCTAGCAAGTATGAGAAAGCATAAGCCTTTGAGCATCCAAAAGAAGTGGTTTGCCCTAGGTATAGATGTAGCACCTTAGGCAACCTAATATTGCATTAGATATCACTCAAGATGTGATGAGATGGTGCATTAGAGACAAGTACACTAGGATGAATTATAGGGTTCACTCTAGTAAGGATAAGGAAGGTATGAGCCTTAGGATATCCAAGAGTAGTGGATTACCTTGGGAAGGTACCTAGAACCTTAAGCAACAAAGAGTTGCAAGTAAGAACCACTATGAGTTAGATTCACTTGAGTGGGGATAAGGTTGTGTATTTAGATTTTAAGAGTGAATGTTATGTACTAAGTCTCTAGTTAAGCGGGACCTTGTGCATTGTAGAATACACAAAAGGATGAATGTTGACTTGTAAGCTTGTTGCATTTATTAAGTATGCAAAGTTCTAGAGAAATGCTCATTTATTTCCTTGAGTAAGGTTAAATGAGGCATTAGCTAAGATAGACTCTTTCACTAGGATGAGTTGAGTCTATAGGAACATTAAAGTGGTGTTTATGTAAGAGGTAAACATAACACTACGCTTTTCATACGCTAGTTAGTTAATCTGGCTTGTATATGAAAGCTATGAGAACCTTAGTGCAACCAAGAGTAATGATTTGCCATAGGTGAGTATTTAACACCTCAACAACATAGTGTTGCATAGAGATCACTTAAAAGTTATGAGTGGTAAGGTAGTATTTAGATATAAGTATGTTTGTCTATGGAAATGGTCTGGTGATATTGATCTTAATGAGTATCCTTTGATACCCATTCATGAAGGCCAAGGGAGATAGAAGGGTGTCCGAAAGACACTTTTGAGTAAGGACATAGCCCTAATATCTCGATAGTGCCAAGGTCAAGGGAGATAAGTGGGGAGTCCGTAAGGTTCTTTTGAACAAGGATTCAGCCTGAACTTCTCAGCGTGCCAGGATACGTGTGATGTGATGATAAGCTTTTCCTCTATTTGCCACGGGATAATATATTGAACCAGTTCTTAATGAAATTTTTTGTTTTAAAAAAAAATCTCTGCATGTATTTCAAAATAAAACATTACACAACCATATCTTTAGGATCTTTTCTAGGCATAATCATATTGCATATCATCCTCATTACATTTACATACAGTTGTATAGGTATTGTTTGTTGTTATTGGTATTTACAATTGTATGGGTAGTTATTTATATTTAATGGTATGTAAGCTATCGATTTAGATCACACTACTTAATAGTGTGCAGTTATGGAAATTAGTGGAGGAAGGTCCTATGTTAGTAGTTATACCAATTGTTATATTTCTTTATACACTGTTATAGCTAGCTGGTATTGAAATTATTTTTACTGAGAATTGTAATTCTCACCCCAGTTGTTCTTCAATGTAAATCTAGGTACAGAGGTATAGACCCTGTTAAGGGAACGAAGGTGAAGCTTGAAGACTAGTATAGTTTTATATGCTTTTCTAGCAAAAAATTATGTATACTGTTTACATTTTTTTTTGTATGTATTACAATATGCCCTTTTGTGGCAAGTGTTGTATATATATATGTATGAGTTTTAAGTTTTTCGTATTCTCTCAAGGCTTTCTATAATTACTCAATTGTGATTATGGATATATGTTAGTATGTAGTATGTAGAAGTGACGTCTCTACTATTAGTTATCTTTATATATCTTAGTATATCTAGGATATATCTAGATATCTCTATTATGATGTTACATTTTGTCTAAGTGTGTGTTCAATTTACCGTAACATTTCTATTTATAAAGCAATTAACGCTATTGTTTACACGTTCAGTGCTTAGACACTGGGTTTCCAGCGCTCAGGCGCTGGCCCAATAAGAAAGAACATGGCTGCGTACGCTTTGTGTGCTTGGGCGCTGAGCGCTGGGACACTAGAGAAAAATTGTTGCACGCTCAAGCGCCCAGGCATTGGACGTATGATGGTATTTCTTCTTTTTCTTGCTCGTTTAAGCATCCAATCTTTTCTATGTGCAATTACCTATCATAAACACATAAAACACGTAATAAGAACACAATTAAAAATAATAAAAACATAACTAAACTTGAGAACAAAACTTAATCAAAAAGATTAAAAGAGAATGAAAACCCAGGATTTTGAACTATAAAAATATGAATTTTTGAAGGTTCATCATTCTCCCAAACTTAAGATTTTGTTTGTCCTCAAGCAAAAGAAAAAGAAAAAGAAAAAGAAAACAAAAAGACTAAACAAATAAAAACTCAAAACACACAGACTCAAACATGGTAATACCGGGTATTGAAAATCATTCATATCCTCAGAAATTGCTTCACAATCTAATTTCAAAGTGTCACACATGTATAATCCAATTATCACACTGCTCTCACAAGCAACTCTCATGCAAAAATGACTTCCCAAAAACATGAATGAAAGAACAAATCCACTCATAAAGTACAAGCTCAGATAGGTTTATAAAATTACAAATGCACATCAAACCCATATCCAGAAGTTTGTTCTTCATCTCTCTCTCCACTAATGTAAATAGCACAAAATCAAAGATCAAATGGGTCTTTTAAAGCTTGTAATGTAAGGCCAAGGGTGAGGGTTAAGAAAGAAAGAGTGGGATAATGAAAACAAAAGTTGAGATACATAATCATGCAAATTTCAAAATTCAAGTCACCGATTGTAAAACAAGTGCAAAATGGAGCACAAGAAACAACACTTTATTTTTTTTTAACAACCTCCACCCCCAAACTTATTTCTTTGCAATAGTTTGGGTGGACTTTTTCTTTTTGAATTGATTTTTTTGTTCTTTTTTTCATAGCTCCTAAAATATTTCATGCACAAAGATAACGAAGGCTTAAATAATAAAATAATATAATATATGCACTCAACAAAGGGTGTGTAAGAGAGGAATTTATTTTTATTTCTTTTTTATAGGTATGGGAAAGGAAAATGTGGGTAAGAAAAAGAAATAGAGACCAAACAATAACAAGGCTACAAAAAGGGACCTAAGGTTATATTGTGTTTACATGTTGGCTTGAAAGACTCAAATGGTCTAAAAAAGGCCCTTATCATTTCCTTGATTATGTACTGCCTAGGATTTCGCCTCAAGAGAGAATCTAATAGCTTCTAAATGTAAATCATTCACATAAATGTAATCCTATAAACTTTCTCTAAGCCTGATATACATGCATAATCCAAGGTCTATCAAATATAAAGATGGGAAGAACATCTATATACAATTGAAATAATAGAGATAAATGCAACTCATAGATTCTCATGTGCTATCCCAAGAAATTAGATCAATCTACAATTTATGCAATCATTGGATATTTAATTTAACACACTAGCATGTACAGTTTCAACAAAAATAAATCGAAACACAATAGGAAAAAGAAAATTTGGGTTGCCTCCTAAAAAGTGCTTGTTTAACGTCATTAGCTTGACGTTGCCTTTCCAAATAATCAAGGTGGCTTGAAATAGAAGAAGTAAGATGACGCCTTTCCTTTTTTAGATTTATGCCTCCACACTCGGTTAATGGTCTTAGAACTACCTCCCAAGGCATTTTGAACTTGACCCAAGTTAGGTTGTCCTTAATTCATCTTAGCATGAGAAATTCCACCAGTCCATGGTGGTTTCAATTAAATAACAGGTGGGGGATTAGCTTTTTGTGAACCATAGAAAATGGGAGGACCTTTTTGTAATGTAGTAGTGGAAGCTAGAGGATTTCTTTCTATCCCAATAATCTCAGAGATAAGAGGACCTTTCTCCTTTTCATCAACAATCTTGGGATTAGGAGGATCAACATTAATCAATGATGAAGGACTCTCACCATCCAATTCCTGTTGAGGCTTACCTTGAATGCATTTGACGTCAGTGCAAATTTATCAAAAACATTGATGGTCACCTGATCTCCATCCACCCTCAAAATCAGTTCACCCCTAGGGACATCAATCAAAGCTCCTGAAGTAGCTAAGAATGGTCTTCCAAGAATCAGAGGGATATCAGCATCCTCATCCATATCTAAAATCACAAAATCTGCTGGAAAGAAGAATTTGTCCACCTTTACTAGCAAATCTTCAACTATACCATATGGACGTTTGATTGACTGATTAGCTAATTGAAGAGACATTGTAGTTGGCTTCACTTTTTTTAATTCTCAGCTTACGAAGAATTGACAATGGCATTAAATTGATGCTAGCTCCTAAGTCACATAGAGCCTTCTTAATGGTTAGTTTGCCAATAGTGCATGGAATAGTGAAACTACTTGGATCTTTTAACTTGGGTGGTAGCTTCCGCTGAATAATGGCATTGCATTCTTTATTAAGCATCATTGTCTTATCTTCTTTGATCTTTATTTTTTTAGATAACAAGTCCTTCATAAATCTGGCATAAGAGGGCATATGCTCGAGTGCTTCAGCAAAAAGGGATGTTTATCTGTAATTGCTTGAAAACATCCAGGAACTTTGAAAATTATCTTTCTTGCTTCTCCTGAGTATCTTTCTTCAACCTCTGGGGGAATAGAAGTCTAGCATATAGTGAAAGGTCAAAAGGTTTATCCAAAACTAAATCCTTCTTCTTTATTCTTTATTCTTTCTCCCTTCACTTTGATTTTAGTAGAGACCTCTGCTTCAGGTGTATCTTTAATTAAAACATCCTCAGTAAAAACATCATTTTACTTTTTCTCGTTTCCTGAGGAACTGTATATTTTTTTCACTGGTGCTTCCAAAGTTTTGCCACTTCTCAATGTCATTGCATTATAATGCTCCTTTGGATTGACTGTAGTGTCACTTGGTAGACTGCCTTGAGGTCTCTTTGTTAGATGTCTAGATATCTATCCTATTTGATTTTCTAAACTTCTGATGGCTGCCTTTTCATTCTTGAAATTAGCCCTTGTTTCCTCCATAAAAGTGCTAGTGCTATGAGCAAATTTCTCAATAATACTTTCAAGGTTTGATAACCTATCTTGTTAAGGTTGTGAAGAGGATGATGACGATGGTTGATGTTATGGAGGTGGTGGTGGTCTCAACATATTCTGATTGTTTCATGAAAAATTTGGATGATTCCTCCACCCTGGATTGTATGTATTTGAATAGGGGTTACCTTGAGTCCTTGTAGGATTACCCGTGTAATTAACCTGCTTTTGAAGAATGACACCTGAAATACTTGCTTCACATCCACCATTGGCATGGTTACCTCCACAGAAATCGTAATTTAAAGCTTGATGGTTTACTGAATTCATCTGCATATTTCCAACTTGCTTAGTGAGGTTGGCTAACTACTACGAAATACTTTTATTCTAAGTAAGTAAGGCATCAAGAATACCAGCTCCATAAGTCCTTGTTTAACTATTGCTCTCCCACTAGCATATGATATTTATTGGTAGCCATAGTCTCACATAATTCCTACGCCTCTTCAGGATTCTTAGTGTTTAAAGACCCACCTGCAAATGCATCCACCATAAGTCTTGTGGAATGATTCAAATCATTATAGAAGATATGCACCTGCTGAAAAACTTCAAAAGCATGATGAAGACATTTTCTAAGCAACTCCTTAAATCTTTCCCATGCTTCATAGATAGATTCTCCTTGATTTTGAGTGAAACAAGTAATCTCACTCTTTATCTTCATAAACATTGATATAGGAAAATACTAAGTGAGGAACTTACTAACCAGGTCATCCCAAGTGGAGATGCTTCCTTGAGGCTAGGCTTGAAGCCAACTCTTAGCCTTGTCTCTCAAAGAAAATGAAAACAGTCGTAACCATATGGCATCATCACTAGCTCCATTATATTTGATAGTGTCACAGAACTGTAAGAAATTAGTGATGTGCAAGTTTGGATCTTCTTCCTGACCTGCCATAAATTGATTCTATTGCACCAGCTGTAGAAGTGCTGGTTTTATGTCAAAATTGTTTGCTTGGATAGTAGGTCACACAATACTGACTGAAACATTTTCAGAAGATGGAGTTGCATAATCAGCCAAAGTGTGTCTTCTTTGTGCAGTAGTATTCTCAACCATCTTTTCTTCTAAGCTCCTTCTTTCTCTAGCTACTTTCCTGTTTACTCTTTTTGTCCTTATTATCTCTAGTTCAAAAAGCAATTCTTCTAAATCCAAAATACCTTGCATAAACAAACAAACAAGTAAATCAGAGTGAAGTGAAGAAAAGAAAAGAAAAAGAAAAATAAATGACTAATAAAAATTAACAAAGAAAACAAAAAGGATAAAAAGAAACAAATTAAAAAGAAAAATTAAATAAAGAAAAATAAAATTAAACAAGAAAAATAAGTGCCAAAATTAGTGGCTTTTCAACTACTATTTAATATTGACAACAATAATCCCCGGCAACAGCGCCAAAAACTTGTTGTGATATCGACAAGTGCATCGAATCGCAAAAGTAATAAAGAGTGAGTTAAGTATCATTCTCACGAGGATTATGTTGTTAATTACTAAATTCACTAAATCGACACTATTTAAGCTATCGAAAAGCGAGTTGGTAAAAATAATAATAAGAAAGAATAAGCAAAAATAACAAGAATAAAATTTAATTAATTAGGTAAAGATGAAAGATAATGATATCAATTTTGCACGTAACTCATCGTGTTAGATCCTATAGTTGGCCAAAAGTATCATGCTCTTAGGACTTTTCTTGCCAGGGCTCTCCCCCAAGTGATGACCACAACATCCCTTATAGATCTCAGCGAGGACATACTGGGCTTTATCTGGGGTAAGGCATTTTAGTAATGGAGTATAGAAGTTACGGCGATAAAGTTGTTCTCCTACTAGGACATACCATGCCAAGGTCCAAATTATCTTTTTGGCCACTTTAGGGTCCCGGGGGAGCGTTCCATCTCAGAGGTAGTCTATCATAGGCTTCATCCAACTATCTTCTTCGTTCACTAACATCATGATCTTAAGTCCAGCAATGCTTGGAGTGGAAAGGGTTTCCTGGATGATGAATTAGTTATTTCCAGGGCTTTTGGTATTGGCCAGTTTGGATAAGACATGTCTTGGAGTTTTGCTCTCACGAAATGTGATATATCTTTACATTGGAGAACACTTCTATAAGCTTCTTGACTCTAGCCAGGTATTTCTGTAGTACTGGGTCTTTAGCTTAGTAATCTCCTACGACTTGGGAAGTCACCATTTGTGAGTCACTACATATCCTTACTATGGTCGCCCCGAGATCTCTTACCATAAGGAGTTTAGCGATCACCGCCTTATATTCGACCTGGTTGTTCGATGTTGGGAATTTGAACTTGAGGGATTGCTCAACTGTGTCCTTGTTGGCATTTTCCAACATAATATTGGCTCCACTGCCCTTTAGATTTGACGCTCCATCGACATAGATCGTCCATTCAACTATTTCTTCTAGTGCCAGGCAATGGGTGAATTCAGCTACAAAGTCAAATAGGGCTTGAGCCTTTATTACTTACCGAGGTTCATACCCTATGCTGAACTTAGAGAGATCCATAGACCATGCAATCATTCTCCCCGCTAGCTCAAGCCTGTGTAACACTCGCCTAATTAGTTGATTTGTTCTAACCATCATGGGGTAGCATTAGAAGTATTGGTGGAGGCACCTAGCAGACACCAAGAGGGCCAACGCTAGCTTTTCTATCCTCTAGTATTAGAGTTCGGGCCCCTGGAGAACGTTGCTGACAAAATAAATAGGTTTTTGCCTGTCCTTCGTCTCCCTTACTAGGATCGAGCTCACTGCCTCTTTTGCGACTGAGAGGTAAAGGTAAAGTTTCTCTCCTTCATCTAGCTTGGTGAGGATAGGGGGAGTCGAAAGTACTTGTTTCAAACTATGGAAAGCTTCTTCACATTTTGGGGTCCACACAAAGTCTTTTCCTTTCTTTAGAAGCTTGAAGAAAGGTAAAGCCCTTTGCACGGACTTGGAAACGAAGCTAGTGAGGGCCACGATCCAACATGTCAATTGCTGGATTTCTTTGATAGAGATAGGGCTTTTCATGTCTATGATGACTTGACATTTATCTGGGTTTGCTTCAATCCCTCTGTAGATTAGCATAAATCTTAGGAACTTCCCAGCTTGGACTCCAAAAGTGCACTTCTCAGGATTTAACCTCATATTGTACTTTCGTAGCTGCATGAAGACCTCTGCGAGGTCAGAGACATGATCACCAAAGGTCAGAGTCTTTACTATCATGACGTTAATATAGATCTCCTAAACCTTAATAATCTGGTCCTCAAAGACCTTGTTTATCATCCTTTGATAAGTGGTTCCTGCATTCTTTAAATTGAAAGACATCACCTTATAACAATAGATAACTTTTTCTATTATGAAGGCTATTTTTTCCTCATCCTTGGGGTGCATAGGTATTTGGTTATACCTTGAGTATTCATCCATAAAGGACAAGTACTTGTGGTCAGACGAACCATCCACCAGTTTGTCAATGTTAGGTAATGGGTAAAAGTCCTTTGGGCTAGTTTTGTTAAGGTCTGTGTAGTCTACACACATGCATTTTTTCCCAAAAGACTTCTTCACTAAAACCACATTAGAGAGTCAAGTGGTATATGTTACTTCTTGAATGAATCCAGTGTTCAAGAGCTCTTTGATTTGTTCTTCAATTGCCTTTTAACACTCAGCTCCACTTTCCTTTTCCTTTGGCATATTGGTTTGGCGTCCGAGGAGACTGACAACTAGCAACAAATGAAATTGGGGTCTAGGCTTGGCATATTTACTACTATCCAGGCGAAAAGGTCCTTATTGTATTGCAAAAAAGTTTCTAACTCTACCTTTCTTTTTTTTGACAAGCAGGCTTCGATCTTTGTGGTTTGATTTGGACGAGGTCTGAGTTTGACTTCTATCAACTGGCCATTTGGCTGTGGACTTTTCTCCTTCACTTCTAAACAGACGTCAAATTCTGTAATCATCATGGACATCAGTTCCTTACCACGGGGTTGTGCTTTCAGTTTTTCCGTGAAAAACATTTTTTCGCTATCTCCAAATTGAGGTTGTAACATCTACGGATAGCCTCTTGGTTAGCCTTTACCGACACCACTTCACCTTTCTCTATCATAACCTTCATGGCTAGGTGGTAGGTAGTGACTATAGCTCCGAAGGCATTAAAAGAGGGCCTTCCAAGAATCACATTGTATGTAGAAGGACAATCAAAGACTAAAAATTTAACTTTTACCCGTTTCTCTAGCATCTGTTTGTTCTTTCCTTCAAAGCTTGCACCAAAGGTCACGTACAACTCTACATACCATTTGGGCCTAACATTTCCCCAGAAAACCCATTCAGATCAATGTCAAAAAGTTTCAGGTTGGAAAGTGGTAGTCCGAGGTTATGGAAGCAATCCATGAAAAGTATATCTACAGAGCTCCCTTGATCAATAAAGATGCTCTTGACTCTGGCATTGGCCATTACTCCCAAAATGACCATGGAGTCATCATGGCCTGACACTACTCCATCAAGATCATCATCAGTGAAACTAATTGCTGGGGCTTTGGAGCTGCTTCCTCTTTTGAAAGTGGTCTGTGATAAGACACTTTTGAAACTAATTGATGCGCGATGTCGTGCTCGCCTCAAAATAGACTAGGATTTAAATGGAATATAGCATAGTGCATAACCTAGGTCATCTCCCAAGGATCAATTCGGATTTCTCAAGTATATTAAAAATTATCAAAAGGTAGGGGGTTTTATTCATCAAGTAACAGAATGCAAATTCGATAGTAATTAGGAATAAATTCAAAACTGAAAACACCAATCCAAGGGCTTCAAATCAAGTGACAAAGTAAATCATAGTTCAAAGAAAGTAAAATTATTTATGCAATTACCTCTATTAATTCGAATTCAACTAGATAATCACCTAGAATTTAATCAACTAAAACAGAATCACAATCGTAATTCTTGATTAAGATTGAATTAAATATAATTTCGAATTAACATAGATTATCAATCGATGATCTATTCTCCATTAAATTCAGATTAATTAATCCAAATCTATCTTCAATTTTGAAAGATAATCATAAATCAATTAAAGAAGGAGAAGAGGAAAGAACACAATCAGAAATCACAAATAAAACAAAAGAACTCAAAACTCTAACCACAATCATTGAATTCCTTGGATTGATTGGATCTTTAGCCTTCCATGGCCATCACCATTGAAGAGATACAGATTAGAGAAAAGAGGAAAACGAAATAGAGAATACGAAAAGAGAAGAAAAAGGGTTTCTTGATTCCTATCGTAAAACTTCAAAATCAGGATTCGTAAAAAGTGTGTTTTTTGTATTCTGCCTAAACCTATTTGTAACTGAACATTCTTCTGCAATTCCTAATCTACCCCTAGCCCAATCTATAGCCCTCTGAATAAGCTTTTCAGAGATATATAATTTGCCTTATTTGAGTTTAAATTGAAGAGTTAAGCCCAAATAAGTGAGGGAAGGTCCAAGCTTTATGATAGCAACAGTATCCTAACTTCGAGGCTCAATTTCACCCTGAATCCAGCTGAATTAGAAAAATTGCATTAGACGCAAAATTGTGTATCTTCATCTCAGCTTTCAGGAGAAACCAAGATCATCTAAATATGACATTTGTAGCCCAAGATATAGCCTGTACAAGAAAGAAAGGTCAAAATAAGTTAAATTCTGAAAATTAATAAAGCTTTTACAACTAAGCTCAATGAGGCCCAATCATCTAAAACTCACCCACAAACATAATATTGGATACAATTATCATTAATTAGGCCAAATATAAAGCAATAATGAATGCCTCAAAATTGATTGATCAAATTCTCCCACACTTGAACTTTTGCACTCTCGGGCAAAATACAAGAGACCAAAACTAGGGAATAAAGAAAAACAAATGCAAGAATGCAAGAGGAGCAATAGAAGATTCAAAAGAACAAAACATCCATGAATTAAAATTTCTTCACATCTCAAACCAACAAGCAAGGTATCTTCAACTTGAAAAGCATGAATCAAGAATGAAAGATCCTCACAAGATACACTCTCAGTCCCTCAAGTGTTTACAAGGTAAGTATTTCACTCAATTCAACTCATGAACGATTGCACTACCATAAGCTTGCTTATCTTCTACTTTTTCACTACTCAAAACACATGCACACAAAAATCAAGAGGACTTTGTTCAAGGTTGTAATGAGGTCAAGGTAAGGGAAGGAAACAATATGGATATGACAAAATAAATACCAAGGAGAATGAAAGAGCATTATGAAGGAACTCAAATGACAAGTAACAAATATGAAATTTTATCCCCCAACTCCAAATAATGCACATTCTCCTTTACAAATTTCCTTCTCTTCTTTTTCTTTCACAACCTTTCTTGAATTTATTCTTTTTCTTTTCTTTCTCTTTCTTTTTTTTATTTTTTTTAATTCTATTTTTTTTCATTTGTTTTTAAAATTTCACCAAACATCTTGCACATTGCACATCAAAGTACACAACCCCCACACTTGAACATCAAAAGAGCTCCTCCAATGAAAATGAACCTATGCTCTCCTATTCCCTAAGGTAAAGGTAAAAATATTATTTTTCACATAAGGCACAAAATGAGCTAAAACAAAGATAGGCAAGTAGGCTCAAGGGGGTTAAATAAGGGAAAGTGATGCAAGGTTAGCTATTTGGCCAAAGTAGTTAATCAAGAAAGAATGCCTCAATCATGTTTATGCATACAAGTGAAAAATGTAGCCTCAAAAAGAATTTAAGCAAGTTCTAGAGTGATCAAATGACATGAGTGACAATCACACAAGAAAGAAGAGAATGGTGCAAATGTTAAATCCACCAATAGGCTCAAAATCTCACAAGGTATGCATCTATCAAACTTGATCCACCAATTCAAACATTCACCACCAAGCAAATTAAATTCAAGAAGAAAGAAAATTTATTCAATCATGTTATGAACCTTGAATTCTAATTATCAACTTTATAAACCTCAAAACATCATTGGAAAGCAACTCAAAACACACTTGTGCCCTCTCTTTTTTTTAACAGAAAATAGAATTAAAAGAAGAAAACAAAAACAAAAATAGCAAAATAACACAAAATGCAAAAATAGAAAACAGAAAATAGAACAAAAATAGAAAATGAAAACGAAAGCAGAAAATAAAAATAGCAAGAACAAAAACAGAAAATGAAAATAAAAAATAGAAACAAGTAAAATAGAAATAGAAAACAAAAATAGAAAATAGAAAATAGAAACAAAGTAATTGTATGACAAACAGAAATAGAAAATAGCAAAAAAAATAGAAACAGAAAACACAAACGAAAACAAAAATAGAACAAAAAATAGCAAAACAGAAAAATAGAAAAATAGAAAAACAGAAACAAGAAAAAAAAAACAAAAACAGCAAAATTCCCTTCTCCACACTTAAATCACACATTGTTCTCAATGGAAACATAAAGCAAAAGCAAAAGACAAGTATACATGTGAAATAAAAGAGCAAGGGAAGAAAACACCCTTATCATGGTGGGAAGATTTGCACTTGGGGAAAGGTGGGCTTTGCCAAGGAGAGTTCCTCTACAGGTACTGGGCTTGCAGGGCTCTCAAGAAAGGGCTTAAGACGGTGGCCATTAACCTTGAAACTCTTATTGGTGGCTTCATCCAAAATCTCCACTGCACCATAAGGAAAGATGCTAGTGACAACAAAAGGACCATCCCACCTAGAACGGAGCTTATCGGGCATGAGTTTAAGGCGAGAGTTGAACAAAAGCACCTTTTGGCCAATGGAGAACTCCTTTCTAGAAATCATCTTATCATGGAAATGCTTAGTCTTTTCCTTATAGATCCTTGAATTCTCATAAGCCTCCAAGCGGAGTTCTTCCAGTTGTTGCAATTGAAGCTTCCTCTCTGAACTTGCTTGGTCAAATGCTAAGTTACAACTCTTCACTGCCCAGTATGCACGATGCTCTATTTCCACCGGAAGGTGACATGGTTTACCAAAGATAACCCTGAAAGGAGACATCCCTATAGGTGTCTTGTAGGCGGTACGATGAGCCCAAAGAGCATTTTCTAACCGGTGGCTCCAATCTTTCCTATTTGGCTGCACCATCTTCTCCAAAATCTGCTTTATCTCTCGGTTAGAAACCTCGGCCTGCCCGTTAGTTTGGGGATAATATGCTGTAGACACTCTATGCACGACCCCATACTTCCGAAACAAGGCCTCCATAGTCCGGTTACAAAAATGAGTCCCTTGGTCACTAATGATAGCGCGAGGCACTCCAAACCTGCAAAATATGTTAGACCTGACAAAATCCACAACAACTTGAGCATCATTAGTCCTGGCGGCCTTGGCTTCCACCCATTTAGAAACATAATCAACCGCAAGTACAATATAAGCAAAACCAAAAGAAACAGGGAAAGGGCCTATAAAATCGATACCCCAAACATCAAAGACCTCACAGAAAAGAATGGACTGCTGGGGCATCTCCTGCCTGCGAGTAATGGCCACTCTTGCTCTCTGGAACTGCTCACAAGTAGTGAAAACCTGATGCGTATCTCTAAAAATGGTGGGCCAGTAGAATCCAGAGTCCAGCACCTTCCTAGCTGTCCGTTGTGGTCCAAAGTGTCCTCCGACTAGAGAGGCATGACAGAAATGAAGAACTGACTGGATCTCATGGTCAGGTATGCATCTGCGAATCACCTGGTCACTACAAAATTTACACAAATATGGATCATCCCAAACATAATATTTAGCATCACTTTTAAGCTTAGCTTTCTGTGATCTAGATGCATGAGGGGGAAAAATATATGCAACCAAGTAATTAACTAAATCAGCAAACCAAGGGGAAAGTGAGGAATCATGTAGCTGCATAAGCTGCTCATCTGGAAAATCATCTCTGATAGGAGAAGGGTCAACAACTCCTTCGATCCTGCTCAAATGATCCGCCACCAAATTCTCTGCACCACTCCTATCTCTAATCTCTAAATCAAACTCCTGGAGAAGCAACATCCATCTAATCAATCGAGGCTTCGAATCTGCCTTCTTCAATAGGAACTTTAAGGCTGTATGATCAGTAAAAATAACCACTTTAGAGCCAAGCAAATATGATCTAAACTTATCAAGTGCAAATACAATAGCAAGCAACTCTTTCTCAGTGGTGGTATAGTTAGCCTGGGCAGCATCTAAAGTCCTGGAAGCGTAGGAGATGACATGAGGTAGCCTGCTAACTCTCTGGGCTAGGACAGCTCCCACTGCATAGTTAGATGCATCACACATGAGTTCAAAAGGGAGTGTCCACTCGGGCGGCTGAATGATGGGAGTGGTGGTCAGAGCTATTTTGAGGCAATTATAAGCCTCTCTGCACCTGTCATCAAAATCAAAGACAACATCTTTCTGCAACAAGTTAGAAAGTGGAAGGGCCTTTTTGCTGAAATCTTTAATGAACCTCCTGTAGAAACCTGCATGGCCAAGAAAAGAACGAACCTCTCGCACGCAAGAAGGGTAAGGCAATTGGGAAATAACATCAATTTTAGTAGGATCTACCTCTATACCCTTCTGGGAGATCACATGGCCTAAGACTATGTCCTGTTCTACCATAAAATGACATTTCTCATAATTAAGAACAAGGTTGGTCTCAATACATCGATGCAAAACTCTATCCAGACTGTCCAAACAGGCATCAAAGGAGGAACCATAAACAGTAAAATCATCCATAAACACCTCAATGCAATCCTCTAAAAAGTCTAAAAAGATACTTACCATGCATCGCTGGAAAGTTCCAAGAGCATTGCACAGGCCGAAAGGCATCCTCCTATAGGCAAAAGTGCCAAAGGGGCAGGTGAAGGTGGTCTTCTCCTGGTCCTCTGGTGCTATATGGATCTGGAAGTACCCCGAAAAGCCATCAAGAAAGCAGTAGAAAGACTTTCCAGTCAAGCGCTCAAGCATCTGATCGATAAAGGGCAAAGGAAAATGATCCTTTCTTGTCGCTTGGTTGAGCCACCTGTAATCAATACAAACTCTCCAGCTACTCTGCACTCTAGTAGGAATCAGCTCATCACGATCATTCTTCACTACTGTGATTCCTGATTTCTTTGGAACCACTTGAACTAGACTCACCCAAGCACTATCTGAGATAGGATAGATGATGCCTGCTTGTAAAAGCTTGGTCACCTCTTTCTTTACCACATCCAAGATCATAGGGTTGAGTCGCCTCTGTGATTGTCTCACTGGTTTAGCACCATCCTCAAGTAGTATTCTGTGCATGCACATGGAAGGACTAATGCCAAGAAGGTCAGCCAAGTTCCAACCCATAGCTTTCTTATGCTTCCTCAGTATTTGCAGCAGCCTCTCCTCCTGGTCAGCATGGAGGGCGGTAGAAATGATCACTGGCAGCTTCTTATCCTCCTCTAAGTATGCATACTTAAGGTGCTCTGGGAGTGGCTTAAGCTCTAGTGTAGGTGGCTGAACTACAGATGGAAGTATCCTGGTGGTAGGAACTGTGTCTACAACCTGTAATCCTACACAATCCAAACTGCTGCATTCTGACTCCATGGAATTCGCAGCTACACCACCATCAAACTGTTTAGAACTTGTAAAATCTGCATCAAAATCTGCATTAAAATCATCATGTAAACAGGATGCAATCTCAACACAAACACTGCACATTTCAGACTCAATACAAGTAGGACAAGTGTAAATATCATCAAAATCATTAAAATTTGGGAAATCAACAGCAAAGAACTCAGACAGGTTATCATTAACTATATCAGCTAGCAAATCTATATGGAAAACAGAATGCTCCTCCATGGGGTGCTTCATGGCATCCAAAATGTTAAATCTGACCACACTATCTCCAAACTCCATGGAAAGAGTGCCTGCATGGACATCAATCTTGGTTCTGGCAGTTTTGAGGAAAGGTCTGCCAAGAATGATGGGAGCCTTACTGGATTCAGATTCTCCATTCATATCCAAAATATAGAAATCTGCAGGAAAGATCAAATTATTAACTCTAACAAGGACATCTTCAATGAGTCCAGCAGGGTATGCATTACTCTTGTTTGCCAACTGAATGATAACTCCTGTATTCTGTAAGGGTCCAAGGGAAAGAGAATTAAACTCAGACATAGGCATAACATTAATTGAAGCACCTAAATCCAATATGGCACTTTTGAATTTGCTATTGCCTATGGTGCATGGAATAGTAAAAATCCTTGGATCCTTGCATTTTTGGGGCATTGTAGGCTGAATAAGTGCAAACATATTCCTCCCCATACTGATCTTCTCATTTCCCTTTAACCTCATTCTGTGAGTGCACAAGTTCTTAAGAAACTTGGCATATCTTGGAATTTGTTTGATTGCTTCAATGAGAGGAATGTTCACCTCAACCTTCCTAAAAGTCTCCAAGATCTCCCTATCTGTATCAGTCTCTAAAGTCTTCTTAAGCTGCACAACCTTATGAGGAAATGGTAGTGGGACGGACTGCTCTTGCTCATCAGCAACTACACCAGGAGTGGGGACATAATCTGTTTTCTTTATTGTGCTACTCTACATGGAATTTCTGGTATGGCTTGTTGCTCCTGATTCTCCTTATCTAATCCATGTTGCAACCTACAATTTGGTGCATCAACAGCCTTACCAGATCTGAGAGTGATGGCACTCACATTTCTTGGATTCACCACAGTTTGTGCAGGCAACTTGTCAGAATCTTGTGTCTGTAATTGATTCATTGAACTAGCAAGCTGTCCAATCTAGTTCTCCAAATTCTGAATGGTAGCTTTTGTCCTCTGCTGGAACTGCAAGTTGTTCACTGCCATTTGCTTCATCAGTTCTTCCAAGGTTGGCTCGGATTTAGGAGGTGCTGTAGTAGGCTACTGCATAAAAGGTGGCTGATACGGCCTACTGGATCCTATAGTGGATTGGAAAGGGATCTACTGCTGCTACCTAAATTGAGTAGAGGCAGATGATGTAGAGTTATTCCCCCACCTCAGATTTGGATGATTTCTCCAGCTTGGGTTATATCTGTTGGAGGACAGATCATAACTCTATTGTTGCTACTGCTGAGGCCTGTTATTATAGATATTTGCTGCATAGGCTTGTGGGGTACCATCAGTGTTACCCTCTTGTAGCGTAGGACAGGAATCTGTGGGATGATCAGTAGAAGTGCAGATGCCACATACGGCGGCAGAACTACCGCAACAGTCATTGGCTTTGAGTCACGCCCAATTGCCTCACCAAGGATGCAATGTCATCAATTTTGCTTTCTAATTTTCTGTGATCTGCAGCATAAGTTGCCTCAATTTCATGGACACCTCTACTCAATACCACTGAGTTACTTCTGGTGCCAAACTGTTCGAATGAGTGGCCATATTCTCAATCAATTCTCTTGACCATAGGGTCTTGTCTACCAATGCTCCTCCATTAGCAAGATCAATCATGCTCCTATCCATAGGCAAAGCAAACCTTCATAAAAATACTGGATTAGTAACTGGTCACTAATCTGATGGTGAGGACAGCTAGCACACATCTTCTTGAATCTTTCCCAGTATTCAGACAATGGTTCTCTATCAAACTGCCTGATGCCATATATCTCTTTTCGGATTGATGCAGCCCTTGATGCAGGAAAGAATTTTTTCAAAAACAGCCTCTTAAGATCATTCCAGCTAGTGATAGACCTTGGATGCAAATAATACAGCCAGTCCTTAGCAGCATCCTGAAATGAGAAAGGGAATGCTCTAAGTTTGATGTGATCTTCTGAGATGCCTTGAGGCTTCATGGTAGAACACACAATGTGGAACTCCTTGAGGTGCTTATGAGGATCTTCTCCTGCATGACCATTGAACTTAGGCAGCAAATGAATCAATCCAGATTTAAGTTCAAAAGGAGCATCAACATCAGGATACTGAATGCATAAAGACTGATATGTAACATTAGGTGCAGCAAGCTCTTTCAATGTTCTTTCATCCATAATATCAGTGTTAACAGTAGAATCAATGACAGAATGCACAAAATCAAAAAATTCAGATGCAGAATCACTATTATGATGACTATGTGTAGAAAATTCAGATGCAGAATCACTATTATGATCAAGTGCAGAATTAATTCTATGAGACCTATGCAAGGAATGAAAAGTCCTATCTATCTCAGGATCAAAAGGATGCAATATACCAGGGTTAGACCTAGTCATGTAACATGGAAAGCTCAAAAACACAAAATCAAGCAAAATTGACTATCAAACAGCAAAAATGCACTAAAATAAATCTAATTGACCTATCAAATGATTTTTAAAAATTATGGGACCACCACACACTAAAAACTACTCAAAAAGGGAACTTAAAAATGCAATAAAAAAATATTCAAAAATTAAAAAAATGGTCTAAACAATGGAATTTGGCTTAAAGAGTCACCTTAGTAAAAAACTAAGCCTCTCTTAGAATGCCCTTTTCCTTCAAGGGAACAAGTCTCAGCTCAATCTAAAATTAGGCCCTTTTTCTAGGAATTATAAAACTGCCCAAAAACCTTACCAAATGATGAAAATTGACTAAAATCTGAATACCTGATCCCAAAAAGGGATCATTTTGCACCAAATGATGTTTTACCCTTGGAGACCAAATTTCAGCTCAATCAGAGTTAGCCAGATTGCACTTTGTTCTCCCCTGCACCAGAAATTAGGAAAAAAAGTGCTAGCAGTGTATGAAACAATGGTAAGAAGCTAGTAACATGCCCAAAATGAATGCATAACACTCACAATAAGGTCTTGCAATGCAATTGGCAATAAGATCGACAAAAGGATGGTCAACAGCAGAAAAAGTCAATAAAATAGTAATAATGCAAAAACAGCAACAGAATGGGCAGAATGAGCGAGAATCGTAGAAAAAAAAAAAAAAAAAAAAAATAAAAATAAAAATAAAAATAAAAAAACAACAAAATGCACTTAAGGAATTCCAGCAAAGTTAATCATGAGTACAGAAAAATTAACAGCAAATAGGAACTCCTAATAAACCTAAGAAATTGAAAATAGATCCCCGGCAACAGCGCCAAATTTTGATGAGCGGTGTCGTGCTCGCCTCAAAATAGACTAAGATTTAAATGGAATATAGCATAGTGCATAACCTAGGTCATCTCCCAAGGATCAATTCGGATTTCTCAAGTATATTAAAAATTATCAAAAGGTAGGGGGTTTTATTCATCAAGTAACAGAATGCAAATTCGATAGTAATTAGGAATAAATTCAAAACTGAAAACACCAATCCAAGGGCTTCAAATCAAGTGGCAAAGTAAATCATAGTTCAAAGAGAGTAAAATTATTTATGCAATTACCTCTGTTAATTCGAATTCAACTAGATAATCACCTAGAATTTAATCAACTAAAACAGAATCACAATCGCAATTCTTGATTAAGATTGAATTAAACATAATTTCGAATTAACATAGATTATCAATCGATGATCTATTCTCCATTAAATTTAGATTAATCAATCCAAATCTATCTTCAATTTTGAAACATAATCATAAATCAATTAAAGAAGGAGAAGAGGAAAGAACACAATCAGAAATCACAAATAAAACAAAAGAACTCAAAACTCTAACCACAATCATTGAATTCCTTGGATTGATTGGATCTTTAGTCTTCCATGGCCATCACCATTGAAGAGATACAGATTAGAGAAAAGAGGAAAACGAAATAGAGGATACGAAAAGAGAAGAAAAAGGGTTTCTTGATTCTTATCGTAAAACTCCAAAATCAGGATTCGTAAAAAGTGTGTTTTTCGTATTCTGGCTAAACCTATTTGTAACTGAAAATTCTTTTGAAATTCCTAATCTACCCCTAGTCCAATCTGTAGCCCTCTGAATAAGCTTTTCAGAGACATATAATTTGCCTTATTTGGGTTTAAATTGAGAGAGTTAAGCCCAAATCAGTGAGGGAAGGTCCGAGCTTTATGACAGCAACAACATCCTAACTTCGAGGCTTAATTTCACCCTAAATCCAGCTGAATTAGAAAAACTACATTACACGCAAAATTGTGTATCTTCATCTCAGCTTTCAGGGCACACCAAGATCATCCAAATATGACATTTGTAGCCCAAGATATGACCTGTACAAGAAAGAAAGGTCAAAATAAGTTAAATTTCAAAAATTAATAAAGCTTTTACAACTAAGCTCAATGAGGCCCAATCATCTAAAACTCGCCCACAAATATAATATTGGATACAATTATCATCAATTAGGCCAAATATAAAGTAATAATGAATGCCTCAAAATTGATTAATCACTTCTCCTAGCGGACTTTGTCTACCCTCCCCTCGTGAAACCTCCTAAGATGGTGTTGATTATTCTTGTGACTTCACCATCTTGTCTTGGTTCTTGGTGAGGGGAGTTGTCTCTCTAACGATGAGCTTTGTCTCTTGGTGACTGGTCTTCAAAGTTGGAGGTCATCATGTTGGACTGTAGCTTCTTTTCTTAGATTCCCTCTTTTGATACCTTGAGGGGATGTTGTCCTTATTGTGTTGAATATACTCTTGTAACTTACCTCAATGGATTATTTCGATGGCTTCCCTAAGGTCGACACAATCTTTGATGTTGTGGTCGTAACCTTTGTGATAGTTGCAGTACTTTAATTTGTCAACATGTCCACAAGTTCTGAGTTGTTGTGGTCAGGTGATCTCGGTGAGCTTTATGTTATACACTTCCACTAAGATTTTACTACTAGAAACCTTGAGGGGAGTGTATTCATCAAACTTTCCTTGGGGTGGGCCCCGTGGGCTTAAGTTATTCTTGGAACTTCTGACATCAGGGGATTTTTCCTTCTTACGAGATGGTTAGACTTCCCGATAGGCGTCACTTTTTGCTTTCAGAACTTCCTCTATGTTGATGTACTTTTTGGATCTATTCTTCAGTTTGTCTAGGCTTTGGGGGGTTTTCCTAGTTAAAGACAGCGAAATCCCCAAGTCAGAGACCTCGTATGATCGCATGCATGGCTATAAGCGAATTGAGGTTTTGGACCTTGAGGTATTCTTTGTTAAAGTGAGTCATGAAGTCCCTAAAGGGCTTGTCCTTCCCTTCCTTGAGACTAAGGAGGCTAGATATAATTTTATGTTGTACCTTGCTGGTGGTGAAGTTTATTAAAAAAACTCATTGATAACTCCCTAAAGTCATTGATCAATCTTGTCGGTAGAGAGTTAAACCATTTGAGGGTAGCTTTCTTGAGGATAGAGGGAAAAACGCAACACATGATGGGGTCAAATGCTCCCATAAGGAGCATGGATGACATAAAGGCATCCAAATGCTCTTCAGGGTCCATAGACCCATCGTATGCCTCTATTGCCGGGGGCTTGAAGCCCTTGACCAGAGACACTCCTATGGTAAAGTAAGAGAACATGTGGTTAAAACGATAAGGTCCCCCCTAATGGTGCGAGGAGCTTGAGGCCGCAGAGGGCTCATGCTCTCTTTGTGGATCGCGATTCCCAACGGGTTGTGGGTTAACCCGTGGATCATGCTCCATGCGAGCCCCTATATTATTTTTTGCTACCCACTCTTGCGACATCATTTGCATGAGGTTATTGATTTGTTGCTGCTGTCTTATGAGCAAATCAAAAAGTTCTTGGTTGGTTGGAGGCTTTCAAGTTGTAGCACCCACTCTTGCAGTGGGTTGTGATGGGTTGAGGACGGGTTGGCAGTCCTAAGTGTAATACCCTTAGTAATATGGTAGACTTGTACATGGTTACAAAAGGTAGCATATTACTTACTTAACATGCCAGAGAAGTTTTGTGATAATCAGAGTTCATTTAGGCATTTAGTTGCAACACTGAAGTTAAAAAGTAGCTTAAAATGACTCAGATAATGACTATAAAGGCTAAGTTGAGGGAAACAAGTATGGATAACTTGTTTCTAGGTCACAAATGAGTTAAGTAAGATGCAGTTAAAGTTTCAAGAAAATCAGAGTTAATTTGGTATTTTTAGGCATACTAGTTGTGCATTTAATACTGAATTGACTACCAACAGATATGAAAAATCTTGAATATAGTGAAACAATAATTTAGATGAATCTTATGATTTATTTTAAAGTTGTTGGAAGCTAAAAAACTTGGTTTCAGGGAACCTAAGTGTTCTTAGCAGATAAATAAATTTCAGCAAAATATCTTAAAGGATATGATGGTTATTCACTTATTTCTGTCTCTCGGTTAAAAGGAAGCAGAAGCTGTAAAGAAAGGAAAACAGAAGAAAAGAAAGAAGAAGGGGCCGAAGAAGAGCAAGGAAAGGGGAAATAGAAGGAAGACCAAGGAAAAATCAAGATCAAAGCATAGAGCTTGAAGATTGATCATCCATACAAGAGGTAGGAGTTTATGTTCATATTAATATCTGTTCACTCTTTTCACCATTGATGCACCCTTGGTGCTTAATAGGCCAAATTGAGTTCTAAAGGTGTTTGATGTGTTTGGCTTGCTTGTTTGTATTTCTTTGGTCATTTATGACTTTTTCATAGCATAAGTTGAATATAGAAGCTTAGAACATCTCATTTAAACCATTGATGCCCAAAAGAGGGGTTTAGGTCAAGCTATGTGTGATTTGGTACTTGAATCCAAATTAAGAGGTTTAATTTTGTGATTAATGATTCCTATGTGTTTAATAACTAATTAGGGACTTATAATCACTTAGAAACTGATTTGGAATTGTCAAAATCCAATAAAAGAACTAATGGAACAATACCACAGTTTTGCAGAATTCTGCAGAATCTGGTTTCTACTATACACGCCATGGCATGAGTAAGCCGTGTCGAGGCGTGGGGTTGAATTTGATGCTAGCGTCGTGGCATGAGAGTGATGCTACATCCAATAATGAAAACCCGAGACTAGGGCACCGCGAAGTGCTAAAGTATATGACGCAACATGAGGCCCTGAACATTTAGAAATGTCATTTTTGATGTTTTCAAGTTCTTGGTTAGATGGAATCATTTGTATATGTTTCCTAAGGTGTTTCAGGACACAAATAGAGATATTTCAAGAGAGGAATTATCACCTAGAATGAATGAGAAAGCTTAGGCATTTAAGCATCCTAAAAGTGAAGAATTGCCTTAGGTAAGGACATAGCACCTTAAACAACCTAGTGTTGCATTAGATATCACTCAAGATGTGATAAGATGGTGCAATGGAGATAAGTATACTATGATGGATTATAGGGTTCACTCTAGTAAGGACAAGGAAGGTATGAATCTTAGGATATCCAACAGTGGTAGATTACTTTGGGAAGGTATCTAGAACCTTAAGCAACAAAGAGTTGCAAGTAAGAACCATTCTTGAGTTAGATTCACTTGAGTGGGGATAAAATTGTGTATTTAGTTCCGAAGATGGAATGTTATGTACTAAGTCTCTAGTTAAGTGGGACCTTGTACATTGTAGAATACACAAAATGATGAGTTAAGTTTAGTAAGCATTGTCATATCCATGAGAGTAGTTGGATATGCAAAGTTCTAGAGAAATGCTTATTTGTTTCCTTAAACAAGGTTGGAATGAAGCATTAGCTAAGATAGACTCTTCACTAGGATGAGTTGAGTCTATAAGAACGTTAAGGTGATGTTTATGTAAGAGGTAAACATAATACTACGATTTTCACACACTAGTTAGTTAAATCTAGTATGTATGTGAAAGCTAACAACCTTAATGCAACCAAAAGGTAGGGGTTTACTGTAGATAAGTGTCTAGCACCTATGGTAACTTATTGTTACTTAACTTCACTAGAGATATGATGATGAGAGATGTTAGATATAAGTAAACTAGGATAAGTTGACGCTGTCTACCTGTGAAAGTGACTTATATGACGTGAGATCATTTGGCCAGAAGGAAGGGAGTTAAGAAGTTCCTAAGGGGATAAGTATTCCTAACTAAGTGCTAGGGTTACATGTAGTGTGCAAATTTCAATTTTCCTATCTACAAGGGGGTAAACATGAGAAGTCAACACTCCTAGTAAAATATGCCTAGACCTTAGATGAGCTAAGTATGTAAGAATTAATGTATGTATGATGTTTTAGCTTGCTCTTCCAATGTATGATAACCTAAGATGTGTACAATAGACTACTATTTATTTGGTTAGAAAGGATGGAATCAGAAGTTCCTTTAGGGACAAGTTATTCTTGAACAAGAGCCAAGGGTTATAGGTAGTGTGCGGTTATAGTTCTTCCTCCCTACCATAGCAACTTATATGGAACATTCAGGTTCTTGGAATGAGCAGGTGTTCTTGGTTTTCAAAATAAAACTCTGCATGTATTTCAAAACAAAATATTGCACAATCATATCTTTAAGATCTTTCTTAGGCATAATCATAATGCATATTATCCTCATTATATTTACGGATAGTTGTATGAACATTGTCTATTGTTGTCAGTATTCACAATTGTATGGGCAGTTATCTATATCCAACGGTATATAGGCTATCAGTTTAAATCACACTATAAGGTAGTGTGCAGTTATGAGAATTAGGGTGGAAACTCCTATGTTAGTAGTTATAACAATTGTTATATATTTGTTATATAATGTTACAGCTAGTTGGTATTAGAATTGCTTTTATTGAGAAATGTAATTCTCACCCTAGTTATTCTTCCATGTAAATCTAGGTAAAGACCTTGCTAAGGGAAAGAAGGTGAAGCTTGAAAACTAGTATAGTTTTATATGCTTTTCTAGATAGAATTTATGTATACAATTTACTTTTTTTGTATGTATTACAATATGCCTTTTTGTGGCTAGTGTTGTATATATATATGTATGAGTTTAAGTTTTCCGCAATCTCTCAAGGCTTTTTATAATTACTCAGTTGTGATTATGGATATATGTTAGTTAGTTAGTTAGTTATGTAGATGTGGTGTTTCTAGTACTAAATATCCTTGTGTATCTATGATATACCTAGATATCTATATTAGGATGTTACACTGAGCCTCAACTTACATTCTCTCCATTGTGGAATGCAATCGAGTAACGAGCGGCTGTCCTTTGCGAGCCTGGCTTATTGTTATGGAAGTTTCAGCACCATCTCGCTCTTGGTTGGCATTCCTTTTACGTGTTAGCTATGTAAGAGAAGGTGGGTTTAGTAATGTACCCCCTTACTATAGACAGCGCCAATGTTCTATCTTGAAATTTGGATGATGTTAGGTTCCTTGTGATCAGAATCTTCTGCCAATAGCTTTTTTAAGTGTTGGAACAAAGGGGTTGGGTACTTGCAATGACACTCTAATGCTCAAGTAAGCTAGGGTTGTAGTGGGTAAGATAACAAGGAGAAGATCCTTATCATGAAGCTATAGTGCCCTATTTATATGAAGAGGAGATACGAAGACACCATTAGGTTGAGGGGGGTAAAGAAGTCATTTCAACTAGGGGAAGAAAACTTGCCAACACCTTCCTAACTAAGAGTTGACCCTCCTTAATGTCCCCTCTAGGTCCCTAAATAGGAGACATTGTAATATTTTCTCCAACCTAATAGATTTAATCAGGTTATAGTAGCTCAACAAAGATTGGGATAAGTTACTTAGAAAATTTGGAAAATTAATTGGATTGAATTGAGCATAAATCTATAACACTGAAGTTTAAAATACTAATATTTCGGTATAAGAAAATGGGTGGTATGGTAGAGCGGAAAATAGGATGAAATTTTAGAATTTTCTACGATACATATGAAGGTTAGAAAATTTATTTTTGAGAAATTTAAGTACCCTTAACAGATACAAGGTTTACAGTTGAATCTTATTTTAAAAATTTCTCCCACGTCCTCCACTATTGCTTTCTGTTGGAAGCTTACCAACTACTAAGATATTTTGATTAATAACATTCCTCTTTCTACACTCTCTCACGCTATCACCTGCTGATCCTCCTTTCTCACGTTTTCACTCTCACTCATTCTCTATTCTCTCCTCTTTACGGCTATCAGCAGAGGAAAGCAAAGTGAACAAGGGCAAGATAGATCAAAGGGAGAGGAAGAAGCAAGAAAGAGAAGGAAAAAAAACCAAGAAAGGAAAGAGCAAAGCAACTACAAGCTAGGTAGGGGGTGCCTTCTTAAACTTTTCAAACTAAACTTGTTTTCATATGGATTTGGAAGAAAGCTTGTTTTAATGATGGATTTGAACCATGGTTTTCACAAGAAATGGTTTTGAAACCAAGTTTGGTCTTGAACTTGAAATGATTAAGATTTTGAGCCTTGAAATAGTTGTAAACTTATGGAATAAGGATTACGCATACTTGTTATATTATTCCATTATGTTTTGGTTCCACGATTCATGAGTTTTTGATGTGGTTTTGATATGAGAATGGGTGGTTTTGGGGCTCCCTACCCTTGTGCTATATTTTCACATCTAGGATTGCCTAGATAACCGATTATGAGCAAGCCATAATCGGTTATTAGTTTGAATAGAATGCTTCCAGCATTTAATAATTGATTAAGACAATGTCTTAACCGGTTATTGAAGTGTGACAGAACATCACTCATAAGGCATAACCGATTAGGAGTGATGCCTAATAGTTATTTATCTTAATAGATAGCTTAAATAAGCTCATAATCGATTACCTAGAGAAGGGTAACCGGTTATTGGCTTATGAAAATGACTTATAAGAAGTTCATAACTGATTACCCTGAGGGGATAGCCGGTTATGAGGCACAAAATTTGACGTGAATGACAAGTGATAACTGATTAGAACGTTATGCAAACCTATTATCTTGCTTGGAAGCATGAATTTAAGCTTGATGCAAGGGTATGGAACCTTAAGAACACTTGATCTTATGAATGAATGACTAAAATATGAATGACTTATGATATGAATGATAACTTGATGGGTTATTATATTGCATATATGATGAAATGATGAGGCTTGTGCCATGATATGAGAATATGAGATGAAGATCTTGATGCATAATTGATTTGATATTTATGCTTGATATTATAACATGAGAATGATGATTGAATTAATGATTGACCCTATGGGTAACCCATTATATAGGATATCCTTGGTCTTATGGTAAGACTTATGGTGGTTGATGATGAATATACCCTTACCACCTAAGTAAATGAGGTTGAGGATAGATGATTCACTCCCTCTTTACCTGAGCTCTTCCTGGATAATATATAGTTGAGGACGGATAATTCATTCTCTGCTTGAGGTATTCCTGTAATAGAGATAATGTGATGAATGAAGATGTAACACCCTAACTTTTGGCTATGTTACAATAATGACTAAATTTTACTGTATTATGTTTTCTGTGTTACAGAAAAATATTTTGATTGTTCCGAGACTATTTTTGATCGTTGTGTGGGATTTGCTCTGAGTTAGGAAAATAATAATTTTTGGGCCGGGAAAAATCTTATTTGATTTATTCGAAGACGGGGGATCTTACTAAACTCGAATTTGAGAGACACAGAAAAGAATCTTTTAATTTTTAGAATTTATCTGTGAAATAAAAATATTTCATGGAAAATGATCTGCTGTTTTATTTATAGCAACTTCTGCTATAAATTATTTGACCCGATATATTTTAATTGACAGAAAATACACTTAGAATATTTTCTATAACCTGATTTAAAATGAACTAATAGAAACAAGTCAAAAATGATGGTTGGACTTTTTTAACCAATAAGAAACAGTCTAAGTTGAAATATTTGACTAGTTACAAAGTAACTAAATAAACCTAATTTAGTTACCCAAATTGCCTAATTAAGAAACAAAATGAACTAACCTAGTTACTAATTAGTTAGGATCTAGTTACTAGTTAAATATCCTAATTTCATCTAGAAGCCATGATTAGTCATGACATATGCAATGACCTATTTAACTAGTTAGCTATGTAATTAGATAGTTAATCAAATAATTAGAAAACCTAATCTAGTTAGTTGTTATTTGATTAAAGAGTAACTAGATTAAAATTGAAAACAAACTTAGTTAGCTTTCCTTAGAGGGCCATACGGCCAAAGGAGCTTCTCCAAGCTTCTTGAACACTCTTGCATGACACTTTGATGACCAAGTGGTGACCAAGCCATGTGCCTTTGCATGTGAACACAAAATGTGATATTTTACTATCAAGTTTATCTTCTAATTTCCCACACTACCTCACGGCTGCACACTTCTTCTTATCACTCTCAATTTTCATTTTCTCTCACCTAAAGTAAAGACATCATTTTTTCTCTCCAAATTATCAAGAACACCAAGAACTTTTCCCTTTCTTTTCTCGTTGGAGGTTTCGGCTAGCCACCCTAAAAACCACTTCCAATCTCCTATAATTTTTCTTCTCTACATTTCCTAAACTGAAACCATATTCTAAACACTTTTCATTTAGAAAGTTTTGTCAAAATTCTACTCCTTGTACCTCAAAATTCAAGCTTTGGGTTACTTCCCTAAAGGTAAACTTTTGATTTTATGGTTCTAAGTTGAGTTTTTGATTTTCTAAACCATGATTGTTCCACGGTTCTTTGTTATTAAGCCTTGTTTATGACTTTAGTAATTGTTTAAGAATTTTTAGGGTTTTTGATTGGTTCACACCAAATCAAGGAAGAGGAGGAGCTTAAAGATCTTGTCTTCAAGAGGTAAGAGGGAGATTTGCCTCACCAACTAAGTGTTTTCGGTGAGGAGATGGTTTTGTGTGTGAAAAACCTATAAGGGTTTATTCACTTGTTGTTTGATGCATCTTTGTTTGTGATTGTGGTGTTTATGATTTTGTGTTTATGATTGCATGTGTGATGGTATGATTATAGCTTTGATAATATGCCTGTTTGTATAATTTTGGAAGCATGCAATTGTATGTGTAATTTAGGATGTGAACAACATGTTAGAAAGATTATATGAGAGCTCCAAAGAGCTTAGAGGCACACGGCATCACTATGTTCAAGGGGACCAAGAATCTTAAAATTTTGGTTTTAAATTGTGGATTAAAGGTTCTATGACAATGAAATTAATTAAGAGGTTTTACAAGGATTTAGAGTATTTGAAAATAAATTACAGTGAATTTTGAAGTAAGAATGAAAATTTGGCCAACATGCCATTCTTCACAATGTAGAACTAAATTATTTATTAAGTGTAGATTTAAAGGTTTAATTGAGAAGGAAAGCATTTTGAAAGTAGCAAGCAAAATACTTTTTTGAAAACAAAATGATGTAGTTAAATAATTAGGTTATGAAATGAAAATAGATGTCAATACTTGAAGTTTTCTAACGTATAGCTCACCCTATGAGTTTGGAAGTGCGTTAGGAAAATTTGAGCTGTAATATCTTAAGTAAAACAAAGAATTATCATTTTCTGAGAAATAATAGAAATATTGATTTTTAGAGGGGCTATATTATAATTATTATTTAAAGAGGGACTATATTGTAATTATTATTTAAAAAGGGACTATATGGTAATTATTATTTAAAGAGGGACTATGTTGTAATTTTTTTTAAAAGAGGACTATCTTGTAAATATTAGTTATAGAGGGACTATTATGTAAATATTGAAAATAAAGTCAATTTTTAGTATTAAATGAGAAAAATCATATTTTTGATTTAAAACGTGTGAGAAATATTTTACACGATTGAGAGTATGTTGAGAAATCAATACACGATTTGAAAATGAGACAAAATTGTTGCGCAATTGAGAAAATGCGAAAATATGATTATGCGATAAAAATATAGTAAAGATACTGTTGGGTCAATGTGTGAACCCTGAATATGAGATAATGAATCTGGACTGTGAATGGTGCATAATACATGCATTGGAAAGGTCCAATGGACTATATGAGGCTAATTGCCTAGGAGAGAATACACCTCTTAAGTGGGTGTGATATTCGTAGGGTAAGTCACTTGTTGACTTTGGGGGCATTGGGGTGCGGGTTGCCTACAATAGACAATTGGTAGCTCTTCTGTACTGTGGGTTTGACCGATGCAACATACCGATGATCCTGACCGAGACATTATTCTCAATCAAAATCTGACAAAGACTGTCGTGTATATGCTAGATATGTAAATTATAGCACGTGGTCTGAGGCATGTTGGTACAGACAGATTTTTTCGATCACTCTCTCCGACTTGAGTGTTAGCTCCATAGAGTAGGAAATTGAGTCTATGTACACATGCATAATTGTTGAATATTGATATTGGTGTGATATTTGAACTGTTGAATATTTGGAAATATTGAGGGCATGATTGTAATTATTGTTTATTACATATATGGTGATGATAAATAATGTTGATAGCATGATTGTAATTATGGTATGATGTATCTGTGTGATATATTGTATGTGTTTATCTCCATGCTACCATACTAGTATTGGCGTAGGTGATCTCACCTCTTTGTATGTCTATTTTGTATTGTATTTATACTTGTAAAGATGTTGAGCAAGGACTTGAACAAGAAGGTGAAGAAGAGTAGATTCCTGTGGAGGAAGTCGAATTATGAGAAGATGGCGATGCCTAGTTTCCTAGGGTATATGAGGTTGCAGTTTCGCAGAAAACTGGAAGCGTAGCATGTTGATCTAGATAGAGCGTGTATTTACTATATAGGAGACTTAAATATTATCCAAAGTAGGCTTTATCATGGGAACCCATATTTTAGTGTGAATATTAATGTCCACTTAGAGTTCCCGTTGTCCATTAAGCAGTACTGGGGAGCTTACTACCGTACTCCTAGTGAGATTAGTATCGTATCATCTGCACGGACACCTGTCCGTAGGACTTTGCGTCAAGTCGGATTCTTACCTGCTGAGGAATCTGAGGAGGACCCGTCTGAGGGTTTTACTGTTTAGTAGTACTTGGGCAATATGTTAGTTTTTAAATAATGTTCAAATACTTTAAGAGTGTAGTCTGTAAATATTAAGTATGACAGTACTAAGATTTGTGTATATATAATGTAAATTATTTGTGATGATGTTGTAACATTTTTATTTTTTGCTAAGTTTATCTTATCAATATCAAGAGATTTTACAACTCGTATTTACACTACAAAGCATATATATATATATATATATATATATATATATATATATATATATATATATATATATAAAAGGGGTAATTTGGTAATTAAGTAACGTAAATGTGATACCCTACAGTGGGTGTTATATTAGTTGGTATCAGAGCTTAAGTTAGAGTCTTTTTGGGTTTGTGGTTATGTTTGTTTTATTTAAGTTGTGTGATTCTCTATATTTGTTTTCTGAAAGAAAACAATATTGTTTGAAGATTGACTTTAACTCTTCCTTGTGTTGTTCAACTTCATTTGAGAAAAACGTAATGGCTGGACGAGGAAGAGGACATGTGAATACTAGAGTAGGATTTGGAGATGTTGGTGACGATAATCAAAACATGGCTGCAGCTGTAGCAGCAATGCAACGGATGACTGAAGTTGTTGTTCAGCAAAATCAAAGAGCAACTGAGGATGCTCACAGTTTGTCAGAATTTCGTAGAAACAATCCACCGAAGTTTCATGGAGAATTTGACCCAGAGAAAGCTGATCTATGGATCAATTGCGAGGAGCTGCAATATTTTCCAAGATTGACTTACGTTCTAGTTATCACCAGATACGTGTGAAAGCAGAGGATATTCCCAAAATTGCGTTTCGAACACGTTATGGGCATTATGAATATCAATTGATGCCGTTTGGTGTGACTAATGCACCGGCCATATTTATAGACTTTATGAATAGGGTTTTCTATTCATACTTGGATAAGTCTGTTGTTATCTTTATTGATGGCATTTTGATTTATTCTCGAAGTTAGGAGGAACATGCTGAGCATCTCAGAGTGGTTCTCTAGATTCTGAAGGAGAATAAGTTGTATGCCAAGTTGTCCAAATGTGAATTTTTGTTAAGCGAAGTTCAATTTTTGGGGCACGTCATATCGGAAGAAGGAATTGAAGTCGATGGTTCAAAGGTGGAAACAATTATGGAATGGGAAAGGCCGAAGACTGTATCAGAGATCCATAGTTTTATCGGATTAGCCGGTTACTATCGACGGTTTATTGAGGGGTTTTTGAAGATAGCAGGACCTCTTACCCAACTTACACGAAAGAATCAACTGTTTGTATGGACTGATGCATGCGAAGAAAGTTTTCAGGAGTTGAAAAGACAACTGACTACTTCACTGGTTTTGATTCTTCCTGATCCGAATGAATCTTTTGAGGTATATTGTGATGCTTCGTACCAAGGATTGGGTTGTGTACTTATGCAAAATCGTAAGGTTGTAGCGTATGCGTCAAGGCAGTTGAAAGTGCATGAGAGGAATTATCCGACTTATGATTTGGAGTTAGCAGATGTAGTATTTGTATTGAAAGTGTGGAGACATTTTCCTTATGGGGCAACGTTCACTATTTTTAGTGATCATAAAAGTTTGAAGTATCTGTTTGACCAGAAAGAGTTGAACATGAGACAAAGGCGTTGGCTAGAGTTTCTGAAGCACTATGACTTTCAGTTATAGTATCATCCCGGGAAGGCGAATGTTGTAGCAGATGCTTTAAGTAGGAAAATGCTTAGTACTTCTGTTATGATGATTAAAGAGAAGGAACTGATAGAAGAATTTCAAGATATGCATTTGTATATGAAATTGACACCGGGGAAGATGTGTTTAAACATGATCACCACTTCAAATGATTTAATGGATAGAATACGAGTAGGACAAAACGATGACCAATATTTGCAAGAAGCAAAGGAAGCGAGGAGTCAAGGAGCAGCATTGGAATTTAGCAAAGGTGCTGATGGAATTCTGAAGTTTAAAGGGAGAGTTTGTGTGTCAAACGATTTAGAACTTAGGAAATTGATTTTGGATGAAGCCCACAGGAGTAAGTTGAGTATGCATCCAGGAGCCACAAAGATGTATCAAGATTTGAAACAACTGTATTGGTGGCAAGGAATGAAGAAGGATATCGCTGAATATGTATCATCCTGTTTAGTTTGTCAGAAGGCTAAGGTGGAACATCAAAGACTATCGGGAATGTTGCAACCTTTGCCTATTCCTGAATGGAAGTGAGATGACATAGCAATGGATTTCGTAACGGGACCACCAAAGACTCGGAAAGGTCACGATTCTATCTGGGTAATTGTTGATCAGCTTACAAAGTCGGCACACTTTTTGCTGATTAATATTAAGTACTCAATGGAAAAGTTGGCCCAAGTGTACATCAATGAAATTGTTAGACTTCATGGTGTACCATCCAGTATTATTTCTGATCGAGATCCGCGATTTACATTGAGGTTTTGGAATAGTTTACAAGAAGCGATGGGAACAAAACTACGTCTAAGTTCTGCTTATCATCCACAAACTGATGGTCAGTCAGAAAGGACGATTCAATCATTGGAGGACTTGTTGAGAGCTTGTGTTCTAGAACAAACTGGTTGTTGGGATGCATTTTTGCCATTGATAGAGTTCACATACAACAATAGTTTTCATTCGAGCATAGGGATGGCACCCTATGAAACATTGTATGGGAGACGATGCAGAACACCGTTATGTTAGTATCATGATGGTGAAAATGCTGTGGTAGGATCAGAATTTGTACAATAGGTAACGGAGAAAGTGAAGATGATTCAAGACAATATAAGGACAACTCAGACTCGGCAAAAGAGCTATGCTGATAAAAGATGAAGACCGCTTGAGTTTGAAGAAGGTGACTGTGTGTTTCTGCGTGTGACACCTATGACAGGGGTTGGATGAGTGATTAAGTCAAGGAAACTCACTCTAAAGTTTATCGGGTCGTATCAGATACTCCGTCGGGTAGGTCTGATAGCTTATCAGATTGCATTACCACCTCTACTATCAAATCTTCACAATATATTTCATGTATCACAACTACGAAAATATATTTCTGATCCTACTCATGTTATCAAACCAGACACCGTACAACTGAAGGAAAATTTAACCTATGAAACGTTTCCAGTCAAGATTGAAGATCGAAGAACAAAGCAACTTCGAGGTAAGGAAATTGCATTGGTTAAAGTAATTTGGAATGATGTAAGCAGTGAAGCTACATGGGAGTTGGAAGATAAGATAAAAGAGCAATATCCATATTTATTTTGAGTGTGTGAGATCAAGTTTCGAGGACGAAACTTCTTTTTAGAGGGGGAGAGTTGTAACACCCTAACTTTTGGCTATGTTACAATAATGACTAAATTTCACTGTATTGTGTTTTTTGTGTTACAGAAAAATATTTTGATTGTTCCGAGACTATTTTTGATCGTTGTGTGGGATTTGCTCCGAGTCAGGAAAATAATAATTTTCGGGCCGAGGAAAATCTTATTTGATTTATTCGGAGACGGAAGATCTAACAAAATCCGAATCTAAGAGACACAGAAAAGAATCTTTTAATTTTTAAAATTTATCTGCGAAATAAAAATATTTCACGAAAAATGATCTGCTGTTTTATTTATAGCAGCTTCTGGTATAAATTATTTGACCCGATATATTTTAACTGACAGAAAATGCACTTAGAATATTTTTTGTAACCTGATTTAAAATGAACTAATAGAAACAAGTCAAAAATGATGGTTGAACTTTTTTAACCAATAAGAAATGGTCTAAGTTGAAATATTTGACTAGTTACAAAGTAACTAAATAAACCTAATTTAGTTACCCAAATTGCCTAATTAAGAAACAAAATGAACTAACCTAGTTACTAATTAGTTAGGATCTAGTTACTAGTTAAATATCCTAATTTCATCTAGAAGCCATGACTAATTATGACATATGCAATGACCTATTTAACTAGTTAGCTATGTAACTAGATAGTTACTCAAATAATTAGAAAACCTAATCTAGTTAGTTGTTATTTAATTAAAGAGTAACTAGATTAAAATTGAAAACAAACTTAGTTAGCTTTCCTTAGAGGGCCACATGGCCAAAGGAGCTTCTCCAAGCTTCTTGAACACTCTTGCATGACACTTTGATGACCAAGTGGTGACCAAGCCATGTGCCTTTGCATGTGAACACAAAATGTGATATTTTACTATCAAGTTTATCTTCTAATTTCCTACACTATCTCATGGCTGAACACTTCTTCTTATCACTCTCAATTTTCATTTTCTCTCACTTAAAGTAAAGACATCATATTTTCTCTCCAAATTATCAAGAACACCAAGAACTTTTCCCTTTCTTTTCTCGTTGGAGGTCTCGGCTAGCCACCCTAAAAACCACTTCCAATCTCCTATAATTTTTCTTCTCTACATTTCCTAAACCGAAACCATATTCTAAACACTTTTCATTTAGAAAGTTTTGTCAAAATTCTACTCCTTGTACCTCAAAATTCAAGCTTTGGGTTACTTCCCTAAAGGTAAACTTTTAATTTTATGGTTCTAAGTTGAGTTTTTGATTTTCTAAACCATGATTGTTCTATGGTTCTTTGTTATTAAGCCTTGTTTATGACTTTAGTAATTGTTTAAGAATTTTTAGGGTTTTTGATTGGTTCACACCAAATCAAGGAAGAGGAGGAGCTTGAAGATATTGTCTTCAAGAGGTAAGAGGGAGATTTGCCTCACCAACTAAATGTTGGTGGTGAGGAGATGGTTTTATGTGTGAAAAACCCATAAGGGTTAATTCACTTGTTGTTTAATGCTTCTTTGTTTGTGATTGTAGTGTTTATGATTGCATGTGTGATAGTATGATTATAACTTTGATAATATGCTTGTTTGTATAATTTTGGAAGCATGCAATTGTATGTGTAATTTAAGATGTGAACAACATGTTGAAAATATCATATGAGAGCTCCAAAGAGCTTAGAGGCACACGACCTCACTATGTTCAAGGGGACCAAGAATCCTAAAATTTTGGTTTTAAATTGAGGATTAAAGGTTCTATGGCAATGAAATTAATTAAGAGGTTTTACAAGGATTTAGAGTATTTGAAAATAAATTACAGTGAATTTTGAAGTAAGAATGAAAATTTGGCCAACATGCCATTTTTCACAATGTAGAACTAAATTATTTATTAAGTGTAGATTTAAAGGTTTAATTGAGAAGGAAAACATTTTGAAAGTAGCATGCAAAATACTTTTTAGAAAACAAAATGATGTAGTTAAATAATTAGGTTATGAAATGAAAATAGATGTCAATACTTGAAGTTTTCTAACGTATAGCTCACCCTATGGGTTTGGAAGCGCGTTAAGAAAATTTGAGCTGTAATATCTTAAGTAAAACAAAGAATTATCATTTTCTGAGAAATAGTAGAAATACTGATTTTTAGAGGGGCTATATTATAATTATTATTTAAAGAGGGACTATATTACAATTATTATTTAAAGAGGGACTATATGGTAATTATTATTTAAAGAGGGATTATGTTGTAAATATTTTTTAAAAGATGGACTATCTTGTAAATATTATTTATAGAGGGACTATTATGCAAATATTGAAAATAAAGTCAATTTTTAGTATTAAATGAAAAAATTCGTATTTTTGATTTAAAATGTGTGAGAAATATTTTACGCGATTGAGAGTACGTTGATAAATCAATACACGATTTGAAAATGTGACAGAATTGTTACGCAATTGAGAAAATGTGAAAATATGATTACGTGATGAAAATACAGTAAAGATACTGTTGGGTCAATATGTGAACCCTGAATATGAGATAATGAATCTGAACTGTGAATGGTGCATAGTACATGCATTGGAAAGGTCCAATGGACTATATGAGGCTAATTGCCTAGGATAGAATACACTTCTTGAGTGGGTGCGATATGTGTAGTGTAAGTCACTTGTTGACATTGGGACATTGGGGTGCGGGTTGCCTACAATGGGCAGTTGGTAGCTCTTTTGTATCGTGGGTTTGACCGATACAACACACCGATGATCCTGATCGAGACACTATTCTTAATCAAGATCTGATAAAGACTGTCGTGTATATGCTAGATGTGCAAATTATAGCACGTGGTCTAAGGCATGTTGGTACAGACAGATCTTTTCGATCACTCTCTCCCACTTGAGTGTTAGCTCCATGGAGTAAGAAATTGAGTTTATGTGTACATGCATAATTATTGAATATTGATATTGGTATGATATTTGAACTGTTGAATATTTGGAAATATTGAGGGCATGATCGTAATTATTATTTATTACATATATGGTGATGATAAATAATGTTGATGGCATTATTGTAATTATGGTATTATGTATCTGTGTGATATATTGTATGTGTTTATCTCCATGCTACTATACTAGTATTGGCGTAGGTGATCTCACCTCTTTGTATGCCTATTTTGTATTGTATTTATACTTGTAAAGACGTTGAGCAAGGACTTGAACAAGAAGGTGAAGAAGAGCAGATTCCTGTAGAGGAAGTTGAATTCTGAGAAGATGGCGATGCCCAGTTTCCTAGGGTATATGAGGTTGCAGTTTCACGGAGGACCGGAAGTGTGGCACATTGATCTAGATAGAGCGTGTATTTACTATATAGGAGACTTAAATATTATCCTAAGTAGGCTTTACCATGGGAACCCATATTTTAGTGTGAATATTAATGTCCACTTAGAGTTCCCATTGTCCATTAGGCAGTACTGGGGAGCTTACTACCGTACTTCAAGTGAGATTAGTATCGTATCGTCTGCACGGACACCTGTCCGTAGGACTTTGCGTCAAGTCGGATTCCTACCTGCTGAGGAATCTGAGGAGGACCCGTCTGAGGGTTCTACTGTTTAGTAGTACTTGGGCAGTATGTTAGTTTTTAAATAATGTTCAAGTACTCTGAGAGTGTAATCTGTAAATATTAAGTATGACAATACTAAGATTTTTGTATATATGATGTAAATTATTTGTGATGATGTTGTAACATTTTTATTTTTTGCTAAGTTTATCTTATTAATATCAAGAAATTTTATAACTCGTATTTACACTACAAAGCATATATATATATATATATATATATATATATATATATATATATATATATATATATATATATATATATATATATATATATATATATATATATAAAGGGATAATTTGATAATTAAGTAACGTAAATGTGATACCTTACGGTGGGTGTTACAGAAGATACCCTCCCAATCAAAGTAGTTGAGGACTGACAATTCCATCTCTACTCACAACTTGTAATGAGGACAGATAGTTCCCTTATTTGTTGTGAATTGATTCACATTACTTAGAGTAGTTCTGTGTAGCGAGAACTATAAATGAGTTGAAGTGCACTAACTCAAAAGCAAGCTACTACCACATGATTGGTATTGTGAGGACGAACATTCCCTTCATACCATTTGATAATAGATGTTTAATGAATATTGATGATTGCCAAAAGATGATGATTGACGGATAATTATATGAGATAACTTATTTTATAAGTTTATCAAGTATGGATTTCTGATTGAGATGGAGATTTAAAAATAAGATTGATGATTACTTGATCTCAAATGATCTTTCATAAATTAATATAAAATGAACCTCTATTTCGAGAAGAGAAAGGACTCAATTTGGCTTTTGTCACCTTTGTTCTGGTAATGTAAGAATGATTTGAAATGGTTTTTCGCCAAAATAGTTGGAATGATTATGATGATACGATTTCAAAGTAACTACTGAGAATTGTGAGATTCTCACCCCATTTCTTTGATTTCCATAATGGTTCCAGGATGAGCCCCTACAACTTGTAGAGATGGAGATGGACAAGAACTCAAAAGAAGTTTTACTTCTTTTGTTATGATATTTTGTAAATGGTCATATACCATTCTTTTGTGCCTTGATGACATATGATGTATTTAATATACTTTGTTAAACTTTGACACACCATTTGTATTCGATGCTATTCTATTGTTACGTATTAAGTACATCTGCTTTAGGCTCATATTTTGTATATTATATATGTACCTTTTTTAGAAAAATTTGATATTGATTTAAGTGACATACTCCAATACGATTGTGAATGCATAATTTCGGATATGTCATTAGCTTAAGTATTAGGATGTTACGGACATTCTTTTGTCTCTCGTGGGAGGTCATTGTCAACCTTGTCAGTGAGCTTGCCCCATCAAGGCCTAAATTCCAGCACTAAACATTATTACTATTAAAATGAACTATTTAATCCATCGATTTTCATAAAATGAGTAGTTTTAGTCCTTCCATTAATATTTTGTTAAAACTTTAACGGAAGTTGTTAATGTAACATTTAAAAAATTAATTATTTAATCTAAATAAGCAATTTAAGTGCATATAATATACGCATGACTATCTTAATACCCAAAATATCTTTAATTCAACTTAGAAATATTAATATATTATAAATTATGTCTACAAATCAAAGGTAATTTATTTATATATAAAATGTTAATTTAATTTTCATAAAAATCTGTTTTTGGCAAAAATAAATTTTAAATTAGGTTAGTAAATCTAGACCATCCAAAATAATAGTAATAAGTTTTTTAGTGAAAAAAGTAACAAAATTTACAAGATTGTACATTGGATGATGACAAATATAACCTAAATCATAAAAATGGTGAACACCTGACAATAAAGATTTTTTTTTTTTTATGATTTAGTGTTACTAGGCACTCTTTAAAATTTTGTTTTAAATTATTTTGAAGTGGATCCAATTGAAGCTTATGCGAGTTTAATAAAATCTAAAAAAAAAAATCATATATGGATGTGAAAGTAAAATTATCATACATGCATGTCATTAAATAATGAGATATTTTAAGGTGAGAAATATTCTTGTATAATTTTGTATATAAGGTTATTTTAAGTATTTTAGAAGTTATGTGTATGTTACATGCATTTAAATTGTTTATTTGGAACAAATAAATCATTTTTTAAATATTGCATCATCAATTTTCGTTAAGTTTTTAATGGCATACTAACGGAGGGATTAAAACTGTTCATTTTATAAAAAATAGAGGGATTAAATAATTCATTTTAAAAATAGAGAGATCAAATTATTTGTTTTGTTAAAATAAAGGGACTAAAACTACAACTAAGCCTAACTATTTTCACAATAGAATTATGACCCGTTATCAACCCTTAGCCCACAAAAACACAAAACTAACTTAGCTCTCCTTAAAGCCCAAAACTCAACATCAGCCAAACATCTCCAAGAATTGGCCCAAAAAAGTGATAAACCTAAATCAAACTATCAAGGATTCCAATAAGTCAAACCATATAAACTAATAATAATAATAGTAAAGAAACATAAGGAATGCTGAAAGTATTAGAACACAAAAATAGAGTCTAAGTTTTAGGAGAGGAAGGAGATGGTGATGGGTGAAAATGGTGGTTGGGTGGCTGATTGGGTGGATGGTGGTGGAGCAACATGTAGAAATGTTGAGGCACAGTGGTTAGCTCATACGGTGACTGGGTTTTGCAAGTTGTTGGTGGCGAGGACATGATGGTAGAGCCATGCGCTATGGTTGACGACTAGGTGGCACCTTAGTGGTGGGTCATCGGTTTGGGCGAGACAGACGAGTGTGGTTATTGTGTGGTGGACTCGCTACTGGGTTTGGTGATTGGGGTCACAGGTTCTGTGGTGTTGAGTTAATGTTGAGAAATTTGGCAAGTGTATCAAATCACAAAAGTAATAAAGTGATAAGAAAGTAATGTTCCCATGGAGATTGAGTTGTCAATTACCACTTCACTAATCCAACTACTATCTAGATAAATATTTGATTGAAAAAGAGTTCAAAGGAAAATAAGTAATTGAAGGAAAAGAAAAACAAGATAAAAACATATAAATTAAAAACAGTAAAGAGAGCACGATAACAAGTTAAGGTGTAAACAAGCAATGGTAAAGACGCTAGGGATCCGATTTCACTTGGTTTTTTCAACTAGTATTTAGGATTCTAGCCTAATTAAGTTCTAATTAATCAATTGATGAGAGATTCCTTAATTTAACTAATACTCAATTCCTTCGTGTATCAATCATCTTCAATTCTAAAAACCTAATTAATCGCTTGAATCCCAAAAATTAGAAGCTTTACGCAATTTATGAAATCTCAAGCAAAACACACACAACCAATAACTTCTATACCTAGATAGTCAAGATTATGACATTTATCATATGGTCTACGTCATGCACAAAATTTTCAATTTCTTACACAACGCACAAGATCAATTTATGAGTGGCCAATTCACAAAAGCATTAAGATCAATGATAAACACTCAATTGAATAAAAAGAAACTTAAATTAAATTAACAAATCCAAATACGTCATCATCATAACCAAATTACATCTTCACCTAGCAAGAGAAAAGTTTAGCCGCTCATAGCAAAAGAAGCACTAAACAAATAAAAGGGTAGAAGAAACATCATGGAGAAAATCCTTAAAGAAAAAGATCTTGGAAGTCTTCAATAGTGAACTCCTCTTAACCTTCAAAGTTGGACTCTTTGCCTTTGCTGCCACACTCTTCAAATCTTTGGCTTTGCCCTCTATTTATAATAATTCAAGGAATCTAGGGCAAATTAGGTTAAACCTTGATTGGTTGTTACTTGAGGTACAAGTTTCACATTAATAGCAGCTTCATTAAGGAAAGTTGTCAACATGAGATTTGTATATCTTCTTCTTATCTTTCAAATGCCACCAAAATCAAGTAAATTACATACTTAAAGAGAAAATTATGCCTAATTTATTGAGACAAGTTTGACAATGATACTTTCCTTAATTAATCTTTGATCAAATCTCTTGTTTTATATTTTCTTCTTTTTGAATCCATATAAATTAAGAAATAAATATCCAACTCAAATTAGGAAACTTCTTAAGATCCTTACATTAAACACAGAGATACTTAGTCACCAAGTAGGAATTATTTGTACTCTAATTAAGAATTTAACTTGATCATTAAAATTCATGAATGCTAGTTGACCTAGTCAAACTTCGTCAACTACTTTGCATACAATTTTTCACCTTCTTAATGCATGAGTTGAGCTTTGATGTCTTCATGAAAGTTGTATGAACTTTTCTCGTCTTTCTATAGACACTAAGATCAGCTCAATCTGAGATCTGTAACAATAGTTATGCTCAAAACACTGCAGCAATGTCCTTATGTTCTTCACCAAAATTTTAATAATCATGCCTAAAATACCACAAAAGCCCTTAAATTCCTGCAAAACATAATAAAAACACATTTAATTTAGTGGACCCAGAATTCACTTAATATCATAAATAAATGACATAATTTTTATCTCAAAACACTCAAATTCATGTTTAAATAAGTATAAAATATGTGAATTTTATACACACATCAGCGAATGGCAATAGCACAGCGATGTTGGGAGTTTGGTGTGGGTGGCTGGTGATTTAGGGTCGCGATATGAGTTTGATGGTGGCTCAAGGTTTAGCTATGGTGGCTTACGGGTTTTGGCGGATCTGGTTTGATGTTGGACTCGACGGCAGCTCCGGTGGGGGTTATGAGGTGTTCGTTCCAGGAAGTCGCAGGTCTGGTGGTTGTTGTGGTTTGACGATGAAAGTGGTGGTTCATCAGTTTTAGGTGGTTTAGTTGCAGATTAGATTACGTGGCGAAAGGTTGAAGAAATGGTTTCTAATGGTGGTTTTACAAGTGGGCAGAAATGATGTTTGGTGGTGATGGCATATTTAGTATAGTGGTTTGCAAGTTAGCATTGTATGGGGGTAGTTGTGTTCAGATGCATTGGTAGTGCATGGTGGCTGTTGGTTTGCAAATGGTTGTATCTTGGGTGGAGTAGGGTCATGTGTGTTGGTTTGGCCATAGGGTGGTTCTATTTCATGGGTTGCTAGAATTTGGTGATTTTTGTTTGTTTAGGGTGGTCTGTGATGGGGTAGATGCGAAGAAGCTTATATGGATGACAAGAGCTCAACACAAAAAGCAAATTAAAAAAAATGCATCTAAAGTGATAAATATCATTCATGGTAGCATTGGAAATCTAGAAAGTAATTTCAACTTTGTCAATATGAAAATATAAAAGGTTGATGTATCATAGGTTCATACCTTCCTATTGCACAAAAAAAATAGAGACTAAGAGAACTTCTTCCTTTTCAATATGTTAAATCTTGTTCTTACTATTTTCTCTCCAAACTTTTGCCCTCTCCTCCCTCCATCTCAACCCTTCTCTTATGCGTTCTTCCTAGAAGAAAGAAACAAAAATTGAAAGTGTCCTTGAGAGCTAAATATACATCATGACTTCTGCACCTAGAGCCTCTCAATTTTTCCATCATCAAAGACATTTTTATCACTCAATCTCCATCTTTCTTTTCACGTAGCAGCTTCATCGAATGCATGTCATGCTGCTTTTTTTTTTTTTTTTTGGCTTGTTGAGTTTTGGGTAGGGTCAAAGAGTGAATGGATCTTGAACAAGGTGGGTCTAAGATATTTACAAGATCCAAAGTAAAAATTTCTTTTTCTTTTTTCTTTATTTTTTTATTTTATTTTTACCTAAACAAAATTGAATGTCCATACATATCTTCCATTTGTAGCGACTGACCAGCATCTTAAGATAGAGCATACCTTTAAGTGCAAGCTTGTTTTACACTTTGCACCTCCTAAACCATTGTTTGGTGGGTACAAATTGAGTTTAACCTTACTGCATACATGTTTGGTAAAAACACTTTTGGGTTATTTGTAACTATGTTTTAATATCAAAACCATCGTTTGAGAATAAGCAAGAAAATTTTGCTTTTCAATTCATTCAAACTCAGTTTTGCAAACTGAAAATAAAACATGCTCAGTAGCTTTTCAGGTCGGGCTAGACTTATAAAAAGACTAGGTCAGGACTAAAGAAAGAACATGTATGTCAAATGTAACGCCCCTCTTCCAAGGGAACGTCACATGGTCGATTACAATGCGGAAATAAAGTTAGGTGAGTTGAGACCCGGTCCATTTTAATAAGACGCGTATATTCACTAGATTATAGTTGGGTATTTTAATTGGCGGTTATGTTATATATATATATACACATTTTTTTTTCTTTCTTTTAGTAACCATGTTGACGAGACATCAATGGAAATAAAAGATCAAACAGAAGTAAAACAAGCATAGGAATTAACATCTGCATCATCATATATATATATATATAAGTTTACCAAAACATTTGGTTACAAGCCTGGTACATCAAAAAGCAAAACTATACACTTTGCCCCCAAAGTATTACATACACATCCCCACGGTATCGACGAATTTACATGCCCACTACAAACAAAACATCGGGCCCCCAAAATAAAATCCGGTAGCCTTCAGTAGCTACGAGTAACATCAATCCCTCAAGTGAGGAGGAATCGTGTCGGGATCCTCCTCGGGGTCCTCTTCGGGGTCGTCCTCGGGGACTTCCTCGGGATCTTCCTCAGGATCTTCCTCATCATCGGAGGAAATCACCATAGGAATAGCGAGAGACACGGGACGGGGCCCGAGGCGTAGAACGAAAAGAGTCCTCTCTCGGAGTGAAGTAACGATCGCCCCACATCTCACGTATCGGTAGTGAAACTCCAAACGTAGGCTAATGCGACAGGTAAAGACGGGTGATTCGTGGCGTCTCCGGGCTAGTGATATCGAGACATCTCCGTGTAGACACAGCGCTCAGAACTGTAGTTGATATACCAGCACTCTGGCCCTCCTAAGAAAGTCAGACGTACATCTCCCAAAAATCTGTGTGTACGGGGCTCCATAGTCTTCTGTGGTCGCTCAGTCAAGGTAAGGCCAAAAACCAGGGAAGTTGGGAGCTTAGGTTCCTCACGGTTGTCTTCGATGAGACGCAACGTACAGATAAACAGAAATGGAGAGACGGGAAGGAAAAAGAGGTAAGACATCCTTCCATCATTACCAATTATAGCATCAAGAAACCAAACGGCGCAAAGCGCCCACAGCATAGCATTACAACAACAGTAATAGTAATAGACATTCAAGAGCAGTTATGAATCAAGTAGACAGTTCCAGGCAGTCATAGGTATGTCAACAATATATCAATGCCAAACCATAATAATGATAAATGCAAATAATGCACGGACTCTTTACACATGAGCCCTCAATAACCAAGATCCTACTCCATGGAGCTAGACACAAAACATTCGGAGAGAATGATCAGGGAGACATGCTAGTATCTCGTCAGCCATAAAAACAAGTGCTTTCCGAGAAAATAATCAGTCATTTTGCGCAACAAGGCTTTATACAGCAGCATTCTCACAAGATCTCGATATAGGACTGTGGCCAGTCAGGATCGTTGGTGCGTTTGCATCGGTTTGTCTCACGGTCCAGAGGGGCTACCACTGCCCTTTGTGAAACACCCACGCCCCAACGCCCTCAAGGCCAACTACAGGACCCCACTTGTCTATTCGCACCCGCACTAAGGTGTGTTCAACTCCTAGGCAACTAGGCCTTACGACAGTCCAACGGACAAATCACAATGCATACGAGACTCTATGCATAATCATGTATGATCATTATTACATACTATTCCATCATATGTCACAATTTGCCAAAGCAAAAATTAATACGATCAATGGTCTCTCACATGGACCACAATAGCATAATATTGTCATTAAATAGATCACTACCTTTTCAAAACGTATTATGAATTCTTGCTTAGGTTTAGCTTTACTTACAGGGTTTGTCTCTAAAGGAATTCTCTTAGTTAACTTAAATCCTCTTAGGTAATTTATTCATATGCCCTTAGAAGATTATTTTAAGATCTCAAAATCTCACACTCTCATGTTCTTCCCTGTTTATGCATCCCTAAGTAATTTCTAGTCATCCTATTTATTTATGATCAATATTCCTCTATTAGTCCCAAGGTTTAGGTCCAGGAAACTACACGGTCAGAATCACAAATTAAGTCACAGATTTCAATTACTAGGTGTTGGGTGATAGGTATACGCTTGAATTCGACAGAGACTACGTTTTTATGAATAATTGAAGTTGCTATTCGACGAAGAATAATGTAACAGGAGGAGGAAAGAATGGGGAAAACATTTTTCGTCGGATGGGGGTTACGTCGGACGAAGAAATCATTTCTTTGTCGGATGGGGGTTACGTCGGACGAAGATCAAAGCGTCGGACCCTCCGGATGGTCGGCAAAAGCCTCTATTCGACGGGTATAGGTGTCGACGTTGGAGAAAATCTCCCAAGTGTCGAACCGACGAACACCGGTCGAAATCTCTAATTTCGACGGGTCTGGAGAAATTCATCTACTCGACAGGCATTGTCTCTCGAATTCGATGATTATTGACTTTGGGGCATTTTCTTGTAAGTGTCCAGGGACTCTATTCGACGGGTTTTTGGTCGGAAGATCAATCTTGACGGGCATGATCGAGGTTCATACTCGACGGATTTTCACTTAGTGTTTGCTGGTCAAAAATCTAAATTCGACGGGTTTGACATTCGACGGAAAGGGTCAGGAGTCTAAACTCGACGGATTTTAACATTTCACCAAGTGATTAGGTTATCACATTCGACAGGTTTGGCTATGGGTCCCTACTCGACGGGTTTTAACATTTTACTAAGTGATTAGGTGATCACGTTCGACAGGTTTGGCCATGGGTCCTTACTCGACGGGTTTTAACATTTTACTAAGTGATCAGGTGATCACGTTCGACAGGTTTTAGGCTATCACGTTCGACAGGTTTTGGGTTATCACGTTCGACAGGTTTTATCATTCGACGAAATGGTCAGAAATCTTCATTCGACGGATTTTGACATATCACCAAAAGATCAGGTTATTGTATTCGACAAGTTTGGCCAGATTTCATACTATTACTAATTTCCACATGAAGTTTCCACATTCTGGGCTCAACATCGTAACTATCCGAGAACAAATTGGAACTTATTCCCTTCAATATTACACATTCCAAGTACATCCAGTTATATATATATATATATATGTACATTCAAACTCAAACAATCAAATAACACATATACCATACAAACAACATAAAAAGCGAGAAAGACCCTCAACAAAATCACAGACGTTCTAAATGCTAAGAGAGGTTGAGGAGGAGTGTCTTCCTCTTACCTTAGAGAAGCACAAAGAAAGGTTTGCTCCTTTTGGTCGAAATTATATTTTCAGCTCCCGAGAGATCCTTGAATATTCAAGCTCACCAAAATCAGAATCAAGTATTGAAATGGATACCCATGGTCATCAAAATGACAGTGGGTTACGAAAATGAGGAGAGATGAGGAAAAAGCTAAGGACTTTACCTTAAAGTTCCGGCCTTTAAGCTTCAACCGTGGAGGAAAAGAAGATGAAGAAAACGTAGAGCTTTGAAGATGATTCCCTCGGGTGTGGTGCTTCTCCAAACACGAAATGGTCTTTGGAGTGTGACGGTATTGGAGGATGAAAATATGAAGGTGGGTGGATGGTTCTTTGGAAGGAGAAATGGAAAGAGAGAAAGATGAGTGCTACGTACGGGAGGAGGAAAATGTGGGGATTGAAGAATGAATTAAGTCCCTTAATTCAAATGTGCAGCACAAAAATGGGAGGGAGAGAAATATTAAAAAAAATGATTCAAAGAAGCTTCCTTGAGAAGCTTCGCACGCTCTCTACGAAGTGCATAGTAAGCTTGTCTCATTGATTAAATACCTGTCGGATGGTTTATTGCACTAGCAGATAAAACCTCACAATGTAGACCTCGAAGCGTACTGGGACTCGGGTTTAGTAAGATCCCCGTTGACACGTTGACGGTCCAAGGTTTACCAAACCTCGGGGAAAATATTTTATTCTCCGGCTCCACTCAAGACACACATAAAATGAAGAATATATTAAAATATTCATCATCTCCGAGAAAATTCCACAAAAATTCTTAAAAATTGCAAATATTATAAAATGATCGTTTTTAACAAAATAATGAATTTTCGGGATGTTACAACACTCCCCCTTCTAAAAGAAATTTCGTCCTCGAAATTTGCATACCTTAGAACTTGTGGGTATTGCTCTCTCATCTTGTCTTCCAACTCCCGGGTTGCATCTCCAGTCACCTCGTTCCAGATCACTTTCACCAATGCGATCTCCTTGCCTCTTAATTGCTTTATCCTGCTATCCTCGATTCTTATAGGAGACGTCTCATAAGTTAAGTTTTCTTTTAGTTGTCTTGTATCGGTGCTATGATATGACTTGGGTCGGGAAGGTATTTTAGAAGTTGTGACACATGGAAAACATTATGAATGTTTGAAAGAAAAGGAGGTAAGGATATTTGGTATGCTACGGGACCTACACGAGCAATGATTTGGTATGGTCCAAGGAATTTAGGAGTGAGTTTTCTAGATTTTAAAGCCCGGCCCACCCGGTCGTAGGTGTGACTTTCGGGAATACATGCTCACCTTCCTCAAACTCAAGAGGTTTTCTCCTTCGGTCTGCATAACTCTTTTGTCGACTCTGAGCCGTCCTTATCTTTTCTGAATCATTTTAACCTTCTCAGTTGTCTGTTGTATAATTTCGGGTCCAATAGTAAGGCGCTCGCCGTCTTGGTACCAACACATAGGTGTTCGACATCGTCGTCCATACTGAGCTTCATAGGGTGCCATCCCTATGCTCGAATGATTTGTTGTTGTAGGTGAATTCTATCAAGGGTAGAATGTCATCCCAACTCCCGGTTGCTCTATGGTTACTCTAAGCAAATCTTCCAAAGATTGGATTGTTCTCTCCGACTGACCGTCGGTCTGCGGATGATAAAGAGAACTAAGTTGTAATTTTTTCCCCAATGCTTCTTGCAAACTCTCCCGAGAAATTTGAAGTAAACCTCGGATCTCTATGAAACAATACTTGTAGGCACACCGTGCAATCGACAATCTCTCCAATATAGATCTGAGTCAATCTCTCTAGCTTGTACTTGATGTTGATCGGAAGAAAATGTGCTGATTTCGTGAGTCGGTCCACAATTACCCAAATCGAATCATAACCTTTTCTTGTCCTTGGTAATCCGACTACAAAGTCCATTGCAATCCTGTCCCACTTCCATTAGGAATAGATAACGGTTGCGGCAATCCTGGCCGGTCTCGATGTTCCACTTTAGCTTTTTGACAAACCGGACAAGTAGATACACGTCTAGTAACGTCACTCTTCACTCCGTGCCACCGAACAACTTCCTCAAGTCTTGATACATCTTCGTCATGCCGGGTGCATACTCGGTTGGCTTGTGTGAGCATGATTAATGATGTATTCTCTAAGTTCTTGATTAGAGGGACACAAACTCTCCCCGGAATCTCAAAATTCCATCCGTTCCCTCGCAAACTCTGTTTCATTTCCTTGCTTCATCTGTTCCCTCACTTCTTGTAAGAATTTGTCCTTCTTCTCGCTCTTTTCTTATCTTTGTCCATCAACTCGCTCGAGATGGTAACCATATTCATGCAAATCTTTCCAGGTTCTAACTTCACAAAAGACCATACATCTACGAATTGCTCTATTAGATCCTTTTCCTTGATCATCGGGCGTAGACACCGATCATCTTCCTACTTAGAGCGTACGCCACAACATTTGCCTTGCCAGGATGATACGAAGTTGGAAATCGTAATCCTTGAGAATTCTAACCACCTCGTTGCCTCATATTCAACTCCTTCGATCATACAAATACTTGAGGCTCTTGTGATCACCGAAAATGTTAAACGTTGCTCGTAGAGAAAATGCCTCCATATTTTTGAGCAAAAACTACGGCCCGCTAGCTCCGGGTCGTGCGTCGGATAATTCTTCTCGTGCACTCGCAAGCGCCTTGAAGCATAAGCCACCACTCTTCCATGTTGCATAAGCACGGACCCTAGCCCTTGGTATGAAGCGTAGTACACTTTTGTTCATTCGGATCGGGTAAGGTGAGGTAGTCGGTCGATTCTTCAACTCTTGGAAACTTCGCTCACGGTGTCGGTCCACTCAAAAGTTTGGTTTTCCTGTGTAGTTGTGTTAAACAATCTTGGAGAATCCCTCAATGAACCTCCGGTAATATCCCGCTAAACCCACAAAGCTTCGAATCTAATGGCCGACTTCGGCCTTTCCCATCGTAGTACGCCTCCACTTTCGATGGATCCATTGCAATCCCACTCTTTGAGATCACGTGACCTAGAAACTTGACTTCTTCCAGCCAAAACTCACATTTTGATAGTTTGGCATACAATTCCTTCTCCTTCGAATCGAAGAACTATACCGAGGTGTTCGGATGGTCCTCCCGATTTTGAGAGTATACCGAGAATGTCATCAATGAAGACCACAACGAACTTATCCAAGTAAGGTCGAAAGATTCGGTTCATGTAGTCCATGAAGATGGTGCATTCGTCACACCAAACGGCATCACCAAATACTCGTAGTGACCGTATCGGGTGCGTGCAGTCTTGGGCACATCCTCTGTCTTCACTCGTATCGATGATACCCGGATCGAGATCAATCTTGGAAAACAACTGCCGCTCCCTTCGGTTGGTCCATCAAGTCGTCAATCCTCGGGAGTGGATATTTGTTCTTAATCGTCACTTTGTTCCGCCGATAGTCCACACATAGCCTTGAGGTGCCATCCTTCTTGCGAACTAACAAAGATTGGTGCTCCCCATGGTGACACACTTGGCACGACAAATTGCTTTTCCAAAAGCTCTTCTAGTTGTTTCTTTAGCTCGGCTAACTTGTTGGTGCCATCCGTGCGGTGTTATAGACACGGGACAGCTCCGTCTAAGTCGATAGCAAACTCTATCTCTCGAGCGGTGGTAAACCAGGCACACTCTCAGGAAAGACTTCGGGAAACTCATTCACCACTGGAATTGTGTCCACATCAACCTCGTTCTCGATTTTCAAAGAAGACAGTAGCATGTATCCGTGAGCTCCTTCTTTCAAGAGAGCTTGAACTCGGTTGGCGTCGAGAAATCTAGAATTCTCATTTAGGGGAAAAACTATGGTCTTTCTGGAACAGTCTAACAGAACATGGTTAGAAGACAACCAGTCCATCCCTAGGATAATATCTAATTGGGAAAGGGGTAAACAAATCAGATCGACCAAAAAGGATCGACCTTCAACAATCAATGGACAGTTTAAACAAACTTTGGTAGTAACTACTGGTTTATCAGTGGGGGTAGAGACAGTTAAGTCAAAAGGTAAGGACGACACAGGTAGACTCAGTTTTTGCACACAGTCATACGATATAAAAGAATGGGTTGCCCCAGAGTCATACAGTACAGTTAAAAGATTACCTTCTATGATACCTTCTCCACTGTATCAAATCTTCGGATTCGGAGGCTTCAGCTCCGCTCATAGTGTAAACTCGTCCTCCTTGCGGTTTCTTGGCTTTCGCAACATTCATTGAAGGTTCGACCTTCGCTTGATTGCGGTCTCTGTAGATGTGTCCGGGTTTCCCACATCGAAAACAGATAATCCCTTTGATAGGACAATCCCTTGTCGGATGATCTTTTCCACACTTAGGCATTTGGAGGGATATGCCAAGTTTTGGCCGGTCGGTTCCCACTAGAACCTCCACTTGAACTTCCACCCATGGCTTGTTGGTGACTTCCCATTGGTCGAGAGTATGGCTTCTTCACAGAAGCGGTTAGCTTGTTATTGCCGCCTCTCGGAATCTCGCGAGCCCAAAGTTTTTATTCCTCATATCTCTAGATTGCTCCGAGCCTCACATCACGGCAAGTATCCGGCGGTTGTGAGAATTCATTGATCCTCAAGGTGATTACTGACTTTCCTCGGTTCGTACCTCAATCCTTCCGTGAATCTTCGACACTTCCAAGCCTCATCCGGTTGGTTACGAAAGTAGGTCGAAAAGCGTGACAAGTTTTCGAATCTCGCTGCGTACTCGCTAACGATCATATTCCCTGTCGCGGGTTGAGGAATTCCGACTCCTTCGCATGCCTTGCACTCGCGAGGAAAATACTTGTCCAAGAACTTTTCTTTGAACAACTCCCAAGTAATATCTCGGTTCGCAGCTTCTAGCATCCTCCGCACTCCGTTCCACGGTTCTCGGCGTTGCCTACCAAAGATAAAAGTAGCATAATCCACCTTCTTACCCTCGGCGCAATTCATTCCTCGAAATACCTTCTCCAACTCCTTGATCCACGGACTAGCTTTGTCCAGGATCAAATTCTCCTTTAAATTGAGGAGGATTATGGCGTCGAAACTCTGCTAAATTCGAGCATCGCGTAGCCTCTAGCATGAGCGGCTCGCTCTTGTTGTTGCGTAACTCTCTCTTCTCTTGTCGTGCGGCTTGCTCGGTTGTTGTGCGATGACCTCGGCCATCCTTTGCATGTTGTAATAATCTTGCCATGTCTTCCCTTCGTGCCATCTCACTTGAATTCAGATTATCGAAAACACGAGAAAAGTCGGTTGCATTCACTAAGAATACCAAACACTACTCCTTTACGAATACCATTCAGAGAACACAGACAAACAAGACAGACTCAACCACAAGACCCAAAGAAACATAAATCGGGGCTCTGATACCAAGAATGTAACGCCCTCTTCAAGGGAACGTCACATGGTCGATTACAATGCGGAAATAAAGTTAGGTGAGTTGAGACAGGTCCATTTTAATAAGACGCGTATATTCACTAGATTATAGTTGGGTATTTTAATTGGCGGTTATGTTATATATATATATACACATTTTTTTTTCTTTCTTTTAGTAACCATGTTGACGAGACATCAATGGAAATAAAAGATCAAACAGAAGTAAAACAAGCATAGGAATTAACATCTGCATCATCATATATATATATATATAAGTTTACCAAAACATTTGGTTACAAGCCTGGTACATCAAAAAGCAAAGACCCAAAGTATTACATACACATCCCCACGGTATCGTAATTTACATGTACCCACTACAAACAAAACATCGGGCCCCCAAAATAAAATATCGCTAGCCTTCGGTAGCTACGAGTAACATCAATCCCTCAAGTGAGGAGAAATCGTGTCAGGATCCTCCTCAGGGTCCTCTTCGGGGTCGTCCTCAGGGACTTCCTCGGGATCTTCCTCGGGATCTTCCTCATCATCGGAGGAAATCACCATAGGAATAGCAGAGACACGGGACGGGGCCGAGCCGTAGAACGAAAAGAGTCTCTCGGAGTGAAGTAACGATCGCCCCACATCTCACGTATCGGTATTTGAAACTCCAAACGTAGGCTAATGCACAGGTAAAGATGTGATTCGTGGCGTCTCCGGGCTAGTGATATCGAGACATCTCCGTGTAGACACAGCGCTCAGAACTGTAGTTGATATACCAGCACTCTGGCCCTCCTAAGAAAGTCAGACGTACATCTCCCAAAAATCTGTGTGTACGGGGCTCCATAGTCTTCTGTGGTCGCTCAGTCAAGGTAAGGCCAAAAACCGGGGAAGTTGGGAGCTTAGGTTCCTCACGGTTGTCTTCGATGAGACGCAACGTACAGATAAACAGAAATGGAGAGACAGGGAAGGAAAAAGAGGTAAGACATCCTTCCATCATTACCAATTATAGCATCAAGAAACCAAACGGCGCAAAGCGCCCACATAGCATTTACAACAACAGTAATAGTAATAGACATTCAAGAGCAGTTATGAATCAAGTAGACAGTTCCAGGCAGTCATAGGTATGTCAACAATATATCAATGCCAAACCATAATAATGATAAATGCAAATAATGCACGGACTCTTTACACATGAGCCCTCAATAACCAAGATCCTACTCCATGGAGCTAGACACAAAACATTCGGAGAGAATGATCAGGGAGACATGCTAGTATCTCGTACCATAAAAACAAGTGCTTTCCAGAAAATAATCAGTCATTTTGCGCAACAAGGCTTTATACGCTGACATTCTCACAAGATCTCGATATATCTCGGGATCGTTGGTGCGTTTGCATCGGTTTGTCTCACGGTCCCGAGAGGGGCCACCCGCCTTTGTGAAACACCCACGCCCCAACGCCCTCAAGGCCAACTACGGGACCCCACTTGTCTTCGCGCACCCGCACTAAGGTGTGTTCAACTCCTAGGCAACTAGGCCTTACGACAGTCCAACAGACAAATCACAATGCATACGGACTCTATGCATAATCATGTATGATCATTATTACATACTATTCCATCATATGTCACAATTTGCCAAAGCAAGAATTAATACAATCAATGGTCTCTCACATGGACCCACAATAGCATAATATTGTCATTAAATAGATCACTACCTTTTCAAAACGTATTATGAATTCTTGCTTAGGTTTAGCTTTACTTACAGGGTTTGTCTCTAAAGGAATTCTCTTAGTTAACTTAAATCCTCTTAGGTAATTTATTCATATGCCCTTAGAAGATTATTTTAAGATCTCAAAATCTCACACTCTCATGTTCTTCCCTGTTTATGCATCCCTAAGTAATTTCTAGTCATCTATTTATTTATGATCAATATTCCTCTATTAGTCCCAAGGTTTAGGTCCAGGAAACTACACGGTCGAATCACAAATTAAGTTGATTTCAATTACTAGGTGTTGGGTGATAGGTATACGCTTGAATTCGACAGAGACTACGTTTTTATGAATAATTGAAGTTGCTATTCGACGAAGAATAATGTAACGGGAGGAGGAAAGAATGGGGAAAACATTTTTTCGTCGGATGGGGTTTCTTGTCGGACGAAGAAATCATTCTTTGTCGGATGGGGGTTACGTCGGACGAAGATCAAAGCGTCGGACCCTCCGGATGGTCGGCAAAAGCCTCATTCGACGGGTATAGGTGTCGACGTTGGAGAAAATCTCCCCAGTGTCGAGCAGAACCGAACCTTGGTCGAAATCTCTAATTTCGACAGTGCGGAGAAATTCATCTACTCGACGGGCATTGTCTCTCGGGTCGACGATTATTGACTTTGGGGCATTTTCTTGTAAGTGTCCGGGGACTCTATTCGACGGGTTTTTGGTCGGAAGATCAATCTCGACGGGCATGATCGAGGTTCATACTCGACGGATTTTCACTTAGTGTTTCTTTGGTGAAATCTAAATTCGACGGGTTTGACATTCGACGGAAAGGGTCAGGAGTCTAAACTCGACGGATTTTAACATTTCACCAAGTGATTAGGTTATCACATTCGACAGGTTTGGCTATGGGTCCCTACTCGACGGGTTTTAACATTTTACTAAGTGATTAGGTGATCACGTTCGACAGGTTTGGCCATGGGTCCTTACTCGACGGGTTTTAACATTTTACTAAGTGATCAGGTGATCACGTTCGACAGGTTTTAGGCTATCACGTTCGACAGGTTTTGGGTTATCACGTTCGACAGGTTTTATCATTCGACGAAATGGTCAGAAATCTTCATTCGACGGATTTTGACATATCACCAAAAGATCAGGTTATTGTATTCGACAAGTTTGGCCAGATTTCATACTATTACTAATTTCCACATGAAGTTTCCACATTCTGGGCTCAACATCGTAACTATCCGAGAACAAATTGGAACTTATTCCCTTCAATATTACACATTCCAGTACATCCAGTTATATATATATATATATATGTACATTCAAACTCAAACAATCAAATAACACATATACCATACAAACAACATAAAAAGCAGAAAGACCCTCAACAAAATCACAGACGTTCCTAAATGCTAAGAGAGGTTGAGGAGGAGTGTCTTCCTCTTACCTTAGAGAAGCACAAAGAAAGGCTGCTCCTTTTGGTCAGAAATTATATTTTCAGCTCCCAGAGATCCTTGAATATTCAAGCTCACCAAAATCAGAATCAAGTATTGAAATGGATACCCATGGTCATCAAAATGACAGTGGGTTACGAAAATGAGGAGAGATGAGGAAAAAGCTAAGGACTTTACCTTAAAGTTCCAACCTTTAAGCTTCAACCGTGGAGGAAAAGAAGATGAAGAAAACGTAGAGCTTTGAAGATGATTCCCTCAGGTGTGGTGCTTCTCCAAACACGAAATGGTGCTGGAGTGTGACGGTATTGGAGGATGAAAATATGAAGGTGGGTGGATGGTCTTCTTTGGAAGGAGAAATGGAAAGAGAGAAAGATGAGTGCTACGTATGGGAGGAGGAAAATGTGGGGATTGAAGAATGAATTAAGTCCCTTAATTCAAATGTGCAGACACAAAAATAGGAGGAGAGAGAAATATTAAAAAAATGATTCAAAGAAGCTTCCTTGAGAAGCTTCGCACGCTCACGAAGTGCATAGTAAGCTTGTCTCATTGATTAAATACCTCTGTCAGATGGTTTATTGCACTAGCAGATAAAACCTCACAATGTAGACCTCGTAAACTGTGCCCGGACTCGGGTTTAGTAAGATCCCCCGTTGACACGTTGACAGTCCAAGGTTTACCAGCCTCAGGGAAAATATTTTATTCTCCCGGCTCCACTCAGCACACACATAAAATGAAGAATATATTAAAATATTCATCATCTCCAGAAAATTCCACAAAAATTCTTAAAAATTGTAAATATTATAAAATGATCGTTTTTAACAAAATAATGAATTTTCGGGATGTTACATCAAATAATAAGTCAAACTCAAGTTGTACATTTAGAAAACAAGCCTGACTTGTTTAAGGTAAAACTTTGCTTGACTTGACCCATTTTCATGCCTAATGTAAGTTCATAATTGGTTCAGTCTAATACAATTTGTGTAAACTAAATCTAGGAGAGGATTCTCTCATGTGGTTTTTCACATGATAATGTCACGTGAAGGAGAGAAAAAGACATAGAGAAGTTTTATCAATGGGACTCAGTCAAAATGTGTGAAATTTCTTTTATAACATTTGTGTTTATCTCTTTCCTCCACAAGTCATATGAAAAATCACATGAGATGATCCATTCTTATTAAATCTACACAAGAATCTCGCACTACAAGCACAAAACTTAGTATGAATAATTATATTTGAGTAAAGTACTCCAACCTTCCTTCTATTTGCCTAATTTTTCATATACTCCCTCTATTTTCATAAACTACACAAAACTCCCTTAACACTTACACATACATCCCTTGTATTTTGGAAAAACACTACACATAAATCCAATTAAGCATAATAAGTTTAAAATTGACTAAGAAAGTCATTACTCAACCATTAATGACTTTGGAATGATATTTCTACCCTTAATTTCATTAGTGTTGCATCGATGAAGTTAAAGGTAAAAAATGTTGTTAAGGGTAGAAATGCCTTTTCAAGTAAAAATTATTTAGTATTACAAGCATCACTAATGAAATTAAGAGTAGAAATATCATTTTAAGATCACTAATGATTGAATAATGACTCTGTTAATCAATTTTAGGCTTATTATGCTTAATTGAGTTTATGTGTAGCTTTTTTTTTCAAAATATAAAAGGGTGTCTGAGTAAGTGTTAAAGAAGTTTTAGTGTAACTTTTGAAAATAGAAGAGGTATGTAAAAAGTTAAGCAAATAGAGGGAAAGGTGGAGTATTTTACTCATTTTATTTTTATATTAAGAGTATGTTTGGAATCACACATTTTAGGAATTAATTTGATTTAAAAAGTAATTCTTTGTTTGGAAAGTATAATGTAGAAATTGATTTGATTTTTAAATCTTTTTAGATTTAAGTTGTATGCATGTTTGCTCAATTTTTATTGAAGTCGATTTGATTTTAATTTTAGTTATTTGAAAATTGTAGAATATGCTCTTATCAGTTAACCTATATTATTTATTTGGGTAATAAAATAAAATTATTAAAACAAAATAAACTCTATTTTTTTTTAAGTATTCCATTTATAAATTAATTTAAATATTATTAATAAAAGAGTATTTAATACTCTTAATTAAATGCTTCAAATTAGTTAAAGAAAAAATAATAAATACTTTCTAATTTTTAAATATATTAACTATTTTATTTTCTATTTTTTTCTATTTTTTATTTTTTAACTAATATTCTAAAGGTATTCGCCAAGGAATCATTTAATTGTCATTCTATTTTACAAGTCAAATTATTTTTATGTAACTAGATTATTATGTTTTAATTGATGTAAAGCTTTAAGATATCAACTTCATATTTAAGGAATGCTAACAAAACATTTTTTTATACACGTTTTTTAATACATTCTTTATTATCAAGCTATATCTCACACTCCAAGTGTGACTTATAACCAGTTGGAAAAGTTGGAGATCTTCTCTTCATTTTTTTTTTTTGTCTTTAAAGTGTAGTCTCTACTTTTAGGAAAACGTTTTTCGTCCAACCAAAATACTCCAACTTTCCTCCACCCTATGCTTCCGTACGTATGTTTGTTGACTTTTTCGTATGCCAATATTTTCATTTCAAGCTTTTCATTTCCGCTTCTTGGATTCACCATAAACACTTGATTAACCACTTATTCCTAACGTATTAACCATTTAATTTCCGCTTTTCATTTCCGCTTTTGGGATTCACGTGAACCGAATCTTGATTAACCACTTATTCTTAACGTATTAACCATTTAATTTCTCGCTTCTCATTTCCTACTTCTTGGATTCACCAGAAACTAATATTGATTAACCACTTATTCTTAACGTATTAACCATTTACTCATTATTGAGAACTCTTTCTTGGATTTACGAAACATATATTGATTAACCACTTATTCGTAACGTATTAACCACTTATTCATTATTAGGAACTCTTTCTGATTCAGAAACCGATATAGATTAACCACTTATTTGAAGGTATTAACAGAAATTTATCTTGATTAACCACTTATTCCTAACGCATTAACCACTTACTTATTTCGAATGTATTAACAGAAACTTATATTGATTAACCACTTATTCATAACGTATTAACCACTTATTCTTAACGTGAACAGTTTCATATTTCAAATTTCAAATGATGACACGTGACATACGGTGGACAAAAGTTGGAGTCTTTTGGTTGGACAAATAACGCAACCGCTACTTTTATCCCCCTCTTTTTGTAATGTGCAACTTCTAAGGTCACTTATTTTTTCCTTTTAGCAATTTCCTTTTTTTATTCACTTAATAACTAGTAGGCTTTTTTTTCAAAAAAAAATATTAACAACTTCTCTATGTGTTTTTTTATTTATCATTCACTTAGTGATTGAGCAATTTCTCTCTTAATTTTTTTTATCAATTTTTTTTTATTTTTTCTTAATCTTTTTTATTATCAATTTCTCTCTCTTTCTTTGTCATTCACCGAAATTGCTACAGTTTTTTTTAAAATATCATATACAACTAATGAAAAGCTTGATAACTTGCTCTAGATATCATATACATGAAAATTAGAGAAACACCCCTCAATCATAGAAAGTAAGGTCAATTTAGTCCTAAAAAATGATAGAAAATGATATTAACTCAGTATTTAAATTATACATATCTGACATTAATTTACTTTTTTAATCAAAGAAAAAATGGGGTTCATATACAGAAGACTAATTTTGTATCAATTTTCATGATGAATGACTAAATTAGTGTTAAATCTTTTTTAAGTGATCAAAGTTATGGTACTTATATCTTTAGAAGAGTAAAATAGAAGAATAGTGTTGTATAACTTAGACCGAAGGCCAATTTGGTCAGAAATGTTGGTCATCAAGTTAACGATTTGACTGTAGATTAAGCAGTTAAATTGGAAAACTTAAACAAATAAAAAAATTAAAAAGAATATTATATGAAAGAGTATTTCATATAAACAGTATAATATAAAAAATATTTCATATGAGAAAAGTATTATATGGTGTAATTAACCTAACAGTGATAATAATAGTCTAAAATTATATTCAAAAATTAGATTTGTTGGATGGAATTATAAATTAATAAAAAATTGAGAATATAACTCAATAAGAATGTATAGTTTAATAGTATAATAAATTTTATCACAAGAGTCATATAATCATGTACCAAGTTTAAATATTAGAGGTAACATTTTTTAAGTTTTTATTAAAAAAATAAAACCGGCTTGACCATTAAGGTGGGTCACCCGTATTTGATTGAATCAGCGAAAAAATTTGTCATGAGTATAAATCGATTGAAAAACTGAGTCACAGGTTTCTTGGTTTCTTGGTCCGGCCAACCAGGCCGGTCCTGATCATTTAACTATGCCTTTTTGGTTTTTGCCTTTTATGCCAGGTAAAATAAAGGGAGAAAAAAAAACAAAAGAAAGAAAAGGCTTTTGCTTCTAACTTGAGACAGACCAACGAATCAGACCAACAAGCCCACTTCTTTTTATGCACAAACCCAGGCCTTGTGGATGCTAGAACGCTACACATCTGTTCTGTTCATGGAATTATAGTTTTATTATTTTAATACTAATTACAATGCAGGACAAGGAAAAGGGCAAATGGGGTTGGCACATGGCCTCATTCTCACACATACACGCACTCGAAGGAGTGAGGAAGAGAGGGAAATAGTCACGACAAAATATTATTACAGATGCAGTGATGCATAAACCAAACTCCAACAGCAACAGGCACCAAGCAGCCGCTCTTTCTACCTTGACTGCTGTTTTCTGTTCACAAATCAGAATCTTCACTTTATCAGACTCTAACGCAATTTCTCTGTTTTGAATTCTTATTCTTATTTCTTACCATGGTTGTAGTGGGTGGGTTCACGTTTTGCACCACTAGTACTAATCACATGATGTGGGAGACATTAATCAGATTCCCCTTACTACATGGTTGTAAGAAAATGGCAATGCTACGCGTTTGCTGGAAGTCAGCAATTACAATGTCAAAATCCGGAGAAATACTTAGGAACTGCATTTTCTTTTTTCTTGTTTATTCCTGAAGCGAATTGCATATCATATCACACGTGTAAGGGCATTTTTTAAAGGCCATGCTTAGCTAGGAATTCATTAAACTCTGTGGCTCTCTACAATAAAGAAATGAAGGGCAATGGAACTTTCAACAACCAATAGTAGGTGCTAGGTAGTGGCTATTAAGGCAGCAGGTAGACTGGTGTCACGCACAAAGTCATGAAAGTACGGGTGTTGCTGGTGGTTCCTTTCTAATTCCCATTCAAGGAGTAGAAATTATTGCATATTTGTGGCGTCATGATTGTCTTTCTATTACTCATTTTTTCACATTTTAACATTTATTAATGGTAGAATTTATTATTAATTTATATATTTATTATCTTGATTATATATTTTTAAAAATAAAAAATAATAAGTATATAAATTAATGATAAATTTTATTATTAAAAAAGTTAAAATATTAAAATATAAATGATATAAACACAATTTTATATAACTTTTAAAAATGTTTAAAAAATAAAAAATATTAAGGTTATGTTTGGTGCGATCGTATACTTGAAAACACGTGATAGTATAAATTAATCTTATCGTGTCTTATTCAATGTTTGGTGCGATTCAACTGATAGTATAATGAAATCAGGTCAAGTCATTTTATCCTATTCTAAGGTGATAACTCTATCCTTTCCCAGATACGTGATAAGGCACGTGATGGGATTTTATTTCAATCTTATCCTCAATTTCATTTTTATCACTCCTCTCCTCGCCACCGCCACCACCACCACCACCACCACCACCACCGTCACCACCACCACCACCACCACCACCATCACCACCACCACCACCTCCACCACCGCCATGCACCTGCCATCACCACCACCACCACCACCACCACCGCCACCGTCACCATCAAGACCGCCAGCACCACCACCACGCACGCCACCACCAACACCATCATCAACACCACCATCAACACCACCACCACCACCGCTACCATCAAAGACATGTGCCCGTCTGCCGCCACCACCCACCACCACCACCACCACCCACCACCACCACCACCACCACCTGCCGGTACCACCACCACCGCCGCCGCCACCATCACCACCGCCATCGCCGCCACCACCATCACCACCACCACCGCCACCACCGCCAACGCCACCACCGCCGCCATCACCATCACCACCACCACCGCCGCCACCACCACCACCACCGCCACCACCTCCACTACCGCCGCCACCACCATCACCACCGCCAGTCACCCCTCCACCACCACCGCCATCACCACTACCATCACCACCACTACCACCACCACCACCACCACCATAAAATTTTTTTATTATTATTTTTTAATTATTTTAATTTTTATACTAAAAGATATTTTGATCTTAAAAAAAATATTAACTGATCAGTTAATTTATCCTTTTGTTATCAAATAAAAAATAAGATTATGTCTTATCCTATTAATTATATTATATATTTTATATTATCTTATCATCTTATCTTATATTATACTATTATGTAAACCACACATAACTTAAATATATATTCAATATATAGATAGTGATTCATCAGTTGGATAAAGATGACAAAATTCCAAATCCATCCTTCAAATGATAGAGAGAGATGAAGAAAGTGGGAAGAATACCCGGGACTTTGTATAATATATCCTCATTTTCCGGATCATGCACTCAAAATAATGGAGGCAATTGGCAAATGGGTTTTTTTATCTGGCTTGAAGCCAAATTAGGATCTCTCTTCTTTACTTTATCCAAATTCATCATCAAAAAGCCAGGTTGGGTTTTCTCCACCCAGGACAAAATGGGTGAAAAGCAGCAAAAGAGAGCATCTTCCTTGGCATCAAAGGAAACTGAGAAAAAGGGTATGTATGTAAATGTATACCAATTGACCCTGCATATACTAGTAATAATGGCAAATGAAATGAAAGGCATCTGTGTCGTTTGTATGCCTAAAAGTAAGGTGCGATCAACCACAGCAACAACTGCTACCACAGCATAGCAGAGAAAAACAGCATCATCTCATTTTTTCATTTACCCCCCAGCCCCTAATCTTCAATACCTTTCTCTTTCTATCTCTCTCTGACCCATTCTCTCTTTCTCTCTCTAGACAGAGGCCAACACCAAAATAACAATCAAAGAAGAAACATGGAAACTCCACGCATCCTCACATCCAAACCAAGGAGTCCACACACCACAGCACACCCTCTTTCTCTCTTATCAATGGCCCAGCTGGACCAAAATTTATCTAGAAGAAAAACAAAAAAAGAAACAAAGAAAGAATGGGGAAACAAAAAAGAAAGAGAAGTTAGCTAGATAGATAGATGGCTTCAAATGTCCTCCAACAACTATACCCACCTTACAACCTCTTTCTTTCTCTTTCTCTATCATAAAAAGATGTTCCCTGAATTACCCTTCTGCAAGACCCCAAAATCTCAATCTTCATTCATCACTGTCTCTCAAAAGAACAATATTTTTCACCGAGTTATGTGGGCTTCTTTTTGGGTTTTCTTTGTCTTGGTCAGAGTTTCACAGAGAAAACAGGAAAGCCAGAGCCTTCCTACCTCTTACCTCTTCCCTTTTCTCTCTCTCTTTCTCTCCTTTCTCTCATTCATTCATTCCTTGTTCTCTTTCTTGTTGTGTGCCTCTTTTCCTCTCTGCCTTCTCTTATATCTTGTTCCATCATCTCACCCACCTTCTACTTTATCTGCCTTTTATCCTTAGTTGTTGTTGGTTCTTTGGTTGTGGGTTGGTCTTTTATTTGTTGATCTGATGAAGAAGATGAAAGGGGTTGTCTCTTTAGAGTCTCCTTCTTATCCTGTGTATGAGGATCAGAGGACAAGGTTGAGGCATCAGAGTCTCTTGCGGGACTATGAAGACCTGCAGAAGGTAACCCTTTTCCCCAGTTTTTAGTAAAGTTTGGAAATTTTTATTGTGGGTTCAATAGATCTGGTGTTTTCCTTTGTTATCTTTGCCGGTCTTGATTGATTTGGCTTTATGCTGGTTTGTTGTTGGGGAAGACAATTCAAGGATCTTATGTTATAATCTGCTTGTTTGATATTTTGTTTTGAATAAAACCTGTTTATGTTAGGATCATGTGAGATGTTGTTCATTCTTATGGGTATTTCCTATCTTTATTATTATTATTATTATTATTATTCTTAATTTCTCCGTTTTGGTTATCTCCCCCACCAACATCAAAAACAAATTTTTGGACTCCAAAACCCTTCCTTTGAGTGCTTTAATAAAGATGAAACAACAGTCACATAGCAGTGTGCTCATGTTATTTTGCCCCCCTCCCCCCCCAACCCCTCTTTTTTTTGGAGCCTGTGATTCACATAGTGAAGTCTTTTGGGTTCTTGAAGCTAATTGGTTTTATTTTGTTGTTTTATATTATTTTTTCGTAGGGTTTTGAACTTCTTAAATCATGAGCTTAAGAATTAGATAGATGATTAATTGTTAAGTCTCGTATTTTTTATTCACTTTGCTGAGGATCTAAGTTTTGTCAAAAGAATTTCGTTTGTTTGTTTTTCTCCATCTAGTCTTGTTTTGGTTGTTAAAGTTTTTCTTTCTTTTTTCATTTTTTTGGCAAACTCTATATTTTTATGATTTGGAAAATTTTTAATTATATTTTTAATATGTCCAGGAAACAAATGCCATGAGAATGAAATTGCAGGCTGCAAAGCAGAAAAAGTTGACACTGTCAGCTGAAGTTCGGTAAAATCTCATGCCTTTTGATGAAAAGTCCTTTGATTTTTAGTGACTTTTCTTAGTTTGCAATTTTTTATCCATGGGAAGTTTATCCTCAGAACTATCACCCTTGCAACTGCAGGTTTTTGAGGCAACGTTACCGATACTTGATGAAAAATCCTTCTCCAAAAGCTCAACCAAAGCAAGACATTTCAAAGCCACGAAAGCTTAAAATCCAAGCTCCCACTCCTTCGAAAGGCCGGAATTACAATAGAAAGGAATCTACTTTGCGGCCCTCCATTGCTTTTCATTTGAACTCAAATGAAAGGATTTCCAATGGGGTTGAGATCACATTGCAAAAAAAAGCTCATATGTTTGATTTAAACCAGAGTGCTAGGAGTCTTAGTAAACAAGATCGTTCTTTTCCAAGTTCTGCTCCGGCCCTTGAATTGAATCACAAAGATAGGATTCATGGTGGGAAAGAAGCTGCAAAGAAGAGTATTACTCCTGTTTTTGACTTGAACCAGATTTCGGTAATTAATTGCACATACTGTGTGTCCTTTGTTTATGTTTCATTCTAGTAGGCACTTACAGTTTCCATCTATTTTGGTGCCAAACCATGCAGAGAGAAGAGGAGGAATTGCTGGGCAATATTGAGTCCTTGAGGATTGAAGAACCAAAGAGAATTACACAAAGAGGTGCGAGCGAAGAGCAGCACAATGACATCAAGTTGTCCATTTGTAGAAACGTTGGGAATGGATCAAATAGGACAGTGAAGAGGAAGATCTCATGGCAAGATCAGGTAGCATTAAGGGTTTGAACTAGTAGAGTAGGCCAAATTCCTGCTGTTTTGGAATGTGTAATCTGTCTTGATAATATGTAGCAGTCTTTTGACATCCACTAAACCGTTCTAGTTTTATTTTCTTTTTGTAAAGATAAAATATAGCATTATATGTTCAATATATATAGTTGAAATGGAGAATTTATTCCCAGAAATTATGTCATTTTGAATTGTTTAAATTTGTCTTCTGCATTGCAAAATGTTGACCTAGTTTTAATCCCAAGGCTGTGTTCTTGGAGGGTTTTTTATTTTTATTTTTATTTTTTTTCTCCCTATTTGAGACCTTATTCGAAGTTTTGGGACTGGGGGCGGTTGGTTTGTCTACAATGACTATCAATTGGCTGTCTTAGCAACTCAGTATTTGTCTGCTCATTTTTTATTGAAATGAATTCACTAGCATAAGATTCTCTGTTTGGGCCTCAAGCCTTTTTCTATATTCTATCTTGGCTTCCTCGTTAGTCATTTGGAGGAAATCTATGTAGAAAAGTCAGCTACCTGAATCAAATTTGTGATGTTAACTCTGAAGAAGTTGCTTAGAAATCAGAACAACTTGACTAGTTCTTTGGAAAATAAATGTTTCTTACGTTTCTCCAATTGGTGACGTCTAGCTGCTTTGCTACCATCCCTTTCCATTAGGGGGGGCATTTGGAATTTTTTTCTTTTTGCACATTTGGACTTATATTTTGCATTTGTACATTTGGATGCATAACCTACAAATGTTAAAGGAAAAAGATACTATTACACCTTAAAAAGGGGTGTATTACTATTTACACTGTTTTTGATGAATGTGATTGAGTGAGAAAAAGTAATAAAAAATATATGTATAATAAATGATATTAGATGAGACATAAAAAAAGGTATATGTACTATTTGATGTAAGAATATAATAATTGAATATTAAACAAATCAGAAAGAAGAAATTGGCTTTCATGGAGGTAAAGTGCTAAATGGTTTAAGCCTTGTTCAAGTTCAAGCTTGATTTCTCAAGATCATCCACGAGTTGCTTTTTTGGCTTTTTAGCTAAAAGTGTTTTTTGCGCTCATGTTTACTTTCGAAAAGTAAATGACCTTTTCATTTTTTTCCTCTTTTTTTTTTGGGACTAAAGGTTCTAGCCGAAAAGGTTAAAAATACATTCATTATCCAGATTGAAAATGGGCCCTGGTCCAGCCCAAACACTAACAGACAAAGCATAACAAAACACTTAGGGTGTGTTTGGATGGAATATTTTAAGAGAGTAATGTATTTATTTAAGGGATTTAAAATTCTCTATTATAAAATACATTGTTTGGATAATGAAATAAAGAATTTTTAAAATTCTGAAGAATTTTAAGGAGGAATTTTATTAACAAAAATTAAAGAATTTCAATTCCCACCTAATTTGGTGGAATTTCTAAAATCCCTTCCTTCCTCTTCGTCACTTTTCCTTTCACCCCGTTGTCCCTCTTCTCAACCCTCTTCTCTTCCTCATCTCCTTTTTCCATTTTCCTCTATTTCTTTAACTACTTCACAATTTATCATCATTCACTCTACATATTTTCTTTGGGATAAAAATAAAATCTGACAAATTTTATTTTCCAATTTCTACCCTCGTAATTGCTCACGCTCAACCACAACCATAAGCATAGCATCCGTGGATCGAGTTTCTCTAGTCTTGCGTTGATTTCGATGGCTGCTCCACCTGCAAGAGCTCGAGCCGATTTCGATTACCTAATAAAGCTTCTCCTCATCGGCGATAGCGGTACTTGAAAATAGAAATATTTTAAAATTCATTTTTTTTATTGAAATATCAATTTTACAAAAATATCTTAAAAACAGATTTTACAAATAAAGACAATTGAATTGTTTTATCTAAATAAAGAATTTAAAATTTAAAGAAATTTAATTACTTTATCCAAACTAAATATTTTGTAAATGAAGAAAATTAAATTGATGCAATTAAAATTCTTTGAATTTCAAATACTTTAAAATTTTAAAATACCTTATCCAAACACAACCTTAAATTTCTCCAAGATATACCTTAGATATCAAAGGACAAAAGTAACTGTTCACAAATCTAAAGCATATTCAGGACCTTTTTATGTGTGATTTATACTGTTGAGTCATTTTATTTGATGTGAATTCGTTTTAAGTTGAAATTTTGGACTTGATCAAAGTTTCCTTGCCTGCTTGATTAAGGAGCTTTTCTTTCCACCCAGCTAGCTTGTTAGCTACTCTCTCCTTAATCCAAGCTAGCGTTCTGTTTTTAGACCTCCCCCATTCCACGGGTAGCCCAAGGTATTTCCCCGGGTATCCCAAATAGGGATGTGTAGAATCGCGGCAATTTGCTCTCTAAGGTTGGGCTGAAGAAATTTACCTCCAATTAAGCCAGATTTTGAAGTGTTTATCCTCTGCCCAGACGCTAGGGAGAAAGCATTTAAAATAGTCATCACTTGATAGGCCTCCTCAGTAGAAGCTTTCAGGAAGAGGATTGAGTCATCAACAAAAAGGAGGGGTGTCCGGGTGGGTGCATCACATGCTAATTTGACTCCTGAAAATTTCCCATCCTCATTAGCCTTAAGTAACATGTGGGAGAGGGTATCTGCTGCGAGAATGGAAAGGTAGGGGGAAAGCGGGTCCCCTTGCCTCAATCCTCTTTGGGGCAACTACGGGTACTTCAGTCATATCTTAGTCGGATATATCTTAGTCGGGGTTTTTTTATTAAACTGTCACTGATAGTAAAATTAATTATTAAAATATTATTTTTTTAAAATTATTTATCAAATTGTCCTTTTTTTTAACTATTTATCAAAATATTCTTTCTTTTCAAACTATATCAATCACAATGCTTTTGTCTAACTGACATTTTATTTATAAGATCGCTTGCAGCGCATCCTAGTGTTTCTTTAAGCACATCCTGCGTGGATACGTAATTCAGGATGACGATTTGCAAAGGATACACCAAGCGTAAAGACAATAATTAATTAATTTGAAGAGCAATCCATCCAAACGTAGATCGCCTTTTATGTAGAAAACGTCACCCTAAAGTTCGAAAACTCAATTATTTATAAGTAAGTGTTTTTTACTATTACGTAACGCAGTCGATGTGGGACTTTGGTATTGACAAGACAAAACAACTAAGTAAGACAACAAAGTATATTTGTTCGATGTGGGACTTTAGTGTTGGCAAAACAAAATAACTAAACAAAACAATAATGTATTTTTATTCGATGTGAGACTTCAGGGTTAAAACTCATGAGAATAGATTATCTTTATGCACATACGTTGGAGCAATATACATGAAAAGTAAGGAACGAAATGCACAATTCAGAGTGCATATTTGGATTTTAATTACATCAAGCTATGTTTTTTTTTTAATATATATGTATATTAGGTTATGTTTTGAGGTTATAAAATGACGATTGTACATATAAAAGTTTGCTCTCTGTATCCATCTCTCTGTGTGTGTGAGAATAAGAAATATGATTAATTATTGTTTAAAATAGATGTCTGCGTAAAAAGTCATTAAACTTGGTCTTCCTCCAACTTATGTGCTTTTCTTTCTTTGGTGCATCTTCTGCATATGGCACTGCTAAATTTGGGGGTGATAATTGAATCATGTAAGAGCTTTGGTGAAGTCTTTTGTTCCTTAAGGACATAGTCTCTACTTATCAAGTTGTTTGAGTTTAGATTTCTTATATCTTCTACGGTATAGTCTATAGAGTGTTTAAAAGCTTTTCTATAGATGACCAATTTGGGTAGTGTTAGAACGTGAGTTGTCCTGGATTTCCATGCTTATTAATATGTTGGGCAAGGTGTCTTAATGTCTTATGATAGCTGTCATTTAGAATGGCGATTTCTAAAGTAATCATTATGACAACGAACTGGAAAATCTTATATTGTCAAGGTCACAAAATAATTGGTTGACACTAATGTAGCTTGGATCCTCATTCTAAAGAGGGCTGATTCATTGCTTAGCTCATGTTTCATATTTGCTTTTCAGCTTATGGAATAAAGATACATTGTTGTTTTGTTTAATTATTTTGTCTTGACAACACTAAAGTCCTACGTCGAATAAATGTACCTTGTTATCTTACTTAGTTATTTTGTCTTGCCAATACCAAAGTCTCACATCGACTGCGTTACGTAATAGAAACAAACACTTAACTTATAAATAATTGAGTCTTTAGTGTCTTTAGGGTGACGTTTTCTACGTAAAAGGGGCGATCTACGTTTGGATGAATTACTCCAAGTCAAATGGCGTAATTGCCCTTATTGCGCCAAGCTGCTTGACGTATCCTTTGCAAATACGTTATCCTAGGTGGTGTATCCACATAGGATGCGCCAAAGAGGGTGGCACATCCACGTAGGATGTCCCAACTTTGGCGCATCCTACGTGGATCAGAAATTATTAAAAAATATCTCGTTGGACAAAAGGTGTCAGTTTAGTATATAGTTTCAAAAGAGTGGCATTTTGATAAATAATTAAAAAAAATGACAGTTTGATAAATAATTTAAAAAAATAATATTTTGATAATTAGTTTTATCAATAATGACAATTTAGTAAAAAAGTCTCTTAATCGGATACGTATTCAATATTATATTAAATATTTAGATATTTAATAAATATTTATTTAATTTTTTAACAAAAGTCATATTTTCATACTATACTCATGTCATATCCAATATTTGTAACCGTATGTGTGTGTGTGCATCATACTTTTAGGCATGGGCTTAATCAGCCATTAATCTTGTACCTGTAAGTAACCCCCGTGACTAGCTTCTTGACCAACTTCACCCAGTGCTCGGGGAAACCATAGGCTAAAAGAAACTTTTCCAAAAATGGTCACTCAAGTCTGTCATAGGCTTTGCACAAGTCTAGTTTGATGGCCACACTGTTAGAAACTCCTCTGTTTTTCCTTTTTAGAGCATGAAAGATTTCCTGGGCAATGATACTGTTGTCTTGGATTTGCCGTCCTCCAATAAAAGCTCTCTGATTTTGGGTGACCAAATCTCCAATGAAGCCTCTCATACTCATCACCATGATTCTAGAGATATGAAGTTACAGCAGCTGATAGGTCGGAGCTGGTTGATACTTTCAGGCGTGGGCACTTTAGCAGCTAGAACCACAAGAGTTTCGGTTATTTCTTCTGGTAAGGCAAAATTTTTTTTTTTTGTTTTCTTTAAACTGTTTCTTTTGGCTCTGGAGCTTGTGAAGTTGCTGCCACAAGCCAAAGACAATTTTTCTTCGTCAGAACTCCAGACAACCACACAAGGAATGTCTTACGAGATAGAAGTTGACAATAAAAAGTCCATTTACGCAAAATTTTTAGATGAATTATATAGCAGATTAAAACTCTCACCTTGATAAAGCTATAATGATACGATAGTTAACGTGAGTCAACAAGTGGCCAATTTTCAAATACAGCAAACATAATATAATAAAAAAAGATAAAGAAAAATAACTATCGAGCATCATAACTATTCAGCTCAAACCCCAAACCTTTCACCCTCTCTTACTTGTACAGATAGCATCATAACTATTCAGCCCAAACCCAATCCAATATATATATATATAAATATTTTGGCAAGTAAAGCTTGTTCGAACTTATTTAACACGTTTATTCACCAAAAAAAACTTAGTTAACACATTTGCTATTATTTACAAACATTACAACTAAAAGAAAATTTCAAACATGCTGTTGGGTTTTTAGTTTTGATGATGGAAAAAATATGTTATTGGGAGCATATGATTGTTTTATTTAAGGACAAGGATCCTCTCATCCTTTAAAGTGAAGATCTTTGTAAAGTGAGTAAGTAAGTCTACATCAATCATTGATAGATAGGTCCACATCAATCATCAATGGTTGATGTCGACTTACTTACTCACTTTATAAGGATCCTCACTTTAAAAAATTATTATTCTTTATTTTTAAATTTTCTTATTAATTGTTTTATTTAAATTTCCTTATTAATTGTGATTGATTTGTTTAAATCCTATCATGTTAGATAAATGGTGCGGCTAGTTGTTAGCATTTGCTTTATATTTGAATTTCAAATTGAGGTTAATTAGTTTCTAACATTTGTTGAATCCTTCATTTAATATGCTCATTATGTGAATGTTTATTTGTGGAAAATTTGGAATTAATATGTGATAATAGAAATAATAACCTGCATCATTATGATTAGGCTCCACCATTAATGAGGTGAGTTCTCCATTCCAACTTTCAAAAACTTGCAAATTTGCTGCAATACAAAAACCAAAGAAAAGGAGCAACTAAAGGAGTAGCTACTAGGCAGAGGAACAACTACTAGAAAACAAAAAGAACGACTAGGAAATTTTACACGTGGCTCCTTCATAAGGCTAGATTCACATTCTCTTGGCTCTAATCAACGTCTAGCAAAAATCAAGGGAAACAAGTCCACTACAAAAGCAAAGCATTTTGGAAGGATCAAAGATTACTCTTTCATCCAAAATCAAGAAGAATTGCTGCTACTTGTTATTCTCTATTCTTCATCTTTCTTGTGAGCTTCACATTAGCCTATCTACTCTAGAGAGTTGCAAATTTGTTATAGTTTGATTTATAAGAACATTTGAAAAAGAAGATCTATTGTTCTAGTGAAAATGGGAAATGAGTGTGGGTGACATTCTATGAGCTTCCTTTGTAATCTAGGTACTCGATTTCGAGTTGAGATAGAGGGAGGTTTGATGGTATACTCTAGAGAAAACAATCACTGTATACTCTTCTTCGGGTAGAAGTTGAGGGAGGTTTGGTGGTGTCATTAGAAGAAAGAAACCACTGTCACTCTACTTTAAGGATAGAAGTAGAGGAAGATTTGACAGAATTCTTGTAAGTAAAAATTTGACAAGAAGTGAAGAAAATCTTGAGTGATTACTTGGGAATTGGACGTAGGTCACGTGTTGTGGCCGAACTAATATAAATCATTTGTGCATTTTTTTCAACCCTATCCTCTTTACTTTCAAGCATTCATAGTTAATTGTGTTGTATTTGTATAAGTTTTAAGTTTTATAATTTTTGGTTATTAACATATAGAATCAATTCACCCCCTTTTGATTCTATCACATGCAAAAGCAGATTTTTTTTTACATCATTATCTCTTGGCAAAGTTTACCTTAATGTACTGTGTTCCCTAGCTACCTACTTGGTCATCATGTTTAAAAGCAACTACCAGCTCATGCATGCATCAGCAAATTAGTTAGCATTTATAAATTAAATATAAAGCAGATGCCAAAGATAACCCTGCCATCATAAGAAGGCTTCGAATTAAGGAGGGTAAACTCAACGAAAAATGTCATTCAAATGATACATTCAATGAATAAACAATTTTAGTTCTCCAAGTCATTTATACAATTCGCTAGCTAACTTATGACTAACTAATTAACTAATTGTCTAACTAACTTACTAATAGTAACAACTAACAATTACAATCTATATCAATTACTACCCCTAATTGATATTCTTCTAGAAAGGATCCAGCATGAAGTTAACAATGACAGAGCTGCAGGATAGTTTTGAGAGTATCAAGTGGCAAGACATTTTAACATCATAATAAGGAATATTGATGATTCAATTAATTAAGACATCTATCTAGTAATGTGTCTACACATTAAGTTGTCTACACAATGTGATGAATTACATAGCATGACATTACTATTATGATAAGGCATTTTAACATCATTCAAAACAAACATCACATTAATGGTAAATTACATAGCAGATTAAAACTCTCACCTTAGTAAACTATAAAGATACGACATTAATGTGAGTCAACATAGTACATAAAATGCAACATAATTAGTTTTGTTAACTCCATAATTTGCATCCCTTTTCATGTGATCATAGTCCTTCACCTACTCTATCTCCACTTGATTCAACCACTAGAGACACACCTGATTAATCCGAATCTGCAAAACTTTCTGCCATCTTTATGATTGTTCTTTCTTCAGAACACATGTCATCTCTTGGTCTGTTAGGGTTAACAGCATCTATATCTCTGATCAACCCAGTAGTTTCTAGTGATGCAGTAGAAGATGTGGACGAGGCACTCCTATCCTTTTGACCAATTTTCTTCATTCGAGCCAAGTGTTTTCTCCCTTTTTTATGGCTTTCCATCACAATTTGTGCGTGAGTTCTAACTCAACAAATTTCACACCAAAAATCAATCTTCCTCCTCTTCAATGCATTTATTCCCGATTCTTCTTGCCATTTTGCAGTACCATTTTGCTTCTTTTAAATCTTCTGCAATTTGATTTCTCTGCTCAAGCTGCTCCTCATTTTTAAATTCCACTATTTGATTTGACTGCTTCTCGTTAAGGCCTTCACAGGTTATAGCAAGTTGAAGTTGTTAGCCAAGTGGCCTCAAACTCAAGAGGGGGTGAATTGAGTTTATGAAATACTTTCGTAAATCTTTTGTAAAACGTTTGTTAAACAATTTTTGTTGAAGCTATTGGATAATTGAAGTGAATAGATAAATGAGATTGAATACTTCACTCACAAATTAAATAAACCAAGATAAATAATATTCAAGCAAGCATATAAAGTAAATGCATAAATGTAAAGAGATAGGGTTGAGAGAATCAAACACAAGGATTTATCCTGATTCAGTCACCTCTTGTGACCTACGTCCAGTCCTCAAGCGAACCACTCGATATTTTCCACTAAACTTCAAGGTTGAACGGGTGCTTGAAAACCTTTACACAATAGCGCACTCACCAACATCTTGGGATACCTCACCCTTATGCTTTGAGCCTCAAAAACAGGGATGCCTCACCCTTTACAACCTTTTGAGGGATGCCTCACCCTCAAGGGATACCTCACCCTTTTCTAACTTTGAGAGATACCTCACTCTCTAAGGGATACCTCACCCTTCACTCTAGAGGGATACCTCACCTTCTCTTTTTCAAATTACACAAAGTATAAAAGATAGAAACTCTCTTAAAGAGTAGATAAATACAAATTGAAGCTATAACAATGCCCCTTTTGAATATCTCAAGTTTTCTCACAAAAATAGGGCAAAAATATTTTCAGAATTGATTCTCGTATATGAGTGTTAGATTGATGTTCTAAATTGAAGTTCAACCCTTAATGAAGACCCAAGGCAAGTATTTATAAGTTGTATGAAGAAAAGAGCCGTTGGGGGTGATAAAGCCAAGCTTTTAATGCAGTTAAAATAGCCGTTGGACTTTGTCAGACCACGTGTAATCGATTATACAATCTATGTAATCGATTACATGGCTGTTTGAACGTGTTCTTGGCTTTCTGTGCTCTATGTAATCAATTACATTATTGGTGTAATCGATTACATGGCTTTTGACTTGCTTGTAATCGATTACAATATCTATGTAATCGATTACATGGCTTCTGTCTTGTTGTGTAATCGATTACAATATCCATGTAATCGATTACATAACTCTTTGAACGTGTTCTTGCCTTTCTGGGCTCATTGTAATCAATTACATTTTTGGTGTAATCGATTACACGGCCTCTGACTTGCGTGTAATCGATTACATGAACCATGTAATCGATTACCAGCTCTTTGTTTAGCTTGTAATCGATTACAAAACATGTGTAATCGATTACTTTGGCCTTTGAACACATTTTTCAAGTCCAATTAAGCTTGTAAGCCATTTCTAACACCTCAAGACATTTGATTAAACATAAATCCTTTCATGAGTGTTAAATTTAAGATTAAAAATAATGTTGCTTTGAAAAACATGTGTAACTTTAAATTTTCACACTTATTTTAGAAATGATATTTGAAAGACCATTTGAGAATCATTGAGATACTTAAAGGGCATTTTACATTGATATTCTAAGACTTATATCTAATATACCTCTTTTGATCTTGGTCTTTATCTTTTGATCTTGATCTTCATCTTTGGCTTTGTTATCATCAAAAACCCATTTGATATGCTTCAAGACATAAGCATTCACATTCTCCCCCTTTTTGATGATGACAAACTAAACATTCAACAGAATGAGAAATATATACATTTATTTGATTATCAGATAATTAAGTGCAAGAATATGTGAAAGTGCAAAACTCCCCCGTACACATGCAATATATTTGACTAATCTCTCCCCCGTTGGCATTATAAAAAAGAAGACATAAGCATTCAAATTATATATAATCATTTTAGTCCAGCAGGATCAATATCAGAGTATATATTGTTTAGCACATCAATATGTGATGCCAATAGTAAATGAATATGACGAGAAACTTAGCTAGTATTTATCATGTATGTCAATAGAAATCAGAGTCATATACAAGAGCAAATATGGGATTAGATAAATATTAAGCATAAGGAAAGCATCATGAAGGACTAAACTTGAAACAATCAAAATGTTCCAAATCATTCCAAAACAATTTCAAACATCATTTAAGCATATATTCCAATCAGATTATGATCCAAAACACATTATTGTGCAGTGAAACAACATATTATGCAGCAAGTTAATGTATTATGCAGAAGATTGTGACATTATGCAGCAAATAAGCATATTATGCAGTAGACTTAGATGCATGATTGATCCATTATGACAAGTTCAAAGATATTGATATTATACATGCCATTTCAAAAAAAATATATTCATTTAGCATATTCAAGATATTAAACCAGTAAAGCATAGAGCAAGTCTCCACTTAACCAAAGGATGCAAGTTCAAGCTTCTTGGAGACAAGGAGGATAGCTTGATGTATTTTTTTGGTTTTATGCTTGGAGCAGCCACTTTTCAAGATATCCAAAGTTAATTCTTGACCTTTAAGCACACCTACAACGCACTTCAATTTTTGACTTTTGGTACCCAAATTTTCTTGGATCCTTGTGTGTTAGTCTTTGGCAAAGTGACTTTGGGAACCCAAACCAATTTAGTTCCTAGCTTGTTATTGATATTCTTCCTTACATTACAATTTGATGCACTATGCCCTTTCTTACCACAATGAAAGCATTTAATAAAGGGATTACTAGATGTACTTGATGAAACAAAGAAATTCTTAAGAAACTTTTGTTGTTTATTGGGATTATACCCCAAACCAGCCTTTTGAAAAACGCATCTTTGGTTTCCAAGCAATATGTTCAAATTATCTCTTCCATAGGTAAATTTTGAAATAGTGTTTTTCAAATCCTTAATCTCAATTTCAAATGCTTTACATGATGAGTAAGAAAAAGGTGTGGATGCATTATCAAGTGATAAACATGTCATGCATGAAGAATTTGCATCAATCAACCCAAGAGTTTCATTTTCTAATTTCCATTCCTCAATTTCTTTGTTTAAAGCAGAAATTTGATTTTCAAATGAGGAAATTGATTTCTTGGATGATGAAACAAGTTTTGCAAGTCTTATAAATTCATTATGCAATTCTTCAAATGCATCTTATAATTCATCATAGGAAGGGGAAGAGTTTGATTCAGAATTTGAAGATGTTACCTCCATGTCATTTTCATCTTCCTCTTCTCCTCTAGCCATGAAACATAGATTGGCTTTCTCATTATTCGAGCTATCGGTTGAATCCATGTCATTATCATCCCAAGCTATGTAGGCTTTTCTTTCTTTCTTCTCCCTTGAGGATCTCTTGTGATACTTTTCCACTTTACTTTGATAAATTGGGCACTCCATCTTCATGTGACCCAATTCTCCACATTCATAGCATTTAGGAGTGGATGAGGTTCCTTCCCCTTGGTGATAGACATTCTTTTGGGAAAAGGGAGGTCTTCTTTGAGCTTCACTCTTCTTGAAGAATCCTCCAAATTTCTTTACTAGTAGAGCAAGATTCTCCTCATCTATTTCCAAGCCATCTCCATCATCTTCATCATCATCATCGCCATTAATCATGGAGGAAGTGGCCTTGAAAGCTATTCCCTTCTTTTTCTTGTCAATCTCCTCACATTGGTTGAGTCTATTCAATTCCAATTCATGTTCTTGGAGCTTGCCAAAAAGTGTAGCTAAGGTCATGGTTGAGAGATTTCTTGACTCCGATATAGCCGTCACTTTAGGTTGCCAATCCCTGCTCAAACATCTTAAAACCTTGTTAATAAGATCTTCATTGGAAAATGTCTTTCCTAATGAAGCTAAATGATTTACAATAATTGTAACACGTTTTTGCATTTCTTGAATGCTTTCATTTTGGTTCATTCTAAAAAGCTCATATTCATGAGTGAGAGTATTGATCCTTGATCTTTTCATTTCACTAGTACCCTCATGGGTCACTTCTAAAGTGTCCCACATTTCTTGAGCAAATTTACAATTTGAGACTCTAAAGACTTCATCATACCCCAAGGATGTGGTAATGATGTTTTTGGCACTCAAATTATATTGGACCTTTTTCTTATCATCATTGGTCCATTCACTTCTTGGTGTATTAACCCTTACACCATTAACAACTTTTGTGGGGATAAAAGGACCATTTTCAATAGCATCCCACACATCTAGGTCAATAGCTTCAATAAAAATTTTTATTCTTTCTTTCCAATAAGCGTACCCGTCCCCATTGAAAAAGTAAGGTCTATAGATAGAAGAACTTTCTGAAAATTCATTTGAAGAGGCCATCACTTTCTCTTGAAGCTGCTAAGCCCTTTACACAAGAGCCTAACTTTGATACCACATATTAGCCAAGTGGCCTCAAACTCAAGAGGGGGGGTGAATTGAGTTTATGAAATATTTTCGCAAATTTTTTGCAAAACGTTTGTTAAACAATTTTTGTTGAAGCTATTAGATAATTGAAGTGAATAGATAAATGAGATTGAATACTTCACTCACAAATCAAATAAACCAAGATGAATAATATTCAAGCAAGCATATAAAGTAAATGCATAAATGTAAAGAGATAAGGTTGAGAGAATCAAATACAAGGATTTATCCTGGTTCAGCCACCCCTTGTGACCTACGTCCAGTCCTCAAGCGAACCACTCGAGATTTTTCACTAAACTTCAAGCTTGAACGGGTGCTTGAAAACCTTTAGACAATAGAGCACTCACCAACACCTTGGGATACCTCATCCTTGTGCTTTGAGCCTCAAAAACAGGGATTCCTCACCCTTTACAACCTTTTGAGGGATGCCTCACCCTCAAGGGATACCTCACCATTTTCTAACTTTGAGAGATACCCCACTCTCTAAGGGATACCTCACCCTTCACTCTAGAGGGATACCTCACCCTCTCTTTTTCAGATTACACAAAGTATAGAAGATAGAAACTCTCTTAAAGAGTAGATAAATACAAATTGAAGCTCTAACAATGCCCCTTTTGAATATCTCAAGTTTTCTTACAAAAACAGGACAAAAATATTTTCAGAATTGATTCTCGTATATGAGTGTTAGATTGATGTTCTAAATTAAAGTTCAACTCTTAATGAAGACCCAAGGCAAGTATTTATAAGTTGTAAGAAGAAAAGAGCCGTTGAGGGTGATAAAGCCAAGCTTTTAATGCAGTTAAAATAGCCGTTAGACTCTGTCAGACCATGTGTAATCGATTACATAATCTATGTAATTGATTACATGGCTGTTTGAACGTGTTCTTGGCTTTCTGGGCTCTGTGTAATCAATTACATTATTGGTGTAATCGATTACATGGCTTCTGACTTGCTTGTAATCGATTACAATATCTATGTAATCGATTACATGACTTTTGTCTTGCTGTGTAATCGATTACAATATCCATGTAATCGATTATATAACTCTTTGAACGTGTTCTTGCCTTTCTGGGCTCATTGTAATCGATTACATTTTTGGTGTAATCGATTATATGGCCTCTGACTTGCGTGTAATCAATTACATGAACCATGTAATCGATTACCAGCTCTCTGTTTAGCTTGTAATCGATTACAAAACATGTGTAATCGATTACTTTGGCCTTTGAACACATTTATCAAGTCCAATTAAGCTTGTAAGTCATTTCTAACACCTTAAGACATTTGATTAAACATAAATCCTTTCATGAGTGTTAAATCTAAGATTGAAAATAATGTTGCTTTGAAAAATATGTGTAGCTTTGAATTTTCACACTTATTTTAGAAATGATATTTGAAAGACCATTTAAGAATCATTGAGATACTTAAAGGGCATTTTACATTGATATTCTGAGACCTATATCTAATATACCTCTTTTGATCTTGGTCTTTATATTTTGATCTTGATCTTGATCTTTGGCTTTGTTATCATCAAAAACCCATTTGATATGCTTAAAGACATAAGCATTCACATAAGTGACTTCCAACCCTGAAGTTGTGGCAACAATGGCTTCAGTAGGCTATTATAAAGTATAAGAAAGATAGAATAAGTTGCAAACTCTGAAACGGTCTTATTGATAACTTCATGAAATGTAGTTATTTGTGCCTTATATTTGCACTCTATTGATAGCTTAGTCCTTGTTAATATGCCTATATGGAAGATTATAGGCTTATATTTGTCAAATTCAATTTAAAAATCTTCCTACGTGATATTGAGGAAATGGTGCATATTCTTTGAGCGATTAAGTGGATTTATAACTTGTTATTAACTTAGTGATTTCTCTACTATAGGTTGGGCTCAAAACAGATGAATTGAAATAACTCAAGGCCCAAAAGCCCAAGAGAAAGCCCAAGGAGCATTACAGCATCTCACGTCGCGGCTCAGGGGAGCTAAGGTTGAGGCCATCTTCTTCATGGAGGAGGATTCAAGCATCAAAGATCACGTCCATGAGCTTCCTTCCCTTTTCCCTCTTCTTCCTTTTCTCCTTTGTATCATGAACTTGATTTTTTATGTATATTTACATGTTCAATGAGTAGCTCAGCTGTATTAGGGATTACTTTGGATCATTTTATGGATATTATTGATTTTGTACTTCTTTGAGTTGATATAGATGTTTAGTTTTGTTCAATCATATGGTTCTTAATACTCTTGATTGTCTGATCAACTTTTAAGTGATTTGTTGAATATAATGAACCTAGACATAGGAATTTGGATTTGAGATCATATGTATGATTGATGCATGTTCGATTTCATTCTCATGGAGGGGATAAGTTGATTCGGTAATGGGATAAAAATATACTCCTTAGTCATGCATAACAGGTGTTTGAGAATAGACCTTAATGAGTGGATTTCGTGTTAACTTTCATGGAAACATAGTGAGTTAGGAAATTGAAGCATAGTTGATTAACCTAGACATAAACTTTTATCTAAATTAGATTCTCAAGCTAACTAAACAATTCATTTATGTTGATTAAGAGGATTACATATTACCAATTGAAGTAGGAGGTGAAGAAGGATTCCCTAACCTTTATCCATTATCTTTATTTCCAATTTATTTCTTTTTCGTCTTTAGTTTATATGTTTTTCCCTATTTTTATGTACTTGAATAGAATTACTTAAGCTATTGGTTGATATTTAGCTTTGGAAGTATCCTTATATTCGTGGGAACGATATCTTACTTTTCACTGTATTACTTGTTTGATCCATGCACTTGCGGCTTATAAAGGGGCAAACTTAACCAGTCAAAGATAAACATTTTGAAAGTTAATTATAACACATGCACATGTCTCATGTCAACTGTCTTTTACTAATCATTTAATTCTAAGTTCTTCTTCTTTGGCCTTATGCTTCCTACACTGAAGGTGCTCATTCAAGGTTTTCTCACTCATGACATTAAGCTGACAAAGTGCATAACTCCACTCCTTGGATTTTTTCTCCACAGCAGGAGGAGTGATGGCATTGGGCCTGCAGTAAATAGAGTTTATGTCAGAAGACATAAGCCCAAACCCAATGAGACCTAACTAACTTCTAGTTAGTTAGTTAGAGATTAGTTGCTATTTTTGTGGTACTCGGTTAGGAGCTAGGGAATGGGAATAAGGATATAAATAAGGGAAATTGTATGACAGAGGGGATCTTGGCATTTTGGGTAAAGGAAGGGAAGCCACACTAGCTTAGAGGGAGGTTACACAGACCTCAAATCTGTGATAGGAGTTGTGAGAGTGTACATTGTCTCTTGTATACAGTTTCTTGGGGTATTTAGCCCTAATTCTTAGAATAATACCAATGTTTACCAGTGTTCCATCAATTGGTATCAAAGCTCCAACATCTTGGGAAGAAGACACGCATGATGAGCACGCAAATAGAGACAAGGACTGAAGCTTTGGAGCGCAGGTGTGAGGATTTCACAAAATGGAGGCAAATGAGTGATGTTCGTATGAATTTTATGGAGAACAACATCCAAGAGATCTTGCACAAGCTGGATTCAGTGATTCAGGGGAATGGAGGGCCTAGGGTAGAGGTCCATTACGATTTTGAGGGTGAGAACAATATGGACAACGTGTGAATCTATGGTGGTGAGGAGCGCTAGTGCAAAATAGAGCTTCCCCTGTTCGAAGGGGAACAAATAGGGGAAGAGGCATGCAATTAGGTGCATAAACAGGAGAGGTTCTTTGAAATTCGAGGAATTCCTAAGGGAGAGAAGCTCAAGGTGGCTTCTATGGCGTTGGAAGGGCAGGCATTGTCATGGTTTCATTAGTGGGAAGGAGGGGATGAAGAGGTTTCTTGGCCCTGTTTTCGTGAGGCCATTATTCAAAGGTTTCATCCTTTTGCTGCGCAGGACCCTTATGAATTGCTAATGGCATTGAAGCAAGGGGATGGGTGAGTGAGCGGGTACAGAAGGCAGTTCGAAATCTATACTGGGTCTTTAAGAATTTCAGACCATTAATTCTTGATGAGCATTTTCTTGAATGGGTTGAGGGAAGGGAAAAGGAGGGAGTTGCGAGTACACAAGGTGAATTCTTTGAGGGATATGATGGAGCTGGCTTAGCTTGTTGATGAGAAAAATGAAGAAATCATCAAGAAGCTGATGGAAAAAGGGTGGAATGGTGTTTTTACTGCAAGGACGATGACCAACAACAGGACAGGGACCAAAAACACTATTGTGACATATAATAGTGGTAGCTGGAAGAGGTATAACACCCTTGCTTGGGAATTACATTTTAGACCAACTCTTTTAAAACTCAACCCAAGTCATAAAAAGATTTAATATTATAAAATACAGGTTTTAAAATTTCTTTTTGCGGATAACATAAACTTAACAAAATATAAAGAACACAAGTCATAAAGAATTGAATAATACACTCTACATATATATACATAGTTTACTGAGAACATAAATACATCAGACTTACCTACCCAAAAAGCATAAATACAACTAACATAATAAACCTAAACTGGCCCAAGTTCAAAACACCTGGAGGGAAGGGTCCTCCACAAGATCCTCCTCAGAATCCTGAGCAGACAAATTCCCTAGCTGGGGTATGTCTTGACGAATGGGATTCTGAGCAGAAGATACCTCAGAATCCTTCCTAAGAGTGTAGTGGAGATCATCCCATAAATTTCTAACAAGCATATAGAACTCTAGATAAACAGTAGCATTAAAAGAAAAAAGTAGTAACCCCATGGCGGGTCCTACTCAAAGATAGAGCTCTATAATACTCTATGCGCTCCGTATCCAAATGGACACACCATGTGTCCATACCTCTGTGGAACTGCACTCTAACGAAACCCAAAAGATCACTCCTTATTGCCATCACAGTCTTCATAGAACATAAACATAAAATAGAATAAACAGAATAATACCATAAAGAGGTGAGATCCCCTACATCACATACCAGTATAACAACAAAGAAATAGTAATAACAATAAAGCCATATAATACCGAATTAACAATTACAGTCATGATATTTATCAACAGATAATTCAATGAACATACATCATAACAACATGTCCACAGACTATGCAAATGTACAATGAACCGACTCCTACTCCATGGAGCTAAAACCAAACATCGGATAGAATGATTGGGAGATATGTCTGTATATCGTCATCTTCAAATCAAGTGCTTCAATGTTATTAGCATATGCATCATGGCTTATACAAGACATTCTACACCAGATCAGGAATAGAAATAGTGTCTCGTCGAGATCGTCGGTGCATTTGCATCAGTCACCATGGCACAGTAGAGCTACTAACTGGCCACTTGTGGGATACCCGCGTCCCGACGACCCCAAGATCAGATATTGACCTTCACTACGCAATTCGCACTCGCACTAAGGTGTAATTCAATCTCCTAGGCATATAGCCTTTACAAATAAAGTCACAATGACTTTCACAATACATGATCGAATGACTTAATAAATCAATAATTAATATCTACGTGATTTCCACGTAAAACAAGCCACCACTGGGCTAAACCATCAACTAACGTCTCTGGGTCCAATACATCAGCCCGACAACAATTTGCTATTTTTCTCAAACGCAAAGTACTTTTACTGTATTTTCACAAACGTGTGACACTTTTGGTTACGTCTCTAAATCACATAACATTTTTACATCGTTTTTCAATCGCATAAAAATTTTAAAACATTTTCTTAATCGCGTAACTAAAAATCAACATTTTTAAATCGCGCAAGGTTTTATCTATACTTTTTAATTGCGTAAAACGTTTTATTGATATTCTAAGCTTAATTTTAAGACTTTCCTTATTTACTAAAAATTTGGACTTTAATTCCAACATTTTCTTACCAAACCTCCTCTAAATGATAATTTCTGACGTTTTTCATAAAAATCTATATTACTTCAATTAAATCAAGATATTTCAAAAATCTTTTTCCATTACTTTTACTAAAACTTTCTTAAATAAAATACTTGAAATTTCAAATCATCCTTCTAAATTTATTTCCATTATCATAACAAAAAATTAATTCTTTTTTAAACTAATAAAATTTTTGTTCATCTTCTTTTAACTTGTAAATCCTTAAATCATATTCTTATAACTTAATCATCTAGGTTTTCACTTCATAAAATAATTTTACCTTGGATACCCCTTTTTGGGCTAAATGGCCGTGAGCCATAAGTGATATTTGGGACCAAAAATCTTGCTTTTCACACATGATTCAAAGCATATAAAGCATTTGAATCATCAATTTCTTCCATAGCAATTTCATGCATGCTATAAAAATCATATAATCACATATAGCAAACAAGCATAAACCATTAAATTCACACAATCAAGTGAATAAATCCTCATATGAATTTTTCACTAACAAACCACAATTTCGTTTCTCACCACCAAGATGGTTGATGAGGTTAATCTCCCTTTTACCTTAAGTGATGATAAAAAACTCCTTTGTTGCTTCTTGAAATAACTTCTACCTCCAAAAAGATTCTTAAAACAAATCAAACATACAATTATTAAAATCGAAGGCTTGAAACAAGATGATCATGGATCAAGATTATGGTCTAGAACTTGAGAATGAAATTTAGAAGTGAAGATCAAGAACTTCACCTAAAACCCTCAAACTTAAGCTGTGAGAAAGTGGTTAAAGATGGTTGAATTTGAAGAAACTCACAACATGAAAGTATCTCCAAATAGTGTTTAGATTCAAGATATAAGGTTAGTTTAGATTGAACAAGGTTGAAGAGTATGGGTAGGGTGCTGCCCAAAAATTTGCTAAGGAGAGAAAAAGAGAGTTTTTGATAGTTTGTTTCTTCAAACAAGACAAGATAAACTTAAGAGATTAAGTAACCAATTTGGTCACATAAACTTCTCCTAGAAGCTCCTTGATGCGTGAAATCCGCAAGTGTACGGTTTCATCGTCAAGTAATAAAAGATCGAATCCACAGGGACTAAGTCTATGAATACCAATTAATTAATTAACTCAATTAAATTAAACAAAAGAGAGTGTGATTGTTTATTAAGAATAATGTAGTAACAAAACAATTAAATAAAAATTAAGAAGATAGAATTTAGAATAAAAATAGCAAGTTATCAAGAAGGGGGTTTTCAGGTTTAAGAAAGCTTCCAAGATTGGGATACCACAATGATACAAGACAAATCCTAATCGACAACCCTTTTATTAAAACTCAAATTCAATTGAAGGTGAATTACCCAAAATTAGTTAATGTTCTTTTTCAAGATACAAGATCTGTGCCTAATTAAACCAATTCCTACTTTCGTGGTAATTGAATTTAAATCGAACCCATTACGCTTTGTGGTAATTCATTAAATCCTCGAAAAGCTAAAACTATTCTCGTGATTTAGACCTTAAGTTCAATTCTTATAGTTCCAACACTTAGGTTCACATCTCAGTACGTCCCTAAATGCCTACGAGATGCAAATAAGTGGCCACCAAATTTACATGAATAAAAGCAATAAGAATTGAATCAATGAACAATCGAGATTAATAAAAAGGGAAACAACGTCAATTCATCATTATCAATGTATCAAAGGGCATTGCCCAATCCTAGAAACAAATGTAACTACTCAGACATCAAGAAGAAGAAAACAGAATTCAAACTTAAAAACATCCCAAACCCGTAACAATCGAAAAAGAAGAAGAAGGATCAAGAAATCAAGCCTCCTTCGTGCCTCCTTTCGAACTAGGTTTCAATCCAAGATAGAATACCCTAATTGCATTCAGAACATCTATTAATAGCCTAGGGTTTTCATGGGCCAAAAGCCCCCAAAAGAAATAAAAACCAAAAACTAAAAACTGCTGCGCGCCCTGAACCACGGCCGTGGTGGCCACCACGGCCAGGCCGTGGTTGATTTTGAGTTGGAGGTTTTGCTGCTGTCTTCAAGCCACGGCCGTGGTGTAGACCATGGCTAGGCCGTGGTTGAGTCTGCTTCAAATTTCTTCAATTTCCTGGTTCCCACGAACCATGGCCGTGGTTGAGACCACAGGCAGGCCGTGGAGCCCTCTGGAATGGCCATTTTTTGCACCTTTATTGCTATCCATTAAGCTCCAACTTCAAACATGCAAGCATTCCATTCAATCCAAGGCCAATTCAACATTAATCCTGTACAAGAACACCAAAAACACGGCAGTTATCCGAACTAAGGGAAAAACAAACCAAAAGGGAAACTAAAATGCCTAAAATGCTCAAGAATGCATGCAAAATAAGAACAAAACATGATGTTGTTTCACACACATCAAATCCCCCCAAGCTTAAGACTTTGCTTGTCCTCAAGCAATAATTAATGTCAAACCAAGAAGTAGGATCAAAAGACAATAAAGAATGAGGAACCCAAGAAAACAATATCCAAGCAATAGGCTAAGGAAAACAAAGAATTTGAGAGGTAATCAAAGTCAAGTCCAATTAGAGGCTAAGTTCTCAGAAATCATGCATCCTCACTGATTGAATCAAGTTCACTCCACTAACCACACTCAAAGTGTTTAAGGGTGAAAACAATACGCTCAAAATCCTTCAAAGAAAATGTACTTCCATATGCTTGATAAGAAACCAAATTTTCACTAATAATCAGCATGCATGCAAGAATCAAAAGGTCTTTCAAGGGTTATAATGGGGCCATGGGAATGATGTTAGGTAAGGTAGAGAAAGGAAGGTATACTCAAAGGGCTCATCAAGATTTTCAATAAACACAAGAAATCCAATAGAACATAAATGGAGCAAAGACAATCTTTCAATCTAAAACATAACTCCACATTTCAAAGAATTTTCTTCCTTTCTTTTCCTTCTTCTCTTTCTCCTCTTTTTCAAGCTTTCATCTTATGATTTTCTTTTATTTTTTTTCTTTTTTTTCTCTTTTTTTTTAAGGAAGAGGAAGAGGAAGCTCAAATACATATAATTCCCAATACAACTTTCAAACAACTTTCAAGCCCAATTCGCTCCATTTAATATTCTAAATGATAACCAACAATGTTTCAGCATAGGTATCAAGAAAACAAGTATGCAATAGGCTCAAAATGGGCAACTAGAGGATGAAAGTGCAACAATTTCAGAAGGCCAGAAAAATACCTAAGATGCCTTAATCACATTCAAGCATGCAATCAAAAATTTTGCCTCAAAAAGGTTTCAAATCAAGTTCTAGAGCACATGATCAATGAAGAATATCACTCAACACAAAGAATAAGAGTAAAAATAATATAGTGCATAAGTCCCATATAAGCTCAAAACTCACATTTAGAGGTTTAAAAATTCAATGAGAAGCATAAATTCAGAGAACATATGCTAATTATCAACTATCAAAAGATCACCTCTACTATCAATTAAAATAATGCCTATAGCCTATCACAAGAATCAACAAATTGGGTTCCAAAACAATATCATCTCAAAATCCTCAAAAGAGAGGGGCACAAGTTTAACCAAAAACCCAAGAGATATGATGGTGTGAAAATGCAACATGAAAATGCAATGCAATATAAGACATGAGAATGCATGAAACTAATGATCTAAAATGAAAATAAGAAAATGAAAATGAAAATACCCCCCAAGCTTAGAACTTACATTGTCCCCAATGTAAAAATCTTAAACTAGAGAAGGGAGAAAAGAAATGAACTCACTGCGGTGGTGGAAAAACTTCTGGTGTTCAATCCATGGCCATGGAATTTTCCATGGGTTTGGTGTGGAACCTTCTGACTTCACTCTTCTTCTAATTTGAGCTTCCAAAAGGGTCAAACCTAAACAAAATCCAAAAGACAAACATCAAAACAACAATCTAACACACAAAATCAAAAGAATAAAAATAAAAATAAAAAGGAAAAAAAAAGAAGCTTGGGTTGCCTCCCAAGAAGTGCTTGTTTAAAGTCATTGGCTTGACTTTGGTCTGGTTTCTGTGCTCAGGTGATGTCAACGGAGTAGTGCTCAGTCCCTACTCCTTCAAAATGTTTCACTCTCTGGCCATTTATCATGAAAGACTTATGACCTTCTTTCTTCACCTCAAGCACACCGTAAGATAAAACTCGAACAATCTCATATGGTCCAGACCATTTCGACCATAACTTACTAGGACAGAAATGTAGAAGTGAGTTATTAACAAGGACTTTATCCCCGATTTTAAATTCACGCTTCTCGTCACACTTGTCACTATGCTTCTTTGGTCCTTCCTTGCAGGGCATAGCATCACCATCGATTCTGTATACCTGAAAGCACAACACTATCCACAACTTTAGTAGCATCAATGCGATTACATGAATTTAAGGAATTAGAATTGTTTTCAGATTTAAAAACATCAAAAACTAGTTCCTCATCATTCAATCGCAAAGTCAATTTTCCTTCATGGACATCAATGATAGCCCTTCCAGTGGTAAGGAATGGACGCCCAAGTATGATCGGCATTGTAGCATCAGCTTCCATATCAAGCACAACAAAATCCACAGGCATATAAAATTTACCAACCTTAATGGGAACATCCTCCAAGATGCCTATGGGGTACTTGACAGACCGATCCGCCAATTGAAGTGAGATAGTTGTGGGTTTCAGCTCACCCACCTCCAACTTCTTACACACAGAAAGGGGCATAAGACTAACACTAGCTCCCAAGTCACACAGAGCTTTGTCAAAATTCGTGTTACCAATCAAAAAGGGAATAGAGAAGCTACCAGGATCTTTGAGTTTAGGAGGCAACTTATTTTGAATTAAAGGGCTACACTCCTCAGTTAACGCTACGGTCTCATGCTCCTCTAACTTTCTCTTATTAGACAAAATATCCTTAAGAAATTTAGCAAAGGTAGGCATTTGTTGCAACGCCTCAGTGAAGGGTACATTAATGTACAACTTCTTAAGGACCTCAAGAAACTTCCCAAATCGCTTATCTAGCTTGGCCTTGGCCAATCTTTGAGGAAGAGGGAAGGGGTTGGTAAGGTTCAGGGGGTACATACTTAGACACTTTCTCATTGGTCTCTTTTTCTTCTAAGGGTTGTGTCCAAGTTGTTTCTTTTTCTTTATCCCTCCCATCTTTGTCATTTTCCCCCTTTGCTTTGGAATCTTCTAATTGTTTTCCACTTCTTAAACTCACAGCCTTACAATGTTCATTAGGATTTATTTCAGGCTGTCCTGGAAATTTTCCGTGTGGTCTATATGAAGAGCTAGCTTGTTGGGCTATTTGAGTTTCTAACATCTTGTTATGAATAGCTAAATTATCAACCTTAGATGTCAAATCTTAATAGCCTCACTAACAACTTGACCATGGTGCCTAAACTCTTCATTTTGCTTAATTTGACTCTCTACAAAATTTTCAAGGAGAGTTTCGAGTTTAGACTTTTGTACCTGGGGGAATCCAGAAGAGGGCTGAGCACTACCTTGGCTAGCTTGATATTGATTATTCCGATAGGAGAAGTTGGGATGAGACCTCCAACCGGGATTGTAAGTCTGTGAATATTGATCATTGCGCACCTTTGGTGGAATGTCATAGAAATTGTGGCACGATTCTACTTGCTCCACCGGTGCACCATGTGACAATCCAATTCCAACTTGGCATTTGGCACCAATATGTCCCTGTGCTCCACAAATCTCACAAAAATTGTTAGAGGCACCTATGGCATTTACATGAGCTTTCTCAAGCATGTCAAAACGTTTATTCAAAGAATCAAACTTTGACATAATTAAATCAACACCATCTACCTCAAACTTACCTCCCGAGAGCTTTCTCGGGTTGTTACCTCTTTCACTGGCCCATTGGTGATGATTCGAAGCAACACTCTCAATAATCTCATAAGCCTCTGTCAGCCTTCTGTTCATCAAAGCTCCACCAGCTGCGGAGTCAAGAGACACCTTCGAGGAATATTCCAAACCATTGTAGAAGGTGTGGACAATCAACCACTTCTCTAGTCCATGATGCGGGCAAGCTTCCAACAGCCCCTTGTATCTATCCCAAGCTTCTGATAATGATTCTCCGTCTCTTTGAACAAAGCTTGTTATTTGAGTTCTAAGATGTGCAGTCTTGGAAGGAGGAAAGAACTTATTCAAGAATGCTTGCTCCAATTGATTCCATGTGGTTAATGTATCGGTGGGTATCGATTTCAACCAAGCTCTAGCCTTGTCCCTTAATGATAATGGAAACAATCGGAGGTGAATGGCATCAACTGAGGCACCTTCAATTTTGAGAGTCTCACAGAATTCTAAGAACATCTCCACATGATCATTTGGGTCCTCCAAGGGTAATCCTCCAAACTGGTTTTGCCTTATCATAGAAAGTAAGGCAGGAGGTATGGTGAAGTGCCTGGCTTCAATGTCTGGCCGAGCAATTCCAGATCGCAAACCCCGAGCATTAGGGGCTGCATACTCCTTTAAAGGTTTATTATCTTCAGCTGCTGCCATGACAAATGTTGGTTCAGATATTTCCCTTACTCTTTGCCTTTGTTGTCTTCTCCTTCTACGTAAAGTTCTTTCAATTTCTGGATCTGCTTCAACAAGAGTCCCAGAACGTCTAGTACTTTGCATAAACCAGAGAAATTACCTGCAGAGAGTCAAAGAGAAAACAAGAACGTAATAATATGGTAAAAATAAAAAGGTTTAAAATAATTAAATTAAAAATTAAACTGATATTCAAGAAAAACACAGTCCCCGGCAACGGCGCCAAAAACTTGATGCGTGAAATCATGCAAGTGTACGGTTTCGTCGTCAAGTAATAAAAGATCGAATCCACAGGGACTAAGTCTATGAATACCAATTAATTAATTAACTCAATTAAATTAAACAAAAGAGAGTGTGATTGTTTATTAAGAATAATGTAGTAACAAAATAATTAAATAAAAATCAAGAAGATAGAATTTAGAATAAAAACAGCAAGTTATCAAGAAGGGGGTTTTCAGGTTTAAGAAAGCTTCCAAGATTGGGATACCACAATGATACAAGACAAATCCTAATCGATAACCCTTTTATTAAAACTCAAATTCAATTGAAGGTGAATTACCCAAAATTAGTTAATGTTCTCTTTCAAGATACAAGATCCGTGCCCAATTAAACCAATTCCTACTTTCGTGGTAATTGAATTTAAATCGAACCCATTACGCTTTGTGGTAATTCATTAAATCCTCGAAAAGCTAAAACTATTCTCGTGATTTAGACCTTAAGTTCAATTCTTATAGTTCCAACACTTAGGTTCACCTCTCAGTACGTCCCTAAATGCCTATGAGATGCAAATAAGTGGCCACCAAATTCACATGAATAAAAGCAATAAGAATTGAATCAATGAACAATCGAGATTAATAAAAAGGGAAACAACGTTAATTCATCATTATCAATGTATCAAAGGGCATTGCCCAATCCTAGAAACAAATGTAACTACTCAGACATCAAGAAGAAGAAAATAGAATTCAAACTTAAAAACATCCCAAACCCGTAACAATCGAAGAAGAAGAATAAGGATCAAGAAATCAAGCCTCCTTCGTGCCTCCTTTCGAACTAGGTTTCAATCCAAGATAGAATACCCTAATTGCATTCAGAACATCTATTAATAGCCTAGGGTTTTCATGGGCCAAAAGCCCCCAAAAGAAATAAAAACCAAAAACTAAAAACTGCTGCGTGCCCCAAACCACGGTCGTGGTGGCCACCACAGCCAGGCCGTAGTTGATTCTGAGTTGGAGGTTTTGCTGCTGTCTTCAAACCACGGCCGTGGTGTAGACCACGGCTAGGCCGTGGTTGAGTCAGCTTCAAATTTCTTCAATTTCCTGGTTCCCACAAACTATGGCCATGGTTGAGACCACAGGCAGGCCGTGGAGCCCTCTGGAATGACCATTTTTTGCACCTTTATTGCTATCCATTAAGTTCCAACTTTAAACATGCAAGCATTCCATTCAATCCAAGGCCAATTCAACATTAATCCTGTACAAGAACACCAAAAACACGGCAGTTATCCGAACTAAGGGAAAAACAAACCAAATGGAAATTAAAATGCCTAAAATGCTCAAGAATACATGCAAAATAAGAACAAAACATGATGTTGTTTCACACACATCACTCCCCCCTTGGCTGTGCACTCTTCATGGTGTTGAGTGGTCAAAGCTTCTCCTCCAAGCTTGTTTTCAAGCTTGCTCCTCATTAGTTCACCCTCATGAGTCATAACCACTAAACTTGACTCCATACAAGCTTTCCTTAGAAGATTTATTCTCATTGGCTCAAAAATAAGTGAGTCATGAAAAGAAATGATGAAGGGTTACGATTAGGCTCATAACTAATCATCTAATTAGATATTTATCAGTAGCTATTAACTAATGGACAAAAGCTACTGCTCGAAAATCAATGGTTATTATGGATAATAGAAAGTGCCTAGATTTCATCAATCAGATAAAATATCTGAAAAAGAAAAACTTTGAAATCTGTTCCCAGTTTCGAGTTTAGTAAGCTCCCCCGGCCCTGCGTTAATAGTCAAAACTTTTCTAACCCCGAAATTTTTTTATTTTTCCAGCACCATTTCAAACACACAGAAATTCAAAAAAAATAATAAAATAATCAAAATAAATTAAATAATTCATAAAAATCATAAAACATAAAATAACAGAAAAAGAAAGAAAAATTCGGGGTGTTACAAGGGGTCAAACATAGGAGGCATTTCTGGTTGGAAAGGGGCAAATTCTGGAAGCATGATGGGCTCTTCTTCGATAAGGGCAAATGATAAAGCCCTGCCTAAAGCCCAGGAGTCTGCAAATGTTAGTGAGAAAGGGAGGAATCTCAGAGAATTGCCTGATGCAGAGTATTATGACAGGATAAAGAAAGCATTGTGTTTTAGGTGTGATAAGAAGTATTCAGCTGGCCATTGTGTTGGGATATAATAGTTTGATGGGGTTAACAGGAGGGAGGTCTTTCAAATTGAAGGGAAGGTTGCAGGGGGTTGAGGTAATAGTGCTTATTGATTGTGGGGCTTCCCATAGTTTCATTGCTCAGAATTTAGTGGGGAAGGTCGGTTCGAAGGTCACGTCCACCCCCTCTTTCATGGTGGAAGTGGGAGATGGGTATAAGATGAAAAGTGAAGGGTGTTGCAAAAAGGTAAAAGTGCAGTTACAGAAACTTAGAATTGCAACATGATTTTTATATGTTTGGGTTGAAGGGGCCTGAGCTAGTTTTAGGGTTAGACTGGTTGGCTAGTTTGGGTAATATCACTGCCAACTTCAGAGAATTGTCATTGAAGATCAAGAAAGAAGGAAGGATACATCTCATAAAAGGGGACCCTTCATTGTGCAAGGCTGTAGCTTCACTAAAGTCATTAGTGAAGTCATTCTAAGACGAAGATGAGGGATTCTTGGTGGATGTTAGAAGAATTTTAGGGGAGCAGTAACAAGGGCAGTAGGCTCTGAGCAGTGAGATTCCTGAGCAAATTCAAGCTTTAATTTAGGAATTTGGGGAGCTTTTCCAACAACCCATTGTGCTTCCACCTTCGAGGATAAATTATGGTAAATTAGCCAAGCCTTTGACTGAGTTGTTGAAGAAAGATAATTTTCAGTGGTCCTTAGAGGCTCAAACAACTTTTGAAACATTGAGGAATGCTATGACCACATTACCTGTCCTGGTTGTTCCAGACTTCAGCAAGGAATTTGTGGTAGAGACTGATGCCTCTAGCAGGGGAAGAGGGGTTGTACTGTTGTAACAAGATAGACTAGTGGCTTATCTTAGTCAAGCGCTGACTGAAAGGGAGCAAAAGATGTCTATTTATGAGAGGGAATTGATGGCAATTATTTTTGCTGTGCAGAAATGGCGTCATTACCTCTTTGGGAGACACTTCACCATTAAAATTGACCAAAGATCCTTGAAATTTTTGACTAATCAGAGGATTTTGGGAGAGGAGCAGTTTAGGTGGACTTCTAAGCTAATGAGGTTTGATTTTGATATCCACTACAAACCAGGGAAAGACAATGCTACTGCCGATGCTTTGCTCTCGCCAAATGATGTATGTCGCTGTTTCTATAGTTGTTCAGGAGGATTTGGGGGAATTTATATGAGGAGTTTCAACAAGATGCCAAGCTGAAGAAGATTGTACAGGAGTTGGTTGGCCAGCCTCAAGCTTGGCTTGCTTATTCCTTGCAGAATGGCCAACTATTTTATAAAGGAAGATTGGTCCTTCCTCGCTCTTCACTGAGGATTCCTGATTTACTTCATAATTTCCATACATAATCTTTTGGGGGTCACTCGAGTTTTCTTGGAACATATAGAAGGCTGGCTAGAATTTTTTTCTGGGAGGGCATGAAAAAGAATATTGTGGATCTTATTGCTAGTTGTGATGTGTGCTAGAGGAATAAAGCACAAACTTTGTCACCAGCGGGGTTATTATAACCCTCACCTACTCCAACTCAGGTTTGGAGTGAAGTAACTATGGACTTTATTACTGGTTTGCCTAGACCCAAAGGCAAAGAAACCATCATGGTGGTTGTGGATCGTTTCACCAAGTTTGCCCACTTCATAGCCTTTTCCCATCCTTTCACAGCACAAGAGATAACTTAAATATTCGTTTATGAGGTGGTAAGGCTACATGGATTTCCCACATCCATTATTTCTGACAGATACCAGTTGTTTTTAAGTAAATTTTGGACTGTTCTTTTCAAATCTGCTGGTACAAGGCTCAAATTTAGTACTGCATACCACCCTCAATTTGATGGGCAAACAGAGGCTGCTAATAGGTATCTAAAGAACTATTTGAGGTACTTTGCTGGGGAGAAACCGAGCTCTTGGTCCCATTGGTTGAGTTTGGATGAATATTGGTTTAACGCTAATTAGAACCGATCTATTAGGATGACACCTTTCAGAGCTCTTTATGGACGTGAACCCCCTGTGTTGTTTAAAAGGACAACCTTCCCTTCAAAGGTGGAGGCTGTATCACAATTGCATTTGGATAGAGACATGCTGTTGGAGGAATTAAGAAGTAATTTGAATAAGGCTCTGCAGCAGATGAAGGTTATGGCAGACAAGAAACGCAAGGATTTTGTCTTCAATATAGGAGATTGGGTTTATTTAAAAGCCCAACCCTATAGGCTGAAATCCATGGCTAAGAGAAGAATTGAAAAACTTAGTCCTCACTATTATGGGCCATTTCAAGTGCTGGACAAGGTGGGGGTGGTGGCTTACAAATTACAGCTTCCTCCCTATAGCAAAGTCCACCCAGTTTTTCATGTGAATGGGTTGAAGACAGCAGTCCCTAAGGACCAGCAGTCCCATTCTCTACCTCCAGAACTATCTACAAATTGGATCTTGGAAACACAACTTACAGAAGCACTTAATTTGAGATATAATGCAGTGGGAGCAGTAGAGCTCCTTATCTAGTGGTAGGGAGCTCCTCCATGCGATAATGCCTGGGAGTCATTATCCTCTCTGAAGCTTCATTTCCCTTCTTTTCACCTTGAGGACAAGGTGAAAGCTTTAGGGGGAAGTATTGATGGCATTGGGCCTGTAGTAAATAGAGTTTATGTCAGAAGACATAAGCCTAAACCCAATGGGACCTAACTAACTTCTGGTTAGTTAGTTATAGATTAGTTACTATTTTTGTGGTACTCGGTTAGGAGCTGGGGAATGGGAATAAGGATATAAATAAGGGAAATTGTATAACGGAGGGGATCTTGGCATTTTGGGTAAAGGAAGGGAAGCCACATTGGCTTAAAGGGAGGTTACACAGACCTTGAATCTGTGATAGGAGTTGTGAGAGTGTACATTGTCTCTTGTATATAGTTTCTTGGGATATTAAGCCTTAATTCTTGGAATAATACCAGTGTTTACTAGTGTTCCATCAAGGTGGTACTGTAAAAACTTTAATTATATTAACATGTTGCTAGATCAGACCTGTGCATGCACATAATAATCATATAATATTCATTGAACAAAATAAATAGGATCCTTTTACTAACCTCCAGCCATAGCCTTTTGCACAAATTCAGAAACTGCATAGCAGCATACTTACAACAACACTCACACGTAAACCCAGAATACTTCTAGTCTAAAGAAGTTTGACCATAGATGGAATGAGTACTGATTTCTAAAAACTACTTAAACTAGGGACTCTTAGGTTATTTTTATAGAGGTTACTTTTTCTCCATCAGAAAAAATCAACACCCTTATCCAAATAGTGGATAACCCCACTATCCCTTAATATCCTCAATAAACCAGAATCAAGTATTTGTCTATATCTTTTGACTCATTTGACTAGCCAGTAGACTTGACTTGGTAAAACTAGTTGACATGGGTAGAAAAATGTGGGACTACTTCAGTTAGAATTAAATTTAAGATTTAATTTGATAAATCTAACATTCTCCCACTTGGTCCAACATTTTCTTATACTTTATGATATCCACAACATTGACATCTTTATGCTCACATCTAAGAGATTAATTACATGAATCATGGCAATAGGTTCTCTATTAAAAAATGAGTATTACCTTCCATGTATTATGATGTAATCTCCTCCTAGCAAAAGCCACAATTTAATTGAATGAACATGTTCAATACTTATTCTGAGTCCAAAATACATGTCTTTCTCAAATCAAAATGAGAATACAAACAAATAAACTAGAGTTTCAATACAATCTAAGGGAACTCTATATAACTATATCAAGTCCCATATGCACTACATGTGTAACATCCAAAATTTAATAACTATAGTATAACCGATGTTATACCACAGTCATTAGATCTACGAATGCTACTTACTACAACTAAGCATTTTTAAATATAATAGTTATGTATATGTGTGTGTGTGTGTGTGTGTGTGTGTGTGTATATATATATAATATGAGCCTTTAATGAATAAATAATACACAAAATCTGTATTTATCACTAATACAATGTGTACATCATCAAAAGAATCTACAAAGCTACTCTAAGCTCCTGTTTGTCTTCACTTTCCATAAGTCTTCCTCCCTGGAATCATCATAGAAACACACACAAGGGGTAAGAATCATATATTCTCAGTTATTAAATCCTTAAACCATGCCACCACAATCATTCCAGCTATTTTGGGGAAAACACAATTCTAAAACTCAAGTCTCATTCATAACAAGCTAGAAGGGTGGCAAAAGCCAAAGCCAAAACCATATCCTTTCTTTTCTTGAAATAGATTCTCATTTTATAAATTTGTATAAAAACTCATATATCACAAACAATTTTCAAGTAAACACCACACTTATGAAAACATCATCTCCATCTCAGAGATACCAAAGCATCGTCTCTATCTCAGAGACATAACAACAACAACAACAACATCTCCATCTCAGAGATACGCAATTGCCCATACAATTGTAATGTTATGAGTTCATGTTATGGTGGCAACTACCCATATAATTGTCATACTATGCCTAATTATGTCTAATGTTTATGTCTATGCAAGTCTTAAGAGTGAATGAAATTTAAGAATGTCATGAGTTATTAGACGTATTGAGGATATTACCTACCTCAACTACTCTAAGATATGCTATAATATATCATGGATTATCAGGCGTAGTGACGATATGACTTACTTCCACTACTCATCAACACGTAGAGAGGATATTACTCATCTCAGCTACCCAACATATATAATGAGGAATTACTCACCTCAAATACTCAGTAACATAGTGAGGAATTACTCACCTCACTGCTCAACAATCATAGAGAGGAATTACTCACCTCACTGCTCAACAAACATAGAGAGGATATTACTCACCTCTGCTACTTAACAAATATAGAGAGGATATTACTCACCTCACTACTCAATAAACACATAGAGAGGATATTACTCACTTCACTATGTTTCACAATTATCTCATGCAAAACAACTACTAATTACCTACAATAATTAGCACCACAATTGATTCACATGCATTTCAAGTTCATTTCACAAACACTTCATTTAATACTTCTATTAGAGTCTCAACACTCAATAAGAAGCATAAAATAAAGATCCACACAAGTGAGCCCTTCATTTTCAACAAATTAAGGTTCTTCCCTATTTTCCCCAGCGATGGGCGCTCGGGCGCTCCTTGCCTGACGCTCAAGCGCTCTACGCGCACTCAGGCGCTCCTCCATAGGCACTTAGGCACAGGTTGTGTAAAACAAAAGTGCTCCTTGTCTGCCCTGTTGGCGCCTAAACGCCAGGCACTCAGTGCTTGAGCCCTGATTGAGCAGAACGAAATCTGTAGATAGAGTTACTATTCCATTGAGGAATAAAGGTGCTCCAAACCCTCAAACTTCAATTCCACTTGATTTCTCACACCTACTAAGATCCATTAACACATTGTAATTCTTGTACAACTTCAATTTCACAAAATCATGGATTGATGAACCCATCATCCACCATAAAACCTAAAACCCCAATTTTAACTCAAATGGAAACAAAGGTGTTCAAGTGATGAAAAAATTCATCCTCATGCATCCAACAAACCAACATAAAGCTATACTCAAGTTCAACAACAAGAAATAGGCCAAGAACACAAAAATCACACTAAACCTCATTGCTCACACCAAGCCATCACATGAACAACATGGAGAAAAGGATAATAGTGCAAAAACAAATTTCCCCCTACCTCAAGGTCTTGCAGATGGCCAAGGATGGATTCAAGCTCTCCAATCGTTGCTTGCTTCTTGGTTTCCTTCTTCTTCTTTTCCTCTTTCTCTTTCTTTTTTCCTTTCTCTCTTTTCTTTTTTTTTTCTTCTGTTTTCTGTTTCTCTTTGCCATGGGATATTTTAAAAGGAGAAGTCAAATTTGGCTTCTCATACCAAAGTACTAAAACTCCCGATCTGCTATAAACACTTAGATTTCACTGAATCCAGTTTCCTAAATTTCAACAAGTTTCAAATAAACCCTAAGATTCATAAAAAATCTTGTTTCACCATTTCCATAATTTTTCATATCTGGTGGTAGTCAATCCGACATTAAAACACACAACTAGTATGCTTAAAAATGCCAAACTAACTCCAATTAACCTCAAACTTTAACCACACCTCCTTCCACACTTTTGTGACCTAGAAACAAATTCTCCACATTTATTTTCATTAACTAAGTAGATTAAGCCAATTTCAGGGCTAATAACAATTATATTTCACACATAGTATTACAACAAAGTGACTAAACTTACTCAGATGGCCACAAAACTTAATAGGCATAACAAACAAGTATTAGGCTACCTCCATAACCATGTGCAAGTCTATCATGTTTTCACGGGTGTTATAATATGATCCTTGAATAACTTTGGTGGCATGCCTTTCATCAAAGGATCTGCAATCATCAATTCAGTGCTAATGTGTTCAACTGAGATCTTATTTGCTTTAACACATTCCTGGCTAAATACTTTATGTCGATGTGTTTGCTTCAACTTTCACTTTTGTTATTTTTAGGAAGAAAGACAACAACCGAGTTATCACAATATCTCCTCAATAGCCTAGAGATGGAATCAACCATTTGTAGATCCATAATGAAACTGTTCAACCAGATACCCTGTGATGTTGCCTCGAAACAAGAAACGAACTCAACTTCCATAATAGAAGTAGTAACTAGTGACTGCTTCGTACTTCTACAAGATATCGCTCTGCTAGCCAACATGAAGATATATCCAGATGTTGACTTATGAGAATTAGTGCAACCAGCAAAATATGAGTCCGTGTAACCAATAACTTCCAAAATATCAGATCTTCGGTACATAAGCATGTAGTCCTTGGTTCCTTGAGGTTACCTCAACACTTTCTTTATAGCCTTCCAATGATCCAAATCTGAATTACTTTGATATCTCCTAAGCATTCTAACAACAAATGCAATATCAGGTATTGCACAAACTTGAGCATACATAAGGCTTCCGACAACAGAAGCATATGAAATATTCTTTATTTCTTCCCTTTCAAACTCATTTTTCGGGCATTGGTTCAAATTGAACCTATCACCCTTCATAATAGGTGCCATACTTGGTGAATAATCTTTCATCCAAAATCTCTCTAAAATTTTATTGATATAGGCTTTCTGAGATAAACCAAGAATTCCTTGTGATATGTTTCTATGGATCTCAATGCCAATGACATAAGATGCCTCACCCATATCTTTCTTATCAAAATTCTTAGAGAGGAATTGTTTTACCTCATGTAGTAACTCCAAGTCATTGGTTGCAAGAAGGATGTCATCCACATATAAGACCAAAAAGATTATCTTACTCCCACTAGCCTTGTGGTATATGCATTGATCCATAGTGTTTTCAACAAAACCAAATGAAGAGATGACATTATAGAATTTCAAATACCATTGATGGGAGGCTTGTTTTAGTCCATATATGGATTTCTTGAGCTTACAAACCAAATGAGCCCCATCACTAGAGGAAAAGCCTTCAGGTTGTATCATATAAACCTTTTCCTCTAAGTCACCATTAAGAAATGTCATTTTCACATCCATTTGATGTAATTCTAAGTCAAAATGGGCAACTAATGCCATTATGATGTGAAAAGAATCTTTCTTAGATACAAGAGAAAAAGTTTCTCTGTAATCAACTCCTTCCCTCTGAGTGAATCTCTTGGTAACTAGCCGGGCCTTGTATCGCTCAATGTTGCCTAATGAGTCCTTCTTAGTTTTAAAGACTCATTTGCATCCAATGACCGTTACCCTATTAGGCAACTCAACAAGATCCTAAACCCCATTATTTTCCATGGAATCCAATTCATATTTCATAGCATTATACCACAACTCAGAATTAATACTGTTAATTTATTGTAAAAACGTCTCTGGATCATTCTCAGCTCCTAAGTCATATTCGGACTCTTGTAGATACATGTGATAGTCACTAGAAATCACTGGTTTCCTTATTCTAATTGATCTTCTTAATGTTGCATCTATAACCTCTTGGGGAGGGTATTGTTCAACAACTTGTTCAACATCTTGTGTTTGATGTTGTTCAACTAGATCTTCTAGAATAGGTTCATCTTGACGTGGAACTTCAGTTACTAGTGGCTTAAAGTTCATTTAATTTTAGTGAGGGTCACCAAACACTACCAGTTTATAACTTGATGTGGGAGTAGTTTCTTTAAAGTGATCTTTCTCAAAATCTAAGTTTTGAGGTAGGTCACTCCTACTAATCACGTCATTCTCAAGAAATTTTGCATTTCTTGATTTCATAATTCTAATGCTATGAGTTGGACAATAAAATCTATAACCCTTGAAATTTTCAGCACAACCAATGAAATATGCACTAACAGTCCTTGGGTCCAACTTCCTCTCATTTGGATTGTAAATCCTAACTTTAGCTGGGCAACCCCAGACTCGTACATGTTTTAAACTTGGCTTCCAACCTTTCCATAACTCAAAAGGAGTTTTAGGAACTGCCTTCGTTGGAACCCAATTTAATATGTACATTGTTGCTTTAAGAGCTTCGCTCCATAGGGAACGAGGAAGTTTGGAGTTGCTAAGCATACTCCTCAACATGTCCATCAAAGTACGATTTCTCTTTTCAACCATACCATTTTGATCCGGTGAGCCAGGCATGGTGTATTGAGTCACAATACTATGCTCCTCGAGAAACCTTACAAATGGACTAGGCGCTTGTCCACTCTCAGTGTATTTATCATAAAATCCTCCACCTTTGTCTGATCTCACAATCTTTATTTATTTTCCACATTGTTTCTATACTTTTGCCTTGAAAACTTTAAAGGCATCTAAAGCTTCATTTTTATTATGAAGTAAGTAAAGATACATGAATCGTAAGTAATCATCTATGAAAGAGATGAAGTATTTTTGACCATATAAGTCTATATCGGGACAACAAATGTCTGTATGTATGATTTCTAATATTTCTGAACTCCTCTTAGCACTTTTCGTTGTCTTGTTAATTTGCTTTCCCTTTATGCAATTTACACAAGTGTCAAAATCAGTAAAGTCAAGAGTCTCAAGTACTCCATCATTCACTAACCTTCTAATTCTTCATATGGAGATATGTCCTAATCTCTTATGCCATAACATCAAGGATTTTTCATTCATAACACAGTATTTAATACCGGTGTTTTGTTGCATAGTCATTAAATTATATGGAATTGTGTTGGATAAATTAATTTTGAATAAACTGTCATTCAACACACCATTTCTAATAATAGTAGACTTAAACAATAAATCAAATTTGGATGCGTTAAAATTTATTGAATAACCCAAAGGTATAAGTCTTAAAACTGAAATTAAATTCCTAGAAAACCCAAGATTATAAAAGACATTATTCAATTATAAAACAAAATCAGATTCTAAAATAAGTCTACATGTGCCAACAGTTGCCACATGCGAATGCATCCTATTTCCAGAGTAGATGAATCGTTCACTTTCCGTCAACTCCCTCTGGTTTATGAAGCCCTGCATGGTATTAGAAACATGGATTGTAGAACCAGAGTCTATCCACCATGTGTTATGATAAATGTCAACCATATTAGATTCATAGCATACATAACAGAAAGCATTACCTTTCTTTCTAAGCTAATCCTTATACTTGTAGCAGTCCTTCTTCATGTGCCCCTTCTTTTTACAGAAGAAATACCTAGACTCCTTCTTAATCTTGGCAATTGCAGGTATGCCCTTCTTTCCCTTGTCTTTCTTCTTCTTCTTCTTCCCTTGACTCTGATCTTGAGTCATTGTAAGTGCATCTTCACCAATCTCTTAAGCAAGCCTCCCTTCCTCTTGAACACACATAGTTAGAAGTTCATTAATTGACCCTTTATCCTTATGTGTGTTGTAGAAAATTTTGAAAGGACCATATTGTGGTGGGAGTGAGTTCAAGATCAAGTGCACTAAAAGGGAATCAGAAATCTCAACTTCAAGTGACTTAAGTTGAGCTGCTATGTCCCTCATTTTCATGATGCATTTTCTCACACCTTTGACTCCAATGAGCTTCATGGAGGACAACTTTGCCATTAGAGTGCTAGCCAATGCCTTATCAGATGACTCAAACTACTCATCAATGGTTTTCATGAAATCCTTGACATTTTGAAAATTAAGAATTGAACCACGAATCTAGTGGAAATACGTGTCTTAATGAACATAATTGAAAGACAGTTAGATCTTTCTCATCGTTCGTATAACGTAACTTCTTTCGGAGTACTAGTATCAGTGAGTTCAGCAGGCTCATCTTTACAGAGAGCATAGTCAAGGTCCATGCACCCTAAATGAAGAAGAATTCTTTTTTTCCAATCCTTATAGTTGTCACTAGTCAAAATGGGAACTTCATTTTTGTCATCAGAGATAACTAAGGAATGAATTGATGCAAATAAATAAAAACACCATGCTTACATCATATAATAATTCAAGGCAAATATTAAACTCACTAATGTAAGTTATACATACATGAATCAACATGTCATCAAAATCTACCAGTGGGCTAAGATTTTAACACAAAATAGATTCATTTAAAATTCCTTATGAAGAAACTAATAAATTACCATCATCTCCTAATACTTGTGGGCTACTTAAGAGATAAAAATAATTTAATTATTTCATCCTAATTAATTATGAAAATTATAATAAATCCCTGTGAGCAAATTTACTATACAACTCACAATTAATTACAATATATCATATTTAACTATATGTGATTTTCTTTAAGTAAAATTATAACTAAGGATGCTGTGGCTACTCCTTAATATATAATGAACTTATCATAAATATGATATGCAGCGGAATAAATTAAAAGATCATTCAAAAATCGAATATAACACATTCAGACAAATAAATAAAAGTGGACAACAACAGATAAATATAAAATGCGTCATATAATTTCAAAGACAGTATTCTGCATAGTGGTAAAACGCTGGTATTTTACCCACCAGACATGGGTTTGGTTCCTGTATCCTGCAAAACGCAAAATTTTAGTTTCCACCAACCTTTTTTTTTCTATTCTTGCATGTGTAGAGAATTTGGGCTTGCAGCCTAAACGAAACAAAACACCCAGATCTAGATTCTGGATGTAGCTTTTACCTGCAACTTTAGTAAAAAATAAAGCACTAACATTTTTTTAACCATTTAAAGAAAAGAAACCTAAAGATCATATCTTGCCCTTCCTTTTGTCCAGCCGCTGCACCTCCTTTGTATTTCTTCAAGTCTGCAGTAATGGCTTTCTACCTGATGTGGGATTTCGGCAAGAGAGGATGAAGGCCACGAATCAACCACGATTTATCCCACTCTTAACTACTATAGCACTCTATGTCTGGCCGCCAGCTCCATCTCTTCCCCTTCTCTTCTGCAAGTCATTTTGGAAGCTTATCACAGGTGAGAGGATCAGCCTGGATGTAGGTGAAATGCTACGGTCACCTGTCCTTCCTTCAGCCATGACTAAGAGACTACCACCATTTTTGGCCCTTCACTCCATGCTACAACGAGATCAACAAGGAGGCTTTATGGGAGTGGAATTCCAGCATGAGGTCGGCAGACCAACCACGGCCATGGCATTGCACAAGCCGCCACCCATTAAATCTAGCAGTCACTAGATCTACGACATTCTTCCTTGAAGGACAAAGCCCTTGAACTGTTATAGTGGAGCTCAAAAACCTAGCCACCAGGATCCTTATCAACAACCTAGAAGAGGATTTCTCCTTAATTGTTGTTGCTAACTGATGACTCCTTGCAGTTCCTCAATTTTGGAAACAAGATGGTAAAATGAAAGTACATGGACAATTGTATAGGGAAAATTTGTTTAACCATGAATTCAAAAAATTAATTGAAAAGTGGTACCAAATTAACCCAGAATGAATAGTATCACGACCATGATCGCGATGAGATAGCAACTTAAATTAAAAAAATTAGGAGTCGCCACCAATTTTATTTGAAATAGGAAAAATTAGAAAACCTTTATAGAGTAGTCTTTGAAACCATATTAGATTCGAGAGTTGGTTATGTGTAAGGAAGAGTGAAAACTTAATCCTACAGTACCCCTAACACACTCGTCTAGAGATGGTACCTTAAATCAATTGTGTAAATTCTTGATAACTCTTAAAAATATTAGTTTTACCCTTTTTGTTAAAAATAAATAAAATAGACAAAATATTATGAAAACTTAATTTTTGGCTTGACAGAATAGAGATTTTGCTCCTACGTATCCCTGGCTGCAATGGGAAAATCAAAGTCACATAATTTTTTAGAAAATAATTATGGGTTGGTTGATTTTAATAAAAAGATGATTTAATTTTTCACTTTTTAAAATTTGAATTAACAAATCATCACAACTTAGTTAATCTTGTTAAGGTTTGAATAGGTCAAGCTTGGTGTTACACTAGAGACGTCACCCGTTGATTATCAAGTTTGTTATGAAATTTTTTATTTAAAATTATCTAGAAAAATATAAAGAAAATTTTTTTTGAGTCTTTATTAAATGGTGATTTATTTTATTTAAAAAAATAAAAATAAAAATTTGAAGACAAAACAAAAACAAAAAAGATAAAAAAATAAAATTTGAATCATCAAGTTGTCACAACTCAGATGATTATAATAGTTACAGGATTAACGAGCTGTCACAACTCAGATAACCTTATTTTATTCTTCTCAAAAAGGTTTAATTATTTTTTTTTTGTTTATATATTTTTTTTTGCTCTTTTAGCCCAAAAAAATAGAAAAAAATATTAATAACAGTAGCTTATGAAAGAGAAGGAAAAGAAAAGGGGATCTTTGTTTTTTTTAAGGTTACAGAGAGGAGCTAGTTCGGGAACAGCTGTTACGGCTGGTTGGTTGGTGCACTGGTGGATGCGGATTTGCAACGCTGGTGGAAGCCTGTGGTTGCCCGAAGATGGATGGTGCGGCTCACGAATCTGGATTTGGTCGCGGTTCTATCCGGTGATTGCATGGTCACTGTAAGTGAGCGATGACTTGGTACACGGAGGGACGAAGTTGGTTTTGATTTCGGTGAAAACACAGCAGTATGGTGCCGGTGAAGCTTTGGTCTGAGCGGTGTGGGGGCGGTGATGAAACGTGGGTCCTGTTTGCGGGTCATGGTGCTGCAAGGGTCACGGTTCATTGTTCAATGGTGGTTTGGTGGCTGTATATGTGACAGGGTGAGGCTATTTTTGGTGTGGAGGGAAGGTTGGTGGGTGGTCTCAGTTTGATGGTGATGAGTAGTTGTTTGGAGGGAAGGTGAAAGTGTTGCAGTGTGGCTCTATTTTGTGGGGTTGATGATGAAGAGGTTGCAAATAGTTATGGAATGGGTCACAGTTTGGGTGAATAAGTGAAGGCTAGAAATGGAGTCACAATGATGGCTATTTTTTTGGCTATTGAAAGGTGAGGGTGGAAGAGATGGAACGTGATGGTTATGATGAGATGGAGTTTTGGCAGAGATTTGCTGTTGAAGGCTACGCAATAGAGAGGAACAAATACGATAGGGTGTTAACTGTAGGTAGAAGTGTGTGTCAAAAGTGTGTAGGTAATGGGTATTTATAAAAAAAAATTAGAGTTTGGAGAGTGATGGTGATAAGTTTTGTTTAAGATGAGTTTGTTTTAAGATGAGTTTGTTTAGGATGAATTTATTTTAGGATGGGTTTGTTCAGAATAAGTTTAATGGATGAGTTTGTTTTAGGATAAGTTTGTTTAGGATGATAACTGCTAGAGTTTGTTTAAGATAAGTTTAATGACATATAGGTTATAAGATGGATAATAGGTCAAAGGGTCAGGTTATGGGTTAATGGGTTATGGGTTGGATAATGGGTCAATGGGTGAAACTTTGGTCTTTTTCTTTATTTCCCCATTTCTTTTCTTTTTCTCTTTTTTCTCTTTTCTTTTTTTAAAAATGCCCCGGGCAAAATTGGGTATTCACAAACAGAATTCAAAATACGTTTAATATTCTGATGTACTAAATGAACCGAATTACAACGTAACAAAAAGAACTGAATAGCAGTATATTGATAATTTCACAAATTACTAGATAGCATGTTTTCACAAATTCAAATACAGACACATGGAAAAGTGGAAGCATACAATTCATGTAGTTTGTCAATATGCATAAATCTAATGGCTAGGCAGAGATTGATATGCTCTGATACCAAATGTAAAAACTTTAATTATATTAACATGCTGCTAGATCAGGCCTATGCACGCACATAATAATCATATAATATTCATTAAACAAAATAGATAGGATCTTTTTACTAACCTCCAGCCATAGCCTTTTGCACAAATTCAGAAACTGCACAATAGCACACATACAACAGTACTCACATGTAAACCTATAATGCTTCTAGTCTAAAGAAGTTTGACCATAGATGGAATGGATACTGATTTCTAAAAACTACTTAGACTAGGGACTCTTAGGTTATTTTTATATAGGTTAGTTTTTCTCCATCAGAAAAAACTAACACCCTTATCCAAATAGTGGATAACCCTACTATCCCTTAATATCCTCAACAAATTAGAGTCAAGTATTTGTTCTTATCTTTTGACTCATTTGACTGGCTAGTAGACTTGACTTGGTAAAACTAGTTGACGTGGGGTAGGAAAATGTGGGACCGCTTCAGTTAGAATTAAATTTAAGATTTGATTTCTTAAATCTAACAGTTATAGATTTCCTCTTTGAACCATAAAGATTTGGATCTGGCTTAGCCTATAATAGGATACTCAAACAAAGTAACATATATACTCACTGGTCAATAACGAGCTTCTACATTCCTTATATTATCTCCAGTATTCTGCTTTGTGTATATGAATGACATATCTATAGTAATCAGTAATCATACAACATAGTTCTATTGCCAATGAAGCTATTGCAATGCATATTTGACAACGAAGAAAAGGTATTGCCTTGCAGAATTACACAAACAAATAGGGAAAGCAACTAACTCAAATCAAAGGAGATTAGACAGCGTAAAAGCAAAAAAGTCATACCAAGCAAAGCATTGTTCTACTTGGTTCCTACTTCCTATATATATTGCATCCATCGTCTGTCTGATATTCTTAATTTTTGAACTCAAGTCAAGACATGCGAAGGGGAAAAGCATAGAAAATTCGATAGTAAAAAGTACTACAACTTCAAGAAATGAGTACCTAAGAATTTTTTTCTTGATTTATAAGTCCCTAAGAATTTCTATAGTAACAACACCTAAAACAAGTTCAGGGGGCAATTTTACAACCAATATTTAATGGTTGCAGTAACATGTAACAACACCTAAAACAAGACAAATATTAGTAAATTATATGGATCAACACTACAGACTGACCAGTATGATAAACTTATCCTTCTTCTTCTCCTGAGCAGGTTCAGTTTTAAGGGCCGTAAGTTGCGGCGGTTGTTGTTATGGCATAGGACGTGTGTGGAAGCATCATAGCTGGAGGTTGTGTCGGATTCAACAGTATGGTCACTCACTGTAGAAATGAGAATCCTTCGCCCGAATTCTTATACATTTCTAACTCACACTCCAACATCAGAAATTAGGGGTGTTGATGGTGTTGGTGTTTATATTAGTGTTGGGGATGGAAGAGGTGCTGGCGTTGGTGTTAGTGTTGGTGTTGATGTGGTGGTTTGGTTAAAACGAAACTTAAAGTCCATGGAAATGAAGTGAAGTGAAGAGTACAGACAGTGAGGTTGAAGTTGAAAGTAGTGATAGGAGGTATAGAAATGGCGCTGATAGTGTTTACAAGGACTTCACTATCTGACACACACAACGAGAGTCCTTTATAAGTTTGAATGCTTTTTCAATTTTCTTTACCCTTATGGCTACTGGCGTGCCTAGCTTTGGCGTAAGGAGCAGTCTTGTTTCTAGTATTGCTATTTAAGGATGAAGATCACTTGTCCTCTTTTCTTGTCTCATTCCCTGTCCCCCACTTAAATTTTACCAAGTGTTTTAAGCTTAATTATATGTTTCCTTCACTTCTCTTTTCATTTTAATTTATTTTACACTTGATAAAATTTAAGTGGGGAACAGAAAAGAAGACAGAAAATAGGGACATGTGATCTTCATCTTGCTATTTAAGACCCGACAATTCCTTATTATCTGTTCCTATCTTAAGTTAATTTGGGACATGTTTGTGTTTTATAAATTATACGCGATGCATTTTTAAGTCTAGTTTGGGTCATAACTTGGTCATGCCAAATGAAAATGGCTCTTCAAGCTAAGAACAAGTTGTGGTTTGTGGATAATTCACTCCTAATGCCTGAAGTGGATGATCCATTGTATCTGCCATGGGAAAAATGCAATACAATGGTGATTTCTTGGCTTACTCGGTCCTTGTCTCAAGATATTGTTAACAGTGTTATGTGGATGAACACTGCAATTAAAATCTGGTTTGATCTCAAGATTTGATTTTCACAAGGTGATAAGATGCAGATAGCAAGTCTACAAGAGGAAATGTAACATCCTCTTTTTAGCATATTAGACTAGTTTATGCTTACAAAGGTAACATAACACTTGTTTGGCATGTCTGCATAGTTTGGTGGCAAACTGAGTTAGTTTAGGCACTTTGTTGCAACCTAGAGTGTGAAAAGTAGCTTAAAATAACTTAGATAGTAGCATAAATTACTAAGTTGAGGGAAATAAACCTAGAGAGTTTGTTTCTAAGTCACAAATAGGTGGAAGAGGATGTAGTTAAAATTTGAGAGTAAGTAGAGTTAGTTTAGTATTTTTAGGCATACTGGTTGTGCGTTTTAATACCGGATTGACTAGTAGCAAATATGAAAAAAATAGAATATTGGTGAAATAATAAATTAGATGAATCCTAGTATTTATTCTAAAGTTATTGGAAGTTAGGAAACTTGATTTAGCATAATTCAAGTGTCCTTGGCAGATATAAGTTCCAGTATGCTTAAGTGGCAAAGTAAGACTTTTCTTCTTATTTCTCTTCCTTTCCCATAGATGAGAGTAGAAAACAGAAACCAAAGAGAAAAGAAAGAAGAGCAAGGGAATATCAAAATCAAAGCTCAAGCTTGAAGGTTGATCATCTATATAAGAGGTAGGGGTTTCTAACCATTAATTCCATCTTCTTCCTTCATCTATTCCACAATTTGATGTCAGGTCATCAGATGGAGAAACTAGGCTTTGAAGAGCAAAAACTTGTTTTCTTTGCTTGATTCTTGTTTTCAATGTTTGGAATTAGATATTTCAACTTATTGAGATCAAGATGATTGAGTTTGTTCTTTAACAAAGTTAGATAGTTACTTCAGTTGAAACTTAGGTTATGTTAAGTGAGTATGTGATTTTGATCACTAATCCAAGTTTAAGTGAACCATTAAGTTGTATGAGTGCTACTACATTTTTAGAGGGTGTTAGTGATGTTAGAAATCACTTAGAAGCCATTTTATGATAGCTAGAAATCAAATATGTTCCAATGGAACAGTAATAGATTCTGCAGAATCTATGTTATGCGACCAACGCTCAGGTGCTGGGAGTTGGGCGCTCAGGAGCCCAATAGTCCAGAGAGCATTTGCGCACAACAGAGCATTGGGCGCTCGGGCGCCCAGTGCTAAGCACTTAGGTGCCATTTGCAGAGCAAAACAGGGCATGTCTCTGCCCAGCCAGCGCCCAGGCACTATAGAAGTGGCGCCTAAGTGCCCAAAGTAGAATTCACCAAAATGCTTATTTTGATGAATTGAGTTTCCTTACTTATTAGGATCCCTTTTATATGCCTTGTAGAGTGTGTTGAACACTAATAGAGGTATTTCTAAGAAAGAAAGACCATTTTGCATATATAGGAAAATAATAGACCTTAGTGCAACCAAGGGTCATAGATTGCCATAGGTAGGTATTTAGACCCTTAGGCAACACAGAGTTGCATTTAATGTCACATACGAGGTGATGATGATAGACTATACTAGATACAAGCATAGTCAGTTCAGTTGGTAATAGTCCTTTGCCATAGTGCATGAGTTGCTTCTAAGAGAGAAACTGGAGTTAGCAATGCATAATGGATTTAGTATAGAGATATTATAGAAGTTCCAGTCTTTAAGCATTCCATAAGTTAGGAATTGCCTAAAGTATGTATCTAGGACCTTGAGTACACTACGGTGGCATAGTTTACCACTTGTGGTGTGATAAAGAGGTAAGCTAGATATAAGTATCATGAGTACGATTACTTAACTAGAAACATGGAATATGCTCCTTTATGAGTTAGAAGTAAGCTAAGAGTACATGTTTGCTATAGTTGAGTTCTTCACTTGGTTAAAGAAAATCATGTGAAGAGTTAATATGGTGGTTTTGTATGAGTTATACTTAACGCTGCATATTTTCCTGTTACTTGCTAATTCTGAAGTAGAGTAATCTGTAATGATATACAATCATATGGCTAAAGGAGGTAGAGGGGGAAGTCCAAAAGTCTCTTACAATGAGGATTTAGCCTTAGCTGCTCGTTAGTGCCAGGATTACTAGTTTATATGTAGTAGAAATAGTACTCTCACTAGTGTGAGTAGGAACCAGTCCACTCATTATCAGGTAGTTTGAAGAGTCAGTCTTCTTAACTACAAGTTTAAAGAGAACGTGGAATATGCAAGTGACACAGACACACACACACAATTCTGCACTTACACTATCACATTGCATTTCATAATTATCATTCCTGAACATTGCATACATGCAAACATATGGAATCCATATTCATTTCTTGTTCCTTGGAAATTATATGAGCCGTTGCTTAGTGCAAATGATATTTTACAATTATATGGATGGTTGTTCAATATCATTGATTGTATACTTATGAGTTTAAGGTTAGAGATTAGCTTAGTGAACATTTACATAGAGTAAGAGAATGTAAATGTTCGAGTGGCATGGAGTAAATACTTCATTGCTTGTTGCTAATCCTATATTTCAAAGTTAGTGAGTTTATTCATAGAAAAAAGGTTATATGTGTAGTACCTATAACAAGTTTATGAATGAACTAGTTGTGATATATTACAACTGTGTAAATAGTTATTCTTATCATATGAGTAAGGGACTTAGGCTTATAGATTATACATTGTGTCTAGTGAACCTTTACAAAATAATAGCATGTGAATGTTCTAGTGATATTGAATAGAAATTTAATATCTATACACAAGACCCAAACTAAAAAAAACGAAACAGACTCAAAAGTTAAACACTCTAAAAGACTTAATTTCTAATAATATTTAAAAATGAAGAGCAGGCAATCATTCAAGTAATCAAAACATTCATGAGGTAACATATCTTCACATCTCAAATCAACAAGCAAGGATATTTCAATTGAAAAGCATGAGTCAAGAATGATAGATCTTCATAAGATTCACTCTCAATCCCTCAAGTGTTTAAAAGATAGGTATTTCACTCAATTCAACCCATAAAAATTGCACTACCATAAGCTTGCTTATCTTCTACTTCTCCACTACTCAGAACACATGCACACACAAATCATGAAAACTTTATTCAAAGTTGTAATGAGATCAAGGTAAAGGTGAAGGTAATATAGATATGACAAGTTAAATACCAAAGAGAATAAAAGAATATGAAAACTGAGTTCAATTAACAAACATGAAAGTTCATCCTAACTCCACCTAATACAAATTCCTTTTACATATTCTTTTCTTTTCCTTTATTGCCTTGTTGACCTTCATTTTCTTTTTACATTTTTTTATTTTTGATTTTTGATTTTTTGATTTTTTTGATTTTCTTTTTTTGATTTTTTTACAAAAAAGAACATCATATATACATTTTTTTTAACCATTCTACACACACACCCCCACACTTGTTCAAGAACTCATCCAATGACAAAGTTAATGTTTTCTTATTCCCTAAGGTCAGGTAAAAACATGATTTTTCATTTAAGGCACAAAATGAGTTCGAAACAAAGAATGGTCAAATAAGCTCAAAGGGGTTAAGTAAGGGGAAATAGACCATTTTCAATGCTTTATATTGGCAGGAATCAGAGAATTTTCAAGAACTCATAAGAGTACTTGATATCATATTGAGATAATATGCTGCAAAGCAAGGCTGACTATTTGATTAAAGTAGCTATTTCAAGAAAAATACCTCAATCATATTTATGTATGCATATGAAAATGTAGTCTCAAAAAGAATCAAAGCAAGTTCTAGAGCAGCAATTCCATGAGTGAAATTCACACAAGAAAGAAGAGAATGGTACAAATGTTCAATCCATTCATCAATAGGCTCAAAATCTCACAAGACATAATTCTATCATTCTCAGTCTACCAATTCAACATCCATAACCAAGCATGTGATTTTTAAGAAAGAAGACAATTAACTCAATCATGCAAATTTCCCTGAATTTGAATTGCTACTTCCACACAAACTAGTTGTCTACCCAATTACTCCTTACTCTGCCATCAATTTTGATGCGTCTCAAGAGTAAATAATTTACTCCTTACTCTGTCATCCCTAATTATTTTTGTTGTTAATAAATTGATGACAAACACAACAAACATATTGGCAAACACTCCTATTTTTTATTTTTTATTTTTTTAGTTTTTTTTATCCTTCCTAATATAAACACAACAAACATATTAACAAACACACTTCCTAATTTTTTTATTTTTTTATTTTTGATTTTTTTTGGGTTTTATTTATTTATTTATTTAGTTTTTTTTTCACAACCATCCTTCCCCCAACCAGATCACAACATTATCCTCAATGTCAAAATATAGATAGGTAAAATGATAGAATATATTACCTGTTGCTGCAATTACTTAAAAAAAAATCTCACACAAATTTAAACAGAAACAAAGTACGATAAATAAAACTAAAGCTTGTAATTATTTAAATAGTTGGAATGTCTTGGCTGACTTTCTTTTCATTCTGCTTCCCTCATCGCTTCCTTCGGACCAATCTATTTGAGCTATTACAGGATCAGGTTCATAAACAAAAGCTTCTAATTTATTAATCAACTCATTAACAGTGGAAACAGAGATAATGAGTCATCTTGCTGAAGGTGTGACAAATTTCTGTTCCACAACATGGTCAACAAAAGATAACAAATTATCAAAGAAATTATTAACATTCAACAAACCTATGAGTTTATGGTGAATGTTCAGTTAGGGCCAAGAGACAATTTGAAAGACTTCTTCCAAAGTACCAAAACCACCAGGTAAGGCAATGAATGCATCACAGTTTTCAAGCATTGCCTTCATTCGTCCATGCATAGATGATACTTGAATTTCCATTCTAATTGTCTTTCCAACGATGTTCCTTCGAGTTAAAGGTTCAGGAATGACACCTAAAACTTGACCACCTCTCACAAATACAGAAAGTGATACAGCCCCCATTAACCCAAGGTAACCTCCCCCATATACTACACGAATGTTCCTTGCAGAAAGTGTTATACCAACAGTGCTTGCTACGTTTACAAACTCTAAGCTCTTCCCATAACTTGTCTCACAAAATACATAGATATTGGCAAAATTACGAATAGAAGAAGAAGCTCCCTCTGTTTTTACACTCACACTCTCTTTGAATGATTATGAGTTGCAGGAAAGTGAAGAAAATGGAGTGTTTAAATAGGGAAGAGAATAAAAAAAGTAATAATAGCTCCTATATGGGTAGGTTGGCTATTGTCAGAAAACATTGAAATTAAGAAACATAATTTTTTTTTTACTTCAAGAAAACCATCAGGGTAAAGAAGTCTAGAAACCCCCGAAGGACCCCATCCAAAGGATCGTCTGTCCAAAACCAAAATTTAACAAAATCATACAAAAATAATAATAACGAATGATTACATACATTTACATGAGTGTAGTAATACCAAGACGGCTCAACCAATCTGGGCATTCTTCTCCGTCCCGCTTGTGGGATATCCCAGCCTATGCATCATCGCTCTAGTTAAAGAGAGAAAATCTGAATACGACGACCAGTGACCACAGCCAGTGAAAGTTTGCTGGAGAGCCCATGACATTAAATCACAAGATCCAGCTCAGAGGCATTGTGACGCGAGAATGCAAACACGAGATGCTTCTTTCTGTCCATCAGCAAGCAGAGCCTCCGGTTAAAACCTGGGAATACTTGCGCGACTCTCTATAGAGCATTGCACACGAACCTTATTTACCGATCGGCGTGCGAAGGTCCACCCAAGTCAATGACGGGTTTGCTACTAGCAGGGGCTCCTAATCTAATTAAAGACCAAGTAAAATCGAAGTTTCGCCCTTTTTCTTATTTTTTATTCTTTTTATTCTTTTTATTTTTTTTTTTATTTTTTATTTTTTATTTTTTTTTTTTTTTTTATTTTTTTTGAAGATGTACAAGATAATATATACATGTTGTTGTGATTGTGGCTCACATCTTCCTTTGAATTCACGTCCAGAAACCGCTTAAACGCCTTCTATGAGTCGAGGATAAGCTTCCTATCCAATTTTCTTATAAATTGGTAAACAGGGTCTTTTTGAGTCAGATTCCCAAGACTATAACGCTCTTGCTCGTCCTTGAAGAGATTCCACAAACTAAGAAGTTCACGCTGCACAACTCCACAAGAATGCGTCTCAAGAGTCAATAAGATATTATCTAATGACTCCTTACTCAGTCCATTCTTAATGAAGAATATTTTATCTTCTCTGTTTATAGAAACCATCCCCAAAGAGCGACATCGCGTGTTACAATTCCATCGTGCACACTTGTAACAAACTTGCATTCTTTTTGCTCTTCTCCTTTTTGAAAATGAACTTTTACCGAGACCAAGCATGTATGGGACAAATGAATTTGAAGATTCACTAGCTAAACGAACCTTTGCTTCGATTATCCAACGTATATATTCTGGGATGCCCTTGTACATTAACAGTCTCAGTCTTTCATACCTAGCTTTGTAGATTTTGGTTAGAGAATTTTTAGGAACAGAAGGGAAATGCTTTCCTAGATTTGAGAGGATGACATCCATTTTGAAGGAGAAGGAATCAGTTATTATGGGAAACTGAAAGACAAACCAACTTGAGAGTCACGGAGTACCGTTATTCACCATTTAACCGGGAACTGCAAAAAGAAAGAAACAAACTTAAAATAAATTCTACTCATAACATGGATTAGAAAGAGAGATGAATTCTACCTCAGCAACTTGATGTTCCAGAAATGGTTTGAGTCTTTGTCCATTGACCTTTAAAATATTACCATTCCTAGGATTCTCAATGTCTATGGCCCCATAAGGATACACATGTTTGACAATAAAGGGACCAATCCACCTAGATCTCAACTTTTCAGGGAATAGGTGAAGACGATAATTATAAAGCGGAACTTTTTGACCAATTTTAAAAGATTTTCTCAAAATTGATTTGTCATGAAAAACTTTTGTTCTAGCTTTATAAATTTTTGAGTTTTCATATGCATCATTTCTCAATTCCTCAAGTTCATTCAATTGTAACTTGTGTAACTTAGAAGCATCACCAAGACTTAAGTTGAAAGCTTTAATGGCCCAAAATGCTTTATGCTCTAATTCTACAGGTAAGTGACAAGGTTTTTCATAAACTAACCGATAGGGAGACATGCTTAAAGATGTTTTAAAAGCAGTACGGTAAGCCCAAAGTGCATCGTTTAGTCTTAAAGACCAATCTTTACGATTTGGGTTAACCATTTTTTCTAAAATTTGTTTAATCTCCCTATTTGCTAATTCAACTTGTCCATTTGTTTGAGGGTGATAAGGGGTAGCAATTTTGTGTGTGATGCCATATTTCTTCATTAAAGATTCAAATGATTTATTGTAAAAATGTTTTCCCCCATCATTGATGATAGCTCGAGGGATTTCAAATCGATTCAAAACATTTTCTTTTAAAAATTTCAACACAGTTTTGTGATCATTGTGTCGACATGGAATCGCCTCAATCCATTTTGAGACATAATCAACTGCAACCAAAATATACACAAATCCAAATGATGATGGAAATGGACCCATGAAATTAATTCTCCAACAATCAAAAATTTCAATGACAATGATAGGGTTCAAAGGCATCATGTCTCTTTTAGAAATGGAACCCAATTTCTGACAACTTTCACAACTTTTGCAAAAAATATAGTTGTCCTTAAATAATGTGGGCCAATAAAATCCACACTGCAAGATTTTTGCAGCTGTTTTCTTTGAAGAAAAATGACCTCCACATGCTTCTGAATGATAAAATTTAATGACACTACTTACCTCATTGTTGGGTACACATCTCCAAAAGATTTGATCAGAACAATATTTGAACAAATATGGGTCATCCCAATAGAAAATTTTCACCTCAATCAAAAACTTTTTTCTGTCTTGGTGCGTCCACTGAGGCGGCATCTTACCTGTTACAAGAAAATTGACAATGTTAGCAAACCAAGGCATGGAATTGATAGAAAATTAAAATTCATCAGGAAAAGAATCATTGATAGGTGTGCTATCAAAAGATGAGCCTATTGTAAGTCTGAACAAATGATCTGCAACAACATTTTCGGCTCCTTTCTTATCTTTTATTGTGATGTTGAATTCTTGAAGCAACAAGATTCACCGTATCAACCTAGGTTTGGCATCTTACTTAGACATTAAATATCTAACAGCAGCATGATCAGTAAAAACAACAGTGGAAGAACTAATTAAATAAGCTCAAAATTTGTCCAATGCAAAAATTACAGCAAGTAGTTCTTTTTTAGTAGTGGTGTAATTCATTTGTGCACTATTCAAAGTTTGACTTGCGTAATAAATTACATGAGGTTTATCTTCCTTTCTTTGTCCTAAAACAGCACCAACAACAAAATCACTAGCATCACACATCGACTCAATAGGCAAAGACCAGTCAGGAGATTGCATGATAGGAGCAAAAGTTAAAAGACCGATTAATTTTTCAAAAGATTTCTGACAATCTTGAGTCCAATCAAATGGTGCATGTTTTGTTAGAAGATTACATAGTGGTCTAGATATTGCACTAAAGTCCTTTACGAATCTTCTATAAAATCCTGCATGTCCTAAAAAGGAACGAACTTCTCTGATTGTTTTTGGAGAAGGCAAATGAGCAATTAATTCAACTTTGGCCTTATCAACCTCAATTCCTTTAGAAGATATCACATGACCTAACACTATTCCTGAGGTAACCATGTAATGACATTTTTCCTAATTTAACACAAATCCTTTTTCTTCGCATCTTTTAAGAACTTTTTCCAAATTATCAAGACAAATTTCAAAAGAATTTTTAAAAACTTTCAGATCATCCATGAAAACCTCTAAATAATGCTCAATCACGTCACTGAAAATACTTAGCATGCATCTTTGAAAAGTTGCTAGAGCATTACAAAGACTAAAAGGCATTCTTCTATATGCAAAAGTCCTAAAGGGGCACGTAAAAGTGGTCTTTTCTTGATCCTTTAATGCAATTGGTATTTGATTATACCCTGAATAACCATCAAGAAAACAATAGTAGGGATGTCCTGCTACTCTTTCCAAAATCTGATTAAGAAATGGCAATGGGAAATGATCTTTCCTAGTGGTTGCATTCAATTTTCTGAAATCAATACATATACGCCAACTAGATGAGACTCGGGTAAGTATTAATTCTCCTTTTTCATTTTCAACCACTGTTATTCTAGATTTCTTAGGCACAACTTGTGTAGGGCTTACCCACTGGCTATCAGAGATAGGATAGATAATTCCAACATCAAGTAATTTAAGAACTTCAACTTTAACTACCTCTTTCATGTGTGGATTTAATCTTCTTTGAAGTTGTTAAGATGTTTTAGCATTATCCTCTAAATGTATTCTATGTGTACAAATTAATGGATTAATGTCTTTTATATCCTTTAATGTCTATCCAATTGCACTTTTATGCCTTTTAAATACTTCTATCAACATATGTTCTTGTTCTTTGGTCAGGGATGAGAAAATTACCACTGGAAAGCTTTGTTCTTCTCCCAAAAATATGTACTTCAACCCAACAGGTAATGGCTTTAGTTTCAGTGTAGGTACTTCTTCATGGGTATCATCATTCATGGGTTTTAGCTCTTCGAATCTTGGCTTCCTTCCTTTGTATTCCATTTCCTGTGTACAGTCAAGCAAATAGCACATTTCAGAAACATTATCATCTAATTGTGTAGCTGAATTAAATGAATTAATTAAACAAATTTCTAATAGGTCGGAAGAACTTTTGGTTTGAAGATGATCATCTATAATAGCTTCAATCTCTTCAACTTCCTCCATTTCGTCATAGACTTTCTGTGGTTGCTTGCACATGTTGAAAACATTAAAGCTCCAGTGTCATATTTCCAAAAGTTAGCTTTACCACTCCATTTCTGTAATTTATCAAAACATTAGATGTTGCTAAAAATGGACGACCTAGAATACCAGGAACTGACTTAGAACTATCAATCATAAGTTCAGTTTCCAAGACAATAAAATCCACAGGATATATGAATTTATCAACTTGAACTAACACATATTCCAGTATTCCTTTTGGAATTTTAATTGATTTATCAGCAAGTAGAAGAGTTACAAAAGTTGGTTTTAACTCACCCAGGTTGAGTTGCTGATAAACTGAATATGGAAGCAAATTAACACTAACACCAAGATTAAGTAAAGCTCGTTCAATTTTATGTTCACCAATAATGCATGAAACTGTAAGACAACCAGGGTCTTTATATTTCAACTCATTGTTGTTTTGAATAATGGAGCTTACCTGTTCAGTCAAAAAGGCATTCTTTTTCACATTATGTTTCCTTTTAACAGTGCACAAGTCCTTCAAAAATTTGGCATAACAAGGAATCTATTTGATAGCATCTAATAGAGGAATATTGACCTTCACTTGTTTAAGGATTTCAAAAATGTCACTTTTATGGTTCACTTTACTTGAATTGTTCAATGCTTGAGGAAATGGGGGTAAAGGCGAGGGTTTGGTCTCTTTTTGGCTAGGTGGCTTATCAACTCCTTCCTCATCTTTGGGACTTGACTCATCATTTTTCTCACAGGGGTCAGGAATTTGTTTTTCAACAACCTTTCCACTCCTAAGAGTTATCACTGACTGGACTTGATCTATTTGTTAGCTTTCCGAACTACCCTCATTGAGGCTATACTGACTCTTGGATTTGGTTGAGGTTGAGAGGGAAATTTTCCTTTCTCGTGAATGACAAGTGCAGAAGAAAGTTTAGCAAGAGTGTCTTTTATGTCAATCATGGCTTGAGTGTTTTGGTTATTAATGGCCTCTTGCTTGTCCATGAATGCATGCAATGTTCCCTCAAGATTTTTCCTATATAGTGGTACATAAGGTGCATATCCTTGAGAATTTTGAGAATCCTGCTGTGCCTGAGGAGGTGGTGGTTGCATGAATTGTGCCTGATTGTTGGTCCTCCAACTGAAGTTCGGGTTATTTCTCCATCCCGGATTGTATGTATCTGAAAAAGAAGAAGTGAATGGTTTTTTAAAATTGTTCATTGCATTTACTTGCTCATGCACAACTTCTTTAAAAATAGGAATTTTTAGACATTCATTTGTTGAGTGTCCCAATTCATCACAAATGCTACAAATTTCTTCATTTTGCACAGATTTGATTTCTTTTACTTTCTTTGATTCCATGGCTTCAATCTTTCTAGCCAAACTAGCAAACGTAGCATTTAAATCTTCTTTTGGACTAAGATGATGTTTTTCTTTACTAGCATTTGTAAGGTTTGATCTAATTTAATTTTCAGAAGGATTAGTACCATGCTAAGATTGAGAATTTTCAGCCAAATGGTCTAAATAGTCTAAAGCTTCTTCAGGTTCTTTATCAAGAAACTCACCATTGCACATTGTTTCCACAAATTGTTTAGTTTCGGGTGTTAACCCTTCATAAAAGAAGCTTATAGTGTGTCATTTTTCAAAACCATGATATGGGCAAGAATTCAACAAATCTTTAAAACGTTCCCAACTTTGAAAATATGCTTCATTTGAATTTTGGGAAAAATTTTGGATTTGTCTTTTCAAAGCATTGGTTTTATGTGTTGAAAAAAATTTCTTTAAAAACTCACCTTGCATTTCTTGCCATGTGCTAATTGATCTTAGTTTCAAAGTGTTAAGCTAAGCTTTTGCTTTATCTTTTAAAGAAAAAGGAAATAATTTAAGCTTAACAACCTCTTCAGTGCAAGTTTGATCATGAAAAGCGGTACACACTTCCTCAAATTCTTTTAGATGTAAATATGGGCTTTCAAATTCTAAACCATGGAAATTAGGAAGTAAAGAAATCATATCTGGCTTGAATCTAAAATTATTAGCATTGAGTGGAAAGATAAAACATGATGGACTAGGATTTTGAGATGGTTGCAAATACTCACGCATGGTTCGCAATGGTTGATTTTCATGTTCATCATGCACACTTTCATTTTCAATCATTGTGTTTGATGTGTGTGATTGTGATTTAAACAAATCAATATGCACAGTACTAGGATTAATTTTAACTAAACGACTAGAATTTAAATCACGATACCAATTAAGCATAAACAAGTAACTTAAAATATAAAATAAAATGTACAAGCTAACAGTATAAACCGTCCATTAAATATTAACAAAGGTGCGGTATAAACCAACCACCAAATAAGTTAATAAGCGAAAAAATTAAAAAGTTAGTATGCGGATAAATTAAAATGTTAGAAGCAAGTAAATTAAAATGTTAGAAGCAGGTAAAGTAAAAAGTTAGATAACTGATAAAGTAAGAAGTTAGATAGTTAGTAAGAGAGTTAGTAAGTTAGTAAACAAAAAAAAGACAGAAAATAAATAACAAAAAATAAATGACAGAAGATAAAATACAAAAAATAAAGTGCAAAAAGTAAATTTAAAATATGAAAACCAGAGAATCGGCAAGCCAATTTTTTGCTCCGGCGAGAGAGAAGAGAAGAAAAAAGAATATTTCATTAATGATTAAAGATTACAGAGAAATTAAGGAGAGTTTCCCCCACTAAGTTAGTATGTTAGTAAGTACAAAGAAAAAAAAATAAAAGAGTAGAATATGTATATACAAAATATTTACACCATAAATTTATTCTTCCAATCAAGTCTCTGGCAACGGTGCCAAAAACTTGATGCAGGATTAAAGGTTACAAACCCAAGTGTAGGTTATCTCAAGTAATAAATTTCTTAGGACTCCGAGGTCGATCCACAGGGAATTGATGAAGAAAAATTTATTTGACGTAAGGAAAATATTTTGTTACAATAATAAATGTGATAAAAACTTGGTCACAAATAAAAAGGAATTGTTTGGGCTAGGAGATCCATTCTTGGTAAATAAATTAAGGATAAGATTAATTCTTTTATAACTCAATTAGAATCCACACATAACGGAGGTTCCAATCAAAAAATACAACGTTCAAAGTTCATTAAAAATTATATACGTAATTATATTATGATTCCTTTAATCACCTATTAACATCACCACTCATAAATGAGATCAAGCATTCATTGTGCCAAAATCTTATCTACAACAAATCAAGATCTCCACTTTATAAGGAGAGTTTCTAGCACCACCACTTATAAATGGGTTAAAGCATTCATTGTGTCAATCTCTTGTCTACAACAAATCAAAAACTCCACTTTACAAGGAGGGTTTTTAAATTAATTGGAAACAAAATATAATACGTATAATGACCACTTGAAAATATATCATTTAAGCACAAGAGAGAAATTAATCTAACCTTATTTCATTACCAAGAGCTTCACTCTTTTACCTAAGTAAAATGAAACTTAGTTACTCATAGATAAGAAGAAAGAAAGAGAGAAAAAGAAGAAGAAGAACATGACTTCAATTTAGAATAAAGGAAATATACTACAAGAAAACCTAGTAACAAACTAGCATTATTTTGGTACATAACACCTAACACCTTCAATGATCTGCCAAGGCTCCCTTTAATAGAGGATTAGAGATATAAAATGACAAGGGAGGTGAGTCATTAGTGAGTGGATGAGTGGAAAATGAGTGGAAAATGTCAAATGACTTTTGGTGAGTGGAAAATTATGGAGATTCTTTGTCTCTAAAATCATTTAGCTCTGAAGTCATTAAATGCGCTAGAATGAGCAAATATGATATTCATAAAAGTTGTAGGCCTGGATCTTAGCTTTCAAATGGCTTTAGTTTAAGTCCAATATCATTTCTATAACTCCAGATACATTCAAATTACTGCACACTACTCAGGCCCAGTCACAGCTTCTCTGTTCTGACTTGCAAGCCCAATATCACCCATTAGGCCTTAGAATATGGAAAAATGTTCAACATGAAAGTTATATATATAGGTCTTAATTATTTAACATCAACATTTCAGCCCATTTGACAACCTCTAGACCGAAATATGACATGAACAGTACACATAGGTCAAGCTGTTAGGAACAACACTCTAGTTCTTGCTTCAACCCCAATTTGAGTTATCTAATCGTATGATTGGGCCTTTTAGGTTTTCATGAAAGTTATAGATCTCTCTCTTATCTTTGAAATTCCACTAGATTCACCTCATTTGTTCACCTACACCCCAAGATATAGCCCAAATACAGAAATAATGTAAGACGTAAATTATGCTAAAAAATTCAATTAAGTGCAATTTGAGTCCAAACTTACAAAACATAATCAAACTCAATCAATTAAGTACATGGAGAGTGTAAATGACTAAAAATGAAGGCTTATTAATGTATCAAATATGTGATCATCAGCTACCATTACTTGTGAGTTACAATGACTCATCTATCTTCTGCAAGATTTTCAAGTCTCTTTCATTCAACCATCTTTGATATATTGTGATAATCAATCAGTTCTACACATTGCTGCTAATCCCATTTTCATGAAAGAACAAAGCATATCGAGATAGGTTGCCATATTGTCCGAGATAAGGTCCAAGAAGGGGTTGTTCATCTTTTACCAGTTTCATCAGCATCACATATTGTTGATCTTTGTACCAAGGTTGTTTCTCCTGAAGTCTTTGATTTTCTCAGTCCCGAGTTAGGAATGTTGGATATACATTCTCTAGCTTGAGGGGGGCTGTTGAGTTAGTTACATTCTTTAACTGTTAGTTAGTTATTAGTTAGTTAGAAGTCTGTTAGAATCAATTATTGATAGTTAAGATAGTTAGCTAAGTTAATGCACATTAATCATGTGTATATAAAAACACGGTGTATTCAGATTGCTGCAAGTTGAATTTCATTCTTCTCAGTATTCATTATTCATCTTCTTTGTTTTCTTCCTTTAGCAACTTTTGCTTTCTAATAACTGCAAAAGCATTTATTGAAAAAAATCAAAACTACCAAAAAAATACTGCATAATGCATAAATAATATGGGAAATGGATCACCTGCAGGTGATCTTAGCCGTAAAATTTTGTTTGTGGTATATTAAAATATAAATGGAAAATATGATTTAAAAGTTTAAGCTATTAGATTAGGAGCTGCAAGTTGCGCAGTTCTTTTCACACCTACAAAAGATTTGCATCCAATGGTATGATAATTTTTTTTGTACATTACATAAATCATATGTTATTTAGTAGAATTACCCGTAGCAAGGGTTACATTACTCAACGCCACCAAGCCATCAAGCAAATTGATATTGTACTTCTTTCTAAAGAAAAATATTAACTAAACATTAACACTATTTATTTGTTTAAAAAATTGTTATTTTATCTAATAGTAATTAGTCGTAATGGAAATAAACTATGACCTGATCTTACTTGTAATGTTATAAACTATGACCTGACCTTACTTGTAATGTTAGGAATGAAAATTTCTTGTATAAACCTAGGGCATCTAAGTTACATACACTAGGTCAATCACATCACTAATTAATAAAAAATTGCTATAATTGATTAACAATTAATTACTACAATCTCCTATAATTAATGATATGATTGTCGTAGAACACCCAACTTAAGTTCTCTAAGTTTATGCAAGAATTTCTCTATCAAGAACTTAAATCTTAGAGTCGCCACTTTCTAGAAAGAAATTACATAATCACCACTATTGGCACAAAATTGTATAGGTAATTACTTGTTAAAAAAAATAAAGTGTTATTTATTTGTTTTGGCCAATAAAAAAATCCGAACATTGAAAATTCAAGCTTTTCTATTTTAAAAAAATAATATTAAACAAATATTAACGTTACTTATTTGTTTTGAACAATAAAGAATTCGAGTGTTCAAACGTTTGAGTTTTAAGTAGCATTACCTCATGAGGATTATTCTATTCAATGTTCGATTGTTTAACGTTCAAGCTATTCATCAGCTATCAAGCAAATTGATGTGGGACGTTTTTTATTCTTAAAAAACAATATTAAACAGACATTAATGTGTTATAAATAATTTTGAAAAGAGGATGTCTAAGAGTCATAAAAAGTTACATAATTACAAGATTATTATAAAGATTTATTATGCATATGTTAAATATATATTATTCTTATTTATATCTTGTTGGGATTGGCCTAAATTATTTGAAAATTGGTATTAATAGTTTCTTATTTTTATTAGTAGACTCATATCCTATAATTAATATTGAGATATGTAAAAGATATATGTAATAAATATGAAAGCCATGTGAGAGATATGCAAAATATAAGAGAGATTTGTTTTTAATAGAAAAATAGGAAATTCATAAAGAGTATAAAAACGGTAGCTGCTTGTCAAGAAAGTTCTTGTGAGTTATAAACACTTGTATTAGGGAATTGGTAAAGGCATGAGAATGATGGAGAAGAAATTGTGAGTAATGTTGCGGTAGATGATTTACAACTTTGTCATCAAAAGTTGTATTGGAGGGTTTGCAACTTTGTGATTCTAAAAAATTGCCATCCTTGAGAGTTTGTAACTTTGTGATCCTCACACTAGAGGATGATTTGAAAATTTGTTTGTGCAAAAGCTGTCGTGGTAAAAGAAGAAGGATGATATGTAGCTTTATCTGTACAAAAATAGTAATATGGGAAGGTTTACATGCATAAGTTATGTTTTGAAGTTGTTTATAATAGATTCGATCTCTTCTCATCTATGGATGTAGGTGTGTTAGGCTGAACCACATTAAATTTGTGCATGATTATTTGTGATGCTTTTCCTTAATTACTCATATTTATGCAAGTACGTGTAGAAAAGTATGTGGTATACTCCCAACAAGTGGTATTACAGTTGATGGTTCAAGGAACTAGGTGATGGTACAGTTCCTTGTGTGTATAACCTTGTGTCGAAAGTCTACCTGATGGTGTGGAGATTAGGTGATATGTCTCATTATGAATGGGGTTGATAAGTCAAGCAGAGTGTTCCATTGATAACAACAGTGCAAGTATGATGCATTGATTTGAAGATTTGGTTGGCATATTGATGATGAGATTTGGATTTGAGGTTGTTGGGATTGATCTAAATTCCTAATTTGAAGATTGGTATTGATAGTTTTATAATTTTATTGGTAGATTCATATCTTGTAATTAATATTGAGGTATATGAAAGATATATATAATAAATATGAAAGACATGCAAGATATGAGAGATATTTGTTTTCAATAGAAAAATAGGAAAGTCATAAAGAGTGCAAAAAGGGTAGTTACTTGTCAAGCAAGTTCTTGTGGGCTATAAATACTTGTATTAGGGATTTGGTAGAGAAATGAGAATGAAGGAGAAGAAATTATAAGTAAGATTGCGGTGGAGGGTGTGCAACTTTGTCCTCAAAAGTTGCATAGGAGGGTTTACAACTTTGTGATCCTTAAAAGTTGTTATCCTAGAGGGTTTATTGTAACACCCCATGATTTAATAACCACGGCACAATCATCATTATGTCACGGTCACTAAATTTTGGCATGCTATAATTGTCAAATAACAAATTTTACAAAATTTTAGACATTTCGCATATGAGGAAAATAGGAGTCACAAATGAATAGTTACATATACAACCAGTTAAAGTATGAATTATAAGATGTACTCAAATTACAGCATTTAAGACTGGATAATCACCTTAAAACCTACATATACCCAAAATACACTTTATACAGGTAATGTAAAATAAAGTATAAACTACCCACAACATATCCACAACTATGGAGTTGGGCACTCCATCGGATCCCGAATGCGTGAGGCAACTCCGGGCTCACCGGTGTAGTGAGAAATACCGAATAAGGTCTTCAATCGCAGTCCTCTTCATGGTCAAGGTCAGATCCCCAACATATCGCATATGCTTGTCGGTCCAGTAAACTAGCCAAGTCTTGGCACCACCAGTGAACGCAGTTCAAACGAACCCAATAGAACCCCCTTCGCGACGACATCACTAGATGCAGTGGGTCAAACCAAGAAAGTCCAAAGAATCCAACCTCGTTTCCACTTATAGTTTTTAACCAAGAATTGACATAGAACAAGAAAAGTACAAGAAAGAGGTAAGATATCCTACCATCATTACCAATTATAGCAACAAGAAACCAATCGGCGCAAAGCGCCCACATAGTATTTTTGACAGTAATAATGATAATAAACATTAAGTAGCAATAATAATCAACCAAGCAGTTTCAGGCAGTTATATATATCAGTAATACAACAGTTCCAATTATGATAATAATAAATGTCAGATAATTCATGGACCCACATGCACATGCATACAAAGTCAAAATCCTACTCCATAGAGGTAGACACAAAACAGTCGGAGAGAACGATAAGGAGGTATGTCTCTATTCTTGGCTGTCGAGGCCCTCAAGTGCTATAATTCTCAATTTATCAATGTGCACATCATGGCATTTTACAAGACATTCTTCACAGATCTCGATATAGGACAGTGTCCAGTCAGGATCATTGGTGCGTTTGCATCGGTATGTCCCACGGTCCAGCGGGGCTACCAACTGCCCGCTGTGAGATGCCCGCGCCCCGACACCCCCAAGGTCAACCACAGGACCTACACTTGACTATTCGTACCCGCACATAGGTGTGATTCAACTCCTAGGCTAACGGCCTTAACAAAGTCCAACAGACATTCACAATGCATACAGACTCTATGCATAAACATGTATGATCATTATTACATACAATTCCACAATATGCCACAATTTGCCAAAGTAAAAATCAACACAATCATTGGTCACTCACATGGACCTACAATATCATAATATTAGAATTAAATGAATTAATGCATGTTTAAGGTGTATTATGAATTCTTGCTTAAGTTTAGCTTTTCTTAAAAAGTTTGTCTCTAAAGGAATTCTCATAATTAATTAAATTCTCTTAGGTAATTTATTCATATACACTTAGAAGGTTATTCTAAGATCTCAAAGTCTCACACTCTCTTGTTCTTACCCTAATTAAAATTATCCTAAATCTTATGAAAATTCCATTCTTGGTTCTTTAAAATTTATGAATCTCAAAGTATAATTTAATTTTCCAATTTGCTAATTCTTGCATCCTATTACTATTAATTTAATCACTAGGTGTTAGGTGATAAATTTTAAATTTTGGATTCGACGGAGAAGAATGCCTCTAGTGTACAATTGTGAGGTTACCTTTCGATGAAAAATAATATGACAGAATCAATGTTGGTAGGAAAACATTATTTGACCGAAATGGCTAAAAGTCAAGTTCTGTCGGATGAAGATTATGTCGGGTAAAGATCAATTCTGTCGAATGATGCATAAAGCTGTTGAATATGCTAGAAGATCAGTAGAAATCCTAATTCGACGGATGGGTGTTGACGTTGGAGAAATCTTCCAAGTGTTGAACCGACGAAAGCACTAAATGGTCAGAAATTCTAATTCGATGGATATTGACATTGGAGAAGTTTCTCTACTAAATCATCAGAAATTCTAACTCGACGGATATTGACATTCTAACTCGACAGATATTGACATTGGAGAAGTTTCTCTACTAAATGGTTAGAAATTCTAACTCGACGGATATTGACATTCTAACTCGATGGATATTGACATTGGAGAAGTTTCTCTACTAAATGGTCAGAAATTCTAACTCGACAAATATTGACATTCTAACTCGATGGATATTAACATTGGAGAAGTTTCTCTATTAAATAGTCAAAAATTCTAACTCGACGGATATTGACATTGGAGAAGTTTCTCTTCATTAATTACATAATGTACAGTTGATTTATTATGAATTTCAATTGTTACAATTGTTCACAAAGAACCCTAAATTTTGGGTCTCAAAACCGTGGCCCTCTGAGAACCAATCCGACATCATTTTCTTCCATTTCATGCATTCCAATCCATTCAAATACATTAATATACACCAACAAACAATCTAATAGCACAAACACATTATAAACAACATGCAAACATGCTAATCATGCAAACAAAGAACAACCCTCAATAGGGTTTTCTCACAATCAATCATAGACAAGGTTTCTAAATGCTAATAGAGGTTGAGGAGGAGTGTCTTCCTCTTACCTTAGTGAAGAACAAGGAAAAACAAGCTCCTTTCGTGCTTCACCACCGCAGAATCTTGGGTGTTCAAATCCATAAAAATCAAGATCAAAGAGTGGAAATGGCATCCATAGTCACCAATATGACCATGGTCCACGAAAATGGGGAGAAATGGAGAAGAAAGTTGAGAGCTTTACCTTAAAGCTCTAAGCTTTGAGCTGGGCTACCAACCACGAAAATGGAGAAATAAAGAAAAGCTCCACCAAGAAGAAAGCTTGAAGATGGTGAGGGAAAACAATGGTCTCTATTGGGTTGAGCAAAGGAAGCTTGAAAGCTTAACAATGGAGTGTGTGAGTGTGGAAGAAGAGAGGAAGAAAGTGAGCTGCGTGAGGGAGAGTGAGAAAGTGAGAGAATGAAAATGTAATATCCCTATTAGCCAACCATGCAGCACCAAAAGGAGGAGAGAGAAAAGTGGTTGGGAAGGAAGTTTCCTAGAAGTTTTCTTGAAGCTTCCTTGAGAAGCTTTGCACAATTCTCAATAAAGTGCATAGTAAGCTTGTCTCCTTAATTAAATACATCTGACAGATGATTAATTACACTGTTAGAATTTTTTTCCCAGTGAATAAAAGTTACAATTGATGAAAATAATATTTTATTATTCAATAGATGATTTTATGATACAGTGATTTTATTTATCAGATAAAATCTCGTAAAACGCAAACGCCGCAAACTGTGCCCGGCCTTGGGTTTAGTAAGATCCGTCATCGACACGTTGACAGTTCAAGGTTTACCAGCTTCAGGGAAAACATTTTGTTATCCCAACTCATTCAAGTGTGCACGTAAAATGAGAAATATACTATAATATTCGATATTTTTAGAAAAATTCACAAAAATTTCTAAAAATCATAAATATTTTAAAATAATTATTTATAATAAAATAAATAATTTTTGAATGTTACAACTCTCCCATTCTAAAAAGGAATTTTGTCCTCGAAATTCATCATATCTTAGAACAAACGCGACTGTGTTTCTTTCATTTTATCTCCTAGTTCTCGTGTTGTATCTTCAGCTGGTTCAATCCCAATCACTGGCAATAAGGTTGCTTCCTTCCACTGAGTATATTATATTAACGGGCAAAAACGTGTTGACGTCATAGGCCGATCAATAAAAGATTCTACTCCCTTTGAGTCTTCAGCCATCCAACAGCCAACTCTCCAAACAACTGTACATCGCTGAGTGGCTCTATCAAACTTATTCTTCTTGCTTACTGTAGTAGACAACTAAGCTTATTTTCTTCTTAAGGCATCCGCTACGACATTTGCCTCTTCTGTGATTATACTAAAATGAAAAATCAAAATCTTTCGGAACTTCTAATCATCGTCTCTGCCTTATATTCAACTCATTCCAATAGACCAAAATACCTTTGGCTCTTAAGATTACCATAGGCATTGGGAATTTCTCCTTGTAGAAAATGCTTCTAGATCTTCAATGCAACTACAAAGCTAACTCTGAGTTGGTGTAAGGTAATCCTTCTCATGTATTCTCAATTGTCTCTAAGCGTACATTACCATTCCTTCTATTCTGATCAAGCACACATTCTAAACTTCCAATGCGAAGCATCACTAGGCATCCCAAAAAGATTCATTGGGATTAGGCAAAATCATTGTCAGCAAGGTAGTCGAGTGTCTCTTCAATCTTTGAAACTCTTTCCTTATATGCACTAATCTGACAAACTTGACTCTCATGCATGACTTTGACAAGAAATCTTGCCACTTTGGTGAATTCTGTGACGAGTCTCCCATATTAATCAGCTAATCCTATAAAGTTACGAATCTTTGTTACAGTTGTCAGTCTTTCCCGTTAAAGAAATGCTTCGAGTTTCGATGGGTTCATAGTAATTCCTTCCCTTGAGATTGCGTAACCCAAAGGTTGAACTGCCTCCAGCTGGAATTCGTACTTAGACAACTTTACGCATAACTTCTTCTTCTTCAGAATTTGAATAATCACTACGAGAGATTCGGTACGTTCCTCCAAAGGTTAAGAATAGATCAGAATGTCACCAACAAGGATAACGACAAATCTGTTTTCAATAAAAGAGAGAGACTATATTCAAGTAATCGACGAATATTACCAAAGCATTCATTACTCGAAACGACATTACAAAATACCCGTAGTGCCCATGACATGCCAGAAAAGTTATTTTGGAAAAATCTCTTACCTTTGAGCGAACTCGATGATAGTCTAGAACACAAGCTGATCTTGGAGAAAACGGTGGCGTTTTTCAATTGATTCGTCAAACCATCTTTTCCTTAATTCAAACAAGATGTCTTATAGGGTAAGTTCTCACCTAATTGTGCTACACTTGGCACCTTGCTATGGTTCAGATTCGGGAATACATCTACTCAATCGAAGTATACTAGAAACATTATAAAAGTTAGAAAGAAAAGTAGGGGAGTCATTTGATTTACCATTGGACCCGTCCAGCAAAGAATACGATATGATACAATAAAACTTAGGAGTGAGTTTCAATGATTCACATCTAGGAAATTTCTGTCTCAAGAAACACTAAGTTTCCGTTGAAACCGAATGACGAGACCCGTTTAGAAAATGATTAATCTCCTTCCTGAGATCAAGCCTATTCATGAAGAAAGTAGATAGTTGGATTGGAAAAAGGGTTCCAATTTCTAATAACAATAGGATAGTTTTAAGTAAACTTATTGTAATGAGAGTAGGCTTACAAACGAGGATAGTAATATTCGGGTCGAAAGGAAGTAAATACACAGACAACCCAGTTCCAAAAACGAACTCTTAGAATTTCATTGGAATATTTCAACAGGATATGGTTGGAAGATAACCAATCCCTTCGTTAACATTACATCTAATTTGTAAAAGAAGTAAACAAATCAGATTAACAGAAAGATTTAGTCTTTAACAGGTCATAGGATAATTTAAACAACTTGACTACCATCAACAAGTTCTTAGCAGCCAAAATAGAAATAACTTAGTCAAAAGATGACAAGGATTCAAACGACCTTAATAGGCTCATACAGTCATACGTCATAAAGAAACGGGTTACCCCCGGAATTATACAGTAAAATCACAAGGTCATCGGTTGTAGTACAAGCTCCCTCATTCAGGTCTTCAGTCTTGGATGTTTCCATTCCACTTGAGAATTTAACTCGTCCTTCTCGTGAGATCTTGAAGTACATACATCACCAACGAAAGGCTTCATCCTTTGCGAAGTACAGTTCTTAGCCATATATCCTAGCTCTTTGCATTTGAAACAGATTACTCCTTCAATCTTACAGTCCCTTGTTAAGTGGTTTTTTCTGCACTTCTTACATTTCGATAAAGGTATCAGTTTGGATTTTCTACTACTCGCATCCCTTTTATACGTTTGTCGTTGCTGTTGTCCCTTTGTTTGTCGCAAATATAGTTCCCGCTTAAACTGATTGATCATCCTTTTATTCCTCCTTTGGAACTTAGGTAGTCCAGAGTCACTCCAAAGTCGACTTTCTTCCATCAAATTCCGAACCTCAACTTCCAATTCCTACTGTTGTGCGGCCCTCTGATCCTGGCGTGTAGTTACATTAACCATTCTTTGCATTTCTTTAGTTGCTACAGTCGTACCATCACTGCCACTCCCCGCGTTCACACGCTTACGACTACTTCGAGTCATTATCTTCCTTCAAGGACAAACAAATTAAGCCATAAGGAAAATCGAAAGCATTCAGTCCAAACAATATTATCTCCTTTCGAAAACCAAACACAAAAGTCACATAACCCAACGAGACAAACCCAAAAGACTTTAACTTGAGCTCCTTCACTCTGCCTTCTGCGGCGCGATCTCCTGTAAGTCTTCGACTCTGACGAGCGCCGAACTCAGTCAAAATTATAACCAAAGTTATTACCTAAGCTTGTAGCATAGTGACAACACTAGATCATCTCCACGAGGATTGTAGATGCAATTTAATCAAATCAAGTGAAAGTTTAGCAAAGGGAGGTTTGACAGTTTAAGATCGCACTTAACAAAATTAAAGGAAGAAATAACAATTAAAGAGCAGTCAATTTAGAAACCTATCCAAGATTGGGTGGATTCAATCATAGACCCTTCATAGAACACTTGAAGTGCATTTGAATTGTTAATTTGGATCTAACCGAGATCTCTGCATCAAATCCAGAATTCATACTAGACGATCGTCTAGAATTCAATTAACAAGTGATAAACACAAATCCACAATCACGCCATTCATGAAGATCTATGTTAATTTCAAATACCAAATTCAATTAACTTAGGCACAAATCAAGTAACCTAACCTTTTCAATTCGTGATTAATTTAGATCAATGGGTTCTAAGTTTCATCAATCTCAATCTTCATTTATGTGATTAGTTTAGATCAATTCTAAGTTTCATCACAAATCTCAATCTTCAACCAAGATCAAATCAGATCAACATAAATAGAATCACCATTCATGCATTCAAGATCAAGAAGAAGAAAGAAGAAGAAGAAAAGAGAAATTCAATTACAAATCAAATACAATACATAACCAAGGTCTCAAGAATCCAAACCACAATCTCTTCAAGAGTTCTAAATTGACCAAAAGTAGCTTAGCCCTCCATTACCACGAAGGGGAGCATCAAAATATACAAAAGCTATGAGAAACTATGAAGAAACAAGAAGAAACTATGAGAGAAATGAAGGAGAATACAACTTGTTACTTTCATGATAACCAATGGTGCCTTTTATAGAAGTCTAGGGTAACAAAATGACAAAGGGGAGTGGGTGGATGAGTGGGGTGGTTGAGTGGGTTGGTGAGTGGAGTAGTTGAGAGGGTTGGTGAGTGGAGTAGTTGAGAGGGTTGGTGAGTGGAGTAGTTGAGTGGGTTGGTGAGTGAAGTAGTTGAGTGGGTTGTTGAAGACGAAAATTTCTTGTCTGACTTGGAAGCCAAAAACGACTAACTATACTTCAGACCCATGAAAAGTACTCTTCATCAAAGTTGTAGATCTTTGTCTTGGTTATAACATGCATATCTGGATCATCCAATTTGGCTTCCTACAACCCAAGATATGACCTAAATACCACAGGTTACTCAAACCCAACTTCAGCACCTCTGTTCCGACTTGCAAGCTCAAACTGACCCATTAGACTTCATTTTTTCAAAAAGTATTCTTCATGAAAGTTGTTTATTTGGATCTTAACTATCAACTTTCCAAATTTCAGCCCATCTCCATTATTACAGCTTGAGATATGATTTTATGAGTGCACACCATTCGGATTCTAGTGACAGAACCCGTATTCTGACTTCCATGAAAATTTAGGTCCCTTAGACGTCTGTTTAGACTTCGAGCTCTTCATCAAAGTTATAGAGCTTCCTCTTAGCTTTCCTACAAGGTAAAATTCATGATTATCAGATATCAGGAACTCAAGTTATGGCCAAAATACAGAAACAGTGTCAAATCTCAATAATGCTGAAAATATTCAATTAGGACCAATTTGAGCTCAAACTCACAAAATCATACCAAACTCAATCAATTAAGAATATGGAGAGTGTAAATGACTAAACATAAGGGTTTCTTAATGAATAAAATATGTGATTATCAAATTCCCCCACACTTAACTTTTTGCACTCCTGGGCAAAACTCAAGACCAAAACAAGGACATAAGAGATTAACAAAAATTTAAATTCCAACGACATTCAAGAGCCCAAAATTTTACAATCAAGAAGAACAACCAAAGGTTCAAGGGATCAAAACATTCATGAGTTAACAGTTCTCCATATCTCAAACCAACAAGAAAGGTATCTTCAATATGAATTGAGAATGATAGATCTTTACAAGATTCCCTCTCAATCTCTCAAGTGTTTAAAAGGTAGGTATTTCACTCAATTCAACCCATGAAAATTGCACTACTATAAGCTTGCTTATCTTCTACTTGTTCACTACTCAAAACACATGCACACACAAATCACGAGGACTTTATTCAAGGTTGTAGTGAGGTCAAGGTAACAGAGGAGGATAAAATGGATATGAGAAGATAAATACCAAAGGGAATAAAAGCAAATGAGGGCTGAGTTCAAATAATAAGCATAAAAGTTCATCCCAACTCTAATGTATATCCCTTTACATATTCATTTCCCAATCCTTTTCTTTTTTTTTTTTTTTTTTTTTTATATATATATGAACATAACTATATACATACATTTTTCCTCTTTTTTTTTTAGGCACTCTTTCCTTTTTCAACAACCATTTTGTACACACACCCCCACACTTGTTCAAAAACTCATCCATTAACCAAGCTAATGTTCTTTTATTCCCTAAGGTAAAGTAAGAACACGATTTTTCATTTAAGGCACATAATGAGGTAGAAACAAAGAATGGTCAAATAAGCTTAAAGGGGTTAAGTAAAGGAAAATATACAAGGTTGGCAGGAATCAGAAAATTTTCAAGAAGTCAAAAGAGTGCTTGATATCATATTCAAAACAAGGTTGGCTATTTAGTTAAACTAGTTAATTAAGAAAGAGGGCCTCAATCATGTTCATGCATGCAAGTGAAATGTAGCCTCAAAAAGAATCAAAGCAAGTTCTAGAGTGGTTGTAACACCCTAGCTCTGATACCAACTAATGTAACACCCTAGCTAGGGCATCACATTTCTGACTTCCGACTCATAATCTGAAAATAAGTTCGCACAAAGTTTGAGTTATAAAAGATGGGTTTCAAAATTTCTTCTTTACTGAAACGTAAATTTACTGAAAATATTAGGTAATATTGAAAATCATATTTCAACTATTCATTATACAATATTGACACCAATTAATATCATAATTTAAAGAGAAATATAAAATTAATAGACTTATTTTTTTTTCTTTTGACAGTAGCAAACCCCATGATGGGTCCTACTTAATAGCACTGTACAACATTAACGGAAAACTTTAATATACTTATTCCTTTTTCTGTCCATCTTGATGCATCAGACATCTGTTCCTTTGTCAACACTGCACACCTTCGAGTCCTGAATGTCCACTCCTTATTGTTGTCACCAACCTCAGAGTATTTATCGCCCGTTATGTCTAAGACAACTCGATCCTTCTATTGTTTGATTTTAACAATACAAACACAGCAAAACAACATAACAAAGAGGTGAGATCACCTACACCAATACCAATATGGCAGCACAGAGATAACACACAGCCAACAATATCATACAGACAGATCATGCCATAATCATGCTATCAGCATTAATCAACTATCATCATCTAATTATTTATCAGTTCAATCATCATCCAATCATTTATCAATTCAATTATCATAACCAATAACCAATATTCCTCAATTAATATATCACACAGATATAAATGCTCAGATTTATGCATATGTACAAAGACTCAGTTTTTCAAAAACAACTCCATGGAGGTTTTCACAATTTCGAGAAGAATGCTCTGGTCAATTGTCAGCCTTAGCCCAAAGACAATCTCCTAGTTGTTGAAAAGAATCGTGTTCTTGTCGGGTATCGTCAATGCGTTGTAACGGATCGCACGCAAGTGGTACAGTGGTACTCGCTAACCGTCCACTTCTGGTCGACCGCCGCGCCTTGACGCCCCCAAGATCCATCATAGACCTCACTATCAATTCTCATTCCCTCTTCAACCACAGGGGTCATAATAGCTATTAGCTATATTTTATACAATGCACGAATATATCAGTGCAAGTCCAACCCCAAAGGGCAAAATCTTTTCAATTTCATTTGTTCAATTTATATCATATGCTTCAACGCATACTTTTCCAATGCATGTATAATGCACCAAATCCATTCACAGGCATCTCTTTCCAATGCATACAAAATGCATCAAATACCAGTCATAGGCAAAATACGTCATTTTCTCATACAGTGTCCATACATTGGTTCAACAGTAATTATACTATATTTTCAACACGAAATCATGTTATCATGTTTTCATAGTTATAAAACACTTTTGCCGTGTTTTCAAAAAATTACGTAATATTTCCATTATGTTTTCACAATTCCAAAATGTTTCTGTTACATTTTCAAAATTTGAAACGTTTCTGTTATATTTTCACAATACTGTAATACTTTTGTTACGTTTTCAAAATGCCGCAAATCTTCTGTTGCACTTTTAAATCACGTATTAATTTTTCAATGTCTTTCTTAATCGCGTAAAAATATACGTTTCTCAAATCGCATATTATTTTTTCACTGTTTCAAAATTGCGTATATTTTTCAATAATATTTTTAATAGTGTAAAATATTTAAACGCTTTTCAAATCTCATAACAATTTTCCACCAATTTTCTACCATTTTTCATAATCACGTAAAAATGTTTTATCGTTTGTTCAATCATGTAGTGATTTTTCAACAATATTTCAAATCATGTAAAATATTTAAGCTTACATAAAATATTTAAACGTAATTCAAATCACGTAGAAATATTTTAACATATTTCAAATTGCGTAGAAATATTTTACTATATTTTAAATCATTTTTAAGATACGTAAATCATTTTTCACCATTTTACAATCATGTAAAATATTCCTTAATATTCCAAACATTATTTTGGACTTTCAAATAAGTCAATATCATTTTCAACACATTTTTAAGATACGTAAATAATTTTTCACCATAAAAAATATTTCTCAACCTTCAAAAATTCATTTCATCTTTTCTCGAAATATTATGACTTTGTATTTCATTTTTCACATTTTCTTACTCAAGAAAATCTTTTTCCACATTTCTTTACTCAAGAAATTCTTTTTCAAATATAATCCACAAAATTACATTTTCATTGATATAAATTAATGTTTCAAATCTTAAAATTTTCACACATATTTCAAAACTTGAAAATAAGTTATACTTTAGTAAATTCTTAAATCACCATTATATTCTTCATTTTTCTCAAAGCATTTCCAAACACAACCTTCTTCAAAATAAATTGAAGTTCGAAAATATTCTTGTTTACAAAAATTTAATTCTCAAGTGATAAATGCTCTAATTCCATTTTCAAATTCTTGTATTAACTCAAGTTACGTTTCCACTTTGAAAATCACTTTGTTCATAAAAATCAAAGCATTACAAGCCTTCAAAAATATGGACATGACTATTGAAATCATCAAATATTTTTCCTTTTAAATTGATATGGTTTTACACAAACAAAATCGTTAAAATTTTATTTTCAAAATAGAAAGTACCGATGGTTATAAAAACCAAACCCATTTGTTCAAATTCATTTTTACTTTCTTTACAATTCCTTTTTCACTTTCTTTACAAATCCTCAAAATCAATGTTTACCCATTTCATTCAAAACTCATATTTAGAAAAATACTTAGAATCTTTTTATACAAAATAAATCAATAAAAATTCCTCTAAAATCGTATTTTTGTTCTCTTAAAAAAAACAAACCCTTTGTTTATTTTCCATACTATTCAAATCATCCATTATCATTCTTCATGAAAATATTAATTTAAAGATACGTAAAACATTTGTTCTAAATTTATCAAAATCTTATAAATGGTCATTGGAACCATGAAATATTTTTCTTCTAACTTAAATAAATTCCATTCTTGTTTCTACACAAAATAAATCAATAAAATTTCATTCTAAAATTTGTGTTCATGTTTTCTTAAAAAAAAAAACAAACCTTTAGTTCATTTTTCATACTCCTCAAATCAATCCAATTTTATTCCTTCATAAACATATTAATTTGTAAACACCTATTTTGAGGTGTCTTGGCCGAAATTCTCATTGTTCTAGGGATCGAAATTTAATTTCCTTGTTCTTGAAAAAAATTTCCACATTGACCCAAATCAAAGGCATCAAAATCGTAGCTCTTCCTTGGCAATTGGGACCAAGATTAGTTTTCTTTCCATCCACACATCATGGCATACATATATATATTTCATCTTAAATATCACAAACATATCATATACTCATCATGCATGTTATAAGCATACTATCAAAGCCATAAAATCATGCAAAGCATATTAAGCATAAACAAAAATATTCAAAGCATAAGAAAAATAAATCAAAGCTCATAAACATACAATTAATTATTACATGACCATGGATTGGAATCCTCACATGGATTCACCATCCATCAATTATAAGACCATCTCTCACCACCATACTTGGTTGGTGAGATGGATCTCCCTCTTACCTCTTGAAGATCCTCAAAGTTTCTTGATTTTGCTTCTCTTTCCAAGTCCTTCAACACCAAGGGCTTCTCAAATTCAAAACAAAATACATAGAAATTAGTATACTAAGCTTGATTAAGAGGAACCATGGATCAAACATGGTTTAGATCATAAAAAAGAGATAAGCATTGAAGTCTTCTTACACTTCACCTTAAAAACTCAATAACTTGGCTCTTGAAGAAAGTCCATGAAGGTGAATGATTTTGAGAAATTCTCCAACATGAAAGTTGCTTAGAATATAATGTAGATTCAATATCTATGGTTGGATGAAATTAAAAGTGATGGGTGGTGCTTTTGGTGGTCATGGCTGAACCATTTGGTGAGAAAATGAAGGAAAATGGTTGTTTTGTGTTCTTGGCTTGGTTGAGTGATGAAGATGATGGAATTTTGAGAAGTTCCCAACATGAAAGTGTTTTAGATTGATGAGAGGATTCAAGATATGTAGCTAGATAAAATTATGGAAGATTGAAAGTGGTTCCATGGGTGGTGACCGAATGCTCAAGGAAGGAAAGAAAATGGTGTTGTTCTTGGTGTTCTTGACAAATTGGAAGAGAGAGAAGAGAGAGAATGGTCTTTGTGTTACTAAGTGTGATAGAAAATCAAAATAGAGGGCTGAATTGAAGTGGGTAACCATAGGAGTGAAAGAATGGAGAGATAGAAATTTGTTTAGCATAATTGAAGGCTATCACATGCATGCAAAAGTCTTCCACTTTGTCATCTTTTTTCTTTGGCCTAAAAGGCTACTCCAACATGTCTCAACATGTCTCTTCTTCTTTCTTGCTTCTCCAACTGTCCCCCCTTCATCATGCACTCCAAAGTTGTCATAATTACTTATAAATTGATTAGTTAATTCATTAGATTAAGTTTCCTAATCAATATTAACTAATTTTCTAATTACATAACTAATTAATTAGACATATTATTTCATATATTATAATCTCTAATTAAAATTAGAATATCTAATTAAGAATTAGATTATAACAATTTAACATTTAATTTAGTTTACTTGGCTTGTTAATTAGGCCATTATTTGAAGCATTTCTAGCCATTGATTAATTCAATGGTTAGGATTTAGGTAGACTTTTAATTTAGAAGACTAAATCTAAGCCATTGGATCCTTCTCCTTTAAATTCTAGCCATTAGATGTGTCTCCAAAATAAAGGGTCAAGATTACTTCTTCTTACTTTTAATCCAAGGGTCATAATTAGTCTTTGCTACTTTTTAAGACCAAATCTCCACCCTTGATTAATTCTTCATCCAATGGTCATAAATGGTCTTTGTTACTTTACAAGATCAAATCTCCACCCTTGATCAATTCTAAATCCAATAGTTGTAAATTGTCACTTTATATAATCAAATTTACACCGTTGATTAAATCTACGGTTGATATTGAAGCTTGACTAATTAAGTTTATTTTCACATCATTGATTAAATCAATGATGATTATCTTATGTTTCTTTATTAAATTTATTTCTTAACCGTTAATTGAATCAATAGTGGATATCCAAACCACCAATATTGACTTAAGCAATATAATTTCTATTTTTATCTACTAAAAACCCCATGAAAGAATATATTTACTGTATTTTTATCTTCCGATAAATAAATACATTACAAAATAAATTTTCTAAAACTGTTTTCGGATTCAGGTTTAGTAAGATCCCCTGTCTCCGTCTAAACAGTACAAATTTCTCTATGCGTAAAATTTTTTTTCACTTTGCGGGACCCACCTGGGCCCACGTATGGTCACATGGGCCCACAAACACCTCGTGGGACCCACAAACAGAAAAAAAATTCAAAATCATACATAAAATCACAAAAATTAGAAAATGTATGAAAATCAAGTCAGATTGTTAAAAATAATTAACAGCCAAGAGAAATAAATACAGAAAGATTTTCCTCGGCCCAGAAATTATTATTTTCCTGACACAGAGTAAATCACTCAAAATGATCAAATATGTTGACGGAATAAACAAAATAATTTTATAGTATCCAGAAATTACTAAACAGTAAAATTCTGTTAGCTGTCAAAATTACTGTTTATAGGATACAAAATTTTGGGGTGTTACAGTGGTCATTAACATGAGTGAAAATCACACAAGAAAGAAGAGAATGACATAAATGTTAAATCCATCCATTAGGCTCAAAATCTCACAAGGTATGCATTCATCAAACTCAATTTATCAATTCAATCATCCATCACCAAGCATATCAGTTCAAGAAGGGAGAAAAGTTATTCAATCATGCAATGAACCCTTTTTTTTTAAAGAAAACAAAAAACAAAAAAAATGCTAAAATCTCTCCCCCATACTTAATATAACATTACCCTCAATGTGAAAGAAAGATATAGAAAAGAGCAACACAACCTGATAAGAAGTGAATCAACGCTAAGCAGAAAAGAAGCACACTGTCAGTGCTGTATCAGACCCTGAAAAGAAATCAAATAATAAAATTTTAGTACTTCCATAATTTAATACTAATTAATTACTACCTAAAAAACTCCTTACTCTGCCACCAATTAAGATGCGTCTCAAGAGTAAAATTACTCCTTACTCTGCCATCACTAATTAGTTTAACAAGTCCATGACAATCATATCATACCTTCCAAACAAAACAACAAATTTTTTTTTGGTCAACTATCCTTCCCCCCTAACTAGATCACAACATTGTCCTCAATGTTAAAATGTAGATGAGTAAAAGATAGAAGATATTACCTGTTGGAGAAAGCTGACACAAATTTAAACAGAAATAAAGTACAATAAAATCAAACTGATTAAAGAGAAAGTGTCAGATCTGGCTTTCTTTTCTTGTTACTTCCTTCGTTGCTTCCTGTTGACCAATCTATTTGAGCTAATACCTTATCAGGTACATACTCAAAAGTGTCTAATTTATCAATGAGCTCATCAATAGTGGAGGCAGAGATAAGAAGTTGTCTTCTTGGGAAGGAGTGATAAATTTCCATAGCTTTGTCAAGAAAAGATAACAAAAGATCAAAGAAATTATTAACATTCAACAACCCAATGGGTTTATGGTGGATGTTCGGATTCGCCCAAGAGACAATTTGAAAAATTTCTTCCAAAGTACCAAAACCACCTGGTAAGACAAGAAATGCATCAGAATTGTCAACCATTGTTTTCATTCGTCCATGCATAGATGTTACTTGAATTTCTTCTCCAACTGTCTTTCCAATGATGTTATTTTTAGCTAAAGGTTTAGGAATAACACCTAAAACCTGACTGCCTCCTATAAAAGCAGAAAGTGATACAGCCCCCATTAACCCACGACAACCTCCCCCATAAACAAGATGAATATTCCTCGCAGCAAGTGATCGACCAAGAGTGCTAGCTGCATTTACAAACTCTAATCCCTTCCCATAACTCGACCCACAAAAAACACAGACATTTTTGAGGTTACGAATAGAAGGCCCCATTCTATACTCTTCCTCTCTTTGAGTGTTTCTGAGTTGAAGGAAAATGGAGAAAATGGAGTGTTTAAATAAGAAAAAGAATGGAAAGGGGAATAATTGCACCTATAAGGGTAGGTTGGCTGTTGTCAGAAAAGGTTGAAATTAAGAAACACATAATCTCTTTTTTTTGTTTTTTATTTTTGAAAGATGACATGAAGAAGAAGAAGAAGATGATGATGATGATATGTACAAATTGTTTGTGGATATGGCTCACATCTGCCTCTGGTTTAACGTCCAGTAACGGCTTAAACGTCTTCTATGAGTCGAGGATAAGCTTCCTATCCAATTTTCTTATAAATTGGCAAACAGGGTCTTTTAGAGTCAAATTCCCAAGACTGTAGCGTTTTTCTTCATCCTTGAAGAGATTCCACAATTTAAGAATTTCACGATGCACCAATCCACAAGAATGCGTCTCAAGAGTCAATAAGATATCATCTAATGACTCATTACTCAGTCCATTCTTAATGAAGAAAATTTTATCTTCTCTATTTGCGGAAACCATCCCCAAAGTACGACATCGCTTGTTACAGTTCCATCATCCACATTTGTGACAGACTTGTAACTTTTTTGCTCTTCTCCTTTTAGAATATGAACTTATTCCAAGACCGGGCATATATGAGTCAAATGAAATTGAAGACTCACCTATTAATCGGACCTTTGCTTTAATTATCCAGCGTACATCTTCTGGCATACCTTTGTGCATTAACAGTCTCAATCTTTCACATCGAACTTTGTAGATTTTTCTCAGAGAATTTTGAGGAAGAGAAGGAAAATGTTTGCTCAGGTTTGAAAGAATGACATCCATTTTGAAGGAGAAGAAGGGTTCAATTATTTTGGGAAACTGAAAAATAAACCGACTTGAGAGTCACGAGTACCGTATCCGCCACTTAACCTAAAGCAACACAAAGAACTCAAGAACTTGGTTTTCCAGGAATGGTTGAGTCTTTGTCCATTAACTTTAAGCGCATTACCATTCCTAGGATCCTCAATATCTACGGCCCCAGAGGATACATGTGTTTGACAACAAAAGAACCGCGCCACCTAGATCTCAATTTTCCAAGGAGTAGGTGCAGATGATAATCTCAAAGCAGAACTTTTTTTGACCATTTCCGCATGACTTTTGCAAAAGGTGTAACAGACCTTGAATAAAGTAGGCCAATAAAATCCATACTGCAAGATTTTCGCAGTTGTTGTCGTTGAAGAAAAAATGACCTCCACATGCTTCCGAGTGACAAAATTTAATGGCACTACCTACCTCATTGTCGGGCACACAACTATTTTTTTTCTTTTTTTTCTTTTCCTCTTTTTTTTTATTCATAATGCGGATGGAGAAGGTTCATCACCTCCACTTCGCATTCATTCTACGGAAGTTCATGATATCTTGTTTGAGGTGGTGTCCATTTACGATGAAAGCTTTAGCAGTGACCTCACTTTTAATCTGAATAGCACCAGAAGGAAAAACCTTAGTAACAATAAATGATCCATCCCATCTAGACCTTAATTTGCCAGGCATGAGTCGGAGGCGGGAGTTATAGAGGAGAACTTTTTGACCAATCTCGAATGTTTTCCTCAGAATCAACTTATCATGGAAGGCTTTGGTCTTCTCCTTATAAAGTTTGGAACTTTCATAAGCCTCCAAGTGGATCTCCTCCAATTGCTTGCACCGTAGCTTCCTCTCTATACCGCTTGATCTAGGTCCAAGTTGCACCTTTTCACCGCCCGTAATGCACGATGCTCAATTTCCACCTAGCAGTGGTGAGGCTTTTCAAAAACAATCCGATACAGAGACATCCCAATTGGTGTCTTATAAGCAGTCCGGTAAGCCCATAAAGCATCCTCAAGCCTCTTGCTCCAATCCTTTCTGTTAGGTTGAACTGTCTTCTGGAGTATCTACTTGATCTCCCTGTTGGAAATCTCGGTTTGCCCATTAGTTTGGGGATAGTAAGGTGTAGAAACTCTGTGCAAGACCCCATACTTTTTCATCAAAGCTTCCATGATTCGATTACAAAAATGTGAACCCTGATCACTGATGATGGCCTTCGGAACTCTAAACCTGCAGAAAATCTGTGATCTAACAAAATCCACAACAACTTTGGAATCATCAGTCCGAGTAGCTTTCGCCTCCACCCACTTGGATACATAATCAACAGCTAGCAAAATGTAAATAAAACCAAAAGAAACAGGAAAGGGTCCCATAAAATCAATACCCCATACATCAAAAATCTCACAGAACAATAATGATTTCTGGGGATCTCATTCCTTCGAGAAGTGTTTCCTGTTCTTTGGCATTGATCACAAGATTTACAAAACACATATGCATCATAAAATAGAGTGGGCCAATATAATCCAGATTCCAAAACTTTCCTAGCAGTCCTTTGGGGACCAAAATGACCGCCATATGCAAGTGTATGACGAAAGCTAAGAATAGAATGGAATTCATTATCAGGCACGCATCTCCTAATGACTTGGTCACTACAAAATTTCCACAGATAAGGGTCGTCCCACACATAATATTTTGACTCACTCTTCAATTTATCAATCTGAGCCCTAATAAAATGTACAGGGAAAACACCAGCAACTAAGAAATTTATCAAATCAGCAAACCAAGGAGTGTTACCTTGCAGCTTGAAAAGCTACTCATCAGGGAAGACATCATGGATAGGAAAAGTATTTGCCTCCCTTTCAATTCGGCTTAGGTGATCAGCCACTAAATTCTCCGCTCCACTTTTATCATGGATTTCAATATCGAACTCTTGGAGGAGCAAAATCCACCTAATCAACCTAGGCTTTGCATCAAGTTTCTTCAGGAGAAACTTCAGAGCTGTATGATCTGAAAACACAACCACTCTAGAACCAAGCAAATATGATCAAAATTTGTCTAAAGCAAAAATAATTGCTAAAAGTTCCTTTTTAGTGGTGGTGTAGTTGACTTGTGCAGGATCTAAAGTTCTTAAAGCATAGGAGATGACATGAGATATTTTGTCGACCCTTTGTGCAAGAACAGCTCCCAAAGCATAATTAGAGGCATCACACATGAGCTCAAATGGGAGTGTCCAATCGGTGGTGGATGATAGGTGTATCTTGGTCAATGCTTGCTTCAAGTGATTGAAGGCATCCTTGCATTTCGGTCAAAAAGGAACTTCACTTCTTTTTGTAGCAAGTTGGATAATGGAAGAGCAATTTTGCCAAAATCTTTTATGAAACGCCTATAAAAACCTCGCATGACCAAGGAAAGAACGAACCTCCAGCACGCATGTGGGCTAAGATAGGCATGAAATAACATCTATTTTTACAGGATCTACCTCAATACCCTTGTTAGATATTATATGCCCTAAAATTATGCCTTGCTATACTATGAAATGACATTTCTCAAAATTCAGAACAAGGTTAGCCTTAATGCATTTATGCAAAACCTGAGTCAAACTATCCAAACATGCATCAAAGGAAGAGCCATAGACAGTAAAGTCATCCATGAATACATCCATGCAATTTTCTAAAAGGTCAAAAAATATATTTACCATACACCTTTGAAAGGTGCCTGGAGCGTTGCACAGACCAAAAGGCATCCTTCTGTATGCAAATGTGCCAAATGGGCAAGTGAAAGTAGTTTTATCTTGGTCTTCTGGGGCTATATAGATCTGAAAATAACCCGAATATCCATCCAAGAAACAAGAATGCGACTTGCCAGCTAGTCTCTCTAACATCTGATCAATGAAAGGTAATGGGAAATGATCTTTCCTGGTGGCTTGGTTAAGTCGTCTGTAATCAATGCAAACTCGCCAGCTATTTTGAATTCTTGTGGGTAGTAGCTCATTTTCGATTTTCAACTATTGTGACCCAGTGATTTCTTTGAAACAACCCGCACGGGCTCACCCATTTACTATCGATATGGGATAAATAATGCCGACTTAAAGTAGCTTTGTAACTTCTTTTTTACCACATCCAGAGTCGGGGGTTCGGTCTCCTTTGGGTGCCGTATTGGTTTAGTATCTTCCTCTAACAAAATCCTATGCATGCATGTGGAGGGACTGATACCAGGAAGATCTGCAAGTGTCCATCCAATGGTTTGTTTATTCTGCCTCAAAACCTGCAGTAATTTTTCTTCTTGATCAGGTTACAAATTTTTAGCAACAATCACAGGCAGCTTCTCACCATCTTCCAAATATGCATATTTAAGATGGTCCGGCAAAATCTTTAATTCTAAGGATGGAGGCTGTACAATGGAGGGTAGCAAGCTGTTTGAAATAACTAACTCAGTAACATTAAATTCAACATACTTCTGACTCTCATTTTCACATGCTGCATCATTCAAGTCAGCAGCTACATCACCACTCATAACTGCATAAATCTCAGCACATGCTGCACATGGTACAATATCACAGCCAGCACATATTTCACAGGTAACAGAATCCAAAAAATCAACAATATCAGGAAATTCAACATAAATATCAGCATAAGCATCGTCAACTAGCATATCAATCATATCAACATGGAAAATAGAATGCTCCTCTAGGGGATGTCTCATGGCCTCAAAAATGTTAAATTGTACCACATCGTCGCCAAATTCCATGGAAAGGGTGCCAGCATGCACATCTATCTTGGTCTTGGCTGTCTTGAGGAAAGGTCTGCCTAGGATCAATGGAGCATGGTTTGTTGAAACTCATCTTCCATGTTCAGAATATAGAAGTCCGCTGGAAAAATTAGCTCATTCACTTGAACTAACACATCTTCTAGCACTCTTGCAGGATGAGCAATGGTCCTATTTGCCAACTGAATCACTATACCAGTAGGTTGCAAAGTGCCAATGTTCAAGGACTGATATATTGACATAGGCATGACATTAATTGAAGCACCAAAGTCTAGCATTGCATGTTCAAATTTGGAGTTACCTATCATGCAAGGAATTGTGAAAGTTCCAAGATCTTTGCATTTTTGTGGCATGCTTGGTAGAATTATTGCAGAAACATTTATGCCCATGCTTATTTTCTCAGTACCCTTAAGTCTTCTCTTGTGAGTACACAACTCTTTGAGGAATTTGGCATACTTGGGAATCTGCTTGATTGCATCAAGGAGGGGAATATTGATTTCCACCTTCCTGAATGTGTCCATGACTTCTCTTTCTATTTCGTTTCATAAAGTATGCTTGGACTGTGTGACTCGTTTAGAAAAGGTAGTGGAATGGCCAGATTTGAATTCTCTGCACATTTCTTCTGTGTCACAGATTTTTGGACTGAGCTATCCACTTTCTTCTGTTTCTGGTCACCTTCTGGTTGCTGCACTTGTAGTTCAAGTTGTGGTGGAGTAGGACCGTCAACTTCTCTGCCACTTCTCAAGCTAATGGCACTTACATTGCCTCTTGGGTTGTTGACTATTTGTGAAGGCAATTGGTTTGACCCTTGACTTTTCAGCTCACTTAGAGTGGTTGCCATCTGCCTAATTTGAGTTTGTAAATTCTGGATGGTGGCATTGACATTCTACTGAAACTGTTTCATCAAGTTTTCGAAAGGTGGCTCAGCTGGAGTGGCTACTGGAACAGGTAGCTGGAGGGGCTGCTGCATGGGTGGCGGCGCAGGTTGTGCTTGCCTAAATGCAGGTGGTTGGTACTTGTTGCTAGGGCTTGTAGCTTAGTATCTAAACTACGGTTGTTGCTTGTTGGTAGGGCCGTTGTTGTTGTTGACTGTAATTTCCATATCTCGAGTTAGGATGGTCCCTCCAAAATGTGAGTTATAGGTATTAGAAAATGGATCATATCGGGCTCTTCTTGTGATTACCGATATTGGGGTCTACCAGGAAAATATACCATGGCGCGCAATGATTGCTCTGGAAAAATAGAACCACCATCCTAAAGTGTGGGGCATGCATCGAGGATGAGATGAACAAGAGCAAATGCCACACACACGGTTGCAGACCATCTGCATTGGTGCTTGTTGTCCCACTGCTAACTGCCTCATCAAAGAAGTCAATTCATCAAGTTTGTATTCCATTCTCTGTTGGTCTACATGAGATGATTGAATCTCATTGACTTCTCTGGTTGAGGTAATAATTCGTGTGCCAAATTGTTGGGTGTTGGTGCCATGTTTGCTATCAAATCTCTCGCTCGTGCAGGGTCTTGTCTACTAAGGCTCCTCCAGAGGCAGCATCCACCATGCTTCTGTCATTTGGTAGCAAGCCTTCATAGAAATATTGAATTAAGAGTTGATCGGTGATTTGGTGGTGGGGACAGCTCGAGCACAGCTTCTTGAATCTTTCCCAATATTCATGCAAGGTCTCTCCTATCATTTGTCTTATGCCACAAATATCTTTTCTAATGGCAAAGTGACTCTAGAGGTGGGAAAATTTTCTCTAAGAACAACCGCTTCATGTCAGTCCAACTTGTTACTGAACCTAGTGAAAGATAAAATAATCAATCCTTGGCTGTATCAGCAAGTGAGAAAGGAAATGTCCTCAGCTTGATGTGCTTTTCTGAGATCCCATGTGACTTCATGGTTGAACAAACCACATGGAACTCCTTTAGATGCTTATGGGGATCCTCACCTGCAAAACCGTGAAACTTGGGCAACAAATGTATCAATCCAGATTTTAACTCAAAATCAGCATCAAGATCTGGGTATTGAATACACAAAGACTGGTTAGTTATATCAAGAGCGTGCAAGTTCCTTAAGAGTTCTATTCTCAGATGTTATTAGCCATGGTTTAGAATTATTCAAGATCTCAAGTTCACTCCCAATATTAAGATCAAATTGAAGTAATTCTTGCACTTAGCCTACGAGCTCTAATCAACCTATGCAAGGTTCTATCAATCTCGTGGATCAAAGTCAACCAAGTTATCAGGCTCGGACCTAGTCATGCATCACACAAAAACAAATAAAAAAGTAAAATACTAGATAATGGATAAAAATGTTAGAAAAGTTAATAAAAGCAAAAGTTAGTAAAAACACTTAAAATGAAAAGATTACACTTACTAATCCCCAAAGAACGGCACCAAAATTTTGACAAGCGCCGAACTCGATCAAAATTAAACGAAGTTATTACCTAAGCTTGTAGCATAGTGACAACACGGATCATCTCCACGAGGATTGTAGATGCAATTTAATCAAATCAAGTGAAAGTTTAGCAAAGGGGTTTGACAGTTTAAGATCGCACTTAACAAAATTAAAGGAAGAAATAACAATTAAAGAGCAGTCAATTTAGAAACCTATCCAAAATTGGGTGGATTCAATCATAGACCCTTCATAGAACACTTGAAGTGCAATTGAATTGTTAGTTTGGATCTAACCGAGATCTCTGTATTAAATCCAGAATTCATACTAGACGATCGTCTAGAATTCAATTAACAAGTGATAAACACAAATCCGCAATCACGCCATTCATGAAGATCTATGTTAATTTCAAGTATCAAATTCAATTAACTTAGGCACAAATCAGTAACCTAACCTTTTCAATTCTGTGATTAATTTAGATCAATCAGTTCTAAGTTTCATCACAAATCTCAATCTTCATTTATATGATTAGTTTAGATCAATCAGTTTTAAGTTTCATCACAAATCTCAATCTTAAACCAAGATCAAATCAGATCAACATAAATAGAATCATCATTCATGCATTCAAGATCAAGAAGAAGAAAGAAGAAGAAGAAAAGAGAAATTCAATTACAAATCAAATACAATACATAACCAAGGTCTCAAGAATCCAAACCACAATCTCTTCAAGAGTTCTAAATCGACCGAAAGTAGCTTAGCCCTCCATTACCACAAAAGGGAGTATCAAAATATACAAAATCTATGAGAAACTATGAAGAAACAAGAAGAAACTATGAGAGAAATGAAGGAGAATACAACTTGTTACTTTCATGATAACCAATGGTGTTTTTTATAGAAGTCTAGGGTAACAAAATGACAAAGGGGAGTGGGTGGATGAGTGGGGTGGTTGAGTGAGTTGGTGAGTGGAGTAGTTGAGAGGGTTGGTGAGTGGAGTAGTTGAGTGGGTTGGTGAGTGAAGTAGTTGAGTGAGTTGTTGAGGACGAAAATTTCTTGTCTGACTTGGAAGCCAAAAACGACCAACTATACTTCAGATCTATGAAAAGTACTCTTCATGAAAGTTGTAGATCTTTGTCTTGGCTATAACATGCATATATGGATCATCCAATTTGGCTTCCTACAGCCCAAGATATGACCCAAATACCACAGGTTGCTCAAACCCAACTTCAACACCTCTGTTTTGACTTGCAAGCTCAAACTGACCCATTAGACTTCATTTTTTCAAAAAGTATTCTTCATGAAAGTTGTTTATTTGGATCTTAACTATCAACTATCCAAATTTCAGCCCATCTCCATTATTACAGCTTGAGATATGATTTTATGAGTGCACACCATTCGGATTCTAGTGACAGAACCCGTATTCTGATTTCCATGTAAACTTAGGTCCCTTAGACATCTGTTTAGGACTTCAAGCTCTTCATCAAAGTTGTAGAGCTTCCTCTTAGCTTTCTTACAAGGTAAAATTCATGATTATCAGATATCAGGAACTTAAGTTATGGCCAAAATACAAAAATAGTGTCAAATCTCAATAATGCTGAAAATATTCAATTAGAACCAATTTTAGCTCAAACTCACAAAATCATACCAAACTCAATCAATTAAGAATATGGAGAGTGTAAATGACTAAACATAAGGGTTTCTTAATGAATAAAATATGCGATTATCAGACTCCTATGTAGCTCCTCGAACCAAACTTACGCCAGATACTCTTTTCCAAAGAGAATTGGTTTTTGAAAACCTCTTGGACACCTCGGTCCACAAACCTCGCAAGTCTTATTTAACTACCCATTTTCTAACCCAATGGCTCAAACAATTCTAGAGGTAACACAGCAAGGGTATAAATGCAAACAAATCCTAAGTAAGTTCAATCATACCAGCTGAGCTTCTTTCTAAAGATCTCCTATTACCTTAGTATGCCTGGTGAAGTCATAGTTTCCTGTAGACACAGAACATTACACATTGAGTGGGCCAGTACTCAATATCATGTAACTGTGCAATAGTAGCTACCAACACTCAACCTATGGCAAGTCATGCCTTCCTTTCCCAACATCTCAATCAAGAGACAAAGATGTACACAACATACAAATAAACTTCTAATATGTCTAAGCATAGTCAGTCCATACCCCGGCTCAACAAGATGAACTAAGCTCTGATACCACCTTATGTAACACCCCTCGATTTAATAACCACAGCACAATCGTCATTATGTCACGGTCACTAAATTTTGGCATGCTATAATTGTCAAATAACAAATTTTACAAAATTTTAGACATTTCGCATAGGAGGAAAATAGGAGCCACGAATGAATAGTTACATATACAACCAGTTAAAGTATGAATTATAAGATGTACTCAAATTACAGCATTTAAGACTGGATAATCACCTTAAAACCTACATATACCCAAAATACACTTTATACAGGTAATGTAAAATAAAGTATAAACTACTTACAACATATCCACAACTATGGAGTTGGGCACTCCATCGGATCCCGAATGCGTGAGGCAACTCAGGGCTCACCGGTGTAGTGAGAAAAATCGAATAAGGTCTTCAATCATAGTCCTCTTCATGGTCAAGGTCAGATCCCCAACATATCGCATACGCTTGTCAGTCCAGTCGACTCGCCAAGTCTTGGCACTACCAGTGAACACAGTTCGAATGAACCCAATAGAACCCCCTTCGCGACGACATCACTGGATGCAGTGGGTCAAACCAAGAAAGTCCAAAGAATCCAACCTCGTTCCCACTTACAGTTTTTAACCAAGAATTGACATAGAACAAGAAAAGTACAAGAAAGAGGTAAGACATCCTACCATCATTACCAATTATAGCAATAAGAAACCAATCGGCACAAAGCACCCATATAGCATTTTTGACAGCAATAATGATAATAAACATTAAGTAGCAGTAATAATCAACCAAGCAGTTCCAGGCAGTTATATATATCAGTAATACAACAATTCCAATTATGATAACAAATAAATGCCAGATAATTCATGGACCCACTATGCACATACATACAAAGTCAAAATCCTACTCCATGGAGCTAGACACAAAACAGTCGGAGAGAACGATCAGGAGGTACGTCTGTATTCTTGGCTGCCAAGGCCCTCAAGTGCTATAATTCTCAATTTATCAACGTGCACATCATGGCATTTTACAAGACATTCTACACAGATCTCGATATAGGACAGTGTCCAGTCAAGATCGTCGGTGCGTTTACATCGGTATGTCCCACAGTCCAGCGGGGCTACCAACTGCTCGCTGTGAGACGCCCGCGCCCCGACGCCCCCAAGGTCAACCATAGGACCTACACTTGACTATTCGTACCCGCACATAGGTGTGATTCAACTCCTAGGCTAACGGCCTTAACAAAGTCTAACGGACATTCACAATGCATACAGACTCTATGCATAAACATGTATGATCATTATTACATACAATTCCACAATATACCACAATTTGCCAAAGTAAGAATCAACACAATCATTGGTCAATCACATGGACCCACAATATCATAATATTAGAATTAAATGAATTAATGCATGTTTAAGGTGTATTATGAATTCTTGCTTAAGTTTAGCTTTTCTTACAAAGTTTGTCTCTAAAGGAATTTTCATAATTAATTAAATTCTCTGAGGTAATTTATTCATATACACTTAGAAGGTTATTCTAAGATCTCAAAGTCTTACACTCTCTTGTTCTTACCCTAATTAAAATTATCCTAAGTCTTATGAAAATTCCATTCTTAGTTCTTTAAAATTTATGAATCTCAAAGTATAATTTAATTTTCCAATTTGCTTATTCTTGCATCCTATTACCATTAATTTAATCACTAGGTGTTAGGTGATAAATTTTAAATTTTGGATTCGACGGAGAAGAATGCCTCTAGTGTACAATTGTGAGGCTACTTTTCGACGAAAAATAATATGACAGAATCAATGTTGGTAGGAAAACATTATTTGACCGGAATGACTAAAAGTCAAGTTCTGTCGGATGAAGATTATGTCGGGTAAAGATTAATTCTGTCGAAGGATGCATGAAACTGTCTAATATGCTAGAAGATCAGCAGAAATCCTAATTCGACGGATGGGTATTGACGTTGGAGAAATATTCCAAGTGTTGAACCGATGAAAGCACTAAATGGTCAGAAATTCTAATTCGATGGATATTGACATTGGAGAAGTTTCTCTACTAAATGGTCAAAAATTCTAACTCGATGGATATTGACATTCTAACTCGACGGATATTGACATTGGAGAAGTTTCTCTACTAAATGGTCAGAAATTCTAACTCGATGGATATTGACATTCTAACTCGATGGGTATTGACATTGGAGAAGTTTCTCTACTAAATGGTCAGAAAGTCTAACTCGACGGATATTGACATTCTAACTCGACGGATATTGACATTGGAGAAGTTTCTCTACTAAATGGTCAGAAATTCTAACTCGACGAATATTGACATTGGAGAAGTTTCTCTTCATTAATTACATAATGTACAGTTAATTTATTATGAATTTCAATTGTTACAATTGTTCACAAAGAACCCCAAATTTTGGGTCTCAAAACCGTGGCCCTCCGAGAACCAATCTGACATCATTTTCTTCCATTTCATGCATTCCAATCCATTCAAATACATCAATATACACTAACAAACAATCTAATAGCACAAACACATTATAAACAACATGCAAACAAAGAATAACCCTCAATAGGGTTTTCTCACAATCAATCACAGACAAGGTTTCTAAATGCTAATAGAGGTTGATAAGAAGTGTCTTCCTCTTACCTTAGTGAAGAACAAGGAAAAGCAAGCTCCTTTTTGCTTAGAAATTTTGTGCTTCACCACCGCAGAACCTTGGGTGTTCAAATCCATAAAAATCAAGATCAAAGAGTGGAAATGGAATCCATAGTCACCAATGTGACCATGGTCCATGAAAATAGGGAGAAAAGGAGAAGAAAGTTGAGAGCTTTACCTTAAAGCCTTGAGAGCTTTACCTTAAAGCTCTAAGCTTTGAGCTGGGCTGCTAACCATGAAAATGGAGGAATAAAGAAGAGCTCCACCAAGAAGAAAGCTTGAAGATGGTGAGGGAAAACAATGGTCTCTATTGGGTTGAGCAAAGGAAGCTTAAAAGCTTAACAATGGAGTGTGTGAGTGTGGAAGAAGAGAGGAAGAAAGTGAGCTGCGTGAGGGAGAGTGAAAAAGTGAGAGAATGAAAATGTAATATCCCTCTTAGCCAACCGTGCAGCACCAAAAGGAGGAGAGAGAAAAGTGGTTGGGAAGGAAGCTTCTTAGAAGTTTCCTTGAAGCTTCCTTGAGAAGCTTTGCACAATTCTTAATAAAGTGCATAGTAAACTTGTCTCCTTAATTAAATACATCTGACAGATGATTAATTACACTATTAGAATTATTTTTTAAGTGAATAAAAGTTACAGTTGATGAAAATAATATTTTATTATTCATCAGATGATTTTATGATACAGTGATTTTATTTATCAGATAAAAGCTCAAAAAATGCAAACCCCGCAAACTGTGCCCGGCTTCGGGTTTAGTAAGATCCCCCATTGACACGTTGACAGTTCAAGGTTTACCAGCCTCAGGGAAAACATTTTGTTATCCCGGCTCCGCTCAGTGTGCACGTAAAATGAGAAATATATTATAATATTCGATATTTTCAAAAAATTCACAAAAATTTCTAAAAATCATAAATATTATAAAATAATTATTTATAATAAATAATTTTTGAAATGTTACATTTATAACTTTGTGATCCTCAAAAGTTACACTAGAGGATGATTTGTAATTTTGTTTGTGTAGAAGTTGTCATGGTAGAAGAAGAAGGATGATTTATAGCTTTATTCGTGCAAAAGTTGTAATTGATGTTGTTCATGATGGATTCAATCTCTTCTCATCAATGGATGTAGGTGTGTTGGCCTGAACAACGTTAAATTTGTGCTTGATTGCTTGTGATGTTTTTTCATAATTACTTATATTTATGCAAGTACGTATAAAAAAGGATGTGATATTCCTCCAACATATTTTATGATGGTAATGCTTGTAATTTCATATAGTTTTGACCCTATAAATAAAGGATATAAGGCACTTCAAGATAATACTTGAGAATAAAGAGAAATCCTTTTTTACTTTATTTTCTTCTCTATCTCGAGTTCTTTATGCTTATTTTATAACATGTTATCAACACTAGCCTCTATCATCTTGAGTGATGGCTTGATCAACTTGGAGATTCTATAGAGAGAGTAACGTCTTCTTATCACTCTTATTATTATTATTATTATTATTATTATTATTATTATTATTATTATTATTATTATTATTATTATTATTATTAATGTAAATCATGCTCTATTCTTTCTTTTGGTTTCTTTATGTTATTTTTACTATGAAATATCTTTTGTATTTCATCCTTGGATACTTTACAGTCAAATATTCTTGACTAACATAATTATCATATTATGTTTAATGTATTGAATTTGTTGCATCCGTAGAGATTTTATTTAATTACTTATTAAGCATCCTTGAAGGAATGCATAAAACCAATGGTTTTCTTTGGTCATCATTTATCTAAAAATTTGTGATATAGTACGTAAAGAACTATACCTATAAACCATGATTGAAATTTGAAAAAATTTAGTTGATCTTTATAGTTTGAAAGAAAAATATATAAGAGAAAACATTCTCTACCTTTTCATGCCTCTTGAACATGCTCTTGCTATAGCAATGATGAGAAAAATATTTCAAGAAATATTCTAAATTAAGTTTATACATTCTTATGACTAAACACAATAACAAATTATTGATGAAAAACCATGAAGCTTGCCCAACTAGTTCAACTCCATTCCTTGAAGTGATTGTCCCAAATTATAATTTTGGACATGACAAAAGTCATGGTTATGGCCATAAATGTGCCAAAGGTCAGAAAATGACTGTTACCATGGTGGTTCCTACTTTTCTCAAAAGCATTCTCACAAGAAGTGAGAAGATAATAAAGAGAAGAAGAAGAATGAAGTGAGAGAATTTAAAGAATTCAAAAAATATGTGTGATTGTTGTGGTATGAATGGACATTGGTCTCATAATTGTCGTACATCCAAATATTTGATTGAATACTGTCAAGCAAATGATAAATATATAAAAACAAATTTTGTTTGTGATAATTTGTTTGTTTGATCACGGTTCTATTAATATGATGAATTTAGATGTGCCAGTTTTGTCATAACCCAAACCAGGGAGCCATGACTGGTATATAAAATAGACTAGCCAACTTAACAAACTTATCAAAATCGATAAGCAAAATTGATCAAATATTCAATTTTACGAAAATTTTGATGATGTTTACCCTCAAAGTTGGATATCCCGAAAGATATAATATCCTATTTAATCCACATACATATATACATATACAAATTTTCAAACAACTTATGCATCTATACAACCAATAGTTGTATATACACATAACATTTGAAAAGTTATGTTAATACAACGGAAGCTTGATTATGCTTGTAGATAATGGAGTACATATAGAATTTGTACATAACCAAAATATACCAAGAAGACATACCCACACACAAGTACTGAGTTCATCAAAATGAAAAACTTCTCTAGCTAGCTAAAGGGCTCAAACCCGGTCTAACACTAGTATCTAAAAAATATAGAATAAATAGAGTGAGTCACAATACTAAGTGAAAGATAATAAGTTTATAACAAGAATGGGATAAGCGAAAACATGAGTTTTTTTGTAATATTCTAGAAGAAAATACTGAATTTAAATATACAAATCTGGTTTCCATAAAATATAGGTGTTCAAAGCCATATGATCAAAAATATTTGAATCAATTAATAAAATATACCAACATAAAAAATGTACATAAGTTGAATATCCAAGGGAGTCTTTAATTCAGAATCAAATAGATAGCCTGCTTATCAAGGACTTTATCAGAACCGATCGTGTATATAAACACGTCAAGCTTACATCACCTTTATTGGCTAGGGAAACAGAACTAACTGTGTCTGCCGAACATGCTAGCAAGCACCACCCCTTTTAGCTAGCATGGTAGCATATCCGAACATGGTACACTAAGACAAACACCTAATGTCGCTAGCTACAACGTCTTGTCATATCCAAAATACAAATCATATCTCCTTTTCCTAATTTAGAGATATCTGAACTAAATTAAATATCAACATCATATTTCTAAATATAATAAGTTTTTACATCCACTTTTCTCATAAGTATTTCATAGTACTCATGCCATATATTCAAAGGAAATGTTCAAAGGTATCCTAAGTTTTACAAAATCCTTTTTACCATATCATATTAAACACATTTCCTAAATATTTGTTAAAACTAACTAACTATAAAATAAGCTAATAAAATAAAATTTAGGTTGTTGAAAGTCTATAACAAAATGTAATATATAAGATATAAAGTTTCATAAGTATGCATATATTGAAATAAACATCACAGAAGAGTTCAAAGTGAGAGATCCTTACTCATAGGAGCTCACATAAGCTTGAATTCCCTTAGAGGACAATTAGGCTTATCCTTTAAGAGTGTACTTACGTGAATCATTTTCTTGAATGATTCTTTACCTTCTAGTTTAAAGGAAAATTCATTTCAACGGGTTTAGTGATGTATTTTGGTCTCATCTAACACTGCAAGATAAAAAAAATTATTCTAAGACAATTTACTAAGGCAAGGGATATATATCTTTTTTTCTTTTACCATTCTTAGTCCTTAAAGAGATAGATAAACTTTAATAAGGAAATGATACACCAACCAAGCATTTTCCCACTAGGTGAGGTCGGCTACATGAATCAAACGACATCATTGTACCCTATCACAAACCAAGTCTTCAGAAATGTCATTCAAATCTAAATCTTTTTTAATCATTTCACTTATAACCTTTCTTAGTCTTCCTCTACTTCTAGTTATTGGGCTATTCTCCACTTGATCTTCTTTTCTTATAAGGACTTCTAAGAGTCTTCTCCTTACATATCCAAACCACCTAAGACAAAATTCTTTCATCTTTTCCACAATAGGTGTTATCCCTACTTTCTCTCTAATGCATTCATTCCTAATACTATCTTGTCTTGTATGGCTACACATCTAACGCAACATCCTCATCTCCGCGACACTGATCTTATACTCTTGTTGACTTTTTACCACCTAACATTCAGTACCATACAATATCGCAGGTAATAAGGAAATGATACAAAGAGGAAAAATCAATACTTGCAGGAGTTGTTCTTATAAGTTGAGCAACATGTAGTGAATTATGCATAACTTGAGTTGTAGTACTACAAATGACATAAGGTTGGTCTCATTAGAATCCAAGAGGTGGTAATATTTTGAGTTAAAATTTCAAAATTTTACTTAAATGATTTGATACCAGTTTTATTTTAAAGATAGGTTAGATTCTGTAGAATTTGAATTCTGACAGTCGGTATTCAAGGTTGCATAACTTGAATTGTAGAGGTCCATTTCATTGGTTCTAATGACATTTGAAAGCAAAGATAAAAATATTTTTAAGATAAAAAACTTAAGATCTTAGGAGGTTACTAGTAGACTGTATTGTATCCAAAACAGAAACAGAGTCAGTTCAGCAACAAACTATTTCTGATAGCATGTTGTGAAAGCTACATTCTAAGGCCATAAAGGTCTAATTTTCTCTCAAATTCTAACCCTTTATGTTCTTGGAGCCTTTTAATTTATTGGATACCAAATGCATAGCATAGGATCACTTTTGTAGGAATTTACTTGCTATTTTACTAGGCTTTAAAACTTAAGGCAGTAGTGATTTCTCTAAACCAGAATTAGTGTATGTGTAAATTTATTTATATATGTATACTTTCTACACAAGGAACTCGTAATCAAGCATGAATGAAGGCTTCAAAACTTAAGGCAATAGTGATTTCTTTAAACCAGAATTAGTGTATGTGTACATTTATTTATATATGTATATTTTCTACACAAGGAACTCGTTATCAAGCATGAATGACTCCTAAAGACAAATTAATGGCTTTATCTAACTTGAATATATTAGTTTAAGGAACCATCACAGCTATGGTATTATAAGGCATATAGATGCTTATTGAGGTAGCTTATTTGAGTATGCAACTCTACCATTCTTTAAGATCAAGCATGATAGATTATATTATATAAGTTGGTAGCTGAGCATCTAAGTTACATCAATAGTAACATAATCCAAGGATCGCATGCATAAAGTACTTAACATTTACTTCAAAGATAATTATAAACACAGGAATACATACAGTCTTAGGAGTTGATACGCTCAATTCAGCACAAAGAGATGTACAAGATCTTAAACTAAAGCATTTAAACTAGAGGAACATCTATTCACACATATTCACGTAGTTATGATCAAGAAAAAAAGTCACTAGATGTTGTTGTGCTTTATTTCCTTAATCCTTCTCCTCTTTCCCTGTAAATAATGAAACAATGAGGACAACTCCTCAATATGCATTTAAGAACAAAGTCTCCATTAATAATGCTTCTTTGAAATCATTAAGTTCTCTACTCATAAATCAGTTGCAAATACAATTTGCCTGTTCCATCTTCAGTTCTAGTACCAAAGGTACGTACTACTGGCTAGCATTAGAGTAAGGGCCTTCATTAGGACTCCCATTATTCTTTATACATATAACTCCTGTATAATTGAATTGTGGAATGAAAGAAAAGCATCAGAGAGTCACACTGCACTGATCATAACAATAATACCAGAAATATGCAATCTGCAATTACCACCTTTGCACTTAACTACATACATTATTATCCTATACAATTCAAGTGTGTTATTATTGCTTATTTAATCTGAACTTCCAAATTTGCTTAGCCTTAGAGATTCCTTTTCACTTTCTAAGTTCCAGACTTTAGCTCTCTCTCACTCTTAGAAGTTCTAATATGCTGAATTTGAGTTTACAATTCACAACACCAGCTGCTGTCCTCCACTATTCTAAAGAATAGAATTGAATTATGTATTTAAACATGCAAGATCCTTAACTCATCCCCATAACTCTTGCTCCATATCTCACCATTTTCACTCTCTTTTCTTTCTTGGGATTTCTCACAAAAACAAGAAGAAATAATGAGAGTAAATGATATTAAATGATAGAAGCTTAGGTGGTTTAACAGCTTTCCAACACCTACATGCTTGCATAAATTAGGTGTACTAATCATAATTAAATAACTTTGCCTAGGTGTCTTAGTCTTCAGTCATGAACTTATGTACTATTATCCAGTACTTACTTGATCACTTGTCCCCTAAACCTTTTATTTTAAATGACCTTTGTCTAATCATGTTAATAGTTTAAGAATTTTATATTGTGAGTGCATGCTTAGTCATTTTCCACTATTCATTTTTCTTTCCTTCATTAAATCCTTTATTTTAATTGCTTAAATACTAATCCCTCGTTCACTCTAGTCTCATTCACCATCTTCCTTAAAAAACCAAAAGTAACATTATTCTCTTCTTTGTGTCCTATAACTTCTACTTACACTTTATAAGTTTAGTAACACATAGATTTCTATCTTGATCAATATAAGCAATAGACTATGCCTCAAACACATAAACATATCAACTTTAACATATACTATCTTGAATAATTTGAATTATGAAATATTTATTCTAAAAATAACACATAATAGTCCTTCTTAGGGGATGTCACACAAAGGACATAAAAATATTTCATAAAATATATTATCAGCTCACAGCACAAGCCAAACCAAATGATCCAAGCTTACAATGTTGTGGAGCCAACAGAAATGACAAGAGAAGCTTCTAATGAATCTAAGACCACAAACAAAATATCAATACCAATAATCATCACTTAAAACCATAGGATAGCCAAATATTGTTTTTACTCAAGAAAGCTCCAAATCAAACTCTAGGAAAACTCTCTAAATTTTGTAATCTTACAAATGACGTATAAATCACTCAACTATAACTTCTAACAAGATCATTAAGCTTTAAGATCACCTACAGGAGCCACAAAAATGGAAAGACAAAGTGGGTAGCTTTGTTAGATTATTTTTTGTAGACTAGCTAAGTCAACATTATTTTTTCTAAAACACAAATTAGTTGAATGTTAAAATAATTGGAGCATGTTATTTTAGACCAAATAGTGTTCAATATTGTTATTGAGCTTGTTAATAAGCATTGCATATAAGTGGGTTTATTATTGAGTCTTGTGTATAGGCTTATCATGATGGGTATGTTTAACCCATTGTAATATAAATATATACACAATGGAGAGACCATTATTCCTAACAACTCTAGTGCGTACAGTCGCCCCATCTGTATTGACACAAGAAAACTACTATAGGATAGAAATAGTTTCTTTTCCTCACACTATTGGAGATTGTCCTCAAGGATTTAATCATGGCTGTCTCATCATCCTCTTTTTTAGGTAACCCTAAACCCCATTCTATATTGTTGTGTATGCCATATTGTGGGACTATATTGATCAGGGAATTTTGGATTATTGCATTTTGGTTTTGAACCAAAATTCCAACAATTGGTATTTTTGAGACCTATAATTATTTTTTTTATAATTTTTCAGATTTTAAAATGATAAAATTATGTGATACTCTCTGATTTTTCCTCTAAAATTTTTTGTGTATAATTATGATATTACTGAGCATGTTATATATTTTGTACTGTCAAACTTAATGTTTTTTTTATCACCAAAATAGTTTTAGGTGCTATTTAATGCATAAAATGTGATGTAATATGTTGTAAATTGTTATACTATGTTGTTCCTTGTCTAATCTGATTATGAGAATTATTATCTGGAAATTTTTTTGGAGCATGAATATGTTGTTATAGACTTGTAGTATATTGCACACTCTCACATGCGACTAGTTTAGATATTAAAGAAAATTTCCTTGTTGATTTTATGTATATAATGTTACTTGATATCTAGAAAACTATTGTGCATTTAAAAAAAAAGTATAGTGTAATCTGGTCCTAAGAGTGGCCTTTGTGATATTGGAACTGTTGTGTGACACTTTGTATAATTACAAGCTTGCCTTTGCGAGACTAATTATAACAAGGTGTCATTTTGTTGTTAATAGTAATTTTATAATGATGCATTGGAGATTATGTTGTTGATGCATTTACCTTATTGATTTGTTTTTATTAATATAATTCTTAATGATTTGTTAAAGGTATTAAAAGTTAGGTCCTTAGAGTTTTCAGTATCCTTTCAATACTAACTGTAGGGACATGATTTTAATATTTGTGGGAGTCTACTCATATATTGTAATTCGGGACTCTTAATGGGGATTACAATCACATATGAGTACTCTATTGTGGTTATTTGCTTAATTTTAGTGCATATATGTATTGATGTGCTTGGAAAAGAAAATTTCCCTTTAATGTACTAATTCTAGCTTTACCTATGCAAATGAATGCTTTGACAAAACTGAATGAGACTAATTATCAGGATTGGATAGAGTTTGTAAAATTAGTCATTGTTGTCTCTAATGTTGATGTTGCTCTCACTAAAGATAAGTCTCTGAAGCGCATTGATACATCTTCCATTACATTTAGGATGAAACTTGAAAAATGGATTCATTCCAACAAAGTTGGCTTGATGGCCATGAAGTATAGCATGGATAAAAATATTAAAGAGAGCATTTCTGAAACCAATAATGGTAATGAATTTCTCAAGTCTATTGCTAAGAAATTCAAGAAGTTTAATAAATTTGAAAAAGCTTATTATCTCTCTCTGTTGACAAAGACTAAGTATGATGGTTTGAGTGGTGTTCATGAACACATTATGAAGCTCGTGAACTAGTACAACAAGTTGAAGTCCATGAAAGTGAAGTTGGGAGAAGATTTTTTGACCTGACAAGTATTTGAATCTCTTTCAATTGATTTTAATATTCTAAAGACTTCTTACAATGCTCAAAAGGAGAAGTGGAACATTGGTGAGCTGATATCCATTCTTACTTAAGTGGAACTGATAATGAAGAAGGGAAAGGTCTATAATGTTCAATTTGCTTCCCGCAAGTGTGGTGACAAGAAGAAAATTTTCAAAGTTAAGAACAATATGCCTCTGTTTAAGAAAATGGCCTGGATATCCTTATGGGCAATAGTCTGCTGGTGAGACTTTAGATGACAAACCCAAGTATCTTTTCTTAGGAAAGTGCAAATTTTATAACATATTTGAGCATAAGCAAGTTAATTGTTTGAAATTTAAGAGTTGGCTTAAGAATAAGAAAAGAGTTGAGAAGCAAGGGGAGAATATTCTTCATAAACTGGACTTCTCGATCTTGATTCTTGCGTTGATTGTACAAAAGGGAAACTCAATGCTAAAACAAAAAGAGTGGGGTTACGAGGAGTGAAGTAATACTGCAGTTAATCCATACAGATATTTATGGACCCATCACTTTTATTACTTTGGGTGGTTTCATGTTCTTCATCATCTTCATGGATGATTTCTCTAAATATGGTTAGATTAACTTATAGCGCGAGAAGTCTGAATCTTAGGATGCCTTTAAAGCATTCAGGGCTATCGTTGAATTGAAGTTTAGTAAACAAATTCCATATGTTGTTATGGCTCTCTTGGTTTTAAGAAAAACTCTATCGATCAATGTATTTATTTGAGGAATAGTGGGAGCAAATTCATTATTATTATCTTATATGTTGATGATATACAGTTGACTAGTAATGATATTGATTTTCTATATAAGACTAAGCAAATGTTGATAGCACACTTTAATATGAATGATCTTGGTGATGCCTTTTTCACTTAGGGCATTGATATTTATCGTGACAAATCTCATGGTATTCTTGGATTTTCTCACAAATGTTATATGGAAAGGATTCTTAGTAGACTCAATATGAGATGTTGTAATCCTTGTACTACACCCATTTAAAAGGGTGAAAGACTCTCCAATACTTAGTGTTCTCAGAATGATAGAGAAATTACCGAAATGGATAAGCTTCTGTGTGATTTTGCTATTGGTAACCTCTTGTATGCTCACTCCTGATATTATTTTTGTTATTAGTGTACTTGAGAGATACTTAAGCTAACCTGGTGTGGCTTATTGGTAAGCTGCGAAATGAGTCATGAGTTATTTATAGGGTAACAAAGATCCCCTAACCTAAGATTTAGGTGATAAAATTTTATTAATCATGAAATCCGTACAGGTCTAGTGAGGTCTTTTATATCATGGCATATTATGGAGACATTTTGAACTCAATCTTGTTTAGTTGTTGTATTGAGATAATATTGTTAAATCTCAAAAGACATATTGGGTGGATAATTAGGCCATTTTGTTGGGAGATACACTTTGATTGCATATTGACATGTAATTTTGTTGTGTTTTTCCATTTACCCATGTACCACATTTGGTTGGGCCACTGGATTATGAGTATCTTACATGTAAGATGTTAGTACTCCTATCATGTATGATTTTCTTCATTGTTAAGATTCTTGTAGTCCTATTTTGGACCATTGGTTGGGAGTGTTAGCTTGATTTTGACATCTTTTGTGGCCATATATTGTTTAATTAATCTGAAGAGCTATTTTCTTATTACAAATAAAATGATTTGACTTATGTTGTTCAATTAGAAGAATGTTTGATTATTTTTTGTGGACTAGCATAAGCCAACTTCATATTTTATAAAACCTAAATTAATTGGATGTCAAAATAATTATAGCATGTTGTTTTAGCCCAAATAATAATCAGTATTGTTGTTGGGCTTGTCGTTATTAAGCATTGCTCATAAAGTGGGTTTGTCATTGGGTCTTGTGTATGGGCTTACCATGATATTTAGGTTTAGCCCATTCTGATATAAATATATACACAAGAAGATGCCTCTATTCCTAATCATCTTAGTGTGTACAATCGCCCCATCGATATTGATGTAAAAGCAAACTATAGTAGGATAGGAATAATTTCTTTCCCTCACACTGTTGGACATCGCCCTCAAGGATTTAACTATGGCTGCCTCATCATCATCCTTTTCATCCAACCTTAAACCCCAGTCTATACTATTATGTATTCCATAATTTGAGATCAAATTAATTGGGGAATTTTGGATTATTGCATTTTGGTTTTGAACCATAATTCTAACAAGCCTAGGTCCTTAGCCAAATGCACCATTAAGCTCCTAAAACACTAAACCAAAAAAATTCAAGAAATCAAAAGGAAGTGTAAGGGATAGTGTTAGTTAAGTTAATTAGATCTATTTAGAAGTTAGTTAGATCTGTTTAGAAGTCAGTTAGAACAATTAGTTTAGTTTCATTTACTGATTGTATATATAAGCTAATAAGCTATGTTAACCTGATACTATAAGAAATTTTATTCAATTCAGTTCATCATTTTCATTTTCTCTTTGTGTCTTCATTATTGCATTGAGTCTGATACCTTTCATGGTATCAAAGCTCAGTCGATCCATGGAGACTCAAGGGAATCCATCACTATCAACTTCAACACAGTTCATTCCACATACATTCTCTAATCCAGTTTCACTCAAATTCGATGAAATAAATTTCCTGCCATGGAGGCAACAAGCGTTAGCCACAATCAAAGGTTTTAGATTGCAGAGTTTCTTGGAGAAAGATCAGATGCCAAAGAAGTTTGATTCAGATGCAGATAAAAAAATTGGAAATGTTAGTGTAAACTATGGAAATTGGGAACAACAATATCAGTTGATTATTTCATGGATACTTGCTTCAATGTTAGAATCACTCACCACAAGAATGGTTGGGTGTGATTTCTTTTTTCAGATTTGGGAAAAGATAGAAGCTTTCTTTGCTTCTCAAACAAGAGCAAAGATTAAGCAATTGAAAACTCAGCTATGTAGTATCCAGAAAACCTCAGAAATCAATTCCTATCTTCTACAGATCAAGAAGATTATAGACTACTTAGCATAAGTTGGATCTCTAGTGAGTATAGTTGATCACATTGAAGCTGTATTGGATGGCTTGCCAGAGGAATATGATCCATTCATCACTGCAATCACTTCAAGAACAGATCATTATTCAGTTGAAGAGATTGAAACTTTGCTTATGGCTCAAGAAGAACGGTTGGAAAAACATAAGAAAGTGGAAGCAGGTGGATTGATACACACAAATATTGCTCAAGCAAATGTAACTCAACAACAAGGTCAATGAACAAGAAAATTCATTGGTGATAGAGGAAATAGTTTGGAAGGATTCAGAGGCAGAGGTTTCTCTAATTTTAGAGGAAGAGGCAGATTCAACAGAGGAGGAAAATTCAATTCTAATTTCAATACTAGAAATAAGTCACAATGTCAACTCTATGGCAAATATGGACATTTGTCATGGGATTGCCATCAAAGGTTCAATAAGAATCTCCCCAATCCATTTTCATCATCTAATTCTCAATCACATCAAGTTTTCTTTACTTCTTCACAATCTTTTGATCCACACTATCAGAATTCACAACCTTAATTTTTCTCTCAACAGTTACCTCAATCTTTTTTAGTCACACCTTCAACTTTATATGATCCACTGTGGTGTCCATATTCAGGTGCCTTAAATCACATCACTCCAAATTTCACCAATCTAATGACTAGTTCTTCATATGAGGGTCCTGACAGAGTTCAAATTGGCAATGGTTTAGGTATGTGTATTCAGCATATTGGGTAGTCATTTTTACACTCAAATTCTTGTAAGTCTTCCTTTGTTCTTAATAATTTGCTTCATGTTCCCTCAATTACCAAAAATCTGTTAAGTGTGTCACAATTTGCAAAGGAAAATCATGTTTTCTTTGAGTTTCGTCTTGATGTTTGTTCTATTAAATCTCAAGTTACCAAGGAGATACTTCTCCAAGGAACACTTAGAGATGGTCTCTATGCCTTTGACAATCTCACTATTGGGCAGCCTTCACCAAATTCTAGGAATTCAGTGAACTGTCCTGTATTTTCTATTTTTCATTCTTAAAAATCTGTTGATCATACATCAATTTCTATTGTGGCATGCCAGATTAGGACATCCTTCAAATAAAGTTATTCATTGCATACTCCAAACCTGTAATATACTTATTGATGTGAATAAAATACCTAGTCTTTGTCAATCTTGTTATTTAGGTAAAGCTCATCAATTACCATTGATAACATTATATTTTATACATTTTGTAATCCTCCCACTAAGCTTCTTAAGATTCAATTAGGCTTAATTAAGTTGGTTTTGACACATTTTATGATATTGAACCTTATTAGATCATTAAACGAATTATTGCATAATTAGCCGTAATTATCTCTTTGACAATGTTTAGTAAATTGACTATAATTTGAGTTGTAAATATCTAATTGATGTGATTTTGGTCTTGTAGGAAAGCTAAGACAATTCCCTACAACTTTCATGTTGAACACTTTTCCAAATTCTGAGGTCTAATAGGTGATATTGGGCTTTGAAGTCAGAACAGAGGAGCTGAAACTGGGCCTAAATAGTGTGCAGTAATTGGACCATATCTTGAGTTCTAGGCATGATTTTGGACTCAAACCAAAGCCATTTTAAAGCAAATATCCAGGCCTACAACTTTCATGAAGACCACTTCTCTCAAAAATAAAAAAATGACTAGACGCACTACTGTGCATTTGCTCAATTATTATTTAAAAAATATATATATATAATAAAATGTCATTGCTTACGTAGGAAAACTTAACAATTAAGTTTCACTATTCATGTTACTATACATTGCACAGTAACATGAATTTGCCTATAAATAGGCAATTGCACATTCAGGAGATACACATTCAGGGGAGGGGGAATTCTGAGGAATTTCCTCCTCCCTCCAATTTCCTTTCTCTCTCTTTTTCTCTTTTTCTCTCTTTTAGTCTATGTGTAAATAAGTTTTTAGTCTACTTACGTCAAAGTGTGAATCTCTTGGTAATAAAATAAGGTTAGATTTATTCATCTCTTGTGCTTTAATGATTTATCTTTCTAGTAGCTATTATACAAGTTATATTTTATTTCTGATAATTTAGAAACTACCCTTGTAAAGAGGAGTTCTTGATTTATTGTAGACAATATTTTGGTACAGTGAATGCTTTAACTCATTTACAAGTGGTGGTAATAATTAAAGGAAATATAATATAATTATGTATATTATTTTAATGGACTTTTCTTAAATGAATTATTTTTCAAGCAGTCATTATACGTATTGTATTTTGTTTCCAATCAATTTAGAAACCCTCATTGTAAAGTGGAGTTCTTAATTTGTTTTAGACAAGAGATTGACACAATGAATGCTTTAACTCATTTACAAGTGTTGGTGTTAGAAACTCTCCTTGTAAAGTGGGGATCTTAATTTATTGTAGACAAAAATATTGGCACGATGAATGCTTGATCCCATTTATGAGTGATGGTATTAATAGATGATTAAAGGAAACATAATATAATTACGTATATTATTTTAATGAACTTTTAACGTTATATTCTCCGATTGGAACCTCCATGTTGTGAGGATTCTAATTGAGTTATAAAAGGAATTAATCTTACTTCTATTTTATTTACCAAGAGTGGATCTTTTTACCTAAGTAAATAATTTTTACCGTAGTAACAAAATATTTACTTCACCTTAATCTTCAACAATTCCCTGTGAATCGACCTCAGACTCACCGAGAAATTTATTACTTGAGACAACTTGCACTTGAGTTTGCAACTTTTAATCCCGCATCAACCATTTACTTTGTCTGATACTGTCTATGAAAATCCTCTTGATTTAGTCTATTCTGATATTTAGGGTTCAGCTCCTATAGCTGCCTCTAATGGTGCAAGATATTACATCATTTTTATTGATGTGCATTCCAGGCATAGTTAGTTATACTTACTAAGTCATAAATCTCAGGCCTTTACTGCTTTCTTGCAATTTAAAGCATTAGTTGAGTTACAAATAGGGAGACAATTGAAAGCTATACAAACTGATAATGCCAAAGAGTATCTTACTTTTACCAAATATCTAAATGCTCGTGGTATAGCTCATAGGCTGTCCTGCCCTTATACACATGAACAGAATGGTTGTTTAGAAAGAAAACATAGGCATGTGACTGAAAATGGTCTAGCACTTTTGGCAAATGCATCTCTTCCACTTAAGTATTGGGGTGAGGCATTTACCACAACTATACACCTCATCAGTCTTCTTCCCACTTCTATCCTAAACAATTCTTCTCCATTTGAAATCTTATTTCATAAAACGTCTGATTACAGTTTTTAAGGACTTTTGGGTGTGCTTGTTATCCTTTGCTTAGACCTTATCTTCCTAATAAACTCAACTACAGGCCTGCACAATGCATTTTTCTTGGTTATTGTTCTAATCACAAAGGCTATAAAATGCTTACATCCTAATGGTAAAGTTTATATCTCAAGGCATGTGATGTTTGATGAGTCTTTATTCCCATACAAAACGTGTGTATCAAGTTCAAAGATATCAGTTTCTAATTTTGTTTCCACTACAGTTCCTTCTATTCCACTTGTTTCCATTCCATATTCACAACATGCCATACTATTGATGCACATGTTTTTTCTACTGCTGATTTGAATTTTGTTAGTCCAGTTCTAGTCATAACAGTACATCCTTCTCTTTAGCCTCATCAGTTTCAGGTTCCTCTATTGCCACACCTACTAATCCAAAACCAGTTTCAGCCACTGAATTCATTGGTACTAATTAGCAACCCCAAGCTGTTCTTAACATGCATCCCATGACCACTAGAGCTAAGTCTGGTATATTCAAGTTAAAAGCCTACTCAGTTGTATTGGAACCTACCTCAGTTAAGCAAGCTCTCATAATGCCTGAATGGCAACAAGCAATGCAGGATGAATATTTTGCCTTAATGAAGAACAATACTTGGTCATTTGTTCCATTACCCTCTAATAGAGCTGCTATTGGTTGCAAGTGGGTTTTCAGGGTCAAATACAACCCTGATGGTTCTATAAATAAATATAAAGTAAGGTTGGTTGCTAAGGGGTTCCACCAACAGCAGGGATTTGATTTTCAGGAAACATTTAGTCTTGTGGTAAAGCCTAGCATAGTCAGACTTATGCTCACAGTTGCACTTTCCAGAAATTAGCCTATCCATCAATTGGACTTCAACAATGCCTTTCTAAGTGGGGATCTTCAGGAGCAGGTTTTCATGCAACAACCAGAAGGCTTTGCTATTGGAGGTTCTCACTTAGTATGCAAATTGAATAAGGTATTATATGGTCTTAAGCAGCCCCAAGGGCTTGGTATGACAAGTTGAGTGGCACTTTACATTACTTGGGATTTTCCAATGCCAAGTGTGATTCCTCTCTTTTTCTCAGAGTTACCACCACTTGTTCTCTTTATATTTTGGTCTACGTAGATGACATACTGATTATTGGCAGTTCATTAGATGCTATCTCTCAATTAATTTCAGAACTGAATACTATTTTTCCATTAAAAGATCTTGGCCAGCTGCATTATTTCCTTGGTATTGAGGCGCAAAAAACTACTGCTGGAGGTATGCATCACTCTCAGTTCAAGTATATTTCTGATGTTCTGACAAAAGCAAATATGCATGCAAATGGGAAAAATTAGCTTCTCAATACATTTTATACTTAACAAGTTTTGTTTTTCTAGTTTGGTCAAACTCTTGTTTGTTGTGCTTGAAAATCTAACACCAATAAAGCAATAATAGTTTATGAGAACAAGCCCCAAGTTTCTACTTGGGACATGATATTTTGCCATTTTGTTTTAAGCTATTTTGTTTTAAATAAAATACAAATAAAAAAGTTATGGGACTAACCACATATTAAGACTAGATGGGATGCATTTGGGTTCCACCATTCGAGCTTTGAAATATTTTCCATAAATTATGATAAATTCTTCACTATACAATTACATTGTCAGAAGTTAAATATTTCCCATATAAGAATTTTTGTATATGCGATATAGTCACGATTGTTCTACTATAATGCACCAAAATGAGCTCCCAAAGAAAGTTGGGAGTATATGTTAGATATGAAATGATATTATTAAAACCCAAATCAGCCTAGCTAGTTCCACTAGTTAGACGTTGACAGTTCTTACAAACAAAATGAGTTTACATGTACAACGTGTTCGTAATATAAATTATAAGGTGACCAATCAAATGTGTCACTAGTTTAGTATGCACTTAAATACTGATTGAGATGTCGAATCGCTAAAGCTATGAAAAACTTGGTCGAATTGCTTAAACCTAAGCTGGTTTTATGAAACCACTGACCTCGACGACAACCCACCAAACTAGAGCCTTGCACCATTGATGTTCATCTATAACCAGCTATGACTATCCATCCTATTGAAAGGAGAGGAAGATGCAAAGATTGGAGGGAAGGTGGGGAAGCATGGCACGGAAAGTGGGGAAGAGAGAAAACATAGAGGAAAATAATTCCTAGGATTGATATTCCTAAGAGTCCTATTCTTATGCATAAAAAATCAACTTGTAAACCAAACACCCCAAAGAGATGGGAGGAAGGAGGAAACGACAAGCAACACTTAGAAGAGGAAAAGTTATGGGAAGTGAAAAATTAAACTTGGATGTGATAAGAGAGCTTGAAAAGTATGTTGGACTCTAGGAAAATGTGCGGCAAGAAAGAGAAACAGATAGTGAATAGAATAATGATAAAGTGAAAACTTAGGTAAAGTATTTTAGGTGCTTGTGGTGCTGTTTTTCAATAAAATTATGATATATGTATTATTTTTTAACCACCTCATACTCCTTTTTTAAATTTTTTCTAGATGAAGTGTAAAAGATAATATACATGTCATAATTTTATTGCACCATAAGCATCTAAAGAATTTTACCTAAATTCTGTCTTAATGATAATGTTGTTAGTTTTTTTTTTCTAAAAGAGATAAAATTAAATTAGATAATATAGAGTTAAAAAGTAAAAATATTAAAAGATATATTTAAATTAAAAGTAGATATATATTGATAATTAGATATATTTTATTTTTATGAATTTAAACTATATTATATTTTATGATTAAGTTTGTTAATATACATTGCAGATAACTATTATTTAATTATTACATCATCTAATTCGACCACTGATTTAATCGATTAGACCAATCAAACTATGATCTAAAAGCAACACCGATTCGATCTTTCACCAATTTGATTTTTAAAACATTTATATGAAATAATGTTTTTAACTAATAGGTGACTTAAAAAGGAAATTACATAAAATGCATTATCATTATACCATTTAAATCCTTAGGCATGAAAATGTGAAATGGAAATTCAAAAGATAATAAATTTGTAAAAGAGAGCAAATAAACTGTTAAATGCATTTTCTACGATAAAAGGAATAAAATAATTCTTATACAACCAATAAATGCTCCCATTTAATGAGGAAAATAATCCTAAATATGATATTATTAAAAAATATGTTAATTACCTATTAGAGCTCTTAAAGTAGTCTAAGCATCTAAACATAGTAAAAATGATAAGATCTTAATAAATTATTAAGAAATGTGTATACCACAAATGATGCTAGGAACTATCCTTAAATGTTTATCATCCCCTACCCAAAGCCATGATAAATGGAGAAGGCATCGATGGAAAACCCTCTAAGAATAGATTTGGGTGTTCGGGATAACTCATCCACAAGAAGAACCCAACTCGTGTGAGCATCCAACCAACTCGTTTCGAAGCGACCCAAGGGAGAATATAAGAAAAGATGATATAGAGTTGTGGGGACCCTCTGATGCACAAAGACGAAAAACAATGTTTTATCTCAAAAAATAAAAGGTTGGAGAATATAAAGTGGGTTGAAGAGATATTGAATAATGGCCCAACATGATGAAGAATTTTGTTTAATGGATAGAGAATGAGTGTGCAGCCCAAACAATGGTCATTTAAGAGTCACAACTAGGCTAGAAAAATAAGAGACTCGAGCAAAACTAGATCAGACGTAAACGTGAGGTGGAGTAGGCGGTGCATGTTTTATGGCCAATGTCAAATCCATAGTCCAAACTGTTTTTTTTTTTAAATCTTGGTAAGGCCTAGAAGTAGAACCCACATTATAGGAATTGTATTTTGTTACTCTTGTTACATGTTCTCAACTCTTACGAAGAACTCTTTACATACTCCTCAAGTAAAAAAAAATAACAATCATCTGCAATTACAAAGGCTACGTTTTGAGAGTACATATAAGCGAGAGAAGAAGACATGTAACCCGATAATAGATATAGTGTAACTTTTAATACTATCGTGTCTTATTCAATGATTTGGTGTATTCAACTAATAAGTATAATGAAATCGCAATAATAGTCAAGTCATTTTATCTTATTCTAAGGTGATAACTCTATCCCTCCTCTAAGATACATGATAAGACATGATAGGATTTCTATTACAATCTTATCCTCAATTTCATTTTTATCACTCCTCTCCCTTGTGCCACCACCACCACACCATCACCATCACCACCACCACCACCATCACCATCACCTCCACCACCGCCACCACCGCCATAACTACCACCACCATCGCCACCATCGCATCGAGTCTTATTCCACCACCACACCCCCAGGCCACCACCACCACCACCACCGCCGCCACCACCACCATCTAGATGCCGCCATAACCACCACCACCGCTAAAAGAGATAAAATTAAATTAGATAAGATAGAGTTAAAAAGTAAAAATATTAAAAGATATATTTAAATTAAAAGTAGATATATATTGATAATTAGATATATTTTATTTTTATGAATTTAAACTATATTATATTTTATGATTAACCTAATCACCCGATTTAATCAATTAGACCAATCAAACACCACCACCACCAGTTTGATTTTTAAAACATTTATATGAAATAATATTTTTAACTAATAGGTGACCCACCATATATCATTGCACCGTATCGTCGCCACCACCACCACGCCACACCACCACTCACCACGCCAAACACCACCACCGCCACCGTCATCGCCACCATCACCATCACCGCTCGCCACCACCATGGCCACCACCACCACCAAACCAGGCCTAGAAGTAGAACCCACCACCTTGCATGTTCTCACCACCACCACCATACCACCACCTCCACCACCACATCCACAATATCGCCGATAAGATAATCGCCACCACCACCGCGCGTGCCCGCCACCACCACCGCCGCCGCCACCACCACCGCCACCGCCACCACCGCCACCATCATCGCACCACCGCACCTCCACCACCACTACCGCCGCCACCACCACCACCGCCGCCAACACCACCACCGCCACCGCCACCACCACCACCGCCGCCGCCGCCGCCACCACCATCATACCACCGCCACCCACCGCCGCCGCCACCACCACCACCGCCACCACCACCACCGCCGCCACCACCACTATCGCCGCCGCCACCATCGCCGCCGCCACCACCGCCGCCACCACCGCCTATCGCCACCACCACCATCACCATCGCCACTTACCATCACCACCACCACCACCGCCACCGCCACCACCACCACCACCACCACCACCACACCACCACCCCCACCACCACCGTTGCCATCACCACCACCACCACCGCCACCGCCGCAACTACCACCGCCGCCACCACCACCGCCACCACTACCATCACCACCACCACCACCACACCACCACTATAAAATTTATTATTATTATTATTTAATTATTATAACTTTTATGCTAAATGATATTTTTGTCTTAAAAATAAATATTATACAATCAGTTAATTTATCTTTTGTTATCAAATAAAAGATAGATTATGTCTTATCTTATTAATTATACTATCATACCTTATACTATCCTATCATCTTATCTTATACTATACTATTATGTGCACCAAACATAGCCTAAGTCTTTTATCCATTGAACTGCAAACACATGACAGTCCATAGTCCAAAATTATTCCATAAGGTATTACCAAATGCGTATAGTCATATTTAAGGACTCGCCAGGAGCCTTACCTAAACAATGTGGGACTTGAACTTTCCAACACTACATTCTAAGTTTGAAATGCACACTATCCACAAAGCACAAACATTTTGTGTACAATAGTCTTACAAATGTAAAATTAACCGACTATCAAATTGATTTAACCACTTAACACTTTTAGTTAACCACTTATAGAGGTGGTAGAGGGTAATTGATTAACCGTTTGTCAAACATAATTAACCAATAATATACCTATATATATATATATATATATATATATATATATATATATATATATATATATATATATATAACCAATCAATTTAAACGGGACTAATAAGAAATTCGTGGCTTCAGGAAGTTGTTAACTATAAGTGGTTAAATCAGTTTGAGAATTGGTTAATCTTGCTTTTGTGAGACTTTTGCAAACAAAATATTTGTGTAACTATTATTTCTATTTTTATTTTAAGAAAATAATTAAAAAACTTAATTATTTTTTAGTTCCTTTAAATATAATTATTTTTTTGTTTTGACTCCTCTAAAATTTTTTAACCCATTTTAGTCCATTTAAATTTCAAAACAAGTGAAGTTAGTTTTTAAAAAAATGTACGACAGTGATTAACTTTACTTGTTTTAAATTTTAAAGAAATCAAATTGAGTTCAAAAATTTAAAGAGACGAAAAAAATGACTATATTTATAAGAATTAAAAAGATAATTTAGCCTAATTAAAAATATAGTTAAGTGAAAGTAAAAGTTGGATAATTTTGTCTTTTACCTACACTACGAACAACATGTGTATTTCATTTTTGTCAAAATTAATATACAAAATAGATGGAAGGGAAAAAGTAAGAATAAGTTGTGCTAAAGTTGAGAACAATCCAAGAAGTTGACCAAATGGTTAAGGAAGTGTACTTCCTGCCTTAAGGACTTAAGCTAAAACCACTTATGCCAGCACCTAGTGAATTACTTAATAAATGCAAAAGCTAACTCAATAACACCGTACCATATATAACGAAAAATTAAAAAAAATGCTTAATTTTATAAATTGGGGTAAAAAGTAAAAGAACAATGATATTTATACACTATTCCTGTTACATCTTTCTTATACTATTTCCTTTTAAGGTCATAAAATAAGAAAGATACACTTTTTAATATTTTTTTTTATTTTTTTAAAATAAGTATTAATATACGTAAAAGTATAAAAATTGATTTACAAATTATAAAAATAAATTTGTCCCAACGGTTTAATATGTCAAGTTTTGATGATAATAAATACAAGACAAACAGAATGATATTTATACTACATAGATGTACTTAATAAATTATATTAGATCATGCATGATCATGTACTCCATCTTATTATATTTCATATGAGAATCATGCATACTCTTTATAGCATCTTTTATAGGATATATCTAATAATATATTACATGAGTGATATTAAATTAATATTAAAATTGGCTCTACTTAAATGAAAATATACAAAGTGTTCTTTGTTGATCCTATATAAAGCATATTTATTAATAATTGATAAATATTTTATTTGGATATGTCTATGAAAGTATTATATGCATATTAGACTAATTAGAGTTATACATTTATGAATCATGCATATAAATATATTGAATTGTGAACTAGGACTAACTATGTTTTAAGTGAACAATACTTTGAAGGATAGTCCGAGTACCAAGAGTGAGCATTGCACTAAGAAAGTAAAAAAATCTCAATTATGCTCAACTCAAGGAGAACGTGAATGTCTATTTCATAAAGGTTTTGATAACAACAAAGTCAAGCCGAAGAACAAGTCCAAAAGAAGTACAATTGGTATCGTTAATAGGACTTAGAGTCTTTTATGTGAGAAGCTCTCAACATATCTCAAAATGTTTTATGATGTTTTTGAAAGAACTCAAATATGTTTTTTTAAAATTTTTACAAATGGCTTTTACATGTTAAAATGTCCAACAAACATGTTTCGAAAAGCTAATCATGGTGGTAGTTAAAAACTAGTCAAGTTTGAGTTTTAAAAAACTGATCTTTGTTTACTATTTTGATCATAACTTTCAAAATACTTTAATGTTTGTTGTGAAACTTATTTCATATAAAAATAGAGTCAAAGATATTTCAAATGAGTAGTCATTTGCGTTAAATGGATAAGAAATGAAGAAGTTATGACCATTTAAAGCCAATTTTCGAAACTAGAGTGTCGTAATCGATTATGTAATCGATTACCACTCTGACAGAGGCTCTGTAATCGATTACATGAATATTGTAATCGATTACATCCTGCCCAGAAAGCCTAGAATGTGTTTTAAGAGCCATGTAATCGATTACAACATCCATGTCATCGATTACAACGAGTCTGAAAGTTGGTAACGACTATTTTTTATGCATTTACTGCGATATTAACTATCCCCCAATGGCTCTTTTTATCAAAACACTATAAATAGAGGTTCTTGGGTCATCTTTTACATACAACAAACATTGAAAAACATCATTCTATTGGGTTTAATCTGAGTTTCACCTTTATCCTCCATATACTCTATTTTTGAGAGATTTTGAGATATTCTTGAAAGAGCTTCATAGGACTTCAATTTATAACACACTCTTAAGAGAGTTTCTTTCTTCTTCTACTCTTTGATTCTTCTACTCTTTGATTCTTTGTAAAGAGGGTGAGGTATCCCTCAAGGAATTGAAAAGAGGGTGAGGCATTCCTCAAGAAATTGTAAGGGAGAGGTATCCCAGAAAGTTGAGGCTCAAGCACAAGGGTGATGTATTCCAAGGTGTGAAGAGTGCTATAGTTTATAAAGGTTTCAAACACCTGTTCAAGCTTGAAGTGAGAGTAAAAAATCTCAGGTGGTTACTTGAGGACTGGACGTAGGCTACAAGTGGTTGGTGGCTGAATCAGGATAAATCATTATGTTTACTTCTCTAAACTCAAACTCCTTTATATTTGTGTTTTAAATTCATTTATTTGCTTAACTACTTTCTATGTGGGATGTTCATTTATAAGTGCATCTTTCTATCTTCTCTATTCACTCACTTCAATTGATAAATAGCATTAAAGAAAATTACTTTTCAAGTGCTTGAAAAAAGTTTTCAAAGAATTCCTATCTCCTTTATATTTGTACTTTAATTATATATACTTGAATTGAATTTGATATCTAATTTATTTTCTTGATTTATCCTATAACCTAAATTATATTTGAGTAATCTACAGTAGTCTTTTCTTTGTTAGACTTATTATACTGCATGTGTTGATTGAAATGACCAAAATGCATAATTTCTCAAAGTTGCTTCAAAAATTTGTAATTACCCAATTCACCCCCTCTGGGTGATGGTTTTCATGACTAACAAGTGGTATTAGAGTTTCGTGCTCTGTTGAAAGCTTAACCGCTTAGAGTTAAAAATCCTTATTTGTTGGTAACTATTTAAAGCTTTTGAAAATTGAAGGTTTTGAAATTGATAAACCACCATCTTTGATGGTGTGCATTTTATTTATTGGAAAGCTAGAATGAAATTTTATATGCAATCTATTGATCTTGATTTATGAGATGTTGTGCTTGATGAATTTACTTGCAATTCAAAACATACTTGGAATGCTTATGATAAAAAATATTTTTCCTTGAACATTAGAGCAATGCAAATCTTAAGAAGTAGTTTGAATGATTATGCTTATGCTAAAATTAAAAATTGTTCTAGTGCCAAAGAAATTTTAGATACCCTTAATGCTCTTTATATTGATAACAATGATTTTGTGTATAAAGTTGTCTATAAAAAGCAAGAAGAGCAAAAGTTATTGAAGGAAGCTTGTCATGAAAAACATCCCGAAAAAGATGTTCAAACTATTGAAGGGAGCCAAATGCCTCTTGGTGATGATAATTCTTAATTTGAAGAAGAGATAAAGCAAAACAAATTTGATGAAGAAGAAGGTGATTCCCTTAAAGAGTCAAGTATGCTAGAAATTAAGACTACTTCCTATATGGCTAAAATGAACTTTGAGGTAAATGATGCTAAACTTGATTATAATCCATCTTATTATGAGTTACAATGTGCACATGATGAATTGTATGATAGTTTATTGAATTTAGAGAAGAAAAACTTATCTTATTTGGAAAATATTTCCTCCATTAAAAATGAAATTGAGACTTTGGAAAATAAGTATGTTTTTCTTGATGAGAAAATGCCTTTGAAATGTGAAATCTCAACTTCTTGTGAAAAGTGCATTGTGTAGAAAATCAAGTTGAGAGCTTATATTCTGAATTTGCCAAAACTAATAATTCTAATTGCATACATTCCATGCTTGTTAATGACAATAAAATTGATGTTATTCCACATAAAAATTCAAGCAAGGCTTATGGAAAACATAGTATAGAATGTAATAACAACAAAAGGTTTAAGTTTTCAAAAAATGATCTTCAAAGGACCAAACCATCATTAAATTCAATTGTTTGTAATTTTTGTGGTAATCTAAGACTTATTTCTCATTTATGTAAATATAGAAGAAATCCTTATATGAGAAGTAGCATGGTATGGGTTCCCAAAAATCTTAAAGGCCCTAATACTAACATTCAAGGACCCAAGACGAAGTGGGTACCAAATTGCCCTTCTAGTGTTTCAATTATGCAGAAAATTTTCTTAAAAAGATGAACTAATTGATCAAAGGAAAGAGAAATCATTAAGGAGAATGCTTCCATAGCTTAATGGTAGAAATTTTGGTCCAAGAAGGAAGATGACTTCAACCAAAAGCTTCCCAAGTACAAAATGTAGAACTTGTAAAGCTCAAGACACTAAAGGAGAAGCAATGACATATGTGGATAAATGAGAAGAGTTGAATTAAGTTCAAATGAAGAGAAAGATAAAGAAGACTTTCTTCTAGTACAATGGAATGGAGAATTCAAAGGAAGAAAGCTCAAAATTAAAGGACTAACAAATAAGGAGCATCGCTCTCTATATAACTCAATAATATCTCTATCCATTAGCCTTTATGGTATTCTATATGTTATGGATTGTATGATACTTGTTGATAAATTGACCTTAAATGATTAGACGTTTTCCTTGCATGAGAAGTATGTTTAGCATTGACAAAGTGCCTAATTATATATTAACTTGCTAATTTTGCCGTTGTATATAGTGTGGATGATGTTAGTTCTACTTATGTTTTGATCCCTATAAAATATTTCATCAAGGTGAATGTTTGATGTTTATGAGTCTCTTGATCTATGGTTTCTTAGTGATATAACACCTATGAGAATCATGCTCATGTTTTGAAAAGAATTTTTGGTTTAATTTAAAAGTTTTTTTCAAAAGCAAAATTCCTTATTATATTTGAAAGAAGCTTTTTAAGTTCTATATCCTTGATAATCATTTGAACTTGTCTTGAGACCTAGAAAGTATTTTCACCTCCTAATTGTCTTAAAAATTTAGAAATCATTGTATATATGCTATAAATATAGTACTTTCTTCATTTGCTTTGAAAAGTTTTGTTAAATCTTGAGAGAATGTTTAAGAAAGTTTCTAAATAAATCTTTTGAAATGTTCTATAGAGCCCATTTTAATACTTCAAAATATAAGTATTGTTCTTCAAAGTATTTTATTTTCTTCAGACTCTTGATCAACGAGAAAGAGAGGAGATATACTTCCAGATGTTATTTTGATTTGGATTTGATCACTCTCAAGGAATATGTGTTTTTAATATAAAACCTCTCAACCCTTCTAAAATGCTTTTGAAAATGTAATGTGTTCTTATGAAATTCTTTTTGAACCGGAAGAAGTTTTAAATGATTTTTGATTGATGAATTAAGAATAAGTATCTTTTGTCTTGCTTTACTTTATGGTAATATGCTTACATGATTTTGGCATACATATTTCTCTTTATCCATCTTGTGCTTCAATGAGGGGGAGCCTAGCTCTTAAGTTGTTTATATCTCTTGGCCTACATCTTTGTTTGATTACATTGAGTGTTTTAATACTATCATATGCTAGATGTTGATATACCAAAATATGACACGCATTGCATAAATAGTCTTTTATATCTTGAAAGCATGCTTGTTTTATCTCTCTATTATTGAATCATATGTAGAATAAAATAGGAGGAGATAGATATGTTTTTGAATAACTTGAAGAAGTTATTGATTTTGATGATCCTACTCTTTTTGACAACATGAGTTATATCTATAAGGGGAGAGATAATATTATCTTTCTTTACTACGCCTTTATGTCAATGTCAAATAAGGGGAGTGAAAATTAGAAAGAAAAAAATGTTCTTATGCTTATTGTTTGATATGTTTATATTGCTCAATATATTTTTCTTTGGTGATTTGTCACCATCAAAAAGTGAGAGATTGTGGAAATAAATTTGCCTCAATGATTTAATATGTTAAGTTTTGATGATGACAAATGCAAGACAAAAAGAATGATGCTTATGCTACATAGATATACTTAATAGATTATATTGGATAATGCTTGATCATGTACTCTATCTTGTTATATTTCATATGAGAGTTATGCATACTCTTTATAACATCTTTTATAGGATATATCCAATAATATGTTACATTAGTGATATTAAATTAATATTAGATTTGGCTCTACTTAAATGAAAATGTGCAAAATGTTCTTTGTTGATCCTATATAGAGCATATTTATTTATAATTAATAAATGTTTTATTTTGATATGTCTATTAAAGTTTTATATGCATATTTGATTAACTAGAGTTATATATTTATGAATCATACATATAAATATATTAAATTATGAGCTTAGACTAACTATGTTTTAATTGAGCAATACTTTGAAGGATAGTCCGAGTACTAAGAGTGAGCATTGCAACAAAAAAGTAAAAGATCTCAATTATGCTCAACTCAAGAAGAATGTGATTGCCTATTTCATGGAGGTTTTGATAATAACAAAGTCAAGTCGAAGACCAAGTGCAAAGGAAGTACAATTGGTATAGTTAATACGACTTGGAGTCTTTTATGTGAGAAGCTCTCAATATATCTCAAAATATTTTATGATAATTTTGAAAGAACTCAAATATGTTTTTTTTAAATCTTTACAAATAGTTTTTACATGTTAAAATGCTCAACAAACATGTTTCGAAAAGCTAGTCATGGTGGTAGTTAAAAACTAGTCAAGTTTGAGTTTTAAAAAATTGATCTTTGCTTACTCTTTTGATTATAACTTTAAAAATACATTGATTTTTGTTGTGAAATATTTCATATGAAAATAGACTCAATGATCTTTCCAATGAGTGGTCATTTGCTTTAAACGGATAAAAAATAAAGAAGTTATGACCATTTAAAATTAATTTTTAAATTAGAGTGTCGTAATCGATTACCACTTGTAATCGATTACATGAATGTTGTAATCAATTGCATCCTGCCCAGAAAGCCCAGAATGTGTTTTAAGAGCTATGTAATTGATTACAACATCCATGTCATTGATTACAACGAGTCTGAAAGTTCGTAACAGCTATTTTCTATACATTTAATGTGATATTAATTCCCCCCCCCCCAATGGCTCTTTTTATCAGAGCACTATAAATAGATGTTCTTGGGTCATCTTTTACTTACAACAAACTTTGAAAAAAATCATTCTATTGGGTTTAATCCGAGTTTCACCTTTATCTTCTATATGCTCTATTTTTTAGAGATTCTGAGATATTCTTGAAAGAGCTTTATAGGGCTTCAATTTATAACACACACTCTTGAGAAAGTTTCTTTCTTCTTCTACTCTTTGATTCTTTATAAAGAGGGTGAGGTATCCTTCAAGGAATTGAAAAGTGGGTGAGACATCCCTCAAGAAATTGTAAGGATGAGATATCACTGAAAGTTGAGGCTCAAACATAAGGGTGAGGTATCCCAAGATGTGAAGAGTACTCTAGTATGTAAAGGTTTCAAGCACCTGTTCAAGCTTGAAGTGATAGTGGAAAATCTCGGGTGGTTACTTGAGGACTAGACGTAGGCCACAAGTGGTTGGTGGTTGAACTTGGATAAATCATTGTGTTTGCTTCTCTGAACTCAAACTCCTTTATATTTGTGTTTTAATTTCATTTATTTGCTCGACTAATTTCTGTGTGGGTTGTTCATTTACTAGTGCATCTTTCTATCTTCTCTATTCATTCACTTCAATTGATAAATAGCTTTAAAGAAAATTGCTTTTCAAGTGTTTGATAAAAGTTTTCAAAGAATTTCTATCTCTTTTATATTTATACTTTAATTATATATGCTTGAGTTGAATTTGATATATAATTTATTTGCTTGATTTATCTCATAACCCAAATTATATTTGAGTAATCTACAATAGTCGTATCTTTGTTAGACTTATTCCGCTGCATGTGTTGACTGAAATGATCAAAATGCATAATTTCTCAAAGTTGCTTTGAAAATTTGTAATCACCCAATTCACCCCCTCTTGGGTGATGATTTTCATGACTAACAAGTAGTATCAGAGTTTCGTACTCTTTTGAAAGCTTAACTGCTAAGAGTTAAAAATATTTGTTTGTTGGAAACTATTGAAAGCTTTTAAAAATGAAAAGTTTTGAAATTGATAAACTACTATTCTTTGACGGTGTGCATTTTGTTTATTGGAAAGCTAAAATGAAATTTTATATGCAATCTATTGATCTTGATTTATGGGATATTGTGCTTGATGAATTTACTTATAATTCAAAACAAACTTGGAATGCTTATTGTAACGTCCTCAGAAGGGTGTCACATTTAAGACTAATACTAATATAACTTACCCAAGTTATAAAAGAATTAATCTTGTAAAAACATTAAACTCAAAATTTCATTTACGGATAACTGAAAATAAATAAATCCTATAAGTACAATATGTAACAGAATAAAACTCACCATAATATACATGGATACTGAAACCTTGCTCACAAATAATTTACATAAATATATTACACTCCAAAAGATAAATATGTACAACATATACGTCAAAACATAAACTGTCTAACTAGAACTTTTAAAGACTAAGGATTTGGGCCCTCATAAGGATCATCCTCCTCCTCAGTATCATCAAAAAACCCCAGCGGATACATCCTACGCCGGGCTGGCGTCCTAGCATATGACACCATTGAACCCTCTTGTGAAGTATAGACACTGGCACCCTAAAGCTCTCGAATAGGCATCGAGAACTCCAAATGAACAGATACATTTATTGACATAACTGGAACCCCATCCCTAGTTCCACTAAGATTCATAGTCAAATTCCCGGTATGCACAAAACGTTCATTACTCAAATCAAACCTCCATGCATCAGTTCCCCCATGGATCTGTACTCTAACAAAACCAAGCACCTAACGCATTGCCGCCATAAAAGCAAACCAAGGAAAACTATCACATATGGAAAGTAGAATTTCCTGCCTTTTTGTCTCCACGATCTTTATTAAACATACATAATAAAGTAAAATAATATAACAAAGAGGTGTGATCCTCTACATCAATACCAGCATAGTAGTATAGAAAATGACAGTAAAAAAAAATACAAATACAATATGAACACATCGAATCATGTTATCACATCACAGATAATATATCAGATAATATAATTGTCACATCAATATGCAGACCCACTATGTATATGTACATAAACTAATTCCTACTCCATAGAGCTAATCACAATTTCAGAGAGAAGGATCAGGAGTACATGTCTGTATATTGTCAGTCCCAAATCATGTGCCAAGACATCATATCAAAAAGTGCAAAATGGCTTATACAAGACACTATCAACCAACTATGAAAAGAGTAGCAACTCCGTCGAGATCGTCGGTGTGTTTACATCAGATACCACGGCGTAGAAGTGTTACCATCTAGCCACATATGACATTTTGTGCCCTGACATCTCCAAGATCTTTAACTGATCATAACTACGCAATTCTCACCTGCATAAAGGTGTAAATTCATTTCCTAGGCAACTTATCTTTACCAATAAATTTTACACGCTTTTTAATGCATGATGTATAATCCAAAATACACATATAAACATCATTATCACTGTTTTTCACAAACACAGCCATAACTTGGAAGTATTACTTTTCAACACAACCGGGCCCACAACAACAGCCCGATAGAAAACTGCTGTTATTTCTAAGATTGACCTGAGATCTGGTTATCATCAAATTCGTGTCAAGGTAGAGGATATACCTAAGATTGCTTTTCGAATGTGCTACGGGCACTATGAGTATCTTGTGATGCCGTTCAGAGTGACGAATGCTCCTACGATATTCATGGATTACATGAATAGGATCTTTCATCCATATCTAGATAGATTTGTCATTGTTTTTATTGATGACATTATGATCTATTCTCAAAGTCAGGAAGAGCATGTTGAATATCTCGGTATAGTTCTCCAGATTTTAAAGGAGAAGAAATTGTATGCAAAGTTATCAAAATGTGAGTTCTGGTTAGAAGAAATTCAGTTTTTAGGTCACTTGATTTCCAAGGAAGGAATTGCGGTAGATCCAGCAAAGGTGGAGATAGTTCTTCAGTGGGAGAGGTCAAAGACAGTTACTAAGATCTGAAGTTTTGTTGGATTAGCAGGGTATTATCAGAGATTTATTAAAGGTTTTTCCAAGATAGCTGGACCTCTTACATAACTCACGAGGAAGAATCAAGCTTTTGTCTGGAAAGATGCGTGTGAAAAGAGTTTCCAAGAGTTAAAGAAAAGGTTAACTACTGCACCAGTGTTGATTCTACCAGATCCAAATAAGTCTTTTGAGGTATACTGTGATGCTTCCTATCAAGGTTTAGGATGTGTACTGATGCAGAATAGAAAAGTTGTAGCGTATGCTTCGAGACAACTGAAGGTGCATGAAAAGAATTACCTAACGCATGATTTGAAATTAGTTGCAGTTGTGTTTGCGTTAAAGATTTGGAGGCATTTTCTTTATGGAGCTACGTTCAATGTCTTCAGTGATCACAAAAGTCTAAAATATTTGTTTAATCAAAAGGAGTTGAACATGAGGCAGAGGCGATGGTTGGAATTTTTAAAGAAATACGACTTTCAGCTTCAATATCATCCTAGAAAGGCAAACGTAGTAGCCGATGCTTTGAGTAGGAAAATGCTTAGCGTCTCTGCTATGATGATCAAAGAAGGCAAGTTAATAGAATAGTTTAGGGATATGTGGTTGTCAGTAGAATTGGCACCAGGAAGAATCCGTCTGAATATGGTTACTATTTTGAATGATTTGCTGGAAAAAATTCGAGATAAGCAAGAAAATGACCAATTTTTACAAAATGAGAGAAAGCTAATGAAGCAAGGTCATGTGTCAACAGTCAAGGAAGGACCTGATGAAGTCCTAAAGTTCAAAGGTAGGATCTGCATACCCAATGATCCCGAGCTTAGGAAGGCAATTCTCAATGAAGCTCACACCAGCAGGTTGAGTATACATCCTAGAATGACCAAAATGTATCAAGATTTAAAGAGGTTGTTTTGGTGGCCTGGAATGAAAAGAGATGTTACTGAGCATGTATCATCTTGTCTTGTTTGTCAAACGGTGAAGATTTAACATCAAAGACCAATAGGTATGTTACAACCCCTAACTATTCCAGAATGGAAATGAGATAGTATTTCCATGGATTTTGTTACTGGATTGCTAAAGACTAGGAAAGGGTATGATTCTATATGGGTCATTGTTGATCAGCTTACGAAGTCTGCACACTTCTTGCCAATCAATATCAAGTATTCAATGGAACGGTTGACCCAGGTGTACATTGGTGAAATCGTTATACTTCACGGTGTACCCTCTAGTATCATTTCCAGTAGAGATCCAAGGTTTACGTCAAGGTTTTGGCAAAGTTTACAAGGAGCAATAGGGACTAAACTTTGCTTGAGTTTTGCTTACCATCCGTAAACCGATGGTCAAACTGAGAGGACTATCCAGTCATTAGAAGATCTGCTAAGAGCTTGTGTGTTGGAACAAATAGGGAGTTAGGATGAATTTTTGCCTTTAATAGAATTCACCTACAACAATAGTTTTCACTCAAGTATAGGGATGGCACCCTATGAAGCGCTGTATAGGCGACGATGCTGAACACCTTTGTGTTGGTATCAAGATGGAGAAAATATGACAATAGGACCTGAGATGGTGCAACAAACAACGGAGAATGTAAAGACGATTCAGGAGAAAATGCGAATAACTCAGAGTCAGCAGAAAAGCTATGCGGATAAGAGAATGAGACCTCTTGAATTTGAAGAAGATAAGCATGTGTTCTTGCAAGTCACACCCACGACGGGAGTCAGAAGAGTCATAAAATCTAGAAAACTCACTCCTAAATTCATTGGACCCTATCAAATTCTTCGTCGGATAGGTCCAGTGGCTTACCAGATAGCTTTATCACATTTTCTCTTCAATCTTCATAATGTGTTCCATATATCTCAGTTGAGAAAGTATATTCCCGATCCAACTCATGTCATTCAGCTCGATGAGGTACAATTGAAAGAAAATTTGACTTATGAGACACTTCCTATTAAGATTGAAGACAAGAGAGTGAAACAACTCAGAGGGAAAGATTCCGTTGGTAAAAGTGATCTGGAACAAAACGACGAGAGATGCTACATGGGAATTGGAAGATAAAATGAAGGAGCAATATCCACAATTGTTTTAAGATACGACAAATTTTGAAGACGAAATTTTTTTTTAGTAGGGGAGAGTTGTAACACTCTGAAATTTCTTATTTTTCAGTAAATGCTTGATTCTACTATTTTAGGATTTTTGTGCACTGTAAATTTATTTTGACTATTCTGTGACTATTTTTTATCTTTGTGTGTGATTTACTCCGAGTCAGGAAAATAAAAATTTTTGGGTCGGGGAAATCTTCGATGAATTATTTGGAGCCGGAGGAGCTTACAAAACCAAAATCCGAGAGACACGATTCTTAATCGTTTAATTTTTAGGATTTATCTGTCAAATAAAAAAATTATTCGTATTTTTATTATCCATTGGACAACACCTACTGACTTGTGAGTAGTAGCTTCTATCCATTGGGTAATAATTTCTGTAGCTTTTATCCATTGGACAATAGACTTGGAAAAGTCTTTGTTGACTTACATTATTATGAACCAATTAAAAGGCTTGGTGCTTAATATAAACCAATGGAAATTGGTCAACAAAAATGGCTTGAAAACTAGTCATGAAACTAGAAGAACTAACTACCTAAACTAAGTATATTTGGAAACAAATTGAATCAAAACTTGGTTAGCTTACTCCATTGAGCTACACGGCCAAGAAGTGTTCTTGTGCCTTCTAGAGTGCATAATTCACTTGCATGACTCTTATGGTTTAACCAATAGAAATTAGAGTGACCAAAGTGTGACCAACTAATGACCTAGGCCATGTGCTACTCATAAACTTGGTAGCTAACTCTGTGACTCCCTTTGTGAAGCACTCCATGGCAAGCACATAGAGAAATAGGATATTTCTATTTCATTTCTATCACACTTTGTGACTTAAGCCTTTCTCTACATTATCTCTCTTATATGAACAAAGAAAACCTCTCAACTCCTCCTTCGTGAAGCTCACGGCCAAACTCCTCCAAACCATCATCCAAGCTTCCATAACTTCATTCAATCTCATTTTCCTTACCTATATACTATTCTAAGACCTTTTCATGTTATGAACCTAGCCTAGTTCTTCCATTTACTACCTTGAATCCAAGTTAAGGTTTTCTACTCTACAAGGTAAAATTCTTGTTTCTTGTTCCTAAGTTTGATTCTTGAGTTTCTAAACCATGATTGATCTATGGTTTCTTATTTTTCAAGCTTTGTTTGTGACTTTAGTTTGGTTTAAGTTTGTTAGGGTTTTCTTGGGGTGATTCACAAAATCCATAAGAGGCCAAACAAGAAGGGTTTTTGTCTTCCTTGAGGTAAAAGGGTGATTAACCTCATCAACCATGTGTTAGTAGTGAGGAAATGTAATTGTTTGTGATGAAAAATCCATAAGGATTTATTCACTTGATTGTTTAAGTTTTCATTATTTGTGATGGTTTTGATTAGTATGCTTTATAGCTTTGAAAATATGCTTGAATATGTAATTATGAAAGTATGTTGATTATTGTATATAGTAAGATGTGATTTACATGATGAGGAAGTGTATGAAGGTTCCAAAGAACCCTAGAGGCTTATGGCCTCAACATCAAATTTTGGAGCAAAATGTTCTAAAATTATTTTACTAACTAAGGATTAAGTGATTTAATGACAAAAAAATTGGATTAAAGGTTTTTACAAAGAACAATGAGATAGAAAATAAATAAATATCATTTATGAAGCACAAATTGGATTTTTGACCAATATGCCAAGATTTAATATTCTAGATCCAAATTCATTTTCCTAAGTGTAGACTTAGGAAATTAAGTAACGAGAAATCAATTTAGTGGGTTTTTTTTAGAAATGAAAAAAAAGAAGATGAGCTAATTTTTAGAATTAATTTGGTATAATTAGGTTATGAGGAAAGATAAAATTTAAAACTTAAAATTTACTGACGTATAGCTCACCCTTTAGGTTTTGAAGCGCGATAGAAAATTTTGAGCTATAATATCTAAATTAAATCAAAGAAATGTAATTTTGTGTGAAATGGTAAAAAATACTACTTAAAGAATTTTTAGTGAGAAAATATTATAATAAGGCCAAAATTGAGAAAATGTTTACGCAATTGGAAATAACAACAGTTTTCTGTTGGGCTGTTGTGGTGGGTCCGGTTGTGTTGAAATGTAATACTGCCAAGTAATGGTTGTGTTTGTGAAAAACGGTGATAATGATGTTTGTATGTGTATTTTGGATCATACATCATGCATTGAAAAGCATGTAAGCTTTATTGGTAAAGACAAGTTGCCTAAGAGATGAATTTACACCTTTGTGCGGGTGAGAATTGCGTAGTTACGGTCAGTTAATGATCTTGGAGACGTCAGGGCGCGGAATGTCATATGTGGCCAGATGGTAGCACCTCTGCGCCATGGTATCCGATGCAAACGCACTGACGATCTCGACGGAGTTGCTACTCTTTTCATGGTTGGTTGAGAGTGTCTTGTATAAGCCATTTTGCGCTTTTTGATATGATGTCTTGGCACATGATTTGGGGCTGACGATATACAGACATGTACTCTTGATCCTTCTCTCCGAAATTGTGATTAGCTCCATGGAGTAGGAATTGATTTGTGTACATATGCATAGTGAGTCTGCATATTGATGTGAGAATTATGTTATCTGATATATTGTTTGTGATGTGATAACATGATTTGATGTGTTCATATTGTATCTATATATATTTTTTTACTGTTCTTTTCTATACTACCATGCTAGTATTGATGTAGGGGATCTCACCTCTTTGTTTTGTTATTTTACTTTGTTGTGTATGTTTAATAAAGATCGTGGAGACGAAGAGGCAGGAAATTCTGTTTTCCATACGTGATAGTTTTCCTTTGTTTGCTTTTATGGCGGCAAGGCATCAGGTGCTTGGTTTTGTTAGAGTACAGTTCCATAGGGGAATTGATGCGTGGAGATTTGATTTGAGTAATGAACGTTTTGTGTATACCAAGGATTTAACTCTGAATCTTAGTGGAACTAGGGATGAGGTTCCAGTTATGTCAATGAATGTATCTGTTCGTTTGGAGTTCTCGATGCCTATTCGAGAGCTTTGGGGTGATAGTGTCTATACTCCACAAGAGGGTTCAATGGTGTCATCTGCTAGGACGCCAGCCCGGCGTAGGATGTACCCACTGGAGTTCTTTGATGATACCGAGGAGGAAGAGGATCCTTCCAAGGGCCCAAATCCTTAGTCTTTAAAAGTTCTAGTTAGATAGTTTATGTTTTGACATATATGTTGTACATATTTATCTTTTGGAGTGTAATATATTTATGTAAATTATTTGTGAACAAGGTTTCAGTATCTATGTATATTATGGTGAGTTTTATTCTGTTACATATTGTACTTATGGGACTTATTTATTTTCAGTTATCCGTAAATGAAATTTTGAGTTTAGTGTTTTTACAAGATTAATTCTTTTACAACTTGGGTAAGTTATATTAGTATTAGTCTTAAATGTGACATCCTTCTGAGGACGTTACATTAGTTGGTATCAGAGCCCCGGTTAGAGTCTATTGGGTTTTTGTGGTTAGGTCTGTTTTACTTGTGTTGTATGATCCTCTGTGCTTGGTTTCCTTTGCTACCGAAGCAATGCAGCGAATAGCAGACGTGATTGTGCAATAGAATCAACAAGGTGCACAACAACAAGAAGCAAATGCTGATGCCCAAAATTTGTCCGAGTTTCGTCGAAACAATCTGCCACACTTTAGAGGCGAGTTTGATCCGGAGAAGGTAAGTTTGTGGATCCAGAGACTGTGCAGGTATGGGACTGCATAGTTGAGGGTGACTTAAAGGAATTGATTAGCGCCACCCATATCAACAAGATGCATTTTCTTTTCGGGAGCCAAGAACATAAGTACCCCATAGTTAAGCGTGCTTGACTGGGAGCACTTGTGGGATGGGTGACCTCCTGGGAAGTTTCCTAGGATGCGTGTGAGTCAGGACAAAGCACGCTGAAAAGACCTGTGTTAACTTATGGGGACACTCATCCATCTTGCAGGCAATCTCGGGACGTTACACTTATGACAAGAAATATTTTTCCTTGAACATTAGAGTAATGCAAATCTTGAGAAGTAGTTTGAATAATGATGCTTATGCTAAAATTAAAAATTATTCTAGTGCCAAAGAAACTTGGGACACCCTTGATGCTCTTTATATTATTAATAATGATTTTGTATATAGAGTTGCATATAGAAAGTAAGAAGAGTAAAAGTTATTGAAGGAAGCTTGTCATAAAAAACATCCTCAAAAAGATGTTCAAACTATTGAAGGGAGCTAAATGTCTCTTGGTGATGATAGTGCTCAATTTGAAGAAGAGATAAAAAAAAACAAAATTGATGAGGAAGAAGTTGATTCCCTTAAAGAGTCAAGTATGCTAGAAATTGATACTACTTCCTATATGGCTAAAAAGGACTTTGAGGTAAATGATGCTAAAATTGATTATAGTCTTTCTTATTATGAGTTACAATGTGCATATGATAAATTGTATGGTGGTTTGTTGAATTTAGAAAAGAAAAACTTATATTGTTTGGAAAATATTTCTTCCATTGAAAATGAAATTGAGACTTTGAAAAATGAATATGTTTTTCTTGATGAGGAAATGCTTTTGAAATGTGAAACCTCAACTTCTTGTGAAAAGTGTGTTGATTTAGAAAATCAAGTTGAGAGCTTATATTCCAAATTTGTCAAAACTAATGATTCTAATTGCATACATTTCATGCTTGTTAATGAGAATAAAATTGATGTTATTCCACATAAAAATTCAAGCAAGGCTTATGAAAAAAATAGTATAGAATGTAATAACAACAAAAGGCTTAAGTTTTCAAAAAATGATTTTCAAAGGACCAAACCATCATTAAATTATATTGTTTGCAATTTTTGTAGTAATGTAAGACATATTTCTCATTTATGTAATTATAGAAGAAATCTTTATATGAGAAATGATATGGTATGGATTCCTAAAGATCTTAAAGGCCCTAGTACTAATATTCAAGGACCCAAGATGAAGTGGGTACCAAAATGTCCTCCTAGTATTTCAATTATGCAGAAAATTTTCTCAAAAAGATGGACTAATTGGTCAAATGAATGAGGAATCATCAAGGAGAATACTTCCAAAGCTTAATGGTAGAAATTTGGTCAAAGAAGAAAGATGACTTGAACCAAAGCTTCCTAAGTACAAAATATAGAACTTGTAAAGTTCAAGACTCCAAAAGAGAAGCAATGACATATGTGGATAAATGAGAAGAGTTGAATGAAGTTCAAATGAAGAGAAAGACAAAGAAGTCTTTCTTCCAATGCAATGGAATGGAGAATTCAAAGGAAGAAAGCTCAAAATTAAAGGACCAACAAATAAGGAACATCGCTCTCTATATAACTCAATAAGTATCTCTATCCATTAACCTTTATGGTATTCTATATGTTATAGATTGTATGATACTTGTTGATAAATTGATCTTAAATGATTAGATGCTTTTCATGCATGAGAAATATGTTTAGCAATGACAAAGTGCCTAATTATATATTAACTTGCTAATTTTGTCATTGCAAATAGGGTGGATGATGTTAGTTCTACACATCTTTTGATACCTATAGCAAATTTCATCAAGGTGAATGTTTGATGTGTATGATTCTCTTGATCTATGGTTTCTTAGTGGTATAACGACTATGAGAATCATACTCTTGTTTTGAAAAAAAAATTTGGTTTAATTAAAAAGTTTTTTTTTTAAATCCAAATCCCTTATTATATTTGAAAGAAACTTTTCAAGTTCCATATCCTTGAGAATCATTTAAACTTGTCTTAAGACCTTGAAAATATTTTCACTTCCTAATTGTTTTGAAGATTTGGAAATCATTGGATATGTGCTATAAATATAGTACTCTCTTCACTTGCTTTGAAAAGTTTTGTTAAATCTTGAGAGAATATTTAACACAGTTTCTAAATAAATCTTTTGAAATATTCTATAGAGCTCATCTTAATACTTCAAAAGATAAGCCTTGTTCTTCAAAGTGTTTTATTTTCTCAAGACTCTTGATCAACGAGAAAGAGAGGAGATGTACTTTCAAATGTTATTTTGATTTGGATTTGATCACTCTCAAGGAATATGTGTTTTTAATATAAAATCTCTCAACCCTTCTAAAATGCTTTTGAAAATGTAATATGTTCGTATGTGTAACACCCTCCTTAGGGCGCCTCACTTGGTGTTGCTTAGTTACCAAATTACCCCTTCATTAGAAATCGTGCTTGTAATATAAATACGAGTTATAAAATTACTTGATGATAATAAACTAAACTTAGCAGAAAATAAAAACATAACAACACTGTCACAAATAATTTACATCATATATACATACAAGCCTTTAGTATTGTCAAACTTAAATAATTACAAACTAGACTTTCAAAATATTTAAACTTTAACTTAAAGTAACATATTGTCCAAGTCCTACTAGACAGTAGGACCCTCAGACAGGTCCTCCTCAGACTCCTCAGCATATAGGAATCCATTATGATGTGAAGTCCTATGGATAGGTGTCCGAGCAGACGACACAATACTGGCCTCACTAGGGGTACGATAGTAAGCCCCCCAGTACTGCCTAATAGAAATTGAAAACTCTAGGTGTACATATATGTTAACACTAAAGTACGGATGTCCTAAATGTAATCTACTCAATCTAATATTTAAGTCCTCTATATAGTAAATACTCTCTCTATCTAAATCGACATGCCACGCTTCCTTTCCTCCAAGACACGTAAACCTCATATAACCAAGGAAACTAGGCATCTCTATCGTCTCAAAACTCAAACGTCCTTAACGGGAATTTGTTCTTCCTCAGCTTCTTGCTCCACTTCTTGCTCGACGTCTTTACACATATAAATATAATACAGAATAGGCATACAAAGAGTTGAGATCACCTACGCCATTACCAGTATGGTAGCAATGAAGATAAACACATGCAATATCTCATACAACTATCATACCATAATTATAAATATGCCCTCAATATCATTTATCAATAAAAAACACATAAAGTAAACAATATTTACAATCATGCCACTAACAACAACCAAATAATCAACAATTCAATTATCATAAATAAAAATTATGATAATGCCCTCAGTCACTATATGTATGCACACAAACTCAATTTCCTACTCCATGGAGCTAAAACTCTGGTCAGAGAGAGTGATCAAAAAGATTTTTTGGAACCAACATGCCTTAGACCACGTGCTCAATCTTACACATCTAGCATATACAAGACAGTCTTTATCAGATCTTGATTAAGAATAGTGTCTCAGTTAGGATCATTGGTGTGTTGCGTCAGTCTAACCCACGGTACAGAAGAGCTACCAACTGCCCATTGTAGGCAACCCGCACCCCAATGCCCCCAAGGTCAATGAGTGACTTACACTACGCATATCACATTCACTCAAGAGGTGTAGTCTCTCCTAAGCAACTAGCCTCATACAGTCCATCGGACCTTTCCAATGCATGTACTATGCACCAATCACAGTTCTAATTCATATAACATATTCGGGGTCCACTCAATAACCCAACAGCATTATTATTGTATTTTCATCGCGTAGTCATATTATCGCATTTTCTAAATCGCGCAACCATTTCATTGCATTTTCAAATCGTGTAGCGATTTTTTAACGTTTTCCAATCGCGTAAAATATTTTTCATACATTTTAAATCAAAAATACCATTTTTCTCATTTAATACCAAAATTTGACTTAATTTTCATATTTGCACACTAGTCCCTCAAAATTATAATATTTACATTTTTTGTCCTCACTTAAATAATATTTTCACAATAGTCCCTCATAAAACTCATATTTATGAAATAGTCCCTCATAAATTAATATTTATGAAATAGTCCCTCATAAAACTAATATTAACAAAATGACCTCTCTTTTATAAAATATTTGCGATATGACCCCTCTTTAAATAAAAATTACAATATGGTCCTTCTTAAATTTTAATTATAGTTTTATCCCTCTTTTATAAAAATTTACAGTATAACTCCTCTAAAAATTGGTATTTGTATTGTTTCCCAAAAATTGATGTTTCTTTCTTTTACTTTATATGATACAGCTCAAATTTTATAGACACACTTCAAAACCCGTAGGGTGAGCTATATGTCAGTAAACTTCAAGCATTGACCCTCATTTCATTTTATAACTCTACTATTTAATTATATCGAATTGTTTTCCAAAATCATTTTACTTTGCTATACTCAAACTTTTTCAAATTCATTTAGATCTCTAAATTCTCATTTTAATCCATCAGTTTAAGGACTTTGGTCCTCTTTTCCATGGTATGGCCGTAAGCCTCATCGCTCTTTGGAGCATTCATACAATCGTTTAATCATGTTGTTCACATCTTAAATTACACATACACTCACATGCTTACACAATCACATACAGATAAACATATATCAAAGCAGTAATCATATATCACACATGCAATCACAAAAACAAAATTATAAACCATACAAACACAATCAAAGAAGCAACAAACAATAGGTGAAGAACCCTTATGGATTTTTCACCGTACAAAATCATCCCCACACCACCAAAACTTGGTTGGTGAGGTAAAATCTCCTTCTTACCTCTTGAAGACAAGTCTTTCAAGCTCCTCTCCTTCTCCTTGATTTCGTGTGGCCTTAAACAAATTCCTAACAATTCTAAAATAATTAGTAAAATCACATACAAAGCTTAATAATGATAAACCATGGAACAAACATGATTTAGAAAATCACAAACTTGAATTAAAACCAAAGAACCACAAGTTTACCTCTAGGGAAGTAAGATGAAACTTGGATTTTGAAACACTTAGAGTGAGATTTTGAGAAAACTTCCTAAATGAAAAGTGTTTAGGAGGTAGTTTAGGTTTAGGAAATGATGAGAGTAAAAATTATAGAAGATTGATAGGGTTTATGGGTGTAGGGGCCGAACCATATAGAGAGAAATAGGAAAGGAAATGTTCTTGAGTTCTTGGGAATTTTGAGAGGAAATAATGTAAGCTTTTTGGTGAGAGAGAAAAGTGAATATTGCATGAGTAAATGGGAGTGGCTGCCGTGGGATGTGTAGGAGAGATTGAAGGGATTTACATGAAATAAATATCCCATTTTATGTTCACATATGAAGCACATGGCTTGGTCATCTTTTGATCATGCAATGGTCATGCATGATGGTTCAAGAAGCTTGGAGAAGCCTCCCAAGGCTGCCAGCCGTGTGGCTCTAAGGTGTTTAGAGTCCTAATTTGTTTTCAATTAAAGTCTAATTATTTGCTAATTAATTAGTTAATTAATTAGGTTAAGTTTCCTAATCAATCTTAATTAATTATCCAATTACATAACTAATTCATTAGACATATAATTACATATATCATAGTCTCTAAATAAAATTAGGATGTCTAATTAGTAATTAGATTATAACTAATTAATAATTAAGTTAGTTTACTTAGCTTATTAATTAGGCCATTAAGATGAGTTAATTAGGTTTAATTAGTTACTAAGTAAAGTCAAGCCACTATATTTGACTTCATCTTAGCCATTGAAATCAACTTGGTTTCCTATCCATTGATCTCATCTATAGTGGATATTACTTAGTGATTTTATCAGGATTGAATTCACACCATTGATTTGATCAACGGTTATGATCGAAAGCATCTAAATGACACTTTTCATCCAATGGTCCTTAATGAAGTCTATGCTTCTTTATTTGACCATTTCTTTTTGGTTTAGAGTTTTCAAGCCACTTTCATTGACTTGTTCCTATTGGTTTAGAATTTAGTCTAGTCAGCATCGTTGACTGCTACTCTAAATGCGGGTCTCACAGACTTTTTTGGATCCATGATCATTTTGAAGCAGATTTCTACTATTTTTAAGACAGTAGGTACTGTCAAATAAAATAATATTATAATAATATAAAATTATTTTATTGTACAGTTAAATCCTAAAAATTAAAAGATTAATATATATATCAATCGGAATTGGGTTTAATAAGATCTCCTAGCTCCGAATAATTAAAAATAAGATTTTTCCGATCAGAAAATTATTATTTTCTTGACTCGGAGCAAATCACACAAAACGATCAAAAATGATCTCAGAACAATCAAATTATTTTTATAACACACAGTAAATACAAAACAGTATAATTCTGCTATTACTATTAACATAGTCAGAATTTGGGGTGTTACAGTATGAAATTCCTTTTGAAGGGGGAGAAGTTTTAAATGATTTTTGATTGATGGATTAGGAATAAGTATCTTTTGTTTTACTTTACTTTATGGTAATATGCTTACATGGTCTTGGCATACATATTTCTCTTTATCCATCTTGTGCTTCAATGAGGGGGAGCCTAACTCTTAAGTTGTTTATATCTCTTGACTTACATCTTTGTTTGATTACATTGAATGTTTTAATACTATCATATGCTAAATGTTGATATACCAAAATATGGCAAGCATTGCATGAATAGTCTTTTATATCTTGAAAGCATGCTTGCTTCATCTCTCTATTCTTGAATCATATGTTGAATAAAATAGGAGGAGATAAATATGTTTTTGAATAACTTGAAGAAGTTTTTGATTTTGATGATCCTACTCTTTTTAGCAACATGAGTTATATCTATAAAGGGAGAGACAATACTATCTTTCTTTCCTACGCCTTTATGTCGATGTCAAATAGGGGGAATGAGAATTACAAAGAAAAATATGTTCTTGTACTTATTGTTTGATATGCTTATATTGCTCAATATATTTTTCTTTGGTGATTTGTCATCACCAAAAAGGGAGAGATTGTGGAAATAAATTTGCCCCAATGATTTAATATGTTAAGTTTTGATGATGACAAATATAAGACAAAAAGAATGATGCTTATGCAACATAGATGTACCTAATAGATTATATTGGATCACGCATGATCATACACTCCATATTGTTATATTTCATATAAGAGTCATGCATACTCTTTATAGCATTTTTTATAAGAATATCCAATAATATGTTACTTGAGTGATATTAAATTAATATTAGATTTGGCTCTACTTAAATGAAAATGTGCAAAGTGTTCTTTGTTGATCCTATATAGAGCATATTTATTAATAATTGATTAATGATTTATTTGGATATGTCTATGAAAGTATTATATGCATATTAGACTAATTAGAGTTATACATTTATGAATCATGCATATAAATGTATTGAATCATGAGCTTAGACTAACTATGTTTTAAGTGAGCAATACTTTGAAAGATAGTCTGAGTATCAAGAGTGAGCATTGTAACAAAAAGTAAAAGATCTTAATTATGCTCAACTCAAGGAGAATGTTAATGCCTAGTTCATGAAGGTTTTGATAACAGTAAAGCAAAGTCGAAGACCAAGTGCAAAGGAAGTACAATTGGTATAGTTACTAGGACTTAAAGTCTTTTATGTGAGAATCTCTCAATATATCTCAAAATGTTTTATGATATTTTTGAAAGAACTCAAATATGTTTTTTTTAAATCTTTACAAATAGTTTTTACATGTTAAAATGCCCAACAAACATGTTTTGAAAAGTTAGTCATAGTGGTAGTTAAAAACTGTTCAAGTTTGAGTTTTAAAAAATTGACATTTGTTTACTCTTTTGATCATAGCTTTCATAATACATTGATTTTTGTTGTGAATCTTATTTCATATGAAAATAGACTCAAAGATCTTTCCAATGAGTAGTCATTTGCTTTAAACAGATAAAAAATGAAGAAGTTATGATAATTTAAAGTTAATTTTTGAAACTAGAGTGTCGTAATCGATTACGTAATCGATTACCACTCTGACAAAGGCTCTGTAATCGATTACATGAATGTTGTAATCAATTACATCCTACCCAGAAAGCCCAAAATATGTTTTAAGAGGCATGTAATCTATAACAACATCCATGTCATCGATTACAATGGGTCTGAAAGTTTGTAACGACTATTTTCTATGCATTTAATGTGATATTAATTACCCCCCCAATGGCTCTTTTTATCAGAACACTATAAATAGATGTTCTCGGGTCATCTTTTACATACAACAAATATTGAGAAACATCATTCTATTAGGTTTAATCCAAGTTTCACCTTCATCCTCTATATGCTCTATTTTTTTTAGAGATTTTGAGATATTCTTAAAAGAGCTTCATAGGGCTTGAATTTGTAACACACAATCTTCAGAGAGTTTATTTCTTCTTCTACTCTTTGATTCTTTGTAATGAAAAGAGGGTGAGGCATCCCTCAAGAAATTATAAGGGTGAAGTATCCCTGAAAGTTGAGGCTCAAGCACAAGGGTGAGGCATCCCAAGGTGTGAAGAGCGCTCTAGTTTGCAATGGTTTCAAGCACCTGTTCAAACTTGAAGAAATGGTGAAAAATCTCAGGTGATTACTTGACGACTGGACGTAGGCCACAAGTGGTTAGTGGTGTAATACTCTAGAAAATCATGTTAAGCTTATATATGGTTACAGAAGTAGCCTAATACTTACTTAACATGTCTGTGAAGTTTTGTGACTTTCTGAGCACGTTTAGGCACTTTGCTGTAACGCTAAGTGAGAAATATAACTATTATTTGCTCTGGAAGTGGCTTAAACTGCTTAGTTAGTGGAAATAACTGTGGAGAGTTTGTTTCCAAGTCACAAATGTGAAAACTATACTACAGGTAAATTTTGAGAATTTTTGGAGTTAGTTTGACATTTTTGAGCATACTGGTAGTCTGTTTTAGTACCGAATTGACCCCTAACTGATATGGAAATATCAATTTTTGGTGAAACAGAATTTTTAATGAATCTCAAAATTTATTTTGAATATGTTGATAGCTACAAAATCAGTTTTGGAGAAGTTTGAGTGTTCTTAGCAGATCAGGATTTTAGTACCCAACTAAGAGAATTCAAAAGGGATTTCTCTTCTTGAAATATCCCACGGTGGGGATATTTGAGGGATAAGAACCAAACAAAAAAATAGAGAAGCAGAAACAGAGAAGAGAAGAGAAAACGTGAAGAAAGGAAAGAAAAGAAAAGAGAGAAAGAGAAACCAAAGAGGAAGAGAAGGATCAACAATCAAAGGAAAGGATCCAAGTGAAGGCCTTGCTTCATCCTCATCATCTTGATCTTGAAGTAGGGGGAAAATATGTGTTACTTCATGACTTCATCTTCTTCATTAGTAAATGCATGAATTTTGCTAGAAAGCTTGAGAATAGTATGTTTTTAGGTTGCTAGAGGTAATAGAACAGTTCTTCATCACTTGAATACCCTTGAATGCCATTTGTGAAGGAATTGGAGTTTTAGGGTGTAAATGGATGATTTAATCCAAGAATCAAAAATTTGTGTTGTGGGTTGGTGTTTTAAGTTTCCTTCTTGTTTGTGAACTTATTTGGGACTTGAAATAACTTAGAAACTAAGTTGGAGTGGCCAAAATCCATGGAAAATGGCCAAAGGAATAGTAGCATCGTGCAGGAGAGTTTCTGCCATGTTTCTAGTTCAGTTACATGGCCCGTGTGCGATTACATGGCCTAGGCCGTGTAACTCTCTGCCAGAAATTTTCCTGAACCACGAAAACACGACCAGGGCCGTGTAAAATTACATAGCCATGTATTTTGATATGTCGTGTTTTCTATGATGAGAATTAGCTTTTGTGGCCTTCATGAAAGTTTTAGCTCTTTCTATTAGATTTCCAACGCCACCAAAACCATGTCATTTTGATAACCATAGCTCAAGTTATGCTCATTTTACTACACAAAGGTCAAAGGGTGAATTTGAACAGAATGTGTTTTTGGATAAGAAATGCATGTTTTGGCATTTTATAAGGCTAGAAGCCTCAGAGGGACCTTAGATAACCATAGTAGGGTGGATTATCAAGGGGTAATATATTGTAACACCTTAGGCTTCTATAGTATGATGGAATGCCATAGGCAAGGATAGGGCGCCTAGATGCCCAGAATAGATTTCATCAGAATTTCTATTTTGATGTTTTGAGGTTCCTAGTTGCTAGGATACTTTGTTTATGCCTAGTAGAGTATGTTGAAACTCTAATAGGAGTAATTGATGAATTGGAAATGTATTAAGTCAAGTTGACTTGAAATGCTAATTACGGGAGGTAATTAGACATGGTCATATATACATATAATTTGTATTGTGATGGAATCGAGGAATTGAGTTTCCCTAAGTGTGGGAATTATTCGTGTATACTCTTTTAAGAGTGATAAGGTACTTTTAAAAGTTTTTGATGAATTGTTTATGAAATAAATTTGAAATGCATATAAATCAATTGTGAAATTAGTTATGGGAAGTAATTAGTAATTGTATTGCATGAGATGTTTGTGAAACCTATTGAAGTTTGTAATGCTAATTATAAGAAGTTAATTAGACATGATGATATATTTAATTGTATGATATGCACTTTTGAAAGGTGTGAGCCCCGGTGAAAGTAAGTGTTCTATATCAGGTAAGGCACATGGTAACCTTCCTAATATAATGAAATTCTAAAGGATGGACTTCCTTGTTCATTATCGATAACCATGTAGTTGATGGGACTTCACTACTCGAGGGGGGGATGGATTTCCTCTGAGATAATGATTTTTGCTGGATGGGAATTCCAGTGCTTGTTCAAGGTTATGGATGAAACTATGGACTTCCATTACTTTGTTCAAGTTTCATGCATTCATAACATTACCATGGGATTAGAGGTCCTGGATGTGGTATCATGCATTATTCACTTCCGTACTTAGGAAATTGCATAGACATAATCATTAGCCATAATTAAGCATAACATGGCAATTGTGTGGGCAATTGCTATCATGACATTTTCATGCATTGTAATTGAATGGGTGATTGCGTGTTATTGAAATGAGGAGTTGTTGCTTCTATAATTGAAGTATCAACGAGATAATTATGAACATTATCTGTTTGTATATATATATATATATATATATATATATATATATATATATATATATATATATATATATATATATATATATGTTGATGTATATATACTGGTATTGGAATACTTCTACTGAGATATGTTTTCTCACCCCGATTGTGTTGCCATGTAAATCCAGGTACAAGTTCTTCGAAAGGGAAGAAGAAGATGGATGAGGATTAGCATAGCTTAGATGCTATTTTGAACTAAGCATATGTAAATGTTTTATATTTGCTTAGTTGTTTTAATTTATGTATAACAGTATGCCTTGAGGCTGTGATGAATATATAACTTTTATTTTTGTGGCTCTCCATATTTACTCATTATGTATGAATGATATGGGTTAGATGTTGACGTATGTTAGTAGTAGCAGGGTCAATGTTGAGTTATTCATTTATATGACGATATATTTGGGTAGCAAATATTGGGCCGTTACAGGTGGCTGAACTGGGATAAATCATTGTATTTGCTTTTTTAAACTCAAACTCCTTTATATTTGTGTTTTAATTTCATTTATTTGCTTGACTATTTTTTGTGTGGGTTGTTCATTTACAAGTGCATCTTTCTATCTTCTTTATCCATTCACTTCAATTGATAAATAACTTTAAAAAAATTATTTTTCAAGTGTTTGATAAAAGTTTTCAAAGAATTTCTATCTCCTTTATATTTGTACTTTAATTATATATGCTTGAGTTGAATTTGATATCTAGTTTATTTGCTTGATTTATCCCATAACTCAAATTTTATTTGAGTAATCTACAATAGTCGTATCTTTGTTAGACTTATTCTGCTACATGTGTTGATTGAAATGATCAAAATGCATAATTTCTCAAAGTTGCTTCAAAAATTTGTAATCACCCAATTCACCCCCCTCTTGGGTGATGGTTTCCATGACTAACAAGTGGTAATAGAGCTTCGTACTCTGTTGAAAGTTTAGCCACTTAGATTTAAAGATCCTTATTTGTTGGCAACCATTGAAAGGTTTTGAAAATGAAAGGTTTTGAAATTGATAAACCACCATTCTTTAATGGTGTGCATTTTATTTATTGGAAAGTTAGAATGAAATTTTATATGCAATCTAATGATCTTGATTTGTGAGATATTGTGTTTGATGAATTTACTTGCAATTCAAAGCAAACTTGGAATGCTTATGACAAGAAATGTTTTTCCTTGAACTTTAGAACAATGCAAATCTTGAGAAGTAGTTTGAATGATGATGCTTATGCTAAAATTAAAAATTGTTCTAGTGCCAAAGAAATTTTGGACACCCTTGATGCTCTTTATATTGGTAACAATGATTTTGTGTATAAAGTTGTATATAGAAAGCAGGAAGAGCAAAAGTTATTGAAGGAAACTTGTCTTGAAAAACATCCTCAAAAAGATGTTCAAACTATTGAAGGGAGTCATATGTCTCTTGGTGATGATAGTGCTCAATTTGAAGAAGAGATAAAACAAAACAAAATTGATGAGGGAGAAGGTGATTCCCTTAAAGAGTCAAGTATGCTAGAAATTGAGACTACTTCCTATATGGCTAAAAAGGACTTTGAGGTAAATGATGCTAAACTTGATTGTAGTCCTTCTTATTATGAGTTACAATGTGCATATAATGAATTGTATGGTGGTTTGTTGAATTTAGAAAAGAAAAACTTATCTTATTTGAAAAACATTTCCTCCATTAAAAATGAAATTGAGACTTTGGAAAATGAATATGCTTTTCTTAATGAGGAAATGCCTTTGAAATGTGAAACTTCAACTTGTCACACCCTCCTTAGGGCGCCACATTTTATGGTACTTAACTATCAGATTACCTCTTCATTAGAAATCGTGCTTGTAATATAAATACGAGTTACAAAATTTCATAATAATAATAATAAGATAAACTTAGTAGAAAATAAAAATATAACAACATTGTCACAAATAATTTACATTATATATACATACAAGCCTTTAGTATTGTCATACGTAAATAATTATAAACTAACTTTCAAAATATTTAAATTTAAACTTAAACTAACATATTGCCCAAATCCTACTAGACAGCAGAACCCTTAGACGGGTCTTCCTCAGATTCCTCAGCATATAGGAATCCAACTTGACGTGAAGTCCTACAGGTAGGTGTCCAAGCAGACGACACAATACTGACCTCCCTAGGGGTACGGTAGTAAGTCCCCCAGTACTGCCTAATAGATATTGAAAATTCTAGTTGTACACAAATATTAACACTAAAGTAATGATGTCCTAGTTGTTGTCTACTCAATCTAATATTTAGGTCTCCCAAGTAGTAAATACGCTCTCTCTCCAAATCAACGTTCCATGACTCTGATCCTCCAAGAAACGTCAACCTCATATAACCAAGGAAACAAGGCATCTCCATTTCTTCAAAACTCAACGTCCTCAACAGGGATCTGCTCTTCCTCAGCTTCTCGCTCAACTTCTTGCTCAACGTCTTTTAATTTATAAATACAATATAGAATAGACATACAAAGAAGTGAGATCACCTACGCCATTACCAGTATGGTAACAATGAAGATAAACACATACAATATTTCATACAGCTATCATACCATAATTACAGTTATGCCACTAACATCATTATCATCACAAAACATGTAATATGCAATAATTACAATCATGCCATTACCAATAATCAAATATTCAATAAATCAATTATCATAAACAATATTTACGATAATGCCCTCAATGACTATATGTATGCACACAGACTCAATTTTCTACTCCATGGAGCTACAACTCAGGTCAGAGGGAGTGATCGAAAAGATTTGTCGATACCAATATGCCTCAGACCACGTGCTCAATCTTACACATCTAGCATATACACGACAGTCTTTATCAGATCTTGATTAAGAATAGTGACTTGGTTAGGATCATCGGTGTGTTGCGTCGGTCTAATCTACGGTACAGAAGAGCTACCAACTGCCCATTGTAGGCAACCCGCACCCCAATGGCCCCAAGGTCAACGAGTGACTTACATTATGCATATCGCACCCACTCAAGAGGTGTAGTCTCTCCTACGCAAATAGCCTCATATAGTCCATCGGACCTTTCCAATGCATGTACTATGCACCATTCACAGTTCCAATTCATATCACATATTCGGGGTCCACTCAATAACCCAACAGTATTATTACTGTATTTTCATCGCGTAGTCATATTTTCACTTTTTCTAAATCGCGCAACCATTTTGTCGCATTTTCAAATCACGTAAAATATTTTTCATGCGTTTTAAATAAAAAATACTATTTTTCTTTTTTAACACCAAAATTTGACTTTATTTTTTATATTTGCATAATAACCCCTTAAAATATAATATTTATATTTTTATCCTCACTTAAATAATATTTTCACAATAATCCCTCATAAAACTAGTATTTATGAAATAGTCCCTCATAAATTAATATTTATGAAATAATCCCTCATAAATTAATATTTATGAAATAGTCCTTCATAAAATAATATTTATGAAATGACCCTCTTTTATAAAATATTTACAATATGACCCCTCTTTAAATAAAAATTACAATATGGTCTTCTTAAAATATTAATTATAATTTTATCCCTCTTTTATAAAAATTTACAGTAAAATCCCTCAAAAAGATCGGTATTTGTATTGTTTCCCTAAAAATGATATTTCTTTCTTTTACTTCACATATTACAGCTCAAATTTTACAGACGCGCTTCAAAACCCTTAGGGTGAGCAATACGTCAGTAAACTTCAAGTATTGACACTCATTTTATTTCATAACCTATTTATTTAATTATATCATATTATTTTCCCAAAACCATTTTACTTGCTACACTCAAACTTGTTCAAATTCATTTCCTTTTCATTTAAATCCTTAATTCTCATTTGAATCCATCATTTTCAGGACTTTGGTCCTCTAAACCCTAACATGGCCGTGAGCCTCATTGCTCTTTGGAGCATTCATACAATCGTTTCATCATGTTGTTCACATCTTACTTTACACATACACTTACATGTATTCAAATTCATACATACAAACATATATCAAAGCAATAATCATAATAGCACACATACAATTATAAAAACAAAGCATAAACACCACAAACAAAAATCAAAGAAGCATTAAACAATAGATGAATAAACCCTTATGGGTTTTTCAGCACACACAATCAGCTTCTCACCACCAAAACATGGTTGGTGAGGTTAAATCTCCCTCTTACCTCTTGAAGATAAGTCTTTCAAGCTCCTCTCCTTCTCCTTGATTTCGTGGGAACTAACACAAAACCCTAACAATTCTAAAACAATTAGTAAAATCACAAACAAAACTTAATAATGATAAACCATGGAACAAACATGGTTTAGAAAATCACAAACTAAATTTTAAACCATAAAATCAAAGGTTTACCTCTAGGGAAGTAAGATAAAACTTGGATTTTGAAGCACTTAGGATAGGATTTTGATGAAACTTCCTAAATGAAAAGTGTTTAGGAGGTGGTTTAGGTTTAGGAAATGATAAGAGTAGAAATTATAGAAGATTGATGGTGTATGTGGGTGTTGGGGCTGAAACATAAGGAGAGAAAATGGAAGGAAAGTGTTCTTAAGTTCTTGGGAAATTTGGGAGAAAATGATGCTTGCTTTTTGGTGAGAGAGAAAAGTGAATATTGATTGTAAAATGGGAGTGGGCTACCGTGTGAGTGTGTAGGGAAATATTAGGATTTGCTTGAACCAAAATATCACAATTTGAGTGCACATGCAATTGCACATGGCTTGGTCATCTTTTGGTCATGCTATGGTCATGCAAGATGGTTCAAGAACCTTGGAGAAACCTCCCAAGGCTGTATGGTTGTGTAGCCTTAGTAGGATTAGGGACTTATTTGTTTTCAATTAAAGTCTAATTGCATGTTAATTAATTAGGTTAAGTTTCCTAATCACTCTTAATTAATTATCTAATTACATAACTAATTAATTAAACATATAATTGCATATATCATAGCCTCTAAATAAAATTAGGATATCTAATTAGAAATTAGATTATAACTAATTAATAACTAAATTAGTTTACTTAGTTTGTTAATTAGGCCATTAAGATGACTAAATTAGGTTTAATTAACTACTAAGCAAAAGTCAAGCCACTATATTTGACTCCATCCTAGCCTTTGAAATGAACTTTGTTTCCTATCCATTGATCTCATCTAAGGTGGATATTACTTAGTGATTTTATCAGGATTCATTTCACACCATTGATCGAATCAATGGTTATGATCGAAAACATCTTAATCAAGCTTTTCATCTGATGGTCCACAACAAAGTCTATGCCCCTTTGTTTGACCACTTCCTATTGGATAGAAAATTCTAGCCACCTATTTTAACTGATTCCTATTGGTTCATTTTGATTTAGCTTACAAAAAATATTCTAAGCACATTTTCTGTCAACTAAAATTTATCGGGTCAAATAATTTATAGCAATAACTGCTATAAATAAAATAACAGATATTTATCCGTGAAATATTTTTATTTCACAGATAAATTCTAAAAATTAAAAGATTCTTTTTTGTGTCACTCAGATTTGAGTTTAGTAAGATACCCCGCCTCCGAATAAATTAAATAAGAATTTCTCTGGCCCGAAAATTATTATTTTCCTGACCATGAGCAAATTACACAAAACGATCAAAAATAATCTCAGAACAGTCAAATTATTTTTATAACATACTGAAAATGCAAAATAATGTAATTCTACTATTACTATTAACATAGTCAGAATTTGGGGTGTTACACAACTTCTTGTGAAAAGTGCATTGATTTAGAAAATCAAGTTGAGAGCTTATATTCCAAATTTGTCAAAACTAATGATTCAAATTGCATACATTCTATGTTTGTTAATGAGAATAAAATTGATATTATTCCACATAAAAATTCAAGCAAGACTTATGGAAAAAATAGTATAGAATGTAATAACAACAAAAAGCTTAAGGTTTCAAAAGATGATCTTCAAAGGACCAAACCATCATTGAATTCAATTGTTTGCAATTTTTGTAGTAATCTAAGACATATTTCTCATTTATGTAATTCTAGAATAAATTATTCTAGAATAAATTCTTATATGAGAAATAGTATGGTATGAGTTCCTAAAGATCTTAAAGGCCCTAGTACTAACATTCAAGGACCCAAGACGAAGTGGGTACAAAATATCCTCCTAGTGTTTTGATTATACAGAAAATTTTCTCAAAAGGATGGACTAATTGATCAAAGGAAAGAGGAATCATCAAGGTGAATGCTTCCAAAGCTTAATGGTAGAAATTTTGGTCAAAAAAGGAAGATGACTTCAACTAAAGCTTCCCAAGTACAAAATGTAGAACTTATAAAGTTCAAGACTCCAAAAGAGAAGCAATGGCATATGTGGATAAATGAGAAGAGTTGAATGAAGTTTAAATAAAGAGAAAGATAAAGAAGACTTTCTTCTAGTGTAATGGAATGGAAAATTCAAAGGAAAAAAGCTAAAAATTAAAGGACCAACAAATACGAAGCATCGCTCTCTATATAACTTAATAAGTATCTCTATCCATTAGCCTTTATAGTATTCTATATGTTATGGATTGTATGATACTTATTGATAAATTGATCTTAAATGATTAGATGCTTTCTTTGTATGAGAAGTATACTTATCATTGACAAAGTGCCTAATTATATATTAACTTGCCAATTTTGTCATTGCATATAGGGTGGATACTGTTAGTTCTACACATGCTTTGATCCCTATAGCTTATTTCATCAAGGTGAATGTTTAATGTCTATGATTCTCTTGATTTATGGTTTCTTAGTGGTATAACACCTATAAGAATCATGCTCTTGTTTTGAAAAGAATTTTTTAGTTTAATTAAAAAGTTTTTTTTTAAATCGAATTCCCTTATTATATTTGAAAGAAGCTTTTCAAGTTCCATATCCTTGAGAATCATTTGAACTTGTCTTAAGACCTTGAAAGTATTTTCACCTCCTAATTGTCTTGAAAATTTAGAAATCATTGGATATGTGCTATAAATGTAGTACTTTCTTCATTTGCTTTGAAAAGTTTTGTTAAATATTGAGAGAATATTTAAGAAAATTTCTAAATAAATCTTTTGAAATGTTCTATGGAGTCCATCTTAATACTTTAAAAGATAAGCCTTGTTCTTCGAAGTGTTTTATTTTTTCAAGACTCTTGATCAACGAGAAAGAGAGGAGATGTACTTTCAGATGTTATTTTGATTTGGATTTGATCACTCTCAAGGAATATATGTTTTTAATATAAAACCTCTCAACCCTTCTAAAATGCTTTTGAAAATGTAATGCGTTCTTATGAAATTCTTTTTGAAGGGGGAGAAGTTTTAAATGATTTTTGATTGATGGATTAAGAATAAGTATCTTTTATCATGCTTTATTTTATGGTAATATGCTTACATGATCTTGACATATATATTTCTCTTTATCCATCTTGTGCTTCAATGAGGGGGAGCTTAGCTCTTAAATTGTTTATATCTCTTGGCTTACATCTTTGTTTGATTACATTTAGTGTTTTAATACTATCATATGCTAAATGTTGATATACCAAAATATGACAAGCATTGCATGAGTAGTCTTTTATATCTTGAAAGCATGTTTGTTTCATCTCTTTATTCTTGAATCATATATAGAATAAAATAGGAGGAAATAGATATGTTTTTGAATAACTTAAAGAAGTTGTTGATTTTGATTATCCTACTCTTTTTGGCAACATGAGTTATATCTATAAAGGGAGAGACAATACTATTTTTCTTTCCTATGCCTTTATGTCGATGTCAAATAGGGGGAGTGAGAATTAGAAAGAAAAATATGATCTTGTATTTATTGTTTGATATGCTTATATTGCTCAATATACTTTTCTTTGGTGATTTGTCATCATCAAAAAGGAAAAAATTGTGGAAATAAGTTTATCTCAATGGTTTAACATGTTAAGTTTTGATGATGACAAATACAAGATAAAAAGAATGAAGCTTATGCTACATAGATGTATTTAATAGATTATATTGGATCGTGCATGATATTGGATCGTGCATGATCATGTACGCCATCTTATTATATTTCATATGAGAGTCATTCATACTCTTTATAGCATCTTTTATAGGATATATCCAATAATATGTTACATGAGTGATATTAAATTAATATTAGATTTGACTCTACTTAAATAAAAATGTGCAAAGTGTTCTTTGTTAATTATATAGAGCATATTTATTAATAACTGATAAACATTTTATTTGGATATGTCTATGAAAGTAGTAGATACATATTTGACTAATTAGAGTTATACATTTATGAATCATGCATATAAATATATTGAATTATGAGTTTAGACTAACTATGTTTTAAATGAGCAATACTTTGAAGGATAGTTCGAAAACCGAGAGTGAGCATTGCAACAAAAAAGTACAAGATCTCAATTATGCTCAACTCAAGCAGAATATGAATGTCTATTTCATAAAGGTTTTGATAACAACAAATCCAAGTCGAAGACCAAGTGTAAAGGAAGTACAATTGGTATAGTTAATAGGACTTAGAGTCTTTTATGTGAGAAGCTCTTAATATATCTCAAAATGTTTTATGATATTTTTGAAAGAACTCAAATATGTTTTTTTTAAATCTTTACAAATGGTTTTTACATGTTAAAATGCCTAACAAACATGTTTTGAAAAGCTAGTCATGGTGGTAATTAAAAACTAGTCAAGTTTGAGTTTTGAAAAACTGACCTTTGCTTACTCTTTTGATCATAACTTTCAAAATATGTTAATTTTTGTGTGAAAATTATTTCATATGAAAATAGACTCAAAGATCTTTCCAATGAGTGGTCATTTGCTTTAAACGGATAAGAAATGAAGAAGTTGTGACTATTTAAAGTTAATTGTTGAAACTAGAGTGTCGTAATCGATTATGTAATCAATTACCACTCTCGAAGAGGCTCTGTAATCGATTACATGAATGTTGTAATCAATTATATCCTACCTAGAAAGCCCACAATGTGTTTTAAGAGCCATGTAATCGATTACAATATCCATGTCATCGATTACAATGAGTCTAAAAGTTCGTAACGATTATTTTCTTTGCATTTAATGTGATATTAATTACCCCCCCAATGGCTCTTTTTATCAGAACACTATAAATAGATGTTCTTGGGGTCATCTTTTACATACAACAAACATTGAAAAACATCATTCTATTGGGTTTAATCCGAGTTTCACCTTTATCCTCTATATGCTCTATTTTTTAGAGATTTTGAGATATTCTTGAAAGAGCTTCATAGGGCTTGAATTTGTAACACACACTCTTGAGAGAGTTTCTTTCTTCTTCTACTCTTTAATTCTTTGTAAAGAGGGTGAGGTATCCCTCAAGGAATTGAAAAGAGGGTGAGGCATCCTTCAAGAAATTGTAAGGGTGATCCTTGAAAGTTGAGGCTCAAGCACAAGGGTGAGGTATTTCAAGGTGTGAAGAGTGCTCTAATTTGTAAAGGTTTCAAGCACTTGTTCAAGCTTGAAGTGATAATGGAAAATTTCGGGTAGTTACTTGAGGACTTGACGTAGGCCACATATGGTTGGTGGCTGAACTAGGATAAATCATTGTGTTTGCTTCTCTAAACTCAAACTCCTTTATATTTGTGTTTTAATTTCATTTATTTGCTCGACTACTTTCTGTGTGGGTTGCTCATTTATAAGTGCATCTTTCTATCTTCTCTATTCATTCACTTCAATTGATAAATAACTTTAATGAAAATTACTTTTCAAGTGTTTGATAAAAGTTTTCAAAGAATTTCTATCTCTTTTACATTTGTACTTTAATTATATATGCTTGATTTGAATTTGATATCTAGTTTATTTGCTTAATTTATCCCATAACCCAAATTATATTTGAGTAATCTACAATAGTCATATCTTCGTTAGATTTATTTCGCTGCATGTGCTGATTGAAATGATCAAAATGCATAATTTCTCAAAGTTGCTTCAAAAATTTGTAATCACCCAATTCACCTCCCTTTTGGGTGATGGTTTCCATGGCTAATAAGTGATATCAGAGCTTCGTGCTCTGTTGAAAGCTTAACCGCTTAAAGTTAAAGATCTTTATTTGTTGGCAACCATTGAAAGCTTCTGAAAATGGAAGGTTTTAAAATTGATAAACAACCATTCTTTGATGGTGTGCATTTTTTTTATTGGAAAGTTGGAATGAAATTTTATATTCAATCTATTGATCTTGATTTGTGGGATGTTATGCTTGATGAATTTACTTGCAATTCAAAACAAACTTGGAATGCTTATGACAAGAAATATTTTTTCTTGAACTTTAGAGCAATTCAAATCTTGAGTAGTTTGAATGATGACGCTGATACTAAAATTAAAAATTGTTTTAGTGTCAAAGAAATTTTGGACACTCTTGATGCTCTTGATATCGCTAATAATGATTTTGTGTATAAAGTTGTATATAGAAAGCAAGATGAGCAAAAGTTATTGAAGGAAGCTTATCATGAAAAATATCCTAAAAAAGATATTCAAACTATTGAAGGGAGTCAAATGCCTCTTGGTGATGATAGTGCTCAATTTGAAGATGAGATAAAACAAAACAAAATTGATGAGGGAGAAGGTGATTCCCTTAAAGAGTCAAGTATGCTAGAAATTGAGACTACTTCCTATATGGCTAAAAAGGACTTTGAGGTAAATGATGCTAAACTTGATTGTATTCCTTCTTATTATGAGTTACAATGTGCATATAATGAATTATATGGTGGTTTGTTGAATTTAGAAAAGAAAAACTTATCTTTTTTGGAAAACATTTCCTCCATTAAAAATGAAATTGAGACTTTGGAAAATAAATATACTTTTCTTGATGAGGAAATGCCTTTGAAATGTGAAACTTCAACTTCTTGTGAAAAGTGCATTGATTTAGAAAATCAAGTTGGGAGCTTATATTCTAAATTTGCCAAAACTAATGATTCAAATTGCATACATTCCATGTTTGTTAATGAGAATAAAATTGATGTTATTCCACATAAAAATTCAAGCAAGACTTATGGAAAAAATAGTATAGAATGTAATAACAACAAAAGGCTTAAGTTTTCAAAAGATGATCTTCAAAGGACCAAATCATCATTAAATTCAATTGTTTGTAATTTTTGTGGTAATTGTAACACCCAAAAAATTTGTATTTTATTTATTTCGGGCGATTCTTAAGTATTTTGAGTAATCCGATTCGATTTCCGTGAATTTTATGATTGTTGTGATTTTTTAGGAATTTTTTTTGGAGTTTTTACGTTTTTGAATATTTTAATATTATTTTGATATTTTAATATTATCTTGAAAACTGTATGTCTGAATTTCATTTTTTCTGAAAATATATGAGTTTTATAATTTTTATGATTTTTGTGAATTTTTATAGAACTTTCTGAGTTTTTAATTATTTTAGTATTATTTTGAGTTGTGTGTAGGCTCGGGATGGACCCGAGGCGGGACTCGAAAAATAAATTTTTTTCTAGACCAGAAAGTTCTGAACTGTCAAGGCAGGATTGGGAGATCTTATTAAACTCAAAATCGAGAACAGTTGACAGAGATTTTCTATATCTGAGTTTTCTATTATCCATTGTGTAATAATAGCAGTAGCTGTTATCCATTGGGTGATATTTGTTAAAAAAATATCTTGATGACTCAGTTGGTGACTCTGCACTACGACTCACCATACTGACTCAGCTGTTCTAGAAAATTTTATGATGACTTACCTAGTAAATATCTAAAAATAAATATCTACCGAGAAAATATCTTAGTAAAATATCTCAAGTGTAATTATGAAAACTAAAAATACCTAAGCTAAATATCTTAAGAGTAATGATGACCCATCATTACATAGCTTTTGACTAACCAATAAGAGTATGTCAAACATAGTGGCTGGACTCTGTTGTGAACCATTAGATGGAAAAGCCTTAGATCATCACCGTTGATCTAATCAATGGTGTGAAAATAATCTTGATAAAGAAGCTTATGATATTTATCTTAGATTCAATCAATGGTTAGGAGATGAAGTTGATTTTAATTGTTAGGATTTAGTCAATAAAAATGGCTAGATTGATTAGTTACTAAGTAACTAGATAATCTAATTTAATTACCTTAATAGTCTAATTAGTAACTAAATGAATTAATTTAGTTATTAAATAATTAGAAGCTAGATAAATATTTAATTATTTAGAAACATGACATAATCATAATTTATGCAATGACATAATAAAGTAATTAGTTAGTTAGAATGTAATTAAATAGCTTAACAAAATAAATTTAATTGTAACTAGATGGTAAGCTAGGTAACTAATTAAATTAACTAAGTGTAATTAGAAAGCTAATTGAATTAAGACTTGGATTGTTTTATCCTTGAGTTCCACGACTGCCTAGGCTTTTCTAGGAGGTTCTTGATTCATCTTTCATGATCATTTGATGACCAATGGATGACACCAAGTGACATAGGCCATGTGCATGCATGTGCTTATGTTTAATCTTGCTAAACAAATTCCTATCTCTCCATTCACTCACTCCTACGGCTGCATACTTAGATAATAGCCCATGTCATTTCATTTCCTCACACTTAGTAACACAAAAACCATTTTCTCTCTTCTCTCTCTTCCAATTATTCAAGAACACCAAGAACAAACACCGTGAAACTCCATCTTCCTCTTCTCTTGAACCATTTGGCCATGACCCATAGAACCACTTCCAATCTTTCATAATTTGATTTAGTTACATATCTTGAATCTTCTCATCAATCCAAAACACTTTCAAGTTGAGAACTCATCAAAATTCATTCATCTTCATCATTATATCAAGCCAAGAACACAAAAGCTTTTATCATTTCTTCTTGAGGAATTCGGCCAAGACTCATGGAAATACTTTCAAGCTTCAATAATTTTATACAACCTTAGATCTAGAACCTATACATAATTCTAAGATACTTTGTAGTTAAGATCTTGGCCTAGTTCTATCATTTTCAACATTGTTCTTCAAGTTAAAGATCAAAAAGCCCTTATTTTTCCTCTTGTGAAAGATTCGGTCAACCACCCTTAGACCACCCTCCAAGTTTGTTTAATTTCAACTAACCGTATTTCTTGAATCCTTGCAACATTCTAAGACTCTTTGATGTTTAGACTTTGGTCTAAATCCATCATCTTCATGCTTGAATCTTAGATTTAAGTTCTAGGGTTTTAAAGTAAAAATCTTGAAACTTAGCTTTTTATTTAATTTTTAGAATCCTAAGACCATGTTTGATCTATGGTCATCTTAATCAAGCTTTAGAAACTAATTTGTATATGTTTGTTGTGATTCTAAGATCTACGTGGTGGTAAAGGACTTGTACAAAAAGCAAAACAAGGAGCTTTGGAGGTTTCTCCAAGAGGTAAGAGGGAGATTACTGATCGACGATGTCGCACTCGCCTCAAAATAGACTAGGATTTACAATGGAATATAGCATAGTGTATAACCTAGGTCATCTCCCAAAGACCAATTCGGATTCTCAAGTATGTTAGCAGTTAAAAACGAGAATTAAAATAAGTAAGGGGGTTTTGTTCATTTCAATAACAGAAAACGAATTCAAATTGTAGGAAAAATCAATTAAGAAAACACCAATCCAAGGTCTTCAATTCAAATGGCAGAATTAATCATTGTTCAAAGAGAATATAATTCTGTTGCATTCACCTCTGTTAATTCGAATTTAACTAGATAATCATCTAGGATTTATCAACAAAAACAGAATCACAATCGCAATTCTTGATTAAGATTGATTTAGGAACAAATTCGGATTAACATAGATTATCAATCGATGATCTATTCTCCATTAGAATCAGATTAATCAACCCTACTTCTAACTTCAATTTCGAAATCTCAATCAGAAATCAATTGAAGGAGGAGAAGAGGAAAGAACACAATGAATTGAAAATTAAACAAGAGAACTCAAAACTCTAACCATAATCATTGAATTCCTTGGATTGATTTGGAGTTTTAGCCTTCCATAGCCATTATGAAAACGCAGCAAAGAAGCTAAGACGAAAAATAGAGAAGATGAAAAGAGAGAAAAGGTTTCTGCCTGAATAAGATAAAACTGAACAATAACAATCAAAAAGTAAATTCGGAATACTGTCTTTACCTATTTGTAACTGAAAAATCTTATATAATTCCTAATCTACCCTTGGCCCATACTGTAGCCCTCTGAAACAGCTTTTCATAGACATATCATTTGCCTTATTTGGGCTTAAATTGAGAGAATTAGGCCCAAATCATTGAGGAAAGGTCCAAGCTTTGTGACAGCAACAGTGTCCTAACTTTGAGGCCCAGTTTTCGCCCTGAATCCAGCTGAATTGGAAAAACTGCATTAGACGCAAAATTGTGTATCTTCGTCTCAGCTTTCAGGGGACACCAAGATCATCCAAATATGACATTTGTAGCCCAAGTTATGGCCTGCACAAGACAGAAAGGTCAAAATGAGTTAAAATCCGAAAATTAATGAAGTTTTTACAATTAAGCTCAATGTAGACCAAACATCTAAAACTCATCTACAAACATAATATTGGGCACAATTATCATCAATTAGGCCAAATATAAAACAATAATGAATGCCTAAAAATTGATTGATCAAATTCCCCCACACTTGAACCTTTGCACTCCTGGGCAAAATTTAAAATTGAACCAAAAGGGGTTTCCTCACAAGCACACAAAAACAACATACCTTCCAATGAATTGCAAGAATGCAAGGTAGTGATCAAGATTCAAACATCCAAAGTATCAAGGAGTCAAGACAAACATGAATATATCCCTCAACATCTCAAGCAAGCAAGAAGACAAATCGAGTCAAATGATGAACCAAAAGTGATAGGATCCTCACTAGGCATACTATACTCTCAAGTACTCTCAAGTGTTTAGGATTGTATTTACACTCAAGGCACCCATGAAAGCAAGTACTACCATAAGCTTGACAAGTCTCTAATTTTCACCACTTGAAACACATGCAAATAAAGATCAAAAGGACTTTATTCAAGGTTGTAATGGGGCCAAGGTAAGGTGGAAGGAACAATATGGATATGGCAAGTTAAGCACCCAAGAGAATAAAAGAGCAATGAGAGGAACTCAAATGACAAGTAATGCAAATTCTCTTACTTTGATCACCTTTCCTTTTGCCTTTCACAACCTTTCTAGAACCATTTTTTTTCATTTTTTTTTTTTTTTTTTTTATTTTTCTTTTCTTTTCTTTCTCTTAATTTTTTTTTTTTTCTTTTTTTTATTTTATATTTTTTTTTTTGAACACCTTGCACATTGCAAATCAATTACATAACCCCCACACTTGAACTTCTACCCACAAGCCAAAAGAGCTCCTCCAATGAAATGAACCAATGCAATGCTCTTCCATTCCCTAAGGTAAGGGTAAAAACATGATTTTTCACATAAGGTATAAAATGAGCTAAAACGAAGAATAGGCAAGTAGGCTCAAGGGGGTTAAACAAAGGGAAATAATGCAAGGTTGGCTATTTGGCCAAAGTAGCTAAACAAAGAAAGAAGGCCTCAATCATCTCAATACATGCATGTGAACAAGAAGCTTCAAAAAGAATCAAGTCAAGTTCTAGAGTACCAACAATCATGAGTGAGATCACACAAGAAAGAACGGAGAATGGCATAATGCAATCCATCCATTATAAGGTCCAAAATCTCACCAAGGACAAGCCTATCACAAATGATTCAACACTTTAATTCTCAATGCCACTTGCTAAACTAAAAATGCAAGAAAAGTATTTACATTATGTCATGAAACCTCAAACTAAGAATGACGAAATTGCTCACAACCTTTACAACTCAAGAAATGCAATGAAAGGCATGCAAAATGGATCAAAACAGAATTAAAATAAACAAAAACAGAATTAAAAACAGCAAAATAAAAACAAAAACAGAAAACAGAAATCAAAACAGCAGAAAACAAAAACAGAAAATAACAAAACAGAAACAGCAGAATTGCATGACAGCAAAAGTAGAAAACAGCAAAAAAAAAAACAGAAAACAGCAAAACAGAAACAGAAAACAGAAACAGAAAATAGAAACAGAAAACAGAAACAGAAAACAGAAACAGAAACAGAAAATAGAAACAGAAAACAGAAACAGAAAATAGAAACAGAAAACAGAAACAACAGTATTTGTATAACAGCAGAACTGAAAACAGCAGAAAACAAAAAAATTATGCAGCAGAAAATAGCAAGACAGAAACACAGAAAAACAGCAGAAACCGAAAGGCAACAGAATAGCAAAATTATGCAGAATAGCAAAACAGAACAGAAAAAATTATGCGAGACACGAAAAATAGAAACATTATACGAGAAACAGAAACAAGAAAAACAGAAAATAGCAAAACATAAAAACAGAAAAAAAAAAAGAAACAAGAAAACAAAAACAGCAAAATTCCCTCCCCCACACTTAAATCACACATTGTCCTCAATGGAAAGACAAATCAAAAGACAAGTAGACAAGTGAAATAAAAGAGCAAGGAAGAAAACACCCTTATCATGGTGGAAAGATTTGCACTTGGGGAAAAGTGGGCGTTGCCAAGGAGAACTCTTCTACGGGTGCGGGGCTTTGTGGCTCTCAAGAAAGGGCTTAAGACGGTGGCCATTAACCTTGAAACTCTTATTGGTGGCTTCATTCAAAATCTCCACCGCACCATAAGGGAAGATGCTAGTGACAACAAAAGGACCATCCCACCTAGAACAGAGCTTTAGGGCATGAGTTTAAGGCGAGAGTTGAACAAAAGCACCTTTTGGCCAATGGAGAACTCCTTTCTAGAAATCATCTTATCATGAAAATGCTTGGTCTTTTCCTTGTAGATCCTTGAATTCTCATAAGCCTCCAAGCGAAGCTCTTCCAGTTGTTGCAATTGAAGCTTCCTCTCTAAACTTGCTTGGTCAAATGCTAAGTTACAACTCTTCACTGCCCAGTATGCACGATGCTCTATCTCCACCGGAAGGTGACATGGTTTACCAAAGACAACCCTGAAAGGAGACATCCCTATAGGTGTCTTGTAAGCGGTACGATGAGCCCAAAGAGCATCTTCTAACCGGTGGCTCCAATCTTTCCTATTTGGTTGCACCATTTTCTCCAAAATCTGTTTTATCTCTCGGTTAGAAACCTACCGCCCGTTAGTTTGGGGATGATATGCTTGTAGACACTCTATGCACGACCCCATACTTCCGAAACAAGGCCTCCATGGTCCGGTTACAAAAATGAGTCCCTTGGTCACTAATGATAGCTCGGGGCACTCCAAACCTGCAAAATATGTTAGACCTGACAAAATCCACAACAACTCGAGCATCATTAGTCCTGGTGGCCTTAGCTTCCACCCATTTAGAAACATAATCAATGCAAGCACAATATAAGAGAAACCAAAAGAAACAGGGAAAGGGCCCATAAAATCGATACCCCAAACATCAAAAACCTCGCGAGAATGAATGGGCCTGGGGCATCTCCTCGTCTACGAGTGATGGCCACACCGCTCTCCGGCACCGCTCACAAGTACTTGAAAACCTTAAATGCATCTCTCGAAAATGGTAGGCAAGAGAATCCGAGAATCCAAGACCTTCCTAGCGGTCCATTTGTGGTCCAAAGTGACCTCCAAATTTGGAGAAGCATGACGAAATGAAGGACTGGATCTCATGGTCGTATGCATCCGCGAATCACCTGGTCACTACAAAACTTCCACAAATATGGATCATCCCACACATAATATTTAGCATCACTCTTAAGTTTAGCTTTCTCGTGATCTAGATGCATGAGGAGGAAAAACAGATGCAACCAAGTAATTAACTAAATCAAACAAACCGGGAGAAAGTGGGGTATCATGTAGTTGCATGAGCCGCTCATCCGGGAAATCATCTCGATAGGAGAAGGGTCAACAACTCCTTCTATCCCGCTCAAATGATCCGCCACCAAGTTTCGGCCGCGCCACTCCTATCTCGAATCTCCAAATCAAACTCCGGAGGAGCAAGATCCATCTAATCAATCTAGGCTTCGAATCTGTCTTCTTCAACAAGAATTTTAATGTCGCATGATCAAGTAAAAACAACCACTTTAGAGCCAAGCAAATATGATCTAAACTTATCAAGTGCAAATACAATGGCAAGCAACTCTTTTCGGTGGTAGTATAGTTAGCACATGCAAAGCATCTAAAGTCCGAGAAGCATATGAAATGACATGAGGCGATTTGCCAATTCTCCGTGCAAGGATAGCTCCCAATGCATAGTTAGATGCATCACACATGAGTTCAAAAGGAAGCGTCCACAAAGGTGGGTTGAATGATGGGAGTGGTGGTCAAAGCTCCTTTTAGGCAATCAAAAGCCTCTCTACACTTGCCATCAAAATCAAAAGCAACATCTTTCTGCAACAAGTTGGACAGGGAAGGGCCTTTTTTGCTGAAATCTGAATGAACCGCTTGTAGAAACCTGCATGGCCAAGAAAAGAACGAACCTCTCGCACGCAGAGAGGGTAAGGCAACTGAGAAATAACATCAATTTTAGCAGGATCTACTTCTATTCCCTTCTTAGAGATGATATGCCCTAAGACTATGCCCTGTTCTACCATAAAATGACACTTCTCATAATTAAGTACAAGGTTAGTCTCAATGCATCGATGCAAGACTCTATCCAGACTGTCCAAACAGGCATCAAAGGAGGAACCATAAACAAGTGAAATCATCCATAAATACCTCAATGCAATCCTCTAAAAAGTCGAAAAGATACTTACCATGCATCATTTGGAAAGTTCCAGGGGCATTACATAGGCCGAAAGGCATCCTCCTGTAGGCAAAAGTGCCAAAAGGGCAAGTGAAGGTGGTCTTCTCCTGGTCCTCAGGTGCTATATGGATCTGGAAGTACCCTGAAAAGCCATCAAGAAAGCAGTAGAAAGACTTTCCAGCCAAGCGCTCAAGCATCTGATCGATAAAGGGCAAAGGAAAATGATCCTGTCTTGTTGCTTGGTTGAGCCGCCTGTAATCAATACAAACTCTCCAGCTACTCTGGACTCTAGTAGGAATCACTCATCACGATCATTCTTCACTACCGTGATTCCCGATTTCTTTGGAACCACTTGAACCGGACTCACCCAAGTACTATCCGAGATAGGATAGATGATGCACGCTTGCGTGCTTGGTCACCTCTTTCTTTACCACATCAAGGATCAAAGGGTTGAGTCGCCTCCGTGGTTGTCTCACCGGTTTAGCACCATCCTCAAGTAATATTCTCGTGCATGCACATGGAAGGACTAATGCCGGGAAGGTCACCAAGGTCCAACCTATAGCTTTCTTATGCTTCCTCAAAATTGCAAACCTCTCTCCTCCTGGTCGCATGGAGGGCGGTAGAAATGATCACCGGCACGTGCTTATTCTCCTCTAAATATGCATACTTAAGATGTTCGGGAGTGGCTTAAGCTCTAGTATAGGTGGTCGCACTATAGATGGAAGGATCCTGGTGGAAGTAATCGTGTTTACACCGCAATCCAACGAAACCGATGCGTGTAATCAAGCTACTACATTCGACTCCACACAATCTGTATCCACACAATCGTATCCACACAATCTGTATCGAATCACCATTTAAACAAGAAGCAATCTCAGTACAAGCACTGCACATTTCTGAAACAGTACAAGCATCACATGTATAGGTATCATCAAAATCAGAAAAGGATGGAAGATCAGCAGCATAGAGCTCAGAAAAGCCATCATCAACTACATCAGCCAGTAAATCTATGTGGAAAACTGAATGGTCTTCCATGGGGTGCTTCATGGCATCCAGGATGTTAAATCTAACCACATTTTCTCCAAACTCCATAGAAAGAGTGCCTGCATGGACATCAATTTTGGTTCTGGCAGTTTTGAGGAAGGGTCTACCAAGAATGATGGGAGCCTTACTGGATTCGGATTCTCCATCCATATCCAGAATGTAGAAGTCGGCAGGAAAAATCAAATCATTTACTCTAACAAGGACATCCTCAATGAGTCCAGCAGGGTATGCATTACTCCTGTTTGCCAACTGAATAATAACTCCTGTATTCTGCAAGGGCCCAAGAGCAAGAGAGTTGAATACTGACATAGGCATAACATTAATTGAAGCACCTAAATCCAACATGGCATTTTCGAATTTGCTACTGCCTATGGTGCATGGGATAGTAAAAATCCCTGGATCCTTGCATTTTTGGGGCATTGTGGGCATTGTGGGCTGTATGAGTGCAGACACATTTCTTCCCATGCTGATCTTCTCATTTCCCTTCAGTCTCCTTCTATGAGTACACAAATCCTTAAGAAACTTGGCATATCTTGGAATCTGCTTGATTGCTTCAATGAGAGGAATGTTCACCTCAACCTTCCTGAATGTCTCCAAGATTTCCTTATCTGTGTCAGTCTCAAAAGTCTTCTTAGGCTGCATAACTCTCTGAGGGAATGGTAATGGAATGGACTGCTCACCGTGACTACAGGAATGGGGCCGAATCTGGATTCGTATTTTCCTGCTACATGGAATTTCTGGCAAGGCTTGCTTCTCCTTATCTGATTCTTGTTGCAACCCACAGTTTGGTGCATCAACATTCTTACCAGATCTTAGAGTGATGGCACTCACATTTCTTGGATTTACCACAGTTTGTGCAGGAAGTTTATCGAATCTTGGGACTGTAATTGATTCATAGAACTAGCAAGTTGCCCAATCGATTCTCTAAATTCGAATGGTGGCTTCGTCTCTCCGCCGGAATTGCAAATTGTTCTGACCATCCGTTTCATCAATTCTTCCAAGGTTGGCTCGGATTTAGGAGGGACCAGTAACAAAGCCGCGATTTTTCCGCCGCATAAAAGGTGGCCGGTATGGCTCGCTAGGCCCCGCAGAAGTGGCCGGGTGGAAGGGTATTGGCCGCCGCCTAAACCGAGTAGGGACAGGTGTGTAGGGGTATTTCCCCACCTCGATTTGGATGATTTCTCCATCGGGGTTATATCCGTTGGAGGACAGATCATAACTCGTGGTTCTTCGCCGAGGCCTATTATTGTAGATGTTTCACGCATAGGCCCGGGGGTACCATCGTATCAACCTCTTGCAATGTAGGGCAGTGCATCCGTTTGATGATCGCCAGTAAACACGATTCCACATACTGCGGCAGAGCTACGCAGCAGGTCGGCCGCTGTTGAGTAATGACTAATTGCCTCACCAAGGATGCAAGGTCATCAATTTTGCTTTCCAATTTTTCGTGATCCGGCAAAGATAAGTTGCCTCAATTTCGTGGACACCTCTACTCAAGACCACCGAGTTGCTTCGGTGCCAAACCGTTGGGAATTAGTGGCCATATTCTCAATCAATTCTCTTGCAGACCATAGGAGTCTTGTCTACCAATGCTCCTCCACTAGCAAAGATCAATCATGCTCCTATCCATAGGCAAAGAAACCTTCATAGAAATCTTGGATTAGTAATCGGTCACTAATCGATGGTGAGGACAGTAGCACACATCTTCTTGAATCTTTCCCAAGTACTCGAGACAATGGCTCTCTATCAAACCGTCTCGATGCCACATATCTCTTTTCGGATTGAGGCACTCTTGAGGCGAGGAAGAATTTCTCCGTAAAGCTTGACCTCTTAAGGTCATTCCGGCTAGTGATGATCTTGGATGCAAATAATACAACCGGTCCTTAGCAAAGATCCCGTAATGAGAAAGGAAATGCTCTAAGTTTGATGTGATCTTCCGAGATGCCTTGAGGCTTCATGGTAGAACACACAATGTGGAACTCCTTGAGGTGCTTATGAGGATCTTCTCCGCATGACCGCCGAACTTAGGCAAAGAAATGGATTAGTCCAGATTTAAGTTCAAATGGAACATCAACATCGGATACCGAATGCATAAAGACCGATATGTAACATAACGGCTCCTTCAAAGTTCTATTATCCATAATCTCGGTATGCTCAATATGCTCGGTATGCTCAAGTATAATCGAATTGGAAGATGGATGAATGACGAAAGTGCGAGAATCGAGAAAATTCGGAAGCGAGTAATCACTAGTATGATAAGTATGGGGAGAATCACTACTTCCTATATGCTCGCAAATGCGAGTAATCGATCTATTGACCCTATGCAAGGTATGAAAAGTTCTATCTATCTCAGATCAAATGATGCAAATAACCAGGATTAGACCTAGTCATATAACATGCAAAACTTGAAAACAACAAAGCAACAAAATGGAGAATCCAACACTAAAAATGCACCAAAATAAATGTAGTTAACCTACCAAATGATTTTTAAAAAATATGGGACCACCACACAGTGAAAACTACACTAAAATGGAACTCAAAAATGCAAAGAAAAAACTTCAAAAAATGAAAAAGTGGTCTAAATGAAGGAATTAGGGTGAGATAGGGTGGTGCTCACGGCATAGCTGTGAGCCTTGTGGAGAATGCCATTTTCCTTCAACCAGCCAATTTTCAGCTCATTCTGAGCATGTTTGATCAGCCAAAAATTACAAAAATGCCATTGTTTCACCTAAATCTGCTCAAAAACCCTACCAAACGATGGAATTTGGCCAAATTATGCAGGAATGATCCTAGGATCAGTTTGCTTAGAATGATGGTTTACCTTTGGGAACCAAGTTTCAGCTCAAGACTCCAATGCAAGTACAATTCCTGTCTACTAGTCCCTTTTTGGATTCAAAAATTTGGGAACAAAGTGAAACTCAAAAGTGAAAATGGGGGTAAAACTCAGGAATGAAGATGAGAACTTTCATATGTCAATAATGAAGTATATGGATGCTCAAATGCAACAAAATGACATGCAAAATCCGATTGTGGTGCAATGGAACCAATGGAACAGTAACCAGGATGTTTAGCACAAAATTATGCAGACCAATGCAAAAGCCCGAATGTGATGTCAATTATGTTAAGTGAGGCAATGCACATTCACAGGAGTCATCAAATGCAGCAAATGCAGCAAAAATTCAATGGAACAGTAAACCACCAATGGAACAGTACACGCAGTAAGATTATGCAAACAAATCAGGCAATTCAGCTCAACAGATTATGCAGGAACTTTTGTAGCAGATGATTGTGGTATTTGGGCAACAGAAGTATCATTTGTGTTAAGTGAAACAATGCACAATCATAGGAGTCACGGAATGCAGGAAAATCCAATGAAACAGTAACAGTGACAATAAAATGAAAATTATGCAGCAGATGAAACAAAAGCCAATAGAACAGTGATTAATGCATCAAAAAGCAATGTACAGCAAGCACAAAATGTGAATTATGCAATGAATTCATACAAAAATCCAATGCACAGTAGTTCAATGTAGTTGTGAAAGTAAGGCGTAATCGCCAAGAAACAAATTTATAGATGAAAATCCAATGAATCAAGACTTATGCGTGAGAATGCAACATAGAGAATAAACAAGCACACTGCAATACGGGATGGACAATTATGATCAGAATGCTTAATGTATAATGCAAAAAAGCAAATGCAATGCAACAAAATGCACCTAATATAACTACAAGAGTGTAACAAAGATGCGTAAAACAGAATGCGAGAAATGGTATGCAAAAAAAAACAAAATGCACAGAATGACAATTATGCGACAGCGAGAATGACAATTATGCGAGAATCGGGAGAACAAAATATACAAGAATAATCGAATTCAAAAGAAGATCAATTTTTACAGATTTAATTATGCAACAACAGATCGTAATTATCGGTAGAAGAATAGAATTATCAAGAGAAGAAATTATGCAATGTAATCAATAGATAGCGAGAATCGCATGATAGCAGTAATCAAGAATTCAGCAACGAGAGTAATCAAAATTCTGCAAGTAGACTCAAATTATGCGTGAGAACACCTAATAATAACAAAAATAGTAAAATGCACTTTGAGTCATTGATCACGAATGCAAAGAAATTAGGAACTATTAAGAACACCTAATAAACCTAAGAAACCGAAAATAGGTCCCAAGAACTACGCTAAATTTTGATCGACGATGTCGCACTCGCCTCAAAATAGACTAGGATTTACAATGGAATATAGCATAGTGTATAACCTAGGTCATCTCCCAAAGACCAATTTGATTCTCAAGTATGTTAGCGTTAAAACAGAATTAAAATAAGTAAGGGGGTTTTGTTCATTTCAATAATGTAAAACTTAATTCAAATTGTAGGAAAAATCAATTAAGAAAACACCAATCCAAGGTCTTCAATTCAAATGGCAGAATTAATCATTGTTCAAAGAGAATATAATTTCATTTGCATTCACCTCTATTAATTCGAATTTAACTAGATAATCATCTAGGATTTATCAACAAAAACAGAATCACAATCGCAATTCTTGATTAAGATTGATTTAGGAACAAATTCGGATTAACATAGATTATCAATCGATGATCTATTCTCCATTAGAATCAGATTAATCAACCCTACTTCTAACTTCAATTTCGAAATCTCAATCAGAAATCAATTGAAGGAGGAGAAGAGGAAAGAACACAAATGTAATTCGAAAATTAAACAAGAGAACTCAAAACTCTAACCATAATCATTGAATTCCTTGGATTGATTTGGAGTTTTAGCCTTCCATAGCCATTATGAAAACGCAGCAAAGAAGCTAAGACGAAAAATAGAGAAGATGAAAAGAGAGAAAAGGTTTCTGCCTGAATAAGATAAAACTGAACAATAACAATCAAAAAGTAAATTCGGAATACTGTCTTTACCTATTTGTAACTGAAAAATCTTATATAATTCCTAATCTACCCTTGGCCCATACTGTAGCCCTCTGAAACAGCTTTTCATAGACATATCATTTGCCTTATTTGGGCTTAAATTGAGAGAATTAGGCCCAAATCATTGAGGAAAGGTCCAAGCTTTGTGACAGCAACAGCGTCCTAACTTTGAGGCCCAGTTTTCGCCCTGAATCCAGCTGAATTGGAAAAACTGCATTAGACGCAAAATTGTGTATCTTCGTCTCAGCTTTCAGGGGACACCAAGATCATCCAAATATGACATTTGTAGCCCAAGTTATGGCCTGCACAAGACAGAAAGGTCAAAATGAGTTAAAATCCGAAAATTAATGAAGTTTTTACAATTAAGCTCAATGTAGACCAAACATCTAAAACTCATCTACAAACATAATATTGGGCACAATTATCATCAATTAGGCCAAATATAAAACAATAATGAATGCCTAAAAATTGATTGATCAATTACCCTCATCAACCATGTGTTGGTGGTGAGGAATGGATGTGTGTGTGGTGAAAAATCCATAAGGATTATTTCACTTGTTTGTTTAAGAGCTTTCCATATTTATGATTGTTTAGTGATTGGGATGTTTATTGCTTTGATAACATGCTTTAGTATGTGTTTATGATGCATGATGAATTGTGTATGTTTTAAGATGTGAATTACATGACAAAGGAAAATATGTTGGTTCCAAAGAACCATGGAGGCACACGACCTCAAACTAATTTTTGGGAGCAAAAGATTCTAAATATTTTACTAATTATGAGTTTTAGATAAAAGGGTAATAAGTTGATGATTTTGAGGATTTGCAAAGAAAGTGGACAAGGAAATGAACAAAGATTTTTATGATGAAGGTATTTATGATTTTTGGCTAATATGCCAAGGATTGGTAAATTAAGAGTTTCATGAATAGTAAAATTGGATGATTAGAAGGAAAAAGGAAAAGAAAAGACATGATGGTTTCAATAACCATGTAGTTATGGTTTTGTGAGTTTGAAATGGTTTTACTTTATGTAAAACTTTGATTTAGAAATGAAAAGTCAATTGATTTTGTACAAGAAATTTATAAAAGGATTTAAGAAATGGAAGAGAAATACTTTGTCACTTGAAAGATGAAGATTTCGTTGATGAAAGAAAAAGAGAGGTTGGAAGTGTTTGAACCTCCACTTATTTTTGGAGAGAACTGATTTTAGAATTGATTTTGAAGGAATATTGATTTTGAGTGGAAATGATGAAAAATATTACGTAGAAGATTTTTAAGTGAAGAATACGTGGAAAATGAAGTTGGAAATGGTATTGAGTTTTGAAAATCCAAAACGATGTTTGGAATATTGAGAAATATTTTACGAATTTGAAAAATGATGAAAAAGGGTTTACGCTACTTAAAAGTATGATTTTAAGTTATGCGATTTTGAAAACATTGAAAAATCACTACGCGATTTAGAGAACATGTAAATATTTTTACGCGATTGAGAAAAATGATGGTAAATGGTTATGAGATTTGAAAATGTAACAAAAGTGTTACACGATTGTGAAAACGCGTTAAAAATGATACGTGATTGAAAATACAGTAAAGATACTGTAAAGAACGGATGTACTGAAAGGGAACCTTTTTAATGATGAAATTGAAAAACATGCATTGAGGCATATAATGAAATTGAGACATGCATTGAGTTATTCGTGCATTAAATAGAACTTGCATTGAGATATTCGTGCATTGTATAATACCCCAAAAATTATTTATTTTGTCATTAATCATCATTTTATAATATTTATAATTTTTTGGAGTTTTTTGAATTTTTCTGAAAACGTTGAATATTTTAATATATTTCTCATTTTGCATAAATATATTTCTCGTTTTACGTGCACACTGACCAGAGTCAGTGTAACACCTTGGAAATGATTTGTTTCGTCATGGATAGTCATTTTCCAATATTCATGATTTTTGGAGATTTTTTTAGAATTTTTCATAAATGTTGAATATTTTAATATATTTCTCGCTTTACGTGCGCACTGAGCAGAGTTAGTCAAACGCTCCAGAAAATTGTTTGTTTTGTGATAAATAGTTATTTTTTAATATTTGTGATTTTTAAGAACTTTTGTGGATTTTTCTGAAAATGTCTAATATTTTATTATATTTCTCATTTTACGTGCACACTGAGCGGAGCCGGGATAACGAAATGTTTTCCCTGAGGCTGGTAAACTTTGAACTGTCAACGTGTCGACGAGGGATTTTACTAAACCCGAGGCTGGGTATAGTTTACGAGGTTTGCATTTTTTGAGGTTTATCTGATAAATAAAATCGTTGTATCATAAAATTATCCGATGAACAATAAAATATTATTTTCATCAACTGTAATGTTTATTTACTGGGAAAATAATTCTAACAGTATAATTAATCATTTGTCAAGTGTATTTAATTAAGGAGACAAGCTTACTATGCACTTTATTGAAAATTGTGCAAAGATTCTCAAATAAGCTTCTTGGAAATTTCCTCCAAGCTTCCCATGGAAGCTAATCACTCCCTCTCTCCTCTCTCCTAGCTCACGGCTGCACACTTTTTGGGGGGAGAAATTTGTGCTTTAATTCATTTCATTAAAATTATGCAAGCTTTCAAAATTCAAAAGCTATTACTTTAATTTCCTATTCACTTCTCACTCTAAGCTTCATCTTTCTTCTTCACAAAACCATTTTCTCCTCCTTCTCTCTAGACCCATTCGGCCAGCAGCCCACAATTCCCTCATCCATCACAAAATTTTCATCTAACCCCATTTTCTTAATCCTCTCCATCTCCTAAACATTTTCTAGTTGGTGGTTCTTTGAAAATCCATCATTTTCACCATCTTCTTCAAGCTTCAAGCCTAGGGCATTTTGGGTAAGCTTCTTGAATCTTCATTCCCTTCTCTTATTTTCATTCCTATGGTCTTCTTTGTGACCATCTATGCTTTATTTTTCAAGCAATGATGCTATTTTAATGAGTTTGAAATTTTAGGATTCTTGGAGGAACCAAATCCTAAAATCCAAAGAGCTTAAAGGGAGTTCTTTGTTTGTTCTTCACTTAGGTAAGAGGAAGACACTCCTCCTCAACCTCTTTTACCACTTAGAAACCTTGTTTGTGGTTGATTGTGAGAAAATCCTAATGAGGGTTATTCTTTGTTTGCATGATTAGTATGTTTGCATGTTGTTTATAATGTGTTTATGCTATTAGATTGTTTGTTTGTGTATATTGATATATTGGATTGGATAAGAAGCCATGAAATGGAAGAAAATGATGTTGGATTGGTTCTCGGATGGCCACAATTTTGGGGTTCAGATTTAGGGTTTCTTGTGAGCAATTGTAACAATTGGAATTCATAATTAATCGAGTATACATTAGGTAATTGATGGAAGGAAAAATTTGGGAATTTAATCCCTAGGGAGGTCACGGCCTCTAGGGCCTTTTTGGGGCTTAATTATGCAATTTTGGTAACCTTGAAACTTAATTAATCAAGTGATTAAATCATTGGTAATAGGATAGAAAATTAGCAAATTGAAAGAATAGGATATACTTTGAAATTCATAAATTTTAAAGAACCAAGAGCGGAATTTTCATAAGACTTAGGATAATTTTAATTAGGGCAAGAACAAGAGAGTGTGAGACTTTGAGAATCTTAGACTAATTTTCTAAGTGTATGAGGATAAATTACCTAAGAGAATTTAATTAATTGAGAGAATTCCTTCAGAGACAAACTTTGTAAGAAAAGCTAAACCTAAGCAAGAATTCATAATGCTCCTTAAAAATGTATTAATTTATTTAATAACAATATTATGTTATTATGAGTCCATGTGAGTGACCAATGATTGTGTTGATTCTTACTTTGGCCAATCGTGGCATATTGTGGAATAGTATGTAATAATGATCATACATGATTATACATAGAGTCTGTATGCATTGTGAATGTCCGTTGGACTGTTGTTAAGGCCGAGTTGCCTAGGAGTTGAACACACCTTAGTGCGGGTGCGAGTAGACTAGTGTAGGTCATATTGTTGACCATGGGGGCGTTGGGGTGCGGGTACCTCGTAATGGACAGTTGGTAGCTCTTCTGTCCATGGGGCAGACCAATGCAAATGCACCGACGATCCTGACTGTCCTATATCGTGATCTAGTATAGACTGTCTGTACAATGCCATGATGTGCATGTGGATAAACTGATGAATTAAGCACTTTGGCCATGGTAGCCGAGTTGCAGACATGTCTCCTGATCTTTCTCTCCGACCATTTGTGTCTAGCTCCATGGAGTAGGATTTTGTCTTTAAATGCATGTGCATAGTGGATCCATATATTATTTGGCATATTGTTTATTATTATTATTATTATTATAATTAGAACTTGTTGTGTTACTGTTATATATCTGCCTGCAACTATTTAATTATCTATTTCTATTATTTAATAATTATGATTATTATTTGATATACTCTGTGGGCGCTTGGCGCCCTTTCGTTTCTTGCTGCTATAACTGGTAATGATGGTAGGATGTCTTACCTCTTTCCTGTATTTCTGTTATTTTCTGTGTGTATATTGTGTCCCATCGAAGACGACGGTAAGGAGGTTGGAGCTCCCGATTTCCCCGGTTTCTGGCCTAATTATGATTAGCATCTACTGTGGAGCATGGAGGCACGCATGCGTGGATTTCTGGGTGATGTGCGTCTAACCTTCCTTGGGGAGCCAGAATGCTGGCACATTAACCTGAATTTCGACCGCTGTGTCTACCTGGGAGACGTGTCGATCGCTTTGGCCTGGAGGCGTCATAAGCCGCCAATCTTTACCTGCTGCATCAGCCTGCGTCTGGAGTTTTATCTGCCCATCCGGGAGATGTGGGGTAACCGCTTCTACACCCCGCAGGAGGACTCTTTTGATTCTACTGCTCGGGCTCCGACCCGTGGCTCTGTGGCTCCTATGGAGGTTTCCTCAGATGAAGAAGACCCCGAGGAGGTACCCGAGGATGACCTCGCAGAGGATCCTGAAGAGGATCCTGATACGGTTCCTCCTCATCTGAGGGACTGATATTGCTAGTAGCTACTGATGGCTGCCAGTGTTTTTATTTTGGGGGCCTGATGTCTTTTGTAGTGGGCAATATATTTCTGATATCTTAGGGATGCATATGTATGATCCTTTGCGACAGGTATAGTTTTTCTTTTTAGTTTACCAGGCTTTGTAACCAAACAGATTTGATTTAAGTATATATACATATATGAATATGCAATGTTTGATCCAATGTATGTTTTACTTCTGTCTTGCTCTTTTATTGTCATTTACGGTAACCATCGTTATTATGCCTTATCATTAAATTTTATTAATTATAATAATAAAAAAATTCACCAATTTAATTACATAACTATAATCAAGTAAATTTATATTATATTATGGAGAACCGGGTCTTAACTTATATAATTTTATTTTTACATTGTAATTGACAATGTGACATTCCCTCCCAAAAAGAGGCGTTACACATTGAACGGAATATAGCTGATAGCTATTATGACCCTTGTGGTTGAAGAGGGAATGAGAATTGAAAAATGAGATCTATGATGGATCTTGGGGGCGTCAAGGCGCGGCGGTCGATCTAGTGGGCAGGGGCAAGTACCTTGTGCCACATGGCGACACAGTCCGTTGCAACGCATTGACAATACCCGACAAGAACACGATTCTTTTTGAAGACTGGAGATTGTCTGTGGGCTAAGGCTGGACAATTAACCGGAGCATTCTTCTCAAAATTGTGAAAACCTCTATAGAGTAGGAAAATTGGTTTAGTATGCATACACATGAGTCAGAACACATATTGTTGTGGCATGAGAAATGTTCATATGATATGGCATCATCATTTTATATACTGAGGATATCTGTTATGATGAAATTGGTACTAGTGATTTAACTGAGATATATGTTTATTGGAATTGTGATGAAATGATAACGAAGTATAATGAATTGATAACATGAATGAAACTGTAATATCTGTGCGTATGGAATGACTTTGTCATTCATATCATTCCTTGTTACCACTTTGGTATTGATGAAAGAGGATCTCACCTCTTTGTTATATTGTTTTGTTGTGCTTGTATTGTTAAAATTATATATAGTATATGGAACGAGTTTCTTAGATGTGACTAGAGGCAAATATTCTGAGTTTGGTGATAGCATCGAGAAGTGACCACCCCAGATTGGTTGGTGTGCAGTTTTGAGGATGAACAGATATATGACGCATTAAGAAGGATACAAGACGGAATAAGTATGTTGAGTTTTTCTTATTAGTATTTTACCGTGCTATTGAGTAGGACCCGTAATAAGGTTTGCTACTGTTTAGAACTGAGTCTGTAAGTTTTATGTTTCCTAAATAATTGTTAAATATTATGTGGTGTCAATAATGTATATTAATCAATTTAAATCTATTTTTTAGTATTACCTATAAATTTCAGTAAGTTTATGTTTCCTCAAAAAGAAATTTTAAAACCCATGTTTTATAACTCAAACTTTTTATCAAATCATTTTCAGATTTTGAGCTTATAGTCAGAAATATGATGCCCTAGGGAGGGTGTTACAGTAATCTAAGACATATTTCTCATTTATGTAATTATAGAAGAAATTCTTATATGAGAAATAGTATGGTATGGGTTCCTAAAGATCTTAAAAGCCCTAGTACTAACATTCAAGGACCCAAGACGAAGTGGGTACCAAAATGTCCTCCTAGTGTTTCAATTATGTAGAAAAATTTCTCAAAAGGATGGACTAATTGATCAAAGGAAAGAGGAATCATCAAGGTGAATGCTTCCAAAGCTTAATGGTAGAAATTTTGGTCAAAGAAGGAAGATGACTTCAACCAAAGCTTCCCACGTACAAAATGTAAAAACTTGTAAAGTTCAAGACTCTAAAAGAGAAGCAATGACATATGTGGATAAATGAGAAGAGTTGAATGAAGTTCAAAAGAAGAGAAAGATAAAGAAGACTTTTTTCTAGTGCAATGGAATGGAGAATTAAAGGAAGAAAGCTCAAAATTAAAGGACCAACAAATAAGGAGCATCGTTATCTATATAACTTAATAAGTATCTCTATCCATTAGCCTTTATGGTATTCTATATGTTATGGATTGTATGATACTTGTTGATAAATTGATCTTAAATGATTGGATGCTTTCCTTGCATAAAAAGTATGCTTAGCATTAACAAAGTGTCTAATTATATATTAACTTGCTAATTTTGTCATTGCATATAGGGTGAATGATGTTAGTTCTATATATGCTTTGATCCTTATCACTTATTTCATCAAGGAGAATGTTTGATGTCTATGATTCTCTTAATCTATGATTTCTTAGTGGTATAACACCTATGAGAATCATGTTCTTGTTTTGAAAAGAATTTTTGGTTTAATTAAAAAGTTTTTTTTTTAAAAGCAAAATCTCTTATTATATTTGAAAGAAGCTTTTCAAGTTCCATATCCTTGAAAATCATTTGAACTTGTCTTAAGATCTTGAAAGTATTTTTACCTCCTAATTGTCTTGAAAATTTGGAAATCATTGGATATGTGTTATAAATGTAGTTCTCTCTTCATTTGCTTTGAAAAGTGTTGTTAAATCTTGAGAGAATGTTTAAGAAAGTTTCTAAATAAATCGTTTGAAATGTTCTATAGAGCCCATCTTAATATTTCAAAAGATAAACCTTGTTCTTCAAAGTATTTTATTTTCTCACGACTCTTGATCAATGAGAAAGAGAGGAGATGTACTTTCAGATGTTATTTTGATTTGGATTTGATCACTCTCAAGGAATATGTGTTTTTAATATAAAACCTCTCAACCATTCTAAAATGCTTTTGAAAATGTAATGTGTTCTTATGAAATTCTTTTTGAATGGGGAGAAGTTTTAAATGATTTTTTATTGATGGATTAAGAATAAATATCTTTTACCTTGCTTTACTTTATGGTAATATGCTTACATAGTCTTGACATATATATTTCTCTTTATCCATATTGTACTTCAACGAGGGGGAGCCTAGCTCTTAAGTTGTTTATATCTCTTGACTTACATCTTTATTTCATTACATTGAGTGTTTTAATACTATCATATACTATCATATAAGAGTCATGCATACTCTTTATAGCATCTTTTATAAGATATATCCAATAATATGTTACATGAGTGATATTAAATTAATATTTGATTTGGTTCTACTTAAATGAAAATGCGCAAAATGTTCTTTGTTGATCCTATATAGAGCATATTTATTAATAATTGATAAATGTTTTATTTGAAAATGTCTATAAAAGTATTATATGCATATTTGACTAAGTAGAGTTATACATTTATGAATCATGTATATAAATATATTAAATTATGAGTTTAGACTAACTATGTTTTAAGTGAGCAATACTTTGAAGGATAGTCCGAGTACTAAGAGTGAGCATTGCAACAAAAAAGTAAAAGATCTCAATTATACTCAACTCAAGCAGAATGTGAATGCCTATTTCATGAAAGTTTTGATAACAACAAAACCAAGTCGAAGACCAAGTGCAAAGGAAGTACAATTGGTATAGTTAATAAGACTTAGAGTCTTTTATGTGAGAAGCTCTCAATATATCTCAAAATGTTTTATGATATTTTTGAAAGAACTCAAATATGTTTTTTTAAAATCTTTACAAATAGTTTTTACATATTAAAATGTCCAACAAACATGTTTTGAAAAGCTAGTCAAGGTGGTAGTTAAAAACTAGTCAAGTTTGAGTTTTGAAAAACTAACATTTGCTTACTCTTTTGATCATAACTTTCAAAATACGTTGATTTTTGTTATGAAACTTCTTTTATATGAAAATAGACTCAAATATCTTTCCAATGAGTGGTCAGTTGCTTTAAACAGATAAGAAATGAAGAAGTTATGACCATTTAAAGTCAATTTTTGAAATTAGAGTGTCATAATCAATTATGTAATCTATTACCACTCTGACAGAGACTCCATAATCGATTACATGAATGTTGTAATCAATTACATCATGCCTAGAAAGCCTAGAATGTGTTTTAAGAGCCATATAATTGATTATAACATCTATGTCATCGATTATAAAGAGTCTAAAAGTTCCTAACAACTATTTTCTATGCATTTAATGTGATATTAATTACCCCCAATGGCTCTTTTTATCATAACACTATAAATAAATGTTATTGGGTCATCTTTTACATACAACTAACATTGGAAAACATCATTCTATTGGGTTGAATCCGAGTTTCACCTTTATCCTCTATATGCTCTATTTTTGAGAGATTTTGAGATATTCTTGAAAGAGCTTCATAGGGCCTCAATTTGTAACACACACTCTTGAGAGAGTTTCTTTCTTCTTCTGCTCTTTGATTCTTTGTAAAGAGGGTGAGGTATCCCTTAAGGAATTGAAAAGAAGGTGAGACATCCCTCAAGAAATTGGAAGGGTGAGGTATCCTTGAAAGTTGAGGCTCAAGCACAAGGGTGAGGTATCCCAAGGTGTGAAGAGTGCTCTAATTTGTAAAGGTTTCAAGCACTTGTTCAAGCTTGACGTGATAGTGAAAAATCTCGCGTAGTTACTTGAGGATTGGACGTAGGTCACATGTGGTTGGTGGCTGAATTAGGATAAATCATTGTGTTTGCTTCTCTAAACTCAAACTCCTTTATATTTGTGTTTTAATTTCATTTATTTGCTCGACTACTTTCTGTGTGGGTTGTTCATTTACAAGTGCATCTTTCTATCTTGTCTATTCATTCACTTCGATTGATAAATAGCTTTAATGAAAATTATTTTTCAAGTGTTTGATAAAAGTTTTCAAAGAATTTCTATCTCCTTTACATTTGTACTTTAATTATATATGTTTGATTTGAATTTGATATCTAGATTATTTGCTTGATTTATCCCATAACTCAAATTATATTTGAGTAATCTACAATAGTCGTATATTTGTTAGACTTATTCCGTTGCATGTGTTGATTGAAATGATCAAAATACATAATTTTTTAAAGTTATTTTAAAATTTGTGATTATCTAATTCACTTTTCTCTTAGGTGATAGTTATCATGACTAACACAAATAACTTTTTTCAAAGTAAAATAATATATCATGGGATAAAATGCATTTTCCCTTTAGAAAAATTTAAAATATGAAGGGCTTCATTAAATTAAATATGGGCAAAAAACGAACCTTCACAAAAGAGGATTAAATATTAAAGCATGAAATGCACGAGTCCAAAATAAAATAATATAAAGTCCTTATCAACGTTAAAGACCTTTTTTTTTTTGGGTGGAAAATCAACGTTGATGACTTTACAAAATAGAATGAACGACCATGCCTTAAAATATAAGCATTGAATCGAAGGCTTTTTTTTTTAACTGAACTTGGCCCTAGTGGAATTATCTTCATATAATTTTTTTAATCGATTATTATGTATTTATTAATTTAATTAAGTGATATAAATAAATAATAAAATAAATATATAACTTTAAATTAAGAAAATTAAAGAAAAATAACACCTTAAAATTGAAACCAAATTTTTTGCTTTTTTTTTTCTTTTAGTTCTGGGTAAACTAAACTTCAACATCAGTATAAAGTTGTGAGCAACCTCAACAGTACTTCTGCCCATTAAAATCAATTATTACAATGCAACAAATTTGTACAAACACAACTTTGATTTTTCTGTTATTTTTTTATATACTTTTTTATACCTTTTTCAATATAATTCATCAAACATATTTTTTTTTATAATCAACACCCTTACAAAAACATTCTTACAGAATTTAAAAGATGATCTTTATTATTGTACAAAATGTTATTATTATAAATTACATGTTGGAACTTCCGAGATCGTGGGGTCCAATGGCGATCAATTCAATAGAGCTAAAAGAAAAACACATAACATAACCGTCCATGTTTCATTTACCATCTTCAGTTCCCATCTCAAACGAAAGTAGCAGTCCCATAAGCGCAGCCAAGGCACAAACCAGATCCAATCTTGTCTTCTCTTTCCAGATTCATCGTAAAACAACACTGTACGAGGATTGAAAAAAATGCCTACTCGCTGTGAAATATGCTGTGAGATCATGATCGCCATCTTGCTCCCTCCAGTGGGAGTTTGCTTCCGCCATGGTTGCTGCAGTGTACGTATCACTCTCCTATATTGCTCTCCGTTACAAATTTCACCATATCTCTATTATGTTATAGACTATAATATAATACCACCTATGGCTATGAGTTCTCTTCGAATTTGGCCCCTTCATCTAAGACATAAAGAGCCTATTTTATCATTTTTGCTTTTTTTTTTCAATCTCAAGATCTATTCTCCTTCTATAATCCTTTTTCTGCTTTATATCTAGTTCCTGGAATTTTGTGCATCAAATTAATTTCGACATTTCTAATATATATACGCCCTTATTATTCGTCGAATTTTTATACTTTATTTTTTTTTTAATCTATTCACAAATACATATTATATTTTTAAAAAATGTTACAGTTGTATACAATTTAATTTGACATCTTTTTCATATTAAAATACATTAGAAAAAAGAAAAGTTGAAATATTTTTTATAGATATAAAATTATTTTCCATATATATATATATATATATAGAGTGAGAGATTTACTAAGGAAAGTAGTTTATTTCGAGAGGTGAAAAAAATAAATATTCATCAATAAATCAATAATCAAAATTAAAAATTATTTAAAAATAACATGATAAATTAAAAAAGTAAGTGTAATAATGACATTGTGAATATGATTTTCTTTCTTTCTTTCTTTCTTTCTTTATTCTTTTTTTATTTTTATTTTTTGTTATAGCAAGTAAGTGTATTAGAATTTCTTGATTGTGACAGAATTACAGAGAATGTGATTGCATTGTTGCAGGTTGAATTCATCATCTGCTTGCTCCTGACTATACTGGGGTATATTCCAGGAATTATTTATGCCCTCTATGCTATTGTCTTTGTTGATCGTGATCAGTATTTTGATGAATATAGGCGTCCCCTGTATGCTGCATAACATCATAAGTCATGATAACTACGGTGTTTGCTCCTCTTTTCATCGTCTATGCTGTTGGTTATGTCATGTATCAAACTCTTAAGACTGAAACTGGAGTGGAGCCCACTTGAACTATATTCTTATTGAGACTAGACTTGGCCAATTTGTGATTTACATCATTTTATCGTGTAGCATGTTAGCTCAGAACAGCATCTGAAAGTATTCAAGTTGTGGACAATTATCTAGTAATGTGACTGTTAATTGTATGGCTATATTTCAGTTACTCATATAATCAGATTGTGGGAAAAAAGATAAAAAAAACTTGTTATTTATCTTGTTATAGATATAGATATTTGATCCAGTTGATGATAGAGCTAGAAGCCTAGAAGTGATGTTGATAGCTTGCTCAATAGTTGATCATAGCATAACTATCAGAAATGAGTTTACATATGCAATTTGTTATGTCTCGAAACTTCAATTTTATGTACTCATGATTCTTCTGTGATGCCCTGTGTGTGCCTTTAGTTTGTACCTCTTGGTTTTGCACAGATCTAAGTCTCAAGTAACAATATCTCTAAATATTCAGTTTTGCAAAGGGGTTTGAAAGCTAAACCATATATTTTTGGGTCTGCTAGAAGTGATGAAAACAGGTAAAAGAATATATTCTTTTTTTTTGTTTTGAATTTTTTGTATTTTGCAAACTGAAAGAAACTTCATACATGCCATCCCTTGATTAGGTAAGTCTTATCCTTTTCAAACCTTTGCACGTGACCTTTTTCTACATTATATTCCCTAGTTTGTCGCCTTACCTATTTTATATCATATATCATCCTTAATTGAGACTCTATATACCTTATTTGTTTAAGGAGATTTGGTAGCAATGGTCAGCCTTAAAAATATGATTTTTTTCCCCTTCCGTTTCTCTCTTTCTGTGGGAAGGGGGTTGAGTGGACCTTATAACTCAGAAATATGTGAATATGCAATCAATTGAAGAACTTAATTACCTATAAATTTTGGATGATGCAAAACTCTTTCTCAATCTTACTGATTAGTGTTATACTACTCATGAATATTTTAGTTTTCTTCAAAGTCTAACCTAGACTTGATTATCTATAGCTTTGTTCTTTAAATGTATTAGGTACTTCTAGTGACTGAACTTGTCTAGTGATTTTGAAAACGCACATAAGGTTCTTTCAGGTGAAACATGAAATTTAACATGAAACATTATGTGATTATGTCGATTGTTACGTTTGTTTGTACTGCTATATCTTACCTAAATCTATTTGTACAACAACAACAACAACCAAGCCTTTTTCCATTAAGTGAGGTCGACTACATGGATCAAATGACGTCATTGTGCTCTATCATAAACCAAGTTTTCAGAAATGCCATTCAAATAATAATACCTAAATCTATCTGTATTAAAATAAAAATAATAATAAATGGTTACATTGTCCCTAGTCATGAGCAGGGTAGATTGGCTTATCAAGCAAGTATATCCGAAGGAATGATGTTAAGATCCAATGAGATTCTACTGTGGAGTTTATATGGCCTTGGGTTCTCCCACCACAATAGTCAGCTTTTGTGGTCTGATTTTTCCAAGTTTCGTATCAAATAACTTGTAAGTTATGCCTTGATTCCTTAGCTTCAATTGTATTGAACCATTTCAAAAACTTTTCAATATACCTAAAATTATGGTTTATACAGTAAATCAGCACTAAAAATACAAAGACTGAGAAAATGATGAAATTTAAAATCTGACTGGAGCACCATTTGTTTGTCACTATAACTAATTTTGAAGAATTAATCAAGATGCATTATGCAGGCAAACACAAAAAACGCACAAATGTAATGTAGTTTGGCCTTTAACCTATTTCTGATTTACTACCATTGGGGAATCAAATATGTCGGATTTTTGAAAGTGTTGAAAAACTGATATAACATGATGCAGGGTTTTTATATTAAATTTCAATAAAATAACCTAAAACAAAGGCAAAAGGCAGATATTACATCATATCATATGCAGTAAAAAGAATATGAAATCTGATTCCATGAACATGAATGAAGCATCTGAAAGGTGGCAGTGAATTTTGGCTGCACTAGCGGTTATTGGAAAGAGAGTTGATCAGGAGGAATCTGATTTCCTGATGGCCCTAGATTAAGCTTGCTGAGGAAGACCAAGATGATAAGGTATATTTGAAAAAAAAAAAGAATCATCTAATTATATTTAGAAACATACATGTTTCGTTACACTTAGAGGGACCCTGTGCCATTTTATGCATTTTTGTTGCTCAACTTGTGTATAAAGTATATAACTGAATTTGAGATGCCCAAATGATCTTTAAGTTTTGTCAATCAGAAGCCGCCCTTATGTTACTGACGACTCTATCTATATAATAGATTTTAGGTGTCCAAAGCTTAGGGAATTGGACATCAGCTACTATTGTGGAATATCACATGAGTCATTGGTGTTTATTGGAAGAAATTGCCCCAAGCTTAAAGTTCTGTAGCAAAATCTCATGAATTGGCTTGAGCCTTCACCCACACATAGGAATTGTTCCCTAATGAGTGTCTAAATGCTTGTCCACAAGATGGAGATTCTGAAGCTGCAGCCATTGCAAATTTTATTCTCTTCAGATTGAGTAATTTTTAGTTAGGCACGACCTACTATAAGCATTCCATAAAATATTAAATATGTGTAAGGTTGTAAAGTTCATTTAAAAATGCACTAATCTCTAAAAAATGCTTTTATCTATGTCAATTATTGAATAGAGTCTCTAAAAAATAATGTGTTAGATTGTACCTACTAAAAACTACTCCATAAAATTCCTGAGAGATAATGCGCTAGGCGAAATTCTCCTTAAGATTATCCAAGTTCTTGGATTTATTTGGGTGTGCTAACTTAACTAGTTCCAATTTGGGGCACTTGAAAGATATTGAAAATCCAAATTTCTATAGGCCCCAGGTCTGTCATTCAAATAATAAGTTGTCTCCCGAATTTATGTTCAGCTTCATATTTCCTTCCTCCACATTTTAGTACCCGCTGCGAGAACTGCATCCCAAAAGCTAGCCGTTAATGAGACTCAGATCTTATACCTTGCAATTAAACCGTAACAAATGGATACTTAATTGGTAAAGTCATTGAGATGAGTTGTGATTTTGAAGTTTAAGATCAGGACACTGTTTCTTATTCAGATTATTTGCAATCTCTGTCTCATCGTTCTTGATGAAGTGATGTCTTGATACAATGAAGCGATGTAGGTATTGAGCCAATTAGTTATTTAACTTGTAAAAAGAGAGTATCGTTTCTTTTTATTTCTCCCTTGGGATTTGTTGGATGTTTGCATGGGAAATTCAAATTTACAAGGTAACAAGGTGTTGAATTAAGCTTATCCCATCATCCCATGCCCCTAGCTGATGCTGTTGGAGTAGTTTTCTTGAGAAGATAGTTCTTTTCCTTGTCTTTCTTGTTTTCAGTTTCTTTTCCGATGTACCAAAATGCGCTTATCAAGGCCAAAATCTATAGCTAACAGCAATGTGCAACTTTATTTCCTTGAGTTTCTCATGCTCATAAATACATCAAACATTAAGGATTACATCCATTATAGGTGCCATGCAGTGGGATGTTAAGCCACACGAATCTTAAAGAGATTCTGACTAAATAAACCCAACGCAAGGGTTTCAAAAGAGGAAAAGGAAAGGTTACAAATGCAGTTCTCTGATTATCTGATATGTTACTACAATACACAGGCTAAGAAGAGCAGGAGTGTCTGTGTATATAATACAAATCAAAAGTAGGCTGCTGACACATCATATAAGCATCATTAGCTAGTTTATGCGGTTGTATCTTCCCTGGAATAAAGTGGTAGCTTGAAGGCTAGGAATTCAAAAGAAGCAACCAACCAGAAGCAATCCAGGGATGAGATGCTTGAGTGCTGCCATAAACAGGGATGAAGATTTGATTGAATTGGAGCTTGCATTTTTCTTACCCTTATGTGGAGTCCTTGCCGTATTCGCTCCACCACCAGAAACTGTCTTTGCTTTCTCTGACGTCTGTGTATGTTGGACAACATGCAATCCTTGATATGCCCTTTGAGTGCTTGGTTTGCTTGATTCCATGATCATACCATACATGGCTGCATGCCCCAGAAGAAATTGTTAGTGATCAAAATGAATATATGTTTTATGCAATTTGAATTTGATTTTGATACGTAAAATCAGATGAAAAAGAAAAAAAAAAGGAGAAAAAGAGAAACTAGCAAAGAAGCTCAAAATTGGTTACATTTAGGCTCCTTTTGTCGCTTGGAAGTCCTTAAATCTTCAATTTCTGCTGTGGATGTGCTCCCATAAACTGAAAACAAGAGGATGTTGATCAACAAAAAGAACCATAACAGTATTTTGATCATTTTTTCAACTTTTTTGAAGTAACTATCAAATGGTTGGAGGTGTTAAGCGAATGGGAAAGTAAGGTTGCTTGTGAAGAGGCACCTGAATTAGTAGAAAATTTCATTATTTATAATGGGTTTCTTACTAATTAAAGATGGTTATAGTGAACTTCAAATTACCAAAATTCCAGGTTTTGCCCACTTTGAATGGGATTCCATGTAGGAATATGCTTAATTAATTCCTTGTTAGGTTTTATTGACTTATAAATTTGAATTTAACTGATTGAGTCTAGAAAGTTTAATTACTAAGGTTTGATATTAGCTCATTCAATTCGAAAAATTCTTAAAACTTTAAGTTAAGGCATGCTAGAGTGAGAAAAATAGGTTCGATTTTTTAATGAATTGAGCTTAAATCAAGCTAAATTTAATTCAGCTCGAATCATTACTAGCCCTAATTAGAAGGGAATAGCTTATGGTTGGTTTTGAACATGGACAAAATATGTTCTTTCAGAAGTGTGAAAACATAAAAGTAAAGGAACATAGATACCTCTTCGAGAAAAAAGAAAGAACAAGTTCTTGTAACCGAAAAACGAAAAGGATATGTTCTTGCAACAAAAATGAGTAAAGAACATGTTCTTTATCTTTCACCAAGATTAAGCAGAAGGCAAGCAAGATTTGTATACATTTTTGTAGGGAGGAGGATGTGCTACAAGGAATATGGCTACGCTGTGTTTTCGTAATGCTCCAGTTTGCTGCAAGATTCAAGTTTTACCACCGCATTAAAATTTTATTGTATATGGATTCCAGAATGTTTGACTCGTAGAAACCATATACATCATATAGTTCTATACAACTTAGATATTAAGAGAAATCATTTTAGACAAAAAAAAAGCCACATAATATTCTCCGACTTTGAGGAGAATATTAAAGATATAATAAAATAATTTATGTGTCTTCACTTAATTACTTAAATTTTTTAGAGAATTATTTTATTATATAATATCAAAACTTCTATAATCAAATGATTTAGAGTTCGATCAAACCTTGATGTGAAGAAACATATTAGAAATATAGACATATATGCATATTTTTGTTTGTTTTTAGTTGATGGTTAAGGTATGGGTTTTATCCATAGAGAATATAAGAAAAATGAAAGAGTGAAGTGAAAAAAACATTAACAAGGATTTTTTTATTTTTACACTTATATATATGCAGAGGATAAAAAAAATTGAAGCATTGTTAATGTAAAAAAAAATTTACATTTGCATTCAACGATAACGATGTGTTGTTATATCATTTAATAAATTTGATTATTTTAATAATTACATAAAATGTCAAATTTATTAAATAATGTGATAATACATCATTTATATTAACAATATATCAAAATTAAATTTATAAAATAATGGAAGAAAATTTTTTTTAGGGGCAGATGGGGGAAGTTGCCCCTCAAAGTTTTCCAAAATTTTAAAAAATAGTATATAAGTAATTGTCTTCTTAAAACCTTATTAGATGTAGGCATGCATACTTTATAATGCCATCATTAATTTTCAGGGTTAGTTTCTGTTTAGTTATCATTTTTTTCTTCTTTATTTTAACCATATACAATTGTCTTAATACTTCATTGATATTGAGAAAAGAGAGAATGGATTATTGTTCAATAAAGAAATACTCTCGTTAATTCTTTTTCATTTTATATATTGAAGAAAAAGACAAGTACCTTCTTTATAGCCATATGAGGGAATTCAGAGATGATAAAACTTTAATAGAAAAATACATTCCATTCTTTTTCTTTTACTATATATAATGGCTGCAAAATTTGGGAAAATAATTTTTGTGAGTCTTTACATTTAAAAAAATTGATGGCTAAACTGCCAAATGACTGTTTTGTGATAGTTTTAAGAATTTCTTATAATTAATGGCTTAGATTATTGCTCTGACTAGAGGATTAAAATATAAATATGTTAGTCGTAATAGTACTTGAAGGTTAGTCTTATAGTAATATTTATGGGATATTTAGTAGAAAATCAAAATATAAATATGTTGGGGTTTGAAGTTAACTATACTAATCCAAGTTATAATGTTATAAATTTTAAATATTGAAACTGGACTTAAAATTTTTACATTCCAAAGTTTTTGGTCAAGTTCCTACTTTATCCTTTGTTTGGGTGGAAAGAAAAAATGGAAAGAAAAAAAATAGGAAGAAAGAAAATGAAGAAAAGAGAAAATGAAGAGAAAATATCATTTTCTCTCTTAGAGTCCAAATAATTTTAAGTGTACACTGTATTATTGGTGGGATAGATATCTCATGTCTCTTTTTCCTATCTCATTTTTTGTTTCTTTACTAAAATTTTGTCATGACAATTAAAAATAACATCTCATCCTTTTCACAGTTTTAACAAAACTTAACCATTCATTTAATTTTCTGTATCTACTTATGGCCGCGCCGCTTAAAATATTGAAAAATTTCTCCTTTCACTGCTTCAATTCATCTTTGCAGTAATTTATCACATATACTTATTCATTTGTTTAATTTTAATTATGGTCTTGAATGTATATTGGTTGGTGGGACCAAGTAGTGAAACATTATTTGACAGTGTTCAATGTCTTTGCTGATTTAAGCTTTGAGTTGTGGGTTCGCAGGAACCCTTCGATTTTGATAATTAGGGATAAAGATATGGCTTGGCATAACCACATCGTTTACGTTCGGGTTTTTAGGGTTTTTTTACTAAACTGTCACTGTTAGTAAAATTATTTATCAAATTACTATTTTTTTAACTATTTACTAAATTATTATTTTTTTTAACTATTTACCAAAATATCACTCTTTTGAAACTATATACCAAAATGCCACTCTTTTGTCCTACGTGACATTTTTTAATAATTTCTGCCCAATCAGGATGCGCCACGTAAGATGGCGCATCCACGTAGGTTGCGTCAACACGCTTGGCGCAACCTACGTGGATGTGCCATCCTACGTGGCGCATCCTGGTTGGGCTTTACACTGAAAGCGCCACCCTTGTTGGTGCAAGCAAGCAGAATAAGCCAACAAGGGTGGCGTAACCCTAGTATATATCACTCACCCCCTCCCCGGTTCATCACATTCAAACCATTTCCTAAATTCTCACTATCTCTCTACAAATTTTATCTCTCTAAACACTCTGAACTCTCTTAACGAACTCAATTCTTACTAGAAGTGGTGCCTGGATCATTATTTGTTTGTGATCAAATTTAGATTGTATTCCTTCACACTGTAAGTACCTCTTTCAATAGTTAAATAATTTATTTATTATTTGTTGATAAGTATTTTACTAAGTTAGTGTTAATTGTAATTTAATATTATTATACTTTAATATTTTTAGTGACTAATGAATAATGAAGTTGTATGATATGTAGTCTAAATTGTATAGATAATTATTTTGTAGGTAATCGAGTAGGATATATGTCTTTTGTTAAGTACTTGACATGATTTACATTAGTAAATGTAGCTTAATTCAAAATATTCGACTTTAGAAATTTTTTTTTTACATAAATAACGATATTGAATATTATAATTGATTGTTAATATATTGAATAAATATATATAATACATTATTATACATTGTTATAAATAGCTTGAACATTGTTATATGTCCAATTAATATTGTAATTGATGTTTAATATATTAAATAAATGTGTTGAATTATTATTGTTCAGAATTGGAGTTAACATGACAAAACCGCTTATTGTTCATTAGTTGACCATGATGAGCCTGATGTGTTTTACGATGCTGATCGTGGTCAATTACGTCCCTTAGGATGGGAGTAATTTTCTATTTTATTTCGTATTTTTACATTGCGTTCATGACATACTTTGTTAATATTTTTACTTACGTTTGTAATACTTTCATTTACCAAATAGGTGGCATAAACATAAAGTATTGAGTGATACTGTGATTGATGTCCTTACATATTATCGCCAGTTCTTCGATCAGTTGAAAAACGATGAGGTATGTCTTCGTTTACATTCCTTTAAGATATTTACTTATGTATATGTTGTCTTAATGTTTTGTGCCTTTCTTTTTTTTTTTCAGTTTATATGGCAACCATACACGAATGAGCAGGTGGCAACATTGCCACCTTTTTGTGTGGCTGGTAGGGACATTGCACTAGCGGTGGTCCCTCTCATATGTTTCCACATTGTTGAGTGGCACCGGCCAGAGCCGCGTCATGCGCCGATTTGGTCTTGACCGGCCCATTCCACGGAGACCGCTCCGGCCCAGACAGATTGCACTCGGTTACATTGGCGGTGTAGGCATGATGAGGATTGGCCACCGCACATCTTGTTTATATAGCCACAGGATAGTCGTAGGGAGAAGCTTGTTGGGGAGTCTATTGGTCGCACCCCTCGGTTCGCGTTCGAGTACATGCGTTGGTATAAAAGAATTACCGGATTTGGATTGCTCCCACAGGCGCATCTATTGGGAATGCGGTAAGCTCTTTACCAATTCGTTAATGACTTTATGTATTTTGTATTTAGTATAATGACATAAATTATATCTGTTTATTAGGCAGACATTGCAGAGTATTTGCTCAGTTCAACTACCGACACTGTCACTCGAGAGGCTGCTACACAAATCCTACACTCATTGCGGGAGCATGACCGCATTACGATGGAACAGCTGCGTCCAGCTCCAGCAGCAGATGACATTTCAGGGCCGCCCAAGGAGTCAAGCCAACAGGGAACGCGGCGTAGAGGGAGGAGAGGATTAGCGAGCAGTCGGACACGACTTCGACATCCCGAGGACTCCAGCTCTACTAGCCAGCATACGACTCAGCCTCCTACCGCAGCTATCGCTGCTACATACCCCCCCACTCAGCCTCCTACCACTACTACGTACCCCCCTACTCAGCCACTACTTGCATATTACCCACCATACCCACCGTACCCTTATTCACCGTATCCATACCCACCACCGAGTTACCCTCATATCCTTACCCACCACAGGGTTACCCACCATATCCTTACTCACCACCAAGTTACCCACCATATCCTTACCCACCACCAAGTTACCCACCATACCCATCACAGCCAGGTCCCTCTTTCGAACCATCTCATAGGCCACCGCATTCTGATGCGGGCCCATCTCATTGACATTGACATGCAATTATATTTAGTGATTTTGTGTAAAAGACTATTGAAAATATCTTCTTGTCAGTTTAGTACCCTTATTAAATTAGACTATATATGTTTTTCGCACTGTTTTAGATTTTATTAAAGATTAAGTAGCGGTTGCATTAAAGCATGGATCATTGGCTTTTGGGGAGGTCCAATATTTAGGGGAAACTCTGTCGAAATTTTTACTAATTCGAATTACTAAAATTTGGGAGGGAGATTATTGGGATCCGAATCCTACTCACTATCATCCGAATCCTACTCAAAAAATTTCATTTATTTATTTGAATTAATGCAAGAGTAATTTAATTGATATAACTAATAATAGACTTTTTTAGGAAGCATTTAATACCCATATCATCAATACTGACTTTTCTTATGATTTAACTAATAATAAAAGGAAAGTCATCGAAGTTTGTTTTAAAAATTATATTAACCAAGTATAAGTATAAGTATAACCTATAAGTGATACGTCTCTTCTAGAAGGATATACCATTTAATTTTTATGATATGTTGTTTAAAATATTTGTGTAAAAATAAATAAATATATTCAATAACTTCAATAATAAGATATGTATGTACATTTGATTACATTATTTTTTAATTTTTTAAAAATCATAAATAAAGACAAAATTAAAAGAAAATAATTAATACCTCATTCGCTTTTTTAAAATGAAAAATAAATTGAAACAAATTTTTAAAAAATAACAAAAAAGAAGCATATGTGTTATGTAATTAATAAATCCTCATAATAACTAAAACAATATTAAATATTACCAACATATTAAATTTGTCACTTTTTTAATTTTATATTTTATATTTTACCTCCGTAATTAGTATGGACTCATTAATAAATGCTTACAAATTTTATTAAGTAATTTAAATAATTTATAAATAAATATTTCAATTTAAAAAGCTTGCGCAACAAGGGTGGCGCTTTCGATCAGTAAAGCCCAACCAAGATGCACACGTAGGATGGCGCATCCACGTAGGTTGCGCCAAGCGTGTTGGCGCAACCTACGTGGATGCGCCATCCTACGTGGCGCATCCTGATTGGGCAGAAATTATTAAAAAATATCACGTAGGACAAAAGGGTGACATTTTGGTATATAGTTTCAAAAGAGTGGCATTTTGGTAAATAGTTAAAAAAATGGTAATTTGGTAAATAGTTAAAAAAATAACAATTTGATAAATAGTTTTACTAACAGTGACAGTTTAATAAAAAAGCCCTATTTTTAGTATCACACTTCTTCCAAAACTGCTCATCTTAGGGGTGTTTGAAAAATATTATTTCTACTTCCAACATATGTTATTTGATAATAAAAAAATTGTTGTAATAGTATTTATATATGTTTAATAAATTTAATTTTAATTTTTATATGAAATTCAATGTATTTAAAAAAAATTATAATACTAAAATTTTAGCTTATAATTTTATATTATAAATTATTTCTTACACTTTTAATATTTAAATATCATTTTATCTTCAATTAAATAAATTTTTTAATAATTTTATATTTATTTTGGTAATTTAATGTATAAAAATAATTTTTATACTATTTAAACAAAATAGATTAGTTTAAAATTATATTTTAACTAACATATACAAACATAAAATAAATTCTACTATAATCAATTATAATAGAAAACTTTTATACAATAATTAATTATTAAAATAATCAAAATTTTATAATTATCTCAAACACACACTTAATCATATTTTTGACTTCCTACACCTCCACATATATATTAGCAACAGAAAAAAAATATAAAAAAAAATGAACGACGTTAAGTTTGATTTAAACTGTGAAAATCATGAGTTGTTATTTTTAATTGATGTAACAAATTTTTAGTGGAGAGAAAATAAAAAAGTAAGAAAATGAACCTGGAGATTTCTATCCACTCATGTCCATCATCTCAGTCCCAAGCTTAGCTATATCAAGTAGTAGGAGTGTAAATTGGTTCAAATAATTTGACTAATTCGATCAATCTAAACCAAATCAATTAAGCTAGTTCAGTTTAGTTTGAGTATATTAATTGGTTTGGATAAAATCTGAACTAATTAAAACTTAATTAGTTCGGTTCTCGAATTTAAAATTTCAAAATCAAATTAAATCAAACCAAACCAACTATAATATATATATATATATATATATATATATATATATATATATATATATATATATATATATATATATATATATATATATATACTTTGCTCTGCCGTTTTGAAATGTTTTCTCCCTTCTACTCAGCTATTTTGATTTTAGATTTTAGTCTCCCTTTCCCCTCTGCTCCGCTTTTCCTTTTCATCTCAATTTGAACCCTAACAGTCGCAGAGCTGCTCCTGGGTCACAACTCGCAAGCTCCGCTTCCCTATACATCAAATCTCTTTGCAAACAAGTTTTGTTTCTTCACCCACCATACACCAACTCCTCCAGACGCACACCCTTTACCCACCATCACTCGCTCGTCTCTCTCTCGTCTATTCTATCTCACCCATACCCCAAGCACCAAAAAATCTCTACTAAACCCATATCCACATTGCAAACACCCACCTACCCCCTCTCACATGCCCATTTCTCCATCATACGCCCAAAACACTACAAATCCAAGTTTACAAGCAAGATGCCTGGTGCGCGTAAAATACACTAAGAGCAAGTGTATTCTATAGTCGAGTAATATAGGACTTGAGTCCCAGTTATCGATCCCATGAGAAATAAGTAGTAATTATTAGATTCACAAAACCTTTTGTTATCCAGACAATCGAAAGTGTATGAATAAATTCAAAATAAAATCAAAATAACCAATAAAGAAAAGCAATGAGCAATCAAATAAAGAATAGATAATCAATGAAAGAGAGAATAGGGCGCAAGATTCACTTGAATCCAATTATTCAAATTTTCTTCCAATTATTATGTAAGGTATTCTTTTGTCAATATTCTCTTACTTGCTATTAAATCCCAATGGTCATGGATGAAACAATATTCTTTTCATAAATTAAATCACCTATTTTGTCATTTAGATGAATTAATTAAGAATGCATTAAGCTTCAATTCAAGAGATGAATCAACATACTTGTCAATTCCATTGGTAGGAAAAATTAATGTTTGGTCATTCATCAATCTAATCCTAGGCTTACCATATAGATCTACTCATTGAATGTGAATGGTCACCGGTCAAATAATGAATTAACACATGCCAAAAGTGATCAAATTATGACAAGAATGTAAGCAATATGATAAACCCTAAAGAAATTACTTTAATCAAATTAGAAATCAAACTCAAATAATTATGGAAACAAGATCCCCCATAGCCCTAGCTATGGGTTTAGCTACTCATGCTCAATACAAACAAATTCATATCAAGATACAAACCCATAGAAAGAAAACCCAAAGAAAAGGGAAACTAGAAGAAAGAGAAACCAAAAACCCCTTTAATGGAGATTATGATATTCAAGCCTTGAAGAATCCTCCTTTGAAGCCGCCCTCTAAGGTCTGCTACCCGAAAATAACTATCAGGATTAGAGATTTTCTGTGTAATGTGCTCAATATGTTGTCTGTGGCGTAACTTTTCCTATTTAATGAAAATTACGTATGCTGTTACGCACTCAGCGCCTAGGTGCTCCTTTCTGAGCGCTTAAGTGCTCAGTCACTTAAGTCAATATGCACTGCTGCTTCTCGCTACGCGTTTAGGCGCTCATTCTTAGCGCTTAGGGGCTGAATCACTAATTCACCATTGCTGCATATGCTCTGGGGGCTCAGGCGCTCCAACACCAGCGCTTAGGTGCTGGTCACCTGGTGAAATTTTCTCTTTTTCTTGCTTTTTTGAACGTCCAGACTTCTCTAAGTGTAAATACCTGACAAAAACACATAAAACACATAATAAAAACATAATTAAATAATACTAAAAATATAACAAAACTAACAAATAAAATTCAATAAAAATAAATAAAAAGAATACAAAAAACTAAGGAATTGAATCATAAAAATATGACATGTTGATGGTTCATCAACTCCCCCACACTTGAGCTTTGCTTGTCCTCAAGCAAAGAGTAGGAGCCAACAACAAGATCAAACTCAACATCAAGAAACATGAATCAAAGAAAAATTTCACAATTAAAAGAAATTCAAATTCAACAATCAAATCCAATCAAGTAAGATCATTTAACACTTAAACAATTAGAGGCTTGAGTCTAACTTGTAAATGTTCTCTTCACCAAATATATGAGATCACTCAACTTTCCATCGCTCAAATGTTTAAAGGACAAAGAGATCACTCAAATTTCTTTTGAAAAATGCAATACCATAGGCTTGCTTATCAATCTCATCTCCACTTTCAAGTTCACATACAACACAAGAATTAAAAGAACTTTTCTTTGGTTGTAACGGGGCCAAGGGTAAAATGGAAAGTAGGAAGAAGGGATAAAATAGGGTAAAGAATGCTCATGAATAAATCAATACAAAGCATAATCAGGTTGAAAAGATGACATATAGAGCATGATATACAAAGATATAACAAATTATCACTTTCAACCCAATATTTTCATCATTCTTCACTAACAATTCTTTTCTTTTCTTTATTTTTCATCTTTTCCTTTTTTTTAACTTTTTTTCTTTTTTTTAACCCTTGAAGACAAAAGCAACCTTTCAAGACTTTTCAATCAACACATCAATTGCTCCAAAGAATTCAACCTGATTATTCAATTGGGTATTCAAAGAAATCAATTTTAGGCTCAAATGGGACAACTAAGGAGTTATTTAATCAATGCAACTTTGGAAGTTAAGAAAGAATTAAGTCTAATTGCCTTAATCATGTTCAAGTCTGTATGTGAATCATTAAAGCCTCAATAAGATATCAAAGCAAGTTCTAGTGCACATCAATCAAGAGAAAACTCACTCCAGAAGAAAAATAGGATTTCATTTATGAAAAATCCAATCATTAAAGCTCAAAACTCACTTTCTGGCTAAGTTGATAAAGAGAATAAAAGCAAGCAGACATGACTAATTTCTTACTAAAGATGCTAAATTTCACTTTTTTTCATTGAAAAATATTGCTTCACACATTATCAGCTCATGAGTAATGGAATTCCCTTTAAAACATATCTCTATCAGCTCAGAATAAATCAAGAATCAACACACAATTCCAGCGTAGTTACCAATAATACTCAAGTGCTCATTAATTTTTTTTTTGCACAAAAATTGTAAAAGTACCCCCCACATACTTAAGATAAACATTGTCCTCAATGTGGAAGAAAAAGAAATAAAAAGGAGTGAAGAAAAGAACAACACAACCTGATGAATAATGAAATAATGTCAGGCAAAGGAGAAGCACAAGAATCAGCGCAGCAATAGAATCTAAAAAATAAAATCCCAAAACACATAAGTAGCATCTACAAGAATAACAAAAACAACTAAAATAAAATAAAGAAAGAAGAAACACAGGTTGCCTCCTGTGAAGCGCTTATTTAACGTCATTAGCTCGACGTTGCCTTTTTCAGATAAATCAAGGTGGCTTAAAGCAAGAGAAATAGGAGGACGTCTTCTTCTTTTCAAAACAGTTCTTCCTCCATTTGACAATAGCCTTGGGAATAGTTCTAACAGAATCATGACTTGGACAAGAGCTTGGCTATCCTAATTGCGCCTTGACTCCACTAGGCCATGGTGGTCACACTCGGTCAATAGATGAAGGACCAATTTGTGAAGAAGCATGGATCTTAGGAGGACCTTTATTTATTTTAGTAGCTTGACTTTCCAAAAGATCAACATCAACACTGTATGATGGTGGGGGGTCTTTGATAGCTAAGGTTTCCTGCTTCTTAGCTTGAATAAAATTGATAGGGGCATGAAGATTTAACATTGGGGAATATTTAGCCTCCCTAAAGACATTAATGATAACATGATCTTCATCCACTCTAAAGATGAGCTCACCCCGAGGTACATCAATCACAGCTCCAGAAGTGGCCAAAAACAGTCTTCCAATAATGAGAGGAATATCAACATCCTCTTCCATATCCAGCACCATAAAATTAACTAGGAAAATGAATTTGTCCACCTTCACCAAAACATCCTCCACCACACCACGCAAGTAAGTGATGGATCTATCAGCCAACTATAGTGAAATGTTGGTGGGCTTTGGTTCCTGCATTCCCAATTTCTTAAACATAGAGAAAGACATCAAATTAATACTAGCACCCAAATCACATAATGCCTTATCAAAATAAGAGTTACCAATAGTGTAAGGAATGGTAAAACTCCATGGATTTTTCAATTTCGGGGGTAACTTCTTTGAGAGAATAGCAGAACACTCCTCAGTTAAACATACCATCTCAAAATCCTCAAGTTTGCATTTCTTTGTAAGTATTTCTTTCAAAAAATTTGCATACTTAAGCATTTGAGAGATGGCTTCAACGAATGAAATATTAATTTGTAATTTCTTGAATATCTCCAAGAATTTGGCAAATTACTGATCTGACTGATTGTTCTTGAGTCTCTGAGGGAATGAGATCTTGGCATATGGTGATGATTCATAAACTGTGCTTTGCTCACGATCCTTCTTCACTCTCTGCCGCTTTGGTTCTTTCTTCTCAACCTCTCCTTTATTGACATCTTGAATTGAGACTTCTTTAGTAAGGACACCTTCAGTTGCCTTCTCATCATCATGCACTGACTTAACAAGAGTATCTCTAAGATCTGACATTTCTTTCTTTTGGGAAGACTCCCCAAGTTCCCTACCACTTCTCAGAGAAATTGCATGGACCTGTTCTTTTGGATTAGTCTCAGTAGTATTAGGTAATGTCCCTGGTGCCCTTGCTATCATCAATGTAGTCAGCTGACTAATCTGAGTCTCCATGTTCTTTATTCTGGCATTTGAATTTTGCATGTACTTCATTACCAGATCTTCAAAGCTTGGCTTCTCTGTAGGTGCTTGGAAACCTGGAGGTGATGGTGGATCTCTCTGTTGATTCTGCTAATAACGTTGTGGATTTCCCCATTTGAAATTCGGGTGGTCCCTCTAACCGGGATTGTACTGCTGTCAGTTGAAATTACTAACAAAATTTACTCCTTCAAACTCGGGGGCAAAAGGACTACCAACTTGACAGTTTGCACTTGTATGACCCTGTCCTCCACATGATTCACAAATGATAAGTGGGACTACACTATTTGTCACCATCAAAGTCTCCACCTTCTTTGTCAAAGCTTCTAATTGACTCAGAATTGTTGTAGAAGAATCAACAACATGTACACCTGCTTGTTTCTTAGGAGCCTAGCACTCAGTCTGCCACTGATAACTGTTCAGCGTCATTTCTTCAATCAATGCTTGGCGCTCAGTAGGTATTTTCCTCTATATAGTACCTCCTGCAGCAGCATCAATGAGTGACCAATTTGCAAGCGATAAACCATTGTAAAAAGTCTGAACTTGTTGCCATACGAGGAATCCATGATGTGGACATCTTCTCAACAACTCTTGAAAGCGCCCCCAAGCTTCATAAAGAGTGTCCATTTCAAACTGCACAAAAGAAGATATGTCATTCCTTAACTTAGCAGATTTAGGAGGAAAATACTTAGCCAGAAACTGTTGTGTCAACTGATCCCATGTAGTGATCGAACCCCTTGGAAGTGACGTTAACCAATGACTCACTCTGTCCCTAAGAAAGAAAGGAAAGAGTCGCAATCGGATTGCATTATCTGTCACTCCATTGTACTTGATAGTATCACACAACTGCAAGAACTTGCCAAATGCTGATTTGGATCATCTGAAGGTAATCCACCAAACTGAACTGAATTCTAAATCATGGATATCAATGCTGGTTTAATTTCAAAATTATTAGCCGCCACAGCTGGTCTTGTAATACTCCCTCCATACCCTTCAGTAGTGGGCATAGAGTACTCAAGCATGGTCCGCTCTGCTGGGGTAGCTTTTTCTTCACGGTTGGCCTCAACAACTGGTTGTCTCTCCATCCTGTTTTTGTCTTCTGTCATAGCTACAATAAAAGACTGCTTCTTTAACCTACGAGCTGTTTTCTCAATTTCTGAATCAAAAGCCATATTAGGACACAGAGATCGAGTAAGCATAAACAAGAAATAAAAAATAAAAAATTAAATAAAAATAAAAATAAATAAATTAATAAATAAATAAAATAAAATATGAAATAAAAATAAAAATAAAATAAGGAATAAAAGAAAAAGGCGTCTAAATTAAGTAGAGTTTTTCGCTTCTAATATTACCAAACCTACTCCCCAGCAACGACGCCAAAAACTTGGTGCGCGTAAAATACACTAAGAGCAAGTATACTCTATCGCCAAGTAATATAGGACTTAGTCTCAGTTATCGATCCTACGAGAAATAAGTAGTAATTATAAGATTCGCAAAATCCTTTGTTATCCAGACAATTGAAAGTGTATGAATAAATTCAAAATAAAATCAAAATAACAAATAAAGAAAAGCAATGAGCAATCAAACAAAGAATAGATAATCAATGAAAGAGAGACTAGGGCGCAAGGTTCACTTGAATTCAATTATTTAGATTTTCTTTCAATTATGATGTAAGGTATTCTTTTGCTAATATTCTCTTACCTGGTATTGAATCCCAATGGTTATGGATGAAATAATATTCTATTCCTAAATTAAATCACTTATTTGTTCATTTATATGAATTAATTAAGAATGCATTAAGCTTCAATTCAAGAGATGAATCAACATACCTATCAATTCCATTGGTAGGAAAAATTGATGTTTGGTCATTCACCAATCTAATCCTAGGCTTACCATATAGATCCACTCATTGAATGAGGATGGTCACCGGTCAAACAATGAATTAATATATTTCAAAAGTGATCAAGTTATGACAAGAATGCAAGCAATATGATAAACCCTAAAAAAATTACTTTAATCAAATTAGAAACTAAACCCAAATAATTATGGAAACAAGATCCCCCATAGCCCTAGCTATGGGTTTAGCTACTCATGTTCAATACAAATAAACTCATATCAAGATACAAACTCATGGAAAGAAAACCCAAAGAAAATGGAAACTAGAAAGAAAGACAAACCAAAAACCCCTTTAATGGAGATTATAATATTCAAGCCTTTAAGAATCCTCCTTTGAAGCCGCCCTCCAAGGTCTGCTACTGCAAAACAACTATCAGGATTAGGGATTTTCTGTTTAATGTGCTTAATGTGTTATCTGTGACGTAACTTTTCCTATTTAATGAAAATTACGCCTGCTGTTATGCACTCAGTGCCTAGGCGCTCCTTTCTGAGCGCTCAAGCGCTCAGTCACTTAAGTCAATACGCGTTGCTGCTTCTCGTTACGCGCTTAGGTGCTCATTCTCAACACTTAGGTGCTGAATCACTAATTCACAGTTGCTGCATACGCTCCGAGCGCTCAGGCGCTCCAACACCAGTGCTTAGGTGCTGGTCACTTGGTGAAATTTTCTCTTTTTTTTGCTCCTTTGAACGCCCAGACTTCTCCAAGTGTAAATACCTGATAAAAACACTTAAAACACTTAATAAAAACACAATTAAACAATACTAAAAATATAATAAAACTAACAAACAAAATTCAACAAAAATAAATAAAAAGAATATGAAAAACTAAGGAATTGACCAATAAAAATATGACATGTTGACGGTTCATCAATGCCAACCTCTCTACAGACACAAACCATACCGACCTTATAGAGAGGAGAAGTTTGGCACAAATAGAAAAAAAAGGGAGGAAAGCACAGAAAAAGGAGGAGGTTATGAAAAATTGGAGAAAAAAGAAGAGCGAGGCGATAGAGAAAGGAAAACGAGTCTAAAGAGAGAAAGAAAGTTAGGGTTTTAGACGTTGAAATTAGGGAAGAATTAAAGCACAAACTGCTTCTCAATTACTTTCAGCTGCGACCCAAATCAGGGGTAATCCCCCCACCTTTTATTTTTTTTCTCAGCTCACACTGTGATATTAATGCTGGAGAATTGAGTTTGGTCATTTGATTGTGATTAATGGCTTAAAATGTTGTTTACTGATTTGGTAACAATTGGTTATTGTGTACACTAAACCTGGAGTGATTGTTTTTCTATCATTGAAAGATATTCTAGTAAATATTACTTCTTGATCATGCAACCTATTTTGAAAAGTGTTCAAATGAGCAAATAGCATATTGATCTTTCTTAGGGATGCCTTAACTTCTCAAGTTTTGATTAAATGGTAAATGAATTGATGCTAAATGAAATGTTATGTCCCATTGATTAATTTATTTTGTATATCAAATTAGAAAGATATCAGTTTGTGTAGAGAAATACCCTAAATTAAAAGCATTCTCATAATGGTCTGATTCAGAATGATTTTCATTGTCGTGGTATTCTTTTTGCTTGCTTGTACTAGGGTTTAAATGTTTGAGCAAATTATTAAGTCATAACTTGAGTTGGGTCCTTTGATACTTTGAAAACTCTCTTACTTGATGTATGCAATTTGGTTTTAAAAAAAAAATTTGAAGGGTTGTATAACACATTTGTTTCGAGTCATGAATAAGTTAGGATTTGAGAATTTGATTAGGTTATCAAAGGATATGTTTTGAGTGAATGGAGCCCTGCCTCACACATTGTTTGTTTTTGCTAGATTCTATAAATCTATGTGCCTAGGGTTGTAATGGCTAGATCTTTTTTTGTAGTGTACTTATTGAGATAAGTAGGTTCGATTCCATTTCTAAATTTTTTTTAATAGCCTTATTATGTTTTTTTTTCTATGAAAAGTTAATTATTTAGTTGATTTTTGTGTTTAAAAAAAAAGGTCAACCCGAACACCCGATCCAAATCAATCCGTAGATGATCGATTCAGTTTGATTTCTGATTTGGCTATAAAAAAATAAGAAAACCAAACCAAACCGAACCAATTGATTTTGATTAGTTTGTATTTATATCTTCTAAGAACCGAACCAAACCACTCGTTTACACCCCTATCAAGTAGACTTAAACATCGTTTGGGTAAAAATTCTTTGTCTCTTAAAAAAAAAAAAATTTCAAGTATTAAAAGTGCGTTTGGAATATAACAAAATAAAATAAAAATTATTTTGCATATAAAATCCTTTGTTTCAAAATTTAAAAAAACAAGAAACAATTTAGTTTTTAAAATTTCATGAATTTTGATATTTTTGATTTAGAAATTTTATCAAATTTAATTAGATTAATTAGAATTTTTTAAAATAAATTAATCATTTTACCCTTACTAACTACTTATATGTCTGACTACTTATAAGTGTAAAATTGTAAAAAATAATATTAAAATCAAATCAATATCTATTTTAATGAATTTCAAATATAAAATTTTATTTTAAATCAATGCAAATTCTATTTTATTTATAATAAATTTGGAACATAAAATTTGATTTATAAATTAAATCACATCAAATCAAATTATTTTTAATTTTAGTTGATTCCAAACATAATTAAAATGAAAATACATACTTAAATTGGATCAATATGGAGAAGGGTATCCGAGTCTCGCAAAAAGAATAAAATACAATATTTTAATCATTGATGAAAAAATCAAAAATTTAAAATTTTATATAATATATATACCTACGTAACAAATTATACATGTATTATAATCTACTTCTTTAAATTTTTTTTGTCAAAGATTAAGATTATACATTTTACTCTTTAAAAGTATACCCTAGTGATATCCTACGGTTTTACCAAAAAAATTTCATCAGTACAGTGTGCTATTTAGGCATTAGGCTATAAGCTGTGTGGTTTTTTTTATTTTTTATACGGGGTGTTTAAGTGGCTATTTGCTGTTTTGAGTAGGAACTTCTGTCTTCAAGGGTCCGTTTGGTGGCCAGGATAGAGGAGGTAAGATAGGATAAGCTATCATATCCTACTTTAATTTATAGTTTGGTGAACCAATAGGATAGGATATGGTTATCCTATCAGCTTATCCTATCCTACTCACTAGTTAAAATTTTATCCTAGGGGTGAGGCTAGGTTAGAAGCAAGTAGGATAGGATATCATTTTTCTTTTCCACTCTAGCCCTCCATCACAAACACCACCCATCCACCGTCCCAACTGAGACCACCACGGTCCAACCTCTCACCTCCATAACCAACGTTCAACCTCTACCCAAACAAACCTCTACATCTCAGCCACCAAGCCCGGAATCACCGACCGCCACTGTTGTTCCCGCTGCCGCTGTCGCAGATCCATCCATATCGCGCACCAACACCGCGAGCCGCCGTAGGGTCGCGCTTCTGCCGCGTTGCGCCTCCACATCGCAGAACCGAGGCCACCATCGTTATCCATGCGCCATTCGTGCCACCTGAGACCACTCCTTCACTGCGAATCAGCCACCTCTTCACGCAGCAGCCGTAGCAACCTAAGCACCATGCCTCCCTCCAAGTCTTTAGTCACACACAGATAGCTCTATCTCCTTTGCCTCTCTGTTTCTTGCTTTCATTTTTATTCTATCTATTTTATGTAATTTTTTTATATAATTTTTTATAATTTAAATGTACAAAATGTTAAAAAAAAATTAATTTTTTTAAAAAATATGTAATTCGATATAAAGGTAAATTTGTCATTTGCATATAATATATCATATCCCGATAATATCTCGATTTATATCAAACACAAGGTAAGATAATATAATACTATCTTGTTGGTTATCTGGTGGACATCAAACATCAGATATGATAACAGCTTATCCTGTTCATATCCTATCTTACTCCTATCTTGCTTTCTTATCCTATCCGTTCTTATCCTATTCTGACCACCAAACAAGCCCTAATGTCGTTTATTTTTGAGTTTGTGAAACCATTCATTTTCACCGTCTAGAAATTTTTAAACTCGATAAATTAATATTTTTTATGTAAACCTTAATACTATTAAAATATAGGTTAACGTTAATATATACTCCGACCAAAGTAGCACTATTTGAACGATTACTTGAATAAAAAGAGTAAATTATATATTTCATTACTTTAAGGTTTGTATGATAGCTAATATTAAATTTTTGCTTAGATTTTAGAGAAAAATCACTTTTTTCCCCAAAAGCCCTCTCAATAAAACTTTAATTATAAATTATTTTAAACACAAAATAAGCTAATTCAAACATTATAATAAATTTGCTTACTTTTCATAGAAAAATCACACCCCCCCCAAAGTTCTTCACAGTAGGATTTTAAAGATAAGTTATTTTGAATACAAAATAAGTTAATCTAAACAAATATACTTTATAATATTTTTTATTTTTGATTAACTATTGATTGAATACCATTAAGTATTTAAGAAAAATCACTTATAATTAATTATTATTAAGCTCCATATTGAAAAAACAAAAAAGTTTAAGCTTGACCTTATAGTTCCTTTACAAGGCCAAGTTGGCGTTTACATATAAATGTGAAGAGGATATGATTTGACAAATGTTATGAAAATAGTATAATTCATATATGCATTCATTGTATTCTAACAAATAAATAAAATATTATGTGTTTTTATTATGTTAAAAATATTGCACTCACATTTTCTTATTTTATTTTTCTTTATTGAGTTATCTGTTACGATTAGTAATATTTGGGAGAATGAATAATATTATTGAAAGGGAAATAGGCTCTTATAGAGCCACAGAATAACAAACCAAAAGATAAGATCTTAATTTAGAGTAACAAACTAAAACTGAAATTTAAACTAGCAGCTTATCCTAACATCCTAACAGACTTTGTGATAAGTCTCATAACAAATAGGATAAGATCTTACTAACAGCAACACAACTTAACACCCTCCCTTAAACTAATTGCATAATGAAAAGAAAAAACTTAGAGATAATCAGTGAGCCCCTCCTTGCAACTGAGCAATTAGTTTATGCTAGAAACTTCACACACCCCCATCTGTTTTCGAAGCTCCAAAAAAGTGTCCAGTTTCAATCGTTTGGTCAAGAGGTCAGCAATCTGATCTTTGGTCCCATAGTGAACTAATTCAATAGTGCCTTCTTTGGTGAGATCTCTGAGGAAATGAAAACGCACATCAATGTGCTTACTTCTGCCATGCATGACTGGATTCTTTGACAATTTGATTGTTGAGCTGTTGTCACACATTATTGTAGTACAACCTTCCTGTGAATGGCCTAGTTCCTATAGAATTCTTCTCATCCAAACTGCTTGGCATGCACAAGCTGCTGCTACTACAAATTCAGTCTCTGTGGTAGAAAGAGTGACAATAGGCTGTTTCTTTGAAGACCAAGCTACTGCTCCATTACTCAGAAGAAAAACATAGCCAGACGTGCTCTTTCTGTCTTCTATATCTCCAGCATAGTCTGAATCTGTGTAACATAACAAGTCTTCATTCCCTCCCTTCTTGTAGTGAATTCCAAAGTTTACAGTTCCTTGCAAGTATCTAAGAACTCTTTTAGCGGCCTGGAAATGCATTTGTGTTAGCTGTGACATAAAACAATTGATGAGACTCACTACAAACATCATATCGGGTCTGGTGGCAGTAATGTAGATGAGGCTTCCCACCATTTGCTTGTATTGTGTCTCATCCACTTTAACCCCTTTTTCATCTTTGCATAACTTGTTTCCTGGTACTATAGGAACTCTAACAGAATTACTATCTGTCATCCCAAAGTGCTTTAAGATTTCCAAAGCATATTTTCTTTGATAGATATAGATCCCATCTTCTTCTTGTAATACTTCAATTCCAAGGAAAAATCTCATTTTTCCCAAGTCTGTCATATCAAATTCCCTTTGCATTAAGCTCTTAAGGTCACTCATCATTAATTCATCATCACCAGTGTAAATGAGGTCATCCACATAGACACTAACAATGAGAATTTTCCTTTCCTTATTCCACTTGAGAAAAAGTGTTTGCTTACTTTTGCTCCTTTGAAATCCTTCACTGAGAAAATAAGACTCTATTCTACTAAACCATGCTCTTGGAGCTTGTTTTAGTCCATATAGTGCCTTGTGTAGTTTGTAGACTTTGTGCTCACTACCTTTCTTCACATAGCCCTTTGGTTGCTCCACATAGACATTTTCTGTTAATGTTCCATACAAGAAAGTAGATTTGACATCCAGTTGATATAGTTTCCAGCCTTTATTAGCTGCAATAGCTATAATCACCCTCATGGTGTCCATTCTGCTTACAGGTGCAAAAACTTCAGTATAATCTACTCCGTGCTTTTGAGAACATCCTTTAGCCACCAATCTTGCTTTATGCTTATCTATTTTACCAAGTTCATTTAACTTGGTTTTGTAGATCCATTTGACACCTATCTTCTTTGCTCCAACTAGTAAATCAGTCAACTCCCTGTTACCAAGTAGCCCCAATACTCAAGAGGGGGGTGAATTGAGTATGAAAACTAAGTTCGCAAATCTTTCACAAATCGTTTAATAAATAATTTTCATTGAAGCTAATTGATGATTGAAGATGATTGGATATAAAAGATAAACACTTTCACTTATAAATGCAATAGCTAAAGGTACCAATATTCAAGCAAATCAATAAAACAATACTTAATGTAAAGAGAAGGGTTTAGAGAAAACAAACACAATCACTTATCCTGGTTCGATCACTAATCCACTTGTGATCTATGTCCAGTCCCCAAGCAACAACTTGAGATTATTCACTATATCTTCAAGCTTCAATGGGTGCTTGACAACCACTACAACCTTGAGCACTCAACACTTTGAGATACCTCACCCTTGGAGCTTGAGTCTCTTCAACTAAGGGATACCTCACCCTTTACACTTTTGGAGGGATGCCTCACCCTCTTTACAAAGCAATAATGATAGATTGAATGAAGCTATCACTAGAGCAGATGATTACAAATTGAAGCTCTAATATGCTCTCAAAGATTTTTCACGTTTTTAACGAAAACCAGAGCAAGAAGTGGATTTGAGGATTGATTCACGTTTGGAAGTATTGGTGATTAGTTTTTGGTTCAAGGTCAACCTCAAATGAAGACCCAACTTTGGTATTTATAAGTTTCTCAATTAATAGAGCCGTTGGGGTGGTTTGGGCATGCATTTAATGCATTTAATATAGCCGTTAGAAGTTGTCAGGGTTCGTGTAATCGATTACACAACTTATGTAATCGATTACATTGTTGTTCCAACGTGTTCTTGGCTTTCTGGGCTCTGTGTAATCAATTACAGTATTGGTGTAATCGATTACATGGCTTCTGACTTTGCTTGTAATCGATTACAATATCCATGTAATCGATTACATGACTCGACTTCTTTGTGTAATCGATTACAATATCTATGTAATCAATTACATGACTCTTTGAACGTGTTCTTGCCTTTCTGGGCTTAGTGTAATCGATTACATATACTGTGTAATCGATTACATAGCCTCTGACTTGCTTGTAATCGATTACATTGCTCATGTAATCGATTACAAGGCCTCTGTTTGCTGTGTAATCGATTACAAACATCATATAATCGATTACATTGACCTTTGAACACATTTTTCAAGTCCAATAAAGCTTGTAAGTCATTTCTAATACCTCAAGATACTTGATTAAACATAAATCCTTTTAAGAGTGTTAGATTTAAGGTTGAAACTCAAGTTTTCTTGAAAGCCATGTTTAACTTTGAAATTTCTCACTTATTTTGGAATCATATATTGAAAAATCATTTGAGAAATCTTGAGAGCATTTAACATTAATGTTCGAAGTCTTATAACTAAATAAACCTCTTGACTTCTTTCTTTGATCTTGATTTTTCCTTTTGCGCTTGATCTTCTCTTTTGCATTTGATCTTCATTTTGGCCTTTGTTATCATAAAAAACCATTTGACATGCTTTAGGGACATAAGCATTCACATTCTTCCTTCTTTTTTATGATGACAAACTGATCATAAGAAAAAGAAGGAGTTTTTGCATTTGTATATAATAGTCATTTAAGCGCAATGCTCCCCCGGAGTTTATGCATGATATTGGGTTAGATTTTGCATATAAAAAGCTTAAGAGCTCAAAAGCTCAATAACTCCCCCGTACTCATGCAACCTTTAATTAGATTTCATTTCATTTTTCCTTGTTTTCTCCCCCGTTGGCATTATCAAAAAGACATAAGCATTTAAAGAAAAAATGGACAGCATAACAGCTATATTTCATGATTCCCAAATTTTGTCAGAACAAGAACGCCAAAGAGATTAATCAGTCCAATCAATATTATCAAACAGCTAAACATTCAAAGCAGAAACAAGTTCAGATATTATTAATCAGCATGTACAAGGGAGGATGTGGGAAGCAATGAGCCATGATAATATTAAAACAAATGTAATATAATCAGAGTCAAAACAAAATAAATACAAGGTAGTTATCAAAACAAAAAGCATCAAGGCAATGAGACAAGATCACTATCGGTGGCCTCGCTGTCACAAAAGATATCACCCTCTGGATCCGCAGCAGTGTCTCCTAGATCATCGTTATCATCGCTGGGCTCAAGATCTTCGTCAGAGTCCAGAAGCTCCTCATCATCGCGGGGACTCCCGGATGGACCAGCGAAGGACGAGAGGGGAACCGAGAGGCAGAGGATGTAGGAGGTGCAGCAGCAGCGCTCTGAGGAATAGGAGGTCCACCCAGGAGAGATCGAATGGAGGCAAGCTCCTGATCCGAGTACTCCATCCTCAGCTCAAGATGGTCAATCTTCTCGCTCTATATGATCCATGCGTGTGTTTACATTAGCGCTCGGGTTGCGCATTTCTTGGAGCAGGAGATCAAGAGTAGTAGGAGTGGGAGCGGGAGAGCAGGGGCGGGATCCGAGCCTCCTCATCATCGTCACTATCTGGATTGTGATGGATATGACCAAAAGTGCCATGAGCGATGTAATGCCACCTATCATCCACCTTGTAGAGCTGGAGCTTCTTCAGGGTATGCAGGCCAATGGATTGTGGTCCCTTCAAGCTGGTGTCCTTGGATTCCTTAGCCAGCGAAATGCGACAGTGCTCTAGGATGGTGGTTACTAACATGGCGAATGGGAGAGCAGAGTTCTTCTTTTTCTTGACATCCAGCATATGCTCTAAAATGTAATAACCCCAGTTAATTGGCCGCCCGGTGGTCATTGCCCATAAGGCCACCACATCATCCTTGAGGGCTTGGGAGTAATTCTCTCCCCTGGGAATCAATCCTCGGACCAAAAGGTAGTGGAGAACCCTGTTCTCCATAGTGAGGCCAGTGACCATGATTCTCCGTTTAGGATCACTAGGGGGAGTAGCTAGTCCTAATTAATGAGAGAAGAGCAGCCTCGTGCTCAAACTCATGCCCCCAGACATTGGCATTTCCATAGAAGTGAGCTCCATCAAGAGTGAGCTTCGTTAGCCTATACCATTCAGCCATTGTCAACCTTATTTGTTGCTTTTTCACTTAGAGATGATACAATTATCCTCAACTTTCAGGTTCGCATAAAAGACTCGCACAAGGTTAGGGTAGATGGCTTTCTCTATGCTCAGGAAACCTAGCAAGCCTAAATTTTATATGGTTTTAAAGCTCACTAAAGGTTCACTCTCGCAGAAGGTGATGGGAAGATACCTGGGAGAGATGATCTTGCGAAGCTGGAAGTTCTTCTGGAACAACTCAGCTCGTTTCACAATGGAGAAGTGTCTCATGAGGTCCAGGCCAGATATGTTACGTGAAGAACCACCAGAAGACCCTCTAATGGCAGCCCCTGTTCTTGGGCGCTTCGAGCGATGAGAGGATTCAGCCATTGATGAGAAAGAGTAGAGTGGGATGAGTGGTAAATAGTTGGGGATGAGTGAGGAGAGAGAGAGGGACGAGGTTAGGGCAGAGAAATGGAGATGGGGTTCGTGAGAGAAGATGGGGAGATTTGGGTGAGGGATGTGAGGAGATTTGGAGAGATGGGTTGTGTGGAAGTTTTCCGAGATTGAGAGAGGTGAAATGAGGGATTTTGATGGAGATTTGAGTGAGAAATGAGAGATTTTGAGGTTTGAGAGGTTTGGGGTGCGTGGGAGCAGAGGAGGAGGACGAAGAAGATGAATAGGTTCTGAAAAATGAGCTCTACGCGCATCAGAAACCTTTTAAAAAATCCTGTGTAATCAATTACATTGAGTGTGTAATCGATTACATGCATTCTGGTGGGTATGTAATCGATTACATTTTTGGTGTAATCGATTACATGCTTTCTGGGAACCTTGTAATCGATTACATAGTTGATGTAATCGATTACTTGAGTTCTGAGTTGATTGTAATCGATTACAAAAGGTGTGTAATCGATCACATGCGTGACAGAACCTGTGTAATCGATTACAAAGGCATTGTAATCAATTACCAGCACTCTTTAACTCAGATTTTGCATTTCAAACAACATATAATCAACTTTAATCCATCCAAATCAGTTCCAAAGCAACTTAGATCAATTCAAATCATCATTCAAATATATAATCTAATCATATTATGATTCAACTCACATAATTGATCAAAATTACCATTTTTACCAAGAATTTCACCATTTTTGGTGAAATTTTGAGGATGTTGAGTTGCTTGGGAGTCTTGGGCATGAGAGAGCACCTGCAAAACAACTTAGGGGAAATCTCCGATGCTCAAGTCAGTATTGGATTCAAATATGATGAAAAGTTCAGAGATTATGCAGCAGTGTGGCATAATTATGTAGAAAAACACAAGTTTATGCATTAGTTTTAGGATTATGCAGCAAATATTTAACTTATGCATGATTGATCCAATATGCCAAGTTCATTTCTTATATAGAAAAATGCTTCTTTTGCTAGGGGTTTAGTGAAAATATCAGCTATTTGCTTAGTGGTTTCTACAAACTCAAGCATACAATCACCCTTTTGAACATGATCTCTAATGAAATGATGTCTTATTTCAATATGTTTAGTCCTAGAATGCAAAATGGGATTTTTGAACAAATTGATTGCACTAGTATTATCACATCTTATGAGGATGTGATCAAGCTCAATACCATAGTTCAAGAGTTGTTATTTCATCCAAAGGATTTGAGAACAACAACTCCCAGCTGCAACATATTCAGCTTCAACTGTAGACAATGCCACACTATTTTGCTTCTTGCTATGCCAAGAAACTAGTGAGCTTCCAAGCAAGTGGCATGTCCCACTAGTGCTCTTTCTATCCATTTTGCACCCAGCAAAATCAGAATCGAAATACCCAATAAGACTACATGAGGCACCTTTAGGGTACTATAAACCCATTTGTGATGTGCCTATTAGATATTTCATTATTCTTTTAACAACACTTAGGTGTGATTCTTTAGGATTAGCTTGATATCTAGCACACATGCATACACTAAACCTTATATCAGGCCTACTTGCAGTGAGATAAAAGAGTGAGCCAATCATACCTCTATATTTCATAATTTCTACCGATTTACCTCCTTCATCCTTCTCCAAATAGCAAGAGGTGCCCATAGGAGTAGCCATATGCTTAGCATTATCCATTCCAAACTTCTTGAGCAGCTCCTTGCAATACTTGGATTGGCTTATGAAAGTTCCTTCTCTTGTTTACTTGATTTGGAGACCAAGGAAGAAATTGAGCTCACCCATCATAGACATCTCAAACTCACTTTGCATAATATTTGAAAATTCTTTACAAAGAGAGTTGTTAGTAGCTCCAAATATAATGTCATCAACATAGATTTGAACTAGAAGTATGTCATGCATTTTATGTTTTATGAAAAGGGTAGTGTCAACTTTGCCTCTAGAAAAACCTTTTTGCAAAAGGAATTTGCTCAACCTTTCATACCATGATCTAGGAGCTTGTTTTAAGTCATACAAGGCCTTTTTCAATTTAAAAACATGATTGGGCATTTCAAAATCCTCAAAACCAGGAGGTTGTTCTACATACACTTCTTCTTGTATAAAACCATTTAAAAATGCACTTTTGACATCTATTTGATAGAGTTTGAAATCCATGATGCAAACATATGCAAGTCGCATTCTAATGGCCTCTAACCTAGCTACGGGAGCATAAGTTTCTTCATAGTCTATGTCTTCTTCTTGATTATATCCCTTAACTATAAGCCTAACTTTATTTCTTATTATTAAGCCCGTTTCATCAAGTTTGTTCCTAAAGACCCATTTGGTGCCAATTATAGGATGATCATTGGGCCTTGAAACTAATTCCCAAACTTGATTTCTCTCAAATTTGTTTAGTTCTTCTTGTATGGCCAAGATCCAATGCTCATCATTAATGGCCTCATTTATATCTTTAGGTTCAACTTGAGAGATAAAGGCTAGGTGATTACATGCATCTCTAAGTGAGTTTCGAGTGATTACCCCTTTTGATACATCACCTATCACCTTGTCAAGAGGATGATATCTTGAAGTCCTCCATTCCTTGGGTAGATCCAAGATTTCTTAATCTTTTTGCCATGAGTGATCAAGGAGTCTCTCTTCTTGCTTCTTGGACTCTTTCTCTTGATTTTCCAAGTGTGTTTTTGTCAAGATTTCTGCAACATCATCAACAAGCTCCTTTCTCGGCTTATTTGGGTTAGTTTCATCAAATACAACACGTATGGACTCTTCTATGATCATAGTTCGTTTATTATAGACTCTAAAGGCCTTACTATGAATAGAATAACTAATGAATATTCCCTCATCAGATTTTGCATCAAACTTCCCCAAGTTATCCTTTCCATTATTCAAAACAAAGCATTTACATCCAAAGACATGAAAATGTGACACATTAGGTTTCCTTCCTTTGTACAATTCATATGGGGTTTTCTTTAAAATTGGCCTTATTAGGGCTCTATTCATAATATAACAAGCGGTGTTAACCGCATCCGCTCAAAAGTACTTAGGAAGGTTGGCCTCATTGAGCATAGTTCTTGCCATTTCCTCTAAAGATCGATTTTTCCTTTCTACAACACCATTTTGTTGTGGTGTTCTAGGGGTAGAAAAATCATGCTCAATGCCATATTCATCACAAAAAGCTTCAAATTCATGATTTTCAAATTCACCACCATGATCACTTCTTATGGATGCAATACAAAAACCTTTTTCGTTTTGGATAACTTTGGCAAGTTTTCTAAATGATTGAAAAGCATCATTTTTGTGGGCCAAGAATAATGTCCATGTAAACCTAGAAAAATCATCCACAATCACTAATGCATAGTAATTCCCACCAAAGCTCATAGTTCTAGAGGGACCAAAAAGATCCATATGCAAGAGTTGTAAAGGTCTAGAAGTTGAAACTATGTTTTTAGCTTTAAAATAGACCTTTACTTGTTTTCCTTTTTGACATGCATCACAGAGTTTGTCTTTTTCATATTTGAGCCTTGGAAGACCAATTACTAGTTCTTTCGAAACTAATTTGTTTAAGTGATTCATGTGAATGTGAGCAATTCTTCTATGCCATAACTATGAATCATTTTCTTTACTCATAAAGCATTTAGCGTCATTTGAGGAGATATCATCGAGAACTAATCATATATATATTATTGACTTTATGACCAACAAACTTAACTTGCTTATCATCCTTTCCCTCAATTATGCAACAAGAGGAATCAAATATAACTCTATTGCCTTTATCACATAATTGACTAATACTAAGCAAATTATGTTTAAGTCTTTCAACAAGCAAAACATTATCAATAGATAATGAAGGGATCTTACCAACTTTGCCAATTCCAAGAATCTTCCCTTTGTTGTTATCACCATATGTGACATGACCATGTTTCTTGTGTGTAAGGGAGGAGAACTTGGAGCCATCACCGGTCATGTGCTTGGAGCAACCACTATCAAGATACCAACTTGAGCTCTTGGTCTTCAAGCACACCTACAACACACATTTAAGTTTTAACCTTTGGTACCCAATTATCTTGGGTCCTTGTGTGTTAGAGTTAGACATGGTACCTTTAGGAACCCAAACTCTTTTTATTCCAACCTTAGTGTTTATGTTCTTTCTAACATTGCAAGTTGATGCACTATGCCCTTTCTTACCACAATGAAAACATTTGACAAAGGGACTACTTAAGGTATTTGAGGAAACAAAGAAGTTCTTATAAGACTTTTTGATGATTGTTTGGATTAAATCCCAAACTGGCTCTTTGAAAAACACTTTTTTGTCTCCCTAACAATACATTTAAGTTGTCTCTTCCAAAAGTGAATTTTGCAAGAGTGTTATTTAAATCTTCAATTTCTTTTTCAAAAACTTTGCATGATAAACAAGGTAATGATATGGATGTATTATCATGTGAGGAACAAGTCATGCATAATGAATTAGCATCAATGAGTCCTAAAGTCTCATTTTCAATTTTAAGCTCATTTATCTCCTAAGTTAAAATAGAAACTTTGTTTGCCAATAAGGAGATTGTTTTATTAGAAGACAAAACCATTTTTGTGAGCCTTAAAGATTCATCATGCAATTCTTGAAAGGCATCTTGCAATTCATCATAAGAAGGTGAAGGTTCTAGGTTAAAAGAGGTTACCTCGGTGTCGCTTTCTTCACTTTCTTCTCCTTGAGCCATGAGGCAAAGATGGGCTTCTTTATTCTCCGAATCTTCGGAAGAGCTTATGTCATTGTCCTCCCAAGCTATATATGCTCTTCTTCCTTTCCTTTCCTTAGAAGGTCTTTTCTCAAACTTCTCCGTCTTCTTGAGATACATAGGACGCTCCATTTTCATGTGTCCCGATTTTCCACATTCATAGCATTTTGGAGGAGTAGAGGATCCTTCTCCATTGTGATACGCTTTCTTTTGAGGAAAGGGTGGTCTTCTTTGAAATCCCTTGTTCTTTAGGAATCTTCCAAATTTTCTCACAAGGAGACTAAGATTCTCCTCACTTAGCTCAACACTTTCACCATCCTCTTCACCATCTTCATCATCATCTTCAATTGTAGAGGAAGTAGCTTTGAGTGCGATTCCCTTATTTTTTTTTGTCATGCTCTTCATTTTGGTTGAGCCTATTTAGTTCCAGCTCATGTTCTTGAAGCTTTCCAAATAAGGTGGCTAGAGACATTGTTGATAAATCTCTTGATTCCGCAATCGCCGTCACTTTGGGTTGCCAATTCCTGCTTAGATATCTTAAGACTTTGTTAATAAGATCCTCATTAGGAAATGTCTTTCCCAATGAGATAAGATGATTAACAATATGAGTAAACCTCTTTTGCATATCTTGAATACTCTCACCTTGGTTCATTCTAAACAATTCATATTCATGAGTAAGAGTGTTTATTCGAGACCATTTTACCTCACTAGTACCTTCATGAGTTACTTGTAGAGTATCCCACATTTCTTTTGTGGTTTTACAATTTGACATCCTAAAGAATTCATCATACCCCAAAGATGTGGTGATGATGTTTTTGGCTCTCAAGTTGTATTGAACCTTCTTTTTATCATCATCGGTCCATTCATTTCTAGGTGTATTAATTTTCATACTATCTTTAGTTTGTGTTGGGACAAAAGCACCATTTTCAACGGCGTCCCACACATCTAAGTTAATAGCTTCAATAGAAATTTTCATCCTTTCTTTCCAATAGGTATAACCATCCCCATTGAAATAAAGTGGTCTATTTATAGAAGAACCTTCATTTGAAAAACCATTTGAAGCCATCACTTCTCTTGAAGCTGCTAAGCTCTTTATACAAGAGTCTGACTCTGATATCACTTGTTACCAAGTGGCCTCAATACTCAAGAGGGGGGGTGAATTGAGTATGAAAACTAAGTTCGCAAATCTTTCACAAATCGTTTGATAAACAATTTTCGTTGAAGCTAATTGATGATTAGAGATGATTGGATATAAAAGATAAACACTTTCACTGATAAATGCAATAGCCAAAGGTACCAATATTCAAGCAAATCAATAAAACAGTACTTAATGTAAAGAGAAGGGTTTAGAGAAAACAAACACAATGATTTATCCTGGTTCGATCACCAATCCACTTGTGATCTACGTCCAGTCCCCAAGCAACAACTTGAGATTTTCCACTATATCTTCAAGCTTCAATGGGTGCTTGACAACCACTACAACCTTGAGTACTCAACACTTTGGGATACCTCACCTTTGGAGCTTGAGTCTCTTCAACTAAGGAATACCTCACCCTTTACACTTTTGGAGGGATGCCTCACCCTCTTTACAAAGCAATAATGATAGATTGAATGAAGCTCTCACTAGAGTAGATGATTACAAATTGAAGCTCTAATATGCTCTCAAAGATTTTTCACGTTTTTAATGAAAAACAGAGCAAGAAGTGGATTTGAGGATTGATTCACGTTTGGAAGTATTGGTGATCACTTTTTGGTTCAAGGTCAACCTCAAATGAAGACCCAACTTTGGTATTTATAAGTTTCTCAATCAATAGAGTCGTTGGGGTGGTTTGGGCATGCATTTAATGCATTTAATATAGCCGTTGGACATTGTCAGGGTTCGTGTAATCGATTACACAACTTATGTAATCGATTACATTGTTGTTCCAACGTGTTCTTGGCTTTCTAAGCTCTGTGTAATCGATTATATTATTGGTGTAATCGATTACATGGCTTCTGACTTTGCTTGTAATCGATTACAATATCCATGTAATCGATTACATGACTTCTGACTTGCTGTGTAATCGATTACAATATCCATGTAATCGATTACATTACTCTTTGAACGTGTTCTTGCCTTTCTGGGCTTAGTGTAATTGATTACATATACTGTGTAATCGATTACATGGCCTCTGACTTGCTTGTAATCGATTACATTGCTCATGTAATCGATTACAAAACTTTATTTCTTTGTGTAATCGATTACAAACATCATGTAATCGATTACATTGGCATTTGAACACATTTTTCAAGTCCAATAAAGCTTGTAAGTCATTTCTAACACCTCAAGATACTTGATTAAACATAAATCCTTTTAAGAGTATTAGATTTAAGGTTGAAACTCAAGTTTTCTTGAAAGTCATGTTTAACTTTGAAATTTTCCACTTATTTTGAAATCATATATTGAAAAACCATTTGAGAAATCTTAAGAGCATTTAACATTAATGTTCTAAGTCTTATAACTAAATAAACCTCTTGACTTCTTTCTTTGATCTTGATTTTTCCTTTTGCACTTGATCTTCTCTTTTGCACTTGATCTTCATTTTGACCTTTGTTATCATCAAAAATCATTTGATATGCTTTAGGGACATAAGCATTCACACTCCCAAGTTTTGTTTTTAACAATTGAACTGATTTCTGTGTCCATGGCTAGTCTTCACTTTGAGCTCTTTACTGCTTCTTCAAAGAAAACTGGATCTGCTACTTCAATTATTGCCATATTTACTGCATCTTCCTCATCTGATAGCTCTTCTCTAGTTACATAGTCCCTCATCCATGTAGGAGCCTGTCTTTTTCTAACTTGTACATCATGCATAGATTCTGCTTCTGGCATAAATGGCTCACTTCTGTCATCATTTGCTTCACTGCCTGTTTCACTTTCCTTTTCAACAGGAGCATCACTTTCACTATCTCCCCAATCTAATTTAGTTGATAGTTCTTTCTTATGACTTTCTTCCCAATCCCACTGAGTTTCTTCTTCAAACTTCATATCCCTACTTATAATAATCTTCTTAGCATTGGATCATACAACTTATATCCTTTAGATTCATCACTTACCCCAAGAAGCACACACTTACAACTTTTGCTTTCTAGCTTGGTTCTTCTTGCATATGGAATGTGGACATGTGCCACACAACCAAACACTCTAAAGTGCTCAACTGAAGGTTTTATCCCACTCCAAGCCTCTTATGGTGTTTGATTCTTGACTGCCAAAGTTGGAGATCTGTTTAGAACATAAACTGTCCAATTCACTGCCTCAGGCTTGAAGGTTTTTGGTATTTTCTTCTCTGACAGCAGAGTTCTGACCATATTCATCACAGTTCTATTCTTCTTTTCCGCCACTCCATTCTGCTGAGGAGTGTATGCAGTAGTTAACTATCGTTTGATTCCAGCTTGTTGACAGTACTCATTGAATTCCTTAGAGGTAAACTCTCCCCCTCTATCAGTGCGAAGGCATTTAATAGATAAGTCTGCTTCTTTCTCCACAAGATTTTTGAAGCCTTTGAAATAATGAAATGCTTCTGATTTTTCAAGCAAGAAATAAATCCATGCCTTCCTAGAATAATCATCTATAAAGCACAAGAAATACCTTTTTTGACTGTTGGATGCTGGAGTAATAAGACCGCAGATGTCTGCATGAACCAGATCCAACTTTTGTTTTGCTCTCCACTTGCTCTTTTTAGGAATTGGATCACGATGCTGTTTTCCCTTCAAGCAGTCTGTGCATATTACTTCTGAGGTCTGCAATTTAGGTAGTCCTTTCACCATCTCCTTAGCTTGCAAAGTTCTCAATCCTTTGTGACTGAGATGACCATATCTACAGTGCCATAGATATGAGAGATCTTGACCACTGTTATGAAAATAGGAGGCTTTCATGGACTGAGACTTTGCCAACAATATAAACATTCTGTTGTTTATCATCTTGGTTTGAAGAGTTAGTCCTTTTTGAGGATGATATATCTTGCACTGTCCAGATTGAAAGATGACAACAAGGCCTCTTTCCTGCAATTGGCCTATACTCAAAAGGTTATTTTTGAGTTTAGGGACAAAAAACACATTATTGATGATGTGAGTAACTCCCTGCATATGCAACTTTACGCTACATTTTCCAGTTACTTCCATCTTTGTATTGTTTCGAAGTCTCACATTTTGTCTAAATGTGTCATCCAATTCATTGAACCAAGACTTGCTTCCACACATATGGTTTGAATAACCAGAGTCCAAGAACCAAGTGTTTCCTCTTTTTACATTCTATTTCTCCACATGAGCCATCAACAGTAGCTCTTCTTCATCATCAAATTCAACATAATTGGCCTCCTTATCCCATTCTAGACAATCAGATTGATAATGTCCAAGATTATGACATTTGAAGCATTCAATCGTAGCTTTGTCTGTATTTTGCCTTCCTCTTCCTCTTCCTCTACCTCTTCCTTTTCCTCTATAGTTGCTTCTGCCTTGACCTCTATTCCCACTTCTCTCTTCAAAATTTACTTTCAAAGCTTGTTCTTCTCCATGATTCTTATGAAATTTCTGCTCATGTACTATTAATGAACTTTGAAGTTCATCAATGGAGAGCATATCAGTATCCTTGGATTCTTCTATTGAATATACAATATAATTGTATTTCTCAGTCAAGGATCTCAGAATTTTTTCAACTACTGTCACATCCTTCATTTGTTCTCCATGTGTCCTCATTTTGTTAGCCACACTCATGACATATGCAAAATACTCAGTGATGCTATCTTCATTCTTCATCTCAAGTACTTCAAATTCCTTTCTTAAAGCTTGCAAAATAGATCTCTTCACTCTAGCATTACCTTCATATTTTCTTTTCATAGAATCCCAGATTTCCTTTGATGTATTCTTTTGCAAGATTGTCTCCAAGATTGTCCTGTCTATTGCTTGAAATAGGTAATTCTTCACCTTTAGATCCTTTAGTTTTGACTCATCGATCTTCTTCTGCTGAGCTTCTATTGTGTTTGCACCTTTCTCTAGTTCTGCAATTCTTGTCTCAACTAAGCTCCAATATTCTTTGGATCTAAGGAAATTCTCCATCAACATACTCCAATGATCATACTGACCATCGAAGCGAGAGATTGCAGGCTGCACAAAACTTCCATCACTTGACGTTCCTTTGTCTACGATTCACTCAAGTCTGCGACTTTCCTTCTCAGGTCCAACTTGAGCTCTGATGCCAAAATGTTACAATTAGTAATATTTGGAGAATGAATAATATTATTGAAAGGGGAATAGGCTCTTATAGAGCTACAAAATAACAAACCAAAAGATAAGATCCTAATTTAGAGTAACAAACTAAAACTGAAATTTAAACTAGCAGCTTATCCTAACATCCTAATAGACTTTGTGATAAGTCTCATAACAAATAGGATAAGATCTTACTAACAGTAACACAAGTTAACATTATCTAACTCATAATGGAAGACCATACTTTCAATTAATTTTTTTACTTAAATATGATTTTAATCTCTGAAAATTATAATTTTTTTTAATTTTGGTCATTCTTTAATTTCAGGTTTAGTTTGTATTCTACTTTTTTAAAAAAAAATTGATTTTAATTCCTATTATTAGTGAATCTCTATTAAATGCTTATGTGAAAAATAAAGACAATGACACATGACGTTAGTGAGTAAGACTTTTGTTTGTCACGTAAATACTTAACAGATACTCAATAACAACATGGATTAAGACCATTTTTTTTAAAAAAAAAAAGTTAGATGCAAACTAAATTTGAAGTTAAAAAGGAACCAGAATAAAAAAGTTTTATATTTTTAAGTATAAAAAACATATTTAAACATTTTTTTAATTTACTTTTACTGCAGTTTTTAGATTTATCTTTTAATTTACTTAAAACTTTTTTCTAATATCACAAGTCGCACAACCTTGTTGGTAACATCAAATCATATAATTTCTCAGTTTTGTTATATACAATAACATGGAAATTTAAAATTCAGTGATATTTTGAAGTTTGTTCCCATGACCACGTAGGAGTGAAGGAGTGCAAGGAACACAAGGTTCTAAATATAACTTCTATATTTTTACATCACTTTTTAACATAACTTTCTACACCTGATTAATAATGTACAAATTCATGGTTAATCAAGTGTATTGGTTGGTTAATGAGTAAATTCAAACTTCAACCCTAAACTATGAATTTACTCATTAACCAACCAATATACGTGATTAACTACAAATTTATACATCATTAACTAAGTGTAGAAAGTTGTGTTAAAAAGTGATGTAAGATGATTATTTCTCTTTTAAATACATCACTCGGTATCGTAAAAAAAAAAGAGAAAAATACAGCACTCAAAATCCATTCTTACCATCACGTACGGATTCTAGACAATCTTCAACGAATAATGATCATCTTCTTTCAAATAGTACTGACAATCTTTTTAACACCACATGAAAGTTGATTAATGAAGTATAAATTATTGGTTAATGGGTATGTACAGATATATAACCCTTCTAGCCTGACCCCGTTAACTAACTTATATACGTCATTAACCACTTTTTTATTCTTCATTAACCAACTTTTTACATACTCATTAACTAACTTCTATACGTCATTAACCACGAATATGTACTTCATTAACTAACTTTATGTAGTGTGAAAAGTGATGTTGTTGAAATTAGGTAAGATTATCGGGGTTGATCTTCAACAAACAAATGAAAAAAAATAAAAATTATGCAGAATCCATAAGATACACAACACCAAACACACACACAAATGGAAGATGGACAAATCGTGCTGAATTATGAGCATATATGAATGACGACATGTACCATGAGGAAAAGACCAAGTAAAAGGAATCTACAAAAATTTGAGCTGGCATGGGAATGGTGGGATCTGGATGTTCCACTTCCACCGCAGGTCGCTAACGATTTTATCCCACGAGTTCCCATGAAACCTGACACCTCTTTTCTTTTGTAAACTCGAAGTTTGCCATGGTCTGCCAATATCCTCTTTTCTACAAGTTGAAGTTGTGTTCATGGTAAACTTTTATTAAAAGATAAATTTGATTCTGAATTTCAATTCAGATAAAGAAATCACTTCTTCTAGGGATTCTCTACTGATCTTTAGGTAAGAATGTAAAAAATTATTTCAAACGAAACACAAGAAAGTGTAGGTTGAAATTAGAGTATTGCAGTGTGGTAGGTAACTTAATAAAAATATAGTAAATAAGTGAAGTAATGAAAGTACCACAAAAGGAACTTGTTTTCAAAGTTAAAGAATGCTTTTAAAACTTAAGAAAATAGTAAAGAGAAATCAATTAAATGACGTGAAATGTAAAGAAAAAGGTAATAAAGTGCAGAAAGGTAAAGAATGTGAATTAAAAGAAAGCAATGTAAAGAACAATGAAACGAAATCACATGATCTTCGAGAGAGTCACTTGATTAGGAGTAGAAGAGATGTTGCCAGAAAGTAAACTAAGAATGTAAATGGAACCAAATTTAAACTTGTATTGAATTTGTAAATGATACAAAAATGAAATTGAATGAAAACATACTTGACTAGACTTGCATGCTTTGCTCGAGATGTCAAAGTGACGTGAGAGCGTGAATACAAGTGTTTGTAAGTAATGAATTTTCAACCGCTAAACGTTTCCATCATTTTGGTGTTTATAGACATTCTAATTAACTACCTTTTCTACAGGATATTGACATGTGTCTAAAACAAAGAAAATTGCCTAATGATTATCAGTGATCCTTGTCAAGTAACTGCAAGATTTTTGCCAATAATTCCCGTGCTACAAGTAACTACCTAATCTTTGTCAACAATCATTGTATTGTCTTGGTCTTACACTTATAACTACAGCTAACTTCTGTTTTAGATTCAAATTCTTTCTTATGAATTCAAGTTTGAATCTTTAAATAGTTGTTGGCTTCTAATCGAGACCCTTTACTTCTTTCTTAAAAAATTTCCAAGTGCAGCTATTTCTCAAGTCTCAGCTTTCGATTCCAACTCGAAGTTATTATTTCTGACATGAAATTGAAATTACCATTTCTGATGGCAAATCAAAATTATCATTTCTGATGGCTTCAAGTCTTTACCATAATTTCGACTCTAATAAAGTTAGAGTATGTGCATGCTTAATACTTCATGAACTTCCCTTCATACTAAGCTTTACAACACATCCTCAAAATTGCCTTAGATCGAAAAGTGTTATTTTTATACCAATAGATACCCCCTAATATTTATTATCGAAGTATAATAGATAAATATTTATTGTTTCGAGCATTAATTTTTGATGAAAACTTGACTTAGAGCATTAGTTGCTCTATATCAACTTATCATGAGCAAATAAGGAAATATCAGAAGATAAAAACATTTAAATTTAATTTAAAATTTAAATTATTTCCAGCCACTACGTGGCCACTCCCTCATTAACCAATCGTTCCATCGTTTGGGGAACCACAATGCCATTGATGGCCTTTTATGGATAAAACGACTTCACTCTTCCCATCATCATGTTAGCATTTATGAAGGAACCCGTCTTTTTCCTTTTTCTCTTTATATATATATATATATATATTTCGAATGTATTTTTTTTTTTTTTGAAATTATAATGACAATTTATTCAATATGAAATATTCATTTCATGAATTGTTGATCTATACAGTTTCAAAATTTTACCATTTATCGAAGCAATTCTTTCACTAGAAATAATATTCGTAATCAAATAAGCATTTTTAGAAAAAAAATTTTCGATTCGATATGGTCCTTCCCAATTTGGGAAACATTTACAAAATAATTTCATTTTTTTCTCTATAGGTAAAATAACCTTCCAAACTAAATCACCTAACTTAAACTCTTTTTTCCTTACTTGAAGATCATAAAATTTTGTAATTCTTTCATTTTGTCGAATCAAATTTTCAAGAGCAATTAATCATACTTCGTCTAAGTGATATAATTCATCAAACATCAAATCCTAACAATCTTGCATTGGGATTTCATCTTGACGTTGTAATATTACTAATTGAAGATTAATTTTGATTGGCAAAACTGCTTCATGACCATATACCAAATGATATGGTATGGTGTCAATTGCCTCCATAGGAGAATTTCAATAAGCCCATAACACTTGGCTTAATGTTTCATTTCAACTTCTTGGCTTTCGACCAACATGCTTTTTATTAGTCTAATTAGGATGTTATTATCTGCCTCAACTTGCCCATTAGCCTAAGTATAATATGGTGTTGAAGTAATTAACTTAATATTCCTTGATTTAACAAACTCAATTATATATCAACTAGTAAACACAGTTCCTTGATCAGTTGTAAGAGTTTGAGGAATACTAAATCTATATATGATGTTCTTCTCAACAAAATTTATAATATCCTATTGAGTAACATCCTTTAATGGGATTGCTTCGACCCACTTTTGTAAAATAATCAATGACAACTAATATATATTTATGACCCTTAGAAGATAAGGGATGAATTTGTCTTATCAAATCAAGTGTCCATCCTCAAAATGGCCAAGATTTAATAATTGAGTGTAAGTCACTGGCTAGAACATGCTGAATGTTCCTATGCTTTTGACATTCTTCACAAGACTTAGCATAAGAATGACAATCCTTAACGATTGTAAGCCAATAGACTTTCTGCTTATGTAGAACCCATTTCATTTTTTCACCAGCTTGATGAGCACCACAAATGCCGTCATGCACCTCTGCTAAGTCTGTGTATGATTCTTTCTCACTTAAACATATCAATAAATTTCTTTCTACTAACTTTTTTTAAAGTCAATCACCAATTATAACATAGTGTAGGGCTTTATATTTTATTTTTCTTTCGGTTGATAAACTTAGGCTTTGTAAGTAATTAACAATTGATTTTCTTCAATCATAGTCATCTATATCTTCGATTGAACATATTTCTAAGTTTTCGAATGGATACAATTTTTCCTTGATTACAATTAACTTTGTGAATATCTTGCCCGAAACCTTATAACCTGAAGCTATTTGTGCAAGTTTATTAGCTTCATGATTCTCTTCTCTTGGAATATGTTGCATTATAGCCTCATCGAATTCATATAACAACCTTGCTACAAAAGCAAAATATCTGAATAGATTTGGTTGATACATTTATATTCTCGAGTCAATTGCTTAATGACTAACTGGAGTCACTCAAAACTTTGATATTATTTGGTGATTTGTCATCATCAAAGAGGGGGAGATTGTAAAATTGTCTTTGTCCTAATGGTTTAATGTGAAAAGTTTTGATGATGACAAATGCATTATAAAAGGATATTGATCATGTTACATAGATGTGCTTAACAAGACATATTGTATCATGCATGATTATGTACTTTATCTAGTTATATTTCACTTAATAATCATGCAATGAGATATATGTAACATTCTTCACAGAATATATCCAAAAATGCTTTATATGAGTTATAATGAACTAATATCATATATGTCTCTACGTGAACAAATATATGCATGATGCATGTTCTAGTGTTTTATACTTAGAAATCATTTATATTTTGTAAAATGTTATATGTTACATACTTTATAGAACATATCTAGTATAAATTGATAAATGTCTTAAATAGATATGTGTCTATAAGAGTCTTATATGCATGTTAGATTAGCTAAAGTTGTATATTATTGAATCATGCATATTAAATGTTGAATTATGAATTTGAACTAACTACATTTTTCAAGTGAGTTATACATTGTAGGATAGTCCAAGTACCAAGAGTGAGCATTGATCAAGAAAATGAAAGATCCTAATTATGCTTAACTCAAGAAGAAGGAGAATGAAGAGATGATCCAAGATTTTGGAAGAACTGAATAAAAGAATTATTGAAAGCTTGAATTGCATCAAGAAGCCTAAGGACAAGATTTGATATATTTTCTCTTTTAGGCTTTTCTCTTATATAAAAATAGAGATTTTACAAGAAGAGAACTCAAATAAGTTTTTCAACATTCACAAATATTTTTAAATATATTAAGATGCCCAACAAACAAGTTTTTAAAAGTTAGTCTGGTGGTAATTTAAAACTATGAAAAATAGTCAAGTTTGAGTTTTGAAAACTAACCTTTGATCATTAATTTGATTATATCTCTAAAAGTAATTTGATTATGGATTTGAAAAATTTCATATGAAAATAGAGTAAAAGAGTTTTCCAATAAATGGTCATTTGCTTAAATCGGATGAGAAATGAAGAAGTTATAACCATTTAAAGTCAGTTTTTTAGAACAAAGTGCAGTAATCGATTATCTATAAGTAATAATCGATTATTCTATTCATTAGAAAGATGGAAACGAACGAAGAACAAAATAATCGATTATCCACTTTAATAATCAATTATTATATGTCAATAATTAATTATCCATGTAACATCCTCTTCAACATGTTAGACTTGTAAATAGTTACAGAGATAGCTTAATACTTGCTTAACATGCCTGTGTAATTTTGTGATAATTTGAATTAGTTTAAGTACTTTGCTGCAACTCGAAAGGTGAAAAGTTGTTTAAAATAACCCAGATATTAACATAAATGGTTTAGCTAATGGAAATAGATGTGCATAGTTTATTTCTAAGTCACAAATGTGAAGATTGTGATATGGTTAATTTTTGAGGTTAATTGGAGTCAGTTTGGTATTTTTATGTATACTGATTGTATGTTTTAATATCGGAATAACTAGTCACAAATATGGAAAATGATGATTTTGGTGCAACAAGATTTTTGATGAGCCCTATGATTTAATTTAAACGTGTTGGCTTTAAGAAACTGGATTTGGAGAAATCTAAATGTTCTTAGTAGATCAAGAGTACCACTTGGTCACTTAAGTGACCAAGCTTCTCACGAATAGCCACCTTCTTTGACTCTTTCTGCTAATAGTTCTTTTATTGTTTCCTTGGCTATTTCTCATTCTTTCTTATGGCTAAAAAACCAAAATAGCAGTAGGAAATGAGAAAAGAGAAAAAAAGGAAGACAAGAGGAAAGGAAGCTAGAGATCTGCTGATCATCATCTTCATCTTTGTTCCAAGGTAGGGGGTTTTCTATCCATCTTGTCTCTTTGTTCATCTTGTATGATCACAGGGTTCTTGGATGAATTTTTGGTTTGGTGAGTCAAATCCTTACTCTTAACTTAATTCTTGATCCCAAGAGTGGAGTTAGAGTGTTTTCAACTCATTGGAATCATGATAGCTTGTTTTGCTTGATGGATGTTCATATGCCTATTTGGCGAGCTTTTAGGTTTTTGGATGATTCCATAGCTTGATTTAGTCTAAATCCATATTTGATGAGTTTAGTTATTGATTTATTGGCTCCAACATGTTAGAGAACATGTTAGGGATTAAAAATCATCTAGAATTTGGTCATGAGAGGTTGAATATCATTTTATTCCTTAATAGAATAGTAACAGCTTCTGCAGAATTCTGCAGATTCTGTTCTAGGTGACTAGCGCCTAAGTGTTAGGGTTTGGGCGTCTGAGAGCCCGCTATAACATCCTGGGAAAAACATGTTAGGCTAGTACATGATTACAAAAGTAGCCTAATACATACTTAACATGCTTGTGGAGTTTTGTGACTTTTTGAGCACGTTTAGACACTTTGCTGTAATACTATGTGATAAATATAGCTGTTATTAGCTCTGGAAGTGGCTTAAACTGCTTATTTAATGAAAATAAATACAGAGAATTTGTTTCTAGGTCACAAATGTGTGGAAGATGTTACAATTAAAATTTGAGATCAATTGGAGTCAATTTAGCATTTTTAAACATACTGAGTGTATGTTTTAATACCGAATTGACTACCAGCAGATATGGAAAAATATGAAAATGACGAAATAAGATTTTTATCAAATCTTAGAAAATATTTTGGATTTGTTAGAAGTAAGAAAAACTAGTTTTGGCAAAATCTGAGTGTTCTTAACAGATTGAAATTTGTTAGTGGTCACTTAAGTGACCAAAGAGCACACATCTCTTCTTTTGTTGCCTTGGCTATTTAGGCATCCAAAATGAGATATTTTTCTCATTTTTCTCGTCTCTTCTCTCTCGGTTATAGCAGGCAAGGGCAAAGGAAAAGAAAAGAAGGAAGATCCAAGGAAAGGATCAATCAAGGAGGAAGAATAGGATAAAGGTGGAGAAGAGCTTCTTAGTGATTTCGTTTATGGCCGTTGAGGTAGGGGGAAACCTTGCTTTCACTCTTTTCTTCTATCTTTTTCATTTGGTTCTTGGAAGTTCTTGATGAGAGAAATGGATTTCTAAGGTGAAAATTAGGGTTTTGGCTTCATTTTTGTCAGAAAACAAATTAATAATGTGCTTTTGGAATGAGATTTTAGGGTTTTATGGTGATGGATGAAACTTTGAGGTATGGTGAGTTTTTGGATCGCTTTGGAGGTTGGAAATTTCTTAAAAATTTGGACTTTAAGTGATTGAAAGTCCGTTATTCCTCAAGGAAATAGTGGCAATTCTATAGAATTTTGTAGAACTTCGTTTTCTGTCTTTAAGCGCCTAAGCACCCTTAGTGAAGCGCCTGAGTACTCGGCGTCCAGCAAGATTGTGTGTGCTGCTATGCAGCTAGCGCTTAGAAGCCTATGAAGGAGCATCTTAACACCCATTACAGGAGAATGCAGGAAAGACTCTGCCACCTGAGCGCCTAAGCGCCCAATGGAGAGCGTCTAGGTGCCCATTTCAGCTTTTGAGGGCATCTTTCTTATTTGATGGAAATGAAGTTCTTGACTTGTGTGGACCTTTATTATATGCCTTTTTATGAGTATTGAGACTCTAATAGGCGTATTTAATGAAGTGTTGTGTGTTGAATATAAATCAGTTGGTATACCAATTATGGAGATATTTAGCATCATTGTGATCCAATTTTGAGATAATGGATGTAAACCAATTGGTATGCTATCTATGCAGTGATTGACATCATTGTATTTCACACATATGATTATGAGTGTAAATCAATTAGCATGCTAGTCTTAATTGGCATCATTGTATCTATAACTATGTTGCTGAGGATAGAGTCCTCATTGTTAATGATTATGGATTGTAAACTAATTGGTATGCTAGTTATTATAGTAATTAGCATCATTGTTTTCCATATTCATGTGTTTTAGGTGATCAGACATGATTGTAAGTGAAGAGGTAACATTCCTTCCATATCATAGTGATGAGCTGAGGATGGTTTATTCCCTCACACCTTGTGAAATGATTGGAATTGGGTTCTAGTGCTTACCCAGGACTTATGGAACCGTGTTCCTTTATTCTGTTCAAGGCTCATGCATACCATACATTTCTTGTGGGACTGAAGATGAGTTTCTTAGTCTAAGGAATCATGACATTATCCATATTCATTTTAGGTTATTACATAGGCATGAACATAAGGCATTACTAAGCATATGCATGGCAACTATATGGGCGGTTTCTATTCATAACATAATCATTCATGGCAATTGTATGGGCAATTGCTATTCTTTGAAATATTGATCTGTGAGTTGTAAATTGTGAAAATGAGATTTTATACAAACTTATAAAATTGGGATTCCAATTCGGGAAGAGAAAGGAAACAGTTTTGGCTTTTGCTACCTTTCTAGTGTGTTTATTTATAAGTTTTGAGAACTAAAAGTGTTTTTCCCCGAAATGGCTGGAACTATTACAATGGCATGTTTTATGAACCTTACTACTGAGAATGTACAATTCTCACCTGTGTGTGTGTACTTTTATGATGGTTCCAGGGAAGAGGAAGACTTATGAGAAACGAAGACAGAGCAAAGATGGAGAAAATTAATATAGGGTTGTTTTATGTTCTTTTTGAAAAATATGTATTATATAAGTGATGCACAATTTTTAGTTTCAAACAAGTCTACAAACTTGATACAGGATTAATTGTTGCTTTGCGAATCCAAGTGCAGGTTGTCTCAAGTAATAAATTTCTCGGGAGTCGAGGTCGATCCACAGGGAATTATTGAAGATTAATTAAGGTGAAGTAAATATTTTGTTACTATGATAAAAATTATTTACTTGAGTTAAAAGATCCACTCTTGGTAAATAAAGTAAAGGTAAGATTAATTTCTTTTATAACTCAATTAGAATCCTCGCAACATGAAGGTTCCAATCGGAAAATACAACATTAAAAGTCCATTTAAAATAATATACATAATTATATTATGTTTCCTAAAAATATTACCACTACCTATAAATGGGTTAAAGCATTCATTGTGCCAATATTTTGTCTACAACAAATCAAGAACTCCTCTTTACAAAGATGGTTTCTAAATTATAAGAAACAAATTATAATACGTATAATGGTTACTAGAAAATATAAATCATTTAAGCACAAGAGAAGAATAAATCTAACCTTACTTTATTACCAAGAGCTTCACCCTTTCACCCAAGTAAAATGAAACTTAGTTACTTATAGATAAGAAGAAAGAAAGAGAGAAGAAGAAGAAGAAGAACATGACTTTAATTTAGAACAAAGGAAAATTACTACAAGAAAACTTAGTAACAAAATGGAATCATTTTAGTAACTAACACCTAACACCCTCAATCATTTACCAAGGACCCATAGAGGATTAGAGATACAAAATGATAAGTGGGCTGAGTCATTAGTGGGTGGATGAGTGGAAAATGAGTGAAAAATGCCAAATGACTTTTGGTGAGTGAAAAATTATGGAGATTCCTTATCTCCAAACTCATGTAGCTCTAAAGTCATTGCATTCGTCATTTTTGAACCAAGTGGTCTTCATAAAAGTTGTAGGCTTGGATCTTAGCTTTCAAATGGATTTAGTTTGAGTCCAATATCATTTCTATAACTCTAGATACGTTCAAATTACTACACACTGCCCAGACCCAGTCACTGCTCCTCTATTCCGACTTCCAAGCCCAATATCACCTTCAAGGAGTCCGATTCTGGAAAAGTGTTCAACATGAAAGTTGTAGATATAGGTCTTAACTATTCAGAATCTAAATTTTAGCCCATTTGACAACTTCTAACCCGAAAACTGTGATGAACAGTACATGTAGGTTAAGCTGTCAGGAAAAGCACTCTGGTTCTTGTTTCAACCCCAATTTGAGTTATCTACTCGTGTGATTAGGCCTTTGAGGTCTTCATGAAAGTTATAAAACTCTCTCTTATCTTTCAAATACCACTAGAATCACCTCCAAAGACCACCTACATCCCAAGATATAGCCCAAATATAGAAATAACGTAAGACGTAAATTATGCTGAAAAATTCAATTAAGTCCAATTTGAGTCCAAACTTACAAAACATAATCAAAATCAATCAATTAAGTATATGGAGAGTGTAAATGACTAAAAATGAAGGCTTATTAATGTATCAAATATGTGATCATCAAATTCTCTCACACTTAGCTTTTTACACTCCTGGGCAAAACACAAGACCAAAACTAAAAAAAAAAAGAAACAGACTCAAAAGTTAAACACTCTAAAAGACTTAATTTAAAAATGAAGAGTAACAAATTATTCAAGTAATCAAAACATTCATGAGGTAACATATCTTCACATCTCAAAATAACAAGCAAGGAAACTTCAATTGAAAAGCATGAGTCAAGAATGATAGATCTTCACAAGATTCACTCTCAATCCCTCAAGTGTTTAAAAGGTAGGTATTTCACTCAATTCAACCCATGAAAATTGTACTACCATAAGCTTGCTTATCTTCTACTTTTCCACTACTCAGAATACATGCACACACAAATCATGAGGACTTTATTCAAGGTTGTAATGGGGTCAAGGTAAAGGAGGAGGTAATATGGATATGACAAGTTAAATACCAGAGAATAAAAGAGCATGAGAGCTGAGTTCAATTAACAAGCATGAAAGTTTATCCTAACTCCACCTAATACAAATTCTCTTTACATATTATTTTCCTTTCCTTTATTACCTTGTTGACCCTCTTCTTTTTATATTTTTTTTATTGATTTTTTTTATGATTTTTTTTTTATAAAAAGAACATCATATATACATTTTTTTAACAATTCTGCACACACACCCCCACACTTATTCAAGAACTCATCGAATGACAAAACTAATGTTCTCTTATTCCCTAAGGTCAAGTAAGAACATGATTTTTCATTTAAGGCACATAATGAGTTCGAAACAAAGAATAGTCAAATAAACTCAAAGGGGTTAAGCAAGGAGAAATAGGTCATTTCTAATGCTTTATATTGGCAGGAATCAAAGAATTTCCAAGAAGTCATAAGAGTGCTTGATATCATATTGAGACAACATGCTGCTAAACAAGGCTGGCTATTTGATTAAAGTAGCTATTTCAAGAAAAATGCCTCAATCATATTTATGTATGCATATGAAAATGTAGTCTAAAAAAGAATCAAAGCAAGTTCTAGAGTAACAATTTCATGAGTGAAATTCACACAAAAAAGAAGAGAATGGTATAAATGTTTAATTCATTCATCAATAGGCTCAAAATCTCACAAGGCATAATTCTATCATTCTCAGTCCATTAATTCAACATTCATAACCAAGCATGTGAATTTTAAGAAAGAAGACAATTTACTCAATCATGCAAATTTCCCTGAATTTGAATTGCTACTTTCACACAAACTAGTTACTACACAAATTACTCCTTACTCTGCTACCAATTTTTGATGCGTCTCAAGAGTAAATAATTTACTCTTTACTGCGCCATCCCTAATTACTTTTGTTGTTAATAAATTAATGACAAACACAACAAACATATTAACAAACACACTCCTATTTTTTTTAGTTTTTTTTAATATAAACACAATAAACATATTAACAAACACACTTCCTATTTTTTTTTTGGGTTTTTTTTAACCATCCTTCCCCCCAATCAGATCACAACATTGTCCTCAATGTCAAAATATAGATAGGTAAAGGATAGAATATATTACCTGTTGCTACAATTACTGAAAAGAAAAACCTCACACAAATTTAAACAGAAACAAAGTATGATAAATAAAACTAAAGTTTGTAATTATTTAAATAGTTGGAGTGTCTTGGCTGGCTTTCTTTTCATTTTGCTTCCCTTACCACTTCCTTCACCGCTTCCTTCGGACCAATCTATCTGAGCTGTTACTGGATCAGGTTCATAAACAAAAACTTCTAATTTATCAATCAACTCATCAACAGTGGAAGCAGAGATAAGGAGTCGTCTTGCAGAAGGTGTGATAAATTTCTGTTCCACAGCATGGTCAACAAAAGATAACAAATTATCAAAGAAATTATTAACATTCAACAAACCTACGGGTTTATGGTGGATGTTCAGTTGGGCCCAAGAGACAATTTGAAAAATTTCTTCCAAAGTACCAAAACCACCAGGTAAGGCAATGAATGCATCAGAGTTTTCAAGCATTGCTTTCATTCGTCCATGCATAGATGATACTTGAATTTCCAGTCCAATTGTCTTTCTAACAATGTTTCTTTGAGTTAAAGGTTCAGGAATGACACCTAAAACTTGACTACCTCTTATAAATGCAGAAAGTGATACAGCCCCCATTAACCCAAGGCAACCTCCCCCATATACTACACGAATGTTCCTTGCAGCAAGTGTTCTACCAACAGTGCTTGCTACGTTTACAAACTCTAAACTCTTCCCATAACTTGTCCCATAAAATACACAGATACTAAGAAATCTACGAACTGAAGAAGAAGCTCCCTCCATTTCTACACTCACTCTCTTTGAATGATTAAGAGTTGCAGAAAAGTAAAGAAAATGGAGTGTTTAAATAGGGAAGAGAATAGAAAAAGTAATAATAGCTCCTATATGGGTAGGTTGGCTGTTGTCAGAAAAGTTTGAAAATTTAAAAATAATAATAATAATTTTTTTTTATTTTTTTTGTTTTATTTTATTTTATTTTTTTTACTTCAAGAAAACCATCAGGGTAAAGAAGTCTAGAAACCCCTGAAGGACCCTGCCCAAAGGATCGTCTGTCCAAAACTCAAATATAACAAAATCATACAAAGATAAAATAATAATAACAAATGATTACATACCTTCATGTACAGGTTTCATGGCAGATCTTTATACTGTGCGTCATGAGTGCAGTAATACCAAGACGGCTCAGCCAATCTAGGCATTCTTCTCCCTCCCGCTTGTGGGATATCCCAGCCTATGCATCGTTCCTCTAGTTAAAGAGAGAAAATCTGAATACGACGACCAGTGACCACAGCCAGTGAGAGGTCGCTAGAGAGCCCATGGCATTAAATCACAGGATCCAGCTCAGAGGTATTGTCAAGCAAGAATGCAAACACGGGACGCTTCTTTCTGCCCATCAGCAAGCAGAGCCTTTGGTTAAAACCTGGGAATGCTTGCGCGGCTCTCTACAGAGCATGGCACACGAACCTTATTTACCGACAGGCGTGCGAAGGTCCACCCAAGTCAATGTGGTGCTGTCACTCCACTAGTAGGGGCTTCTAATCTAATTAAAGACCAAGTACAACAGAAGTTTCGCCACTTTTTTATTCTTTTTAACTTATTTCATTTTTTTCATTTTTTTTATTTTTTTCTTCTTTTTTTTATTTTTTTCCTCTTTTTTTCCTTTTCTTTTTTTTTTTTTTTTTTTCTTTGAAGATATACAAGATAGTATATACATGTTGTTGTGATTGTGACTCACATCTTCCTCACAGTTTCACGTCCAGTAAAGCGCTTAAATGCCTTCTATGAGTCGAGGATAAGCTTCCCATCCAATTTTCTTATAAATTGGCAAACAGGTCTTTTTGAGTCGATTCCCAAGGCGTAACGCTCTTGCTCGTCCCTGAAGAGATTCCACAAACTAAGAAGTTCACGCTGCACAATTCCACAAGAATGCGTCTCAAGAGTCAATAAGATATTATTTAATGACTCCTTACTCAGTCCATTCTTGATGAAGAATATTTTACCTTCTCTGTTTATAGAAACCATCCCCAAAGAGTGACATCATGTGTTGCAATTCCATCATGCACACTTGTAACAAACTTTCATTCTTTTTGCTCTTCTCCTTTTTGAAAATGAACTTTTACCGAGACAAGGCATGTATGGGACAAATGAATCTGAAAATTCACCAGCTAAACGAACCTTTACTTCGATTATCCAACGTATATCTTCTGGGATGCCCTTATACATTAACAATCTCAGTCTTTCACACCTAGCTTCATAGACTTTTGTTAGAGCATTTAGAGGGAGAGAAGGAAAATGTTTTCTTAGATTTTAGAGAATGACATCCATTTTAAAAGGAGAAAAAATCAGTTATTATTGGAAACTGAAAAACAAACCGACTTGAGAGTCACAGAGTACCGTTATCCGCCATTTAACCAGGGAACACAAAGAACTGCAAAAAGAAAGAAACAACATTAAAATAAATTCTACTCATAAAAAGGATTAGAAAGAGAAATGGATTCTACCTCAACAACTTGATGTTCCAGAAATGGTTTGAGTCTTTGTCCATTGACCTTAAATACAATACCATTCCTAGGATTCTCAATGTCTATGGCCCATAAGAATACACATGTTTGACAATATGAGGACCAATCCACCTAGATCTCAATTTTCCAGGGAATAGATGAAAACGAGAATTATAAAGCAGAACTTTTTGACTAATTTCAAAAGTTTTTCTCAAAATTGATTTGTCATGAAAAGCTTTTGTTCTAGCTTTATAAATCTTTGAGTTTTCATATGCATTATTTCTTAATTCCTTAAGTTCATTCAATTGTAATTTGCGTAACTTGGAAGCATCATCAAGACTTAAGTTGAAAGCTTTAATGGCCCAAAATGCTTTATGCTCCAATTCTACAGGCAAATGACAAGGTTTTCATAAACTAACCAATAGGGAGATATGCCTAAAGATGTTTTAAAAGCAGTACGGTAAGCCCAAAAAGCATCGTTTAGTCTTAGAGACCAATCTTTATGATTTGGGTTAACCATTTTTTTCAAAATTTGTTTAATCTCCCTATTTGCCAATTCAACTTGTCCACTTGTCTAAGAATGATAAGGGGTTGCAATTTTGTGAGTAATGCAATATTTCTTCATTAAAGATTCAAATGGTTTATTGCAAAAATGTGTTCCCCCATCACTGATGATAGCTCGAGGAATTCCAAATTGACTCAAAACATTTTCTTTTAAAAATTTTAGAACAGTTTTATGATCATTGTGCCGACATGGAATCGTCTCAATCCATTTTGAGACATAATCAACTGCAACTAAAATGTACACAAATCCAAAAGATGATGGAAATAGACGCATGAAATCAATTCCCCAACAATCAAAAATTTCAATGATAAGGATAGGGATCAAAGGCATCATATTTCTTTTAGAAATGGACCCCAATTTTTGACAACTTTCACAACTTTTGTAAAAAGTATAACTGTCCTTGAATAAAGTGGGCTAATAAAATCCACACTGTAAGATTTTCGTAACTATTTTCTTTGAAGAAAAATGACCTCCACATGCTTCTGAATGACAAAATTTAATGACACTACTTACCTCATTGTCGGGTACACATCTCCGAAAGATTTGATTAGGACAATATTTGAACAAATATGGGTCATCCCAAAAGAAAATTTTCACCTCAATCAAAAACTTTTTTCTGTCTTGGTGTATCCACTGAGGTGACATCTTACCTGTTACAAGAAAATAAACAATGTTAGCAAACCAAGGCATGGAATTGATAGAAAATAAAAATTCATTAGGAAAAGAATCATTGATAGGTGTGCTATCAAAAGATGAGCCTGTTGTCAGCCTTGACAAATGATCTGCAATAACATTTTCGGCTTCTTTCTTGTCTTTTATTGTGATGTTAAATTCTTGAAGCAACAAGATCCACCGTATCAACCTAGGTTTGGCATCCTGTTTAGACATTAAATATCTAACAGTAGCATGATCAATGAAAACAACAGTGGACAAACTAATTAAATAAGCTTGAAATTTGTCCAATGCAAAAATTACAGTAAGTAGTTCTTTTTCAGTAGTGGTGTAATTCATTTGTGCACTATTCAAAGTTCGACTTGCGTAATAAATTACGTGAGGCTTACCTTCCTTTCTTTGCCCTAAAACAGTGCCAATAGCAAAATCACTAACATCACACATCAACTCAAAAGGCAAAGACCAGTCAGGAGATTGCATGATAGGAGCAGAAGTCAAAAGACCGATTAATTTTTCAAAAGATTTTTGACAATCTTAAGTCCAATCAAATGGTGTACCTTTTGTTAGAAGATTACATAAAGGTCTAGATATAGCACTAAAGTCCTTTATAAATCTTCTGTAAAATCCTGCATGTCCTAAAAAGGAACGAACTTCTCTGACTGTTTTTGGGGAAGGCAAATGAGCAATTAATTCAACTTTGGCTTTATCAACTTCAATTTCCTTAGAAGATATCACATGACCTAATACTATTCCTGAGGTAACCATGTAATGACATTTTTCTCAATTTAATACAAATCCTTTTTCTTCGCATCTTTTAAGAACTTTTTCCAAATTATCAAGATAATTTTCAAAAGAATTTCCAAAAACTGTCAGATCATCCATGAAAACCTCTAAATAATGCTCAATCATGTCACTGAAAATACTTAGCATGCATCTTTGAAAAGTTGTCGGAGCATTACAAAGACCAAAAGGCATTCTTCTATATGTAAAAGTGCCAAAGGGACAAGTAAAAGTGATCTTTTCTTGATCCTCTAATGCAATTGGTATTTGATTATACCCTGAATAACCATCAAGAAAACAATAGTAGGGATGTCCTACTACTCTTTCCAGAATCTGATCAAGAAATGACAATGGAAAATGGTCTTTCCTAGTGGCTGCATTCAATTTTTTGAAATCAATACACATACGCCAACTAGATGAGACTCGAGTAGGTATTAATTCTCCTTTTTCATTTTCAACCACTGTTATTCCTGATTTCTTAGGCACAACTTGTGTAGGGCTTACCCACTGGCTATCAGAGATAGGATAGATAATTCCAACATCAAGTAATTTAAGAACTTCAGCTCTAACTACCTCTTTCATATATGGATTTAATCTTCTTTAAGGTTGTTGAGATGTTTTAGCATTATCCTCTAAATGTATTCTATGTGTACAGATTAATGGATTAATGCCTTTTATATCCTTTAATGTCCATCCAATTGCACTTTTATGCCTTTTAAGTACTTCTATCAACTTACCTTCTTGTTCTTTGGTCAGGGATGAGGAAATTACCACTGGAGAGCTTTGTTCTTCTCCCAAAAATGTGTACTTCAACCCATCAGGTAATGGCTTCAGTTCCAGTGTGGGTACTTCTTCATGGGTATCATCATTCATGGATTTTAGCTCTTCGAATCTTGGCTTCCTTCCTTTGTATTCCATTTCCTGTGTACAGTCAAGCAAAGAGCATATTTCAGAAACATCATCATCTAATTGTGTAGCTGAATCAAATGAATTAATTAAACAGATTTCTAATGGGTCAGAAGAACTCCTGATTTGAAGATGATCATCTATAATGGCCTCAATCCCTTCAATCTCTTCCTTTTCATCATAAACTTCTTATGGTTGATTGCACATGTTGAAAACATTAAGCTCCAGTGTCATATTTCCAAAAGTTAGCTTCACTATTCCATTTCTACAATTTATCAAAGCATTAGATGTTGCTAAAAATGGGCGACCCAAAATAACAGGAACTGACTTAGAACTATCAACCATAGGTTCAGTTTCCAAGACAATAAAATCCACAGGATATATGAATTTATCAACTTGTACCAACACATCTTCTACTATTCCTTTTGGAATTTTAATTGATCTATCAGCAAGTAGAAAAGTTACAGAAGTTAGTTTTAACTCACCAAGGTTGAGTTGCTGATAAACTGAATATGGAAGCAAATTAACACTAGCACCAAGATCAAGTAAAGCTCGTTCAATTTTATGTTCACCAATAATGCATGAAACTTTAGGACAACTAGGGTCTTTATATTTCAACTCATTATTGTTTTGAATAATGGAGCTTATCTATTCAGTCAAAAATGTATTCTTTTTCACATTATGTTTCCTTTTAACAGTGCACAAGTCTTTCAAAAATTTGGCATAACAAGGAATCTGCTTAATAGCATCTAACAGAGGAATATTGACCTTCACTTGTTTAAAGATTTCAAAAATGTCACTGTTATAATTTACTTTACTTGAATTGTTTAATGCTTAAGGAAATGGGGGTGAAGACGAGGGTTTGATCTCCTTTTGGCTAGGTGGCTTATCAACTCCTTCCTCATCTTTGGGAATTGACTCATCATCTTTCTCAAAAAGTTCAGGAATTTGTTTTTCAACAACCTTTCCACTCCTAAGAGTTATCACTGAGTTGACTTGATCTATTTTTTGACTTTCTGAACTACCCTCATTTAGGCTAAACTGACCCTTGGGATTTGGTTGAGGTTGAGATGGAAACTTTCCTTTCTCATGAATGGCAAGTGCAGAAGAAAGTTTAACAAGAGTGCCTTTTATGTCAATCATGGCTTAATTGTTGTGGTTATTGATGACCTCTTATTTTTCCATGAATGCATGCAATGTTCCTTCAAGGTTTTTCCTATATGGTGGGACATAGGGTGCATATCCTTGAGGATTTTGAGAATCTTGCTGTGCCTGAGGAGGTGGTGGTTGCATGAATTGTGGCTGGTTACTATTCTTCCAACTGAAATTCAGGTGATTTCTCCATCTCGGATTGTATGTATCTGAAAAAGAAGAAGTGAATGGCTTTTTAAAATTATTCATTGCATTTACTTGCTCATGCACAACTTCTTTAAAAACAAGAATTTTTGGACATTCATTTGTTGAGTGTCCTAATTCATCACAAATGCCACAAATTTCTTCACTTTGCACAGATTTGATTTCTTTTACTTTCCCTGATTCCATAGCTTCAATCTTTCTAGCCAAACTAGCAAACCTTGCATTTAGATCTTCTTCTTGACTAAGATGATATTTTCCTTTACTAGCATTTGCAAGGTTAAATCTAATTGAATTTTCAGAAGGATTAGTACCATGCCAAGATTGAGAATTTTCAGCCAAATGATCTAAATAGTCTAAAGCTTCTTCAGGTTCTTTATCAATAAATTCACCATTGCACATTGTTTCCACAAATTGTTTGGTTTTGGGTATTAACCCTTCATAAAAGAAGCTTATAGTGCGTCATTTTTCAAAACCATGATGTGGGCAAGAATTCAATAAATCTTTAAAACGTTCCCAACTTTGAAAATATGCTTCATTTGAATTTTGGGAAAAATTTTGGATTTGTCTTTTCAAAGCATTGGTTTTATGTGTTGGAAAAAATTTCTTCAAAAACTCACATTGCATTTCTTGCCATGTGCCAATTGATCTTGGTTTCAAAGTGTTAAGCCAAGTTTTTGCTTTATCTTTCAAAGAAAAAGGAAATAATTTAAGCTTAACAACCTCTTTAGTGCAAGTTTGATCATGAAAAGTAGTACATACTTCCTCAAATTCTTTTAAATGTAAATATGAGCTTTCAGATTCTAAACTATGGAAATTAGGAAGTAAAGAAATCATACCTGGCTTGAATCTAAAATTGTTGGCATTGAGTGGAAAGAAAAAACATGATGGACTAGAATTTTGAGATGGTTGCAAATACTCACGCATGGTTCGCAATGATTGATTTTCATGCTCATCATGCACCCTTTCGTTTTCATCCATTGTGCTTAATGTGTGTGATTGTGATTCAAACAAATCAATATGTAAAGTACCTGGATTAACTTTAACCAAACGACCAGAATTTAAACCACGATACCAATTAAGCATAAACAAGTAACTTACAGTAAAAAAATAAAATGTACAAGCTAGCAGTATAAATTGTCCATTAAATATTAACAAAGGTGTGGTATAAACCAACCACCAAATATATATTAACACTTAGTAAATAAATATTAACAAAGGTGTGGTATAAACCAACCACCAAATAAGTTAAAAAGCATAAAAATTAAAAAGTTAGTATACGAGATAAATTAAAATGTTAGAAGCGAGAAAAAGTAAAAAGTTAGATAGTTAGTAAGAGAGTTAGTAAGTTAGTAAACAAAAAAAAGACAGAAAATAAATAACAAAAAAATGACGAGAAAATAAATACAGAAAATAAAGTACAAAAAAAATAAAAAGGGAGAGTTACCCCACTAAGTTAATATGTACAAGAAAATAAAAGGGAGAATTACCCCCACTGTACAGAAATTAAAATACAGAAAATAAAGTGCAGAAAGTAAATTTAAAATATGAAAACTGGAGAATCGGCAAGCCGATTTTTTGCTCCAGCGAGAGAGGAGAGAAAAAGAAAGATTGTTTCATTAATGATTGAAGATTATAGAGAAATTAGGGAGAGGTTCTCCCACAAGTTAGTATGCACATAAATTAAAAAGGGAGAGGTTCCGCCACTAGTTAGTATGTTAGTATATATACAAAATTTTTACACCAAAAATTCAGTCTTCAAATCAAGTCCCCGACAACGGCGCCAAAAACTGTGATGCACAGTACATGTAGGTTAAGCTGTCAGGAAAAGCACTCTGATTCTTGCTTCAACCCCAATTTGAGTTATCTACTCGTGTGATTGGGCCTTTGAGGTCTTCATGAAAGTTATAGAACTTTCTCTTATCTTTCAAATGCCACTAGAATCACCTCCAAAGACCACCTACATCCCAAGATATAGCCCAAATACAGAAACAATGTAAGACGTAAATTATGCTGAAAAATTCAATTAAGTCTAATTTGAGTCCAAACTTATAAAACATAATCAAAATCAATCAATTAAGTACATGGAGAGTGTAAATGACTAAAAATGAAGGCTTATTAATGTATCAAATATGCGATCATCAATGAGCCTTGAGAGGCCTAGTATATGAGGATTTGTACATATTTGTGTAATTATGAATAATATATGCGTTATGTTAGTTTGTCAAATTCGTGGCTCATATTATCTGTTTTTGCATTATGATTATATGTGAAAGTGCTTAGTTATTGTAAGTAGCATTCTTGAATTTAATCACTTTAGTATAATATAGTTTATACGATGGTTATTAAATTCAGGATGTTACATTATGGTATCAGAGCAGTTCATCCTGTTGAGCCAGGTTATGGACTGACTAGGTTTAGGCAAGTTTAGTACCTTTCTGCTAAGTGTTATGCATTTCTTAACTCATATATTAGATATGATGGTAGAATTGCGTGTTTTACCTTAGATTGGTTTGTTATTAGCTACTGTTATGCAGTTACATGATATTAAGACTGCAGCTCAATATGTGTTGTTTTTGTGTATACAGGAAACTATGGCACCAAAATGGCAACCTAGAAAAGTAGGAAACCCAGCTCCAGAAGAATCGAGTATGGTTGAGGCCGTACTAGCGATGGCCAATACAATGCGAGAACAAATGACTACAATAATGAATGCAATGAGGGAGCAAGCAGCTGCGATTGCTTGGATGTTTGAACAAATGGGGAATGCTCAAACAGTGCAAGCACAGCCGACACAAGTGGTGCAAATGGAAGGGAACTAAAATTTTCATGATCTTTCAAAATTTCAAAAAGCTAGCCCTCCATCCTTCCGGGGAGAGTATGATCTGGCAAAAGCCGAGGAGTGGATAACTGAATTGGAAATTTTTTTTGCAGTAATGAGGTGCACAGAGGACCAAAAGATGTCTTTTACAATTTATATGCTAAAGGGCGATGTAGAGCATTGGTGGAATGGTGTGAGGAGGATGATGGAGGCAGCGGAGACACAAATTACTTAGGAGGTTTTTAAAATTACATTCTTAGAAAAGTATTTTCTGCAAAACGTGCAAGAAGAAAAGGAGATGGAGTTCGTACAATTACAGCAAGGGGATATGACGGTTGGACAGTACATAGAAAAATTTGAGGAATTGTCCAAGTTCTCATCTTATCTTAAGTACAACCCAAATGGCAGATGGAAATGTGTGAAGTTTGAGATGGGTTTGAGGGATAGCATGAACATAATAGTGAAACCTTTAGAAATTCGGGATTACCCTACCCTAGTGAACAAGTGCAGAATGGTAGAACCTTTGAGTTTTAGATCACAGTCAGAGCATCGATTGCAAAATCATCATAAATCAAAGAGTACAGACAATAGATTGGAGAGGAGTGCCCCATAACCTAGAGATCAGAGGGATAAGGGAAAACAGGTCCAGATGGATGACCGAGGGAAAAAATGTGTTAAATGTGGTAAATACCATAAGGATAAAACTTGTTTAGAAGATCAGATAATGTGTTTTACATGTGGCAAGACAGGCCACTTTGCAAGGAACTATCCTCATAGGAAGGAGCCCAAGTCAAAGGTTATATCGGGAAGAGTCTATTGGTTGGAAGCCAAGGAGACAACACAATCTCCTGGTTCAGGTAAAGGTGAGTTTATTGCAGAATTTTGTTTCTTTGATATTTGGTTGTACCTGTTTTCTTTATATGTAAGTAGTTTAGGACTTCTTACATTAGGTAAACTAAATTTTGGGGACAAAATTATAAAAAGGAGGGGATAAATGTAACATCTTGAGAAAAATATGTTAGGCTTGTACATAGTTACAAAAGTCGTCTAATACATACTTAACATGCTTGTGGAGTTTTGTGACTTTTCGAGCACATATAGACACGTTGCTATAACACTATGTGACAAATATAGCTGTTATTAATTCTGAAAGTGGCTTAAACTACTTAGTTAATGAAAATAAATGTAGAAGATTTATTTCTAGGTCACAAATGTGTGGAAGATGTTACAGTTAAAATTTGAGATCAATTGGAGTTAATTTGGTATTTTTAAACATACTGAGTGTGTATTTTAATACTGAATTAACTACCAGCAGATATGAAAAAATGTGAAAATGAAGAAAATGATGAAATAAGATTTTTATCGAATCTTAGAAAATATTTTGGATTTGTTAGAAGTAAGAAAAACTAGTTTTGACAAAATCTAAGTGTTCTTAACATATTAAAATTTGTAGGTGGTCACTTAAGTGACCAAAGAGCACATGTCTATTCTTCTGTTGCCTTGGCTATTTAGGCATCCAAAATGAGATATTTTTCTTATTTTTCTCGTCTCTTCTCTCTCGGTTATAGTAGGCAAGGGCAAAGGAAAAGAAACGAAGGAAAATCTAAGGAAAGGATCAATCAAGGAGGAGGAAGAGGATAAAGGTGGAGAAAAGCTTCTCAGTGACTTCATTTCTAGCCATTGAGGTAGGGGAAAACCTTGCTTTCACTCTTTTGTTCCATCTTTTTCATTTGGTTATTGGAAGTTCTTGATGAGAAAAATGGATTTCTAAGGTGAAAATTGGGGTTTTGGCTTGATTTTTGTTAAAAAACAAATTAATAGTGTACTTTTGGAATGGGATTTTAGGGTTTTATGGTGATGGATGATACTTTGAGGTATGATGAGTTTTTGGATCACTTTGGAGGTTGGAAATTTCTTAAAAATTTGGAGTTTGAGTGATTGAAAGTTCATTATTCCTCAAGGAAATAGTGGCAGTTCTGCAGAATTTTGAAGAACTTTGTTTTCTGTCTTCGAGCGCCTAAGCGCCCTTAGTGAAGCACCTGAGCACTCGGCGTCCAGCAAGATTGTGTGTGTTGCTGTGCAGCTAGCGCCTAGACACCCACGAAAGAGCGTCTAAGCGCCCATTACAAGAGAATGCAGGAAAGACTCTGCCACCTGAGCGCCTAAGCGCCAAATGGAGAGCGTCTAGGCGCCCATTTCAGCTTTTGAGGGCATTTTTCTTATTTGATGGAAATGAAATGCTTGACTTGTGTGGACCTTTATTATATGCCTTTTTTATGAGTATTGAGACTCTAATAGGCGTATTTAATGAAGTGTTGTGTGTTGAATATAAATCAATTGGTACGTCAATTATGGAGATATTTAGCATCATTGTGATCCAATTTTGAGATAATGGATGTAAACCAATTAGTATGCTATCTGTGTAGTGATTGACACCATTGTATTTCACACATATGGTTATGAGTGTAAATCAATTGACATGCTAGTTAGTCTTAATTGGCATCATTGTATCTCATAACTATGTTGCTGAGGATAGAGTCCTCATTGTTAATGATTATGGATTGTACACTAGTTGGTATGCTAGTTATTGTAGTAATTAGCATAATTGTTTTTCATATTCATGTGTTTTGGGTGATCATACATGATTGTAAATGAAGAGGTAACATTCCTTCCATATCATAGTGATGAGCTGAGGATGGTTTACTCCCTCACACCCTATGAAATGACTGGAACTGGTTCCAATGCTTGCTTAGGACTTGTGGAACCGGGTTCTTTTGTTCTGTTCAAGGCTCATGCATACCATACATTTCCTGAGGGACTGAAAATGAGTTTCTTCGCTAAGTCTAAGGAATCATGACATTATCTACATTCATTTTAGGTTATTGCATAGGCATGAATATAAGGCATCACTAAGCATGTGTATGGCAACTATATGGGCGGTTGCTATTCATAACATAATCATACATGGCAATTGTATGGGCAATTGCTATTCTTTGAAATGTTGATCTGTGAGTTATAAATTGTGAAAATGAGATTTTATACAAACTTATAAAATTGGGATTCCATTTCGGGAAGAGAAAGGAAACAATTTTGGCTTTTGCTATCTTTCTAGTGTGTTTATTTATAAGTTTTGAGAACTAAAGTGTTTTTTCCCCGAAATGGCTGGAACTATTATAATGGCATGTTTTATGAACCTTACTACTGAGAATGTACAATTCTCACCCCGTGTGTATGTATTTCTATGATGGTTCCAAGGAAGAGGAAGACTTACGAGAAGCGAAGACAGAGCAAAGATGGAGAAAATTAATATAGGGTTGTTTTATATTCTTTTTGAAAATATGTATTATATGAGCCTTGAGAGGCCTAGTATATGATATTTTTACATATTTTTGTAATTATGGATAATATACGCATTATGTAAGTTTGTCAAATTCGTGGCTCATATTATCTGTTTTTGCATTATGATTATATGTGAAAGTGCTTAGTTATTGTAAGTAGCATTCTTGAATTTAATCACTTTAGTATAATACAGTTTATACGATGGTTATTAAATTTAGGATGTTACACCCGCAGCCCATAAATGGTTTTTGTGCTGCTGAGCGATGAGCGCCTAAGTGCTTGTGTGAGAGCGCCTAAGCACCCACCATCCAGAGAATCTTGCCTTGTGCTGTTGTTTGAGCGCCTAAGCGCTTTGCTTGAAGCACTTGAGCGCCGAGACAGGGCAAAGGCTATTTTTAGCATGTGTTGCTAATTGAATTCCCTACTTGATGGAATTATTTGTGCAAGTCTTTTAGGGTGTAGTAAGACACTTTTGGGGATATTTCTTGGAGAGAATTATCAACTTGTATATGTAAAAAGTTGGGAGTTTTTAGACATTCAAAGTATGATAGAATGCCTATGTTAGTGTTTAGAACCTTAATCAACATGAGGTTAATTTCTAATTCACTTGTGAAATGATTGTGTGAGGTACTAAATACTGTTCTAGCTAGTAATATGCATCTTGCTACTTTGTTGGATAAGTGAGGCTAAGATTCCTATGCACTATGGTTTAAAATGTGGCTTGAATATTAGTTTTCAAACTTGGCATTTGCTATTTTCCTATGTATTGTAACCTTAGATGGTGTGTACAGTCATATAACCCGAGAATGAGGTGTTAAATTTGAATTCTCCTTGCATTTCTGCTAGTATGGTCAGTGTTATTGGTATGAGGGTAGAAATAGTACTCTTACTCTGGTGAGGGAAAGGTAGAACCTATTACCAAGTAGTTAATGAGCTTTTAGGCTTATACTGCTTTGCATATACAAGGAACAGATGTTCTTGGAAAATAAGTAAGTATCTTGTGTTTTCAAAAACTAAAACCTGCATTAACATTACATAATCATGTTATTAGGACATTATTTGAGCATAATCATTCCCCATAACATAAAGCATTGCATTGTTGGCAATTGTATGGACAGTTATTTGTCTTGCTTAATCGCTTGGTTGCTTTTTCAATGATATCTTAGGTTTGTATGGGCGATTCTTTGATATTATCGAATTCTGAATATCCTGTTACGTAGAGTGTAATTATGTGTTCAGTTAGTTTATTTGTTATAAATGATTAACTGCTTGTCTTGGTATGCTTATACTAAGAAATTGTGATTTCTCAGCTCGTCTGTGCTTCCATATAAATTCAGGTGAAGTCCCTCCAAAAGAGAAAAATGGTAAGAAAAAAAAAGTAGAAAACTTAGTTTAGTTGCTTTATTCCTTTTTGAATCAGCTTGTAATTGTGTACTTTGCTAATTAATTGTAAAAGCTTATGTATTACAGTATGACTTGTCAGCCTCTGTGTGTGTGTGTGTGAAAAAAGAAGCAGAAAACTTAGTTTAGTTGTTTTATTCTTTTTTGAATCAGCTTGTAATTGTGTACTTTGCTAATTAATTGTAAAAGCTTATGTATTACAGTATGACTTGTCAGCCTCTGTGTGGGTGTGTGGGTGTGTGTGTGTGTGTGTGTGTGTTGTAACACCCCAAATTTCCTATATCTTAAACAGTAATTTTGACAGTTAATAGAATTTTCTTGTTTAGTAATTCTGATATCTTGTAAAATTATTTTGTTTATTCCACAAGATATTTGATCGTTTTGAGTGATTTACTCCGTGTCGGAAAATAATAATTTTGGTGGGAAAAATCTTCTCGTATTTATTTCTCTTGATTTGTTAATTATTTTTAACAATCGACTTGATTTTCATACGTTTTCTAATATTTGTGATTTTTGTGAATGATTATGAATTTTTTTGACTGTATGTGGGCCCAGGTGGTCTTAGGTGGGCCCAGGTGACCTTACGTGGGCCCAGGTGGGTCTCGCAAAGTGAAAATTTTTCTACGCATAGAAAAATTTATACTGTTTAGACGGAGACAGAGGATCTTACTAAACTTGAATCTGGAAACAGTTTTAGAAATTTTCTTGTATTGTGTTTGGCACTGTATTTAATTATCAGGCGATAAAAATATAGTAAATATATTCTTTCGTGATGTTTTTAGTAGATAAAAATAGAAATTATATTGCTTAAGTCAACACTGGTGGTTTGGATATCTACCATTGATTTAATTAACGGTTAAGAAATAAACTTAATAAAGAAGCATTGGATAATCACCATTGATTTAATCAATGGTGTAAGAATAAACTTAGTTAGGCAAGCTTCAATATCAACCATAGATTTAATCAACGGTGTAAATTTGATTATATAAAGTGACCATTTACAACCATTGGATTTAGAATTGATCAAGGGTGGAGATTTGGTCTTGTAAAGTAACAAGGACCATTTATGACCATTGGATGAAGAATTAATCAAGGGTGAAGATTTGGTCTTCTAAAAAGGTTATGACTAATTATAACCCTTGGATTTAAAGTTTGAAGGAGCAATCTTGACCCTTTATTTTAGAGACACATCTAATGGCTATAATTTAAAGGAGAATGATCCAATGGTTTAGATTTAGTCTTCTAAAAATCAAAAGTCTACCTAAATCCTAACCATTGAATTAATCAATGGCTAGAAATGCTTCAAATAATGGCCTAATTAACAAGCCAAGTAAACTAAATTAAATGTTAAATTTTTATAATCTAATTCTTAATTAGATATCCTAATTTTAATTAGAGATTATAATATATGAAATAATATGTCTAATTAATTAGTTATGTAATTAGAAAATTAGTTAAGATTGACTAGAAACTTAATCTAATGAATTAACTAATCAATTAGCAAGTAATTAGACTTGAATTAAAATGAATTAAAGTCTCTAAACTCCCTTGAATGTCACGGTTTTCAGCAGCCTTGGGAGGCATCTACATGAATTTTGAATCATCCATAATAGCCATGCAAGCCTAATTGATGACCATTATTACTTGTCATGGTCAATATGACATTCTTCTTGACCATTATTGCTTTGTTTGCTTCCTTTTGAGTGCATGATGAAGGGGGGACGGTTTTGGAGTGTTAGGAAGGAGGAGACATGTTTAGACATGCTTGTGTAGCCTTTTTAGGCCAAAGAAAAAGATGACAAAGTGGAAGACTTTGTGCATCATGTGATAGCCTTCAATTATGCCAAATGAATTCATATCTCTCTATTCTTTCACTCCCACGGCAGCAGCACCTTTGGTTACACTCTCCATATTCATTTTTCTACTTCACCAAAAAGCCTTCATCAAATTCTCTCAAAATCTCTCAAAAATTCCAAGAACCAAGCAACCATTTTTCCTTCATTTTCCTTGAGTGATTCGGCCAAGCACCCTATAATCACCATCACTCACCTATAATTTTCACTCTCACCATTTCCTAAAGCAAAACAACATTCTAAACACTTTTCATTTAGAAAGTTTTCCCAAAATCACACTCTAAGAGCTTCAAATCCAAGCTTCAAGTTTCTATCAAAAATCAAAAATTCCATCTTTGTGCTTCAAGAGAAACCATTCGGTCAAGACACTCAAAACCACCATCCAATCTCTTTTAATTTCATCCAACCATAGATCTTGAATCTACATGATATTCTAAGCAACTTTCATGTTGGAGATTTTCTCTAAATCATTCATCTTCATGGACTTTCTTCAAGATCAAAGTTATTGAATTTTTGAGGTGAAGTGTAAGGAAACTTCATTTCTTTTCTCTTTTTCATGATCTAAACCATGTTTGATCCATGGTTCCTCTTAATCAAGCTTAGTATACTAATTTCGATGTATTTTGTTTTGTATTTGAGAAGCCCTTGGTGGTGAAGGACTTGGAAAGAGAAGCAAAACAAAGAGTTTTTGAGGATCTTCAAGAGGTAAGAGGGAGATCCATCTCATCAACCAAGTATGGTGGTGAGAGATGGTCTTATATTTGATGGATGGTGAATCCATGTGAGGATTCCAATCCATGGTCATGTAATAATTAATTGTATGTTTGTGAGCTTTGATTTATTTTCTTATGCTTTGATTATTTTTATCTATGCTTAATATGCTTTGCATGATTTTATGGCTTTGATAGTATACTTATAATATGCATGATGAGTATATGGCATGTTTGTGATATTTATGATGAAATATATATATGTATGCCATGATGTGTGGATGGAAAGAAAACTAATCTTGGTCCCAATGGCCAAGGAAGAGCTACGATTTTGATGCCCTTGATTTGGGTCAATGTGGAAATTTTTTTAAGAACAAGGAAATTAAATTTTTATCCCTAGAATAATGAGAATTTCGATCAAGACACCTCAAAATAGGTGTTCACAAATTTATATTTTCATGAATGATAAAATTGAATGATTTGAGAAGCAAAGAAAATAAACAATAGGTTGTGTTGCAAAAAGAATGCATACGGTTTTGGAATTTATTTAAGTTGGAAAAAAAAATAATTCATGGTTTCAATGGCCATTTATAAGATTTTGATAAATTTAGAACAAATGTTTTACGTATCTTTAAATTAATATTTTCATGAAGAATGATAATTAATGATTTGAAGAGTATGAAAAATAAACAAAGGGTTTGTTTTTCAAGAGAACAAAAATACGATTTTAGAGAAATTTTTATTGATTTATTTTGTGTAAAAAGATCCTAAGTATTTTTCTAAATATGAGTTTTGAATGAAATGGGTAAACATTGATTTTAAGGATTTGCAAAGAAAGTGAAAAAGGAATTGCAAAGAAAGTAAAAATGAATTTGAACAAATTGATTTGGTTTTTATAACCATCGGTACTTCGGTTTTGAAAACAAAATTTTTAATGGTTTTTGTTTGTGCAAAACCATATCAATTTAGAAGGAAAAATATTTGATGGTTTCAATAGTCATGTCCACGTTTTCGAAGGCTTGTAATGCATTGATTTTAATGAAACAAAGTGATTCTCCAAGTGGAAATATAATTAATTTAATACAAGGAAATTGAAAAGGGAATCAGAGTATTTTAGCACTTGAGAAATGAATTTTTATGTAAATGGAAAAGAGATGTTGCAAGTGAGCCTCAATTTGTTTTAAAAAAAATTTATTAAAATCCCGTTGGATTTTGGAAAGCATTGGTAATTTTTAAAGTTAGAAACATTGATTTAATTCAATGGAATTGTGAATTTGTGAAATATACTATGAAAAAGGATTTTCTTGAATAAGAATATATATTAAATGAAGTAGAAAGTTATATTATTTTGAGGAAGGTTGATTTGGAAATGATTTGGGAAAAATGGAGAATATAATGGTATTTTGAAAATTTACTAACGTATAACTTATTTTTGAGTTTTGAAGTACGTTAGAAAATGCTAAGTTTTGAAACGTTGATTTATATCAATGAAAAAGTGATTTTTTGAATTATATTTTGGAAAATGATTTCTTGAAATTAAGATTGATTTATTTAAGTCCAAAATAATGTTTGGAATATTGAGGAATATTTTACGTAATTGTAAAATGTTGAAAAATATTTTACGTATCTTAAAAATAATTTGAAATACAGTAAAATATTTCTACGCTAATTTGAAAAATGTTAAAATATTTCTACGCGATTTGGAAAGCGTTTAAATATTTTACACTATTAAAAATATTATTGAAAAATCAATACGTGATTAAATAATGATAGAATATTTTTGTAATTGTGAAAATGATCAGAAAATCTTATGTGATTTGGAAAGTGTTTTAAATATTTTGAGAATGATGGAAAATGATTTACGCAACTTAAAAGAATGATTTTTAAGTTACGCAATTTTGAAAATGATGAAAAATCATTACGCGATTTGAGAAACGTATATTTTTATGCGATTGAGAAAAATGTTGAAAATTTTAATACGTGATTTAAAGGTGCAACAGAAGAGTTACAGTATTGTGAAAACGAAATGAAAATGTTGCGCAATTTTGTGAAAACACGACGAAAGAATTTTATAACTATGAAAATATGATAATATGATTTTCTTGTTGAAAATACAGTATAAATACTGTAGAACCAGTATATGGATGTTGTGTGAGAAAATGACATGTTTTGTCTGTAATTGGATTTGGTGCATTATACGTGCATTGAAAAAATATGCATTGAAACATATGATTACATTGAACAAATGAAATTGAAAAGATTTGGCCCTTTGGGGTTGGACTTGCACTGATATATTCGTGTATTGTATAAAATATGCGTTGAAGCATATGATTACATTGAACAAATGAAATTGAAAAGATTTGGCCCTTTGGGGTTGGACTTGCACTGATATATTCGTGCATTGTATAAAATATAGCTAATAGCTATTATGGCCCTTGTGGTTGAAGAGGGAATGAGAATTGATAAGTGAGGTCTATGATGGATCTTGGGGCGTCGAGTATGCGGTCGACCAGTGGACAGTTGGTGAGTACCCTATGCCACTTGGCGATGCAGTCCGTTGCAACGCATTGACGATACCCGACAAGAACATGATTCTTTTCAACAATTGGGAGATTGTCTTTGGGCTAAGGCTGACAATTAACCAGAGCATTCTTCTCGAAATTGTGAAAACCTCCATGGAGTTGTTTTTGATAAAATGAGTCTTTGTGCATATGCATAAATCTGAACATTTATATTTGTGTGATATATTAATTGAGGAATATTGATTATTGGTTATGACAATTGTTTTGAATACTTGGATAATAATTGAATTGATAAATGATTGGATGATGATAGTTGATTAATGTTGATGGCATGATCATAATTGCGGTATGATCTATCTGTATGATATTGCTGTTTGTGTTATCTCTGTGCTGCCATGTTGGTATTGGTGTAGGTGATCTCACCTCTTTGTTATATTGTTTTGCTTTGTCTGTATTGTTAAAATTATACAGTAGAAGGAATGAGTTGTCTTAGACATAACGAGTGGTAGATACTCAGAGATTGATGGAAACATTGAAAAGTGGTTGTCTCAAGTTCGAAGATGTGTCGGGTAGACAGGGAGTAAAGTTCCGATGCATCAAGTTGATACAAGAGAAGGAATGGGTATGTTAAGATTTAATGTTAGTGTTGTACCGTGCTATTAAGTAGGACCCGTCATGGGGTTTACTACTGTAAAAAAAAAATAAGTCTGTTAATTTTATATTTCTCTTTAAATTATGATATTAATTGGTGTCAATATTGCATAATGGATAGTTGAAATATGATTTTTAATATTACCTAATATTTTCAGTAAATTTATGTTTCAGTAAAGAAGAAATTTTGAAACCCATCTTTTATAACTCAAACTTTGTGCGAACTTCTTTTCAGATTATGAGTCGGGAGTCGTAAATGTGATGTCCTAAAGAGGGTGTTACATGTGTGTGTGATCTTTTCATTTTTTATGACTCTCTATAATGACTTCAAAGGTTATTATGAATTATGTTTTATTCATTTTTAGAAAATGGCATGCTTGATATACTTTATCCTGAAATATACTGCTTATTTTATGATAATTTGTATTAGGGACATAAATAATTGATTATTTTCGGTGTCTGAAAGCATTCTAATGGCTAGTAACAACTAGTTTTGATGGTAAATCATTTTTAAACACTACCAATGACTATTTTATCACTTTGGCTCTATAAACAAGTGAAGATTGAAGTTTTTACGAATCATGAACACTTGATTTAATCCTTAAATCATCAAAATCATATTTTGAACTCTTCATTGCAAAATCCTTCTTTTCCTTTGTTCTTCAAGTTGTATATATACTATTGTGAGAGTTCCTAATCTTTCTCTTTATCTGAAAATCATTGTAAGAGGGTGAGGCATCCTTCAAGAGAGAAAAGAGTGAGGTATCCCTTGTTGTGAGGTTCAAACACTAAAGGTGAGGTATCCCAAAGGTGTTGTGAGTGCTGTTGAATGTAAATGTTATCAAGCACCTAGTTGAAGCTTGAAGATAGTGAAGAAAATCTCAAGTTAAGCTTGGGGACTGAAGGTAGGTCATAAGTGGTTGGTGCCTAAACCATGATAAATTCTTGAGTTTGATTCTCTCTTCTCTACACTCTTTAATTTCAATATTTGGTGTAGTATATTTATTTATTGCATATCTTGTCATCTTGATATTTTGATTTTAAGAACTTGATCTAGCTTATTTGCTTGATTTATCCTATAATCCAAGTTTTATTTGAATAATCTACAATAGTTGTATCTTTGTTAGACTTATTCCGCTGCATGTGTTGATTAAGTATATCAAAATGTATAATTTCTCAAAGTTAATTTAAAAATTTGTAATCACTCAATTCACCTCCCCTTTAGGTGATGGTTGTTATGACTAACATAAACAACACCAACCTAGTAGTTAATACTTTTTTTAGTTATGCAAAGCAAATGAAATCTAAAACAAATGAAAAGCCCATGAAACAAGCATGAAAGAGCCTAATGTCTTAAGCAATTGCCTCACCAAATCATTAGCAAGTTTAGACAAAGACTCATGTCATGCTCAACTTGTTTTACCATTTCCAAAGATAAGCATTAGACATATTATGAAACTCCTAGACATGTCAAGGTTAAGAACATGATCAAAACAGAATAACATATCCATAAACAAGTTCATCATCCATTATCAAAGGGAAGCTATAACTCAAACTTTTTATCAAGTAAATGGTATGTGATCACTTATGCACAATAAGCACCTTACATTTTTATCTCAAAACTCCAACCAGTAAGAACATAACAACGCCACAAAATTTTCCACAAATGAAGCAACACTCGAGAGGCTAATTACTACTAGTATCATTATTATTATTCAACACAATCACATTAGCCAAAACATGATTTTACATTATTGACTCCGGAGTTGGGAAAATTAGGCGGCAATTGATGCCCGAGATTTTGCAAAAGATAAGCAATTTATTGCTGTAATTCTTTAATGGTTGAACTATTTGCTTGCACTTCTAACTTCAATTTTTCATAGTCAGCTTTTGATGGGGCATCACAAGATGAAGATGATGTTGACCCTCCAGAACGATAAATGGGTCCAAAGACTTAAGATGAGCAGACACTAAATCCCATTTCCCGGATATATCTCAGGTGCTCTTTCTTGAAGACTTTAGTACAGGCCTCATTTTCAGAAGCAACCTCCTCATCTAATTCTTCCTACATATAACATTAAATAACATGTAATTAAGCATCCAAAGCTTACAGACTTTGCATTAAGTTTTCAATGACAATATTAACTCATAAATAACATATTGTACTTACAGTATTTCGCTTGGTTACAAGATTAACAAAAGATCCATCCTTTTTCTTGTGGGAAATAGGATACATTTCCCCTTTACTGTAGGGTCGTTCAATTTGAATTTCCTAAGATTTCCATATAATTAGTAAGATTATAAAAATAATTTCATTTTCTAAAGGTAGCAAACATCAAAAGAATAAATGAATTACTAGCTCATGTTTCTTTCTAGCAATTGTCTTTAACCCAAAAGTATGAAGAATTGTTTGCAGTTGGAAACATTTTTATCACATATCACCTGCATTATTAACAAAAATAATAATAAATGGTAAGCATAGCTAGAAAGTTTTCAATGTTTGCTTATTACCATAGTTTCTTCACTCAATTTATAGTTCAGATAAGCAGCCCAATGCTATCTAAGAATCTTATCTAGGTTCAAGTCAATATTGGCTTCCCAACCAAGATTTGGATTACAACGATTATAAAACAACCTTTGCCGATTGTCCCTCCTTTTCTTTCCACGGTTTCCAAGTATATACTTTTTGTTATCCCCTTCATCAACATGAAATTTTTTCTTAAAGGCAAATATAATAAATTAAATATTAGTAAACAAAACCAATAAGAAATCAAATTTATTTAGTTAAATATAATTCATACCTTTAGAGTTTGATTCCATACCTTTTCCTTATATGTCGATGGAACTTTATGGCAATTCTTTTAAATAATGAGGAAATTATCAAAATTACTTGCAATAGCCTCTTAAAAATCTTCCCAATAGGCCACCAGCCTTTCCAATTGGCTGACCCTCGGCATTCTATTTTGTCATCACCTTTTTCCTTGTAGGAAGCACAAGCACATCTTGCACCCCCAAACGTGTTTCTTTTACAACACTCTTCTCATCTAACACGTAAACTTAACCAAACTATTAGTATCCAAAAATATAAGACAATAAAAAACATTAAATCAAAACTAGTAAATTGTAAATCACATACCAATCACATCAACTATCCAATACTTATTAGACTTCCTCTTATAAGTGGATGGTGGATCTTCAACTTCACCAGGTTCAATGTATTGTCAAAGTAGAAAAATAATATTTAAAATTCACATTAATATAAGTCAATTAAATTTTATCCAAGTTCTTCAATAAGCATGGACACGGTGTCTATAAGGCACGAAAAATGCATCATACGAATTTGAAGTTTGTCACAACTTATAAAAAAGTGCCTTGAAGTGCTTGCTTATCAAACATCATCATCATCACCATGACAGACTAGAAGATCGAGAATAACTATATTCTAGTGCCATTTTATTATTATTTTTTGGTAGCTTCTAGTGCCATTTTATGAGATCCATATGAAACGCCCCAACCCTATGGCTGCAAAGGAATAGGGCCACGCAGATGCAGAAAATAACATGTACTTTCTGTGGAGTTCTGCTTTAAATATACCGGTATATAGCTAATTTCGTTACATATATATATATATATATATATATATATATATATATATATATATATATATATATAAAATATCATCCTAATTCCTAATCATGTTCACAGAATTCACTTCTTTGTTTCTACCACCCAGAGACCTCAAACTTAAATTAGAGTAATTTTGTGCCCAAGGAGCTTCTTACCCTCTCATAAGTCATCAAAACAAAATATGAGAAAATTTATCTAGAACTACACTCGTGAAAGAAACAACTTTTTTTTTATTGGGTGAAAGAAACAATTTTAAGGGAAGCTAAATGGGGAAATTGCAAAGCATGATTATAAACCTCTTAAGGTGATACAGCATGCAAACATGCTATCTTTCATCTTTTCTGATCATGATTTCTTTTATCATCATGTAGAGGATTCAAACCAATATAGTGGCTCATGTTAGTATCACAAGGAATCTAATATATGTTCAAATCACTAAGCCAAGAAATCAAACCATCAAATCTGACCATCATTTGGTCAAACCATTCACTAAGGACAATCAATAATCATTAAAAAAAAACTTGTAGCATATATCGAAAGAAAAAAATCAAAAGCATTTTAGATCATCAAGACTTAGCCATTCAATAAAATAGTCATAAGAGAAGCTTAATAACCTAGAAATTGAAGCATAAAGCTAACCATTGGTGAACCCAAAAACTAAATAGCCAAGTATCAAAGCAAACAAGGATTTTGGAGTTCAATATTTACATCGAATAGTATGGATTTGTGTAATTCAATATTTTCATTGTTTACAACCTTTAATCAATATTGTTAAATCTCCAAAAAAAAAGAAGCTTCCTATAGTATTTGTGTGTGTGTGGAGGGGGGGCTTTAAAAAAAAAAACACATTCTAGAAAATTCATTCAAATAAAGAAGAACCCTCTAGATGATTGAAAAGAGTAATTTGGGTGCATGTCATTAATGCTTTAGAGATGCAACAAAAATAGCCACAACCCAATGCGCCAAGCCATAACCCACATCGAAATTTCAAATGCGTAAATTTCTCATATGAAAACCCAATGCACAACAAATAAGAAGATGCATGGGAATGAGTTAGTTTAATTATGTTTGTGCAACCATGGTTGCAGAGTTTAGAAACCTAAAATAAAACGAAAGCAATGAGAAGTGATGCACATTATAGTTGGGCAGTTCAAATAATTTTCACAAAACTTAGAATTCCATAATCGTTTAGGATTATTGGCGATTTCGGGGATCTCAGAATTTTAAGGATTTAGATTTTAACAAACATATGGATGGAGATTTTACAGACTCACCTTCTCAATTTGCTGCTTGGGTGGAGATTTGCGCTGCTTCATGGAGGCTACTTCACGACGAGGATGGTGGTTCACGGAGTGGGGTGCTGGTACATAGTGGCTGCTTCACTATGGCACATGGGGATGGTTAAAGGGTTGAGGGAATTAGAGTGAAGGAAAACTGAAAAGCGTAGCCTAGGTTTAATTTTTTTTTTTATGAAAACCGCCACTAACGTATACTAAACTATCACTAACATATGATACACTGTGGTGGTTATCACAACTGCCGTGTAAACCGCTGCTACATGAATATAAATTGTGGTGGCTATGACAACCTGCGTGTGAACCGCCGCAAAATTAAACCTTGCGGCAATTTACAGTAACCGCAGTTGGTTCCTAGTTTTCATGTAGTGACTCAACTTAATTACGAACTTTTTTTAGGGTACAACTAGTTTGTTTTTATATTAGCATGCATGATTTGGATCCTCTAAAGTGTGAGGTGCACTTTAGAAAGTAACGTGCCGAATCTTAATAGTTGATGAGAAAATTAAGGGAGTAGATGATCACGCATATATGATCTACTATGCAGGTGCATGTATCTTATAAAATCTTAATCTCTTAATTTTTTCATCAATGATTAGGATTTTACATTTTACTTTCTAAAGTGTTAATGATTTAAGATTTTATAAGATACATATATGCACCTGCATAGCAGATCATATATGTGTGATCATCAACTCTTTTGAATTTCTCATCAACAATTAGGATTCTACATTTTACTCTCTAAGTGCACCCTGAACTTTAGACAACCCAAATCCATGCATGTTATTAGTTCCATCTTATACCATTTCTTATTAAGTTATTACCTATCTTTTGCAAGGATTATTTTTTTGTTTTTATAGAATAATGTTAGTAAAGATAGGTTATTCAAATACTATCACTTAGGGCATTAATGACATGGTCGAGACCCCGAAGGGCAAGCAAAGGTACAAACATTGCTTTTAGGAAACATACTCAAAAGATTGCTGCACATAGAAGCTATTCACCCTATGGAGGGAACCAAGTGAGACTACTAACCAAGGGAAGATTCGTACTCATGCACTTAGGAAGTGTAGAGCCTTACAAAGAACCCTTGAGTTTGAGCTAGTTGCGTCAATCGGTGTCGGTGCAAGGACCTTCTATTTAATATAGATCTGTAGGGAACTATAGGATCAAATCCCTCTCTCCTAACTAGCCAATGCTAGCTCCCTAAAAAATATTCTTGAATGAAAATATTTTTTCACTCGCAATTTAGTGCTTAATATAAATTACATCACTATTTATTATTTAAATTATCCAAACTCATTTTATGTTTCTCAATTTGCTATCTATGATAAGCACTTATACGAATAGAGTTTGAATAATTTAGGATTAAATTGTACAGTTATCTTATCTTATCTTCTCTCTCTCTCTCTCTCTCTCACACTCACTCACTCATGCACACACACACACTTATGTGGTTACTAACTAGATATATTTAGTTTTTTTCTAATGATTTATTATACATGATATAAATATGTTTCTAATTGTTGAAAAATGTATATTTATTTTTAAAGTGTGATGGTAAAGCTCAAACATAAAATCGTAGATGATAGTTTTTTTACAATGCAACTTGAGAAAGTGCTCACAATATAACCCATTAAGGATAAGTTTGGAATGAAGAGTTTGGAGGGAAGAAGAAAAGAGGAATAATTTTATTTCAAACAAATGCCCTTATTTGAGAATTTTTTAAAAATGCAGAAGATGTTCCAAGCAAGACTCTGAAAACTGAAATGATCATTGAACCAGTCAAGACTCTAATTCAAGGTTTAATGGTCCAACTATGGTTGGACTTGTAAGCTTCAAAGTCTTAAGACCCCTTTATATGCCTTAATCGTTGTTATTCTTATAAGTTTTGATGACTAACAAACTCACTTCTCCAGGAATCTCATACTGATCTTTACATAAAAAAACTCATATGCTTTGCATTGCTCACTAATCTTTACTCACTCTCATAAAGCATCTTTCTGTTTAAGCTTATGCAAATTCAATTATCTAAGTTGTTCTAACTAACTTATTGAAGTGTGTTAGGGTTTCAAAAGTCACATATATTAAAGAGCACTTAGCTTTAATTAGAATCCCGCTTAGATGAATGTTCAAAAAGCTCTAGTTCAGAAAGTTAAATGTTTAGAAAGCTCTCCATCAGAAAGCCGGTGTTTAGAAAGCTATTTTGGGGAAGCCCAACTTGGAACTTTAGAAGTACTTTGGAATGCTATTTAGAAAGAAGAACATCAAAGATATTCTCCTAATACAAGTACAAAAGTGGCTGCAAAAGCAGAAAAAGTTGTAAACTAAAAGACAATATAATGACTACTTGCTGAAATAGCTATCAAAGGTTTGTAAAATCATATTTAATGCATACCAATGGCTATAATTTGTTTGAAGACTATAAATTGAAGTTAATCAAATTCATTTACGACTAGACACTTGGTTGGCAGCGAAGTTAATGCTATGTCAACGTGCTACACTCATATTCTGGAAGCTTTCTGATAGTTCTTTCTATTGTGTAATTGCTTTCTAATAGTTGAAAGCTTTCTTTACTTGTATATATTGTACATTCTTTGTAGAAGAGTTTTCTTGCTCTAATGAGAAGTTTTGTATATTCACTTTGTGAGTGTTAGAGTGAGCAAACACAAACTAAAACACTTCATCCAATTGTAACCTTGACCTAATAGAGGTCTTTGAGATTTTTGAGTGAGCTTGAAAAGGCTATGTGTAAAAACAATACTTGAAATCTATCTTGGAGAGACTAGGGTTGAAAAATGACTACTCAAAATAATAAAAATCTCAGTTGTGTGCTAAGCATTGAAGGTAGGCAAGTGGTTTGGCCGAACCAGTATAAAATCCTATATCTAAAGTTCTCTCTTCTTTATACTTTTTGAACTTACTCATAAGTAATCTTATCTTTCTTAGTTCTTTCTGATAAAGAGTAATGTTAGTAAAAACTATTTTCTGATCTTAAGAAAGTCATTAAAGAATTTTCAAGCTAATTAAGAGAAGATTCTAAAAGCATTCAATTGTTTTCTAAACTCTAAAATATCTAGTTTTTTTATATAATAGTTTCTTTGAGGTATTTGCTTAAGTCAAGATTTTGAATTGTTGGACTAACTTTCTGATCAATATATCCAAGTTATAAGACTTAAGAGAAAGCTTGTTTTGAGTTTCAAAAATAGTTCAGAAAATTTTAAAATAAGCACAATTCAACCCTCTTCTTAAGTAAAGAGCCATCTTCAAAACTAGTATGTGCACACACGTGGGTGGGTGTACTAATTAATTAAGATAGCAAACCAGATGGCCCATCCTTCAGCAAATATAAAAGCCATAAAAACATGTCTTCACAAAGTCCCACATCGGATAGCTCAAAAGGCAACAAAGCCATTCATCCAATGTAAAAGCCAAGAAAAACACATCTTTTATATGTCATTCAGCATATGTGCCAGTTCTTGACTGGAATGGTTTATATGTAATGATAGGATTGGTAAGGTAGCCGGTTTCTGATTTAACTAGTTCAGCTGGCCGGTCCGGTCTGATTTTTATAACATAGGTTTCAGGTATGCTATTAGAGGTCAAATGAGTGGAATCAACTTGTCAAAACTGATATTCAATACCTGGAATAGAATTCACCCCTAAATATGAGTTTTAGGGTAGAAAGATCAATTTTCCAAGAATGTGACAGCCTTTGGATCAATTTAATCTTGAGATGTTGAAGAATATAGACAAATATATAACAACAAAAAACTTTAAAGGAAAAACTAGATGTTGGTTTGTTGTTTGGATGTGTTTCAATCAAAACCTATATGGGTGTTTTGAACCATAAAATGTGAGAAGGCATTTTATTAATGAGATAGGTAGTGGTGAGGATAGCATCTCCCTATAAACAATTGCAAATATGAGATAAATGTAAAAAGGAGAGCATAAACAACTTAACAAAGAAGACGTTTTTTGTTTGCTCAATTCTCTCATTTTGCTGAGGAGTATCAATGCAAGTATTTAGGTGGACAATCCCTTTTTCAACTAAGTAATGTCCAAGCGTAGACTTGAAGTCATTGTCAGTTCAAAGAACTTGGGTGTTGGCCTAAAATTGATTTTGAATCATGGAATGAAAATTTTTAAATAGAGGTCCATCTTCAAATTTTTCTTCCTTGAGAAACACCCAAGTAACTATTGTATGATCATCCAAAAATGTAATAAACCACCTAGTTCCCAAGATATTTTTGATGCAGAATGGAAATCAAATATCAGTATTGAAAAAGGATGAGAAGGTTGATATATGTGTACTAGGAAAGAACCTCGTGTTTTTAGCAAGTTGTAAAATCTCACAAAGGAACAAACTTGGGTTTTTATTGATAAATAAGGAAGGAAAGAATTTTGCTAGGTACATACAGCTAGGGTCGCCTAATCTCAAATGCCATACCATAATATCATCATAATTTTGAATAGAAATATGTTCCTGTTTAGTGTTATTGGCGTTGAAGCATAATGAGTGTTTCGAGTTTGATTTCCAAGAGTTCCATGAATTTGAAAGAGATAGAGACTCATGCCGTCTTAACATTGCTAATCATCTTCCTTGAGTTCTAGTATGAAAATAAGCAATCAGTAAGGAAAAATCTAGCTACAGACTTGAGGTCTTTGGTGAGTTTACTAATGGATAGTAAGTTGCATGAAAATTTAAGGATGAAAAGGGTAGATTCAAAGGTAATATTGTCATGACATAATCTTAGGCCGTGACTGGCACACAAGCTAGTGATACTTATCACTCAACTAGCTTGGCAAGCCTAACAATACAACATCAATTAAAGAAAACAATTTGAAACTTAGATTAGGGCTACCAAGAATCCGACAAAGTTCCTTCTAAAAACTGAACAAAACACACATTTCATTTAGACTTTATGAACAATACATATCCAGATCTAACACAAACATAAGCATTTAACATCAGTCATAAGTACAAACTAAGTCCGCTATACAGAAGAGACATATCAAGACTTTATGGTCATATATATATACATAAAAAAAAGTAAACTCTATCTTCTATAGCTACAAAATACTGTAGTCTAAGTGTAACACTAGCCACTAATGGCAATGAAGGCCTACCAAAAGACAAGCACTCTTGGGCAGAATAACAAATCATATGAACCCATTACTCAACAACATGCGAATCTAAAGGGAAAAAGGAATGGGTGAGTCTTATAGACTCAATGAGGGCATAATAAACATAGTGAACAGGAAGGGGAAACAGAGCACGCATTGTTATCTCTCTTCGTCATGATAGGCGGAACACATGCTGTTATCTCTCTTTGCCACGACAGGAGGAACATATGTTGTTATATCTCTTCGTCAGGGCAGACAGAACATATCCTTTATATCACTTTGTCATGACAAAAGGAACATATGTCGTTATCTCTTTTCTCCACGGTAGGTGGAACATATGCTATTATATATCTTCGCCACGATAGGCGGAACATATGTTATTATCTCTCTTCGCCATGGCAGGCGGAACATATGTTGTTACCTCTCTTCGCCATGGCAGGTGGAATATATGTCGTTATATCTATTCGCTAACGGTGAATGGAGTTTTAACACTTAACTCGTATAGCTCAATTCTCATAATAAAAATTCAAAACCATCATATGTTACCTTTCAGGACTAACAACTCAATAAGTCACAAGGTCAATAAAATACAGCTCCAAAAGTATAATCATCATAAAATAAATTCATAAGCTAACTTAAAGATTCCCCCCCCCCAAATATGAAGCTTGAGGTTATAAACAAAGCTATTATAAAGAACTCCAAATTTCTAACTCTTAAAAATAATAAAGGAAACTTAGTTTGAATTATTATTAGAATAAATATAAATACATGACAAGATGTTTAAGTTTCAAAATATGTCACAGTGCAAACTATCCGCTCACAAATATGAAGGAGCAACTCAATCAGTCTTCACGGCACTCGGAGGAGTAAGCTGTGTAGCGCCCGCTGAATCTGGTCATAAACAAATATTTTGACAAGTCAAGATAAATGAAACAATGACTTACATTAAGAAACAACCTCAAAAGAGAGCAATTTTCCTTAAAACTTAGAGTTACCCACTAGATATTAGGAATTTAAAACACAAGCACCATGAATAAATAAAATAACTACACTATAATTACAATTTGACATTGATAAGGTTTTAAAAATTTCATTTAGAGTTGAACTAACAAAAGAGTAAAGAGATTAGGTAAAATCCCTAATTATAGAGTTTAGGGTTTTCAAGAAACTTATGAGAAAAAAATCAAGGTGTGGCTTCCCCATTCCCTCTTTCTAGTGCCCAATATCCTAAACCTTTAAATTTTTACTCAAAGCCCCAATATACACACACCCACCATTTTTGAGATAGCAAAGCATGAGGGAATATGAGATTTGGCATAAAGCAAACAAGAATAAAAGAGTAGAAACTTACCTCAAGCTCTTAGTACAACTGGGTGCAAGGATTTAGTGCCAAAATGGAAGAAAAATGGAGCCTTGCTTATGGCTTCAAATGAAGCTTTAAGCTTCACGAAGAAGAGACGGAGGACGTCTCTCTGTCTCTGTTTCACCTTTCATTTTAAAGCCAATCATTCAATCTTTTTTTTAAAAAAAAAAACTTAAGGCAATGAAATTACCAAACTACCCTTAAAATAATTTTATATTTTCCATTGTATCCTTGTAATTGATCTACTACGATATTACAAATTTATTGAGAGACAATGACAGAACTAAGCCAATTGTGATGCCCCCTATCCTATATAGTCCTCCCTACGCTTATCAGGGTGAACCAGATAGAATATAGTTTATCACAAATAGCTTTTACGTCTCATTTACCAGTTTATTAAAGTTCCTTGCTTATTTTAACCATCTTTACTTCAGCTTTATTTGTTCCTTTTATATGGTCCAACTAAGTCCTTTAACTTTAAAACATTCATTTTATGTCTAAGTTAGGGTTCTTCAGCTTTTATGGTAAGCTGGGCTGAAAGCCCTCAAAGACGTGTAATGGTAATAAATTATTTTTAAACATAATAACTAACTCAAAGTGAGTCCTCACGGTAAGAACTCTAGCTTTATCAACAATTCTCATAGATACAAGAAAATGTAAAGCATATTGGACTCCTAGGCCTTTATATACATAGTCATTGTTTTGTACATACAAATAGGAAAATAAAACATAGCTTAAGCATAGGCATCAATAATACCTATGCATGCTGTCCATCTACAACTAGTCAGCCCAAGTAAGTATTATACACAGGTCCAAACAAGACAGGCCTCTATACCCAAATATGGTAATACAATATCAAACTACATATATACATAATGAGGTCTATTGATTGCCTATTTATCAAGACTACCACTACATCATGAACCCTCTAGCCATCGCGCTACACTAGGCATGTACATCACATGCATTCACAGAATCCCATAGAAGGAGTAGGTGTTGGTCTCCAAGGAGTAAATATAACCTCCTTCAACTATCTTATAGTAGAAACTAATGAATGGGATGCTAATCAGGGTCTAGAATATCATGGAAAATACTAGGGCTGAGGATTTTAGGAATTCTCAGTAATCTATCAATAAAACTGTCATCTTGATAGTTCCAGTTGTCTTAGACTTTAAAAATGTTAGAAAATATAAGTTTAAAAGTATATAGTGACTTATCATGAAGGAAAGGTTCATTTTAGTCATTTTTCCTCAAAAAACATTATTTACATAATAATAGTGATAAAACAATAAGAATGCATATGAATGCAATGCTTATGATTCTGTCTATTCAATTCATAGTTTTATGCTTATTCTCCTTTTCATTTTGAGGAAATTACTTTATCATCGAGTAAACATTGAGGGGGATTGACTTGTCCTCCATAAAAATAGTTAGCTTATCAGATATGAGCTAGATCACTCTAAGTAATCATACTATGCTACATAGAATCTATCCCTAGAAAGGTGAATTCATTTCCTTGATCTATTGTAAGGCAACCCTTACTTAACATTTGGGGAAAGCATATAGTTGCATGTATAGTTTCATAATGCAGAATGAAATCACAGTTTATAATCACTCTTTTCTTTTCAAAGCATGGTTCAACATTATCAACAGTTCACAGTTTAGATACTCAAAGCTCGATAGTAAGCATATAATATATATATGCTTTCAATATGCTCTAGTTACTAATATGCAACTCCATGCACATACTCAAAGACCTAGTAAGTTAACTTGGCTATTAAGCAACATAATATTATCAACCCTAATTCATAACAATCACATTATCCATCCTAATCAACTCTACAAGGTCACAACCTCTTGAATCAATTCACCATCCATTCTTCAACAACAATAGTTCAATTAATATGTATTTTAACCTTTTAATCATAGAATTAATCTCTAATACCTAATTAGCACTTTAAGATTCACAATTCCTCTCTCTAGGCTCACGGCCAAGCAAAGCACCCCTTGAGGTGCAATTCAACCACCCTTTCCATGGCCATCCACAGCCATCACCAAGAAACCCCCTCCTCTCTTAGCCACTAATGGTGCAGTAACCACCATCAAGAACAAACCCTAGCCTTACAACCTTGTTGTGGCCAAACCACAACCACCACCACTATGGCCACCAACTTGAGGCCATCTCCTCTATGGCCATCTGTGGCCAACCCCCATGAGGTGATCACTCCTATAGTCACACAAAGTGGTGGCAACCACTTTCCTTGTCAAACCCTAAATCCTCATCTAGTGGTGGTCAACCCGGGGCCACCACATCCCAATTTCTCCCAAGGTTAGCTGCCTAGGGTGGCGGCCACGACCTCAACACCTCAAGGCTCCACTTAACTCTCTTCTCACCCTTATGATTGAGCCAACCTGTAGCCAAAGAGCCATCATGGCCGCAGCTCCAGTAGCCAATTTTGCAGCCTCAAACCACCATAAACCACCAACTAACTCCATAAACAACAACCAAGCATAGAAAGAAGAAGAAGAGTGGAAACAACCCTATAACTCTCGCCTTAGCTCACGGTGGTGCAAGGTTGAAATGGGTGGATGGTGATTCTAATTAGTGGAAAAGGAAAAGGAAAGTGTGGTAAAGCTTTCTTCCTTCTTAAGCCAAGTGCAACACCGCTACTTTAGCTACCATGCAATGCCCTGAAACCACAGTGGTGCTCCTCAAATTCTCCTTCTCCGTCACTTATTCTCTCTATCTCTAACTTTCTTTTCATTCTCTCTATGTCATCCTATGTTTGTGTTTGAGTGAAAGAGAGTGTGTTTAAATGAATGAGTGTCAATGAGGTGTTTAGTAGGTGTGTGTACATTATATAAGTGGTTAAGTGAGGGTGGTAAGGTAGCTTAAGTACTAAGTTGTGAGTTTAGAAGATGAGTTCAATGGAGTGTTCAATGGTATAGGGTAAACGATAGAGATTTAGGTAAAGTTTAACCATTCTAGGGTTGACCATTATGACTCCTGCATACCTTAAATCACATTAGGGTTCTCTAAAAAAAAACCCCGTTCAAACCCTGTAACCATTGTGCATTAACCCTAAGTCTAATTATTACTACTCAAAAATCTTAAACTAATAACAACCAAGTTAAGTGCTACCCTACCTAGCATGAAATATCATTGGTTAATAATAATTATTACTTTTCTTTTCAATAATAATAATATATTATCTAACTTAATCATTAACTAATTTATCTTTATGCATTTTCATTCGTCATCACATATTATTATAAATATTCTATTTATTTATAGTAATTATTTGCTTAATTAATTTATCTTATTGGCTAATTAATCACTAATTAACTCATAAACTAATTTATTTAATCCTTTATTATTTATAAAAACTAATTTATACTATATATATTAATTACAAATAATTAATTTATAATTATTCTACTTAATTTTTATAACTTGAATATGAAAATTCTAAATTTTAAATATTATACCAATTATTTGATAATTTTATAAAATTATTTTAATCAATTTTAAGAATTAACTTGCTCGTTAAGTTACTATTCACAAACACATACAATAAGGATGTGCACGTAAAACTATGCAAACACATGAAATATCAAATTTTACATTCTGGTAGTTCTATAAGCAGGCTAGAAGGAATGATGTTACACCAGCAATAGTCGACAAAGATCTATCTACAATAACCACTTAATAATTTCTAGAGCATGGTAGATTAAAATGAAATACAAACAACAACCAAACATTTTCCCACTAGGTGGAGTCGGCTACATGGATCAAATGACGCCATTGTGCCTTATCATAAATCAAGTCTTCAGAAATGTCATTCAAATCTAAATCTTTTTTAATCGTTTCACCTATAGTCTTTCTTGGTCTTCCTCTACCTCAAGCTATTGGGTTATTCTCCACCTGATCTATTGTTCTTACAGGGGCTTCTAAGGGTCTTCTCCTAACATGTCCAAACCACCTAAGGTGTGATTCTCCCATCTTTTCCACAATATGTGTTGCCCCTACTTTCTCTCTAATGCATTCATTCCTAATCCTATCTTGTCTTGTATGGCCACACATCTTGTCTTGTATGGCCACACATCCAGCGTAATATCCTCACCTCCGTGACACTAATCTTATGCTCTTGTTGGCTTTTTACCGCCTAACATTCAGTACCATACAACATCGCGGGCCTTATAGCTGTGCGGTAAAATTTACCATTAAGTTTGAGAGGCACTTTTCTATCATAAATAACTCCTGAAGCACTCTTCCATTTCATCCATCTAGCTTGAATTATATGGTTTACATCTCCCTCTATCTCTCCATCATTTTGTATGATAGATCCAAGATACCTAAATTATGTGACTTGTGGTATAATATGATCTCCAATTTTCACTGTTAAGCTAGTATTAACACTCTTTTTACTGAACTTACATTTCATATACTCTGTCTTACTTCTGCTTAGATGAAAGTCATGTTGTTCCAAAGCTCGTCTCCATAGCTTTAACTTCCTATTTGTTTCCTGTCTTTACTCTCCAACTAAGACTATATCATCTGCAAAAAGAATGCATTGCGGCACCAGCTCTTGGATATGCGCAGTAAGCACATCCAAGACCAAGATAAAAAGATATGGACTTAAAGTTGACCCTTGGTGCAGTCCTATAGTTATATGGAAATCTTCTATGACCCCACCATGTGTTCTCACACTAGTTTTAGCCTCATCATACATATCTTGGATTGCTCGAATATAGGCGATACGAACTCCTTTCTTCTCCAAAGCCTTCCACAAGACCTCTCTCGGTATCTTATCATAGGCTTTTTCCAGATCAATAAAAATCATGTGTAGGTATTTTTGCTTCTTCCGATACCTCTCCATTAATCTTCATAGAAGATAGATTGCTTTCATAGCTGACCTCTCAAGCATACAACCAAATTGATTCTCTGAAATATGAGTCTTTTGTCTTAATCTCCATTCCATTAGTCTCTTGTATATCTCCCTTGTTTTTATAAATAGGGATTAAAGTGTTTCTCCTCCATTCATTTGGCATTTTCTTAGACTTCATTATCCCATTAAACAACTTTGTGGGCCAACTTATACCTTTCTCTCCTAGGCACTTTCATACCTTAATAGGTATATTATCCGGTTCGATCGCTTTTCTATTATCCATCCTCTTCAATGCTTCTTTTACCTTAAACTCCCGAATTCTAAGATAAAATATTTTATTTTGGTCCTCCTTTCTAGTGTTTAGAATGTCCGAGTCCCCTAATGTCTCATGTTCCTCATTAAATAACTTGTAAAAAATCACCCTTCCATCGTGTGATTCGTGGCACCTTAGTCAATCACCCATGAACACTTTTTCTCAATCTTACTAGTAAGAGCAACTGGGAAGATATCTTTTTAGGCTGTAGACCCATAACCAATAATAGAGGAGCTGGCTTAGTAGATAATTCTTTGGTGAAGATCTTATTGTTCATTGCTTAATATAGTGTTGTCAAAGGTAGGTTTATTATCACTAGTTACAAAAAACATATGGTCTTCTTGATTAGAATTTGGTTTATTTGGTTTCAATCAATCAATATACTAAGAATTTTCCAACACACCTCCTTTGTGTGTCTAGGACAATAGCAGTGATCACACCAAAGTCTTCTTTCATGAGGACGATTATCACCTCCCTAATCTTACGTTCATGAGCTATAAGAGTAGAGCTTTCTATTGAGATTATGTTTCCTTGATTTCCCATCATGATTTTTCTTTTGGTGTCCTTTCTTTGAACCTTTGAGAATTCTTCCTCTTACTTCATTAAGATCTTTGTTAAGACATAGTAAAAACATAAAAATAATTTTTTCATAATTTTATCATATTACTTTTTATCTTGCTAACAATCCTAAGAGATATTTTCAAACATATCCAATTGATTCCAATAATGAGCAAGAGCATTATAGTACTGGGTTATAAAGGTTTCACCTTGTTGAAAATTGTGAAGAATACCTTTGGTTTTGAAGAGTTTAGAGGTATTTTTGTTATCAAAGTATGTTTCTTTGACATTGTCCCAAACTTCCTTTGCAATAGTGTAGAGCATGAAATTCTAACGAATTTTAAGGTTCATGGTGTTCATCAGCTAGGACATAACCATGTGATTCTTGGATTTCTGTTGTTTATAATTGGTATCATTTATTGGAAGGAGATTTAACTGTTTCAGTGAGGTGGTCATCTTTTCCTTTGTCATTAATTAACATGAGAACTGATTAAGACCAATTAAGATGATTTTGCTAATTGATCTTGTACTCTATAATGGGAATGATGGAACTTTTTAAGTTTCCATGTGAATTGGGAACAATGTCCTTTGCAGTAGAGGTCATGTTGGAAGAGTCACTATTTTTTGTAGCCATAGTATATTATATTTGTGAGAGAAAGTTCTGATACTATAAACAATCAGAGGATGACTTTCCTTGAGTTCTTTTTTTTTATCAGAATACATCAATATATATACATGTAGAAAAGAATCACCCAAGATTTCAGGACCCAAATTAGGTACTACAAAATCAGGAATAAAATTATAAACTTCCTAGGAATTTCTTTAGGATCCAAGGAGAGTCAATTCGGCTAGGTTTCCATTGGTTTACGGGGCTCAAGATGAGCCCATCGAGGAAGAAATAGCTAATGTGGCATCATCAAGGTTGACTGGTGCTATGGCCATCCCCAAACCTAAGAAGAGCAAAACCTTAAAATTGTATACTCAAGAATAAAGAAATGTATAGGCAGTATGTCATTAATGTCAGCTTATTTTGAAGCATTCTGTCAACAACAATTCAAGTATCGAGGGAAGGGTTGCAGTGACAACCTACTAGCCAAATGCTCAATTAATACTATCTAGTCACTTAACACCTCTTTTTGGTGGTCTAACTACCATTGCTTAGGATCTTGCTCCTAGTTATGTAGGAGAATCTTCCTAACTGAAATCTTACATGGGTTAAGGGAACATCACATATGCTTTTGAAATGCAATTAGACCATGAAGCTATAATGAGGCTGGCGGTTTGCAATGAGGAAGACCACATCCAATACCAATACACTAGTGGTTTACGGTTGATGAATTATGCCACTTTTCTTGAGAATTTATATGAATTTAGCTTTATATTACTCAAAGGATGAGCTAAGGCACTGCTTTGATGAGATAGGCCATCAGGAGGGTGATAACTTCATAAAGTGTAGTTATTTGTGCCCTATATATGTGCTATATTGGTTGTTTAGTCCTTGTTTTTATGCATGAATGGAAGATTTTAGCATCATATTCATCTGATTTTATTTTGATGGCTTCTATTGTGATTTTGAGCAAATACTTCCTAAACTTTGATGAATTTGGTACATTTGCATGAGCTACTAAAGTGATACATTCTCTGTTACAGGAAAGGCTCAAATAAAGCTTGAAACTGAAGAGCTTAGAATAGCTTTGGACCAAGAAGCCCAAGAGAAAGCCAGAGTTGAAGATCAGCATTCAACTCTATGACGTGTGCATGTTAATGCCGTAGCATTGAGCATCCCCTGTTCCAGTACATGAGACTCGAGGCCAAAGCACCGTGACGTTGAGATTCAATGCCTCAGGCGTCTGTAACCTAATTGTATACGCGCCGCGACATGGTGTGTATAACATTGCGGCGTGACTCTGTTTTATTCAGCCTATAAATACTATTGTACCCATTTTGTACGAGAGTTTTTATGTTTTTTTAGAGAACAGCTGCTAGGGTTTTGTGTTTCTCATATAAAGGAAGAAGAAGTAACCAAGATTGAGGGCTTTCTTCACCTTGGAGGAGGATTGGAGCATGAAGGATCATCACCCTTGAGCTTTCTCTTCTCTATCTTCTCCTTTCTCATTTTCCTTCTCATGAACATGATATATTTTGCTATATTTTTATGGTTCATGGCTGGCTAAGCTGTGTAGTAGGATTTTCTTTAGATCCTCCTATGAATATTGAATAATATTGTAATCCTTTGAGTTTATATACATGGATTGGTTTTGTTTAATCATATAGTGCTTAATGCTTTTGAATGTTTGATCAACTTTTGATTGATTTGTTAAAACCTAATGAACCTAGACATAGGAATTTGGATTTGAGATCGTGTGTATGATTGATACATGTTCTATTTCATTTAATTAGTTTGGGTGAGATGATTCATTAATAGGATAGAAATATACCTATTAGTCATACATAGTAACTATTAGGAATAGATCTTAATGAGTAGATTTACTCTAGTTCTCATGGAAACATAGTGAATTAGGTAATTGAAGCATCATTGATTGACCTAGACATAGGCTTTTAGCTAGCTTAGATTCTCAAGCTAATCTAATCATTTCGTTTAGGCTCTTGAAAAAGGATTCCCTACTCTCTAATTCTCAACTTTAATTTAATTCTAAAGCTTTTAAGTTTTTTTAATTAGTTTAGATACTTGTCTCTCAATTTATATGTTCTTAGATAGAATTTCTTCAACTTTTGGTTTATATTTAGCATTAATTTCAATCGTAGTCTCTATGGGAACGATATCCGACTCTTAGCTATATTATAAATGCGATTTGTGCACTTGCGATAAGCAAAAGAGCGAACAAGTTTTTGGTGCCATTGCCGTGGACAACGGTTTAAATTCAATAGAGCTAATGTTAACAATTAGTTTAAGTAATTCTAATTCAAGTTTTCTTTTTTCGTGCTTATTAATTTAAATCTTAATCCTTTAATTGTTTCAGGTGATTGATTATAAGATGGCAGAATATGGCAGAAGATAACGCTACGCTTCAGTTGGAGGACGATAGTCGCATTAGACCATTGAGGGAGTTTGCTACTCCTCAAATGGATAATCTGCAATGCAGTATTAGACGTCCTTCCATTCAGGCAAATAACTTTGAGATAAAGCTAGCCATTATCCAAATGATCCAAACTTCTATGCAGTTTGGCAACTTATCCAATGAGGATCCCAATGCGTATCTCTCAAACTTCCTGGAGATTTGCGATACGTTTAGGCACAATAGAGTATCCGAGGATGCTATTCGCCTAAGGCTATTCCCTTTCTCTTTAAGAGATAGAGCCAAAAGCTGGTTACATTCTCTTCCAGCGGGATCAATTACAACTTGGGCAGAGGTGTGCACTAAATTTTTGAACAAATACTTCCCTCTTGCTAAGACTGCAGAGATGGTGAATGATATTACATCATTCGCTCAGACTGAATTAGAATCCCTGCATAAAGCATGAGAATGGTATAAGGATCTTTTGAGAAGGTGCCCACATCATAAGATACCACCTTGGCACCAAATCTATTCATTTCACAAGGGCTTGCTACCGCATCACCGCTCAATAGTAGATGCTGCTGCTGGAGGCTCTTTATTAAGTAAATCCTTTGATGATGCCTTCTAGCTGTTAGAGAAATTAGCTTCTAATAGCTATCAATGGCCATTTGCAAGAAACAATCCACGAAGAGTAGCTGGAGTGCATGAAGTAGATGCTATAACCTCATTGTCAGCTCAGGTTGCAGCATTGGCAAGTAAAATGGATAATATAGGACATCAACCTCAATAGAGCCCATTTGTGTTGTGTGACAAATGTGATGACAATCATTCAAGTGATAGGTGCCCTTCCACCTTTGAAAGTGCACATTATGTGGGGAACTACCGATCACAATAGAACAACCCATAAGCAAACCAGTATAATCCTGGATAGAGGAACCATCCAAACTTCTCGTGGAGGGATAATCAAGGGGCTTCCTCCTCAGCACTTGGAGCTGAGAGAACTTATAATCCTCCTGGATTACCTTCCCAATCTAGACAATCAGCTCAAGAAAAGAAACCATCTCTTGAAGAAATGTTTATGCAGTTAATGGTGAAAATTAATTCCTTCATGACAAAAATAAATGCTCATCTGGCTAAGAACGACTTAGTGATACAGAGCCAATCAGCTTCTATGAGGGCTTTAGAAACTCAGGTGGTGCAGTTAGCTAATGCAATCAATAACAGCCCCCTGGCACCTTCCCAACTGACACAGTTAATAATCCAAAGGGTTCCTCTAATGAACATTGTAAGGTCATCTCACTGAGGAGTGGGAAAGACGTTGAGGGCAACCCTAAGACAAAGTTGATGGAGGATGAGGTAGAAAAAAGCCAGACTAGGGAAGAAGAAATCTACGAAAAGGCCAAAGATAATGAAGTGAGTTTAGGAACCGACCACAAGAAAGATGAAGACAAGAAGTTGGTGAATAAGCCCTATGTACATCCTTTGCCTTTCCCAAGCAGGAAAATCAAGCACAAAATGGATAAGCAATTTAAGAAATTTTTTAAAGTTTTCAAGAAACTTCATATCAATATCCCTTTTGCAGAAGCACTGGAATAGATACCCAGCTATGTTAAGTTTATGAAGGATATTTTATCCAAGAAACATAAGCTGGGCGAGTTTGAAATTATTGCATTATATGAAGAATGCAGTGTTATTCTGAAACAAAAGCTTCCCCTAAAGTTAAAGGATCTAGGAAGCTTTACAATTCCTTACGCCATTGGCGACAAATTCTTAGGTCAAGCATTGTGTGATATAGGGGGCCAGCATCAATCTTATGCCCCTATCCATATTCCAGAGGCTAGGTTTGGGGGAATGCAAGCCTACATTTGTAACCCTCTAACTGGCTGATCGTTCATATAAATATCCGAAGGGAATTATGGAAGATGTCCTAGTGAAAGTGGATAAGTTTATATTCCCTGCAGATTTTGTTATCCTGGATATGGACGAGGATCAAAGGGTGCCGCTGATCTTAGGTCGACCGTTTTTAGGTATAGGAAGAACACTCATAGACATTTAAAAAGGAGAACTGACGATAAGAGTTCAAGATCAAGAGGTGACTTTCAACATCTTCAAAGTAATTAAGTTTCCTCAAGATCAGGAAGAGTGTTCTTATGTTGGTCTGCTTAATAATATCATTAACGATGCATTTCAAGCCAATAATTCTAAAGATTCCCTTACTTTAGTAATGACTTCATCAACTGAGGATGATCAAGATTCAAGAAATGATGTATCTGATTACATCAAACACCTTGAAGTGGTTCCTAAGCAATATCATTCGTCCAAGTTTGAAACCATGGAGTTCGATATAACAAAAGTGACATCTAAGCCTTCCATTGAGGAACCTCCAAAGCTTGAGTTAAAACCTCTGCTGAACCATTTGCAGTATGCCTATTTGGGAGCATCTTCTACCCTGCCAGTAATCATATCATCATCCCTCTCAAAAGATCAAGAGGAGAATCTTCTCCGTGTGCTTAGGAAATACAAGCATGTTCTCGATTAGACTATTGTCGATATCCAAGGCATTAGCCCTTCCATCTGTATGCACAAGATCTTGTTAGAGGATATCCAGAGTGGAGTTGTAGAACACCAAAGGAGGCTAAATCCAATTATGAAAAAGGTGGTGAAGAAAGAGATAATCAAGTGGCTGGACGCAGGTATTATTTATCCTATTTCTGACAGCTCCTGGGTATCGCTAATCCAATGTGTGCCAAAGAAAGGTGGCATGACAATGGTCACAAATGAAAATAACGAGCTTATTCCCTCCCGTAAGGTCACTGGATGGAGGGTGTGCATTGACTACCGTAAATTAAACAAGACCACCCGGAAGGACCATTTCCCGCTTCCTTTCATAGATCAGATGTTAGACAGACTGGCAGAGAAGGCCTATTATTTCTTCTTGGATGGTTATTATGGATATAACCAAATTACCATAGTGCTGGAGGACCAAGAAAAGACAACATTTACTTATTCATATGGTACATTTGCTTTCAAAAGAATGTCATTTGGGTTATGCAATGCTCCTGCAACCTTTCATTGCATGATGGCCATCTTTGTAGATATGATTGAACATAGGCTAGAGGTGTTTATGGATGACTTTTTAGTATTTAGGGATAATTACAATAGCTGTTTGCAAACCTTATCATCCGTGCTGAAAAGGTGTGAGGAGACCAACCTCATTCTGAATTGGGAAAAGTGCCATTTTATGGTCCAAGAAGGCATAGTTCTTAGCCATAAGGTTTTTATAAAAGGAATGGAGGTGGACAAGGCAAAGATAGAAGTGATTGACAAGCTGCCTCCGCCAAACTCAGTAAAAAAAATCTACAGTTTTCTTAGTCATGCGGGTTTCTACAGGAGGTTTATTAAGGACTTTTCAAAGATAGCCAAGCCTCTTTGCAACCTTCTGGAGAAAGACATCCAGTTTACCTTTGATGATTCATGTCAGGTTGCATTTGAGGAACTAAAAAAGAGACTGGTTTCAGCTCCAATTATAATCACTCCAGATTGGGATTTGCCGTTTGAGCTTATATGCGATGCGAGCGACTATGCTGTGGGTGCGGTGTTGGGACAAAGAAAATACAAAGTGTTTCGCTCCATTTATTATACAAGCAAAACAATCAATGATGCCTAGTTGAACTACACAACAATGAAAAAAGAGCTGATGTCCATTGTCTTCGTATTTGATAAGTTTAGAGCATATTTAGTGGGCACGAAGGTGATTGTGTATACAGATCATTCGACAATAAAGTACTTCGTGAGCAAAAAGGATGCGAAACCACGATTGATTAAGTGGGTTTTGATTTTACAAGAGTTTGATCTGGAAATTAGAGATAAGAAAGGTGCGGAAAATCAAGTAGCAGACCACCTTTCAAGACCTGAAAATAAAGATTTCCAAGCTGAACCAATCACAATCAGGGAAACATTTCCTAATGAGCAGCTATTTATAGCCACCACTCAATCATGTCTATGGTATACTAACATGGTGAACTACATTGTGGGTGGTATGTTACCACCTGATCTAACCTCTCACCAAAAGAAGAAATTCTTATATGATGTCAGGCACTATGTCTGGGATGATCCATTTCTATTTAAACAGTGTTCTGACCATATGTTGAGGAGGTGTGTGCCTATGGAGGAAGTGGAGCAGATTTTAAGCCATTGTCATTATTCTCCATATGGTGGACAATACAGTGGTGAGAGGATGGCTACAAAGGTACTCCAATCTAGATTTTATTGGCCATCACTCTTCAAAGATGCGCATTTCTATGTGCAAAGATGTGATCGATGCCAAAAATCAGGAAATATCTTGAGAAGGAATGAGATGCCCTTATATTTTATTTTGGAGATAGAGATTTTTGATGCATGGAGCATAGACTTCATGGGCCCCTTTATTCCCTCTTTTGGGAATTAGTACAGTGGTGAGATGACGGCTATAAAGGTACTCCAGTCTAGATTTTATTGGCCATCACTCTTCAAAGATACGCATTTCTATGTGCAAAGATGTGATCGATGCCAAAAATCAGGAAAAATCTCGAGAAGGAATGAGATGCCCCTAAATTTTATTTTGGAGATAGAGATTTTTGATGCATGGAGCATAGACTTCATGGGCCCCTTTATTCCTTCTTTTGGGAATTAGTACATACTAGTGGTTGTGGACTACGCGTCCAAGTGGGTGAAGGCATATGCATTTCCTACTAATGATTCAAAAGTAGTGATTAGCTTCATGAGAAAACAGATCTTCACCAAGTTTGGAACACCTAGGGCCATAATCAGTAACGGAAGGTCACATTTTTGCAATAAGTACTTTGAAGCCCTCCTAGCCAAGTATGGAATAACGCATCGGATAGCCACTACATATCACCCACAGACAAGTGGGCAAGCAGAGGTTTCCAATCGTGAGATAAAGAGAATCTTGGAAAAAATAATGTGTCCAACTAGAAAGGATTAGTCAAAGAGACTAGATGACGCATGTGGGCCTATAGGATCGCTTACAAGGGTCCCATTGATATGTCTCCTTACAAGTTGGTATTTGACAAGGCATGCCATTTGTCGGTTGAGCTTGAACATAATGCTTATTGAGCAATTAAGTAACTCAACTTCAATTTACAAGCTGTTGGGGAGAAAAGGCTTTTGCAGCTCAATGAACTGGATGAATTTAGGCTGCAAGCCTATGAAAATGCAAAATTGTATAAGGAAAAGGTGAAATTCTGGCATGACCATAAAATTGTGTAGAAAAGGTTTGAAGAAGGCCAGCAAGTTTTCCTTTACAATTCCAGGCTCAAACTGTTCCCAGGAAAACTTAAATCGAGGTGGTCGGGGCCCTTTGTGGTAATAAAAGTGTTTCCCCATGGAGCTGTGGAGATTGCTCCACTAGATCAATCATCAAGTTTTAAGGTTAACGACTAGCGCCTAAAACCTTACTTTGTTGGAGATATTGATCGATTTAATAGCCCTAACTTGAGATCTGCATAATCTTGCTAGGACTATAAATAAAGCCCTTTTTGGGTGGGAACCCAAATGTTTATGTTTGATGTTTTAAGTCTTTAATATGTTAATATGTTAATCTTGTAGTTTAATTAATTTTTTGTTATATAAACTGTTATTTTACCTGTTGGACATGTTTTACAAGTATTGGAGACCTATTTTGGCCATAAGTCCCAGTAGAACTCAATTTGTTGCAGAATTATGCAGTTAGACTCCTTACGTCGTGGCGTAACATGTTATGCACCACAACGTGATGGTGTTGTGGGCCAAAATCCAGAGAGTAAAGCACCGCAATACCAGAGTGCCGCGGCATTCCAGTAGCTTAAAAAATAAAAAAATAAAAAAGTAATTAGTAAATAGTAGATAGTAAATAGTAATTATTTAAATATTTAATTTACGAGGGAATTAACTAGCGTCGTGGCATATTTTGCTTTGCGCCGCGGCGCGCGGAGGCTATTGGGGTTTTATGCTACAACGTTTGGAGTTCCTTACACCATAACTTCTCTCTCTCTCTCTTGTTTCCTCTGCTCTCTCTCCCTCTCTAGTTAGTTATTGTTTTCTCTGTTTTCCATCACCTTTTCCGTCTACATTTGCTTCCATTAAGGTATGTTTCTATTTATTTTAAGTTTTTGGTAAATTTTTATCATATTTTCTTTGTTTGGGTTATTTGTTCTTGTTTCTATTTTTAGTTTTCATGACTTTTGTGCTAAATAGCTATTGTTAGTAGTTTAGTTTTAGGTTTTTATTAGTTTTTTATGTTAATTTCTGCCTGGAATGCCTGAAAATGGACTAATCTGATTTGGACTACGTAATTGGGTTTTTGCGCATCGCGACGTTGATGTCTAGCACCGTAACGTGATGATGAACTACTTTGAATGTTGTGGCATTAACATGAATGTCGCTACGTAGTAATGAATGTCACGACGTTGACATGAACACCATGGCGTTGTGTTGAATATTTGAATGCCGCGACACTGGTACTGAATGTCATGGTATTGTAATCTAGATTTTCCAGAATTGTTTTATTTTAAATGTGTTTCATATTTTCAATTGCTCAAATTTAACTTTTAGTAAATTTTTTTCAGGTCATCATGGGTCCAAAGAGGGGAAGGTTTATTCAATGTGGGTCATCTAGTTGGCAGAACAAGGAGCCTTCTCCCCCTTTCGTAGAATATGATAGGGGGATATTTATCTTAGTGGATGCCGCCGAGCGATACACAGTTCTCATTACCAGACTACTCATTCTCGAGCACGACTTCGCTTTTTCCAGAGCTATTCACAAGAAGTTAGAAGGGCTCATTAACCATCGTAATTAAAGTGCATTTGCTCAGCACCCAGAGTCCTCTGCTGTCCTCCCTTTAGTTCGTAAATTCTATGCGAACCTAGCCTACTCGGGTGAAGGGGCTACTACAGTCAGAGTCAGAGGGCACACGGTCTCATTCTCTATAGCTTCTATTCGTGTGGCTCTTAGCCTGCCTACAGCTCTTGAGATTTATAAGTGTACTGAGCTCTGCTACTGGGAGCTAGTGGAGGGCATCGATGTTGACGTGGTCACTGCTTGGATATGCACTGCAGACTCTCAGCCTGTAGTTTGGACTATGAGTGTTCAGACAAACAAGCCGAGGTATTTTCTATGCACTTTCCTGACACCAGAGGCCCGAATTTGGTACCACTTCATTAGCACCCGGATTCAGCCATCCGCTAACCTCTCCGAGGTGACTTGCAACCGAGCCATATTGATTTATTGCATCTTAGAGCACTGGTCTATCGATGTTGCTCGGCTTATTTTTTGAGTAAATCCAGAGATCAACGAGGGAGTTTAGGAGCCTATTCTTCCTATTCCTCATACAGACTCTATGCACCCGACATAATGTTCACTAGGGATCACATGAGGAGCTTACGGATGCTCGGTAGCCTCTTAATGATACTTTCATTGAGAGAGTGGGAGCAGCTTCAGCTCCAGTGATGCGTGAAATCCGCAAGTGTACGGTTTCGTCGTCAAGTAATAAAAAAATTGAATCCACAGGGACTGTGTCTATGAATACCAATTAATTAATTAATTCAATTAAATTAAACAAAAGAGAGTATGATTGTTTATTAAGAAGAACGTAGTAACAAAACAATTAAATAAAAATCAAGAAAACAAAATGTAGAACAAAAATAGTAAGTTATCAAGAAAGGTATTCAGATTCAAGAAAGCTTCCAAGATTGGGATACCACAATGATACAAGATAAATCCTAATTGACAACCCTTTTATTAAATCTGAAATTCAATTGAAGGTGAAATACCCTAAATTAGTTAATGTTCTTTCTCAAGATACAAGATCCGTGCCCAATTAAACCAATTCCTACTCTCGTGGTAATTGAATTTAAATTGAACCCATTACGCTTTGTGGTAATTCATTGAATCCTCGAAATGTTAAAACTACTCTCGTGATTTAGACCTTAAGTTCAATTCTTATGGTTCCAACACCTAGGTTCACCTCTCAGTACGTCCCTAAATGCCTATGAGATGTAAATAAGTGGCCAGCAAATTCACATGGATAAGAGCAATAAGAATTGAATCAAAGAACATTCAAGATCAATAAAAGGGGAAACAACGTCAATTAATCATTATCAATGTATCAAAGGCCATTGCCCAATTCTAGAAACAAAGAAAACTACTCAGACATAGAGAAGAGGAGACAAGAAATCAAACTTAAAAACATCCCAAACTCGTAACAATGGAGGAAGAAAGGAGAAAGATGAAGATCAAGAGCCAACTCCAATGTGCCTCCTCCAAAACCCAATTAGAACCCCCTCATTCTATTCAGAACATCTATTTATAGCCTAGTGTTTTCATTGGCTAAAATGCCCTAAAAGAAATAAAAATAAAAACTAAAATTCTGCTACGCGCTGCGAACCACGACTGTGGTTCATTCCACGGCCAGGCCGTGGAACTTGCTGTCAGAATTCCATGGGGCTGTGGATCATTCCACGGCCAGCCGTGGTTCTCTCTGCCAGAATTCGATGGGGCCGTGGATCATTCCACGGCCAGGCCGTGGTTCTCTCTGCCACAAGCTAATTTTGCATGCTGTTGAGTTCCACGGCTGTAGTTGGTTCCATGGCCAGGCCGTGGAACTCTCTGGAAGTCTCTTTTTGCACCTTTTTGATATTCATAAAGCTCTAACTTCAATCATGCAAGCTTCCATTCATTCCAAGGCCAATTTAGCACCAATCCTACACAATAACACCACAAACACCGCAGTTATCCGAACTAAGGGAAAAACAAACAAAAAGGGAAACTAAAATGTCTAAAATGCTCAAGAATGCATGTAAAATAAGAACAAAACATGATATTGTTTCACACACATCAGATCCCCCCAAGCTTAAGACTTTGCTTGTCCCCAAGCAATAATTAATGTCAAACCAAGATGTGGAATCAGGAGACAATAATGAATAAGGAACTCGAGAAAACAATATCCAAGCAATAGGCTAAGGCAAACTAAGTATCTGAGAGGTAATCAAAATCAAGTCCAATTAGAGGCTAAGTTCTCAGAAATCATGCATCCTCACTGATTGAATTAAGTTCACTCCACTATCCACACTCAAAGTGTTTAAGGATGAAAATCATACGCTCAAAATCCTTCAAAGAAAATGTACTTCCATATGCTTGATAAGAAACCAAATTTTCACAAATAATCAGCATGCATGCAAGAATCAAAAGGTCTTTCAAGGGTTGTAATGGGGCCATGGGAATGATGATAAGTAAGGTAGAGAAAGGAAGGTATGACAAGGGCTAACAAATTTTCAATAAGCACCAGAAATACAATAGAACATAAAAGGAGCAAAGGTAATTCATTTTTGTTTTCATTCAAAAACATAACTCCACAATTCCAAACATTTTTTTTCTTTACTTTTCTTTCTTTTCTTTCTCTTAATCCTTTTCAACCTTTTATCTCATGATTTTCTCTTCTCTTTTTTTTTTTCACTTGAGAAAAGGAAAGGTCAAAAACATATGATTCCCAACACAACTTCACACAACTTTCCAGCCCATTTTACTCCATTTAATACTCTAAATGATTACCAATAATATATCATCATAGGCATCAAGAAAATTAAATATGCAATAAGCTCAAATTGGGCAACTAGTGGATGAAAGTGTAACAAATTCAGAAGGCCAAAAAAATACCTAAGATGCCTTAATCATATTCAAGCATGCAAGAAAAAATTTTGCCTCAAAATGGTTTCAAATCAAGTTCTAGAGCACAAGATCAATAAGGAATATCACTCAACACAAAGAATGGGAACAAAAATCATATAGTGCATAAGTCCCAAATAGGCTCAAAACTCACATTTAGAGGTTTAAAAATTCAATAAGAAGCACAAATTCAAAGAACATTATGCTAATTATCAACTATCAAAAGATCACCTCTACTATCAAATTAAAACAATGCCTATAGCCTATCACAAGAATCAACAAATTTGGTTCCAAATCAATACCATCTCAAAAATCCCCAAAAGAGAGGGACACAAGTTCAACCAAAAACCCAAGAGATATGATGGTGTGAAAATGCAACATGAAAATATAATGCAAAACAAGACATGAAAATGCATGAAACTAATGAAAATGAAAATATGAAAATACAAAAATACCCCCCAAGCTTAGAACTTACATTATCCCCAATGTAAAAATCTAAAATAAGAGAAGGGATAAAAGAAAAGAACTCATGCGGTGGTGGAAAAACTTCTAGTGTTCAATCCATGGTATTTGGGTGTGGAACTTTCTGACTTCACACTTCACTCGCTTTCTAAATTTAGCTTCAAAAGGGGTCAAACCTAGACAAAATCCATAAGATAAAGATCAAACGAATAATTCAACACACAAAATAAAAAAAGAAGAAATTAAAAGGAAAAACAAAAACAAAGAAACTTGGGTTGCCTCCCAAGAAGCGCTTGTTTAAAGTCATTAGCTTGACTTTGGTCTGGTTTCTGTGCTCAGGTGACGTCAACAGAGTAGTGCTCAGTCCCCACTCCTTCAAAGTGTTTCACTCTCTGGCCATTTATCATGAAAGGCTTATGACCTTCTTTCTTCACCTCAAGCACACCGTAGGATAAAACTCGAACAATCTCATATGGTCCAGACCATTTCGACCATAACTTACTAGGACAGAAACGTAAAAGCGAGTTATTAACAAGAACTTTATCCCCAAGTTTAAATTCACGCTTCTCGACATACTTGTCATTCTGCTTCTTAGGTCCTTCCTTGCAGGGCATAGCATCCTCAAATTTTGTGGTACCTTTGGGCAAGGTTTTTTCTAGTATAGCATCAGCCACTGATTCCTACACACCTGAAAGCATAACACTATCCACAACATTAGTAGCATCTATGCAATTACATGAATTTGAGGAATTAGAATTATTTTCAGATTTAAAAACATCAAAAACTACTTCCTCATCATTCAATCGCAAAGTCAAATTCCCTTCATGGACATCAATGATCGCCCTTCTAGTGGCAAGGAATGGACGCCCAAGTATGATCTGTATTGTAGCATCAGCTTCCATGTCAAGCACAACAAAATCCACTGGCATGTAAAACTTACCAACCTTAATGGGAACATCCTCCAAGATGCCTATGGGGTACTTGATAGACCGATCCGCCAATTGAAGTGAGATAGTTGTGGGTTTTAGCTCACCCACCTCCAATTTCTTACACACAGAAAGGGGCATAAGACTAACACTAGCCCCCAAGTCACACAAAGCTTTATCAAAATTTGTGTTGCCAATCAAACAGGGAATAGAGAAGCTACCTGGATCCTTTAACTTAAGAGGCAATTTATTTTGAATTAAGGCACTACACTCCTCAATTAAAGCTACTGTCTCATAGTCCTCTAGCTTCCTCTTATTAGACAGGATGTCCTTAAGAAACTTAGCATAGGTAGGCATTTGTTTTAACGCCTCAGTGAAGGGTACATTTATGTACAATTTCTTAAGAACCTCTAAGAACTTCCCAAACTGGCTGTCTAACTTCGCCTTAGCAAGTCTTTGAGGAAAGGGTACTGGGGGTCCGTAAGGTTCAGGGGGTACATACTTAGATACTTTCTTACTAGTTTCCTCCTCCTCTAAGGGTTGTGTCTTGGTATCTTTTTCCTCAGTCCCCTCATCTTTGTCACTCTCCCCCTTACCTTTGGAATCCTCTAATTTCTTTCCACTCCTCAAACTCACAGTTTTACAATGTTCATTTCCTGGGTTTATTTCTGGTTGACCAGGAAACTTACCTTGTTGCCTATGTGAAGTGTTTGCTTGTTGGGTAATCTGGGTTTCCAACATCTTATTATGAATGGCCAAATTGTCAACCTTAGCTGACGACTCTCTAATGGCCTCAGAAACAATTTGCCCATGGTGCCTAAACTCCTCATTCTGCTTAGACTAGCTCTCAACAAAATTCTCTAGAAGGGACTCAAGTCTAGATTTCTGTACCTGTGGAACTCCAGAAGATGGTTTAGCATTACCTTGCCCATCTTGGTACTGATTATTCTGGTAAGAGAAGTTAGGATGTGACCTCCAACCGGGGTTGTAAGTTTGGGAATACGGATCATTCCTCCCCTTTTGGTTGAAGTCGTGGAAATTGTGGCATGATTCCACTTGCTCTATCGGTGCACTATGTGAGGGTCCCATTCCAACTTGGCATTCAGCACCAACATGTCCCTGTGCTCCACAAATCTCACAAAAATTGTTAGAGGCACCTATGGCATTAACATGAGCTTTCTCAAGCATGTCAAAATGTTTATTCAAAGAATCAAACTTTGACATAATTAAATCAACACCATCTACCTCAAACTTACCTCCCGAGAGCTTTCTCGGGTTGTGCCCTCTTTCATTGGCTCATTGGTGATGATTTGAAGCTACGCTCTCAATTATCTCATAAGCCTCTGTGAGTCTTCTATTCATCAGAGCTCCACCAGCTGCGGAGTCAAGAGACACCTTCGAAGAATATTCTAAACCATTGTAGAAGGTGTGGACGATCAACCACTTTTCTAACCCGTGGTGTGGGAGCTTCCAAAGCAAAGCCTTATATCTATCCCAAGCTTCTATAATGACTCGCCATCTTTCCGAACAAAGCTTGTTATTTGGATCCTTAGGTGAGCAAGTCTTGGAAGGTGGAAAGAATTTATCCAAAAAGGCTTGCTCCAATTGGTCCCAAGTAGTTATCGTCTCAGCAAGAACAGACTTCAGCCAAGCTCTAGCTCTATCTCTAAATGATAGAGGAAACAAGCGGAGACGAATAGCATCAACAGAGGCGCCTTCGATCTTGAGGGTCTCACAGAACTCCAAGAACATGTCCACATGATCATTAGGATCCTCGACGGCAATCCTCCAACTGGTTCGCCTTATCATAGAAAGTAGGGCAGGAGGTATGGTGAAGTGCCTGGCTTCAATGTCTGGCCGAGCAATTCTAGATCGCAAACCCCGAGCATTAAGGGCTGCATACTCCTTTAAAGGTTTATTATCCTCAGCTGCTGCCATGACAAGTGGTGGTTCAGATATTTCTCTTACTCTTTGCCTTTGTTGTCTTCTCCTTCTACGTAAAGTCCTTTCAATTTCAGGATCTGCTTCAATGAGAATCCCAAAATGTCTAGTACTTTGCATAAACAAGAGAAATTACCTGCAGAGAGTCAAAGAGAAATCAAGAACGTAAGAACCAAATAAAAGAAAAAGGTTTAAAATAATTAAATTAAAAATTAAATTAATATTCAAGAAAAACACAGTTCCCCAGCAACGGCGCCAAAAACTTGATGCGTGAAATTCGCAAGTGTACGGTTTCATCGTCAAGTAATAAAAAGATCGAATCCACAGGGACTGTGTCTATGAATACCAATTAATTAATTAATTCAATTAAATTAAACAAAAGAGAGTATGATTGTTTATTAAGAAGAACGTAGTAACAAAACAATTAAATAAAAATCAAGAAAACAAAATGTAGAACAAAAATAGTAGGTTATCAAGAAAGGTATTCAGATTCAAGAAAGCTTCCAAGATTAGGATACCACAATGATACAAGATAAATCCTAATTGACAACCCTTTTATTAAATCTGAAATTCAATTGAAGGTGAATTACCCTAAATTAGTTAATGTTCTTTCTCAAGATACAAGATCTGTGCCCAATTAAACCAATTCCTACTCTCGTGGTAATTGAATTTAAATTGAACTCATTACGCTTTGTGGTAATTCATTGAATCCTCGAAAGGCTAAAACTTCTCTCATGATTTAAACCTTAAGTTCAATTCTTATTGTTCCAACACCTAGGTTCACCTCTCAGTACGTCCCTAAATGCCTATGAGATGTAAATAAGTGGCCAGCAAATTCACATGGATAAGAGCAATAAGAATTGAATCAAAGAACATTCAAGATCAATAAAAGGGGAAACAACATCAATTAATCATTATCAATGTACCAAAGGGCATTGCCCAATCCTAGAAACAAAGGAAACTACTCAGACATAGAGAAGAGGAGACAAGAAATCAAACTTAAAAACATCCCAAACCCGTAACAATGGAAGAAGAAGGGAGAAAGATGAAGATCAAGAGCCAAAGCCTCCAATGTGCCTCCTCCAAAACCCAATTAAAACCCCCTCATTCTATTCAGAACATCTATTTATAGCCTAGGGTTTTCATTGGCTAAAAGGCCCTAAAAGAAATAAAAATAAAAACTAAAATTCTGCTACGCGCTGCGAACCACGGCTGTGGTTCATTCCACGGCCAGGCCGTGGAACTTGCTGTCAAAATTCCATGGGGCCGTGGATCATTCCACGGCCAGGCCGTGGTTCTCTCTGCCACAAGCTAATTTTGTATGCTGTTGATTTCCACGGTCGTGGTTGGTTCCACGGCCAGGCCGTGGAACTCTCTAGAAGTCTCTTTTTGCACTTTTTTGCTATCCATAAAGCTCCAACTTCAATCATGCAAGCTTCCATCCATTCCAAGGCCAATTTAGCACCAATCCTACACAATAACACCATAAACACCACAGTTATCCGAACTAAGGGAAAAACAAACAAAAAGGGAAACTAAAATATCTAAAATGCTTAAGAATGCATGTAAAATATGAACAAAACATGATGTTGTTTCACACACATCATCCAGCTCGATAGAGGCAGGCTCGTAGGGTGCCTAGAGCAGCAGTAGTACTTGATGCAGCAGTACTTGAGCCCTAAGCGGCACCTGCAACTGGCTCAGATTAGCGTACTCATGTGGACGCACGGCTAGCCCATATGGAGGCCCAGAGTACACAGATGACAGTTATGTTGTCTTATACTATCTAGGCACAGCGATAGCAGCATGCCTCGGTCTTCCGATAATTGATTATCCAGTTCCTGCTTTTCTGGCCCCTGCTGTAGTGCAAGCCTCCCAGGATGGACCTTCTAGAGCACCTGTTGCAGAGGTCCTGGACAGTGATGATGATGATGGGGATGGTGATGGTACTGATGTTGATGGCCCAGATAGTGATGATCCACTCATTTAGCCATACCATTCAGGGGACTTTCTTTCATTGTATTTCTTTTTGGTATAAATATATATATATATATATATATATATATATGTCTTTTGTACTGATGAGGAGACTATTTCGCTCAGTTTGGGGGTGTCTTTAAACATTTTGTTTTAACTTTATATACAGTATTATGATATTTTCATACTATTATGTTTATATGCATATGTTTCAGTCTTTTGTGTATGTTAGTTTTATACTTTTTGTAGTATATGTATGTTTAGATAATAATCTTAGGAGCAAGTATCTTGATAAAAAAGTTTTTGAAAATCTCATTCAAGATACAATTGTCGTTTCCTTTCACATTGTGAGTTGGAATGTTTAAAAGCTAGTGCGTATGATTTTCCAATGATAGATATGGATGAAAAATGACCTTCATTTTTCTGTGAATCCATATGCAATCTTTGGTGCATGCTGAAGCATTCTAGGTTCTTTTTATGTTTGATGCGTTTTCCATTGTCATGCATCTTGAACTTTGAAAAGGATAAGAATGTTTACCTAGAGAAAATTTATGGACAATACATGTGGAAAATTCAATTATCTTCTAAATTTTTTTGTAACTCTCTTGAGGTGAAATCCTAGGTTATGCATGATTGAGGAAATGATTAGGGCATTGTTTGTACCGATTGAGCCTTTCAAGCTTACCCTGAATGATTTTATCATAGGTCCCTTTTTGAAGCTTATATATGTTTGGCCTTATTTGTTTTTCGTGACCATTATGATCGTTAACCTGTTAACCATTCTAATGCATGTGAAAGCATTGCATTTTCTTCCTACCATTATTGTTTGATGAGTACATAATATGTTATTTCTTGAAGTAAGTCTTTTGATTAGGGGTATTATGGATTCAATACAAAATGAGCTTAAAAGAACTAGATGCAGTCAAAGAAAAATCATTGCTTTGCAAAATAAAAAAAAAATGAAATGAAATGAAAAGTAAAAGAAAAAGAAAGAAAAGAGAAAAAGTAAAGGCAAAGCATAAGAAAAGTAAAGTTCAAAAAGCATCAAAATGGTTTTGACGAGTTTTCTACATTTACTGTTGAATACCTTGTTAATATCTGTTAAAGACTCAAGACTTGAAATAACATGTTTATGTTTCTCAATGTTTGTGTTAAATCCTATCCTTTATTCTATTACCCACTACCTATGGCCTTACATTACAAGCTAATAAAGTCCCTTTTGATCCTCGATCTTGTGTGATTTACATTAGTGGAGAGAGAGTTGTATTATAATCTTATGGATTCTGTGAATTATATTCATGTGTATGTTTATAACCTCATTTGGGTAAATATGAATTGAATGGAAGAGGTTTTCTTTGCATGATTTTTGGAAAAAATATCTTGTATGAAAGGAAGTTGTGAATACTAGCATGATAAGGATTGTATATGTGTGAAACTGATTATGAGGTATGTGTATTCTCAGATTTTATACAATCATCATACACTAGCTTGGGTTTGGTGAAAGTGGAATGTTAATAATTGGCTGAATGCGGGTTAATAATGTTGATCTTTGTGAATGTACTTTGTTTTGCTTGAGGACTAGCAAAAATCTAGGTTTGGGGGTGTGATAACTTCACAAAGTGTAGTTATTTGTGCCCTATATCTGTGCTATATTGGTTGTTTAGTCCTTGTTTTTATGCATAAATGGAAGATTTTAGCAATATATTCATCTGATTTCATTTTGATGGCTTCCATTGTGATTTTGAGCAAATACTTCCTAAACCTTGATGAATTGGGTACATTTGCATGAGCTACTAAAGTGATACTTTCTCTGTTACAAGAAGGGCTCAAATAAAGCTTGAAACTGAAGAGCTTGGAGTAGCTTTGGACTAGGAAGCCCAAGAGAAAGCCAGAATTGAATATCAGCATTCAATGCCACGGCGTTGAGCATCCCCTATTCCAGTACATGAGACCCAAGGCCAAAGCAGCGCGATGTTGAGATTCAATGCCTCAGGCATCTATAACCTAATTGTATGTGTGTTGCGACGTGGTGTGTATAACGTTGTGATGTGAATCTATTTTATTCAGTCTATAAATACTGTTGTATCCATTTTGTACTAGAGTTTTTGTGTTTTTTTAGAGAGTAGCTGCTAGGGTTTTGTGTTTCTCATATAAAGGAAGAAGAAGTAACCAAGATTGAGGGCTTTCTTCACCTTGGAGGAGGATTGGAGCTTGAAGGATCATCACCCTTAAGCTTTCTCTTCTCTATCTTCTCCTTTCTCATTTTCCTTCTCATGAACATGATATATTTTGCTATATTTTCGTGGTTCATGGTTGGCTAAACCGTGTAATAGGATTTTCTTTAGATCCTCCTATGAATATTGAATATTATTGTAATCCTTTGAGTTTATATACATGGATTGGTTTTGTTTAATCATATAGTGCTTAATGCTTTTGAATGTTTGATCAACTTTTGATTGATTTATTAAAATCTAATGAACCTAAACATAGGAATTTAGATTTGAGATCGTGTGTATGATTGATGCATGTTCTATTTCATTTAATTAGTTTGGTTGAGATGATTCGTTAATAGGATAGAAATATACCTATTGGTCATGCATAGTAACTATTAGGAATATATCTTAATGAGTGGATTTACTCTAATTCTCATGGAAACATAGTGAATTAGGTAATTGAAGCATGGTTGATTGACCTAGATATAGGCTTTTAGCTAGTTTAGATTCTCAAGCTAACCTAATCATTTCATTTAGGCTCTTGAAAAAGGATTCCCTGCTCTCTAATTCTCAACTTTAATTTAATTCTAAAGCTTTTAAGTTCTTTTAATTAGTTTAGATACTTGTCTCTCAATTTATATGTTCTTGGATAGAATCTCTTCAACTTTTGGTTTATATTTAGCACTGATTTCAATCGTAGTCTCTATGGGAACGATATCCGACTCTTAGCTATATTATAAGTGCGATCTGTGCACTTGCGATAAGTAAAAGAGCGAACAGAGGGCCTGCTATGTGAAGCGAACAAGCGACTTAAAAAGGGAACCAATGATTATTGTGCTGCAAACATGGACTAAGATTTCGAAAAGACTTATAAAGAAAAGGCAACAACAATTTGGCATTAGCTTAGAAGGAGCTTGAGGGTATTCACACTAACCTAGCTAGGCTATGTTTCATATAATAGAATAAACAAGCAGGTCCTACTATAACTTGAAGAATAATATCTACATCAAATAATCAAAGTCATGTTTAGGATTTTGATACCACCCTTAACCAAGAGAAAGATCTAGACTAATATGGTGCTAAAAGCCATGAATACAATCAATATAAACATAATAATAACAAGAGTTCAAAAGTAAGAAGGATACAATAGATAGTGTGATGTCTCTTGAATCTCTTTAATCTTCCTCTTGAGGTCACCTTAAAAAATTTAATCTCTCGCTAGCTTCTAAGCCATATTATCCATCTAAGCACAAGCTCTCCTCTAATGATGTCTCACCCTCTTTAGTTGCCTTTTCCTTGCTTATATAGTGCGTCTTAGGTCTAGGTCTACATTTTTCAAGAGTTCAAGCCTAATTGGATCTCTAATGAAACTTCTATGTGAATAGGACAAGCTTCCTTATTTTAATGAATTGGATGAGCATAACCACGACCAAGCATGCTTTTTCTTAGGGTTTCATAATAAGTATATGCTAGAATGATTGCTTGTATGGCCAAGTAATGCTTTTGAGGTTAGAAGCATGGTCATGCTATGTCTCCTTGCATGCTTATTTACTCCCCTCAAATGTTGGAATTAATCCTTGGGTGAATAGAAGAGTTATAAATCTTTGTCTTAGCTTTGTATAGCCTCTAGAATCACTCGATTTGGACCTCTATAACTCAAGATATGCCTAATTTACTACACTGAGGTAAAAAAAATCAAGCAAATCTACTATAAATTTGTCCTCAAGCTTAACTTTCTTCAAATTGCTCATCCTATCTTCGATGGATCTGATCAAAATCATCTATTTTAGACCTAAAATAAAGAGAAAATCAATAAATGCTTTGGAAAGAGGTTTTATCAAATAATAGCATAAAAATTATAGAATCTTCTTGATTGTTTCCTAATTCACATCAAACCAAGCATTAATTACATTTTGCATCTATCACTAGGTTCATAGCTCATCCATGTTAGCTAGTGGTCTTTTGACTGAGGAGTTTGCAAAGGTTTCAGGTTTGAGTCTTGTGATGACCGCGTGAATGGCCCGTAATCTCCAGTGCTTCCATTTTGAAGTGAGTCATAAACTCCTTGAGGGACTCGTTTCTTTGCTACTTGAATACTACCAGGAGCATGTACATGTTTTGGTGTGCCATGCTAGTGGAGAACTGTGTTATAAAACTGATAATTCTATTTTTTATTATTTTAATATTATTTTTAGTAGGATTTATGGTTTTTTTTTCCTTTTCTTTGGGCCTGAATTGTTATTTAATTAATTTTTTTATGCAAGCCAAAACTCCAAATTTCTATGAGATCAAAAGAAAAAAAATTAATAATAGCTAGACCCACATCTAAAGAAAGCCCATGGTTTGTTATTGAAAGAGGTAGGTCTCCTAACTTAGGGAAAAAGTAAAACCTAACCTATAAATTAAAGAAAATATAATGCTGCACAAAGGGAGAAGTAAGAACGTCACAGTAGAAGGAGAAAATGAAAGCAGCAGAGGTAATGAAGGAACTCTTTCTTGGTTTTTCTTTCATGAACTCTTTGAATTTAAATTTTGTTTTTTATTTTTACATTATGAACTAATTTTATTTTTCTAAGGCAAAGATGTAGCCTAGTTACAAAAATATAATTTTCTTGATTCTTGTTATTTCATATTTTATTTTCCACTGTTGAGTGTTTATTATTGCTTTTAATGCTTTTTGGTGCCTAATCACCATTCAATTGCTTTGATATTTATAATAAAACCAAGAGATAATTTATGAAATTTGCTTCTTATAATAAATATCACAAATTAAGCAAAAACTAGGGATAGGTAAGTGCGATTCGTGTGACCTTGGTGGGAAACCATTGAGCTTAATAAGCCTTTGTTTCTCTAATTGCACTAAGAGATTAGGCATGTTAGTAGGTGAGGGAAGTTTGGCATAACTTGAGAAAGAGTGATGAACAAAGTAGGGATTTCAATCTTCAATCAAGAGAATTTAATCGGAATAGCAAGAACTAGAAATTATATTGGGTTTAACTTGGTGAAATCGAATGCTCTAATGTGTTCTCTTCTGAGTAAATCAATATTAAGTTTTAGTTTTAGCATTATTTTGTTTTATTTATTTTCATTGTATATTTTATTTTATTTTATTTTATTTTTACTTTTGGAAATTAATTGCACAAAAGTTTGGTTCTTCGACTAGTATTAAAATTAATAATTTCAGTACTTGATAAATTACTTTCCTTATATGATCGTCACTCTATTTACCACTTTATTACTTGAATAATTTAGTGCACATGCTAAGATTCACATCAAAATCTCTAAGAAAGATCATTCGAGTCAAAGATGAAGTTGGGGGCAGTGAAAAAAGCCACAACAGGGCTACTTTCCTCGAAGTTCCTAGGAAGGCCCAACATATAATTCTAAAGTTCCAAAAGCAGCATGGTCAAGTTAAATTCCTCTATATTGTCCTGGGGGTCGGTGGAGCTGTTATATGGTTCTAATTGGTAGGTGGCTAAACATTAGCAGGAAACAAAAATAACATTATGCAGTTCGAAAAGGGGTGGCCTAAGGCCCCCTGGTGAGGTTCTCGTGCCAAAGGGTTGATGAGAGTGGACTTCTCAAAGGGAAAGGAAGAGAGTGGGCTTCTCAAAAGGAAAGGAAGAGCTCCCTTCATAGAACGAAGTTAACCATGATGATGGAATTGATGTTAAAAGTCATGGTTCTGAAAACTGGACCATACCGATTCAATTGTGAACCAAACCATTAGTCAGTCCGATTATATCACTCAAATTGATATTTCAACAAACAGTCTTAGAACCATTGAACTGAAACTGGTCAACCACTTGGACTAATAGTTGTTCAGCTAATGAACCATTTCTCTTTATTATAAAAAAATTTACAAAAAATCATGAAGATAGGATTTGAACCTAGCCCCTTCATGTTGAGCAACATGTGACCAACCACTAGGCTACATGACTTTGACTACTATAATGCAAACATTATAATATATATTGCATTTTTTTTCAAATGGTAATTTAAATATAATTTACATTACTTTGATAATAATTTTTATTAATAAAATTATAGCCATTAAGTCCTTTGTTTATTTATTTAACACCCATTTTTATAATATTACTTACTAATATTATTCATATTTAATAGAATGATGTTCTACTTTTAAATTGATAAAACAATTGTTTAAATTATTAAATTCATGCTATAAACCTAGTACCATTGATTTAGAGGTCACTACAAAATCTCTACAAATAAGGGTCATCCCACACATAATATTTGGACTCACTTTTCAGTTTATCAATCTGTACCTTAGTGAAATGTGCAGGTAGTACTCTAGCAACCAAGAAATTAACCAAATCTGTAAACCAAAGGATGTTATCTTGTAGCTTGAAAAGCTGCTCATCAGGGAAGGCATCATGGATAGGAGAAACATCCACTTATCTTGTACCTACTCAAGTGATTTGCCTCCGGGTTCTCTGCTCCACTCTTATCTTTGATCTCAATATCAAACTCCTGTAAGAGCAACATCCACTTAATCAACCGGGGCTTTGCATCGAGCTTCTTCAGGAGAAACTTCAAAGCTACATGATCTGAAAACACAACCATTCTAGAACCAAGCAAACATAATCAAAATTTATCTAAAGCAAAAATAAATGCTAAAAGTTCCTTTTCGGTTGTGGTGTAGTTGGCCTTTGCAGCATCTAAAGTCCTCGAAGCATAAGAAATGACATGAGGTACTTTGTCGACTCTCTGTGCAAGGACAACTCCCAATGCGTAATTAGAGGTATCACACATGAGTTCAAATGGGAGTGTCCAATCTGGTGGCTGGATGATAGGTGTACTGGTCAATGTTCGCTTCAAGTGATTGAAGGCATCCTTGCATCTCTGGTCAAAGTGGAACTCTATATCTTTTTGCAGCAAGTTGGACAGTGGAAGGGCAATTTTGCTAAAATCCTTTATGAACCGCCGATAGAAACCTACATGATTGTCGCAACTAGTGATCGCGGCAAAAAATAATAGCGACTTTTGGGATTTTAGAAAATTAAAAAAAAAAAGTCGGCCACCAATTTTATTTAAATTAGGAAAGATTAGAAAACCCTTATTAGAAAATGGTATTTGAAAATCAAATCGGATTCGGAAGTCAGTTATAGATAAGGAAGGGTGAAAACTTAATCTCACAACACCCCAACACACCTGTCCTAAGACAGTACCTTAAGTCAGTTATGCAAATTCTTGATAATCTCAAAATATATTTATCTTACTCCCTTTTTTGAAAAAGGCAATGTAATTATTTTTTACTTTTATTTTCTTTATTTTTTTAAAAAAGAAAGATAGAAAAGAAATAACCAAATTGTGAAATTTTAATTTTTTAACTTGACAGAATATAGATTATGCTCCTACGTATCCTCAGGTGCAATGAGAAACTCAAAGTCACATAGTTCTTTAGAAAATAAGTACGAGTTGGTTGATTTTAATTAAAAAAAAGATTTTTGAAAAAAAAATTATTTGAAAACAAAATCATCCTTGCACAGGATTCAAAGTAGCATCAAGTTACTCAATAAACCCTTATGATCCGAACGACAATGAAGATAACATCCGTTATTCAATCATCACCATTGATCATTATATTTATTAAAAGATTTTTTTTATCATTTTTTTAAAGGGAATGCACAAACAAACAAGTAAATATCATTTTTCCAAGAGCCAAATAAATATGAAAAGAAAAGATTAAATATAAGCATCACACACCAAACAACTCAAAACAATTTTTCATTTTTATTTTTAACAATTTTCAAATTTTTCTTCATTCTTTATTTTTTGTATTTTTTTATTTTTGACTTCCCATTAGTCACAAGACACAACATGAAATATTAAATTAAATAAAACTATCAAACAAGAATTAATCCTAAAACAAACAAAAACAAATAAACTCAATATATTTTTTTTGATTTTTTGATTTTTTTTTACATTTTCGTATTTTTTAAATAAAAAAGTAACTTTGGTAGGAATGGGCTGCTAGCCCATAAAAAAAAGAGCAATTAAATGAAAATAAGAAATAAAAGAAAGAAAGTCAAAGATAGAAAATGAATATACTGAAACAAAAAATTACAAGGGAGGGAAAACATGGTGGGTGAGAAGGGACGGCGGCTACCAGATCTGGACAGGACAGTGGTGGGTCACGTAGCTCCGGGTAGCAGGATGGTGCGGTGGCAGCTGGACGGCGGTTGTCGATGGGAGCGCAGGTCGTGGTCTGGTTCGACTAGTAGAGATGACTTGCGTGGTGAGACGGCGACTGTGGCTTCGCGAGAAGAGGACTGGGCACGGCTGGACGGAGGGGATCTGGTGTGGAGCTTCGACGGGGCTCGGTGGCTTGAGTCTCTAGGATCTGGGTGTGGAGCAGTTTGGTTACTATGTGGGTGGCTTGTGATTATTAATGGTGATGTGGGGTGGAATTGGTGAGGTGTTGATGATATATAAAATTTCTTGTTTTGGTGGTGGATGTGAGGTGTTAGTAAGGGTGAAGATGAAGGTGGTTGAATTGGTTAATGGGTTTTGAAGATTGGCTCTAGTGGTCTCGGTTGGGCTTAGGCCATGGTGGAAGTTGATGGTGGCTGTGTAGTGGTGGGCTTGGACGTTAGGGTGAAGATGGTTATGATGGTGAGAGGATGAGTGGTTCGTGGTGAAGCAAGAGGAAGGAGTTGTGGTTCTTTTCTAGGTTGCAAGAGGGTGATTGCAAGAGGGAAAATGGTGGTGCTTCTCGGTTGGAATGGAGGCTCGTGGTAAGAGGCTTGATGGAGATGTGGTATTGGAGTTTTGTGTTGGTGTTTGGGAAGTTAATGATGAGATGAGGTGAAGTTGATAATGAGAGTGGAGGGTGTGAGAATGATGAAGGTTGTTGGTAGCAAGGTGGTGAGGGGTGGTTTTCACGGTTTGGGGAATGATCTTGGGTTGATGGTGGTTATGGGTTAATGGAGATAGTGGCTGATGGTGGAGAATTGGTTACAGTGAAGGAGGTTGGAAATGATTAGTGAAAGTTGCTGGGTTATTGAGGTTGCTGCCCTCTGAAATTTTTTTTGAAAAATCCTAGAAATCTTATAAAAGTTTTTTGTTTCTCATCCCCCTTCTCAAAAAAAATCTGTTCTCCTTATAAATTTCAAGAATTTTCTGTTCCTCTGTCCTTCCATTCTTTTCCAAAAAAAAATCCCCCTTTCATTTCAGAACCTCTATCCTTTTGTAGGCAGAAGAAATTTTATTTTTTTTATGTAATTGTTACTTTCAACTCTATGCTTTTGCAAATTTTCTTCCTTGAGCCTTGTTTTGCAGACTTTTGACAATTGGTGCAAATTTGACAAATTTTCCCGATTGGTAGCAAATTGTCAGCTTTTTGACAATTTTTCATTTTTTTAATTTTTTTATATTCAAATTAAGACAAATGACACAATTAGAGGATTTAACAAAAAAGTGAACAATTATTAATTAACTAAATTTTTTTACTTTTGTTATTAGAAAGTCTAGTCAAAATTGATTGTTCACAATGACCAAGGAAAGAACGAACCTCCTGCAGGCATGTGGGGTAAGATAGGCATGAAATGACATCTATTTTTGCAGGATCTACCTCAATACCCTTGCTAGATACTACATGCCCTAAAACTATACCTTGTTCTACCATGAAATGACATTTCTCATAATTCAGAACAAGGTTAATCTCAATGCACCTATGCAAAACTCGAGCCAAACTATCTAGACATGCATCAAAGGAAGAGCCATAGACAGTAAAATTATCCATAAACACATCCATGCAATTCTCAAAAAATTCAGAAAAGATACTGACTATACACCTTTGAAAGGTGCCCGGAGCGTTGCACTAACCGAAGGGCATTCTCCTGTATGCAAATGCTCTAAATGGGCAGGTGAAAGTGGTTTTCTCTTGGTATTCTGGGCCTATATGAATCTGAAAGTAACCCGAATATCCATCTAGGAAATAGTAATGCGACTTGTCATCCAGTCTCTCCAACATCTGATTAATGAAAGGTAATGAAAAATAATCTTTCCTGGTGGCCTTGTTAAGCCGCCTATAATCAATACACACCCACCAACTTTTCTGGATTCTTGTGGGTAGGAGCTCATTGTTCTGATTTATAACTACTGTGACTCCAGATTTCTTTGGAATAACTTGCACAGGGCTCACCCATTTACTGTCAGATATGGGATAAATAATGCTAGCTTACAGCAGCTTAGTCACTTCCTTCTTCACCACATCCAGAATCAGGGGGTTTAGTCTCCTTTGGGGCTGCCTCATTAGTTTGGTACCTTCTTCCAATAAAATCTTATGCATGCATGTAGAGGGACTAATACCATGAATGTCTACAAGTGTCCATCCGATGGCCCGCTTATGCTGCCTCAAAACCTGCAGCAATTTTTCTTCTTGTTCAGGTTGTAGATTCTTAGCGACAATCACTGGCAGGTTCTCATCATCTCCCAAATATACATATTTAAGGTGGTCTGGCAAAGTCTTTAGCTTTAAGGATGGGGGATGCACAATGGAAGGTAGCAAGCTATTTGAATTAAGCAACTCAGCAGCATTAAATTCGATATAATTTTGACTCTCATTTTCACGTGCTGCATCAGTCAAGTAAGCAGCTGCATCATCATTCATAATTGCATAAATCTCAGCACATGTAGCACATGGTTCAGTATCACAGCTAGCACACATATCACAAGTGACAAAATCTAGAAAATCAATAATATCAGGGAATTCAGCACTCATATCAGCATAAGCATCATCAACCAGCATTTCAATCACATCAACATGGAAAACTGAATGCTCCTCAAGGGGATGTCTCATGGCATCAAAAATGTTAAACTATACCACATTGATGCGTGAAATCCGCAAGTGTACGGTTTCGTCGTCAAGTAATAAAAAGATCGAATCCACAGGGACTATGTGTATGAATACCAATTAATTAATTAATTTAATTTAATTAAATAAAAGGGAATATGATTGTTGATTGATAAGAACGTAGTAACAAAACCATTAAATAAAAATCAAGAAAACAGAATTTAGAACAAAAACAGCAAGTTATCAAGAAGGGGGTTTTCAGATTTAATAAAGCTTCCAAGATTGGGGTACCACAATGATACAAAACAAATCCTAATCGACAACCCTTTTATTAAAACTCAAATTCAATTGAAGGTGAATTACCCAAAATTAGTTAATGTTCTCTTTCAAGATACAAGATCCGTGCCCAATTAAACAAATTCCTACTTTCGTGGTAATTGAATTTAAATCGAACCCATTACGCTTTGTGGTAATTCATTAAATCCTCGAAAGGTTAAAACTACTCTCATGATTTAGACCTTAAGTTCAATTCTTATAATTCCAACACTTAGGTTCACCTCTCAGTACGTCCCTAAATGCCTATGAGATGTAAATAAGTGGCCACCAAATTCACATGAATAAAAGCAATAAGAATTGAATCAATGAACAATCGAGATTAATAAAAAGGGAAACAACGTCAATTCATCATTATCAATGTATCAAAAGGCATTGCCCAATCCTAGAAACAAAAGTAACTACTCAGACATAGAGAAGAAGGAAACAGAAATCAAACTTAAAAAACATCCCAAACCCGTAACAATAGAAGAAGAAGATGATGATGAAGAACCTAAGCCTCCTCTTTGCCTCCTTTAGAACTAGGTTTTAATCAAAACTTCCATCCCCTAATTGCATTCAGAACATCTATTAATAGCCTAGGGTTTTCATGGGCCAAAAGCCCCCAAAAGAAATAAAAACCAAAAACTAAAAGCTGCACGCTTAGAACCACGGCGTGGTGGTGGCCACCACGGCCAGGTCGTGGTTGGTTCTGAGATGGAGGTTTCACTGCTGGCTCTCAACCACGTCCGTGGTTGAGTCTGCTTCAAATTTCTTCAATTTCCTGGTTCCCACGAACCATGGCCGTGGTTGAGACCACGGGCAGGTCGTGGTTCCCTCTGGAATGGCTTTTTTGCACCTTTATTGCTATCCATTAAGCTCCAACTTCAAACATGCAAGCATTCCATTCAATCCAAGGCCAATTCAACATTAATCCTGTACAAGAACACCAAAAACACGGCAGTTATCTGAACTAAGGGAAAAATAAACCAAAAGGGAAACTAAAATGCCTAAAATGCTCAAGAATGCATGCAAAATAAGAACAAAACATGATGTTGTTTCACACACATCAAATCCCCCCAAGCTTAAGACTTTGCTTGTCCTCAAGCAATAATTAATGCCAAACCAAGAAGTGGGATCAAAAGACAATAAAGAATGAGGAACCCGAGAAAACAATATCCAAGCAATAGGCTAAGGCAAACAAAGAATCTGAGAGGTAATCGAAGTCAAGTCCAATTAGAGGCTAAGTTCTCAGAAATCATGCATCCTCACTGATTGAATCAAGTTCACTCCACTAACCACACTCAAGGTGTTTAAGGGTGAAAACAATACGCTCAAAATCCTTCAAAGAAAATGTACTTCCATATGCTTGATAAGAAACCAAATTATCACTAATAATCAACATGCATGCAAGAATCAAAAGGTCTTTCAAGGGTTGTAATGGGGCCATGGGAATGATGTTAGGTAAGGTAGAGAAAGGAAGGTATGCACAAAGGGTTCATCAAAATTTTCAATAATCTCAAGAAATCCAATAGAACATAAATGGAGCAAAGACAATTTTTCAATCTAAAACATAACTCCACATTTCAAAGAATTTTCTTCCTTACTTTTCCTTCTCTTCTTTCTTCTCTTTTTCAAGCTTTCATCTCATGATGTTTCTTTTATTTTTTTTTTTTTTTTTTCTTTTTTTTTTTGAGAAAGAGGAAGTGCAAATACATATAATTCCCAACACAACTTTCAAACAACTTTCAAGCCCAATTCGCTCCATTTAATATTCTAAATGATAACCAACAATGTTTCAGCATAGGTATCAAGAAAACAAGTATGCAGTAGGCTCAAAATGGGCAACTAGAGGATGAAAGTGTAACAATTTCAGAAGGCCAGAAAAATACCTAAAATGCCTTAATCACATTCAAGCATGCAACCAAAAATTTTGCCTCAAAAAGGTTTCAAATCAAGTTCTAGAGCACATGATCAATGAAGAATATCACTCAACACAAAGAATGGGAACAAAAATCATATAGTGCATATATCCCATATAGGCTCAAAACTCACATTTAGAGGTTTAAAAATTCAATGAGAAGCACAAATTCAGAGAACATTATGCTAATTATCAACTATCAAAAGATTACCTCTACTATCAATTAAAATAATGCTTGTTGCCAACTACATGAATCAACAAATTGGGTTCCAAATCAATACTATCTCAAAATCCTCAAAAGAGAGGGGCACAAGTTCAACCAAAAACCCAAGAGATATGATGGTGTGAAAATGCAACATGAAAATGCAATGCAAAACAAGACATGAGAATGCATAAAACTAATGAGAATGAAAATAAGAAAATGAAAATGAAAATACCCCCCAAGCTTAGAACTTACATTGTCCCCAATGTAAAAATCTAAAACAAGAGAAGGGATAAAAGAAAAGAACTTACTGCGGTGGTGGAAAAACTTCTGGTGTTCAATCCATGGCCATAGAATTTTTCATGGGCTGAGTGTGGAACCTTCTGATTTCTCTCTTCTTCTAAATATGACTTCAAGAAGGGTCAAACCTAGATAAAATCCAAAAGACAAACATCAAAACAATAATCTAACAAACAAAATTAAAAGAAAAAGATGAAATAAAACAGAAAAACAAGATAACATGGGTTGCCTCCCAAGAAGCGCTTGTTTAAAGTCATTAGCTTGACTTTGGTCAGGTTTCTGTGCTCAGGTGACATCTACGGAGTAGTGCTCAGTCCCCACTCCTTCAAAGTGTTTCACTCTCTGACCATTTATTATGAAAGGTTTATGGCTTTCTTTCTTCACGTCTAGCACACCGTAGGATAAAACTCGAACAATCTCATATGGTCCTGACCATTTTGACCATAACTTATTAAGACAGAAACGTAGAAGCGAATTATTAAGAAGAACTTTATCCCCGATGTTAAATTCATACTTCTCGACACACTTGTCACTCTGCTTCTTAGGTCCTTCCTTGCAGGGCATAGCATCAGTCACTGATTCCTGCATACCTGAAAGCACAACACTATCCACAAAATTAGTAGCATCTATGCGATTACATGAATTAGAGTTTTTTTCAGAATTAAAAACATCAAAAACTACTTCCTCATCATTCAATTGCAAAGTCAATTTTCCTTCATGGACATCAATGATCGCTCGTCCAGTGGCAAGGAATGGGCGCCCAAGTATGATCGGCATTGTAGTATCAGCTTCCATATCAAGCACAACAAAATCCACAGGCATATAAAATTTACCAACCTTAATGGGAACATCCTCCAAGATGCCTACGGGGTACTTGACTGACCGATCCGCCAATTGAAGAGAGATAGTTGTGGGTTTCAGCTCACCCACTTCTAACTTTTTACACACAGAAAGGGGCATAAGACTAACACTAGCCCCCAAGTCACACAAAGCTTTATCAAAACTGGTATTCCCAATCAAGCAAGGAATAGAGAAGCTGCCAGGATCTTTGAGTTTAGGAGGTAACTTATTTTGGATTAAAGCGCTACACTCCTCAGTTAATGCAACGGTCTCATACTCCTCTAGCTTTCTCTTATTAGACAAAATGTCCTTAAGAAATTTAGCATAGGTAGGCATTTGTTGCAATGCCTCAGTGAAGGGTACATTAATGTACAACTTCTTAAGGACCTCAAGAAACTTCCCAAACTGCTTATCTAGCTTGGCCTTGGCCAATCTTTGAGGGAAAGGCATCGGGGGTTGGTATGGCTCAAGGGGTACATACTTAGACACTTTCTCATTAATTTCCTCCTCTTCTAAGGATTGTGTCCTAGTTATTTCTTTTTCTTCATCCCTCCTATCTTTGTCATTTTCCTCCTTTGCTTTGGAATCTTCTAGTTGCTTTCCACTTCTTAAACTCACAGCCTTACAATGTTCATTAGGATTTATTTCAGGCTGTCCTGGAAATTTCTCGTGTGGTCTATATGAAGAGCTAGCTTGTTGGGCTATTTGAGTTTCTAACATCTTGTTATGAATAGCTAAATTATCGACCTTAGATGTCAAATCCTTAATAGCCTCACTAACAACTTGACCATGGTGCCTAAACTCTTCATTTTGTTTGGTTTGACTCTCTACAAAATTTTCAAGGAGAGTTTCGAGTTTAGACTTTTGTACCTGGGGGAATCCAATAGAAGGTTGAGCACTACCTTGTCCAGCTTGATTTTGATTGTTCCGATAGGAGAAATTGGGATGAGACCTCCAACCGGGATTGTAAGTCTGTGCATATGGATCATTGCGCACCTTTGGTGGAATGTCATAGAAATTGTGGCATGATTCCACTTGCTCCACCGATGCACCATGTGAGGAACCCTTTTTAGCTTGGCATTCCGCACTCATATGTCTCTGTACTCCACAAATCTCACAAAAGATGTTAGCAGCACTTATGGCATTAGCACTAGCTTTTTCAAGCTTATCAAAACGTTTATTCAATGAGTCAAACTTAGCCATAATTAAACTAACACCATCCACCTCAAACTTACCTTCCGAGAGCTTTCTCGGGTTGTTACCTCTTTCACTGGCCCATTGGTGATGGTTTGCAGCGACACTTTCAATAATCTCATAGGCTTCGTCAACCTTCGTTCATTAAAGCTCCACCAGCTGCGAGTCAAGAGACACCTTCGAAGAATATTCTAATCCATTGTAGAAGGTGTGAACGATCAACCACTTCTCTAACCCGTGGTGTGGGCAGGCTTCCAGCAAAGCCTTATATCTATCCCAAGCTTCTGACAATGACTCTCCATCTTTCTGAACGAAGCTTGTGATTTGGGTCCTTAGGTGAGCAGTCTTGGAAGGTGGAAAGAATTTGTCCAAAAAGGCTTGCTCCAATTGATTCCATGTGGTTAATGTATCAGTGGGTACCGATTTCAACCAAGCTCTAGCCTTGTCCCTTAATGATAATGGAAACAATCGGAGGCGAATGGCATCAACTGAGGCACCTTCAATTTTGAGAGTCTCACAGAATTCTAAGAACATCTCCACATGATCATTTGGGTCCTCCAGGGTAAACCTCCAACTGGTTCTGCCTTATCATAGCGAGAAGGCAGGAGGTATGGTGAAGTGCCTAGCTTCAATGTTTGGCCTAGCAATCCCAGATCGCAAACCCCGAGCATTAGGGGCTGCATACTCCTTTAAAGGTTTGTTATCCTCAGCTGCTGCCATGACAAGTGTTGGTTCAGATGTTTCTCTCACTTTTTGCCTTCGTTGTCTTCTCTTTCTATGAAAAGTTCTTTCAATTTCAGAATCAGCTTCAATAAGAGTCTCAAAACGTCTAGTACTTTGCATAAACTAGAGAAATTACCTGCAAAGAGTCAAGAGAAAATAAGAACGTAATAATATAATAAAAGAAAAAGATTTAAAATAATTAAATTAAAATTAAACTGATATTCAAGAAAAACACAGTCCCCGGCAACGGTGCCAAAAACTTGATGCGTGAAATCCGCAAGTATACGGTTTCATCGTCAAGTAATAAAAAGATCAAATCCACAGGGACTGTGTGTATGAATACCAATTAATTAATTAATTTAATTTAATTAAATAAAAGGAAATATGATTGTTGATTGATAAGAACGTAGTAACAAAATAATTAAATAAAAATCAAGAAAACAGAATTTAGAACAAAAACAGCAAGTTATCAAGAAAGGGGTTTTCAGATTTAATAAAGCTTCCAAGATTAGGGTACCACAATGATACAAGACAAATCCTAATCGACAATCCTTTTATTAAAACTCAAATTCAATTGAAGGTGAATTACCCAAAATTAGTTAATGTTCTCTTTCAAGCTACAAGATCCGTGCCCAATTAAACCAATTCCTACTTTCGTAGTAATTGAATTTAAATCGAACTCATTACGCTTTGTGGTAATTCATTAAATCCTCGAAAGGCTAAAACTACTCTCGTGATTTAGACCTTAAGTTCAATTCTTATAGTTCCAACACTTAGGTTCACCTCTCAGTACGTCCCTAAATGCCTATGAGATGCAAATAAGTGGCCACCAAATTCACATGAATAAAAGCAATAAGAATTGAATCAATGAACAATCGAGATTAATAAAAGGGGAAACAACGTCAATTCATCATTATCAATGTATCAAAGGGCATTACCCAATCCTAGAAACAAAAGTAACTACTCAGACATAGAGAAGAAGGAAACAGAAATCAAACTTAAAAAACATCTCAAACCCGTAACAATGGAAGAAGAAGAAGAAGATGAAGAACCCAAGCCTCCTCTTTGCCTCCTTTAGAACTAGGTTTTAATCAAAACTTCCATCCCCTAATTGCATTCAGAACATCTATTAATAGCCTAGGGTTTTCATAGGTCAAAAGCCCCCAAAAGAAATAAAAACCCAAAACTAAAAACTGCTGCGCGCCCCGGCCAGGCCGTGGTTGGTTCTGAGATGGAGGTTTCACTGCTGGCTCTCAACCACTGCCGTGGTTGAGTCTGCTTCAAATTTCTTCAATTTCCTGGTTCCCACGAACCATGGCCGTGGTTGAGACCACGGGCAGGCCGTGGTTCCCTCTGGAATGGCCTTTTTGCACCTTTATTGCTATCCATTAAGCTCCAACTTCAAACATGCAAGCATTCCATTCAATCCAAGGTCAATTCAACATTAATCCTGTACAAGAACACCAAAAACAGGGCAGTTATCCGAACAAAGGGAAAAACAAACTAAAAGGGAAACTAAAACGCCTAAAATGCTCAAGAATGCATGCAAAATAAGAACAAAACATGATGTTGTTTCACACATATCACACATCTTCACCAAATTCCATAGAAAGGGTGCCAACATGCACATCTATCTTGGTTTTGGCTATCTTGAGGAATGGTCTTCCTATAATCAATGAAGCATGGTTTGTTGAAGACTCATCTTCCATGTCCAGAATGTAGAAGTCCACTGGGAAAATTAGCTCATTCACCCGCACTAACGCATCTTCCAGCACTCCTGCAGGATGAGTGGTCCTATTTGCCAACTGAATCACTATACCAGTGGGCTGCAAAGTGCCAATGTTCGAAGACTTATACATTGACATAAGTATAACATTGATAGAAACACCCAAATTTAGCATTGCATGGTCAAATCTGGAATTGCCTATAGTGCAAGGGATTGTGAAAGTTCCAGGATCTTTGCATTTCTGTGGCATGCTTAGCTGAATCATCGTAGAAATATTTCTGCCCATATTGACCTTCTCAGTACCCTTAAGTCTTCTCTTGTGAGTACACAACTCCTTGAGGAATTTGGCATACTTGGGAATTTGCTTGATTGCATCCAAGAGGGGAATATTGATTTCCACCTTCCTGAATGTCTCCATGACTTCCCTTTCTGTTTCTACTTGCGCTATCTACTTGGACTATGTCATTCTATCTGGGAAGGGTAGTGGAATGGCTAAATCTGGATTCTCTGGACGTTTCTTTTGGATTGGGGCAACTAGTTTCTATGAATTTTGCTGTTTCTGATCAATCTCTAGTTGCTGCAATGGGAGCTATGGTTATGGCATATTAGGACTATCAATTTCTCTGCCACTTATCAAGGTAATGACATTTACATTGCCTCTTAGGTTATTGAATGTTTGTGAAGGCAATTGGCTCGACCCTTAACTTTTCAACTCACTCATAGTGGTGGCCAGCTGCCCAATCTGAGTTTGCAGGTTCTGAATGGTGGCATTGACATTCTGCTGGAATTGAATATTATTTGTGGCCATCTGTTTCATCAAATCTTCCAATGATGGCTCGGCTAGAGTGGCTGCTAAACTTAGTAGCATAAGGGGCTGCTGCATAGGTGGTTACACAGTTTATTGTTGTTTGAATGCTGGTGGTTGGTATTTGGTGCTTGGACCTAGAACTTGATATCTAAATTATTGTTGTTGCTGCTACTGGGGCTACTGTTGCTAACCAGAATTCCCATATCTCAGGTTAGGATGGTCCCTCCAGCCAGGGTTATAAGTATTAGAAAATAGATCGTATCTTGACTATTGGGATTGCTGATATTGAGGTATACTAGGAAAAATGCTGACTGCTGCAACTGATTACTCTGGAAAAATAGAACTACCATCCTGAAGTGTTGGACAAGCATCTGTAGGATGGGATGGACAAGAACAAATCCCACACAACCTTGCAGGCTTTTGTACAGAAATTGGTACATGTTGTCCCACTGCTAATTGCCTCACCAAAGAATTCAATTCATCAAGTTTGTGTTCCATTCTCTGTTGGTCTACATGAGACGATTGAACTTCATTGACTCCTCTGGTTGAGGTAAGGACTCTTGTGCCAAATTGTTGAATATTGGCTACCATATTTGCTATCAAATCTCTTGCTGCAGTAAGGGTTTTATCCACCAAGGCACCTCTAGAGGAAGCATCCACCATATTTCTGTCCATTGGCAGTAAGCCCTCATAGAAATATTGAATCAAGAGCTGATCACTGATTTGATGGTGGGGACAGCTCGAACACAGCTTCTTGAATCTCTCCCAATATTCATACAAGGTCTTACCAGTCATTTGCCTTATGCCACAAATGTCTTTTCTAATGGCAACTGCTCTAGATGCAGGGAAGAACATCTCCAAGAATAACTTCTTCATATCATCCCAAATCGTGACAGAACTGGTGAAAGGTAGAACAGACAATTCTTGGCTACATCAGCAAGAGAGAAAGGGAATGCCCTCAACATGATATGCTCCACAGGGACTCCATGCGGCTTCATGGTTGAACAGACCACATGAAACTCTTTTAAATGTTTACGGGGGTTCTCACCTACAAGACCATGAAACTTAGGTAATAAGTGTATCAATCTAGATTTTAACTCAAAGTCAGCATCAAGATTAGGATATTGAATGCACAAAGACTGGTAAGTTATATCAGGAGCAGCAAGTTCTTTAAGAGTCCTATTAAGCATGTTATCAGCCATGATTTCAGAATCACTTAAGATCTTAAGTGCACTTTCAGATTCAATGTCACAACTAAATTCAGAAGCAATTCTTTCACTTAGCCTACGAGCTCTAATCAACTTATGCAATGTTCTATCAATCTCAGGATCAAATTCAAGCAAGATATCAGGATCAGACTTAGTCATGCACCAGTCAGAGCTATTTTGCTGTCAAAATGCCAAAAACACAAAAACATTCAAATTTACACTATAAAGACAGCTAGAAAAAATGAAAAACATATCAACTGAATTTTAAAAATCGTAGGACTATCACAGAATGAAAACTACACGGATTTAGAAAATTATCATGCAAATAAAATATTTCAAAAATTGAAAAGTGGTCTAAACGATGGAATTTGAGAAAATGAAGCATAGCCAGTGTTGATAATTGGCCGAGTGATTTAGATTTTTTTCTATCAACTGACAAAAAATCAAGTCATTCAGAGATACCAAAACAATTACAAAAATTACCGTTATATCCCAAATTTTCTCAAAACTCCTATCAGATGATGGAATTTGGCTAAAATCTGAGTAGATGATCATTAAGAGATCACCTTTCTCAAAATGATGATTTAACTTTGGGGACCAAGTCTCAGCTCAAAACTCCACAGTCAAATTAACACTAGTCTGCCCCTACACCCGTAAAAATCAGAAAATGGTGAAAACGTGCTAGCAGGTATAAAACAGTGTTAGACAGTTAGGAACACATCCAAAATGAGTGAAGGACACTTATAAGGAGATCTTGTAATGTGATTGTCACAAAAGGAAGCAAAAGAATGATCAACAGTAGTAATAACCAATGTAATAATAACAGCAATGCACCAGAATGCAATTCAACAGTTATGATCAGAATGTAATGACAGAAAAAGAGTTAATTTTTAGTAAGGGCAAGAACAAGAGTTAGTATGGTCACTTAATATAATCAGATCGTAATCAACAATCCCCGGCAACAGCGCTAAAATTTAAACGAGCATCAAACTCAATCAAAATTAAAATCGAGTTATACTTATGGCTTGTAGCATAGGAGTCAACACCGGATCGTCTCTCTAGGATTGTAATTGCAATTGGATCTGATCAAGTTGAAATTGGGAAGGGGGTTAAGCATACAGAGAATGTAATTAACATAATTCAAACAAAAATGGATAAAACAGAATTAATAAAGCAACCAATCCAAGAGAATTAACCAAACTTGATTTTAATCCGTCCTTGATTATTATAAGTCCATTCATTTATTCATCAAGTCCTTGGTTTCAGATCACTTCAAGACGCCTCTCAATGATCCATGGATCTTCTACTAGAAACGCTTCTAGGATTCAATTAATTAAGGTTAGACAGATTAAGCACTCATCCAAACCGAAATTAACTTGAAAGCCAAGATCCAACCAAGTTAAATATTTCATCAAACACCTTCAATGTCTTGTTTAATCTCTGAGTTCATCTTTTTGCCCATGGTAATTAAGCAATTAACATATAAAAATTCCAATCAAATTAAGCATTCAACCAGAATTAACAAAGAGAGGAAGAGGAAGAGAAACCTGATTAATAGATGAACATAACAATTAAAGCAGAATCTCAAGATTAAGCATCAAGTTGTTCAATCTCTTGGATTGATCTAAAGGACCTATCCCTCCATGAGAAGGAGAGAACTCAGAAAAAACGAAAGAAGAGAAAAATGAAATTCTAGAGAGAAGGAGGAGGAGGAAGTCAGAAGAATGGATCTAGATCTAGATCTAGATCTAAAGAGAGAATGTGAAAGTTTAATAATGAGAGTTCATCTTGGATTCCTCCCTTTACAGCTAAAATTGCCCCACTAAATTAGCCTCTAGTGCTTCATTACACCTCCCAAACATAGCTGAGCCTTGTAGGAATATAATGGCCCAAGTCTCATCTGAATTGAATTTGAATTGACCAAGATATGCTCACTTTAATGCCATATGCTCTCCGAACCCGGGTCTGAACTTTCAGGCCCAATTAGGTCCACTAGAAATCTAATTGAGACTTTGAGCTCTTTATCAAAGTTGTATACCTTCCTCTCATTTTTCCTACAAGATAAAATGCATAATTTTCATATATCTAGAACTCAAGTTATGGCCGAAATACCGAAACATCGTCAAAACTCAATAATACTGAAAAAATTCAATTAGGCTCAATTTGAGCCCAAACTTACAAAACATGACCAAGTATCAATTAGTTAGGCACATAGAGAGTGTAAATGACTAAAAAATGATGGTTTATTAATGTATAAAATATATTATTATCATTTAGGTAAAAAGTTAATCCATGGCAAAGATTGAATACTTGTTACCTGCAAAACAGGTTTGACTTGAAAGATTTCATCTGGTGGCAAATATCATACACAGAGACGTTCACCATCGACTCATCCTCCATCACTTGCTACAATCTACCATCGTGCGCCATTGAGACCATCGCCACCATCTCAGAGCTTCTTTTGTGATATCGACGTCATGTGATAGATGGAGATTGCTGCCCATTCCCTCTAAAAGGCCAAGCTCATCCACGGGTTCTGCCACCTCTACAACAACCAAGAAGCCATTGTTGTTGGCATGGAGTATGTGATTGTCGAAATGGCAAGAATGAAAAAGATTGAAGCCATAGGCATAAACTAGAAGCATCCTGGACTAGATTCGTTTGGGTGGTTTGGTTGGACACATCTGGGATCAGATTCATTTAGGTGGTCATTAGTAGCGGCAACGTCGTAGCAAATCGAGTAAGGGGTGGTGCAAAGGAACTTGTGAAGGACTGTCAAACCCTAGAACCCAGCACATAAGCCACCAATGGTTCCTTTTTCTTTCTTTTCCCATGTTATTGAATCTTACTAATCTGATCTCAATGGTTTCCTTTTTTATATTCAAATTTTTCAAAGATTTAAATTTTGTTCTTGGTTGATTTCTTTTTCCTGTTGCTGAAATGAAGATCTTGACTGCCATATACAAATTTGTCAAATCAAATACAAGTTTGTTTTTCTGGGTTTGCTCTACAATCATTCCCCAAGTTTTAATGTGTTTAGAACCAAAACTAGTACCTTTTTTAATGAGGGGTTTTTGCAATATCATAAGAGAGGGAGTTGTACAGAGAGGAAAGCAGCACAAAAAAAAAACAATGCAATAAAGGGAAGGAACTGCAGAACACTTGGTGAAAGTCATGAAATGAAATTGTCGTTCCGTGTCTTTGATTTTGGACAAAAGTTAACTACTTTTTATGATTTAACAAATTCAAAATTAGAAAGTCAACGACATTTTACCTAGTACAATAGGTAGTTCAAATAGAGCACCGATACTCACCAAAGTTTTGTGTAGGTTAAATGCCTCTGATCAATAATACTTTTAGAAATTTCTTCACTTTCACTCATACCAAATTAAAGTTATCTTAGTTAAAGTCCACCAAAAAATTTATGTTATTTAAAGAATTAGTTACGTCATTTCTACACTTGAAATCCTATACATATTAAATGAGTTAGTTTATTAATTAATCGATACAAGGTGTTAGTCCGTTTGACATATTTTAACATTAATGCAAATGTTGGCTAGGTGTGAACTTTTAATTGTAGAGTAAAGATTTTCCTTAAAAAATGCTGGCCCATTTTCCCATAATATCCCGACTTTGTCTCAACAAATGTAAATTTTTCTTTTAAACGAAACTCAACAAATGTAAAAATATTAAACTAAAGCGATGATAAGAATATGGCCTAAATTATGCTATGCGTGATTGTGTTATGAAGGAGGATAGAAGAATCAGTAAAAAAAAACAAGTAAAATATAGGTAAAATGAATATTTTGGTCCCTTATCTTTATTTCCTTTCTTTTTTAATTTAGTTTCATAAAAATATTTTAAAAGTCAATTTGGTCTCTTAAGTTTAGAATTGTCATTCAATGTGATTACATAACAATTTCGTCACCCACACTAATGAAAACAATGACATGTCACTAACAGTGATGACATGACTATGATATGGAGGTGATGCAGCTATAACATGGCATTAACATCGCTAAGGGTGTTCGGTGGGTTGAGTCAACTCACGAATCTATGGATTTTGACCCAACTCATTGGGTTCACGGGTTGGAAAACACTTCAACCCGTAATGTATGGGTCGAGTGGCAAGTTTGGAAAGTGTCAACCTGCACAACCCCAACTCACTCAAGTAGTTTTTTTTTAATAAAAGTCATTTAGCCATAGTGACATTTCAAGTTGTTTTCCCCTAACTTTTCTACAATGTCAATTAAGTTTAGGTGTAGCCTTTATTGTCATATTGAGAATGTGACCAAAGAAATAGAAATGAGAAACTCATGAAGCATATAATGGACTATTGTGATGAAAATCCAATGATCGTTTCAATAACAAAGATCTTACTTTAGTTAATTTCAGACTTATATTAACTTAATAAGACATGTTATGTTTGTTTTGTTTATTATGTTTGTGTAAGATTAGTTATATAACTTTTTAGTTTATTTAGAACATATATTGTTATTAATTAAAACGTGTTATGTGTAAATTTTTGATTTCATATTTTGAAATTAATTTTAATATAGAATTTTTTTAATATATGTCGGATTCAAAGGTTTGACCCGACCCAACCCTTTCTTGAGGAGGTCGGACAAAGTCAGGTTGAAAGAAAACAATCTCTCGACCTAACCCAACCCATTGATCTGATGAATGGGTCAAGTCCAAAAAAGTCGTAAAACCCACCCAACGGACACCTCTAAACATGACCATCATCGGTTTTTGACACACCATCACTCTTGCTAGTGAGGTGATAGAATCGTTACCAAAGACCACATTGGTTGATAATTCTAAATTTAAGAAACCAAATTGATAAAAAAAAATTATAGAACCAAATTTAACAAAAATAAATAAATATAAGGGACGTCCAAATACCCTTTTTTCCTAAAATGTAAACTAAGTGTTAAAATTGAGATTCCGAAAAGTAAATCAAATATGGACTCTTATAATCTGAAAAGTAAATCAAACATGGACTATTATAAACTTCATTGGCTTGTGTGCATGATCTTTGAAATCACTATGGCTTATTTATGCCTGCTCTTTGTTCGTTGAGACTTGAGTATCATGGGGTCGCTGCCTAGTGCTTCCTGCTTACTAATTCTAGTTCTGGTTTACCCTTGTGTAGCAACAAAAGTAATTCATTTACTTTTTATTCAAACAAATAAATAATATATAACATACGTTTATTATGTGAAAAATATTGCATTCTCATTTTTTATTGAGTCCTATAATTCAACTACTTTTAATAAAAGATTATAATTTCAATTTTTTTCATTTATTTTTTGTTAGTTTTTCTTTTTACTTATTTCTTAATTTACCTAAAAGTCTTTCTTGTATCATAAATCACAACCTTGTCTAAGAACATGAAATCTCAAAATTACACAATTTTGTCCAATATATAATAACATGAAAATCTAAAATTAAATCATACAATTTTGTAAATTTAAATTCAGGTATATTTCATATTTTGAAGTTTGTTCCCATGACCACGTACTCACCAACTGCAAGGAGTGGAGGTGGGCAAGGAACACAAGGCTCTACTACATACAGCACTCAAAATCCATTCTGAAACCATAACGTACGGATCCTAGTTCCTAGACAATCTTCAACAAACAAATGAAAATAAAATTTATGCAGAATCCATAGGATGCAAAATACCAACACGAGTACAAAAAGGGAAGATAGACAAATAATGAAAATTTATGAGAAGATATGAATGACGACATGTGTACTTAGATGAGGAAGAAACCAAGTAAAAGGGATGTGCAAAAAATTGAGCTAGCGTGGGATATGGATATTTGACTCTGGAACGCTGACGATTTTTTCCCATGCATATGCTTTTTCTTCTTCTTCTTGCTCTTCTTCTTTTCTATTGAAAATCCAAGCTTTCTCTTGTGAAGGTGGATGAGGCTGTGGTCTGCCAATAGCCTCTTCTCTATAGGCTGAGATTGAGGGCTAAGAATCCCATTTGTTTGTGTATTCAAGGCTCCCTCATGTCCCTCATCAGCCGAAGTTGGCAGCCAATAGGACAATAACAAGAGAGTGACGAGGGAGGCACACAGCATGCTTCTTGTCTGTGTCATACCTTCGAGTCTGCCAAGTGCTACGTAAAACATAATGCTCTAACTCCTTGTGGTGTGATGAAGCTCACTTTATCTAGTACTATCATATGATATGAGTTAATTAGGAACTCACACAGGTATAAATTGTGAAAGCTTTATCATCAAAGCAATGGCGGTTTTAAAGTAATGAGTAATGACACACCATAAGATTTGATTTCTGGTGTGTTTCTCCTTTGACTTAGTATTCAGCCATAGACCTTATTCTACGAAAACTTATCCTTTAATTAGGATAAAGGTTGTTATCAGATAGTTATTGAGTTTCTTGTTTTTTTTTTGGTGGATTTTGAGTTTCTTGTCTTAATTCAGTTACAACATATGACGAATCAAATTGTGGTGCACCGAGATCTGTGGTGAAGATGCCCTGCATTATAGGTAACAAAATAATTAAGAGGAAATCATCACATTAGTTTTTCAAAAATATTTTCATTAAATAAGTCCATCAAAAATATAAAATATCACCACATTCATCCTTTTAGAGAATTAATGTGGGGTAACAAAAGGATGAATGTTGTGACGTTTTATATCTTCAAAAATATTATTTGGTGACATTTTTTTTGAAAGACTACTACGGTGACACTGTGACCTTTGGTGGGAGTTTATTCAAATAATTATTTAGCTACTCATTTGTATATGATTTTTAATTTGACACCACAATTCATGGGATAATTAGTTATGAAACATTATTAATTATAATATAAAGCGAAATCATTAAGATTTAAGAGAATATTTTGTAAAAATACTTGCGTGACAGTTAGCATTTCTCAACAAGTTATTATCTATTTTTTTTATAAAAAAAATTAGCTTATGCCAACGATCAATTACAAGGACTTTTTAGATTTTTTATTTTTTTTTTTGAAAAGAATGGTAAAGATAGGCCATTAGCTCTACTTTAAAAAAAAAAAAAAGAAGAAGAAGAAGATAAGTTATTTCAATACAACCGGTCAGACTATCAGTGACATGCTTGAGATTTTGAAAGAAAAGCAAAGGTCCACGAAGAAGATTACCTCCAAAATGATACTTACTCAAAAGATTGCCCAACAAGAGGCTATTCATCCTATGGAGGGATGACAACAAAGCAGGAGTACTAACTTAGGGAGGATTTGAATTAGCGCATTTGGAGAGTACAAAGCCTTATCAAGAACCCTTAAGCTTAAGCTTGTTGAGTCAACACGAGTTAGTTGGGTCAACTCATGCTGAAGCATTGATCTTTTGGTTAATATAGATAGATATACATGGAACTAAGTTCAAATTCCTCTCTCCTAGCTAGTCAATGCTAGCTCCCTAAAGAAAATATTTTCCTGATTGAAAATTTTCTTCACACATAATTTAATCCTTAATATAAATTATATCACGATTTAGTACTTTTGATTTATTCAATTTCATTTCATGTTTTTCTTTTTTTTTTCTTTTTTAAAGTAAACATCCAATCTTGTTCTTGAGAAAAACTTTACCTCTTATATTAGTTTATGAGAAATGAAAATCATTAATTTGATTCTTAAGAATTTTAAAAATCAGGTTAAATTAGTTTTTGATAAGAACTAAGTGTCCGAAAAAAAAGATTAAATTTGACCCAATTTTTTAGATTCTTACAAATTAAGTTGAGAGTTTTTATTTCTCAGAGATTAATATGAGAAGTAAAGTTTTTCTCAATGAAGAGATTGAGTGTTTATTTTATTTTTTAATCATTAATCAACGAGGGAGTAGGCCCCTAAGAAACTAAAATAGATCTGGGTAAAGATACCCGAGAAAGATAGTGACTAACAATACCTCCACATCTAGTAGGTGGTCTACTAAAAATATGTAACCCAACTGAGATCGAATGGGCATGATTAGTTAGCCAATTGGAAACCTTGTTGCCTTCCCTGTATGTATGAGTGATGCGAACTTCCCATTCATCCTCTACAAGTCTATGAATTCTGCTAACCAAGGGTTTACACGGATGACTGGATTGGCATCCATTGTTAACAAAATCAACTGCAACTTTAAAGTCAGGTTCAACCCAAATTCAGCTAAAGGCCCATCCTTGGCAAGCTCGAAACCTGTCAATATTTCCCAAAGCTCGGACATTAGAACATTGCAAACTCCAATGTTTTTAGAGAAGCCCGAGATCCAATTATGTTTCAATCCCCCATTCTTACATGAACCATCAACGTTACACTTTATCCAATTTGATAAGGACTGATATGAAACAAGTTTGAGTAATTTAAGCACCGAAACGTAATCAGGGAATAATGTGCGAGTGAGGTACAATTCCAATGTCTAAAACACCATTTTACACTCTATATGTAAAACAATTTTATTACACTAATGTGGCTATTTCGAGAAACACAAACAAATATGACAATATACATCAATTTTTAAAATATGCCTCTCTAATTAGATTTGATTTACAAATCAAATCATTTCTCATTTTTTTTTCATTCTAAACACACTCATTTTGGATATTTATGGAAATAAGTTTGCATTGATGATTTAATATGCTAAGTTTTGATGATGACAAATATAAGATAAAAAGAATAATATTCATGTTACACAGATGTGTATAACGAGATATATTGTATCACGCAATGATTATGTACTTTATCTAATTATATTTCACTTAATAATCATGTAATGAGATATGTGTAACATTTTTTATATAATATATCCAATAAAGTTTTATATGAGTTATAATAAATTAATATTGGATTTGACTCTATTTAAATAAAAATGTGCAAAGTATTTTTGTTGCATCCTATATGTAACATTTTTTATATAATATATCCAATAAAGTTTTATATGAGTTATAATAAATTAATATTGGATTTGACTCTATTTAAATAAAAATGTGCAAAGTATTTTTTGTTGCATCCTATATAGAGTATATGAAGATATTGAATTATGAATTTATACTAACTATGGTTGTTTAAGTGAGCAATACTTTGTAAGATAATTCAAGTACCAAGAGTGAGCATTGCAACATGAAAGCAAAAGATCATGAAGGTTTTGATGATAACAAAACTAAGCCAAAGACCAAGTCCAAAGGAAGATTAAGTGATATATTTTATAGGATTTAGAGTCTTTATGTGAGAAGCTTTTAGATATCTCAAATATATTTTTAAATCTTTACAAATGGTTCTTACATGCTAAAATGCCCAACAAATATGTTTTGAAAAGCTAGTTATGGTGGTAGTTAAAAATTATGAAAAATTATCAAGTTTGAGTTTTGAAAAGCTGACATTTGGTTACTTTTTTATCATAACATACAAACTACTTTGAGTTTTGTTGTGAAACTTATTTCATATGAAAATAGACTCAAAGATCTTTCCATTGAATGGTCATTTTCTTAAAACGGGTGAGAAATGAAGAAATTATGGGTGTTTAAAGTCATTTTCCAAGCATCAAAATGCTAACATGTTTTTAGTAAATAGAGGCTTGGTAATCGATTACATGAGCCTTGTAATCAATTACCACCTACCTAAAAAGCCTAGAACATGTTCTAAGAGCTTTGTAATCAATACAACATTCATGTAATCGATTACCATGAGTCTGAAAGTCAGTAATGACTCTTTTTTTAACGTTTAATGCTTAAATTAATTACCCCCCAACGGCTCTTTTTATCATAACACTATACATACATGCTTTTAGGTCATCTTTTACATATAACAAACATTGAAAAACATCTTTCTTAAGGGTTTAATTCGAGTTTCATCTTATTCCTTTTTGTACTCTGTTTCTATCATTTATTTGAGATGTCTTTGAGAGCTTTATAGGATTTCAATTTATATTATCTACTTTTATGAGAGTTTCTCTTTCATTTATACTTTGATTCTCTATAAAGAATATGAGACATCCCTCAAAAAATTGTAAGGGTGAGGTATCCCTGGTTGTTGAGGCTCAAGCACAAAAGATAAGGCATCCCAAAGTGTGAAGAGTATTCTAGTTTGTAAAGGTTTCAAGCACCTGTTCAAGTTTAAAGTGATAGTGAAAAATCTCGAGTGGTTTACTTGAGGATTGAACGTAGGTCCCAAGTGGTTGATGGCTGAACCAAGATAAATTCTTGAGTTTGATTCTCTCTTTCCTACACTCTTTTATATTCTATATTAACTTAATTTATGTATATTCCGCTGCATTTATTAATTGAGTAATTTAAAATATTTAATTTATTAATGTTGTTTTAAAAACTTATGATCACCCAATTCACCTCCCTCTTGGGTGATATTTGTCATGGCTAACAATATTTTTCTTGAAATAGGAATTGTAATTTGAGAAGAGTGAAGGCTACCCACTCATTGAAATAGGTTTCTTTGGCTATTTAAGAATGATACAAGGAACCTCCAATCAAATTGTGCAATTTTTTAAGGAAAGACTCAATTGTTAATCGACATGTATTATAAGTGGTTCTTACTTGCTATATGTCTATTTACACTTTATCAATTTTAAATTGATTTAATTTGATTTTGTTATTGTGATTTGAATATTCTATCCTTAGGGACTCTTGGGACAAGTACAATTTTTCAAAAAACTCAATACTAACTTTGTACACTATTCTGAATCGATAGTTTTTGTTGTATTAAAATGATTTGGTATTGGTCATAGACCAAATATGATAAATGTTATGTATAAGGATTCATACCTATGATAATAATGATTGTAAACATTGATTTAGGCCAATAATGGTAATTGATATATTCAATAGTCATGCTTGTGGAAAGGAAATTTAAGTTTATTTGAGTGCGTTTTCTAATGTTAGAAAATTTTATTCTTAGAATAAGTTTACTTGATTGCACCATATTTTAATTTTTGCCAATTTGAAAATTTATTTTTTTGAAAGCCATATTACTATATTTTGCTTTTAAATTGTTTTATTTGGGGGAAGACCTTATTGGAACACTATATCTAACAGTAGTAAATGTTAGCCGTGGTACATATATGATTGGATTAGGCCCTAACTAGTAAGGTATATGTTGATTCCATGTGTAGACCAACACACGTGGGGTGGTTATGGTTTTGAGTTAGACGCTCATCAATTCGAGCCTTGGGCTTGTCAAATGGTTAGCTTACCCACAAGATGTGTGCTCATTCTATTTTAATTCTACCTATTGGATTCTCTAATAAGAATTATGTTTTGACTGATTACATTATTTTTATGGAATTATTGGAAATTGCTTCTTTCACTAGAATGCTCATTATATTTTTCAGTTAGGATTTTTTTTTTTTTGGTTAAGTTTAGCTCTGCTACTTGAGAATTATGTATTTAATTTGATATTTTATTTGTTAAGGAAAACTTGTGCCTCGCTTGTCTGTTATATTATGTAGTAATTACTCACTAAGTTATGACTTACTCAAATCGCAATTATATGTTTTTTAGATAAAGATAAAGAGATAACTTCCAGTTCTACTCCTTTGGTTTGATCAAGGGAGTTTTACATAGTTACCGTTGGTGAGCCCATCACGTTGCTCGTGTGGGTAGGATTTGAACTTTTATTTTTTGTTATTAACTTTTATTTTGGAGCCTTATGGGCTTATACTCTTAGACATACTCTATTATTTCTACAACCAGGATTTGAGATACCATAGAATGTGTTGAAAAAATAATTGTCAATGTTGTAGTATTTTGTTAAAAAGAAGCAAGAAGAAATTATTGGTGAGGGAAGTGCACCTGTTGGATATTTATGTTTCTGAGGCCTTGTAGTAGCTATTCTGAATTATCTTTATCAAGTTCTAGATAAATTGGATTTTTGGGAATCACGTTTTGAACATGTTTTGTAAGTTAACATTGTTTTCTACTCCTTGGGTAGTTGGACTTTAGTTATTGACTAGTTTTTAGGCTTGCATAACTTAGGTGAGCCTATAGCCCACCTTGTTTATGCACCGGTCATAGCCCCGGGGTTCAGGTCGTGACAAAGTTGGTATGAGAACTTTATATTTATCCCTATGGATAATGGAGCAAGTGTCCTTTGTTAGAGTTATGATTGTGGTTATGAAGTTGGTCATTTTCACAATCAAAGTGCTATGAAAGGCTTATTAGGATGTTCTTCCTTCTTTGATCATCAGTTTTATCTTGTTAATTCCCTCTTTTCATATTATGAGATTGGTCTTTGTTTTGATTTGATTTATCATGATGACCCTTTTGACAGTGTTGTGTTATAAGTAAAGTTATGGCCTAAAGTTAATAGGCAATGATTGTTAATTTTTTTTGAAAATGAATTTCATTTATTGATTGATGAATGGAGATATATTGTAAGAGTACATACTTTGGTTTGGAAAAGAAAAAATCTATTGTTAATTCTTAGACATAGGTACACAAGAAGTTGTTTTAGATATGTTTTGGCTTCTATTTGTGTAAACTTAACATTAATTAATGAAAAAAAATTGACATTAATATTTCTTGATATAATTTTTTCATATGATAGTATTGGAATTTTACTATAGTTTGACATATGTTTGACCTGTCAAAATTTTATGGTTAATTTTGAAATTATATTACATGTAAGGTTGAGGTGTTTGAAATGTCTTTGAAATTTTTTTTAATCAGATTCTGAGTGTAGCTTTGCAAGAGAATAAGTGAAATTATTTGGATAAAATTGAAAAAAAAAATTGGATTAAATACTTCTTGAGCTCATGGTTGTTTAGAGATCCAAAGGTTGAGTTTAAAGAAGAAAGTTTCTAAAATGCACCTAAGAACTAAATGAATATATATTAGAAGTTTCGTGGTGAACAAATGTGGTCATATAAGTTAAATACATTGGAAAGGTTTTCATTTCATATTTGAATTTATTCATAATATTGGAAATGTTTCAAAAGTTTGGATTTATATTTTGTATCAACTAATCTAATTGAGCCCTGATTTTGGCTAAGGAATAGTTGGAACCTAAGGGTAAAATCTTGAAATTTAGTAATTTTGAAGATTTGTAGTTATTTTATGCTTGATCTTGATTGATGATACTAGTTAGCAAAAATAACTTGTCTTTGAAAAATTTGAATGGTTTTTGAAAGTAAATTAGTATGAGGGTTAAATGTGATAGTTTGAGGCTAGAACTTCCCTTAAATGAAGTTAACATATGTATAGAGATAGTTAGAACATTTGAGGATTAAGTTCATTGTTAAATAGGCTATCCGTTGATGAAGTATAGTCGTTAGAATATCACAATTTTGAAATTTTATATTTGAGTATTGGTTTAGGTTTATGTTTAATTTTTTGAAACTAAAGATCTATGAAGGTAGAGAAATATAAAGGTCTTGATGGAATAGTTAGGGAAATGACTATATTGTTTAACATATAAAACTATTTTGAAATATTTTCTTGAAATAGGGAATGAATGAAACAAGATGATGATGAAATTTGGATATATAGTGATTGAGCAATAAAATGTTAATTATGGATAGTTTTAAAAAAAAAAAAGCCTAGGAACTTGATTATTGATTGAATTTAGAAGTTAAAAGGAAGTGATTGACATTTGATATTAGAGCAGTTTTTGGCTTCTTGTCAACAAAGGGATCAAAAGATATAAGTTTCTTAAGTGAAGTTTCACATGTTACAGTTAATAAGTAAAGTTCTAAGTATGTAAATACTAAGGATTTTTAGTGAAAAATAGAAGAAAAAAATTAGTGAATTAGATTGTAGAGTTGATCAATCACGATAAAGTTGCAATGAGGTTGAAGAGCATAGTTTCTATTCATGTTATCTATGTCTTTCATATGCAATAAGTTATGTTTCAAGTTTTGAAAAGAAATACATTCAAGGTTCTCAATTAAAATTTTTATAGAATTCAATTATGGAATCATGGGATAATTGTACTATTATGTAAGAGGAATTTTTTGTTTTTTACAACCATGTGATTGAGATAGGATTCATAAGAAAATTAGAATGTTGTCTAATAGTTATTCAAGTAAGGATAATGAAGTAAATGAGTTAAAATTTGATACTTAACCCAAGAAATCAAGGAAATGTAAGGAGTAAAGAAAAGAAATTTATTATTATTGAGGTGTGATTTATATAGCTTGAGTTGGAGTTTAGACTGGGTTGTTCTGTTTCATTACGTTCCTAGTTTGGTCAAGGTGGCACTATGTTATAGTAGGCTATGAATGATAAATTGAAAAAATATCTTAGAGACCAAGTGGCTACCAATTTAGTAGTAAATTATGTATGATTTGATGTGATAGGTTGTCTTAGAATGTTATTTATAATATTCTTGGGATTATCAAGTGTTTGTATATATATATATATATCCTTGATACTTGTATCGGAAATAAGTTATTAGTTGGAAGGCTTGAAGAAGATATAGTAGACTTTGCGCTCAAATGCTTAGTGTACCAACAAGTGAAGGATGAGCACCGAAAGCAAACAAGCTTACTCTAATAAATAGATATACCTAAATGGAAATGGGAGAGAATTCCTATAAATTTTGTGAGAAGGGTTTCCAAAGACCACTAGGGTTTATGGTTCATTTTGGGTTATTATTGATCGATTGGTTAAGTTTAGACATTTATTGTTTGTGAGACGAATCACAGAGTGGCTAGTTTGGCATGTTCTATTTTTTTTAATCTGAGATTTAATTCAATATGCTTAATTTTGGAGCTTTTTAGACAACCATAGGACCTAATGGAATTTGAGCATAGCTTTTCATCCTCAATCTAAAGGTCAATCAGAGAAACCATGTAGGTCTTGAAGAATATGCTTTGTGCTTATATTTAAAACCCCAAAGGTGGTTGGGACCAGTATTGACCTTTGATGATGTTTGCCCATAATGATAGTTACCAGTCTAACTCTCAAATGGAACCTTTTGAGGCTTTATATGGAAAACGTTGTAGATCACTAATCGTTTATCAGTATGAAGCTGATGAGTCTAAATTCTTGGGACCCGATTTAATTCAAGAAGCTAATGAGAAAGTTTGATTAATTCATGGTCGATTAATGATAGCTCAGAGTTGACAAAAATATGATTCAAACCATAGACATCATCCCTTAGAAATTGGAGTGGGAAACCTTGTATTCTTGTGCATTCCTCGTATGAAAGGTGTCTTGAGGTTTGGCAACAAGAGTACACTAAGCCAAAGGTTCATAGGGGCATTTGAAAGTTTTGAGAGAATTGTCCAAATAGCTTATCATTTAGCACTTTTACTTGATCCTTGGGAATTCACTCGATTTTACATGTTTACATGCTCTGAAAATATGTTTGTGACCCCCTTAAGTCATACGATAAGCGGTTTAACTTGATGAATGTCTTAGACACAAAGCCCAACTAGTGGCTAGAGTAGATAGATAAGTTAAGTATTTGCTTTCTAAGGATGTTGTTTCGGTGAAGGTTATGTGGCAAGGACCATATGGTTAAGGAACAACTTGGGAAATACCCACACTTGTTTAACGTATAAGGTTAGTAGTAGCTTAAATTTGAGGATGAAATTTTTTTTAAGAGAAGGAAAACGTAACACTACGCTTGATTAAAAGGGGGAAAAGAAAGAAAAGAAAAGTATGGCAATTTTCTTTAGGGCAAATTAGTCCATTCCCTTTAAATAATACCACAACACCCAAACCCCCTCATTATCTTCTTTGTTGTTTTTCTTTAGCGCGCCTCCAACGTCCTGCCAAGGAAAACTATTGCCTCACTTGTCCAATTTTCTGTTATAGTAGGTAGTAATTGCTCACTGAGTTACTACTCACCCAAATCATAATTATATGTTTTTCAGATAAAGATAAAAGATAGCTTTTACTTCTTGTCCTCTGGTTTAATCAAGAGAATTTGACACAGTTACTGTTTGGGAGCCCATCACATTGCTTGTGTGTAGGGATGGAAAACCCTCCCTGCATTTGGGGATCCCCACGAGGACTACCCCATTTTGGGACCTGAATTTGGGAAATTTTTCTCGTGGGGACGGGGATGGGGAAAAAATCTCCTGGAAGCATATGCGAGAACGACGCAGGGTCTTCGTCCTCAAAAAATTACTAAATTATCCTTAATGATTATATCTTATATATGTATTAATACTTTGTTCCTTTTAGTAATTTTCATCTATATTGTTTATATATTAGTTTAACATTAAAAAAGTAAAAAAACCACTAGATAGCAACTTGTTGTTTTAATTTGTTGATATTGTAGATTTAAATTGAAATTTTTACAACTTTCTATATATCTTTTTTTTTATTTTTTATATTTTTTTATAATTTTTAATAATTTTGGGGTCTAGGTGGGGAACGGGGATAGGGAGAATTTTTCCCATGAAGCGGGGATTGGGGGCAGGGATTGGGGGAAATTAAGGAGGTAAGGATGGGGAGCGTGCGGTACTCCTCGCCTTGACCTCTTCGCCCTTACCCTGTGCGAGTGTCATCCCTACTCGTGTGGGCAGATTTGAACTTTTATTTTATTTTGTTATTGACTTTTATTTTAGGGCCTTGTAGGCTTATACTCTTAGATGTGCTCCATTATTTCTATAAGTAGAATCTAAGATAATATGGAATGTGTTGAAAAAGTATTTGCCAATGGATATTTATGTTTTTAAAGCCCTATACTGTAGCGACTATTCTGAATTATCTTTATCAAGTTATAGATAAATTTAAAATTGAATTTCTGGGAATCACATTTTGAATATGTTTTGTAAGTTAACATTACTTTCTACTTCTTGGGTAGTTAGACTTTTGTTATTGACTGATTTTGATGCTTACATGACATAGGTGTCTATAGCCCGCCTTAGTTATGCGCCGGTCATAAACTCTAAGTTCGGGTAGTGACAAGATTGATCTTAAACAATTTTGGCAAAAGGACAATATCCAAATAGGTGGGACGAGGATTCATGTTCTGCATAGCAAATAGAACGATGAACCTAAGGGAAGGGGATGCCTTGGTGCATCATATTATCTTTTAGAGCAAGAGCATTATGAAGCAACCTCCAGATGAAATATTTCACCTTAGGTGCTACCTTCAAGGCCCATATGGATTTTTGAATGCCATTTGCACCTAAGTCATCAGGATCATTTTAAACTTCATAAATTGAATTAAAAGCAATTTTGTACGCTGTGTTAACCGTGTATTTCCTAGAAGAATGGCAATGTTGAGTTTCACCGTCTTTAATCTCTAAATTCTGAATCACATCACCAATTACTCCTGGAAAGAATTCTCTGATCACCTGTGGTTTCCACATTTTTAACCTCCTATCCATTAGAGAAGAGAGCAACTGAAGACATTTTTTTTTAAATGTCGGACCCACAGGTTAATCCAATACAACCTTCTCATGAACAAGTTGGGTCAGATCGAGTTGAAGCAAAAAATTCTCATAATCTAACCTAGTGCATTAATGAGCAGGGCGAATTTAGAAATACCTCAAACTCAACTCAACTCATCCAACAAACTAGGGGTGATCACGGGTCGGGTTTGGTCGGGTTTATAGGGAAAAAATCTAAACCAATTAGGTAATATCGGGTCGGGTCGGGTCGAGTTTGGGGGAAAAAAATTTGAGTAACCCGAACTGAACCAATCCGATTACAATCGGGTTGGTTCGAGTTGGATAATCGAGTTGACCGGGTTGGTCGGGTCACCAGGTCGGATTATGGAAATTGAATAAAATAAAGTTTGAATTTAGATAAAACGACGTCGTTTCACGGGTCATCGAGTCGGGTTATCAAGTCGGTCTCCTAAAACTCGTAATCCAAACCAATGAGAGGTCGAATTTATTTGGGTCGATCCGAACTGACCCAAACACCCAAACCAATTTAGATATTTTTAATCGAGTCAGATCAGATTAATCGGATTCACGGGTTGTCAGTTCGGGTTGTGGAGCCCTTCAACAAACATAAACATCCATAATCTTCTCTGCACTACTAAAAAGGAAAGATTGTGTAAATGAAAAGAAACGCCTTTGAAGAAAAGAAAAAGGAGTTGTCTTTTTCGTTAAATCACCTCTGCCAAGTTTGGTATGTGAATAAACTATATATAATCGTACGAGAGATTTTTAAGTGTTTTATGAATAAGAGATTTTTATTATTCTATGTCATTATATATGTGACAAATTAGTTATGATATTAAAAATATAATTAAAGATAAAAATAATTATAGTTTACAAAATTGATGTAACATATTTTTAATAGTACAAGACAAAATAAAAATCTGTTATTCTAAAAATACTTAAGAATTTATGATAATCCCACACCCACAACTTGAAATGCTAGTGGTCGAAATGAAAAGTGCGATAAGGATAATGAGCAAAATAGAAAGAAAAAGAAAAGGAAATGAAGTTATGAAGCACAGGTGAAGGAGTTGATTAGCCGAATGTGCGCCCCGTTGTTAATAACACCTTTTGAAATTCTTTATTCCCCCTCCCCCCAATTAAAGTTATCTCTTTTAAAAAATGTGCCCCCATTATCATCATATATTGCAACTTTCTCTTCCAAGAAATGTAAAAATATTAAACTAAAACGATATTGAGAATCTGGCCTTAATTATGCTATACATAATCGTTTTATGAAGAGGATCCAAGTAGAGATGGCAGATTCATGGAGATGCGTGAGAATTACTAGTGACGGACAAGTAATGGGTGTATATTTAATAAATGAAAGTAGGACATGGATTATTATTCTCACTATGTAGGTGTTTGTGAAATATATTTTTTCAATTTAATATTTTATAAATATTATTATTTTATTTTATTTGAGATAAGATAAAAAAAAAATTATATTTTTTGTTATTTTATAACAATTTTTTAGTAAATAATCCCATAAAAATAAAAGAAATTATTGAAAAATTATGTACTACTCATATAATAATTATTTATGCACAGTGCTGGCTCAAGGGCGAAGCTACCTCTCCTTTTACAAGGTCTTATTTTTTAATGTTATAATTGATATATTTTTTGTGACAAATGTATGATTTATTTATAAAGTTACTTATAATAATAATTAATTAATTAAAAGAATTAATAAAAAAGTAACATCTCTTTTATTCTCTTTGCTTAATGCTTAGTCAAATTTTTTTATTATCTTTTTATCTCTTCCTATTAGTCACTCAATTAATAATTATGACCTACATATTTTATTTTTTCTAAGTAATTTATCTATCCCCATAATTTCCTTTTCATTCTTCTTCAATACTTAAAAGTTTTTTCAATGGTCAAATTTTCCTATAAACTAATATTTTAATTTTTAATATTCACACCCTCATTTTTTTTTCCTTACAATTTTACCTTCCTTGACATTAACCTATTAATTTACTCATTTTACGATTTGGTTTTAGTACACCAAAATAGGCTGCCCTTATTTATATAGATTAGTTATTATAAAATATAATTAAACTTGATATATTATTTGTGGTATTCTTTTAATTTTATAAATATTTTAATTTTTAATATTTATAAAATTGTAATATATTTTATGAAATAATTTTTTAAATTTTTATTTTAAATTATTAGATACTCATAAATACTCATAAATATCTTTGTCTCCGTAATAATCATAAATAAGTATTCATGAACGGGATGGAGATGAGCTGGGGAAACACTACTAGGGCTGCACACGGGTCGGGTTGGGTTGGGTTTCAAGAAAAATAAAATCCAAATGAATCAATCAATTGAAGCTCGGGTTGGGTCGGGTCGATTTTCTTGAAATTTTTTCGAATAACCTGAATTGAACCAACCTGACCTATAGACGAGTTGGATCGGGTTGGGTCATCGGGTTGTTCTTTTAACCTTTACCCAACACAAGGCTCGGCTGCCATTTAGAATTTCAAATTCTTCTTTCTTTTAACAACTTTACATCCTTATGTCTTATGCCTCCTTTCCATCCTTCCCCCTTCCCTTTCCATCCTCCCCCCTTCCTTGTCCTTGCCACGCCAGCTGCTAGACGAATTTAGAGGCGCGACGCAGATCTGGGTGGAAGCGTGACGCAGATCTGGCCATCTGGGAGGAGGCGCAACAGTGTGGCCCTGGGCTCGCGGTGGAGGACAGTGGGTTCTGGGCTTGTGGGTGGAGGACGACACTTCTAGGCATGTGGGTTTGCAGTGTTTCTCCTCCATCACGTTTCTGGGTCGTAGCATTTTTGGGCTTGTGCCTTGTGGGTTATGGGTCGCGGTTGCGTGTGGAACAGGGCGGCAGAGCGATGGCTCTGGTTGGGTGGGTGAAGCTCGCGGTGGAGGACAACGGTGCGTGGGATCTGGGTCGTGGTGCTGACTATTGAAATTCGCGATAGCTGGTGCTACGGCTTCGGATTTCTTCGTCGGTATGTTGATAGGCAGCACTGGCACCTGGAAAGGTGGTTCTGGCTTCTGGGTTGCTGGATGGTGGCCCTGCGGCCGTGATAGTTCAATGATGGTGGATGGCGTTTGTTTCTGAGATATGAGATTTGGGAAATTTGTTGACTGAACTGCTGATGTTTGAGGATGGTTGGATTGAATGGGTAAAGGTGGTTTTGGGATTTTTTTTCCCTTGACTTTCGGGTCATCTGGTTGATTTCTTGAACTCTTTACCCAAACCAATATATAGACGGGTTGATCGAGTTTTACCTGAATGGACCTGATGACCCGAACCAACCTGGATATTTTATATTAGGTTAGATCGGGTTGGTCGGGTCCTCAAGTCATTGGGTCGGGTTGTGTAGCCCTAAACATTACTAACCCCCCCTGACGCATTGAATAGAAGGCTTGGTTAGGGAGAAAAAAAAGTAATTAAGTGTTAAAATTGAAATTTTCTTGCTGTGTTAAAAAAGAAGCGAGAGGAATTCTTATAAATCAGTTTGCGCATGAAAATAGAACAAAAATTTCATTTTTCCTTCAAATTTGTAATATTTTCATATAGGACAATCTCTGTAAGCATCAAAACTAAAAAGTAGTAGATCATATTAACCCTTATTTACAAGAAAATAAAAAGAAGCAGTTTGTTCCCATAACCACCTGATAACTCCATGAAATGTAGTTATTTGTGCCCTATAGTTGTGCTTCATAGAATGCTATGTCCTTGTTATTACATGCAAATATAAGAGATTTTATGCTTATATTGGTTAAATTTTCTTTGGATATTTTTCTATATACTATTGAGCAAATTGTGCATATTATGCAAATGATTAAGTGGATTTATAATTTATATTTAACTTGATAATTTTCCGAATGTAGGATGAGCTTAAAATAGAAGAATTGGAGCAGTTCAAGGCTCAAAAGCCCAAGAGAAGGACTAAGTGACATTCTGGAGGGAGCGTCGCGGCACAAAGGAGTGTGCGCCGCGGTGCAAAAGGTGCATCATCAAGCTGCCATACTAAGACCCGAGGCTAGAGCGTCGCGACACAAAAGAGTATGCGCCACGGCTCTAGGTGACCGACCAATGCGCGCCGCGGCACAAAGTAGTGTGCGCCGTGGCGTGAGATGCAGAACTGAGCCTATAAATAGAATTTTATCAGATTTTTCTTAGAATGGCTTTAGGTTTTAGAGAAGTTGCGCCTAGTTCTTCATTTTTTAGGCTGAAAGAGGCCAAGGGAGCCAAGGTTGGAGGCTATCTTCCTTATGGAGGGAGATTCAAGCATCAATGGCAACATCCATAACCTTTTCCTCATTTCTCCCTATGTTTCTTCTCATTCTCATTCATTGAGCATGGTTTTTGTGTTGTAATTTCGTTTTCAATGATGTAGCAGCTATTTTAGGGAATACTTTGAATCCTTTTTATGGATATTAATGATTTTGTTCTCCTATGAGTTTGTATGGATGTATGGTTTTGTTCAATCATATTATGCTTAATGTTATTGAGTGTTTGATCATCATTTAAGTGATTTGTTAGAATTTAATGAACCTAGACATAGGAATTCAGATTTTAGATCTAATGTATGGTTGATGCATGTTTGATGAGTTCAATTAGCTTGGATGAGTTGATTCGCTAACTGGATAGAAATATACCTTTTAGCCATGCATAGTGTGTGATTGAGAATAGATCGTTCAAGAGTGGAGTTTGCACTAGTTCTCAAGGAAACTTAGTGAATTAGGTAAATGAAACTATGGTTGATTGACCTAGACATAGGCTTTTAGCTAATAAAGATTCTCAAGCTAACCTAATCATTGCGTTCATATTTATGAAGAGGATTGCATGTTGTTGGTTGAAGTAAGGGGTGAAGAAGGATTTTCCTAAACTCTATCCATTATGTTATTTTCATTTAACACTTTTCAGTCTTTAGTTTATTTATGTTTTCCCTATTTTTATGTTCTTGAATAGAATTAGGTAAGCTATTAGTTAATATTTAGCATTGAAAGTAAACGTATCCTCGAGGGAACGATCTTTATTTTTTACTTTATTACTTGAATGACCCATGCACTTACGACTTATTTTGGGACAAACAAGTTTTTGGCGTCGTTGCCGGGGATAAGGCATTATTTCTATATTGCTAATATTGACAATGAGTTTGCTTAGTTCTAATTCAAGTTTTTATGTTTTGTTGTTGTAAATAGTTTTATTTTTAAGTTTTTATGTTTTTGTTGTTGATTTGCTTAAATATATGTTATAATTTGATTTTGTATTTTTGTTATGTTTTTGTTGTACATTCTGTGTTTTAAGTTTGTAAGCACATTTTGTTGGTCTTGGGAGTCATATTGAAGTAGAAATTGTGGCATAAACCATTTCCCTACAGAATTCTGCAAGTTGGGTTCTCACATCGTAGTGCAGTCTTCTGAGTGTCGCAGCGCAAGTGCACATTTTCTGTAGAATTCTACAGCTTTTTACTCATGCAGTGGCTCAAGCATGAATACGCCGCGGCACAGCATCCTGTTTTTGGTTTTTCTGTTTATTTTCTCTATTTTTCTTTATTTAGTATGCTCAGTGCTAAGTTGGTTACTATTTTGATATGCTCAGGTACCCTATAGACCATGTGCAGCAAGGAACACATTCACTTTGGTTTGGGGGAGTATCTTTATATGTTTTCACCCTTAATGCTTGATGTTTACACATGTTTTGATGTTTAAAGTATGTTCTAGTGATAGTCATCATGCTTTCATGATTATATCCTGTTTTGGCTATTACTGGTGAGTTGTTGATGCAAGTTTTAATTTTTTGCACTTTGTACATATTGTTATGCATCCTTGAATGGAAAATGATGGATCTTTGGAATGCATGACATATTTCCATTTGCTAGTGTGTGATGGTTGGCCAATGATATAAATGCTTGCAAATTACTCTCTATTTTGTGAAACCATTCGCGATCTTGAAGCATGTCAATGCAATCTGGTTTGTTTTTATGCATGCTGTGTTTTTTCACTTAGACGCTTGTTTAACTTTGGAAAGATATGAGTGTTTGTATAGAGAATGTTTATGAATTGTGCATGTGGATGATTTCTTTTATCCTTGAAGTTATTCTCTAACCCTTTTGAGGCGAAATCCTAAATTGTGTATGATTGAGGAAATGATTAGGGCATTATGTGGACTGTTTGAGCCTTTCAAGCTTAACCCTATACGATGATATTCATAGGTCCTCTTTGAAGCTTTCTACTGTTTGGCGTTATTTGTTTTTCATTACCATTGTGTTCGTTAACCTGTTAATCATTCTAATGCATGTGAAAGCATTGCATTTTCTTCTTACCATCAATGTTTGTTGAGTACACAATGTGTTATTTCTTGAAGTGAGTCTATTGATTAGGGGTATTAATATCTTCAATACAAAATGATTCTGAAGGAACCAGATATAGCCAAAAGAAAAATCATTGCTTTGTGAAAAATAAACTAAAAAAAGAAGAAGAAAAAATCAAAAGAAAAAGCAAAGTATAAGTAAAGAAAAGTTTGAAAAGCATCGAAAATGATTCTGGCAAGTTTTTTAAATACATTGTTGAATACCCTACTAATATCATGTAGTGGCTCATGACTTGAAATACCATGTTTATGTTTCTCAATGTTTGTTGTGTATCCTTTCCTTTTATTCTGTACCCCACTACCCTTGGCCTTACATTATAAGCTATTAAAGTCTCTCTTGATCCTCAGTTATGTGTGATTTACATTAGTAGAGAGAGGGTTGGATTAGAATTTTGTGGATTCTTTGATTGGTATCCATGTGTAGGTTCATAAACTTATCCAGATGAGCATAATTTGAAAAAGATAAGTTTGACTTACATGTTTATGGGAAATGTCATGTGCATGATTGGAAGCTGGATTGAGGGCATGTTTAGGATTGTATATTTGTTGAGCTTAATTGTGAGGCATGTGCATCTTTTGAGGGCTTAAACAATCATTGTGCACTGGTTGTGGTTAAATGAAAATTGAAGTGTTGAATGCATATGAGCATGAATTGATTAATGTGAGTTTACTTGATCATACTTTGTGTTGCTCGAGGACTAGCAACAACTTAAGTTTGGGGGTGTGATAACTCCGTGAAATGCAGTTATTTGTGTCTCATAGTTGGGCTTCATAGAATGCTTTGTCCTTTTTATTTCAAGCATATATGGGAGATTTTATGCTTATATTGGTTAAATTTCCTTTGGATGTTTCTATATATGCTATTGAGCAAATTGTGCATATTATGCAAATGATTAAGTGGATTTATAATTTATATTTAACTTGGTGATTTTCTTAATATAGGATGAGCTTAAAATAGAAGAATTGGAGCGATTCAAGACTCAAAAGCTTAAGAGAAGGGCCAAGTGACATTCTGGAGAGAGTACCGCGGCACAAAGGAGTGTGCGTCGCGGCGCAAAAGGTGCATCATCAAGCTGCCATACTGAGACCTGAGACTAAAGCGCCACGGCACAAAAGAGTGTGCACCGCGGCTCTAGGTGACCAACCAATGCACGCTGCGGCACAAAGTAGTGTGTGTCGTGGCGTGAGATGCAGAATTGAGCCTACAAATAAAATTTTATCAGATTTTCTTAAGATGGCTTTTAGGTTTTAGAGAAGCTGTGCCTAGTTCTTCGTTTCTGAGGCTGAAAGAGGCCAAAAGAGCCAAGGTTGGAGGCTATCTTCCTTATGGAGGGAGATTCAAGCATCAATGGCAACATCCATAAGTTTTTCCTCCTTTCTGCCTTTGTTTTCTTCTCTTTCTCATTCTTTGAGCATGGTTTTTGTGTTGTAATTTCATGTTTAATGATGTAGCAGCTGTTTTAGGGAATACTTTGAATCATTTTTATAGATATTATTGATTTTGTTCTCCTATGAGTTTGTATGGATGTATGATTTTGCTCAATCATATTGTACTTAATGCTCTTGAGTGTCTAATCATCATTTAAGTGATTTGTTGTAATCTAATGAACGTAGACATAGGAATTTGGATTTTAGATCTAATGTATGGTTGATGCATATTCGATAAGTTCAATTGGCTTGGATGAGTTGATTCACTAACTGGATAGAAATATACATTTTAATCATGCATAGTGTATGATTGAGAATAGATCATTCAAGAGTGGAGTTTGCACTAGTTCTCAAGGAAACTTAGTGAATTAGGTAAATGAAACTATAATTGATTGACCTAGACATAGGCTTTTAGCTAATGAAGATTCTCAAGCTAACCTAATTATTGCGTTCATATTTATGAAGAGGATTGCATGTTATTGGTTGAAGTAAGGGGTGAAGAAGGATTTTCCCAAACTCTATCCATTATGTTATTTTCATTTATCACTTTTCAGTCTTTAGTTTATTTATGTTTTTCTTATTTTTATGTTCTTGAATAGAATTAGGTAAGCTATTGGTTAATATTTAGCATTGGAAGTAAACTTATCCTCAAGGGAACTATCTTTATTTTTCACTTTATTACTTGAATGACCCATGCACTTGCGGCCTATTTTAGGACAAACACCACACACCAACTACAAGGACTAGATAGAAGGCAAGAAACATAAGACTATACTCACAACACTCAAACTCCATTCTCAAATCATCATGTATCCTAAACAATTTTCAAAAGAAAAATGAAAATAAAATTTATGCTCAATCCATAGTAACCACAATACCAAAATTTAAAAAAAAGAAGATTGATAAATAATGTCAAATTATAAGCTGGGACATGAAGACAATTGTAGTGTAGTAGATCAGGAAGAAACCAAGTAAAAAGGATGTACAAAAAATTGAGCTAGTGTGGAATGCAAATATTTGAGCCCGAATGGCTGACGATTTTCTCCCACGAGTACGAGTTCCTATTTCCCCTTTTCTTGGGTAACCTCCAAGCTTTCTGTTGTGAAGGAAGAGGATGTGCATATGTCAGTTAATAACCACTTTTGTACAAGTTCAAGTTGATGGCTAAGAACTCCACTTCTTTATGCTTTCAAGGCTCCCTCATGTCCCCCATCAGCTAAAGTTGGCAGCCAATGGGACATGAACAAGAGAGTAAGAAGAGAGACACACAGCATGAATCTTGTGCGGATCATACCTGCGAATGTGTAAGTGCTAATTGGTGCCAAGTAAAGCAAACACCAAAATCTTAGTGATGTTTCGAATATCCCTTTATCCAGTACTATCATCTAGAGCCTGGACTTCACCCAGCCATAAAAAGTGAGAGCTTTATCATCAAAATAATGGAAGTTGTTGTGGTGGGCTCAAGTGGGAAAAAAACATCACGGTTCAAAACTTTTTCACATTTTTTACACATAAGATTCATAATATGTGAGTTCTTTGAGCTGAAAATATACAAATTTATGCGTAAAAATTGAAATGGTGTAAGGAATACGACAAAATGTTTGATGTACCAATATTGACAATACATGAAAAAGTTGTTACCAAGTGGCTTCCAGTACTCAAGAGGGGGGGTGAATTGAGTATAAAATTTTTTTCGCAAAACCTTTTTTTAATTAAAACAAATATCAAAAGCTTAATAAATAAATGCACAGAAAGAATGAGAAGAAGAGAATAAACAATAAAGAACAGCGTAAAATAAATGTGCAATAAAATAAATTGCTTAAAATAAAGAGATTAGGGAAAAGAGAAGCAGGCACAGTATTTATCCTGGTTCGACCACTAACCCACTTGTGGTCTACGTCCAGTCCTCGAAAGCCGAGATTTTTCACTAAGTATACAAGCTTCAATAGGTGCTTGCTACCGTTACAAAATAGAGCTCTTTTCACACACAGGGACACTATACCCTTGTGCTAAAGACTCAGCCTGCAGGGATACCTCACCCTTATACAAACCTTGAGGGATACCTCACCCTCGATACAAAATATCAGGAAATAGATGAAGAGAAACTCTCACTCAGAGTAAGTAATACAAATTGAAGCACTATAGAGCTCTCTAACAATATCTCAGAATTTTACCAAAAGAGTACAGAGAGAAAAAGAGAGGAAGTATGCAAACAGTATTTTAGCACAGTTCAGAAAATAAGAAATAAGGATTCGTGCTTTTGCAGCCGTGAGGGAGGTCTCTATTTATAGAGCCTCTGATCAGAAAATTTCGTTGGAGAAATTGATTACATAATTAATGCATAAATCCGTTGCGTATCAATTTCAAAAACAGAAGCTGAAAAACGTGGGATATTCGAATACAATACTGTGGTATTCGAATACCACTGATATATATATATATAAAAACGGTTTAAACTTGAAGTATTCGAATGCCGTTATAAGGTATTCGAATACCTTTTATATCAGTGTATAAAACAACAAAACAGACCCACGTTATTCGAATACCATATCACGGTATTCGAATGCCTTTAGCTGAAAACACGTTTATTAAAGCCTTTTGAAAGAGTGTATTCGAATGCCTTACATGGTATTCGAATACCTCTATAAAAACACGTTGTATTCGAATGCCTCAGAGGAGTATTCGAATACCTTATTAAAAACCACGTTTGAAGAGACTTTTTCAGAGGACAGTATTCGAATGATTTTAAGTTTATTCGAATGCTTCTGTTTGAAAACGTTATAAACACCTTTAAGAACTTTAATTTGGTTTGTGAGAAAACATGTTTTTAGATCTTTTGACTAAAACACTGAGATATCCTATGAAAGCTCTGTACAATAAAGATCCTAAGTCCTAAAGCTAAGCTTGAACGCCTTGGACTTGATCTTCTCATGATCTCATCATCTCCATATTTGTTATCATCAAAACTCAGTGTTGCATGGTAATCACATTCTCCCCCTTTTTGATGATGACAAACTAACAGTGAGAAAAGCATTAGTTCATATAAATAACAAGCATAAACTCCCCCTTGCTTTTGGAATCTAAGAGCCAGTGTTAAACCTGTCTTTTCTCAAAAGGAGTTGATTTCTCTCCCCCTTTTGACATGATCAAAAAGGATATACTCAACTAATAAAGCATAATGATATGAGGTAAGCAAAAGCATATATAATTGACAAGGAAAGTACTCATTTTATTAAATGAAAGTGGCAAGCACAGGTACAAAAGTAATTAAAGGGCAGCAATACAATAAGCAGCTAAAAACAGAACATAAGTGACTGGTCCTAATGCTAAGCAACCCCTAGAAGTAGGCATCAGGTGGTGGAGGTGGAGAGGCAGGGTCATTGCCAGACAGCAAGGCTCGAAGGGCAGCCTGTTCACGTTCAACACCAGCGATTCTGTCAAACAGAATAGTGAAGGTGTTTTCCATGTAGTTCTTGTTATCCAACAGGGTATCCAGAAGTTGCTCATTCGTGACAGGAACGGGAACATCAGCAGCAGCAGCAGCAGGGGCAGCAGGGTCATTGTCTTCATCATCAACTTCCACTGGGAACACCCATCCTTCATCAGTCCTGATCATCTTCATTTTGTTGAGAGTAAAGGAACCAAAGACGTGATGATGGGTTAGCGGGGTCGCGCGCTCGGTTTCCAGAAGGTGTGGATACTTGCCTAAGAAGGCAGAGATGATTACGCCGTAGGGAAGTTCACATCGCTCTTTACCTCGTGCCCTCATCATGTGCTTCATAATGAAGACGGGCCAGTTGATCTGATGGCCTTGCTTGAGAATCCATAGCATAAACACGTCGCCTTCACTCATGTAGGCGTAGTTCCCACCTCTAGGAGCGAGAATGTGAGCATAGGCATAGTGGAGGAGCCTGTCCTGACTCTTCATCATGCCCCTTTGACTCCTTTTTGAGTCGAAGGTAAAGCCGGCCGGGCGAAGAACATCCTCAATAGCTTGGTTCTTGTCGAAGAGTTGGAGGAGTGAATCTTCGTCAAAGCAAAGTGGCCAGTGGACGGTAAGCCAAACATCTGAACCCAATCGCCGGGTGTGATCACGATGTTTTGATCGCGAATACTGGAGTGCAGTTCCTGACCTTCGATCTTCAGATTGCAGTAAAACATTTTGACGAGGTCGGGATACAACGGAGCAGAGAAGGAGCAGAAGCGAAGAACGCCTTGGTGGCTTAGCCGGTTGAGAAAGTCAAAGCCACCTTCTCTCTCGAAGAAACCCAAGTCGAGGTATTTAGGATGCACCAAGTTGCGCTCTCGAAAGTGTGTAATGAAGCGCTCGAGCTATTGCTCATTAAAGGAAAGCCTGCGAAGGTCCAAAGGGTTGTTGCACGGAGCCGTCTTCGTACGAGGACGCTTAGAGCGAGAGGAGGATGGGGCCATGGAGGAAAGGAGAGGAGGAAGTGTAGACGAGGTAAGTGTAGAGACCGTGAGAGAGGGTGGTTACAGAAGGAGGGAAAACCAAAGGTTTGAAGAGTGGGTATAGACAAGAGAGGTGTATTCGGATACGTGGGGAAAAAGGGTATTTAAAGGAGAGAGGAGGGTATACGAATAGGAGAGCCCAACAGACGCGGTCACCAGACAGGAGGTATTCGAATACCACACCTGGTATTCGAATAAAACACCAAAAAAAAAACTTGGCTGCCACACGAGGGTATTCGAATCCTTTTAAAGGAATTCGAATGCACACGGAGTATTCGAATACTCCAGAGACTGACTGAAGGTATTCGAATATTCCAGAGACAGAGGAGCAGGCTAAGGGAGCAGGTATTCGAATACTACATGCTGGTATTCAAATACGTCTGAGATAAACAGAGACAGGAGACGTCTAGGTATTCGAATAACCCTATAGTATTCGAATGCACCAGAGAGCTATTGCGAGGACTGAGACATAAAAGTCTCTGGGTATTCGAATAACCCTTTAAGGTATTCGAATACCCCAAACATAAAAGCGTAGATTTTCTCATATAACGGAGGAGTATTCGAATATCCTATGGAAGTATTCGAATAGCTAAACAGGAAAAACACTTATAAATGTTCAGAAAATGTAATTTTTGAAAGATAATCGCATACCTGTTGATGAAGTTCCTGCAAAAAAGATTTGAGAAAACTCCGACGCTCAAGTCAGTAATAATTTAAGAAGGATCAAACATAAATTTAAGCAAATAGCAAGCATTTAAATGTTGGATTGATCAATTATGCCCAATTCTCCTCTTATATAATAAAATGCTTCTTTTGCTAGGGGTTTAGTGAAAATATCTGCAAGTTGCTTAGATGTTTCAACAAATTCAAGAATGCAATCCCCTTTTTGAACGTGATCTCTGATAAAGTGGTGTCTTATCTCTATATGCTTTGTTCTAGAATGCAGTATAGGATTCTTAGAGATATTTATTGCACTAGTGTTATCACATCTTATAGGGATGTGATCAAGCTGAAGACCGTAGTCTAAGAGTTGTTGCTTCATCCAAAGGATTTGAGCGCAGCAACTCCCGGCTGCAACATATTCAGCCTCAGCGGTAGACAAAGCCACACTGTTTTGTTTCTTACTATGCCAAGAAACTAAAAAACTACCAAGTAAGTGGCATGTCCCACTAGTATTTTTTCTGTCTAATTTGCACCCAAAGACAAAGTCAGAGTCGAATAGCCTATTAGGCTACAAGAGGCACCCTTAGGATACCATAAGCCCATTTGTGAAGTGCCTACTAGGTATTTCATTATTCGTTTGACAGCACTTAAGTGAGATTCCTTAGGGTTTGCTTGATATCTAGCACACATGCATACACTAAACATTATATCTGGCCTACTAGCAGTAAGATAAAGGAGAGAACCAATCATACCTCTATATTTCGTTATTTCTACTGATTTACCTCATTCATCTTTGTCCAAATAACAAGACGTGCCCATTGGAGTGGCCATATGTTTAGCGTTTTCCATTTCAAATCTCTTCAGCAATTCCTTGCAGTATTTTGTTTGACTTATGAAAGTCCCTTCGTTTGTTTGTTTGATTTGAAGTCCAAGGAAGAAATTTAATTCTCCCATCATTGACATTTCAAATTCATTCTGCATTGACTTAGCAAATTCTTTGCAAAGGGATTCATTAGTAGCACCGAAAATAATATCATCCACATATACTTGCACAAGAAGAATGTCATGCTTTTTATTTTTAATAAAAAGAGTAGTATCGACTTTTCCTCTCGAAAAATCATTTTCCAAAAGAAACTTGCTCAACCTTTCATACCAAGCTCTAGGAGCTTGCTTTAAACCATATAAAGCCTTTTTAAGTTTAAAAACATGGTTGGGTAGTTCATGATTTTCAAAACCTGGAGGTTGTTCAACGTATACCTCCTCTTGAATAAAACCATTCAGAAAAGCACTCTTAACATCCATTTGATATAATTTGAAATCCATGATGCAAGCATAAGCAAGTAGCATTCTAATAGCTTCTAATCTAGCTACAGGTGCATAGGTTTCTTCATAATCTATTCCTTCTTCTTGATTATACCCTTTAGCAACCAATCTAGCTTTGTTTCTAGTTATTAACCCATTTTCATCAAGTTTGTTTCTAAAAACCCATTTAGTTCCAATTATAGGGTGATTATTAGGTCTAACAACTAATTCCCAAACTTGATTTCTTTCAAACTGATTTAATTCCTCATGCATAGCTAGGATCCAATGTTCATCATTAAAAGCTTCAATTAAATTAGGTTCAATTTGAGAAACAAAAGCTAAGTGATTACAAGTATTTCTAAGGGAGTTACAAGTACTTACACCTTTAGAAACATCACCGATAATTTGATCAAGGGAGTGATATTTTGAAGTTCGCCATTCTTTGGGAAGTTCCAAAGCTTGCGAATCCTCTTGTCTTAGTTCATCCTCTTTTTCCTTGATTTCCTTTTCTTTACTGTCCAGGTGTGTTTCCGCCAAGATTTCTACAACATCATCAACAACAAGATCCTTTCTCGATCCACTTGGGTCAGTTTCATCAAATGCAACATGTATAGATTCTTCAATAGTCATAGTTCTTTTATTGTAAATGCGAAAAGCTTTACTATGATTTGAATAGCCAAGAAATATACCTTCATCAGACTTAGCATCAAACTTGCCTAAGTTATCTTTTCCATTGTTTAAAACAAAACATTTGCAACCAAAAACATGAAAATATGAGACATTTGGCTTTCTTCCCTTATACAACTCATATGGGGTTTTCTTTAAAATAGGCCTTATAAGAGCCCGGTTCATTACATAACAAGCTGTACTTACAGCATCCACCCAGAAGTATTTAGGAAGGACAGCCTCATTAAGCATAGTTCTCGCCATTTCTTCTAAAGAACGGTTTTTCCTTTCTACAACTCCGTTTTGTTGCGGAGTTCTAGGGGCAGAGAAATTATTATTAATGTCATGTTCATCACAGTAATTTTCAAAAACATTGTTTTCAAATTCGCCACCGTGGTCACTTCTTATAGAGGATATTTGAAAACCTTTTTCATTTTGAATAACTTTGGCAAGTCTTTTAAAAGCTAGAAATGCATCATTTTTATTTGCAAGAAATAAAGTCCATGTAAACCTAGAAAAATCATCCACGATCACTAAAGCATAGTAATTCCCACCAAAGCTCATAGTTCTAGAAGGTCCAAATAGATCCATGTGCAAAAGTTGTAAAGGTCTAGTGGTAGAAACTATATTTTTCGCTTTAAAAGAGACCTTTATTTGTTTGCCCTTTTGACATGCATCACATAATTTATCTTTTATAAAATTAAGCTTGGGTAGTCCAATTACTAGCTCTTTAGAGACCAACTTCTTTAAGTGATCCATGTGAATGTGTGCGATTCTCCTATGCCATAACCATGAATCATCATTCTTACTCAAAAGACATTTCGCATCATTTGAAGATATATCATCAAGACTAATCATATAGATGTTGTTTACTCTATGACCAATGAATTTAACATACTTGTCATTTTTATCTTCAATTATGCAATAGTTTGAATCAAATATGACTTTATTTCCTTTATCACATAATTGGCTAATACTAAGTAAGTTGTGTTTCAAGCCTTCAACAAGCAGCACATTTTCAATGGAAGAGTTAGGGTTCTTACCGACTTTGCCAATTCCAAGAATTTTACCCTTGTTATTATCGCCATAAGTGACGTGTCCATGATTCTTGGGAATAAGTGCGGTGAACTTTGAGTCATCTCCGGTCATGTGCTTGGAGCAGCCGCTATCAAGATACCAATTTGAACTCTTGGCTTTCAAGCACACCTACAACACAAGTTTAGTTTTTAACTTTTTGTACCCAAACTTTCTTAGGTCCTTGTGTGTCAGTTTTGGGTAAAGTACCCTTGGGAACCCAAACCATTTTTGTTCCACCTTTTGTACTTATATTTTTCCTTGCATTACATGTTGAAGCACTATGTCATTTTCTTCCACAATAAAAACATTTTATAAAAGGACTACTTGAAACACTAGAATGCACAAAGAAATTTTTATAGAGTTTTTGTTGATTTTTTGGGTTATAACCTATCCCAGCTTTTTGAAAAATCACTCTTTATCTTCCTAATAAATTATTTAAATTATCCCTTCCAAAAGTAAATTTAGAAAGAGTGTTCTTTAGGTCTTCGTTTTCTTTTTCAAGTATATGACATGAAGAACAAGATGAAGAAGTAGAAGAATATGAAGGATGATTTGTGCATGCATCAATGATTCCTAAAGTTTCGTTTTCAATTTTCAATTCTTCTATTTCTTTGTTTAAAACAAGAATTTGATTTTCTAAAGAAGAAATTGTTTTCTTAGATGAGGAAATAATTTTTGTGAGTTTTAAAGATTCTTCATGTAGTTTCTCAAAGGCATCTTGTAACTCATCGTAAGAAGGTAATAAAGTATTAGAACTTACCTCGTTTTCGCTTTCCTCTTCGTCTCCTTTTGCCATGAGACACAGTTGAGCTTCTTCGCTATCTGAACTGTCAGTTGAGTCCATGTCGTTTTCATCCCACGCTATGTAGGCTTTTCTCCCTTTTCTTTCCTTGAAGGGTTTCTTTTCAAATTTTTCCTTCTTCTTTTGATAGACTGGGCACTCCATTTTCATGTGACCAGGTTTGCCACATTCATAGCAAGTTGGAGTCGATGAAGTTCCTTCGCCTTTGAAGTGTGTCTTTTTAGGAGGGAAGGGAGGTCTTCTTTGCGTTCCCTTTTTCCTGAGAAATTTACCAAACTTTTTAACTAGTAAACTTAAATTTTCTTCACTTACCTCAATGTTCTCTGAGTTTTCTTCATTTTCTTCATCATCATTTTCGATTAATGAGGAAGTGGCTTTGAGAGCTATTCCCTTTTTCTTTTTATCGTTTTCTTCGCTTTGACTTAGTCTGCTCAGTTCGAGTTCGTGCTCATGAAGTTTTCCAAAGAGAGTAGCTAGGGTCATTGTGGACAAGTCCCTCGATTCTGATATTGCTGTCACTTTGGGTTGCCAAATCCTGCTAAGACATCTCAGCACTTTGTTAATTAAATCTTCATTAGAAAAGCTTTTGCCTAAAGATGCAAGATGATTAACTATGTGGGTGAACCTCTTTTGCATTTCCTGAATGCTTTCTCCTTGGTTCATTCTGAATAGTTCATATTCACGAGTTAGAGAATTGATTCTCGATCTCTTAACTTCGCTAGTACCCTCATGGGTAACTTGCAAAGTATCCCACATTTCTTTAGCGGTTTACAATTTGAAATTCTAAAAACTCATCATATTCCAAAGCAGTAGTAATAATATTTTTGGCTTTTAAATTAAATTGAACTTTTCTTTTGTCTTCATCAGACCATTTATTTCGTGGTGTTTCGGTCCTTACACCATCGATCTCATGTGTGGGTATAAAAGCGCCGTTTTCGACAGCGTCCCAAACATCTAGATCAATAGCTTCGATGAAGATTTTCATTCTTTCCTTCCAATATGCGTAACCATCCCCATTGAAAAAGGGTGGTCGGTTTATGGAGGATCCTTCGAAAAGCCATTTGAAGAAGTCATATACTCTTGAAGTCTGCTAAACTCTTTATACAAGAGTCTAGCTCGATACCACTTGTTACCAAGTGGCTTCCAGTACTCAAGAGGGGGGTGAATTGAGTATAAAAACTTTTTCACAAAACTTTTTTTAATTAAAACAAATATCAAAAGCTTAATAAATAAATGCACAGAAAGAATGAGAAGAAGAGAATAAACAATAAAGAACAACAGTAAAATAAATGTGCAATAAAATAAATTGCTTAAAATAAAGAGATTAGGGAAAAGAGAAGCGAGGCACAAGTATTTATCCTGGTTCGACCACTAACCCACTTGTGGTCTACGTCCAGTCCTCGAAAGCCGAGATTTTTCACTAAGTATACAAGCTTCAATAGGTGCTTGCTACCGTTACAAAATAGAGCTCTTTTCACACACAGGGACACTATACCCTTGTGCTAAAGACTCGGCTGCAGGATACCTCACCCTTATACAAACCTTGAGGGATACCTCACCCTCGATACAAAATATCAGGAAATAGATGAAGAGAAACTCTCACTCAGAGTAAGTAATACAAATTGAAGCACTATAGAGCTCTCTAACAATATCTCAGAATTTTACCAAAAGAGTACAGAGAGAAAAGGAGAGGAAGTATGCAAACAAAGTATTTTAGCACGATTCAGAAAATAAGAAATAAGGATTCGTGCTTTTTTGTGCCGTGAGGAGGTCTCTATTTATAGAGCCTCGATCAAAAAAATTTACTGGAGAAATTGATTACATAATTAATGCATAAATCCGTTGCGTATCAATTTCAAAAATGAAGTGAAAAACGTGGGATATTCGAATACAATCTTGTGGTATTCGAATACCACCGATATATATATATAAAAATGGTTTAAACTTGAAGTATTCGAATGCGTTATAAGGTATTCGAATACCTTTATATCGTGTATAAAACAACAAAACAGACCCACGTTATTCGAATACCATATCACGGTATTCAAATGCCTTTAGCTGAAAACACGTTTATTAAAGCCTTTTGAAAGAGTGTATTCGAATGCCTTACATGGTATTCGAATACCTCTATAAAAACACATTGTATTCGAATGCCTCAGAGGAGTATTCGAATACCTTATTAAAAACCACGTTTGAAGAGACTTTTTCAGAGGACAGTATTTGAATGATTTTAAGTTTATTCGAATGCTTCTGTTTGAAAACGTTATAAACACCTTTAAGAACTTTAATTTGGTTTGTGAGAAAACATGTTTTTAGTTTTTTTGACTAAAACACTGAGATATCCTATGAAAGCTCTGTACAATAAAGATCCTAAGTCCTAAAGCTAAGCTTGAACGCCTTGGACTTGATCTTCTCATGATCTCATCATCTCCATATTTGTTATCATCAAAACTCAGTGTTGCATGGTAATCACAAAAGCAGCAAAACATGCTAAAGAGTGTAAGTGGGCTAATTATATTGGAGAATATTTTAGGTGTTTCCATAATAAGAAAACGTTCTTATTCTCCACCTCAGCTATTATATTAAAAGTGGTTAAAGTGAGAGAAAGTAATTATGTGCCTAATTGAGATAATACACACTAAATGAAACAAAACGAAAACTTTTTTACTCTAGTAATACTAAAAGATTTCTCATTGTATTAGCTCGTAGCCAACCATATGTAATTATTTGGTTTGACACTAAACCTAAAGGTTTGTAAAGTAATTATACACCAAATCCCATCTTTGTCCCAACTACCTAATAATAAAAGCAAGATTAAATTTTCATCTTTGCCCCCTCCTTCTCTCTCAATGTTTTAAAATTCTTCCCGAAGTAAGAAAGAGGAAAATTCTTCCCCCTAAAATTGAAAGTAAGAAAGAGGAAAGGCTTTTATTAAAAAAAATTAAATAAAGGGAATAAGAACTAATTCCCTTTACTTTGCCTTCCATTCTCTAACTTAAATAATGGGAGTTAACTCTCCCTCCATCCCCTTTTTCCCTTTCCCTCTTCTTTCTTTCCCTTTTCATTCCTTCTCCCTCACTTAGAAACATCCAAACATAACATCAATCTAAAGCAATCTTGAATAATTGAAAAGCAAGAATTAAGTTTTACTTAAATGATCTTCCTTAAACCCAATTGGATGTGTAATATTTATCTTATACTACATCAAATCATATTCAAGTATCTCCATTTCAAGATTGAAGGCATCTCACGAATCATTGTAATATTCCTTCCACATTAAAATTATATATATATATATATATATATATATATATATATATATATATATATATATACTAGTGTTTAATTTGTATTCTGTACTCATAAGACATATGTATAATTTATTAAATTGGTAATAAGGATGTACGTGAAATTAAAAAATTTTATGTTTAAATTGAATGATTCTCGTGTAATGGGTTGAGGGATTGATGAAAGAATTTCCAAAATATTGAAAATTGTGAAAAATATTTATAAGTTATTTAATATATAAGTTTTTTATTAGAAAACTTATTAGTTATAAAAAATTGTGGGGGCAATTAGAGAAATTCTTATAAGTTAGTAACTAGATGCTTAGCTAAAAATGTAACCAATGTAACTAAATTGGTAATGATCTAGTTAGAGAAACTAAGTAATCATGACTTTTTTTTTAACAAAAAAGGCATGCAAAGGCATCACTGTAATGCAAGAAATCTCAACAAGGTTGGCACCTCAGGCAATACCAATCATCTGCAGCACACCAAAATAAAATTAAGAAAATAAAAAAAAACTACACAAAATCATGGGGGAACATAGACCAAACCCATGAACAAAGATCAAGAGAATTTGTAACAAGGAAGACCTATTCTGTTACGGAAAAATTCTTCCTTAATAAAACTAGGAATTAAGTCCCACCAAACTAAGCCCTGAGTATTAATGCCATAGTTGGCAAGCTTATCTACACAAGAATTCCCTTCCCTATATATATGAGAACAAATAAATGTCATCTTCTTTGTAAGAGTAATACAATTTAACCACCTATTTCTAAGCTTCCAAGGGACAATCTTAAAAGATGTAAAGGCATCAATAACTAATTTAGAATCACATTCTAACCATAATCTATGTCATCCTTTACTATAAGCAATCTCAATTGCAAGGATTGCACCAAGAATTTCAGCATGGAGAGTATGAGTGACTCCAATATTGTAAGCAAAACAACCCAATGTAGCCGCACTTTTGTCTCTAAAAATACCACCACAGGCTGCCATACCAGGGACTCCTTTTGCTGCTCCATCGGTGTTTGCCTTAATCCAGCAGCTAATTGGAGGATTCCAATTGACTTCTTTAATTTGAAGAGCTGCATTGTATTTCTCATTAACCCCAAACTTCTTAATGATGATGAAATCATTTATATCCGTAGGGATCGTTCCTACAGATAAGTTTCCTGTTAAAGAGACATTAGCTTTGATAAGATTTATAGCAACTTCCAAAGGAATCCTCTTGTCTTCAAACCGCAACTGATTTCTTATATACCATATTGCCCATATTGAATTCACAATGGCTGCTAAGACCACATCCTTTGTTTGAGAGCACCAACTTCTGTTACATATTGACAAGACTGAGAGAATAGAGTTGGTAGTAATTGGGAAGTTTAGACAGGTGCTGAGCCATTGCCAAATTTTTGATGCAAAAGTGCAGTGAAAAAATAAATGATCTGTGGTTTTATAACTGGATTCACATAAGCAACACATTGAAACTATATGACAGCCCCTAGACCAAAGCTGCTCATCAGTAGGAACCCTATTGTTGATAAGTCTCCAAACCAAAAAGGATTTAGAAGGAGGAATGACTTTGCTCCAAATTAATTTGCCCCAAGACACCGGTTGACCACCTTGATATTGAAATTTATAAGCTTCTTTTAGAGTTAGAAACCCAGAATTAGTAGAATTCCAGACTAAGCAATCTATTGCTTCAAACTGAGGAATGCTAATGCTATGCAATTCTTCTGAAAAGACAGGGAACCGCAGTAACAACTCTTGAGGGATGTACCATTCTCCATCCTTTATAAAATCCTTGACAGTAGCTTTAAGGGAAGAATGCCATTTTGCAGGAATTCCAAGCATATTCACTATAGGTTGAGATAACCATTTATCACACCAGAAATTTATATTCCTACCATCCCCAAGTTGCTAACTAGAATTGATAAAAACAGCATTGACATGATTTTTCAGGCCGGCCCAGATGGAAGAACTTAAATGATGCTGTATAGGGTTCCTATTTGTAAGAGTTCTAGCTCTAAGCAAAACAGCCCATTGATTATTAGAAGTTATCAACTCCCAACACATTTTGAGCATGGAAGCATTATTGATTGATCTAAGGGATCTAAGACTCAAACCCCCTTCTTGACAGGGTGTACAAAGTTTATGCCAAGCCACAATGCAGATTTTCCTAGTTTGAGTGTTACCAGACCAAATGAAATTCCTTATCCAATTATCAATCATCTTAATGAGAGAAATAGGCCAAGAGTAAATTTGGAAAGAATAAATGAGCATACTATGTATCACAAATTTCACTAATTGCACTCTCCCCATAATAGAAAGCATGGACCCTTTCCAAGTAGCAAGCTTAACCTTGATTCTATCTGCAATAGGTTGAAGATGAGTCTTCCTAGGCTTTCCGTTAAATAGAGGAACTCCAAGGTAATTAAAAGGCATTTGACCAGCATTGAATCCCAAAGCACTAGTAATATTAGAAAGTCTATTGGTAGGAATAGCACCTAAATAATACTTAGACTTCTCATAATTAATTACCTGTCCTGAAGCTTCACTGTACCTATGAAACAGATTCATGAGATTGTCAAGGTTCTTTTTAGTCCCTCTGCAGAAAATTAAGATATCATCTGCATAAAGAACATGGCTAGGGACTTGGTAACCTCTGGGGCTTGCCATAGGTAGTAGCTTACCATGATGAACTAAATTAGTTATGCTCCTACTCAGCACATCTTCAGCTATACAGAAAAGGAGGGGAGATAAGGGATCTCCTTGTCTAACCCCTCTTTTACAAGAGAAGTAGCCAACTGATTTACCATTCACAGAAATAGATAATTCAGCGGATTCCAGAATAATTTTAACCCAACTGCAAAACAAAGGATCAAAACCAAATTGCTGTAGAACCTTGAGTATGAAATTCCAGTCCATGGTGTCAAAGGCTTTTTTAATATCAATTTTGAGAGCAATGTTACCACCAAAAGATATTTTATTAAGGATGTTAATGGCTTCTGAAGCAACACAAATGCAGTTTGAAATTTGTCTACTTTGAATAAAGCCTCTTTGTTGCTCAGAGACAATCTTAGGAGCAATTTTAGCCAGCCTATCTGCCAACACCTTGGTGATAATCTTGAATTTATAGTTAGCAAGAGCTATGGGTCTATAATGACTAATAGAGTCAGCACCTGGAGACTTAGGAATCAAAACTACAAGGTTGGAGTTAAGATTGGGCAACAACCAACCTTGCTTAAAGAATTGTAAAACTGCATTGAAAACATCTGTACCAACCACATCCCAATAACTTTGAAAGAAGAAACCTCTAAAACCATCTGGACCAGGGGCACTATTGGCATTCATAGAAAAAATAGCATTTCTAACTTCATCCCTTGAAGGCAAGTTTGTGAGTATAAGATTGTCTTCAGTACTTACTTTGGAAGTGATTATTAGATTAATTAAACCATTGTCAGTACAAGAGTTTCCAGATGCAAACAAATCAGAATAATACTCCAACACATGATTTTCAATCTCAGCAGGCTGCTCCAGAATCCGGTTGTCCTTTTTCAAGATAGACATTATTTTAGTAGCATTCCTAATTTTAGTTGTCTTATGGAAAAGGATGTGTTCCTGTCACCATAAGAGTGCCACTCAATTCGAGACTTCTCTTTCCAGAATTCCTCTTCATAATGCAAGGCCTTGTTTAACTCTAATTGAGCTAACTGTTCCTGATCAAAAAGGTCACTTGAATATCCATGCCTATTAATCTGCTCTTGAATTAAGTTGACTGCTTGCATAGCATTAGCAACATTGACATGGACATCACCAAACTTTTCTTTGTTCCAAGTCTTCAGCTTGTACTTCAGATTTTTTAACTTTTGAGTTAAGATAAACATAGGGCAGCCAACAATTTTCTGGTTCCAGGAATTAACAATGATGCTATGACAATCAGGATGGTCAGCCCACATTCTAAGAAATTTGAAGGATGAACTGTGAGAGGCTACATCTTTTCGAAGAGATAAAAGAATAGAATAATGATCAGATTTGTTCCTAGTTAAAGTGCAACAAGTAACATTGCTCCAAAAATAGAGCCAGTCATCATTACAACAAACTCTATCCAGTCTTTTTTCAGTTGAAGCATTCCCTCTTCTGCCATTAGACCAAGTAAATTCAACCCCTCTTGTTGTTAAATGAGTGAGATTACATTTATCAGTCCAAGATTTAAAATCATTGCAAGAAATTGGTGAAGGGATTCCTTTGCCTCTTTGTTCATGAGCACCAAGAACAGCATTAAAATCACCAAGTAAACACCAAGGACTAGAATAATTTTGCTATAGTAAAAATAATTCATGCCAAAAGTGCCTTCTAGCAATGTAATTAGTTGCTGCATAAATGGCTGATATGTAAAGCATTTGACTATTCCACAAAACAAAAAAGGTGACATGCTGAGTAGAAGATTGAATTACAACAGGTTTGAAAGAATCATTACAGATACACCACAAATTAGGAATCCTATTATTTATATTGTTAACAGCAAAGATGTTCATATTGAGACTTTTCTAAAAACTCATAGGAAACTGATCAGTTTTTATCCAAGGCTCTAACACAAAGAAAAAATCAGGCCTATTAGAAGTTAGCAATTTTTTGATAACTAACTTAGTATCAGGATTAGCTATTCCTTTAGCATTCCAATACAAAAGCTTCATTATGCAAAATTTCTAGGAATACCTGCCCTGGATCGGTTAATACACCTCCCAGCCTTCTGAGCTGATTTAGCCTGTCTCCTTAATTTCTTTTTCTGAGATTTTGAAAGAACTATAGAAAAGGCTTGACATCATGAGTCTATTTTAGATATTTGTTATCTTCTTACGCCTGTTTCGCGGTATCTGAGCTAAAGAATTACTTTCTATATCATCAAATTCCTCATCTTCCATATCCACTTGATTACACCATAATCTACTTGCTATCCTTATGTCATTCTCCATCACAGAATTGAAATTTTGAGCTTCAGCAACTTTGACTGGAGTTTCAAAGTTCAAACCTGGAATGGTGTCACTGATATAATCCGGACAACTTTGTCTACTTGTACCATGAATGGACCTAGTAACTGACTGATCTATTCCAGAAGAAGATTTTCTACCAGAGTCAACTTCAAGAGAATCTCCAACTATAATATCTCCTTGACTGGCATCATCAACATCAATGTTCACCTTAATATTCATTTCATAATCGTTTGGAAAGTTGCTACTTGATGAATTAATAATAACTGCAGGATTTCTATTCTTTGAATTTTGAATTGGATTAACCATCTCATTGGTACCATCAATATTATGAGGAGAGACCAACATATTAGGACTGACCTCAATGGAATTCCTGATTGAAACATTATGACTATTACCAAGATCTTCATGCACATAACCCAGTAGAGGGTTTGAGTCCTTATAATTAACCTGCTGCTGCAGATTATTACTCCTCACTGGATCAACCTAGACATCTTCAATATCAACAAAATTAGTTTTGCTGGTGCTGTCATTAAAAGGAACTGTTATGTCCTTATTTGCTGCCACATTAGGTTTGCTGACATCACCATCACCAACTGATATAACTATTTCTTCCTTCTTTTGCACATGAGTTAGTTTCTAATTGGATGGTTTAGCCACTAGTTGAAATCTAAGTGGATGGCTAGAAAATATAAGTGGAAAAAGAATAGAAAAGGAATAAGATGAACACTCCCAAAGAAGATAGAGGGTTCGGCCAAGCAAGGAGTGAGGAGGAAGAGGAGAAGAAAAATAAGAGAAAAATTTGAAGAAAATAGGAATCTTCAAGTTAGTGAAGAAACAAGAAGATTTCAAGGAGATTAAGCTAGTGGTCAAGCTTCAAGTTCTTCTTTTACTCAAGTTTTCTTAAGACCAAGAGATAGGGAGATATACTTTTTTCTCCAATTTTCTTAAGTTGTTTTTACCTTAAAAGTGTTTTATTATGCTTCTATGTCATGCTTTTGAATCAAAGAAACTTTGTTTATGATTGTTTTGTTAGATTGAAACCCTAGGTTAGTAACACTTTATGTTGTGTTCTTGATATTTTGATTGAGTTTCAATGAAAGATAATGAAGAATGAGGTTGTTGATGAAGGAAGAATCATAAGAATGATGTTAATTTTGAGAAAATATGGTCAAGAGACAAAGATCCAAGAACTAGGGTTTCATTCAAATCAATTTGGGGATTGGAGATTGGGGATTTTGGTTTAATCTTTTATTTAAAGTGAAATTGATGTTAGAAATGAATTCTTGGTGGTAGAAATGGTCTAAAAATGATTAGAATGAGAAGAAAAATTTCAATTGCCATACATAATCAAATTCAACCAACAAGGTTCTTGATTTTATTAAATTGAGGATTTTGTCTAACATAGCATTTAAAATGACGTTGATGGTGAAGTTGGAAGTTAGAGGCATTTTCAAATAGAAAACGAAAATGTGTTATTCTAGATTATGTCATTTGAATAAGTTATCTAAATTTTTTGAGTAGAATCGAAGACATGTCATTTTGGAGTATGATATCTTTTCGAATAGAATTGAATACGTGTCATTTTGGAGTATGTCATCTTTTCGAATAGGATCGAAAACAAGTTATTTTGGAATATGTTATTCAAATAAGCTTTCTAAGTCTTTTCGAATGGAATCGAAAACATGTCATCCTGAAATATGTTATTCGAATAAGTTTTCTAAGTCCTTTCAAATGGAATAAAAAATGTGATGAAGTGGTTTATGCCATAAGAGATGATTGACTATGATTAAGTAATGTAATTTATGTTAAAAATGATTGACTATGTTAATATCACAAGTTATGAATTATTGATGTTGCTTATGTGAAAGAATGATACTTAAGGTTGTGACATTTTACTAATTGGCATTTTGCCTAAAGACGTGACATCAATGTTAAGAAGAAAAGAATGTAATGATTCTAAAGTCTATTAAGATGATCAACGGGCTAAGAGGAGTCTTGAGATGATCCACGGATTAAAAGGAGTCTTAATAGAAAGTTTTGCATTCTAAAATCCATTAAGATGATCCACGGATTAAGAGGAGTCTTGAGATGATCTACGACCTAAGAGGAGTCTTAATAGAAAGTTTTACATTGGGTCAGATCCATTTAAGTTAGGGGATACCCTAGAAAGTATGAGATATCTACTAGAATAATGGTCATGTAAGCAAAGAAAAGAAAAGTAATGTATAATGATATGTGAATTGGTTTTATATTATTGTTATGGTTAAGTTTTGGTATTATGCTTGATTATATCTAGAAAATAATTCTAAAGTACTATTATATAATTATGTATTATGTTTTGTGTGGAAAAATATTTTCTATAGTGAATGCAGCTGAACATATCATAGTTCAAATTATATGATTTTTAACTGTGTGATTGCTCTACTGAAATAATAAATTCTCATCTCTTATCTATTATGTTCAGAGAAATAAAATGGTTTGCATTACTCTACTAATTAATCTTGATGCTCATTTTGTATTTCACACTCCTACTGAAAAAATTTGTCTGGTGATAGAAGACATCTACATTTATTTCTTCATCATGCATGATTCTGACTGACAATGTTTGCATTATGTAGTTATATATAATTGTATATAGTTGACTTGGCTGCACAATGGGTGTGCATTGCTTGCTGACATACTGACCAAATTTGTTTATTCAGATATTTTAGATATCTTTTTTTTTTTGTAGTTTTGTACCCATTTGGGGTTATAAATATTTCTAGATAGAAGTATTGGCACACCTTATGTAAATGTAATAAATAAATGTCACTAATGTGTTTTTAAATTTTCTATTCGTATTCTATTAGAATTATGTCCCATTGATACTTTTTTTTACAGGAAAAAAAATCAATTTAATTTATTTAAGAATTAAATTAATTATGTTACATAATAAACCATTACATCTTTTTATTTAAATAAGAAATAATAAACAAAGTACGCAATATTCTATCAATGTTATTAAAATATAATAAAATTATTAGTAGAATACTACAATCATCATATCGGTATAATGCCTCACAAATCAGTGGGCTGGTTATTGGGCCTTTCTCTCTTTTATGTCTTGTTTTATCTCTTGGGCCTAATGGGATAAGGGAATAAAAGGGATGCTTATCACCTTTTATAAAACAACCTATGTGTAGAGAAGAGAAGAAAATATATACGAAATAATCTGAAAAATAGGGGGATCAAGGGGTGCGAAAAATAGAGAGGAGAGACTTAGATGTAATTGATATTCTTCTTGACTAGAGAAGGGATAAGGGCCAAGGGGCTCTCTGTTGTAAAGGCTTGATCTTGTTTTGCATTATCATAGTGAAGCTGCTCTCTCCCGTGGATGTAGGCTACATTGGTTGAACCATGTAAATCTTGTGTGTGCATTCTTCTATTTCTTTGTTCCTTTAATTTCTTTTTTTTGCTGGTTTTGAATTCTGTTCTGCAATTTGTTTTGTGGGTTTTCATTTTCTTTTGTATTTTGGTACTGTGTTTGCATTCTTGGTGTGTTTATAATAGGAAATACGTGATTTTTCTTCTTTTTGGACCTATAAGTGGCGTCGTCTGTGGGAACAAAGAAGAAAGAAGATCGAAAGGTCGAACCATGGGTACCAAATACGACATTGAGAAGTTCTCCGAAAATAAAGATTTCGGGTTATGGAGGATCAAGATGGAAGCCATCTTGGTACAGCAAGGAATTGCAGAAGCATTGAAGGGAGAGGCAAAAATGTCTTCCACTCTTTCTCAAAAGGAGAAGAATGATATGATTGACAAGGCAAGGAGTGCCATAATTTTGTGTCTTGGTGATAAGGCACTAAGGGAGGTTGTAAGAGAAAAGACAGTCACTGCAATGTGGGTCAAATTGGAGTCTTTATACATGACAAAGTCATTAGCAAACCGACTATGTTTTAAGCAACAACTCTACTCATTCAAGATGGTGGAGGCAAAATCTATAGCAGAGCAACTAGCGGATTTCAACAAGATTCTTGATGACTTAGAGAACATTGAGGTGAAACTTGATGATGAGGACAAAGCTTTGCTTCTACTCAACTCTCTACCAAAATCCTTTGAGCATTTCAAGGATGCTATCCTATATGGCAAGGATCAAACTATTACCTTGGATGAGGTTCAAACCTCAATTCGGACTAAGGAGCTTCAAAAGCAACAAGAATCGAAAACCAAGGATAATGGTGAAGGCTTGAATATCTCAAGGGGAAGAAGCGAGAAGAGAGGGCCAGAGGGGAAGAAGTCTAGATCAAAGTCAAAGAATCACTCAAAGTCAAAGTTCAAATGTTTTAATTGTCACAAAATCAGTCATTTCAAGAAGGATTGTCCCAAGAAAAGGGGCCAGGAGTCTGGAAAGTCAGTGGATTCCGCAGATTTAGCGGTTGTTTCGGATGGTTATGAGAGTGCGGGGGTGTTGGTGGCATCAACCTCAGAAACGCAAAGGAATTGGGTTATGGATTCCGAATGTACTTATCACATGTGTCCTATGAAGGATTACTTCGAGACCTTAGACCTTAAAGAAAGTGGAGTGGTACTTCTAGGCAACAACAAATCATGCACGGTGCAATGTATGGGTACTATCCGGCTTAAAATGTTTGATAACCGTGAATTCTTATTGCAATATGTGAGGTATATTCCTGAACTTAAGAGAAATCTTTTATCGATTAGCATGTTTGATACTTTAGGTTACTCTACTAAAATTGAACATGGCATGATTAATATTTCTAATGGTGCTTTAATAGTTGCTAAGGGAACTAAGAGAAATGGTTTGTACATTCTTGATGGTTCTTCTGTTATTGCTCATGCATCTATAGTTAGCCAAACACCGCATGATAAAACCAAGTTATGGCATTTGAGACTGGGGCATGTTAGTGAAAGAGGTTTAGTGGAACTAGAAAAACAAAACTTATTGAATGGTGATAAATTGGATAAACTAGATTTTTGTGATCATTGCATATTAGGTAAATCACATGGAGTTAAATTTGGAACTGGTATGCATGTTTCTAGTAGACCCGTTGAGTATGTTCACTCAGATCTTTAGGGTCTTTCAAGGGTGATGACTCATGGAGGGGGTTCCTATTTTCTCACCTTGATTGATGATTTTTCTAGAAGAGTGTGGATTTATATTTTGAAAAACAAATCTAAAACATTTCAAAAGTTTAAGGAACGACACACTCTTATAGAAAATCAACTGGGAACTAAACTGAAAGTTTTAAGGACTAACAATAGCCTGGAGTTTGTTTTAGAGCAGTTTCATAAGTTTTGCAGGAAACATGGAATCAAAAGGCACAGAACTGTGGCACGGACTCCGCAACAGAATGGCCTAGCCGAAATGATGAATAGGACTATTCTGGAGTGAGTGAGATGTATGCTTTTGGGCGCGGGGCTACCTAAAAGCTTCTGGGGAGAAGCTGCTAACACTGCAGTTTATTTGATTAACAGATGTCCATCTTCAGCTATAGACTTCAAGACACCTATGGAAGTGTGGAGTGGTAAATCGGCAGACTACTCTAATCTGAGGGTATTTGGTGCTCTGGCATTTGCTCATGTTAGACAAGATAAACTTGAGGCTCGGGCTGTGAAGTGTATCTTCATTGGTTATCCAGAAGGTGTGAAGGATTAGAAGCTGTGGAAGTTGGATCCTGGAGAGTCAAGATGCTTTATCAGCAGGGACGTCACATTTGATGAGACCAAAATGGGGATGATGTGCAAAAACCTGGAAGAAAGCAACTCAGAAACGGAAAAGGAGAAGGCTCAGTTTGAGGTGGAGTCTCCTACTTGTACTACTAAAGATGACAGTCCTCCACCAACAGATGTAGTAGATCAACAACCACTGGCAGAATCAGACTATCAGTTGACCAGGGATAGGACTAGAAGGAACATAGTACTTCCTAAGAGATTTGGGTATGTTGATCTTATTTGCTATGCTCTTAATGTGGCTGAAGAGATTCAAGAACCGAGGAATTTCAGAGAGGCTATGGAGAGCAAGGAAAGTCATAATTGTTTGCAAGCGGTACAAGAAGAAATGGAATCCTTGAATAAAAATGAGACTTGGAAGCTTGTGAATTTACCTAAGAATCAGAGGGTCGTTGGATGTAAGTGGATCTTCAAGAAAAAAGAAGGTATTCCGAGTGTGGAAGAGGCAAAGTACAAGGCAAGGCTTGTGGCAAAGGGTTTTACTCAAGTGGAAGGGATTGACTATAATGAAATCTTTTCACTTGTGGTAAAACATTGTTCTATAAGGATTTTGATGTCGATTGTGAATCAGTATGATCTGGAGTTGAAGCAATTAGATGTCAAGACAGCTTTTCTTCATGGGAATCTCGAGGAGACTATCTACATGCAACAGCTGAAAGGATTTGCAGAGGATAAGTCCAAGGTATGTCTCTTTGAGAAAATCACTTTATGGCTTGAAACAAAGTCCACGACAGTGGTATAAGAAATTTGATGATTTTCTCTTGAGATTTGGATTTCTGAGGAGTAGTTATGATAGCTGCGTTTACATTTTAAGAAGAGGAGAGGAGTGTGTTCTTTTCTTGCTCTATATGTAGACGATATACTTATAGCTAGCTTTGGCAAGGATGAGATTGGTAAGCTCAAAGAGAAGTTGAATTCAGAATTTGAGATTAAAGATCTTGGCATTGTGAAGAGGATAATTGGGATGGATATTGTTAGAAACCGGAAGAAGGGGGAATTGTTCTTATCTCAACATGGTTACTTGAAGAAGGTAGTGGAACGGTTTAGGATGCATCAATCTAAGCCAGTTAGCATACCTTTGGGTCATCACATGAAGCTCTCTATCACACAAGCTCCTAGCACCAAAGAGGAAAGGAGCAAGATGAATTCTATTCCCTATGCTAGTGGAGTAGGTAGCATCATGTATGGTATGGTATGTAGTAGACCAGATTTGTCTTATGCGGCTAGCATTGTTAGTTGGTTTATGGCGAATCCTGGTCAAGCTCATTGGGAGGCTTTGAAGTGGGTGTTGAGGTATTTGAATGGTTCTCTAAAATCTGGTTTGAGGTACAAGAAGACAGCTCAAGATGAAGATGCTATTATGGGATATGTTGATGCGGACTATGCGGGGAATGTGGATACTAGGAAATCACTATCCGGGTATGAGTTCACTTTGTTTAGGACCGCTATTTGTTGGAAAGCAAATTTACAACCTGTGGTAGCTCTATCTACAACTCAAGCCGAGTACATTGCTCTTGCGGAAGGAGTAAAGGAAGCCATTTGGTTAAAAGGGATGATTGGTGAATTAGGAATTACGCAAAACTGTGTGACGATTCATTGTGATAGTCAAAGTGCCATACATTTGGCAAGTCATCAAGTGTATCATGAGAGGACCAAACACATTGATATTCGTCTTCACTTCATTAGAGATGTGGTAGAATATAAAGAAGTTCATATTGAGAAGATTACTTCGGATGACAATCCGGCAGATATGTTCACTAAGTCACTTCCTAGATCAAAGTTCAAGAATTGCTTAGACTTGATCAATTTCTATGAAGCATAATTCCGTAAGTGGGAGAGCAGCATATTGATGATTGGTTTGATCGTCTTCTCTGATTTGGAGTCAAGGTGGAGATTTGTCGGTATAATGCCTCACAAATCAGTGGGCTGGTTATTGGGCCTTTCTCTCTTTTCTGTCTTGTTTTATCTCTTGGGCCTAATGAGATAGGGGAATAAAAGGGATGCTTATCACCTTTTATAAAACAACCTGTGTGCAAAGAAGAGAAGAAAATATATACGAAAGAATCTAAAAAACAAGGGGATCAAGGGGTGCGAAAAACAGAGAGGAGAGACTTGGATGTAATTGATATTCTTCTTGATTAGAGAAGGGATAAGGGCCAAGGGGCTCTCTATTGTAAAGGCTTGATCTTGTTTTGCATTATCATAGTGAAGCTACTCTCTCCCGTGGATGTAGGCCACATTAGCTGAACCATATAAATCTTGTGTGTGCATTCTTCTATTTCTTTCTTCTTTTAATTTCCTTTTTTTGCTGGTTTTGAATTCTGTTCTGCAATTCATTTTGTGGGTTTTCGTTTTCTTTTGTATTTTGGTACTGTGTTTGCATTCTTGGTGTGTTTGCAACAGGAAATACGTGATTTTTCTTCTTCTTGAACCTACACATCACATATTTTCTTTAAATTCACCTGCTTCCTTGTTGAAATTTAGTGGAGTATTAAAATTACCAATATATTTGGTTTGTTTTTTGTTTTTATTTTCAGTTAATATGTTATAATCAATAATTGCAAAAATATTACCTTATTTTTATTTTATTTCTTATTTTTAAGATTTTGTGCTTATTTTCACTATTTCTTTTACAATATCTTAAAAACAAAAAAAAAAAAAAAAGGTGATATTTTATAATTATAAATAAAAACATATCAACTTAAAATAAAACAGGAAAATAAACCAAAAATTCCCTACTTATTCAAGATATCATTTCTTATCTTAAACCATAAGCCGTGCAATTATAACTTGGATAATGGTGCGGTTGGAGCATTGCTTCATTTTCCAGTCGCAATCAACATTTGGGCCGTAGGAAATAGCGGTTTTCCTTTTTGGCTCCTAAATACATTGGCAAGCAAGGCACGTAACACGCGAAAGGAACTAGAATCTTTCCATTATAGACACAAGTAACCTTCTGAACGCGACAAAAGATTATGACCAATGATTGAAGGAAGATAATGATTGAAAATGAATTCTAGTGATAATAACAAATGGTGAAAGGCGTCAAGTTTGAAAGTAACAGAAACATTGACGTGTGACTTCCTCCTAATCCTAACCTAAATTGTTTTATAATCTACTTCAATTGTTATAAGAATCCATCTACATGAGCAAATCCTTCACATATCTAGCTTGCTCAAGGTGCTTTTACCAGGCATAACAAAATTCACGTCAGTAACGAGAACAAAAAACTAACTCATAAAGTACATGACTAAAGCACAGTCTTTCCTCATTTCCTTCTAACAATTTTTCCTATTATGGGATTCAGACGGAGAAAAATAAAATTTGAGGGAATTTCTAAAATAATAAAAAAGTAAAAGTCCCATATTAAATGCGCAAGTATTGAAAAAGTAAAATTCTCATTCTCAAGTATTGGAAAAGTAAAAGTTTTATATATAGAAAGTCACACACCCATTGCTCCAGCATCCGAAAAATCATGCACCCATAATAAACTATGAAGTAAAGCTATGCCACATAGACCATGCACATGGACGTGGGGCAGGCGCTTCTTTGCGCTTATTAGGACACACTTGACACTTGGCCATGTGTGCTTGGCGGTGGCTGTTAATTAATATTTTTTTTATAGTTATAGTAGTTATGTCTGAAAAATTGTATATGTATGTTTATGACAATTATGTCTTGAAGGTTATATCTGTTCATGGAAGTCCTTTATTTCTAAAAAGTTATAACTCTTTACAAGATACGTCTCTACAGTCTATAAATAGTCTATCACACTCTTCATCACTTACACTAAGTATTTCCAAATTATTATCGAACATTGGAAAAATAAAGGCTTTATATATAAAATGTCACACACTCATTTTCTAACATTAGAAAGTCACACACCCATAATAAATTATGATGAAGTGAAACTATGCCACATAGGTCACTAGCATGCATGTGGTGCAAGCGATTTTGGGCCCTTATTAGGATACACTTGGCACTTGGACATGTGCGTTCGGTAAGGGCTATTAATTAATCATTATTTTTTGATAGTTATAGTGGTTATGTCTGAAAAGTTGTATTTGAATGTTTTTTTATTACAATTATGTCTATAACTCTTCACAAAATGTCTCTCTGTAGTCTATAAATAGAGCCTATCAAACTCTGCGTCACTTATACGAAGTATTTCCAAATTATTTTTGTTTTTCTTTTTTATGCAAAAAGAGATATAGTAAACTATCGCTGTGTTAAAAATCATTAGTATTGAAGGCTTGATTGTGATGGTGCAAAACGCATCAAGTGTTCTTCATTGTATTTTACATAAAATTTGTCTATATTCATTTGTATCAAAAAAACAAAATTTGGCTGGGCCGAAGAGTGTAAAACACATCTTGAAGTTTCTGTACAGTTCTCTGGTTTCACAAGACATTCTCCAACATAAAATTCATTAGATTAACAAATGAATAATCGATTAGAGAAACAGACCATTAAAAATATCCGGATTAAGCTTCTGGGACGATGAGCATGAGAGTTTTTCAATTCACCAGTGATTCGGGCCATATAGAGCACAAACAGTCTATTATTTCTAGAAGCTCTAATGCTTTTCTTGCCAGGAGAATTGATATCACCCAATCTTCAAGGAGCACCGTAGTGATTTGGTGTTTACCAGTTATTAGTTATATCTGTTACTAGAATATTCTCCTATAGAATTTAATCCCAAATAGGTAAGTTCTAGAGTTGAAGTTTTATAGTTAATACCCTTAAAGGCCTTAACTGATTATGATACTAAAATATACAACACTTCTTTCCTATTTCAAACAACTGACTACAAAGTGATCATTATAGCTGCGAAGCAAATGCAATCCAAGTGGCTGCACCAGAAAGCACTTCTCAGCTTCTGGGAAACTGGTACTAGATTTTTTTCAAAAAATAAAAAATTAAATCAGAATCGAGATAGTTAAGTGCAAAACGAATATGGATCCTCTGCAGTTTAAAAAGAAATTGCACTACAGTTCCAGATGCAACCATTCACATTTATGTTTATCATTAATATTTTATTATACTATAAAATAAGCTTGAGCATTAGAATAATGTAAAATGTTAAATACTGAAATACAGTCAGATGTTATTGCATTTTAAATTAAAAATGCAGAAGATAATAACCTAATTGAAAGAATATTTCTGTTGAAGCCAAACAATAAACGGTTTAGGTCATTTCAAATAATCGACAAAAGATGTAATTTTGTGTAAATTGTACAATGATTACGTACGAATAAAGCTACAGCCAGAAAAAAAAATAACTAAAATTTTGACAAAATACAAGGCTCATTGGATGAAATAAAATAATAAAAATCATTCCCTCATCTAAAAATCAACAAGCATACCACATCATTCTGATAAAAAAATTCTAACAAAACTTCTGACTCTAGCATTTTTCTAAGCTGAAATAACTTACTGACTGGAATATCCAAACAAAATATCTCGTCAAGTTGCGAAACGGTTCCTTTTTTTAGTAGCTAGTAGGCCCATCATGACATTTCAGAAAACATCCACAATCCGACCAGTTAAACATAAATCCTAAAACAATAAACAGGATATAACGATAATGATATTTATGAACTGACCAGTTAAACAATTACTGTCAGCAAAATTAAGAAAAAAGAAAGGAAATTAATGAAAAACAAAAACATTTGGACCCCTAATGGGCCACTCTTCTGGAGAAACTTGGCACATGATTAGCCAACTGCAAAACAAAATCCTTAGCTTTATGGTTTGACTTTTCCCTCCATAAACTTCCTCTACGACCTCAACCAAAAATAAAAAATAAAAAATAAAAAATTATACAGTACCTGATACTCCACTTTATAACATTACTTTCATACAAAATGCTTACTCAAAAAGTCGGGGGGTAAAGGGAAGGAAATTAGGAAGTAGTGAAAGAAGGCAGAGCTGTCCATCCAGTTACAGAAAATCGGTATTCTCATGCAAAAGTCCTTGTCATTCACTTGAGCAGACTCTGGCAGGCCTCAATATCAGATGCTTGCAAATCCAACACAGCTTGCCCAGATGCAGATCTAATGACCCGTACTGCAGAGTCAAATATCGCTTTCTGGAACAGGTCATCTTCCACCTTGTTAAGGATGTCTCTCACCACCTTAAAATCCAAACCCCCAGCCAAAATTAGTTTCCCAATTATCTCACCAAAATTATTTGGTGCTTTAGGTAAATCTATGCCAATATCATCCAGCAGAGAAGCAAATAACAAACAACCAGTCCCTATGTCTCTAGCTGTAAGAATCTTCTTAATAAACAGATACTCAAGAAGATTGGCAACAGGTTCAACGCATGGTGGACTTTTATCAAGTGCAAGGGAAATGGCTTCCTTAACAACATCAGGGTGGTAAGATGGAGATTTTAATTCCTCCACACACTGTAATGCCTCTTCCAAAATCCTAACACTGAAATATTCTTCCAAAAGAGAAATGGTTTTGCGGCGAAGATCAACAGGATTCAATCTTGCAGCTGGAGCCTGTGGCCTCTCAGAGGACACAGCAGAAACAGCTTTAGCAGGTGAAGGGAATTCAGGTGCAGCCTCAGTACCTAAACCAAAGTTTGATGGGCGAGCAGAAAGGGTACCACCTCCATGCACTAGGGCACTACTCCTTCCACTTATAATACCACCACTACCTTGAGGTAGCAACTTCGAGTTCAGGGTTGTGGACTTGGAAAGTAAAGAAGAGTTGCTGCGTCCTGAGGCTTGAATACCTGACAACTCTCCTCTTAGCATAGACCGATTCCTAGGCATCTCCCAGTTGTCATTATCAATTCCAGGCATCCCAGGCATTTTCCTGGTCCCTGGCATTCCAGGCATCAAACCCCCTACACCAGGTCGGCCAATGGGGAAGCCCCCAGGGCTGGCATTTCCTTGAACACCGCCACGGGTATTTCTAATACTAGCAGTGGCACCTGGACGCAACCCAAGATTTTTTTCTGCTTCTGAATGAATTTCAGTGATGGTTTTGGCTTTCACCTGCATGAGTCAACATCAAAACTTGATCAATAACAAGTGCACTAAACATTAATTGGCATAACCTATCACAGAACAATAAATTGTATAAATTTACCTCTTCACGTCTAGGAACCCAGTTATTAACACGCAAATCTAAAACATCACGAAGTATGAACCTAAGCCGTGGTACAAGTTGGGGGTTGGTGCTCAGTTCTTTCAATCGGCTAAAGTACATATCATTTATACGCCGTGATTTAGGACTTTCATCAAGCTGCTTGCCAATAGTGTTGAAAAATTGACATATGGCTTCAACATTTTCCTCAGCTGGACAAGACTTGCTGTCTGGAGGTCCTAAAAGCTCCTGTTCCAAGTAACAACCATGCGGATAAGTGGATACTCCCAAACCAACAAGAATTTATATTATGTAACAGTAAAGTCTTAATCCCTGTTAGAACCTGAACAATGTGATGGACAATCTTTTCAGGAACCATCTTCTGCTTCAACAGCTCACCAATTAAACGGATATTTCCAAGGGTACGAAGCTTGATCAGTCTTTCCTTGTCCGTACGCTCCATCTCCTGCTCAGGGGCAGTCATTTGTTTTACTTCTTCCCTCAGATTATACGCACCTTCAAAAGCCTCCTGGCAGATATTCAAGAGTACTCTCTTGAAAGTGATTTCTTTCCCACCAGGTTCTTCAGATGGGAAAGGAGGCAACTTTTCATTAAGATCAGAACACAGCTGAGCATACATGGGGCAAAATGTTGGTTCTAGAACAGCCTTATCAAATATAAGTGAAATGACTCCCTGCATTTACAAAGCGAAGCAAGTCAATTTAGAACCAGGACGTGAACAGAAATAGATTGACAATAGCCATTAAAGAGTAACCTTCAATATGTCAGCTGATGTAATGCCAGAATCGATCAACTGACCCTTCAGGAGATCAAACTTCTCAGGAGTCAATTTATTTAGTATTCTGCATAAAAGTTCACAGCAGCATAAAAACAGCAGGAACCATAAAATTTTAAAGGCCCTTAACAGAGTAACACGTGAAAAAAACTTCAAAAAAAAGTTTCAGAAGTAGTTCATTAATATATACAGGAAAAAAATTAAGTACCAAGAATCTTTTGTCAAAAATATTGATTTATTCTTATTTTTCACATTTAATATGATTCAATCCCTCAAACTATTCATGATTGAAGCTTTGTTACTTGCCAGTACCACTATCCAAGGGAAACTACTTAACAATTAAGGTAAAGGTACGGAAGTAAAGACTCATGCATACATGACAACCCAGAAATCTACCACAGCACAGTTAAAAGGACACCCATATCTAATTGTTACTCACAAGTATTATAAAACTTACCCTTTCACAGTCTTCAAGACACGGTCCTTTTCAGAGAGATTTCCCCTTCTAGCTGTCCATGGAACCTCAGCCTTGACTAGAGTAGGAGTAGGTCCTCCCTGAATCAATAAAGAAACAGCAGAATTATAAATAAGATAAGACAATCAATAACGCCTAATAGGTAGGCAATGGAGGATTATACAAACCATCATGTAATCCAATAAACATTATGTATAAATATGATACTTATTTTAAATCAATTGATCACGTAATTCTAATAATGCCAAACACAAGTTGTCATTATCTGTCATTATCAGTTACAAGCCTAAGCAGGAATAAGTCAGACTTCAAAAGAGCATCACATAGCAATAATTTAAATACTAATTAAAATTCATTCCCTTCCTTTAACTGCAGTCCAGTAGAAAATCAAAGCCATTGATAATTGTAATTACTATAACTACAAAGTACAAAGAAGTTCTTTGCACCAAATCAAACCTACAAACTCCAACTGCAAATAAACAAAATAAACAAATCAATAGTAAATCAAAAGAGGTCACTTAATACATGGATAATGGGACATGAGGGTACATTGATAACCACCAAATAAAGAAACACAAGAAAAGCCAACAGAATTTAATTACCAAGATAAAATCCCCATCTATTAAGTTAGCAATTTAAGTGGTAATGATTACATTGCATGTTCAATTTCATCAAGATGCATGGCAAACCAGGGTGGCCATACATAAAAACTAAAAAAAAATCAAGCATGCAAGTCTTAGTCACGGATTCATCTGGATACATCTAACAAACAATTTTCTTGATAATAAATAGACACATTAGGGAACAATAAATGTAATTATGGCCTTTTTTCTTTTGAAAAACCTCGTGTAACCAAATCCACATCAAACAGTTTTACAAAGGACATAAAAGGATTTTCAGAACTTTGAAGATAACATAACAGATGGAATTTAAGATTGATCCATTGGACACCATCACTGAACCATATGAGCACGATTTAAAAGCTTCTACTCCAAGTAGAAAACCTTGGTTACTGCAATGAATAATGATGTGGCACTTTCTTGTTTACTAATAGAGTAAAGAGTTTTACACTAACATTGAATCAATTTTAAGCTCATAAAACATTAACTACAAAAATGATTTCATGTATTTAAGCCAATGCTTATTACCCCTTGGTTAGAAGAGATTTGTGTCCTTGCAAACTGGGAGTTCAGTTGGTCTTGGCGATTAACCTGACTAGCCTCCTGCTGTCTAGAGTCAAATCTATTACCAAACTCCCTGTTTTCTTTGAGATTTTCCCAAGACCTCTCATCTGGATTAGCAGGAAGTTGTCCAGAACGACCACGCCAGTCACGGTTATCTGGCTCAGTATATCGATTTTGAAATTGTTGTGGAGGCTGCAGAAGATAACATTTAATTGCACCAATCAAAAGAAAAAATATATCGGTATGACATACAAATACAAGCATTTTTTTTTTCTAATTATTCATGAGTCTCCATATGATACAAGTATGTTCTCCACCAAAAATCAATCAATCCTGATCAACTTCATTGATCAACTTACCAATTGAGATGAAAGAGGATTTAGGGTTCTTAGCAAAGTTAACAATATAATTAGAAGACAGAAAAGACACTTACATTGTTTTCTACACGGCCCCAACTTTGATCTTCACCAAAAAGTTCAGCTTCTATATCTTGTTTGATCTTTAGAATATCATCGGGGACCTCTAAAGCCTATGAGTGAAAAGGTTCAACAGTAAGAACAACTGTTAAAACATAAATATCAGTTTAGATTCCAAACAACTATTAGTCACACAAGAACACTGAACCATGCTATTTCAAGAGTAATTTCCTAGTGAAAGGAGGGGAAAGAGGGAGAAAAATGAATGAAACAATATGAAGACATTATCGAGGCTTAGGGAACAACAAAGATTGCCTTCTAATGGACCAGAAACCCCCAAAAAATGGACAGCCTTTATTTAAATCTGTAAAGCATAAGCATAAGTAAACCTATGACAAAGAGGACACACAAGGAAATATATAGAAAGATAAAATTAGAAATATAGACATAAATCCAGCAGCCATCACATAGCAGATAGATGTGATTAGTAATTTAGTTTGAAGCTCAAAATCAAAATTAAAAAAATATAATTTAATTTAATTAAAAAAAAAAACCTTGCCGCTTCAGAAAGAGTTTAGAGAATTAAAAACAACATTTAAACAGCAAGAGCAAATGACAGTTACCTCTCTAAGCTGTAAAAGCTGATCTCTGGTATGTTGCACACGCTCACGACCCTCAAACCGTGAATCTTCAGCCTATAAAACCAGATGTATTAAGATACAAATCTCTTAACATAGTCCACAGTTAAACAATCACCATACAAGCATATACGTCACAAAAGAACCAACAAAAACTGAGGTTGACGGATAGGATAGTATGCAATGATAGAAAAAAGTAAGCTTAAATGTACTGAGTTCTGTGCATAAACATTGTAGAAAAAATTTCTTTCAAGTTTCAACTGTTTTCCGGTCAAGTCCTTTATGAATTATGGTGGTAAAAATCACTATGCATTAACAGTATATGAAGCACAAAAATAAACAAACCAGCAGTAATATTTGTATAGATAAAACTTTATCAATTTTCAACAAATTTGTTAGTAATAAATATATTGATGACGTCCGTAGAATCATTTAGTATGTCAGGTAGCTGAAGGCAGCTCCAAAAAACATTTTCTTTAAAGCATTGCGTGAATGCGTTCACACTAAGGAAGTAGAAGATTTATCACAACCCCTCAAACACTAGCTCCACAGGCAAAGAAGCAGTGCCATGCAGTACACTGTGAAATATGGAAGAATGACCCATTAACAAAACATCGCATAGACCAGTGTACCCAGAAAATTACATCAGATTTCTACGCCACAAACAAGTTGCTGCCTCCACCAAAATTCTGAAAAGAGTACCAATGCATGTGGGTCCTTTATGGGCAATCTGAAACTTAATCAGGCACACCTAAAGCCCACATGTTGCTTTTTGTCCATATTTACAGCAGTTACACATACCGAGTGCCCCCGCCAAGAATTAGGACATTGAACTTCAGGTTCCCCTTGTCTTATGGGTCTTAACTTAAATTCCAAGCTATTAAACAGAGAAACAAACACAATAACAATGAGAGATATATCTTCCACCTCTTAACTCCTTGTTTGTTCTCTCACTGTTTTGGTTCTTGCCATGGGTTCTGCCAATCTTTTTGTACCCAACCGTGTTGCCATTAAAAATCATATTAAAATCCACCACACACTCAAATCTACACATTGGACCAACAATTGACATAAATTTCCAGAATCAAAGAAGCACGGATACTTCATAACGTCTATCATACCCGTGTCAGATATGTATCTGATACTATACTAGATACTCGGATACTTGATAAATGTTTGTTTAATATTTTAACAAATGTCGTATCCTCATACGGTACTCATGTCATATCTGATATTCGTACTCGTATCCGTGCATCATAGTCCAGAACTTAAACTTCAGCATAAAACCTCACACCTCAGGAAAAAGAAAAACATTTCACAAAAAAAACAACAACTTTAGCTTGCCAAGTTGATATCAGATCCAAATAAGACATACTAAGACACCAGGAATCTCACATTAATAATTCTCACAACTAAGTCCCAACAAAACCGAAAAGAATAACAATAATAATAATCATAAAGCAAAATAACAAGCAATCAATACAAAAAATATATATATATATATTTAATGAAAGTGTGGGAATTTAAGAAGAAAACGTAGATCGAGAAAAAAGGGTGGAGAGAGATTTAGACCTTTATAGAGAAAGGAGGAGGGGCGCCGCCATGGGGGCGCAAGAGGGGGAGATCAGCGGAGAAGGAACCGAAGGCGGTGGAATGAGAAGATGAGGAGTCGAATCGAGGAGCGAGAACCCTGCTTCCGGTTCCACGACCACCACCAGGCCTCAAGCTAAGGACCGTTCGATCACCTTGCTGCATATCAGGATCTTAAGCTTCGATATTGGAATCTTAGTGCAGAGAAAGAAAAGATTCAGCGGCTTTAACAGCTGAAAAAGAAAGAGTGAGAGATAGAGCGAAAGAGAGAGATTGGAGAGGTGTTGGATATTTCTCTCTCTTCTGGGGAGTGCGAAGAGAAGAGAAGAGAAAGAGAAAGAGAAAGAGAACAGCTTGGGGACGGAAGGTTCGGTGGGACGAGGAAACCCTTCTTATATAGTTAAATGAGTGCTGGAAATACCTATTTTCCAATCCCAAAATTAATTAATAAAGAAATATATGAAGTTAGCATACGAAAATTAGTATTTGATTTGATTTTGATAAGGATATGACAAGATTTTTGACGATTTTTGGATTGTAAATATCCTTTAGATGTATTATGCTATTTTATTTTTTATTTCGTTGAAATTTAGGAAATTAGTATTTAATTAGGATTTTACTAAAGTTTTAATCAACTTTGAATTACAAATAACCCTTTAAATGTGTTATGTTATTGAATTTTTTATCTTTACTAAGTAAATTTATTTATTATTGAGAGCTTTTGAATTTTGAGAACTCATTTTTTTTTTTATTCTCTTCTAAATATCCTTTAGAAGTATTGTGCTATTTTATTTTTTATTTTGTTTAAATTTAGGAAACTAGTATTTAATTAGGATTTTACTAAAGTCTTAATCAACTTTGAGTTACAAATAACCCTTTAAATGTGTTATGTTATTGAATTTTCTATCTTTACTAAGTAAATTTATTTATTATCGAGAGCTTTTGAATTTTGAGAACTCATTTTTTTATTCTCTTGTTCTACGTCATTATGTACTTGTAATTACCTTATATCATTGGTTTTATGATATAATAATTGTAGTTTATTTCCAAATTAATAATATCATATATGGGATATTGTCAAATTATTTTTGCTTGTGTTATAATGTTTTCAACTTTTAATTGTGTATCTAGGAAGTTATCATGTTCGAGTTCTTTACTTAGTGTAACCAACTCCACCATTGCTAAACAAACTACTGGATGGGGGTGGAGGAATTGAGAATCAACTCGTGAAGCCTAACATTTTATTTAGAAATGAGTTGTTCTGTGGGACAAAACATATTTAATTCAATAGAACCTGCTTCATATAGAGCACAAGGGAAGCAACAGGTGCTTCATAAAATTTTCCTTGATGATAAATTTGTTAAAAAACTGTGCTTGTCACGTTATGGTGGAGAAAGCTATATGGAAACCATTTGGAGTATATTTTGAATGGATGTTGGTAATGGTTTCTTCATAGTCAAATTTGACTTAGTAGTGGATTGTGAGCAGGCTATGACAAGAGGTTCGTGAATAATCTTTGATCATTTTCTCTCTATCCACACTTGATCCTTTGACTTGGTTTCATCATCTATAAAGATAGATAACATCTTAGTTTGGATTTGATTCCTAAACTTTGTTTACTATGATGGAACTTTCCTTCTGACCTTTGTCTCTGTAGTAGGAAAACCTATTAAGGTGGACAATAATATACTTTAAAAGTGACCAGAGAAAGATTTTCAAGAGAATGAGTTAAAGTTGGTCTTAACCAACCAATGGTTGGGAAGGGTGGGCTAAGGAGACACTAGTACAAGATAGAATAAGGCTTGCACCTTATTTGCTCAAAATATGGGTGTTATGGTCTTGTTGGCCATGACTGCAAGAAGGCTATTCAACCTACACCAGCACCCACATCCCTAGGTACATAGCAATGATTCAGGGAAGGAGAATGGTACACTAGAATCTTCCTCCATTGTTGTTATAGGTGAGAGCTTAGGAGAAGGGAGAAAGATGACTATAACGTGTGAGATTTTTGCAAGTACTCATGCACTATCGAATTCGAACGCATAATATGTGTAGGAACAATTGCACGGTGATTAGCTAATGGTTACGAAGAAATGATGTTAATTGAGGTTACACACAATCACAATAACACATTATAGAGGAGTCGTTGGTGAAATCTCTATCAACCTTTTTGCTAAACTGGCAGGAGATAAGACTACAATTTCCAAAATTGGTGCACTAAAGAATATTCCAAAACAAAATAATATGGTCAACCAAGGATCATAAACCTCATGGGCCCACAAACCGTTGCTATCTAAAAAAAAAAAAGGCTCGTGAGGAAGATATTGTCCCCATAAATAAGATACTACCCAAGGAGAAGGTTGACGTCAACACTACAAAAACCTCTACCAAGCCACCTAGGGTTCATGGTTTAGGGAAGTATGGCTCATTTGGGGTTGGATTTTCTAAAATTTGCTTTTATACGATGCTTTTAAGTTCCTTGAGCCCTTACTCAAGCCTCAGTACCTCGTCTATCAGATTTTTTGCAATTTTGGTTGTTGTCACAGAGAACCCTGGGTTCTCTAGGTTTATCTACCAATTATAGATTACCGGCTATAGTGAAAGTCAAGTGATGGGGGTGCTCTAACTTCGAAACCACCCTTACTTAGATTTATAGGAATAGTAGTTAGGAATGGTAACGGGACGGGGCAGGGCAGGGTTGGGTAGTACTTCCCTCACTCTCGCCCTGTCTTCGTCACGAGTACTCATTTATGATTTCCATGAGAGAGACGGGTATCCATGAATATTCACGGGCATCTAATAATTTAAAATGAAATTTTTTTTTAAAAAAAAGAAAACATAAATAAAATAAACTTATACATCACATATAATAATATCTTTCAATAATTTAAAATTCTTACAAAATTAAAAGAATGTCACAAACAACATATCAAGTTTAATTATATTTTATAATAATCAATCTACATAAATAATTATTACAAGAATGATATATATTCATTAAAAAAATTTAATATATATATATAGGGGACATATCTAGTGAAAGGAGTTTTTATTGTGAGATTGTGAGAAGATTAAATCTTGACCATACAAGCATACATGGATGGTCAAAATTAAAAGTTACTTAAAAGTCATATGACCACTTAAAAAAGTCATATGCATTTATGTTCTAATCTTGACAATTTATGTAAAATCCAATGGTTAAGATTCACTCATTTCACTTATTACAATAAACACTCCTCTCACTAGATATTATATGTGTGTGTGTGTGTGTGTGTGTAAAATATTAAATGAAAAAATATATTAATTTGGCGGGTTCACGGCTGGTCACAGGACAGGTAATATGATCCCCGCCCCCACCCTCATTTATTAAACGGGTACCCATCCCCAGCCCTATTGCAGGTAATCCTCGCGAGTAGTTACGAGTATGAATATTTTTGTCATCCCTAATAGTAGTTAGGTTCCACATTCGATTAATGTTATATTTAGGTTGGATAGGACTTGAATCTCTTGGTCTCAAGTCTAGGTGCTCTTGGGTACCTATAAGCAAGACAAAGACGAGATGTGTAACATCTTATAAATTTATATAATTATTAAGAGATTTATTATTAAGTTGGATTATAATAGTTATTTTCTTATTTCAGTTACGTGATTCTATTTAACTTTGTTGTAGATTTATTTTACTTTGCTGTAGAAACCTTCACAATGTTACCTTTTTCTAATTTAACTTTATTATATACTTTACTTGATCAATTAAGTGTAAAATTATTATGCAGATGCATCAAACATCAAAACTATATTTTTATTTATTTACATGTGTACAATTTGCACTAAATTATTTACAAAGCCTAATAAGAATTCATACTATCTAAACTAATCAAACAAAATATTAGGGCTTATACATGCCCTCATTCAAATGATACATACATAATATCGACAACTTGCATAACTACATAGTACAAGAGTAGAAAATGATAACATGCTGGATAAGCAAAACGAAAGCATCATCATCAATATATTATACATTTAGTCGGCTCCAATATCAATTAACAAAATGATCAAAGTCATTACTATTTCTCTAGAAAACACTATATAAATAATGAGAATTGTATAATTTCTAGTAGAAAAATAAATTAAATAAAATCCTAAATTCAAACCAGGATGCTTCCAACTGTATCAAATCACATAAAACACTAAGCAATGACATTAATCACATCCATATATCAACTCACTATTTAGAACATTTAGCAGTAAAATATAATAATAATTGTTTGTATGATATTGTATGATGTTTATGTGATGCAAATGCAAAAATGCTACATGAGATAGTGGTGCCTAATTTCTTTAAGAAAGCTCTTTATACTAAGGCGTTCATTAGTCTTCAAGGCTTTGTTGCCGCACCTGGCTCATTCTTGGGCATCATTTACTTTATACTCTTCTAAGCACAAAGTAACAAATCAAAGCATCAACTAACAATTTGATCATCAATCATACCATATATTGTAGCCAAATTGAAGCACCATCAACTATCAATTTGATCTACAATTAAAGTGTAAACATTTTAAGCATCAATTTATGTCTTTCACATTCTTTTTCCAACAAGGAATATTTAAATCATTATCAAGTGTGTGTGTGTGTGTGTGTGTGTGTGTGTGTGTGTGTGTGTGTGTGTGTGTGTGTGTGTGTGTGTGTGAACTATCAATTTGATCTACAATTAAAGTGTAAACATTTTAAGCATCAATTTATGTCTTTCACATTCTTTTTCCAATACGGAATATTTAAATCATTATCAAGTGTGTGTGTGTGTGTGTACATACCAAATTAAAACATTACTTATCAATTTAGTCATTACTCACAAATGTTAACATCTTATTCATTTCATGATTAAAGACCATCTATAAACCAAAACAAACAATTAAATCCAAGATATTATAAGTTATGGCCAAAACCTATATAAGATGTTTTCTTCTAAATTTTTTATTTCCACTCTTAACGAGTTTGCAATTATTGAAAGTAATAATTGAATTAAACATTAATTCCATGTTAATTCATCAAATCTTCACTCTTTCAAATTAGTTTTCTCGAACCCTAACTTTAATCCTAAGTAATTCTTAATTTTTAATAAAAACTTCATCAATTAAACTAATTTCAAGTATAATCATGTCTTCACTTTTCAATTTAGGATTCTTAAACCCTTAGAAATCTAACCCTAGGTTAGAAACCCTAAACATAAGTTATTTTTTATCCAAAGGTAAATGATTCATCAATTTAATTAATTTTCAAGCATAATAATACCAAGAATCAATTATACTTCATATAATTACCCAAAATCAAGCATCCATTCATGCTTATCATAGAGACATTCCATAGAATTAAAATACAAGTATATAAAAGCCAAAATCATACTAAAACTCTTATTTAACATACTTGATTGAATTAAAAATTAAGAAGATTAAAGTTTGCATTTACTACCTCTTGTCCAAGCTAACTAGATGTGATGTACTAGAAGTAAAAGAAATGATCTTGGGCTTTTCTTCAATTTCTTAATTCTTGAAGCTTTTGGCAAATTTTTGGGAATTTTCCTTGAATTTTCTTCAATTTCTCATCCTTCTTTCTTCTTTCTTCCTTTTCTTCTTTCTTTTCTTTCTTTCATCTCCTTTCTTCTTGGTTGAATCCTCCTTCCTTTCTTTGCCTTAGATGTTTTATTTTTAGTCCAAGAAGATATTTATTAATTAGAAATTTAGGTGTTAATTAATTATGTTTAATTTTCCAACCAATAAGATGTTGTTTAGTGTCTTTAGTAACCAATCAAATTAAGACTAGTGATTTGAATGGTGGCTAATTCCTATTGGTTGGTCACTATATTATTATCTCTTTATAACTAATTATTCCTACAAACTAAACTAAATTAACTTCTAGTTAGGTTTAGGTTTTCAACCAATAAGAAGTTGTTAAGTGTATTTAGTAGCAAATCAAATTGAAACTAATATCTTAAATGGTGTTGTCTCTTACTATCCAATCAAATTAAGACTAGTGTTTTGAATGGTGTCTTCATTCCATTGATTGTTCTTTATTAATTTATAAACCAATAGCAATAGGTTTAGTGTAACTTATTAGCCAATCATATTAGAGAGAGTATCTCACATGGTGTCTAGTTTTCATTGGCTTCAATCAACCAATAAAAACAGGCTTAGTATATCAATTAGCCAATTATCTTAGGTTGATGTTTCAATAGGTGTCTAACTCCCATTGATCACCAATTAACTAATCAACTTAGGTTTTGTGTAACTTAAGGTGGCTAGTTCTCATTGACCATTCCTTATTTTGTTGATTTTTCCTAACTAGTTAGTTAGTGAAATCAAACAAGATTAGTTTTTGTACAGATTTTTAGACATGTAATTATTGTTTAGTTTCTAGCCAATTAGATTGTATTAAGTGTTATAATTAGCCAATAGGAATGTGTTAGGTGTCACCCAGAGTGTCTAAATCCTACTAGTCCTTAAATATTTTAATTTATCCTAACTAGCTAGTTAAAATAATTAAATAGGAATAGTATTTGGTTAAGCCATTTAGTTAAGATTTTCTAGACTTTTTAGGACATAAATGCCCTTGATAATACTCTTAAGGTTACAACTTTGCTACTGATAATTTTGGACACTTCCATCGGATATTTTGACATATTAGCTTTTCACTTACATAGTTTTATGTGCCCTTTTAATCTATGCATCTGAAAATATATTTTAATACATAAAACAACATAAATAATTCAATTACTATTTAGTATATTTCTATCTTGTAAAGACCTTTAAATTACTTGTATAATAAATAAATTTGCTGAAAGGAAGATATTATAGGATGTTCCCCAATCCCATTTCAATGCTTAAGCTAGTAAAAGGAGATGCTCAGATATAAGTCCAAGGGAGAAAATGAGTTTACCTTCTTGATGATATGAAGATTGGTATTTTTAAACTTTGAGTAGGTAATCAAGATAGATTAAAAATTATGGATTGTAATTGAGAGTAACCAGTTTAATTCTGAGGCTTTCAGATATTAGATCTTATGAACTTTTGTATTGGGTTGCCAACTAGCACACTACAATAACTAATGCATAAATTTATTTATTTTTTTTTGCTTAAATTCGAGGCTTCTCACAATACTATACTTACAATTTGGCATTCTTTTTCTCAAGACATCTCATTTATTTTGTTTGAAAATAATTTAGGTGTTAGCATTTTTGGAAGCTATTTTTTTATATTTTTTCTTTTGTAAAAATGTTTTGTTATTATCATCAAAGTTATATGCCTCTTATTTTTATTACAAAATTAAATGAAGCACATCAAATTCCAAATGAGTATAGAATATTAATTCGCATATTGGGTAACGAGTGTCTTTAGAGCACTTGTTAAAGAAACAAAAATAGTAATTATTAAATGAAAAGTAAAGCATTAAATACATTAAGAACTCAAAATACATTACTTTTCAGCTAATACTTTCTTTTTTAATTATTTAACAAGTGCCCGAACCCTAAGGGCACTTGTTAGCATTAGAAAAACCTATATTAATATAATAAAAAAAAGGTTGGACCTTAACACTTTTACATGCATTTTAGTGACAAATATTGATGTTTGATTGTGAATGAAAAAAAGACAAAGGCTAATGTTTCATTTGCTACTCCAAAACACAAGAAAGAACAGATAAATATAGCAATAGAAACTATAAAGACCTAAACTGTTTGTAAAATAAGGGAACCCAATCATTCCGTACAAGCTAAAAACTTACTCAGCCAAGCACAACTCCACTACATTAAAATTCGACAGTCTAGTCTAGGGACCCCCTTTACAACCCCACAACATTGTTCTATAAAAATATGCACTTAGTGTACGTTAAGCACCAAAGATATAGAAAACTAAAATAGAGTTAAGAAAATAGGAACTAACACACAATATTTGGCAAGATTATGTATTTTCTTTATAAGAAAAGATATTACTTCTCTCTTAACATAATGAGAGAACAATGACACTCTCTCTTGAGACGAGAGAATACTCATCTTCTAATTGAAATAAGAAAAAACTTTCAGAAAAAACTAAAAATTTTCTCTAGATGCAATGTTGATGATAATGGAAAATGTCTTAATTTATAGAGGAAAACATCCTCCTTCTACTATTTATAAAGAAAATTATGAAATTAATTTTCTCCTCACCATTAGTTGATAGGCAACAAGAAAGGAAGAAATAAATTTTCTATTTTATCTCATGTTGACTTTTCAAAGGGCCAAAAGTGGCTTTATTATTTCCACAATCTCACTTTTAAAGTCACTTTTGGTGAGCTTTTAAAGTGTTTCTCATCTTGCTAATTACATGCTGCTTACTTTTCGATAAGCCACAAGAGGATCTACATCATATAAACTTATCAGTGTTGATTGACTTTGTCATAACTTAACTCTATTTTAGTTTGCTATATCTCTGGCACCTAATAGTGGTATAAGAGGTGAAGGTTGTGGCTTAATTACTCTTCATGCTGTAAGTTATTATTCACATAAAGTGAGAATTGTTCAACAAAGAAACAAATTCATGTCAATTTTATGAAGCGAAATTTGAAATTAAAAAGTTCAATGAAAGTAATTTCTCCTTGTGGAAATTGAGGCTAAAGGCGGTATTGAGAAAATACAATTGTTTAGCGGCAATTGAAGAAATATCCACAGGGATAACATATGACAAGTGGAAGGAGATGAATTACAATGCTAATAGAAATTTACAATTTTATACTTTTCAAATAAGTGAATCCATGCTGGTAACAGATCACATTAACAATCTAAATATGTTATTTTCCCAACTTATATCATAGGATTACAAAATAGCATAAAATGAAAGTGCAGAACTTTTACTTCAAAGTTTACCTAATTTGTATGATCAACTCATCATCAGCATAACAAATGATATTCTCACAGACTATCTATCCTTTGATGATATTGTTGCTATTTTTTCTGGAAGAATAATCTAGACATGAAAATAAGGAAGATAGATTAGAGAGTTAAAGACAAGTAGAGACATTAGCAATGATGAGAAGAAGATCAACAAAACGTGGCTATAGTGAGAGTCAACAATGTTCAAGATTATAATATATATAATTTTATCTAAATGAAAAAACTTGCACAATTTAGGAGATATCGATATTCACTAGTTTACTTACAAACTAGTTCCTATACCCATGTGTTCACATGGGATCACAATTTATTTTTATCCATGTATCAATCCATTGTTTAGAACATTCAAGTATAATCATGTCTTCACTTTTCAATTTAGCTTAGGATTCTTAAACTCTTAGAACCTTAACCCCAGATTAGAAATCATAACCCTAGATTATCTTTGATCAAAATGCAAATGATTCATCAATTTAATTAATTTTCAAGCATAATAATATCAAGAATCAATTATACTTCATATAATTACCCAAAATCAAGTATCCATTCATGATCACCTTATCATAGATATATTCCTTAGAATTAAAATACAAGTATATAAAAACCAAAATCATACTGAAACCCTTATCTAACATACTTGATTGAATCAAAAATCAAGAAGACTAAAGTTTGCATTTCTTATCTCTTATCCAAGCTAACTAGATGTGATGTACTAGAAGTAGAAGAAAGGATCTTGAACTTTTCTTCGATTTCTTGATTTTTGAAGCTTTTAGCAAATTTTTGGGGATTTTTATTGAATTTTCTTTAATTTCTCCTCATTCTTTCTTCCTTTTCTTTCCTCTTCCTTTTCTTCTCTCTTTCTTTCTCTCTTCTCCTTTCTTCTTGGCCGAATTCTCCTTCCTTTCTTTGTCTTAGATTTTTTTTAGTCCAATAAGATATTCATTAATTAGTGTTTTAGGTGTTAATTAATCATGTTTAATTTTTCAACCAATAAGATGTTGTTTAGTGTCTTTAGTAACCAATCAAATTAAGACTAGTGTTTTGAATAGTGGCTAGTTCCTATTGGTTGGTTCCTATTAGCTCTTTCTAACTAATTAGTCCTACAAACTAAACTACATTAACTTCTAGTTAGGTTTAGGTTTTCAACCAATAAAAAGTTGTTAAGTGTATTTAGTAGCCAATCAAATTGAAACTAATATCTTAAATGTTGTTGTCTTTTTACTATTGGTTAATCATTAACCAATCAAGTTAAGACTAGTGTTTTGAATGGTGTGTTCATTCCATTGGTTGTTCTTTAATTTACCAACCAATAGCAACAGGTTTAGTGTAACTTATTAACCAATCATATTAAAGTTAGTGTCTCACATGGTGTCTAGTTTTCATTAGCTTCAATCAATCAATAAGAATAGGCTTAATGTATCAATTAGTCAATTATCTTAAGGTTAGTATTTCAATAGGTGTCTAACTCCCATTGGTCACCAATTAACCAATCAACTTTGTATAACATAAGGTGGCTAGTTCTCATTGGTCATTCCTTATTTTGTTAATTTTTTCTAACTAGTTAGTTAGTGAAACTAGACAAGATTAGTTTCTATAGAGATTTTAGACATATAATTATTGCTTAGTTTTTAGCCAATTAGATTACATTAGTGTTACAATTAGCCAATATGAATGTGTTAGGTGTCACATAAGGTGTCTAATTCCTATTGGTCCTTGAATATTTTAATTTATCCTAAGGTGTCTAATTCACTTTGAAAGAGATGGATTACAATGTTGTTAGAAATTTGCAACTTTATACTTTTCAAATGAGTGAATCCACGCTAGTAACAGATCACATTAATAATCTGAATATGCTATCTTCTCAACTTATATCATAGGATTATAAAATAGCAAAAAATGAAAGTGTTGAACTTTTATTTCAAAGTTTACCTAATTTTTATGACCAACTCATCATCAACATAACAAATGATACTCTCACAGACTATCTATCAGAGAGTTTAAGACAAATAGAGGCACTATCAATGACAAGAAAGATATCAATAGAACATGGCTCTAGTGGGAGTCAACAATGTTCAAGATTAAAATATATATAATTTTAGCTAAATAAAAAAACTTGTACAATTTAGGAGATATCGATATTCACTAATTTACTTACAAACTAGTTCCTATACTCTTACATTCACATGGGGTAACAATTTATTTTGTGGCATAATATTAATGGAGTAAAATAATAAAACATGAAATAATTAGAATTTTAATTTTATTTGTTAAAATGACAATAGTTTTTAATTTGACATTATATTTAAAATAACTGTCATACATAAAAGCCATTTAAATTGAAGTTGTTGTATTACAATTATCTAAGACTATTACATTTTGTATTAGCTTTATGCTTATAAAAGTTTAACAGCGAAGTAATAATTTACATATCATATACAAATATTAGATTATTGATATAAAATAACAATTGTTTCTATAATATAACTTGCAAAAGCAATTCAAAAAGCTTCACAAAGTATATAACAGTCAACTAATTTCATGTAGATGAAAGAGTGCTTAAGGGGTTATCATTTAAGATATTAGTAATTTCTAAATAGACAATCATTCAGACTTTTCAATTTTGATATGTTGATAAGCTTTGTGGTTGAGAGTGAGCATGTTGTAAGCAATAACTTGTTTAAGCATGAAACAATTAACACAAACACATTATTCTCAAGATCTAGAACTTCATGTTTTTTCACATAATATGTAAAAGAGAGCGTACCATTCTCCATGAGCTTTAATTACCATTCTCCATGAGCTTTAATGAAGAAACAACCTCTTGAAGATGTAGTAAAATGTTGTAGAATTATGATTTCTCCCTCTTGACCCTTTTCTTTATAGAACAATAGTGATGGAAGTAATGAACTTCTCCTATGGCCAAAGTGAGGACGACATCCTATATATATAGAGCATGACAAGGTGTTTTTATCAGTTACCTTTCTTTAGGATACATACTTATTCTAAATAGCCATGCCTTTACATCGTTTAATGAGTATATATTTGAATAAAGGTCAGTATTAAATATATATATATATATATATATATATATATATATATATATATATGATTATCCAAAATAAATTATAACTCTTCAATAAATTATCCAATAGGATTTAAACATTTCAATAATTATTAAACCATAAATTATTAGATAAAACATTATATCTAATAAAATAAACATAAATTTCATATATGGGACACAAAATTCTTTTATTCTCCCATTTGTCTCATATAACAATAATGTGTGGTTTAATAAGAAATATAAGGTGCACATAAATATAATATTAAATCCTCATTATATTGGCTATAACATAATATCATAACTAAGCAGAAAATTAATGTGAGTCACGGTGATTGTATGTAGGGCCGTTAAAACGGATCAAACCTGTCGGGTTAAGCTGTTTACCTACTAGAATTAGGAGGGCTGGACTTAAAAAATATTGACCCGTTTAAACTAATTCATTTTTTTCTTACATTTTTTTTTAAAAATGCTACTAACAAGTTACAAGTGTGACAACCCATTCCCAATTCCCTTTTTCCCATTCCTTCCCATGCTACTTGTGACTCTTTCTTTTTGCCAAATCTTTCTTTCTCATATGAGTCTTAAGTCATTTGTTTTACATTTGACTTTTTCTTTCACCCTCTGACTCTCAAGTCTTAGCTCTTATCTTTCACTCTCATCTCACAGTCTCACTCTCATTTGTCATGGCATCTCTCTCTCTCTCTCTCTCTTTGTTTCTTTTTGCCAAATTGGAGTGGGTGAGCGACGTCAAGGCAGACTAGGCGAGCAGCAGACTAGGCAAAGGCGTGGAGCTTTTAATCTAGGTATGTCTCTTTTTTTCATTCTTTTTGTTCCTTTTCTTTCTCTCTTTTAATTTCCCATGTTGTTCTAGATCTGATTGAAACTCATAGAGAGTTGTTTTCTCTGTTCTAGCTGTAAAATAAGACCCTCCCTTTTACTTACAAGGAGTCACTCCACTAATAAGGTATGTTAATGTTTTCAAATCTCAAACAAGTTATATTTTTTATAATTTCATTAGCTAATAAGCCTTTTGTGCTTCTTGTGTTATTGCTTGATAAGCCAAATTTTTTTTCTTAGTTATTGAATATGAGTATTTTTACTGCACTTTAGCAGTTTCATTTTTTATGCTTCTTACTGCACTTTGCTTGAGTTTCATTTCATATGAGTATTTTAGTGTTGGTCTTGATTGCATTATAACTGTTTGAGAAAATGCTTAAACTATTAGCTCTTCTTAAGGCAACTTTACTACCATTTGGTCAATTTTATTTTGGGTATCTTTGAGGAAAAAAATTTGTGGGTTTGATCTTAGTAGATCAAAGTTTGAAACTTTAAATTTGGAGCTTTGATTGTGGGTGTTAATTGTCTTGTCCATTTTCTTTTGGTCATTTTCCTTCTTCCTTGTTGAAATCCTAATAGAAAGTAGGTCTTGGAAGACTCAAGTTTTGTTGCCTGGATGTGTCTTGTTGAATGTGCTTTTCTATTTGCCTGGGGTATCACTTTTTTTAGTTGTGTTCAAGTTATTATTTTGGATATGTCTTATTGAATATGCTTTTTTATTTTTATTTTTGCAACAAATATGGATGATTATTTACATGAAATTACTACAAGAAATTAATCAATTTGCTACGAAAAAATTCGTAGCTAATCAATTTAGCTACGAAATAATTATGAATTGGTCCATAGTCAAATTCTCGTCGTTAATTAGCTACAGAATTTTTTGATAGCTAATCTGTAGCTAATTATTAAATATTCGTAGCTAATTCGAAACGAATCTATAACAAATTTTCATTCAAAACTTCCTTTATTTTCGTAGCTAATTAACTATGAAATATTTCTATAGCTAATTTCGTAACTAATTTTTAATAATTCATAGCAAGTTTGTAATGAATAAGTAGCTATCGTCTTGCTAAATCGCTAGCAATCCCATAATTATTTCCTAGCTATTAATGTTGCTAAATCCCTAGCAATTCCATAACTATTTCCTAACTATTGTATTACGAAATCGCTAACAATTCCATAGTTATTTCTTATCTATTAATGTTGTCAAATCCCTAACAATTTCGTAATTATTTTCTAGCTATTGTGTTACTAAATCGGTAGCAATTCCATAACTATTCTAAAGCTAACTCAGATTAATTTTATAATAATAATTAATATATTTTAAAATTATACCTGTATAAATATTTCAATCCAAACAAAAACTCAACAAATAAGTTGTGCAAAGTAACAAAATATCATAATTGCATTAGTAAGTTCAAAATATGTTCCACAAAGAAAGCATAATTAATCAATAAGTCTAAGTTCATACAAATAGTTTAAAACAAGTTAGGCTCATCATCATCATCATCAATAAGCACAACTAATCAATTCAAGTTAGCCTTATCATCATCATCATCAACTTCATGATCCTCCCCAACTGCGTCGCCTTGCGATGGTGTCTACGACACACCACTTCCTACTTGGGAGCCAACAATCCTATATAGGATGGGCTTCAACATACTTGACAAAAAAAGTCATCGCTTCATTAATAGCTTCCTTTATGGCTTCCTATGTCGGAGCAGCGTTGGAAGAACCAACAACCTGTGAGGATGAAGCAAAGCTAAATCCATGAATGTTAATATCTAAGTTGTGACTCATGCCATAAACTCGTCTCTTCTTGTTAGGACCCGTCACCTCCAACCACACCTTTTGATCAATCATAGAATGCATTGAAGAGTCTTCTTCATATTTCTCTAACATTGTGGTGTCATAAGAGTCCTGAAATAAAAAATATAAAAACACTTTATCAAAATAATTAATAACTTAACAAATATGATTAATTTTAATTTTAAAGACACCTACAATGAATTTCTTTGAGCGCTGAGTGACATATTCTCCATTTTTTCTCTTATGAACACTTTCATACAAATCCCTAAAAGGGACTAGACGCTTCAACTCTGCCTCTTGTAATCAACATCTATTGGAATATAAAATTCTAAAATCTTTACTACAAAAAATTGTCTTATTTATAAAATGGGACTAACCTCATGCAATTTAGACTCATATAGCCAAAGTTGTAACACAAAACATACAAGCTGTCAGAACCTTACCTCACTTGTACTATAATTATACAATAGTACAAGTTAGAATTATTAGGATGTTGCAACAATCATATAAGAAGTTCTATATTACCATCTTATGTTGACCGAATCTTATTGAGCCTGCAGTGTGTAAGATAGCATCAGGCAAGGTCACTCTGTTGCTTCGACCAACAACAGACTTCTTTTGCCACTCTGGTATCAACCAGATGTCAACCAAGTCATCCCACACTTCTGACTTCAAAGTTGGAGGCCCATGACCCTTAAGGTCAGCCATGTTTGATGACTTTAACCTTTTCATGACTGCCTTTCTATGATTCTTCAAATTATCTTAATAGTAATCCATGCATGTTCTTTCCCAAACAATTCTTACCATACAACGATTGATGTGTGTGAAACATCATATTTTGTTCTTGTTTTGCATGCATTTTAAAGCATTTTAGGCATTTTAGTTTCTCTTTTTATTTATTTTTCCTTTAGTTCGGATAACTGCGGTGTTTGTGGTGTTGTTGTGCAAGATTGGTGCTCAATTGGCCTTGAAATGGATGGAAAGCTTGCATGATTGAAGTTGGAGCTTTACAGATAGCAAATTAGGGAAAAAAGACTCATTCCAGAGAGTTCCACGACCTGCCCGTGAAATTTTCCACGACCATGGATCGAGCAGCTGCGTGAAGAAGCAAAAGTGATTTTCCAGAGAATTCCACGGCCTGGTCGTGGAATTTCCCATGGCCGTGGAATTCAGCCAACAAGATCCACGGCCTGGCCGTGGAATTTCCCACTGCTGTGGATCGCAGTCCGAGTCAGTTTTTAAGTTTCATTTTTATTTCTTTTGATGGGCTGGGACCAGTTGAAACTCTAGGGGTATAAATAGATGCTCTGAATGTAATATCGGGGTTCAAAATTGGTTGGAAGGAGGCACGTTTGGAGGCTCTAGATCTTCATCTTCTTCCTCTCTTCTCCCTTCGCTACAGGTTTGGATGTTCTTGAATATGTTTTCGTGTTTCTTTTTCTCCATGTCTAAGTAGTTTCTTTTGTTTCTAGGATTGGGCAATGCCCTTTGATACATTGATGATGATTAATTGATTTGGTTTACCCCTTTTATTAATCTTGAATGTTCTTTGATTCAATCCTTATTGCGCTTATTCATGTGAATTTACTGGTCACATATTTGCATTTCATAGATATCTAGGGACGTACTGAAAAGTGAACCTAAGTGTTGGAACCATAAGAATTGAACTTAAGGTCTAAATCACGAGAGTAGGTTTAGCCTTTCAAGGATTTAATGAATTACCATAAAACGTAATGAGTTCAATTTAAATTCAATTACCATGAGAGTGGGAATTGGTTTAATTGGGCACAATTATTGTCTCTTGAGAAAAAACATTAATTAATTTAAGGTAATTCACCTTCAATTGAATTTCAATTTTAATAAAAGGGTCATCAATTAGGATTTGTCTTTTATCATTGTAGTTACCCTCAATCCTGGAAGCTTTCTTGAATCTGAAAAAACTCTCTTAATAACTTGTTATTTTTGTTCTCAATTTTGCACTTTAGTATTTATTTATTTAATTGCTTAGTTACTACATTCTTATCACTTAACAATTTTATCCTTTTTGTTTAATTTAATTGAATTAATTATTTAATTGGTATTCATAGACACAATTCGTGTGAATTTGATCTTTTTATTACTTGACGATGAAATCGTACACTTGCGAATTTTACACATCAAGTTTTTGGCGCCGTTGCCGGGGACTATGTTTTTCTTGAATATCAATTTAATTTTTAATTTAATTATTTTAAACATTTTTTTCTTTTTATCATATTCTTACGTTCTTGTTTTCTTTTTGACTCTCTATAGGTAATTTTTCTTGTCTTTGCGAAGTACTAGACGTTCCGAGACTCTTATTGAAGCAGATCCTGAAATTGAAAGAACTTTACGTAGAAGGAGAAGACAACAAGGGCAAAGAGTGAGAGAAATACCAGAACCAATGCTTGTCATGGCTGAACCTGAAGATAATAGACCGCTAAAAGAGTATGCAGCCCCTAATGCTCGGGGTTTGCGAGGCACTTCACCATACCTCCTGCCTTACTTTCTATGATAAGGCAGAACTTGTTTGGAGGATTGTCATCAAAGGACCCGAATAATCATGTGGATATGTTCTTGGAGTTCTGTGAGACCCTCAAGATTGAAGGCGCCTCTGTTGATGCTATTCGTCTCCGCTTGTTTCCATTATCATTGAGAGATAGAGCTAGAGCTTGGTTGAAGTCTGTTCCCACTGAGACGATCACTACTTGGGACCAATTGGAATAAGCTTTCTTGGAAAAATTCTTCCCACCTTCTAAGACTGCTCATCTTAGGACCCAAATCACAAGCTTCATTCAGAAAGATGGAGAGTCATTGTCGAAAGCTTGGGACAGATATAAAGCTTTGCTGCAGCCTGCCCACACCACGGGTTACATAAATGGTTAATCGTCCACACCTTTTACAATGGTCTACATATTCTTCGAAGGTGTCTATTGACTCTGCAGCTGGTGGAGCTTTGATGAACAGAAGGCTAACAGAAGCTTATGAGATTATTGAAAGTGTTGCTGCAAATCATCACCAATGGGCAAATGAAAGAGGTCATAACCCGAGAAAACTCGCGGGAGGTAAGTTTGAGGTAGACGGTGTTGATTTGATTATGTCAAAATTTGATTCTTTGAATAAATATTTTGACATGCTTGAAAAAACTCATGTTAATGTCATAGATGCTTCTAACAATTTTGTGAGATTTATGGAGCACAGGGACACATAGGTGCCGAATGCCAAGTTGGAATTGGCTCCTCACAAGGTGCACCGGTGGAGCAAGTGGAATCATGTTACAATTTTCATGACTTCAACCAAAAGGGGAGGAGTGATCCATATTCTCAAACTTACAACCCCAATTGGAGGTCACATCCTAACTTCTCCTACTAGAATAGTCAATACCAAGTTGGGTAAGGTAATACTAAACCCTTTTCTAGACTCCAATAGGTACAAAAATCTAGACTTGAGTCTCTTCTTGAGAATTTTGTTGAGAGTCAATCTAAGCAAAATGAGGAGTTTAGGCAACATGGGCAAGTTGTGACTGAGGCCATTAGAGAGTTGTCAGCTAAGGTTGACAATTTGGCTATTCATAATAAGATGTTGGAAACTCAGATTGCCCAACAAGCAGGCACTTCACAAAGGCAACAATATAAGTTTCCTAGTCAACCTGAAATAAATCCAGGTAATGAACACTGTAAAGCTGTGAGTTTGAGAAGTGAAAAAAAATTAGAGGATCCTAAGGGTAAGAGAGAGAGAGTGAAAAAGATAAGGCAAATGAGGAAAATGAGACTAAGACACAACCCTTAAAAAAAGAGAAAACTAATGAGAAAATGTCTAAGTATGTACCCCTTGAACCATACTAACCCTCAATTCCCTTCCCTCAAAGATTGGCTAAGGCCAAGTTAGATAAGCAATTTGGGAAGTTCCTAGAAGTTCTTAAGAAATTGTAAATTAATGTACCTTTCACTGAGGTGTTGAAACAAATGCCTACCTATGCTAAATTTCTTAAGGACATTTTGTCGAATAAGAGAAAGCTAGAGGAATATGAGATAGTAGCTTTAACTGAGGAGTGTAGTGCTTTAATTCAAAATAAATTGCCTCCTAAGCTAAAAGATCCAGGTAGCTTCTCTATTCCTTGTTTGATTGGTAACACTAGTTTTGACAAAGCTTTGTGTGATTTGGGGGCTAGTGTTAGTCTTATGCCCCTTTTCTGGTGTAAGAAGTTGGAGGTGGGTGAGCTGAAACCCACAACTATCTCCCTTCAATTGGCGAATCGGTCTGTCAAATACCCTATAGGCATCTTGGAGGATGTTCCTATTAAGCTTGATAAGTTTTATATGCTGGTGGATTTTGTTGTACTTGACATAGAAGCTGATGCTAAAATGTCGATCATACTTGGGCATCCATTCCTTGCCACTAGAAAGGCGATCATTGATGTTCACGAAGGGAAATTGACTTTGTGATTGAAAGATGAGGAAGTAGTTTTTGATGTTTTTAAATCTGAAAATAATTTTAATTCCTTAAATTTATGTAATCGCATAGATGCTACTAAAGTTGTGGATAGTGTTATGCATTCAGGCGTGCAAGAATCAGTGACTGATGCTATGCTAAAAAAGAACTTGCTTAAGGGTACCACAAAATTTGAGCAGTCCAAACCCTGCAAGAAAGGATCTAAGAAGCAGAATGATAAGTGTGTCGAGAAGCGTGAATTTAAACTTAGGGATAAAGTTCTTGTTAATAACTCGCTTCTACGTTTCTGTCCTAATAAGTTATGGTCGAAATGGTTAGGACCATATGAGATTATTCAAGTTTTATCTTACGGTGTGCTTGAAATGAAGAAAGAAGGCCATGAGCCTTTCATGATCAATGCTCAGAGAGTGAAACACTTTGAAGGAATGAGGACTGAGCACTACTCCGTTGACATCACTTGAGCACTACTCCGTTGATATCACTTGAGCACAAAAACCAGACCAAAGTCGAGCTAATGACTTTAAACAAGCGCTTCTTGGGAGGCAACCCAAGCTTCTTTGCTTTTTTCCTTTTTATTTCTTCTTTTTCTTTTGATTTTGTGTGTTGGATTATTGGTTTGATTTTTATCTCATGAATCTTATTTAGGTTTGACCCTTTTTGAAACTCAAATTAGAAGGAGAATGAAGTCAGAAAGTTCCACACTCAGCTCATGAAAAATTTCATGGCCATAGATTGAACACTAGAAGATTTTCCACCACCGCAGTGAGTTCTTTTCTTTTCTCCCTTCTCTAGTTATAGATTTTTACATTGGGGACAATATAAGTTGTAAACTTGGGGGGTATTTTCATTTTTATTTTCATTTTCATTTTAGATCATTAGTTTCATGCATTCTTATGTCTTATATTGCATTGTATCTTCTTATTTCATTTTCACACCATCATATCTCTTAACTTTTTTATTGAACTTTGTGCCCCTCTCTTTTGAGGATTTTGAGATGACATTGATTTGAAACTTAATTTGTTGATTCTTGTGGTAGGCAACAGGCATTGTTTTAATTGATAGAGGAGGTGATTTCTTGATAGTTGATAATTAGCATATGTTCTCTGAATTTGTGCTTTTCATTGATTTTTGACCTCTAAATGTGAGTTTTGAGCCTATATGGGATTTATGCATTATATGATTTTTGCTCCCATTTTTTATGTTGAGTAATAATTCATCATTGATTTTGTGCTCTAGAACTTGATTTGAAACCATTTTGAGGCGAAGTTTTTGTTTGCATGCTTGAATGTGATTAAGTCATCTTATGTATTTTTCTAGCCTTCTGAAATAATTGTCACACTTTCATCCACTAGTTGTCCATTTTGAGCCTATTGTATAATTATTTTTCTTGATACCTATGATGATATATTGTTGGTAATCATTTAGAATAATAAATGGAGCAAATTGGGTTTGAAAGTTGTGTTGGGAATCATATGTTTTTTAGTATGAGAAACTCTCCCTCCCTCTTCCAATCTTGTAATCTTTCTATGCTTTAAATAAATCAATTTTCTTTTCTTTCTTCATGTTTTGTTAACTTATATCTGTTCTATACCGAGCTTCGTCTCTGGTTCTAATGCTTTAATGTTTTAAATTATTTTCATTGCATACATTCACCATGTAAAGAAGTCCGTCTTCTCTTCTACTTTCCTTCCATCCTGTCTCTTCCGCCTTTCCCGTGATCTTCCACTTGCACTCTGGTATCAGAGCCTGATGGGGAAGTAGGAATGTAAATGGTGGATTTAAGTTATTTATTGCTTTATTGAACTAGATGTTAATGTTATTATATCGATCTATCGTTATTCTGCTTTGATCTTTATCTGCTTTATTTATTTTCTTTACTGAACTAACATAAGAAAATGTTCATGTCTGGATCTGGATAGTACGTACTTTTATGTTACCTTTTCTTAACTGGACGGTACATAATGCCTGGTGTTGGAACTCTTTTGTGGAGCTGTAGCAGTAAGACCTGGATGAGGCAGTAAGACTAATTCGACGATGTTTCACAAATAGTAAAGGATGAGGCACGGTGGTGACCATAGTTAAGAACTGGTAAACGAACACGGTGGCTAAAGATCCGGGTATGATCTAAAATATTTTAAGAAATTGTTCAGAAGAAAATAATTAAACCAAACTTAGATCAAGTATGAAGCATGATAATCTTAAGATCTAGTTCAAGGGGTAATAATTAATTTAAACTTTCATTTACACATCTATGAAACCAAATGAGGGTAAAGATATCAGAGGATAAAATATATCTGTTGTTTCGTTTTATTTTATCTGACATCTCTTATATCTCCTTTATTTACTGCTTTCTTTAATTTCTGTTTTCTTTACTTCGGTCCTTTTTACTGTCTCTATTTCTGTCATGTTGCGTTCTTTGTCTTCTAAGCTTTCTTTCAAATCTTCTCAATCTTCATCTTCCTCACTCACTGAGCAACAAATTAATCCATCCACAACAAACATCTTTAATGAAGAAATTTGTTTTGAAAACATAAATCAAGACATGGATGACTGGGAGATCCCCAGAATCCCAAACAATGAACTCTACAAATCTGAAGGAAGATTCTTCAGAAGTTCTGATTATATTATCAGGACCGTAGAAAAACAAATTACAATCGAAGGAGATGATGAAGAATTTCATCTTCTTTGTCAAGATACCTTAAAAGGTCAAGCAAACAAATACAATTATCTGCATATTGGATGTGTGCAGGTAGCTGTCAAACCTCTAATCAGAGAAGGGTTAAACGCATCTGTTCTGTTTTGTCTAAGAGACATAAGACACAATCAATTCCATGATTCTCTTCTAGGAACCGTTGAAACTAGTCTTGGTCATGGTCCAATCTATTTTAATTGCTATCCTAATAGGACTGCAAGTTTAAAAGACAAAAACATTCAAGACACATTATTCTTGAACATCAAAGTCTGTGGCTTAGACATGAAGCCCGGATCAATTCCTTTAGCCTTAATCTATAGGATTCAATACAAAGTAATGAATTCTTTTTATTCAAAAGTCTTAAAACCAAAAGACAAGGGAGTAACAATGTTATTCTTAACTGACATAACAAAGGCCAACGTAGTTGTCCCTAAACAAATCCGATGGGAAGATGTAATCCTCCCTGAAAAATGGATCATGGACAAAGCAACCCCAGCTTTACCAAGAGAAACACCCGAAATTCAGGAAATCACCCAACATCAATCAGGTAGGGTTGAACTAGCCTTCGCTAGGAGAAATTCATTCAGCTCTTCTAGATCTTTTAGATCTTCATCCTCCAGATCTGAAGACTACAAATCTGCTGTCTCCAGAAAATCCTTTTCGACAATCCAATCTACCCCTTCGACAATCAATCTTCGTGGGCTTGATACTTCGACAAGTATCCCTCGACCGACATACCAAAAAGATGACGAAGATGATCACAGATCTATTCAGTCTCCAACCTATTCCTCTCTTAATGATGATGTCCATGTTATCTGACTTCATTATTGATAAGGAAACCCTTAGGAAAGACTTCTATTCTGCGGAATGGACTCCGCAAAGGAAGTGGTTTTTCGAAAATTTTAAGGGATCAAACAGAACGGAAATCCAAGAGAAATTCTATGAATTTCTCAACAAAGTCAAACAAATTATCCATTTCTTCAACTGGTTTCATGCCTACATGATTAGGAATGAAATTGAATATCCTTGGAGCATTGGTCTGATCGAAGATAAGTCAGCTAATGTTCTTACTGTCTGGCATCGCAAAGATGGTGAGTTAATCAAATCTGAATTACCTCCTTCCAATAAGTATCTCATCCCAAACGTAAAAGACAAAGATAACAATCCTGTCTTAGCCTCTCCTTTCAAAACTAAGGTAGAAGACGAACCAGTTAATCCGAAAGACATTAAAAGTCTTATGGAACAAAATAATTATACAAACAAATACCTTCAAGTTTTAGGTGAAAAACTAGTCAAACAATCCACTGATAAACCTTCAACCTCGGGAACTAAAGTCGACAAAACTAAAATCGACGAGACTAAAAGGTCTGTCGAAAAACCTCTTTTCAAACCATTCAAAGTTAGTCGACAACTCAAAGAGAGTATTAAACTCTTAAACAATCCCAAGTTAACAAATCAAAATCTTATTAATGAATTCATGGATCGACTAAATTTAGTTGCCCCTGATACACCACAAACTCAAGAATCAAAGACTAGTAAATCCAAAGATAAAAATCTAATTGTCAATACAATTCGACAAACTAGTTCACAACAAGGGTCGGATACCTCTGATCCTGAAACCGATGTAAATCCGTCATTAAGGTAAATCAGTAATCACCAAACTCTTAATTGGAGAAATCGTCCAAACTCTATTACCAAAGAGCGACGGCTCTCCCGATCCGTTGCTTGAAGAAAGAAACCCAAACTTTAGAAGTTTTAGTGCAAACAATATCTATGAGTGGAACATTGATGGGATGATCGAATATTCCATCATTAACACTCTTCAAAGATATGACCATGGTGTCGATCGCTTATCAAACTTCCTATTTGTCTCCGAAGAAGTTATTGTCGGAATCCTAGTCTCAGGATTCTCGGGTCAACTCAAAGGTTGGTGGGATAACTACATATCCGCCGAACAAAAAATTGAAATTGGCGATGCAGTCAAGACTGACGCCGATGGCAATATAATCCTCAGCGAGGGAAAACCCATTCCCGACGCTGTCAACAATCTAATCTTCACAATAGCTCAACACTTCATAGGAGACCCGTCCTTATGGAAAGATAGGTCTGCTGAGCTTCTGTCAAACTTGAAATGCAAAACTCTAGCTGACTTTAGGTGGTATAGAGACACCTTCTTAACTAGGGTTTACACCAGAGAAGATAGTCAACAACCTTTCTGGAAAGAAAAATTTCTTGCTGGTCTTCCTAAATCCTTAGGCGACAAGGTTCGTGATAAGATCAGAAGCCAATCCCCAAATGGAGAAATTCCTTACGAGCAGTTGAGTTATGGTCAACTCATTGCTTTCATTCAAAAGGTAGCCTTAAAAATCTGCCAAGACGACAAAATCCAAGCCCAACTCACCAGAGAAAAGGCCCAAACCAAGCGGGACTTAGGAACGTTCTGCGAACAATTTGGTCTTCCGTGTACCAGGAAAAGGTCAAAACCAAAACCTAAACATGTCGAAAAAACTAAATATTATCGACATAAGGCTAGCACCAAACCTAGAAGACTTAAACAAGAATTTAAGTCCAAACCGCCAATCGACAATATCAAAGTCCCAAAGAAACCTATAATTTGCTATAACTGTGGCAAACCTGGTCATATTAGTAAATATTGTAGGTTAAAAAGAAAGATAAAATTTTTAAATCTTGAACCGACGGTCGAAGAGCAAATTAATAATTTGCTAGTCGAATCATCCGACGAAGAATCCGACAAAGAATCATCTGAAGACCTAAACCAAATCCAAAATAATGATATTTCATCAGATGGAGAATCAGACTCTCCTGAAATCAATGTCTTAACTAAGGAGCAAGATCTCCTGTTCGAAGTTCTCAATTCAATCGAAGATCCTCAAGATAGGAAAGTTTATCTAGAAAAAATAAAATCCTTAATGGAAGCAAGCTCTTCTAAAAGTTTTAAAGAACCAATCATACAAAACAAATATAATCTAACTGAAACACTTAAAAAACTTGAGAAGAAAACTTCAAAGAAAACAATAACAATCCAAGATCTCCAATACGAGATTAATAATCTGAAAATCGAAGTTAAACAACTCAAAGAGCAGCAAAGTTTACACCAAATAATAATATCCCAACTTCAGGATATTCAAACTGACTCCGACAAGGAATTAATTCCCGACGATAAGAGTCCAAAAAGTCAAAAGACTGAAAACCAAGATGAAGAAGAATTCTTTGCACAAATAATCAATCAAATGAAAATCCAAAAATTCTTCATCAATATAAATATCAGAATTAATGATTTTGTCCTTAATACTATCGCATTGTTCGACACAGGGGCAGATTCAAATTGTATTTTGGAGGGACTTATCCCGACGAAATATTTTGAAAAACTTGAACTAAATTTTAGCATCGCTAACGGTTCAAAACTAAAAATCAAATTCAAACTCTCCTCGGCTGTCATCGACAACCAAGGATTCCAAGTTGAAACTTCTTTCCTATTAGTCAAAAATCTCAAAAACGAAGTGATCTTAGGAACACCGTTCATTAGGTCACTTTTCCCTTTGCAAATCACAGATGAAGGAATTACTACCCAACATCTTGGTCGAATAATCACATTCAAGTTTCTTAGGAAACCCATCCTTAGGAACCTTAACCTAATCCAATACAAACAGAATCAGATTAATTATCTTAAGGAAGAAATCTGTTTTAAAAACATTGATTCCAATCTCAGTCAACCCCATATCCAGCAAAAGATTCAATCTCTCCTTCAACAAATTCAAAGAACAATTTGTTCTGATCTCCCAAACGCCTTCTGGGAAAGGAAGAAACATATGGTGGATCTTCCTTATGAAAAAGATTTCAAAGAAAGACAAATTCCGACGAAAGCCAGACCAATCCAAATGAGTCAAGAACTCGTTCAATACTGTCAGCAGGAGATTAAAGATCTTCTGTCGAAAGGGCTCATTAGAAAGAGTAAGAGTCCATGGTCTTGTTCAGCCTTCTATGTCAACAAGCAGGCTGAGATCGAAAGAGGAACTCCTCGCCTAGTCATCAATTATAAACCCCTTAATCAGGCACTCCAATGGATTCGTTATCCAATCCCAAACAAAAAAGATCTTCTTAAAAAACTCTACTCCGCTAAAATCTTTTCAAAATTCGACATGAAGTCTGGATTTTGGCAAATCCAAATCAAGGAGAGTGATCGCTACAAGACGGCCTTCACTGTACCTTTTGGGCAGTATGAGTGGAATGTAATGCCTTTTGGTCTCAAGAATGCTCCTTCTGAATTTCAGAGGATCATGAATGAAATCTTCAATCCTTATTCAAACTTTACCATCGTTTACATTGATGATGTTCTAATCTTTTCTCAATCCATTGATCAACATTTTAAACACGTCAACATTTTTCTTGGAGTTATCAAAAGAAATGGTCTTGCTGTCTCCAAGTCAAAGATTAATCTTTTCCAAACAAAAATCAGGTTTCTTGGTCATAATATTCATCAAGGAACTATCAATCCAATTAACCGGGTAATTGAATTTACCGACAAGTTTCCCAATCAACTTATTGACAAAAATCAATTACAAAGATTTCTTGGTTGTTTAAACTATGTTGCTGACTTCTTTCCTCAGCTAAGTAATCTTGTCAAACCTCTACATGACCGACTAAAAAAGAATCCTCCTCCTTGGTCGGACATTCATACAAATATTGTCAAACAGGTGAAATCTCAGGTTAAGGCCCTTCCTTGCCTGTACCTTCCAAATCCTGAATTATTTAAAATTGTCGAAACCGATGCCTCCGACATAGGTTATGGTGGCATTCTCAAACAACGTATCAACAACAAAAAACATGTCATTGCATATGCATCAAAACATTGGAATCTCGCACATGAGTAATTATTCAACAGATCAAAAAAGAAATTTTAGCAATCGTTCTTTGTATTTCAAAATTCCAACTGATTTATTAAATCAAAAATTTTTAGTCCGTGTCGATTGCAAAATCTGCAAAAGACATTTTGCAAAAAGATGTTAAAAATCTTGCATCAAAACAAATTTTTGCTAGATGGCAAGCAATCTTAAGTGTTTTTGATTTTGACATTGAATATATCAAAGGCACCTCAAACACTTTACCTGACTACCTTACTCGTGAATATTTACAGGGAAAATAGCCCCATGCCTCGTTCGACAAGATCGTCTTCCTCTCAGGGAAGAGGCACAGTACCAGCCCGGCACAAATGCCCACCAAATTGACTCTTCAACAGGGTCTTCTACCCTTCCATCCGGGTCATCAACCCGAAGCTAAACCGAGTCATCGACTCGGAAAAAAACAATCAAAAGAAGACTATGCCATGCCAATTACAACCCTTCTAGCCCCGCAAGATCAAGGCTTAACCCATCTCCCAGATAAATCATGGAAACAAATCTTCACCGAAGATTTTGTTGAAGGAACCGACATTCAAACTATGATCCAAACCATGAAAGACAAAGCTGTTGTCGTCAACCAACCAAAGAAAGCCATTGTCGAAACACAACCCATTCCCAATAAACCTCATTACATTCCAAAAGAAAATCTTTGGCCTGTAATCCAAATGGAACCAGAATTCTGGGATCCTAACCCTACCAAAGTTCCCCAAAAAATCTTTCCAAACGGTTTTCACTTTCAACCAATCTCGACAAACAAAACCCGACAATTTTATGAATATATTCTTGTCGACACTGACTCGGTCTCTCTTAAGCATTACAGGGACCCGAAAGACGAATCATTCATCACCCATTCGACAGTCCAGATTTTGAAGGTCATGACACCGACAGAATTTGGCGCCAATCCAAACATTCTATAAAAGTTTTCTCAGCACTTCGACCCGATAGGGTTTAATTACTGGGATTACATTCAAGCTTGGAGTAACATGTTCTGGCTTCAGAATAAGTCCAACCGACACTCCTGGCTCATCTACTTCAAACAAAATATCAAGTACAAGTTCCCTCACTGGTTTTTACAATGGTGGAACTTCTTTGGCCCAATCCAGCAAATTCTTCCGACTACTGTCATGGAAGGATTTCAATATTTCTTGAAGAAGTTTGATTCTGGTGGAGACATTTTTCCTGTCGACATTCACTTCTTCTCCAAACTATCCCTGTCCTGGATATTTTCTTGGCAGTACAAATACCAGGCCCATGATGGTTTCCCAAACCTTCTCCCTGCATTGCAAAGACAAGCTTTTGCCAAATGGTGGGCCGAATTCGACGCCTCCAGAGCATCTCCCGACAACATCAAACAATGGTTCCGACAGAACCCAAAATACCTCAAACTAGCTGATGAAGCTGATTGTCAGTTTCTGAATCAGAAGGCTAAGATTTTAGCTGCTATCTCTGCATCCTCCGACAAAGCACATCTTTTCCAGAATATGAAAGATGTTCTCAAACTCTACAAAGATATGGACGTTGCCATCAGCAATGAATCAGCTCCCGACAGAACTGGTTCTCCCCGTCCATCAATCACCTGTCCAGAAGATTCGCAAACCGAATGAAGACGATGTTATGCAATCAACTTGCAAGATGATGAATAGTTTTTCATCGGATACTATTTGTCGATTTCGTTCATTTCGTCGAACCCCGTAGCAAGTGCTTGAAGTCTCTTGTTGAACACCGTTCACCTTTGTAGCGGTGCGACCAATCAACATTTTACTTGTTCACTTTGTGTAGCGGGACAACGTTGCGTTCTTGTTGTAATAGTAAAATTTTTAATCTTTAAATTGCTTGTCTGCCCAGGATGTTAGGCATGCATATTTTTTAGATCTTTAGTGAGAGGTTAGTGTGAGAAACTCTCCCTCCCTCTTCCAATCTTGTAATCTTTCTATGCTTTAAATAAATCAATTTTCTTTTCTTTCTTCATGTTTTGTTAACTTATATCTGTTCTATACCGAGCTTCGTCTCTGGTTCTAATGCTTTAATGTTTTAAATTATTTTCATTGCATACATTCACCATGTAAAGAAGTCCGTCTTCTCTTCTACTTTCCTTCCATCCTGTCTCTTCCGCCTTTCCCGTGATCTTCCACCATATAACTTAAATCCACCATATATATATATATATATATATATATAGGGGACATATCTAGTGAGAGAAGTTTTTCTTGTGAGAGAATGAGAGAAGCAAATCTTGACCATACAACCATACATGGATGGTCAAGATTAAAAGTTACTTGAAGGTCATGTGACCACTTAAAAAAGTCACATGCATTTATGTTCTAATTTTGATCATTCATGAAAGATCCAATAGTTAAAATTCACTTCTCTTATCTCTCATAATAAACACTCTTCTCACCTGAGTAAGATTATATATATATATATATATAAATGAAGTCTCTTTCCTTTGTTAAATAAAAAAAACAAAAAAAATAAGGGGAAAGGGAGAAGGAAATAAAAGAATCATGAGATGAAAGCTTGAAAAATAAGAGAAAGAGAAAAAGGAAAAGTAAGGAAGAAAATGCTTAGAAATGTGGAGTTATGCTCTTGATTGAAAATTGCCTTTACTTCATTTATTTTCTAGTAGTTTCTTGTGCTTATTGAAAATTTTGTTAGCCCTTTGTGCATACCTTCCTTTCTTTACCCTACCTAATATCATTCTCATGACCCCATTACAACCCTTGAAAGATCTTTTGATTCTTGCATGCATGCTGATTATTAGTGAAAATTTAGTTTCTTATCAAGCTTATGGAAATGCTTTTTCTTTGAGGAATCTTGAGCGCATTGTCTTCACCTTTAAACACTTTGAGTGTGGCTAGTAGAGTGAACCTAATTTAGTGAAAAGCATGATTTCTGAGAACTTCAGCCTCTAATTGGACTTGATTTTGATTACCTCTCTAACTCTTGGTTGCCTTTGCCTATTGCTTGGTTGGTTATTTTCTCGGATTCCTCATTTATTATTGTCTCTTGATCCCACTTCTTGGTTTGACCTTAGTTATTGCTTGGGGACAAACAAAATCTTAAGCTTAGGGAGATTTGATGTGTATGAAATAACATCATATTTTGTTCTTGTTTTGCATGTATTTTTAGGCATTTTAATTTTTCTTTTTATTTGTTTTTCCTTTAGTTCGAATAACTGCGGTGTTTGTGGTATTGTTGTGCAAGATTGGTGCTCAATTGACCTTGAAATGGATGGAAAGCTTGCATGATTGAAGTTTGAGCTTTACGGATAGCAAATTGGGGAAAAAGACTCATTCCAGAGAGCTCCACGGCCTGCCTGTGGAATTTCCCACGGCCATAGATCGAGCAACTGCGTGAAGAAGCAAAAGTGATTTTTCAGAGAATTTCACGGCCTGGCCGTGGAATTTCCCACGGCCTTGGATCGCAATCCGAGTCAATTTTTAAGTTTTGTTTTTATTTCTTTTGATGAGTTGGGACCAGTTGAAACCCTAGGGGTATAAATAGATGCTCTTAATGTAATATCAAGGTTCAAAATTGGTTGGAAGGAGACACGTTTAGAAGCTCTAGATCTTCATCTTCTTCCTCTATTCTCCCTTCGCTACAGGTTTGTTGAATATGTTTTCATATTTCTTCTTCTCCATGTCTGAGTAGTTTCTTTTGTTTCTAAGATTGGGCAATGTCCTTTGATACATTGATGATGATTAATTGATTTTGTTTACCCCTTTTATTAATTTTGAATATTTTTTGATTCAATCCTTATTGCGCTTATTCATGTGAATTTGCTGGCCACATATTTGCATCTCATAGATATCTAGGGACGTACTGAGAGGTGAACCTAAGTGTTAGAATCATAAGAACTGAACTTAAGATCTAAATCATGAAAGTAGGTTTAGCCTTTCGAGAATTTAATGAATTACCATAAAGCGTAATAGGTTCAATTTAAATTCAATTACCATGAGAGTAGGAATTGGTTTAATTGGGCACGGTTCTTGTCTCTTGAGAAAGAACATCAACTAATTTAGGGTAATTCACCTTCAATTGAATTTCAATTTTAATATAAGGGTCATCAATTAGGATTTGTCTTTTATCATTGTAGTTACCCCCAATCCTGGAAGCTTTCTTGAATCTAAAAAACCTCTCTTAATAACTTGCTATTTTTTTTCTCAATTTTGCACTTTAGTATTTATTTATTTAATTGCTTGGTTACTACATTCTTATCACTTAACAATTTTATCCCCTTTGTTTAATTTAATTGAATTAATTATTTAATTGATATTCATAGACACAATCCCTATGAATTCGATCTTTTTATTACTTAACGATGAAATCGTACACTTGTAGATTTTACACATCAACGATCATAATCTGAAGCAAATCGATATTTATCCTAAAACAAAGTCATGTTAATATATTTCTCTAAATAGATAATTGTATAATACAATGAGGCTAGAAACATAATTACTTATCATAAAATCCTAAAATAGTTTATTCTCATGTTAACAGGATAATTTTTCCAATTTTCAGCTGGAATGAGCATTTGCGTGATCATAATGGCCATAATCTTATGAGTCATAAACTGCGGGACAAACTTCCTCCTATAAGTCCAAGATATGTTAATAATCTAAAAGTAAAGTAAATGTAATAAAACATGACATTCACTATTATTCATGGTTGAGAGATGTCCTCCATAGATATAACTGGTCTTCTATCAGTTTTTGTTTGGGATGCTCTACTTGAAGGCATCAAAATTAAGTCGCTAGTTGGAAGCACAGTGGGGGGTGGAATAGGGACAGGGACAGTGGAGGGTGGAGGGTGAGACAACAGTTGATGGGTCACCAATGGTCAAAAGGCTAGTAGTCGAAGCAGTACCTAACATAATTATAGACAATATGAATACATAAATACATATAAATCAAGAGTTTAACCATAAAAAATTATTATAAAAGTATACCTAGGGAGTGCGAAGAAGGCTGCAGTGGTGGGTCATCAGTGCACGGTTGAGAACATTGGGGTGGATTGTTACGACCTCTCCTTCAACCTCGTCCATTACCCCTACGTCGAATTGCTATGATAAATGTATACAATAATGAACCATAACATGTTAACAAACTATATTAATCAATATTGTGAAAAATCTCATAAAATTAAAAAAAAATGATATTTTAGTGTAAATACCATAAACAAAGTTCAACTGCTACTACTTGAGTCTGAATCATATAGCTCCTCATCTTCATCTATGAACTCATTATTTTCATCTTCGTTGTCATCAATGAATTGGTCAACAAATGAAATATCAATTGGATTATGTATTTCATTTATATCCACTTCTTCCATTGGGGCATGTACATCAAACATGGAAATCACACTCCATCACCTGTGATGATATTGTGTGTTCTCAAGGATCCATCATCTTGGTAGTAATCGATAGCAGCTAGCTCATTCGATCCATCACATTCATCATTGAATATCTTAGCTGCAAAGAGTCTTGTTCTAACCTTATAAGCTGCCCACCATTCCCCACTAGCTCAACCCTACATTGTGGGTATACTGTATAGTATACTTATTGTGCTTGTTCAACTAATATAAATGGCTCATTTGATTAAAGCCTCAATTTGACCTATATTTTCCTGTCAATTATTACAAAGATAACAGATAGTTGTAACATTTAGTATTGGTATAATGAACATTATTTTTTATATGATATATATGATTATGGATGAAAAGACACACTAGATGTTTTAACTACCTACTGAAGTCCTTATCCCAAAGTTCCAATATTTGATCTTTAGAGATACTAGAATTTGTCTCCCTTAGCAAATCCTTGAATTATCTAATCAATACAATAATTAATATTGAACATAATGTAATTGAAAATTTATTAAATAACTTAGTGAGTATACTTACTGGAAATAGGGTTCTACTTCTCTGCAATTTATAAACACATAAGTCTCAGCAATTTGAAACTTCACATCCGTCAAGAATCTATTACGACATCTCCCAAAAGGGCGACATGGATGTTTAAAAACATACAAGCATTCATTAGTCATATCTTCTCCACCATCGTCGTTTCGAGGAACTTGAGTGCGCCTTGTCTATAACTGTGAATCAAAATACATAGCAGCAAAATTAGAAATTTCTTCTAATTTATATGCTTCACAAATAGACCCTTCAAGTCTTGCCTTATTTCGAACCTTCTTTTTCAAGTACAACATACACCTCTCAAATGGATACATCCATCTATATTGCACGGGTCCTCCAACCTTAGCTTCATAAGGGAGATGCACAACTAGATGTTTCATCACATCAAAGAATGTTGGTGAAAAAATTTTCTCTAACTTGCAAACTGTTTTAATAATGGAAAGCTTTGCATTCATCATAATGGAAGTATGTATTTTAGTTGCACAAATTTTTTTAAAGAACAAGCTGAGCTCTGTTAATGCTTCCTATATAGGTTTTAGTAACATATGACAAAACACCAGAGGAATTAATCTTTGCATAAAAACATGACAATTGTGACTTTTCATTCTATATATCTTCCCATCATCTAAATTGATGCAACGTGCAATGTTTGACGCATACCCATCAGGAAATTTCAATTGTTTTATCTATTCAGATATTGCCCTCCTATGATTGGTATTTAACATATAAATTGTCTTCAATTTTTTATACTTGTCATTCTCAACACTCAATTCTAAGGTGAGACATTCGCATATCATCTTCAAATATTCTCTTGCATTTGCATTGCTTTTTGTCTTGTTCTTTATGTCCATAACAATGTTGAAGATATTCTCAAACACATTTTTCTCAACATGCATAACATCCAAATTATGTCGTATTAGATTAGTGGACTAATAAGGCAATTCTCAAAATATGCTCTTCTTCACCCAATTGTGAAACTCACCAAAACCACGTTTTTGGTTACGTGAATTCAAGCCAAAAATGGCTTCCTTAAGCTGAGTCACTTTATTCAAGATATTTGTCCTACTCAATCGTTATGGCAACAGAAAACTTTTCACTGTTGAATTATTCTTAAAATAGTATTGATCACGACAAAACAAATGTTCAGGAGATAGATATTGACGATGACAATCAAACCAACAACACTTCCTACCATGCATCAATACAAATGACTTATTGTTCTCTATACAGTAAGGACAAGTAAGTTTTCCATGAGTGCTCTATCCACTTAACATTCTATAAGCTAGAAAGTCCTCACTTATTGTTCACAACAAAGTTACTTTCATATTAAAATTTTGTTTGTTCCATGCATCAAAAGTGTTCACCCCATGGTCCCACAAAATCTTTAAGTCATCAATCAGGGGTCTAAGATAGACATCTAAACTTTTACTTAATGAATTTAGTCTAGGAACCACAAGAGTAAGGAATATGTATTCCCTTCTCATATACATACTTGGGGGAAAATTATAAGGTATGACAAAAATAAGCTAACATGAGTATGGAGTAGTTGAATCACTGAATGGATTAAAACTATCTGTGCAAAGGCAAAGCCTAACATTTTGAAATTCTAGTGCAAATGTCGAATGGATGGCATCAAAATGTTTCCAAGCCTCAGTGTCAGCTAGATGCATAATCACTGATTTATCTTGATGCACTCCATCTGTATGCCAACGCATATATTGTGCAACCTTTTTGGACATAAACAGGTATTAGAGTCTTGGAATAATTAGAAAATATCGTAACACTGAGAATGACACATCCTTATGATTTTTTTAATGTCCCACCTTCAGTTTAAATCGCGGATGTCCACATACTAAACACACTGAATAAACATTATTGTCCCTATACTCCCCGTAATACAACATACAATGATTAGGACATGCATTTATCTTCTCATATCCTAATCCCAACTCACTAATCATTCTCTTTGATTTATAATAATTTTCAAGTAACCTTTCTGACTCTGGAAGCATGTTCTTAATTATGATAATCATTCGATTATAACAACTCTCACTTATGTTGACCTCTGACTTCATATTCAAGAGTTGAATTACAACTGACAATTTCACATGCTTATGACAACCATCCTATAAAGGTTCGTTAACGTCTCAATAAATCACAGAACTTTGAAGCTGACGGATTCATATCCTCTTCCAAATCTTAAACTTCTGGATTTAATATATCACCCGCAACATCCATAACCATATCCATATATGGATTCCTAGTCTCCACTTCATCATCATGGACAATGGATGCTGAACCATTATCCCCTCATCTGTCCTTATCATGAATGGTTCAAGTTACATAACCTTCCACAAATTCGTACTTATACAGATGGTCTCTACTGAAAATGACTTCATTCTAACATGATTCTTACATTTTGCACATAGACAAGGAATGCAACTTAATGCATCAGAAACCATCAGGTGCCCTTTGGCGACCTTAATGAAATCATCAACTTTATTCTTGAATTCTTCACTTACACAGCCAATGTGATCCTTTCTTCGTAATATCCTACTTTGATCAGGTTTTATAATTGATGAAGTTGATTTAATATATTAGTATTATTATTTCCAAAATTCTCATCTCTCTTAACATGGTATGGCTCTATCTCATTCGAGAAGATACTTTTACAGCCCTTGGTTGATAGCACTCATAAAAATCACACATTGTATACATGAAAAAAAATTCAACAGCATTTCTCATTGGTCTCTAAGTGCACGGCTAGAAAGTGATGACAACTACCACGATCAAGTGTGCGCCCACAGAACAAAAGGAAATGTTGCACAACAAAATTTCATTAAGTATATGATATGAGATTTAGGCTGCATTTGGTGCACCGTATAAGAAAGACCTGATAGTATAAACTTATATTATCAGGTTATATTAGATGTTTGATGCAATCATATGATTGTATAACCATATCAGGTTGACCCTTTTTATCCTATTATAACCTGATAAAATTATCCTCACCTACCACAGGATAAGACCTGATAACATTTTCATTCCAAAGCTACCCTCTATTTCTCTGTACATTGAATCTGTGGACTGAAGACAACTCGTCCGTGATGGAGGCCTTTATGACCACCACCTCCTCTGATCTCTCCTCCCTCTGGCCACCCCCTCCGCTGCCACCTCCGCCGCAACAACATCTCCAGGCCCTCATGATTACCTCCTTCATGATTCCTCCTCCTTCTCTTCTCTCTCTCCTCCGCTCTTCCCCAAGAAGCCATATTCGACGCCGTCGACGTCCTCGCTGATTCAAAGCTTCGTCTCCATGGCCCTCACCCTCGAAATCGTCGCGAAAACCCTCCTCGAACACTCCCCTTCCGCCACCGTCTTCGCCTCCTCCGACTCCGCATTTAGGAAAACCGACCAGCCCTCCCTTGACCTCCTCCGCTTCCACTTCACCCCCCTGCCTCTCCCGCCACAGAGCCTCCGCCTCCTCCCCTCGGGCACCAAGATTCCAACGATGCTCGCCGACAAGTCTCTGACCATCACCGCATCCCCCTCTGATCGTATAACCTCCCTCAACAACATAAGGATCACGGGATCATCGATCTACAAAGACAGTTTTCTCCTAATCTACAAAATCGAACGACTCTTCGACCCCAATTTTCAGTACTCTGGTCCTAATCAGAGACCTAACCCCAGTCCCTCCTGTCCGGCGATGAACCACACTGTGAGTTCCTTTGATTCCTTCGATCAGGCCATTAAAAACTATACTTTAGAAAACCATGGGCCAAATGGTTGTTTTCGCCCACTCTGAGGATGTTGAGTTGTCACAAGATTGAGGTCTGACGTGCAGTTGATTAAGATGGTCAGTGTAGAGAAAGTAGTGAAGAAGATGAAGGGTAGGATAGTCATATTAAATAACTACATATACTATCAAGTTGTTTATACTATTTCTACCAAATGTTTGATAGTATAAGACCTTATCCTATTATTTATACTATCAGACCTTATCCTATTGTCTTATACTATCATGTGTACCAAACGCACCCTTAAAGAATAACTATAATCATGTGAAGGAAAAATTTCTTCTCAAATTGTCCAACTTGGAAATTCAAGATTCAATACAATGAGCAGTACCTTCAAAAAGTACATGTGCTTACTAATATTGAATCTCAAACGGGAAACTAAGGCTTTGCTCACCAATACGATTTACCCCTTACATCAAATATATGACAAAGAATGCTACAAAAAATAAACAAAATTTTCAACAGTATACAAAAAAGTAATGTTGATTCAATTATAAGAAATACATAGTATAAACAAGAGTCCCAAAATAGTCCAAAACTACAGTTCAGTTCATGACATAACTATGCATACGTAGATCATGAAAACTGATTAAGAAATTTTGATAAATGAAAGCTCTTTTGATTTCTCTCACCAAGCTATTAGTGTAGTAAAAGGAATGACACTTGCTTCTTACAAGATCAAAGAATAAAAAAATATATAAGTAAGATATTAGAAAAGATATTAGAATAAATGTTAAAGTTTAATACCATTTTGACTTAAAATGACGTGAGCAATTGTTTAAAAACCAAAATTCCCCAAACTCTAATACCATATTTAACGTTAAACATAAAATCAAAAGCACCAAGAAAATGGACAAATAGTTCCTACCTATGCTTTTTAGTATCTAAGAGATAGAAGTGATTGAATAAAACTACATTTTAACAACTAGCTAAAATTAAAGCTCAAGATTAATGGGAAATCACCCATACCCACAGCACATGACAAATATGCAATCTAATTTGTGATGCAAGTTATGTAACTTCAGGAAGGTGAACAAATTCTTTCATTTAATCAATGAGCCTCAATGCACCATAGCCTCAATGCACCATAGATTATTTGGAGCAGCAGCATTCCTCCATCAAAATCATTTGTTGTTTAGAGAATTCTCAAAGACAAAATGCCTACAGATGATCAACTAAAAAAGAGAGGCTGCATAATTGTTTCCACTTGTCTTTTATGCTATGCAAGTGATGAATGCACCTCCCACTTGTTCTTTGATTGCTGCTTTGCAAGGAGTCTCTGGAGCTGGCTTTTCTCGATTTTGCAGATTAATCCAGTGAGTTTAAACATGCTTGATATCCTATCTTTATGTGAAAGAACCTGGAGCCCGCAGCTCAGAGAAGTAGTTGCTGCAGCCATAATAAACACCATTTCAGTGATCTGGTATTCTAGAAACAAAGCTAAATTTGACAACACAAGCATTGTTTTAAGAGCAGCAAAAAATTTGATAATAGCAAACACTTCTATTTCTGGAAATCTCAGTAACGGATGCATGTCTTCGGACATGAAAGAATTTACCAATGGGCACCCGAGAAAATCTCCAAATTTTTTTGAAGTTCTATGGTCACCTCCTCTTACAATTGGTTCAAATGCAACACCTGATGGTGTCTTTGCATTGGGATCTCCAGGTTTAGCAGCCTGTGGTGGCATCTTCAGGGACTTTAGAGCTTCTGCTCTTGGTTGTTTTTCAGCTAAGGTTGGTATTTCTATTGCCTATCATGCTGAGCTCATTGGAGCTATGTTTGCAATAGAAATTGCCCATAAAAGAGGTTGGACGAATTTATGGTTAGAATGTGATTCTATGCTAGTAGTTCCGGCATTTAAAGGACTCTCTAGTATTCCCTAGAAATTAAGAAACAGATGGGAAAATTGCAAGATTCTAAGAAAGGATTTGAATTTTTATTGCACTCACATATTTCGGGAAGATAATACTTGTGCTGATAAACTGACCTCTCATGATTTAGGAATTTATAGTTTTACTTGGTGGAATTCAATTCCGCATTTCATTAGTGATGATTTTTACCATAATAGATATGGTTTACCTAGTTATAGGTTTTCTTAACTGTTTTCATGGGTTAGGTCTATGCCCCCCAATTCTGTTTTTTGTTTTCTTTTTCCTTTTTTTTAATAAATTATTGATATGCTGCAAATGATTGGCTTTGCTTGGGATGCCAACTTAGTTGGGATGCCTTGCTTTGCAGTGATGCTTTTGCATATCTTCTTTGTTTAAAAAAAATATATATGCTTCATTGACTTCTTCTCCTGTCAATTAGTGGCAAGGCATATCCACATATTATGAACCCTATAATAGGGTCAATATCCTTTTGCTAACATTGAATCATTGATAATAATCAAAGAAAAACATAGTTATCGTTGAGTGGCATTTCTCCCAATTATGTATGTTGGACCACTCAAGGCCTTGGCAAATCGAAAGCTATCACTTTGGACTGCCCTGGAGAACTCCACATAACTCAATCACTTGTTACCTTGGCACCATACCAAAAAATACCTCTTATAGAACCTCCTATGCCAGGGCAAGTTCATTAGAGATTTCTATTCTAGAATAAATTACCTCATCTTTGATCCTATACCATCAGCCACTCCTATCCTTATCTTCTCAACCCTATAAAAGAGGATCCAGCCAAAAAAAAAACCAGAAATTATAATTCTTACAAGATCACGAATTATCATTCTTTAGATCCAAACCAGATGGATCAAAGAAAACAGAAAAAGTTGACAAAAAAAAAGAAAAAAGAAAAGAGAAAGCAGAAACAAAGTAGTATTATTGAAACTAATTAAGTTTAATACTATCAACTTTGTGGTTGATAAAACTTCATATTTCATAACCCACTTCATCTCTGCAGGAATGATATTCTAGAGCACAAAGAAATGCCATATCTCAAGTTTGAGTTCAAAACATAAATTCATAACCGCAAAACAAGATTCAAGTAAAAGAAATACAAGACTAAATTGAACCCTAACCAAGAGTTGAGAAAATGCAGTAGAAACTCTTCACACACTTCGCAATGAGCATTAACATAGACCATCTACGGCTATGGGGCAGTTAGTGCTATAGCAAAAGAAGCTCATTAGTGCAATAATTTCTAGCAGACTTCCTGGAGTTCTGCAAAGCAGTATGAGAGAATAACAATTGAAAGATAAATTACTATCACTACTATCACTATCTTTTCTTTCATCTCACAATCAAACTCTAAAAAATAAATTACTAGTAACAACTAAAAGTTACTAATAACATTTACAATATAATAATCATCTATGACAACATCCATATTCAAAACACAAAAGACTGTTAAAACGTAACAGCACAACAACTAGTGTGAAAAGGGAAAGTTACTAGGATAAATGACAGATCACATCCAAGCCATACTAGTATTAATACATCCAAACCATCTAGGGCAGCTATAGGCCTACAGATACTCCTCTGTTTTAATCCATTGGGTTTTTCCATTTTTTTTTTTACTTAGAATCCCATCTAGTATTAATTCCTGAATTGAATTGTCAGGAAAGGTGGTTTGGGGAAACTGCAGATTTTTAGAGTGTTGGTTTTGCAATTTGGGTTGTCTACGAGGATACTTTGGGAAAAGGGGACTTGAAGTTTTTTAAGTTTCCTGACTCTTGCATGACCCAAACAATTATGGAGCACGGAAACAAGTTTCTTGAACCTCACCACAGCTTCCCCAGTTTCCACCATTAAATTCCCATGCTGAACATGATCCCGGGGCTGAGACAACATACTTAGAACTCTATGACAACTTTCAACCATCATACATAAGAATGCAAAGCTTCCAACTTTAGAGTATATTTAAAGTCCTAAGCAACAAGAAAAAAAAATATACATATTATATTTCTATAGTTCTAGAGAGAAAGAAGAGTTCGTTTAAACAAGCAAAGGCACAAGGGAAGAGGCAAGAGGAGCTGAGAAATGAAACTGTTGTCTCTTAATGTAAATAGCTACCCCGGACCCCAGCTATGGTGGCTTTAATGTAGACAACAGAGGTGGCCCTTCAGTTAAGGAAAATTCTTGACAAGTTAGACTATGATGTTAAATTCTTGACAGACACCCACACAATAAATAATTTTTTTAAAAAAAACTAGAATCAGATTTGGATAGAAGGGAGCATAAGACACATAGAAACACTGATAATTACATTTTGATTAGGCACAAGCCTGCAGCACTAGGGGCCAAAGGAATCATTCAAGAAGCATCATTCTCAAATCAGGGAAGATAAAATACAATACCCAGGAAAGATAAGGGAGTGATCTACAGAAGAAAGATAAAGATTAAACACATCTAATTAAAATTTTGAAGCTTCACGGGAAATTTTAAAAAGTGATAAACTCAAAAGGATAGTCCCTCCTCCAAATTCAACATGACAGCTGAACCTGATGGATCTTAAGAGAAAATTGCTCAAATGTGATAACATTGTTTTGACTAGATTGGTCTCGTTAATAATGCAGAGAGAATAACATTCAGTATCTAAGTGTTGGGATTGAAGGCAATTTTTCATGTCATAATAAGCATGTAAGGAAATGTCTGGAGTAGTGCAAGCTAGCACAAGATACAGAAAGAATTACGGGTGACTTTTCAGGATCTTTATTTTCAATTCTAAACATTTTGGAAAAGACTAGAAAAATGTGCACAAGGTTTTTATACAGAAATGCTAATAGTACTGGAAAAATAAAGTTGAACTAAACATCTGCTAGCGGGAGTCGAAAAAAGGGAAGGGCAAAGAAGAAGTCTTTTCGTAAGAAAGAAACTTCACCTCTGCAAAGAGACTACAAAGGTAAATATCTCCCTAATAAGCAACTAACGGGGCATGAATGGAAGTTATCTGGAAATGTTACAACAACTTGGAACTTTTAATGCTATTTATTGACCATGTGTTTGTGGCAGTGTCTCGCATCTTTAAGGGATGTCACTGTCTCTAAACTTGCCATAGAATAGGATTATGTTTATGGCCTCAAAATTTTGAAAAGATAGAGTTTCCTACATCAGTTGGCAATTCATCTATAAATAGGAAGCATTCATACGCAGTTGCACACCTGTCGGCTAGCCAATCAAACCCAACAAACAAGCAAACTTAATATGTAAATGTGACTGATACAATCAAAGATATATTATCTATTCAAAGAATTGGAAATAAATGGTTTGAGTTTTTAAACTGAGATTATTATCCAAACAGGTTTAAACAAGGGATCTTTCACCATTTACTCATGTAACTACCAATTAACAAATGTATGTAGCAAATTAGAGATACTGCTGCAAAAAGGTATCCTACCGGAATGCAATATAGAGACAAGTAGCCTGTACTTGCTCTGATTAACGTCCCCTGGTGAAATTCCGCTCAAGCGTTATCTTCACTAGGCATATGAAAGGATTAAATAAATTAAAAAAATATTTTCACGTGAATGTGTAAATAAAAAGAAAGCAAGTCTGACATTAATGAAGTTCAAATAGCAACATACTTTATAAAAGGCCAAAGCTTGGTTGGCAACATTATCATCGTTCACTCCAAGGCTGAAACTTATATATTTCATATCATCATAAGCTGCAAACCCAAAGAAAATTGGCACTTAAGATTATAAGTCTTAAATATTAACTATATTAAATCAAGGTTGTCAAATCGGGATTCGAATCGTGAATCAGAAGACCTATTTTTTAAATCGTGAATCGAATCATATCATGAATCGTAAGATTCATGACTAATAATTAAAAATAGCATAAAATATATTTTCACATAAAGAAATATAAAAAACACCTAGATATTAATATTTTGAAGTTAAAAAACTCACTACACAGCCAATAAATTGAAATATAAACCAATATTTAAGATTAATGATCATCATTGTAGATATAAACCAATATAAACTTAATGGGGAGAGAGGCTGAGAGTGGGGATCAATTTTATGTCAATCTTTCTTTAATATTATTGTTGGGAATTGATGGGAAATATTCGGCACTTTCCCTCCCTGCCCACCAAAAAAATTTGCAAAAAAACCACTAAAAAATTGGATTTTCAGAATCGGGTTCGCTAAACCCAACCCGCCAAACGCTTCGAATCACGTTCTCCTCCTTCTTGACGAGCAGTTCTTCTTTTCGCAACCCGTTCCCTTTGCGGGAGAGAATGAGGTTGAATCGCTCTCGCATGACCCGTCCAGGCTCCTACGAGGGTAGGTCAACTGCTTTTTGGCAACCCGATCTACTGGGTCAAGCCGTACTCCGCGAGAATCGCACGAATCTACCACCGAGATTCGCGATTCTTGCGATTCCACTGCGAATCGGTTGAATTGCAGTGCACGTATCGAGCGATACGAGACTGAAAATGATCTGTATCGTTGGGAGGGAGAATCATGACGTATCGTGAGAATCGAATCGCGATTCGAGCGATTCTGATAACACTATTAAATTATTAAAGTAAATTATTATTTTATCTTTATCTAAAAAAAAGCCCTAGAAAGATAACTATCCAAACTTCTCTTTTGTACATTATCAATGACATTGGCTGTTGAGACTTGAAAGCAATGTTAAAATATACTTTATTTTCCTTATCTCAGTATAAATGTTAACATTACAACTCAGTATTAGACCACAAATTTGAAAAATAAAAATTAAGGATATAAATAGCAGAAGTACAGAACTTTAAAGATTTAATACTAGCATAGTAACAAGTTCAATAATTCTTATATGAGGTATCATATGCCAAATAGCATAAGAAAATCAATTTATACTAGGTAACGTAAAAACAATTGTAAGCCATAACTTCAACTACATTCATAGTGTAACTGTAAAATACTAAAATCAGTAATGATGCATAACAAAGAATATCTCTATCTAAAGTCCTTTGACGTGAAGCAGAGAACTCGCTTTGAATCGTTCTTACATAATGGCCTGATAATTGGCTCTACATGAAACAAACAAATAAGGAAACCATGTGAGGAGAAATAAAAGATATTAAACAGAAACAATAGAGTATAGAGAAAAAAAAAACCAAAAATAATTTTTAAAAAAAAAGCTTATTGTAAACTACATTAAACTTGTATTTCTCATGAGACGACCTAGAAACTTCAGTTCAAACATCAGACCTAGCAATTATTATTTAAAATGTTCCAATTCCATTTCTGAAGGAGTTTGTTGCAGTTTTTCTGTTTAGAATAATATCCCTGATTTATTGGGAAAGTCCTAGTCTTTAGGGATTTTATTTGTATTTGAATTGTTGCTGTATTCTGTTACCACTAGCCTTTATTTCAGCTAGTGGGCTGCTTTTTAGTTGTTTTTCAAACGTGTATTGCTTGGCTATTTAAGCCAAAAAAAAACTACTACTAATAAATTGAGTCATTCTTCACTCCAATTTGTTGTGTTCTTTCTCTTAGTTTCTTTTCAGATAAAAGTTCCCAACAATCTGGCATCAGAGCCCCCGTTGGGCCTGATAAATCAAAGCAGCAGTCTTTGACATTCTTGCAGCAGCATAGAAGATGACTACAGAAGGGAGTTTCGTACAGCCAGCCATTCCACGTTTTGATGGTCACTATGACCATTGGAGCATGTTAATGGAAAATTTCCTACGATCTAAGGAATACTGGGAGTTGATCGAGCCTGGCTATGTTGCGCCAGAAGCGGAACAATACAAACAGAAGCACAACGAAAGAAGAATGATGAGATGAAGCTGAAGGATCTTAAAGTAAAGAACTATCTCTTTCAGGCGATTGATCGGACAGTTCTCGACACCATTCTCAAGAAGGATACTTCTAAAGAAATATGGGATGCCATGAAGAAGAAGTTTGAAGGAAATGCAAGGGTCAAGAGGTCTCATCTTCAAGCTCTCCGCAGAGAATTTGAAATTCTTGAGATGAGGTCTGGTGAAGGAGTGACAGAGTACTTCTCTAGGGTCATGACAGTCGCCAACAAAATGCGAATTTATGGAGAAGATATGCCGGATGTTAAAGTGGTGGAAAAAATTCTGCGCTCTTTAACTGAGAAGTTTAACTATATTGTATGCTCTATTGAGGAGTCAAAGGACATTGATGCTCTTTCTGTTGATGAGTTACAAAGCTCATTAATAGTGCATGAACAGAAGTTCCAGAGACATAATGGTGAGGAACAAGCCTTGAAAGTGACATATGAAGGAGGAAGAGGTCGTGGTTGAGGTGCTCACAGAGGAAGAGGAAGAGGAAGAGGTCGAGCAGATTTCAACAAGGCAACTGTAGAGTGTTACCAATGCCATCAACTTGGACATTTTCGGTATGAATGTCCTCGGAACAAAGCAGCAAATTATGCAGAAATTGAAGAAGAAGAAGAAATGCTTTTGATGTCTATGTGGAGCTGTATGATGCTAAACGAGAAGATGCATGGTTCCTTGACTCAGGGTGTTCTAATCACATGTGTGGTGATCGAACTATGTTCAATGAACTTGATGAAAATTTTTGGCATTCTGTCAAATTGGGAAACAACACTAAGATGAATGTGATGGGCAAGGGAAGTGTGAAGTTGCTGTTGAATGGAGTCAATCTTGTTGTTACTGAGGTATATTATATTCCAGAATTAAGAAATAATCTCTTGAGCATAGGACAGTTGCAAGAAAAAGGTTTGTCTATTTTGATCAAGGGAGGGATGTGCAAGATATTTCATCCGGAGAAGGGCTTGATAATTCAGACCAACATGAGTGCCAATAGGATGTTTATATTGCTGCCTCAATCTCAAGCTCTCTCTCATGCACAATCTGATCAGTGCTTTCACACAAGAACTCAAAATTTATCTCATCTTTGGCATCGAAGGTATGGGCATCTGAGTTACAAGGGCTTGAGAACACTGCTGTACAAAAACATGGTACATGGACTTCCTCAACTCTCTGCCTCAACCGTGACATGCACTGATTGCATCAATGGGAAGCATCATCGTGATTCTTTTCCAAAGAAGAGTAATTGGAGAGCAACTCAGAAGTTGGAGCTTATTCATGCAAATATATGTGGTCCGATCACTCCAACATCTAATAGCAAAAAGAAGTACATTCTGTTATTCATTGATGACTATAGTAGAAAAGCATGGGTGTATTTTTTGATTGAGAAGTCAAATGCTTTAAATTCTTTCAAATGCTTTAAATTCTTTCAAATGCTTTAAGACCATGGTTGAGAAAGAAGCTGAGATGTCTATTAAGTGTCTACGCACTGATAGAGGAGGAGAATTCAATTCAAATGAGTTCAATGATTTTTGCAAACAAAGTGGGATAAAGAGGCAATTAACCACTGCTTATACTCCACAACAAAACGGTGTTGCCGAAAGGAATAACAGAACTGTGATGAACATGGTTCGTTCCATGTTATCTGATAAAAACATTCCCAAGACCTTTTGGCCAGAGGCGGTTAACTGGACTATTTATGTCCTTAATATATGTCCTACATTGGCAGTAAAAGATGTAACACCAGAGGAGGCTTGGAGTGGAGTGAAACCCTCAGTTAATCACTTTCGAGTCTTCGGATGCATAGCACATGCCCATGTTCCAGAAGCAAGGAGGACTAAACTTGATAATAGAAGCATTACTTGTGTTTTACTAGGAGTTAGTGAGGAGTCAAAAGGCTACAGGTTGTTTGATCCAGCTACTAAGAAAGTTGTCATGAGTAGAGATGTGATTTTTGAAGAAGAGAAGCAGTGGGATTGGGATGAAAAACAAACTGTACCAGATTTAGAATGGAATGATGGTGAGCATGAAGAGGGGGTGAGAGAAAATGAGAATGAAGAAAATATTGACAGAGAGGTAGGAGAAATTCATGATGAGGGAGTTGGAGAAGAGGAGGATGGTTCTAGTGATGATGAAGACAGAGTGAGGGGGTTGAAGCAATCTAGAGAGAGGCGAACTCCTACATGAATGGGTGATTATGTTAGTGGAGAAGGCTTATCTGAGGATGAGGTCTATATGGCCTTAATGGTATCAACCGATCCATTGTGTTTTGAGGAAGCTGTGAAGAGTGAAAATTGGAGATTGGCCATGGATGAAGAAATCAAGTCCATAAAAAAGAATCAGACATGGACACTCACTGAACTACCAGCCGAGGCCAAAAGAATTGGAGTGAAATGGGTTTACAAAACCAAATACAATGAGCATGGAAAGATTGATAAGTACAAGGCTCGTTTGGTTGCTAAAGGGTACTCTCAGAAACATGGAGTGGACTACACAGAAGTTTATGCACCAGTAGCAAGGATGGATACAGTAAGAATGATTATTGCTCTAGCTGCACATAAGAATTGGCAGATTTTCCAGCTGGATGTCAAATCGGCTTTCCTCCATGGTGAGCTGAGTGAAGATGTTTATGTGGAGCAGCCAAGAGGATATGAAAAAAAGGGCAGTGAGCATTTGGTTTACAAGCTACACAAAGCTTTGTATGGATTAAAACAAGCTCCACGAGCTTGGTTCAGTCGAATTGAAGCACATTTCATTGGTGAAGGATTTCAGAGGTGCGAAAGCGAGCAAGCATTATTCACCAAGAGGAGCAAAGAAGGAAAAATTATCATTGTAAGTGTTTATGTTGATGATTTAATTTTTACTGGTAATGATGAAGCTATGATGTCTGAATTTAAAAGCTCTATGTTAAGAGAGTTTGATATGTCGGACTTGGGGAAGATGAGGTTTTTCCTTGGGATCGAGGTGCTACAAAGGTCAGATGGTATTTATATATGCCAAAGAAAGTATGCATTGGAGGTCTTGAGAAGGTTTAGTATGATGGAAAGTAATTCAGTGGGCAGTCCCATAGTTCCTGGTTTCAAATGAACAGAGATGGAACTGGAAACTTTGTTGATGAGACATACTACAAGCAGCTGGTGAGTAGTTTGATGTATCTTACAGCCACAAGACCTGATATGATGTTTGTTACTTGTCTCATAAGTAGATATATGGCAAAACCAATGGATATTCATTTACAGGCAGCTAAGAGAGCACTGCGATACCTAAAAGGGACTGTGAATTGTGGAATTCATTATAAGAAAGGAGGAGATGGTGGGCTGTTGGCATTCACAGATAGCGATTATGCCGGAGATATGGAAGATAGGAAGAGTACATCTGGTTATGTGTTTTTAATGAGTTCAGGTGCTGTCTCATGGTGTTCAAAAAAACAGCCTATAGTAACTTTATCAACCACAGAAGCAGAGTTTGTAGCAGCTGCTGTTTGTGCTTGTCAAGGAGTTTGGATGAAGAGAATTTTAAAGGAGTTGGGGCATTATTATGGAGACTGCACAACTGTGATGTGTGATAACAGCTCAACTATCAAATTGTCTAAAAATCCTGTTATGCATGGGCGCAGCAAACATATTGATGTGAGGTTTCATTTCTTAAGGAATCTTACTAAGGAGGGTACAATTGAATTAGTTCATTGTGGAAGTCAGGATCAGGTGGCAAATATAATGACCAAACCATTGAAGCTTGAAGTTTTTCAGAAGCTTCGAAAGTTGCTGGGAATATGTGAAATTTCTGATATAAACTAATTGCTGCACAGCATTTAGTTTAAGGGAGGGAATGAAGGAGTTTGTTGCAGTTTTTCTGTTTAGAATAATATCCCTGATTTATTATTGGGAAAGTCCTAGTCTTTAGGGATTTTATTTGTATTTGAATTGTTGCTGTATTCTGTTACCACTAGCCTTTATTTCAGCTAAGTGGGCTGCTTTTTAGTTGTTTTTCAAACGTGTATTGCTTGGCTATTTAAGCCAAAAAAAACTACTACTAATAAATTGAGTCATTCTTCAGTCCAGTTTGTTGTGTTCTTTCTCTTAGTTTCTTTTCAGATAAAAGTTCCCAACAATTTCCATACCCCCTTTTTTCCTTTGGCACTTTGAGGAAACACTATAACATCAACATCATCTTAATAACTAAGAGGTTTCTCTAGGTACTAGTATCCCTAAACAATTAGTGGTTAACCAAATGTTTAAAGGTGCTATTTGAACTTCTAGTTTACCAGCCAATCTGGAGTTAGAGTGATTCATAAACACATGCGAAAAAACAAGAAACAGAACACACACACTCTTTCCACTCTTAATTTGATGGATAAAGCATGAAAAACTACCAGAATATATTTTTAGATGTCTATTATTCTATTAATACCATAATATACTTTCAAATGATAAAGGAACCTACACAGAGAAGCTGCAATAGAGAGGTGTTGCGACGGAGAGGCGACGGCTGGTGGCCGAAGCAGCCGAGACGAAGAAGGCGGTGGCTCGTGTGGCTGATTCGCGTCAGAGTTAGGGCAGAGTCGCGTGAAGCAGATCACGTTGCAATCCGAGGGAATGGAAATGAAATGAGAGCTAAATTTTTTGAGTTAGGGAATAGAGCTAAAATGAGTTAGGGCAAAGAATATGAGGGAATGGAAAATGTGGGAGGGAATGAAATTTTTGAGGAAAAAACGAATTAATGTACAAAAAAAAAAGGGATAATTTTCGTAGCTAACTTAGTTAGTTAAAAAAAAAATTTAACTACTAAATAATTTTTAGCTAATTAGCTACAAAATTTTATTTAGCTATAAAAAATTTTGTAGTTAAATTATAACTATTTTATAATTATTTATTTGATAATTTTTTTATGCATTCAAAATTTAGTTAGAGAAATTTATTTTATAATTAATCAGTAACTAATTATAAAATATTTTAAGTAACTAAATTTTATAGTTAAATCATAATCATTTTGTAACTATTTGCTTAATAAAAAAAATTTCTTTATGCATTCAAAATTTCGTTAGGAAAACTTATGTGGTAGCTAATTAGTTAAAAAAAATTTGTAGTTAAATTTGGTAACAAATTTGTAAAACTAGTTGATGTGAAAGGGTCAGAGGCAAGGATCAACCATTTTAGGCAATGTATGAAACTAGTTGATATCACTGATACTGGTTTGAGCTTGGACGTATCTACTAGGTGGAATTAATGTTGAAAAGTGCATTAAAATATAAGTGGGTTTTTTCTAAACTGCAGTTCATAAACCAAAATTATAAATTTTGCCCATCAATTGAAAAGTGGGCTAGAGGAGAGAAAATGTGCAAATTCTTGAACCCTTTCTATAAAATCATTACATTGATGTCTAGCCATTCTTATCCAACATCCAACTTGTATTTTATGCAAGTTTAGAGGATCGAATGTTTGTTGAAAAAAATGCACAAAGTGATGATGAAGTCATAAGTAAGATGGCTCAACCTATGCAAGAGAAGTTCGATAAGTATTAGAGTGATTATTCTATTATATTTGCTATTAGAGCTGTTTTTGACCCTCATGTTAATTTACAAGTTGAAATATTGTCTCAATCAAGTTGATCCTTTCACTAGTGAATAAAAGATTGTCAAAATCAAGAGTAAGTTGTATTTGTTGTTCAATGAATATTCAAGAAGTCGGATAACAAATAATGCTAGTAAAAGTTCCTCTCACGTGGGATTTGCATCTCCACAACCTTCGAGTAGTAACACTAGAACAAATGCTCTAGATATAGATGTTGTTCTTAAAGTAAGTTTTTACTAATTTCTATAGTCTAAACTTTTAAGTTTGTTATTGCTTTTAATGTTTTTTTTAACTATTATGTTTCAAATGGTGTAGGAATTGAAAAACATTAACTTTCAACTTGAAAATGAGAAAAACGAGTCATTATTGGATATTTATTTGGATGAGCCAATACTTGATATGAATTTGCATGCAAATATAGACATATTGCAATATTAGAAGGCTCAAAGTCATCAACTCCCTAATTTAGCTCTTATAGCATGTGATGTGCTTAGTATTCTAAGTATTATCGTAGCATCGGAATCAGCTTTCAGTATTGGCTCTCATGTTTTGAACAAGTATCACAATTTTCTTTTTTACAAAAATGTGCAAGCTCTTATTTGCACTCGTAGTTGAATACTTGAATTTGGTTTGAATGGTAATATTTATTATTTGCATTGTTTAGCATAAGATTTAGATTTTGCTATTATCTTTATTAGCTTTAATTGTTAAAACTTGTAGGTTGTAGTTGATGAAGAAGATCCAAATGAGAATAATCAAAATCAAAATGAAAACAAGTCAAAGGAGGCTTCAAATGCTATATGATGGATGGGGGTATTACATACTTACATGATTCTTTAATCTGTAGACTTTTTTTTTATTGATACTTATATTATATATAAAATTATTTAAGATATTTGATCTTTACATGTAATAGGTTGATGGCAAGGATGATTAGTGGCTTGGTGCTTTCAAAAAAGAAAGAAGTTTGATAGTTCTCAAATGAAGCATGTATTGAAGTGATCAAGTGAAGCATATGGAATTTGAAATTTAAACTTTATTTGGAAGTTTGGATTTAATATGACTTTGGCCTTTTCAGTTTGTTTTGGATTTGTTATGTAATTTGAACTTATATGTGTGTGATTTGATTTTATGATGTTGATTGTTGTTAACTTGTTATATTGAAACTTTTGTTATGTTGAATTTGTTGTATTTGATATGGATTTTATGATGTTGGCTTTTGTTATTGGTTTATTGACTTTTAAAGTAAAGATTTGAAGAAGAGAAAAAGGCAGCAACCCGTTTAGGCCCATGAGCTACCCTTAAATTGGTCGAATTGTAAAATACTAACCTATTTAAACTTGTATATATTTAATCTAGCCTATTTAACCCATAGGCCTAGCTGACCCATTTAACACCCCTAATTGTATGTTATTATTTTTGACATAGTCCCTTTCATGTACTACAACATTAAATTTTTTCCTTAACATAATATACAATGAAGAAAATGGTCTAACTTTAATGTATTTATCAAAAACCATTATTCATGTTATCATTACTATAATCTAATCATGTATATTAATTAGAAATAAGAAATATAAAAACAATTCATAATTGAGTTCAGAGTGTCAATGAAAAAAACTCAATCATAATATGATATCATTAATGATGTCCATTAATGGCCACTCTTTTAACATGGTCAGTATATGTTTTGGACAGTAGTCCTTTCAATAATTGATCTACTATTATAAGGCAAGGTGTACAAAAAAACTAAATAAACCAAATTGCACCCTAAATTGAACCAAACTGCATTATAAAAATCCATGTAATTAAAATTGGTTCTTATAACTGAACCAAATATTATTTACATAAATGGTTCGGTTAACTAGTAAGCAAAAAGGTTTAGTTCATTAAAATAACCAAACCAAACTGGATTTGAACTAAACATCCAATTCCACATTTCCACGGTGAAATCTTCTTTCAAAGAATCAAAATAGTAAAATCCATTCGACTTTCGACCAAACCCGATTGAACCCTAATTCCCAATTTCTGCCACCATACAAAACCTTGAATCCCAATCCACTAATTGACTCTGCGACGAACCACAATCACGAACTTTGCACTTCTCGTTCGCGTGATTGTGTTTCTGGCTTCTCGTTTGCGATTGCAAATTCTCGTTCTCGTGTGGCTTCTCATTTGCATTTCATTTAAAGATCGTTTGATTTGAGTAACGTTTGAAGATCGTGTGTCTTCTCGTTTCGTCTCTCATTGAATTAGCTCCGCTATTCTTTTCTCTGTGTGTGCAACATTTTGGTAAGATACTCCTAGTTTCTTCTTATGCTTCCCTTGAATTCCAATGGCTAAGGTGTTTTTTGCCCTATTACCAAGTTATGGATTGTGGGTTTTCTCAATTGGGTTCAATTTTCTAACCTATTACCATGTTAGTTCTTTGAAGTTTTCTTGAGTTTTCTGTATATGTGGTTCTTTAGTAGTTGTCCAAGAGGGTAATTCATGTGTTTGGAATTCTGTAATGTGCTTCTATGATTGTAACCTCTCACTCTGAGTGTGGGTTTTGTTATAGGTGGGTTCTATGTTCTTGGTTGCTAGAGTCTTTATATAGTAATTTATTCTAAAAATTAATCTAAATCACTTAAACCCATATTAACTAAATCACTAATTAGTGGCAAACCTAATTATCAAGTAATTCAATCACATAAATTTTTATATTCATTAAAATGCCTCAGATCCATTCTTGACTATAAGTATTGTCATGCCCAAAAGTAAATTATCATGATGATGCCTTCGATTTGCTTGGCTTGAAATTTGAAGTTGCTCTAGAATATATCTTGTAATTCACCCTCTAACGAAAAAGCCTTGGACTAAATAGTGCTTGAAGTATTGATAAGTTATAGCTTAAGATAGGTGTTACTAAACTATTTTTAAGATAGGTGTTGCTGTTCTATAATTCTAGCAATATGATCAATGTATCAGTATATTTGTGAAGTTTATTATTTACTCTTATGTTGACATTAGTTAATCTTATGTTTTATACACTTATACACATTCAAGTTGTTATTTGTTTTTCTGCATTCCCCTATTAATTGATGAATTCATTAATACTAAATAGTTTGAGTTTTCTACTTAGAGTCTTTAGCACAAAGATTCAATATTCATTATATAATCACTTGCAAGTTTCTCAGGCTATGCTTCTCTTGTACCAACTATTCAGCCTTTGCTATTTTGTAAAACTTGAGAAACATACCCTTTTCTTCTGAATCTATTTTGTATTATTTTTTGTACTCTTGATTTCCTCCCTTCTTTCCCTTCCTTTTTCCCCATCTCTTTTATACCTCACACTGTCATATATGTCCACACAAGAACAACATAGGTTGGAAAATGGACACAAACATCAATGGTTGCCAACAAGTTTGCAACCATGTTATATAGAAACACCAACAAAATGGTTGTAATTCTAGTATATGCAATTCTTGAGTGGGTCTTGATAGTCCTCCTTCTTCCTAATTCTTTGTTCAATTATCTCATCACAAAATTGTTTGTGCAAGTGTGTTGTTTGCTGGAGTATGGAGTATTAATTTTTTGGTTGCTGTATTTGGTTTACAGCAAAATTTATGTTTTGGGTTCAATGTACAGGCTCATGTCTTTAAATCAAAGTCTAGAGCTTGTGCTGCATTCCTTGCAAATTATAACCTGTGATGTTATGCAACAGTGGCATTTGGAAATTTGCATTATAAGTTGCCTCCTTGGTCTATAGACATTCTTCCTTACTGCAAGCACATTGTTTATAACACTGCAAGGGTGAGAAAAAAATAGAATTAATTTTTACTTTAGATGACTAGAGCTGGGATAGTTATATCTTATAATGGAGATTTTATTGATGTAGAGCTTGACCAAGTATATGCATTTGAGTTGGATTGAATAACTTTCTACAATGGCTAATTATATGCAGTTATAGTATTGTCTACAATATTGATATTTTTGTTTCATGAAAGTAGACATATATTAAAGGGAAAGAAGGATATTATTTTAGTGTCTTATTTATATTTACATGCTTGCTAAAGTTTCATTTAAAATGAAGAAAAGAGTATTCTTTTCAATAATTTTCCAGTGATAGATTTCAATAAAAATGAAAATTCAATATCATTGTACAAGTTCGTTCCCAGAGTGTATAAATGAAGATCTTATTCATAGAGGACTCTCTTGGAAAACATTCAACAAGAGATTTATCTGACTACTTGTGGTATTCCACAGAATAAGTGACATATAACTCTACAGTCTGCTTACTCTTTCTTTTTCTTACAATCCTTAGTTATAACACTTGATAAATTTTATTATTCATTTTGGTTTCTCAACATATATTTATACACTTGATAAAGGGATCATAGTTATTGAACTGGTTTAAAACTATTTCTTAGTTTATTTGTAATGGTTATTGAACTGGTTCCATGTAAAAAACTATGGACTTCACTTGTGAGCATAGGTAATTCTTTCTTACTTCCATTTTTTAAATTGATTTTTAATTAGTTTTCTAAATTGGTTATATGGAAAATCGTTTTTGAACTAGTTTTTAAACTAGTTTTCTAAATTGGTTCCATGGAAAATTCGGTTCTGAATTGGTTTTTTGAATTGGTTCCATGGAAAACCAATTAACCAGTTCAGATTTTAAACTAAAACTAATTCTAAAACCCAAACAGGTTCTGAACCTGAATCGATTCTAAACTGATTTGCTGAACCAAAATTGATTTAGCCCCAAAAGAAAATTGGTTTAGTTTTCAAACTGAGTTGCTTTATCAATTCAATTCAGTTTTTTATGCTGAACCGAACCATGTCTACCCCTACCATAAGGTTGGTGCTAATACTCAAATAAGACTCCGTGTTTCTGAATTTCTTCATTAACGAAAAAGTATTATTTTTATATATAGCATCCTTGAAATACTTGTCAGTCTTAAGAGAAGATTGTTGCAAACAATAAATTTTTTGTAACTTCGCAATATTGTTGACAATTCTAAATCTTAAAATAAAACTTTGCAACCATAATCCATTAATAACGACCTCAAAGCATGCCATAAATTCAACCTTCATAGTGAATGTAGTAATGACAAATTATTTCACAATTTTCCATGAGATTACCTCTTTGGCTAAAGGGGAATAATTAACCAAATATGGATTATTTAAGTCAACACATTCGACAAAATATGAATTTGGGTATTGATTATATTTTCTATAATTGAGTAAATAATCTTCATTCATTGTAGATATTAGATATTTAAGGAATAGTTTATTTGTTCCAATTCATTTTCAAACATAGTACAAAATTAAATTTGTCCTCCTTCTGAATTGGAACAAAAAAATACTGACCATTTATCAATATTAAATCTTTCTAGAACTTTATTAACAAAGTATTTTATAAGGCAACCCTAACAATCTTTGTAATTTATTATGAAATATTTTAATTCAAATCATATAAAGTGTTTCTCCCATATCTTTCATTCTAAAGTTACTAGAGAGAAATTTCTTGTCTTGTGTAATAAGCCAAGATCATTAACAGTAAGCAAAATACTATCAATATACAAGATTACCAAAATAAGTTCACTCTTACTAATCTTTAAAGGTGGGTATGTAAGTTATCTCGGCCAGTACCGGGCTAGTCTGTGATGGACCATAATTAAATGGATCGGTGGAGGTTGACTCCCAACTTAAATGGGCTAACATTTTACTAATTCACGTTTGCACCACTTTAGACTACAGGTTTATGGGTTGGTCTGCAACCTATATTCTTATTATTTTTTTATTTTTTTTGCTTTTACAACTAATTTTTAAAATTTTAATTGAAAAAACCTTGAAATCCAACTTTTCTATTTAACTCAAATCTAAAATGTCATTTTCTATATAAATCATGCAATGCAAGTTATATAGCAAATTAAAATAAGTTATACACTCATGCTCATCATACTAAATTGCTCAAGTAGAAGTTCAAATACTTAAATGGCTACATCAAACACTTAAGTGTCTTAAATCTCAAGTCAAGCACTTAAATGTCTCAACATCAATCAAATACTAAAGTCTAATTACTACCAAATACAACCAACAACCAAAGTCCAAATATAACCATACTTAAATGTACTAACAAGAAGTCAACAACCAAAGTTCAAATATATCAAATACCAAATACAAGTTTCAAATACAACCAAGTACAATTATTCATCTTCTTCCATAATGGCATGTGAAGCATTCTTGGATTTTTGTGGATCAACCTTTGTCTTAACCACCACATTTTGATCTTCATCATTTCCTACAACTCACAACATGAGGGTAAAATAATTAAAAACACATTTATCAATCAAAAAAGTTAATTATAACTTAAAGTCATGAATTGTAGTATTCACCTTACACATCAAAGCCTTGCAACCAATTCCTTGTACATATCAAGGCTTGCACATTTTTTGAGAAAGAGGGAACTTTGGTATTTATTGAGAACATGAGAACCAATACTAAATACCAATTCAGAAGTCACAGTTGTCATTGGAATGCTTAAAACATCACAAGTCATCAATGCAAGATCCAAAAAAAGGATATTTATTGTTCTTCCAATAGTGCAAAATTGAGATCATGATTTTGATTGCATTTTGGAATAAGCTTTTGCTAATCCAAATAAGTGTCCAATTGTGACTTGCCAACTTGTGTAACATTGTGGTTCTCATATTTAATATATTTCTATAACAAAAAAAACAATGAGAAAATTAAACAAAGAATTAAATAAATTATACATATAATAAAAGAGCAATTAAAAAGACAAAAAATTACATCCATAACAACCTAAGGCGTTAGAGACGTGTCTCCAATACCACTTCTAGTAGCAACTTGAGGAACTTGAACTTGAGCTTGAGAAATACCCGAACTTGTCTCTCTAAAAGACATTTTGACATATTCATTAAATAGAGTGTTCAACTTATGTTTCACAACTCTCAACTTTGCTTGCAAGCTATTGAATTAAGACCAAACTTTGAGTAACACAACTCTAAAAATATAAACTTCATGTGGGGATCAAGCACAATGGAGAGAGCAAACACAACACTACAATCACTCCAATACTTGACAACCTTCATTTTCATTCTAGTTGCTATATCCCGAGTTACATCGTCCTTACTGTTCAAATTTTCAAACAACAAGCATTCAACCTTTCACACTTGCATGAAATATAAATTAGATGTTAGGTAAGATGACCAAAACATCAAACTAACGATTTCACAAAATGGCCACAAAATTCACACCTTTTCCCTCCTCTTGTCCATTTTTCACTAGTAGGGCCATGTTTATAATTCATATCATGCAAACAAAATGTACTAAGAGCATGCTGATATGGAAGTATACTTTCAAGCATCATAAAAGCAGAGTTCCACCTAGTAGATACATCCAAACGCAAACCAACACTGGTATTAATCCCACCGATTTGTTGAACACGTGCTTCAAAAGCATTCATTCTCCCCTTCGATCCCTTAACATATTTGATGCTCTCTCTATTTTTGTGTAAAAGAAACTTTCAAACCCTCTTGGACTATAAGGTTCAAGAAATGAGCACAACATCGGATATGAATTTTGCTATTAAGCTTCAAATTTTCATCCACAAAATATGTAGTTAAAGAAATATAGTCCTTTGTAGTACAAGAAGTCCACACATCGAAAGTCAAGCATATTCTATTTAGAACATGAGACAACGCTTCTTTCAATTTATTCTTTTCACTCTTATGCATGTTAATCACATCTAAGGTGGTAACACACCTTGAGTAGATCTTGACTTCATGATTCAAATATTTTAACAATTCCCTAACTCTTTTATATTCAACAAAAGAAAAGTGAAGGTCATGCTCCATGATAGCCATGGCTACCATGTCACGTATAACTTTCTAATCAAATTTTTTGCTTCTCAATTTTCCAATATGGTCAAGCATACGCTTACCAACTCAGTATCGGGAAATTTGGACAATTTTGAACACTTGCTAATATGACATTGCAAAGTTGAAGTTCCATAATTATTATCCTAACAAAAATTTATTACCACAAGCCTTATGTGTTTTCTTTTTCCCATCACTATCCACGCCAATTTTATCAAAATAATTCTAGATACTTATGAAAATTCCTAGTCCTCTTATTTGTTGTTTTAAATTCACGAGTACTAATACTAGTAGCAATTACACCTTGAGTATTTTTTTTTTATCCAAAACATTTTGTTCAGAAGAACCCACGTTAATACTTTAATTCACACCAGAAGAATCCATATTTAATTATTCAAATAGTTGGAACAAATCAAACAATCAAGATATATACACGTGCTATCAAAAGATTCAACACATCATAAGAATATAGAACATGACCTATTAACCTATCAACTATCAACTCTTTAACTACAGAACATAAAATAATAGAGAAAGTAAGAACAAAGCATTAACATTTATTAATTAACAAACTAACAATTTTCAAATAACATACACAAATCAAATTAGTAGTATAACAATCATACTTTGTCTTAAAGATCCATTTATAGTGAACTCCTTTACAACCTTAAGGTAATACAAGAAGATTCTGAACTTGATCATAATCTATAGATATTAACTCATCTTCTATGGCAGTTGCATTTTTAATAGAATCATCACTTGAAATAACTTGAGAAAATGAAACTGAAAAGTCCTTGATTAATTCTTATGTCAATTTCTGACTCTTGGATATACCACTTTAACATTAGGGATATCATACTTTATTAACCCTTTACGATCTTTATTGTTGCACATCTATAATAAAGTCATTATTGACATTATTATGTAGTGTTTGAGAAATTAATTTGTTATTTTTAACTATTTTAGGTTGTACAACAATTACATGAACAATAATTTTATATAAGTTTTGGGTAAAGGAACTTTTGTCCTAATTTATTGAATGCAAACAATACACATTTTTCACTCCTACCAATTTCACATTTTTCAATGAATTCAACATTTCCAGTTTCAACAATTATTGTATTATGATTAAGACAATAAAATCTCTACTCCTTGAATTTTTCTAGATACCCAATGGCAAAATCATTGATTGCTCATACTTCTACTAGCTATCCTCAAACATGCAAGTACCTTTAAACTAGGTTCCCTTCTATTCTATAACTCTAAATGAGTTTTAGAATTTCCATTCTAAGAACCATATTTAACAAATACATAACAATTTCAAAGCATTCATATGCAATAATAGAAGAAAAGATGAAAAAATTTAACATACTCTTAACTATTTCCAATATGCTTACACCTTTCTGTTACACTATTTTATTACAGTGTACATGATATAGAACATAAGTAGCATGTCTCTATAGGAATTCAACAAATGAATATGAATTTTGTCTTTGATCGATAATACTTTCCATAATATTCACCACCTTTTTCGTACTTAATGTTTTTCATTTTCTTTTCCATTTGCTTCTCAAATTCATTAATGTATACATCAAAGACATACATGGATTGAGACATTTTATGCATCAGAAACATAATGAAAATGTGAAAAATCATTAATAAAGGTGATAAAACATTTTCACCATAAGAGATGGAACATTAAAAGACTCACATATATGTGATATCTTTATTTTTTAAGCAAGAAGAAGAATAATGAAAACAGATAAGGATCTTTTATGGTTACAAAAGTCTTAATTTTTAGTAAGCTTGATTTTCATGTAAGAAAATAAATTTATGTTTGATGTTCTTTTACCGTATTCTTGCTTCATGAGCATGTTTGTGAATAGAAACATTCTTTAATTTGATTTCATTATTATGTTTGCTTGGTAAATAATTATGCAAGCCTTAGTAATTTCATAAATGATATGCGTAGGTTGTCAGACTTTACTAGCCAATAATAATAATAATAATAATAATAATAATAATAATAATAATAATAAACTCAATAAGAAGAAGCATTCGTGTAAATGATAAACAATGAGAGGTATGAAAGTTATAGTTGGTCTTATTTATTGATATTAACAAATTTCAAGCATGTTTTTGGAATATAACTTACATGCATGTTTCTTGGTGAAAAACAAAGAATGAACAAAAGTCTATTATGTTTAAAGAATGCCTCTATTGTAAGTTTAACTTTTACGCAAGTTAATAAATAATGGTATGCTTTGTGAATACGACACCTAAAATTCTGCTGTAGAAGTTTGCTTGAGTAAGTTTTTACTGTTGATTTCATTTATTATAAGCATGAAATGTTTCCTTTTTGTTATGTGTAATATCCTCTAAAACATGTTAGACTTGTAAATAGTTACAGAAGTAACTTAATACTTACTTAATATGTCTACTTAATTTTGTGATAGTCTGAGATAGTTTAGGCACTTAACTGCAGTTTGAAAGGTGAAAAATAGCTTTAAATGACCCATATATTAGCTTAAATGACTCAGTTAATGGAAATAGATGTGGATAATTTATTTTTAAGTCACAAATATGCATTCTGTGATATGGTTAAAGTTTGAGATTAATTAGAGTCAGTTTGATATTTTTAAGCATATTGATTGTGTGTTTTAATGCCGGAATGACTAGTTACAAATATGAAAAATTATGATACTAGTGAAACAACTTTTTTAATGAATCTTAATATTTATTTTAAAGTTTTTGGAACTTGAAAAACTTGATTTAGCTAAATATGAGTATTTTTAAGAAATCGAGAAGTACTAGTGTTATAACTTAAGGCTTACAACCAACCACGGTTATAGCCCTTTAAGTTGGACTTTTTACTTAGTTCTTTGTCTCTCATTTCTCATTTTTTTTTCTTCTCTTCACAACTGGACAGAAACAGCAGCAGAGAAAGAAGCACAAAGTGGAGGAAAGGAAGGCAAGAAGCACAAGAAGAAGGGGAAATCTAAGGTCAAGGATTGAGGTTCAATTTGCAACAGCTTAACAGCTTGAGGTAGGGATTTTTGAGCTTAAAGTCTCACTTCTTTCTCATTTTTCATGTTTAGGCTTGATGAGGTTTGATATGTCAAAATGAGATTTAGTGGTGTTTTGAATGATTTTCTTGTTTGGATAAGTCTTAGGTGTTGTTTATGACTTGTTCATGTTAAGAGTTTGGATTAGAAATTAAAAACTCTCCATTTGGACCTTTAAAGCTCAAAGTGAGGATTTTAGGGGTTTGGATGAGTGATTTGATGTAATGATCCATTTTTTATGAAATCAATTGATGTTTTTATGTTTTCTTTATGTTAGTAAACTTGTTAGGAGTCTTAAATTACCTAAAAATTATTTTGGAGTGGCCAAAATCTATGATTTGTTCCAATGGAATAGTATCACGATTTTGTAGAATTCTGCAGAACCAAGTTTCTGCTTAATGTAATCGATTACAAGATCAATGTAATCGATTACCAGGGTTCTAGAAGTGATGTAATCGATTACAGTAGCAATGTAATCGATTACCAAGCTTCTAACTTTATTGTAATCGATTACAACAAGGATGTAATCGATTACAAGTCCCTTGTTTATGGAAGAATTAAGTTTTTGCACCCTTGGGGTTAAAAATAACCCTAGTAAATCTTTGTATTAGTAATTAGTGATCCAATCAAGATTAATTAAAGATGGTAGGAGCTTTTAAAACTTTAATATCATCCTTATGGTTGAAGAAAGGTATATGCGTAAAAAGTTACCCATTTTCTTCTAAAGTTTGGAAATTTTAGATGTCTTGAAGTGTGGGAAATACTTTAGGATAGAGTTAGAGGACTCTAGACACCCAAAGTCTGATGGTGTGTCAATAGACGGTGTGTTAGGACATCTTAAGCTTCCTTAGTACGATGGTATGCTTATTTATATGCAAAGATTACTCCTTTAGAGTTAAAGTTGAGTTTGAGATGCATAGTTAAAGCATGCTTCCTTGAATGTTCAGGTTAAGCTTCGTGAATGGTTAGAGACATTAGATTGGTTCCTTTATGTGTTAGAGTTGAGACAAGAATATATGTTTTCTAGTTATACCCTTTTCACTAGGTTAGGGTAAACCTTGTAATGGGAGTTAGTAAATCCTTGGGCATCCAAGTGTTATAGAATGCTATGAAGTAGTATCTAGAACTTTGAGCAACTAGAGGTTGCCTTGAAATCATTTATGGAGTGATGGTATGATATACTAGATATGAGGACACTAGTGACATGAGTTTTACTACTTATGAGTTAAGTTGAAGTAAAGCCTTAAGTCACTAGTCTTTGCTTTTCACTTGGTTGTTGTAACCTTGTGATAAGTGTAAAATCCCAATGCTAATATCCCATTAGACTTTATCCAACCGAGAATATTCAGTATTGACAATGTTACTACTAATAATCAAACCCATAACATTCACATAAATAAATAATTATGGAGAGCCACGCTCTAACAATTATATATATATACATCACAGCCTCAAAAGGGCATACTATTATACATAACTTAAAACAAACTAAGCAAATATAAACCATATATAAGCTCAGTTCCCAACAGCATCTATGCTATGCTAGTCCTCACACATCTTATTTTTTCCTTTCGAAGAACTTGCACCTGGATTTATATGGTAACATAATCGGGGTGAGAAATCATATATCTCAATAGAAGTATTTCAAAACTAGCATATATACATTCACATAAAATTCACAATTATCAAATTAACACTTCAACCATAGAAGTACACAATATCTCCATCTTAGAGATACGCAATCACCCATACAATTGTAATGTCATAAGTTCATATCACAATAGCAACTGCTCATATAATTGTCATGCTATGTCAAATTATGTCTAATGTTTATGCCTATTCAATAATTTAAGTATGATATGAGTAATGTTATGATATCAAATCCATGACAATGTCATGAATGCATGGGTCTTGAACAAAGTAATGGAAGTCACATCCATAACCCTGAACAAGCACTAGAAATCCATCCAGCAAACTTCTCTCCAGGTAGTGAAGTCCATCACTACACGGTCATCATTATCTTAGAGGAAATCCATCCTTCCCGGTTTGTGAATTCCATCAATTACACGATTATTGATAATTACAAGGAAATCCATTCTCAAAACCATAAGGAAATTCATCCTTAATATCACAACAAACACAGAGAGGATACCACTCACCTCAACTATGTTCCACAATCATATCATGCAATACAATTACTAATTACTTCCCATAATTAGCTCCGCAATTTATTTATATGCATATCAAGTTCATTTTACAAACACTTCATCAAATACTTCTAAAAGTACTTTAACACTCTTAAAAGAGCATACATAAGTGATTCTAATGCTTAGGGAAACTCATTTTCTCAATTAATCACAATACACAAAATATGTATATATAACCAATGCCTAATTATCCCACATAATTAGCACTACAAATCCGTTTGATTCAACACATTCTCAAGCGCTTCCCCTAGGGCTCTTAGGTGCTTAGGTGACAGAGCATCTCCCCTGTTCTTCCTAGCAAAGGGTGCTCAGACGCTCACATAAGAGCGCTTAGGCGCTCGTCGGACAACAACACACATAAGCTTTTCTAGACATTGGATGCTCAAACGCCCATCTCCCCAGCGCCTAGGCACTCGTTGCCTGATGCACAAACTATAGAATTTTGCAGATAAAAATACTATTCCATTAATGAACAAAGGTGCTCAAAACACACCTACATCAATTTCATGTGATTTTCCATATCACAAAGGATCCATTAACACATTACAACTCTTATACTAGTTTAATTCCATTCAAAACCATAAATCATGGAATCAAATCATCCATCTTGAACCCTAAAACTCATCTTCTATTTCAATAGAAAACCTAGGTGTTTAAGTGATGAAATCTCATCATCAAGCATGAAATAACCTAAAATCATGTTATCCTCAAGTTGCACAACAAGATCCAAGCATCAAAATACCAATAACAACCCTTTAAACCCCTTTTTCCTAACCAAGCCAACTCATGAAACAAGGCATAGAAAATGGAATAAAGAGTCAAAACAAAGTTTTCCCCTACCTCAAGATCTTGAAGATGAAGCCAAAGATGAGCTATGGAATATCCAAGCTCTCCCTTCCTCTTTCCTTTTCTTCCTCTTTCTCCTTCTTCTTTACCCTTCATGGTTTCCCTCTTTTCTTTTCTTTTTTTTGTTTTCTCCGCTTCTCACTCTCAGCTGTGAGATATTTAACAAGGGAAGTCAAATTTGACTTTTCTTGTATAGGTACCAAAATCCTAATCTGCTAAGAACACCTAGATTTCACCAAATTCAGTTTCCTAACTTCCAACAAGTTTCAAATAAATCTTAAAATTCATTAAAAATCCTATTTCACAATTTCTCTATTTTTTCATATCAGTTGCTAGTCAAACTAGTATTAAAACACACAACTAGTATACTTAAAAATACCAAACGAACTCCAATTAATCTCAAACTTTAAATGTAGCATACTTCACACATTTGTGTGTTGCCATGTAAATTCAAGTACAAGCAAAGTGAAGCAGAAGAAGCAGAAGATCTAGTGTAGATTATTTTGTTTCTTGTGTTAAATATGTTATGTATTTATTTTCTGCTGTTTTGAGGTTGTTCAAAGTTATGCATTACAATATGCCTTTGTGAGGCTATGATGTATTTATATGACTTTTTGTTATTTAGGCTCTCCATATTTGTAACGCTCAGGAAATTCCTTGTTTTCTATTATATATGCTTTTCATAATATTTATAATTTTTGTAAACTTTTATGAATTATTTAGGTAATTTTGATTATTTTATTATATTTCTCAATTTACGTGTGTGTTAAGCGGGGCTGGAAGAATAAAATATTTTTCGAGGCCAAAAAATTTTGGACTGTTAAACCGGGACTGGAGGATCTTACTAAACCTGAAATCAGAGACAATTTTCAAAATTTTCACTGTCTGAAATTTTATCTGACAGATAAAATTTAGGTACGCTCTATTATTCGTTAGACAATAGATACCAGCTTTATTAATTGTAACTTTTGTTCATCAGATAATAGCTTGTAGTAAAAAATTTAGTAGATTATTTCTATCTAGTCACTTTTATGACATCATCCAAGTGACATCACCGCATGACATCATTGTTGACTTTTTGGACAAAGTGTGAAGCTTCTCAAGGAAGCTTTGGGAGAAGCTTGCAAGAGAAGCTTGGCTCCTTCTCCCAAGGGAGTGCACGACCATGAGGGAGGGAAAGGAGACTTTGGTTAAGTTTTCATTTCATTTTTTTCACCTTACCACTTTTCTATCACTTTCTCTCTCTTCACCCAAAAGGCTTTTCTCTCATTTTCTGTCACTTTCTTCTTCCATTTTCTCTCCTTTAAGGCTCACAGCCACCACCCAAATCCCACCATCTCTCATTCTTTAATTCTAATTAATCACATTTTTTGAATCTACATATCCTTCTAAGACCATTTGAAGTGAAAATCTTGACTTGTTCATCACTTTTCAAGCATCCTTCAAGTTAGGGCTTGGGGATTTTTACGGTAAAGGTTTCTCTTTTTTCACTTTTCTTTCTTTTCTTCTTTTCAAGACCATGATCTTGATTCATGATTATTCTTTTCCAAACCTAAAATGTTGATTTTTGGTATACCATTTTCGTTTTTCAAGAGGCTCTTGAAAGTGGAGGTTTGTTTCAAAAAGTTCTTCAACAGGTGGTTGGATACCTTCAAAGGTAAGAGGGAGATTTCTCACACGAACCATTCATGGTGGTGGGGGATGAAATTGGTGTATGAAAAGTGAGGAATCCATTGAGATTACTCACTTTATTGTATTGATTCTTGGTGATTTTGTGATTTTTGCTCTATGTAAATTTGTGATTTTACTCTATGTGATTTCATGGTTTGATGTTGCCTACGATCTTGAGGGAATGAAAAGTTTGATGTTTGATACTTATTGTTTGCTTGAGATCCTTGTGGAAGATGGACATTTTGAGACCCAAGACCTCTAGGGAGCCCACGACCAAGAGACTCAAAAAGGGGGATCCAAGAGAAAATTTTGTGTCAATTTTGGAACTTAGAAGCTTAAATAAAAATAGAGTTGAATTAGGAATTTAACAATAAGGAAGGAGTGGAAAGACCCAATCTTGGTTGATTAGTTAAAGAGAGATTTCGAATTTGAGAGAGAAAATAGACTAGGAAGAGAGATCATAAAAAGTAGAGCATTTTTAGGACTTAAGAGAAAAAGAAAATGAATTTGTGAGATTAAAACAATATAGCTTTTCTCTTTAGGTTTTTTGTGAAGAATGTGAGGATGAATTACCTAGAGAAATTTAACTAGAAGGGTTTCAAGATTTGAGTGAATTTCCATAATGATTCTTGAAAGTATTATAATTAAAGTTATAAGCGAAATGATGGTTCTTGAACTTGTACAAGTGAGATACCTTGTGATATAATATAATAGCCTTGTGCTGACGGGCCGACGTACTGAACCCGGGAATGTCAGTGATGACTTAAGCCCTGTTATGGCTCCTCTTGGTGAAACTTTTGTATTTTATGAATATTGCTGACTATTGTCATGAATCATGCATCGTGAAAGTCGGAATGACTTGTTGTCAATATTGTATGCCTAGGAGATGAATTACACATTTGTGCGAGTGCGAATTGCATAGTGTAGTTCACTTGTGGTTGAACTTAGAGGCGTCGGGGCGCGAGTATCCCACATGTGGCTAGTAGGTAACTCCACTGGGCTGTGGTGACTGTGCAACACACCAACGATCTCGACCAGACACTATCCTATTCCCAATCCGGTTGAGAGTATCATGTATAGCCATGTTGCGCATATGAATGAGATTGAGAAGCACATGATTTGAGGTTAACGAGATATAGACACTGACTCTTCGATCATTCTCTCTGATGTTGGTTAGAACTCCATAGAGTAGATGTTAGTTCATCGTGCATTCACATAGACATTGAACATTTTATTGTAACCTGTTATAGTGTGGAAGTGCCTATAGATATATTATTGTATTGTCCATTGAGAACTTTATGATTGCACTGTGTAACTATATCAACAATTCTTTTATTAATATAATTAATAAATAACACATAACAATAATATAAAAAATAAAATATCATATAGTAAAATTTAAAGACATATGATAATAACATAAATTGACACATATACAAATTGTAATTCATTTTCTTTATTTTTATATATTATATGATTATTATCTTTTTCAATAAAATTGTAGACCAAACATGGGCCAAACTCGAAAGACACACTTCACTGTGAAAAGTATATCACATGTATATCACCATTAATTCATAAAAAGTATATCAGGGTCACTCTTTTTGTTCACTGGAGCATCAGCGCCATGGCTGTGCTCACTGCCAGCACTAGTTTCCACTTCAAATTCAAACTCCTCCATAATGACCATACGCGAACCACTACATCCTCATCTTATCTTCTTCACCCTCTCTCTTCCTTCCACTCCAAACTCTTCGGTTTTCGCCTCTCTAACCCCAATCCCCTCAAACCCAAACCGAACTCTTCTCCACCTATTTCCTTCACCCTCGCCACCTCCGTAACCGCCCGCTATGGCCGCGGCGGCGGCGGTTCACGCTCCTCCGACTCCGACGATGAACAAGCCCTCGACATCTCCACCGTCAGGTACTCCACTCTACTCCCTCTTTTACGAATTCCTATGTCTCTCTCTGTTTGCAAGTGTCGTTGGATTGGATTTTTAATGATACTTAAAACACTTCGTTTTGTGGTGACTTGAAATAATAGGTCACCTTCCGTGAGGCTTATTGATGGGAATCAGAATATGGTTAGTTACTTTATCGTTTCCTTTGTCTTTGTATTTTCAGTTGGTGTAGTACCTAATTTTCCAATTTGATTATGTTTCCTGTTTTCGTAGGTCGGAGTAGTGTCTAAGAGTCAGGCCCTTCAAATGGCTGAAGATGCTGAACTTGACTTGGTATAAATTTTTTTTTTCCCTTTCTTAAAGTCTTGGTTGCATTGCACCCTATGTTTGAATATTGCACATGCTAGATTCTATAGTTCACTTGTCCAGTGGCTCCTGCCAGTGAATTTCCTTTCAAATAGTTCGAACAGTTATTTCTTTTTACAGTTTATTCCATAGTTCATACATGATATGAAGTTAAGAAATAGATTGGGAAAGACATTTTCCAAACAATTCAATTAGACAAGTATTGCAACTTCAAGCGATAGTTAGCCACTTTATCTTGATGTTGAAAACCTAAGTATTTCAGCTCGGTTCCATTAATTTGTAAATTTAGTACACACTTTTCTTACATGATCATAGGAATGCATGCTACTTCTGACATGAATGCAGTGCAGTGACTTTTATTTTCTCTTTATTTTTCAGGTAATAGTATCCCCAGATGCAGATCCTCCTGTTGTTAGACTGATGGATTATAAGTATGATACTTGTATATCCTGAGAGAAAGTGTGCACTTTTATTTTAAAATTTTCTGCTTACCTGGAATTTATTTATTTATGTTAACATTAAATCTTCTATCACAATGCTTTTGGTGGATGGCTGTAAATGATCATCTAAGGCGTGTTTGTATCTGTGGGAAATTGTCATGTTCAGACATTGATCAATAGGTTTAGGCATTTAGCAGTTAATGATCTACCTGTCTACATGCTCAACAATTGAATATTTATGGTTAATTGGGTTGATAGACTAATAATTAATTCGGTGTCTATCTTTTCATGCTTCTAGCTTTATGCAATTGCAACTACTTGGTTTTTCAATTTTTATGGGGCAAGGGGGAGAGGTGGTGATGGTGGGAGTATCATTTGCATTGAGTTGTCTATAAATGGATGCTGTGCTTCTATCTGGTAGTGTATATTCATTTGGATGGCAGGTCATTAAGTTGTTTAATTCAACTCACACACTGAAAATTTAGAAGTTAAAATCAGTCTATAATAAGATAAGCATGTAGTTGATGAAAGACTATATTTTCCTGAGTTCTTCTTTTCTTTTCTGCCTGCCCACTACACTCTTTGAGAATTGTTGGAGCTTGAAATTTAGAGATACTTATATTTTCTTCTCTTACAGTAAATATAGATATGAACTGCAAAAGAAAAAAAGAGGACAGCAGAAAAAAAGTGCTGGTAAACAATCTTCTTCTTCTTCTTTTTACTTTGCTGATTTCATCCAATTCATTTACAAAACTCAGATTAAGCAATAAATATTAAATACTGAAAAGTGTACTTTTAAATGCAGCTAATCGGATGGATTTGAAGGAGCTTAAAATGGGGTAATGTTCTAGCCTAGATCCTCTTTCCTTATTTTGTTACTTTTGAGATTCATTGGCTCTCTAATCCAAACAGAATTCTGAAACATTATTATTGGTCAAGTAATAATTTTAATTTTAATGAGTAAAGGGTCAGAACTGTGAAGAAGTTATATTTTGCTATGGCCACCAAATCAAGCCAGGTTGACAATGTGTACCTCTTTATTCTTTTTGGCACTTTCGATTGTTGTACATAGATTTAGTGCTTTTTAACTATGCATCTTAAAAACTAGCAGAAATAATTAAAAAAAAAGTTGATTATTTTAAATTTAAGGCATTTTATCATGAAAAACTTGCTTCTTCTTGTGGGCTTGGGATCGATTAGAACATGATGCATCAAAAGGAATTTGTTTAGTTGTGCTGCTCAAAGACAAGCATAAATTATGTGATGCATTGTAACTACATACATTATACATAGATATAACAAAGGTTATGATCTCATTCAAGGCATTAAATGTCACATCCTTAGAAAACCATTTAGCATTTACCAAATCAAAAGAAAATACATACAATTTCTACATAAATTAAGGCAGATTCCACTCCTGAACACTCAACATCCCAAAATACAACCAAATTGCCATAATTCATAATTCTCATATCCATCAATCATATCTAACACAATAAGATCTGCTAAGCTCTTATCACCATTTAAAGAGATAACACAAGCCTTGAATACATGCATGACAAATATGGATTCGCCCAAAGGAGTGGCTACATAAAAAGGGTGATCAAGCAACATAGGTTCTCTACCAAAGCTTGTGGCAAAATATAGACACACATAACAATGAATGGAACCTAGATCAAATAGCAATCCAACATCAAATGAACAAATAGGAAGGATACCTATAATCATTGCATTTGATGCCTACTCGTAGTCAAGGCAAAAACACGTGATTAACCTCGCCTCAGTTCGGCTACACCTCTATCAACAGATCCACAAGCACCACTTCCTCTGTCACATGAGCTGGGTATCTGCCTCATTGGTTGGGCTGCAATAAGTTGAGAAGACAAAGTCGGTGGTGTTGACCCTTGATGAGAGGCATGTCACAAAGGACAATATCTTATCAAATGACCCACATGCCTACAACGGTAGCATACCCCAATTTGATGATAACACTGCCCTAGATGAGATTTCCTGCAAGTCTTGCTGGGAGCTCTGGCATGATCTGTCTACCCAAAACCTTGTTGACTGCAATCTAAAGTGCCCTGCAGTCTAGGAGTCAAACTTTTGCATAGACTGACTAACATGTGAACATGTAGTGGATCTAGATCCTATTCGAGAGCTTTCTGCTGCTTATTCTAAGATTTAGGTCCTTTACTCGGTCTACCACTCTCACTTTGACCACTAAAAAAGCCTTTAGCTTTGCCTCTTTTAGTCTTTTGCTGTGAGGCATTATCCCTCATTTCTCTCGTCTCAATTCTTTTCCCGCTATCCACAATTGCCAGATATGACAAAATTAGATGAAGCTGGGCTGCCATTGCACGGTACAAGGGGCCTCACTAGCCCATCTACAAACTTCTTAATTATGTCTCTCTATCGGAATCAAGTGTAAAGTATGGCGTAACAGCTTTGTAAAACTCGCATTATAATATACTACTGACATGTCATGAGTCAGCCTCAAATCCTGAAAGTTTCTGATCTTCTCTCTCGATTGCTCTCATGAAAGAAGTGTTCCATGAAAAGAGTTCAAAACTCCTCCCAAGTCAATGGAGGAGACGTAGGGAATTTTGCTCTCAACATAGTGCTACGTTTGAGCTATCCTCTATTATGAAAGATGCTAACTCCACTGTTCTCTTGCTTAAGCAAACGAGGGATCTGCACATCCTCTCAATACTATCCATTATCCAAGAAACTCTGGATCCTCAGAGATCCTTAAGGAAGTCAGAGACATTGATTTTAGGAATTCTTGAAGTATCACTACAATGCCATTGTCACCTAAGGTTGTGGATCAATGGCCTAAGCACCTTGAACTTGAGGTTCCTGTTTGGGAGGAGGTTGATGCCCTCGGCCTGAGCAATGCTATCACACCATGCTGTAGTCTTGATTCCAGTAGAAAAAGACATAACTAAGAAGTTTGCAGATAGGCTTGTGAAGCCCCTGTACCGAGTAATGGTAGCACAGCCACATCTCTTTCCGTCATATGTGTCAATCGTGGATAGCGGTTGAAGAATTAAGATGAGAGAAGTGAGGGATTGTCCCTTGCTGCAAAAGACTAAAAGAGCTGAGGTTGATGATTCTTTTAGTGGTCAAAGTGGGAGTGGTAGGCCAGATAAAAGGGCTTAATTTCAAAATCAGTAGAAAACTATTTAGATAGGATTTGGATCCACTACATGCTAGTTTCTTAGGCGGTCTATGCAAAGGTTTGACTCCCATACTGTAATGGCTGTTAGTCAGCACGGTTTTGGGTAAATAGATCATTTTAAAGCTCCCTGCAAGACTTGCGGGAAGTCTCATCTGGGGCAGTGTTATCATGAGATTGGTGCATGCTATTGTTGTGGGCAGGTGGGTCATTTGATACGAGATTGCCCTCTACAGTAGGCCCCAAAATTCTAATCAGGGGTGAACACCACCAGCTTTGTCTTCTCAAACTATTGCAGCCTAACCGGTGAGTCAAATACTTGGTTCGTGTGGTAAAGGAATTGGTGCTTGTAGATCTGTTGGCTGAGGTGTAGCCTAGTCTGGGCAAGGTTAGGCATTTGTTTTTTCCTTGACTCAGTAGGATGCGCAAATGTTGAATGCAGTGCTTACATGTGTCCTACTTATTTGTTCATTTGATGATCGAGTGCTATTTGACCTAGGTTCCAGTCATTTGTATGTGTCTCCGTATTTTGCCACATGTTCTATGTTGCTTGATCCCCTTTTATGTAGCCACCCCTTTGGGGGAATTCATATTTGTTGACCTTGTATTCAAGGCTTGTGTTATCTCTTTGAATGGTAATGAGATGTCGTAGTACATATTATGTATGGATATGAGAATTTGAATTCTAGTAATGTGTTTGTATTTTGGGATATTGATATTTGGTTTTTTTTTTTTTTTGGGGGGGGGGCTGGGAGGGGACTCTGCCTTATTTTTTTGTAGTACTTGTATGTATTTACCTTTGATTTGGTAAATGGTTTTCTGAAGCTTGCTAGGTTGGCTACCCCATCCTATGTGCTAGCCACAGCCTTCAAACTTATTCTATGATTTACATTTTCCTTTTAGGGTTAGTATGGTGTCCCCTTAAAAATGGTGGTCATAAATTCAAGTATGAGTTTTATATGAAAAGCCCATCATTGAAATTTTCACCCCCAATTTTAAAAGATACAAAATTGACTCTTATTGATAACATAAACCCAATTAGTCACCAACAGAAACCCAATTAGAGCAGTGACAGAGATCACTTTTTATGAGCTGGGGGTTAGTTTTAAGGTTCAAATATGCTAAATTATTTTTGTTGTCATATGTGATTTTTCCTCTTTACTAATCATTTTTCTTTGAACTTTTATTAACAGATACAACATAGATCAACATGATTATTCTGTGCGGTTGAAAGCTGCGCAGAAGTTTTTGAAAGATGGTGACAAGGTTACATGAATTTTTTAGTTACACGGCATATTATATACAGAATGAAAATATGCTATCCTCATGGTATTAATTTATTGAGATCTTTTGGATCAATTCCTGCAGGTTAAGGTCATAGTGAACCTTAAAGGCCGTGAAAATGAATTCAGGAATATTGCTATTCAGCTTCTTAAACGTTTCCAGAGTGATGTTGGGGAGGTATGTGATGCCACTTCACCTTATTATGATTGAGTAATATCATTGTTATTAAGCACCGGAAAACTTGACCATAAGGCAATTTGCTTGCTGATTTCCTGTTTTAGCATATCGAGGGAAACTTTTCATTTTATCATCTAGTTGAATTTCTTATCCGAACCACGCTGGGATGATTTGCAGCTTGCAACAGAGGAGACTAAAAGCTTCCGTGATAGGAACATCTTCATACTTATGGTTCCAAATAAAGCTGCTGTACAGAAAAATCAAGAACCACCAAAGAAAAGAGACAAGTCAGCGGCAGATGAAGTCTCCGCTGATGTCCAAGCATAACTGAAAACTTTCATGCAAGTTTCAATTGTAGATTGTGAGAAACTTATATTCTTCATCAAGGCTGGGATCTCTGAGTGTTGTGTAGCATACGTATAAATCATAATATCTTCAACGTATACAAGTTACTGAAGGGATACCACTGGCCTAACCAATCTTTCATCGAAGTTTGTTATTATTTTTATTATTATGATTGAATTGAATGGTTGAAGTTGACAGTAATATTTACTACTATTCCAAATTGGTAAATTGGTGACTAGTGGGAGGCTTCATACCTTCATCAAGAAATATATTGTCCCAACAACATAAGCATTAGTAGGGAAATTCATCAATTTCTAGGGAGTATGCGTGTTTGATATGGTAAGTGGAACACGCTTACCTGTTTTAGGGGGCTGCTTAATGCTTATATATCCTGGTCTCAAAGTCCGAGTGACTACTCCATCGCAAGATGTAGAAGCTGCAACTTACGTACCTAACGATTTGAAGGTAGCTTAGTTTTAAAGTGCTTACGTTCCAAGAATGCTGACATGTTTTTTACTTGCATAGAACGTAGCCTCCAGAAAGCAACACGTTATATGTACAATAATTTTATTTTATTTTATTTTAATTCTAATGTCTTTTTCTTTGTTTCTCTCAGGGTATTGAAATTATGTAATTTGACAGCAGTTAAGGATCGACCAGTCAAATTTAGTGCATGTTTATAGCTGTGATGTGAACCTTTTCTTGTTTATTGCAACTATTCTAGTTGGGATGGTTTTGTATAATTTTCGTTCCTAACCTTCTGTTACAATGTCCTCATCTTTAGAGATGTCTATGTACTTTATAATAAAGAAAAATGCTAAAAAGATAACTCTGAAGTATCATTATACCATGAAAACCTCTGAAGTATCATTATACCATGAAAACCTCGTAGGTACTAAGAAATACAATCTTTATGCAGAGATGTTGTTGTGCATGTAAATTTGTGCAGAAAATTGTTGTATGTGTAAAAGTTGCATCTCTAATATTATTCTTTGTGATGAAGTGAGTCTAGGGACAGCTCGACTCTTATTTGGTGGATAATGGCGTATGTGTATTTTTTATGTATTAATTTTATATCATATTTTATGATATATTAATAGAAGGATCCAATAAAATTTAGGTTAATCTCAAACGCTCTCTATACTCTCCTTGAACTTCGAACATTGTCATGAGTTTGTAGTTACAAATTTGGTATGCAGCCATCGCGAAGAGTCTAGATGTAGACAACATGTCCTACACTTTCTTACAAACACGTAAAACAAAATTAATGAGATATTTTCTTTACAAATAGTGAGGGATTGGTCAAAAGAAAAACATATGTAACTGTAGGATTTAATTTGGTCTATCGTAAATGTAAAACATTTTTCTATACACTATCTCTTATTCACACATTGCTATATCTTTAAAAGAGTTTGATTATGCATGACAATAACTATCTAAAAGTCAATTTTTTTTAAGGGTAAAACATATTTTACACCCTTAAAATATAGCTTCTTCTCTACTTAATGTCCTTGAAATTTTCTTTTTATCACTTAAACATATGAAATTTTTTAAGTGAAAAACATTATTTTTTCAGTTAAATCAAATGGAGAAAAAGGCATGCACACATCACGTAACCATACCATTACAATGACAAATATTTTTTGTATCACTTAACCCACGTGAAGTTTGGTTTTTTAGTCCTTTACCCCTCTTGAAGTTTGGTTTAAGTGTATGGATGTGAATTGATCCATAATTTCTATTTAATTTAATAGAAAAAGTAACATTTTCACTTAAAATCAAACTAAAAGGGGATTAGTTATAATAAATAAAAAAAGAATTCGGTGGAGTAAATTGAGAAGGGGTTAAACTTTAGGAAAATAAAATGTATTTTACTCTTCTTTTAATGATTTGTTAGCACATAGTTGACTGATAGAATAAAATATTTTACGTTAATAATCTTTTAAAGTTTATGATGCACTTTTAAAAGTAAAGAATATATTTAATATTCATGAGAAATAATGTACGATTTATATTTTTTTATAAAATATTTATATAATGAATTGTAGATATTATTATTATATTATTATTATTATTATTATAAGTTCCGAGAGCTAGAGGACTTTTGATGGAATGCTACGGTCGATCCACGCACCTAGACTTTTGTTATTATTATTAAGAAAAAGGATGATAAAAAACATGTTTTATTACAAGATGTCCTCGAATTAGTAGGTTGTTTTTATTGGTAGCTTACGTACGCTTCTGATACAAAAACTTAGTCTGAACATGTTCAAATAATATACGAATGCCTCATTGTGGAAGAGTACAAACATTCAAGTTAAATATAAAATAGGATAGGATACCGAGATGGATAAATGTGAAATAAGTAGATTATTACAGTAAAGTTCCTAATGAGCATTCTAAGTAATTAAGTTTTCTAAAAAGATAATCAATTGTAAATACTTGAAGGTTTTGCCAAAGTCTAAATCGGACAGCTGGATATTGGAATTGGCTTTAAAATTCTGTTTAATAATCACTCAACTTTTGAAAATAAAAAATCAATATGATAATTTTTTAGTGATAATATTTGATATTTTTTTATGTGATATATAATTAATCCTTTTTTGAATCAATTTTAGTTCACTCACAAGGATAATTTAAATAGTAAACAAGTTTGAGGATAACAATTAGAGGCCTTTATAATGTCAAGAGTTCAAACGTATTGGAAAACACTATATAAGGAATCTAACTTCCTTTGTAACTTATTATTGTGGCACTAAATGGCATTGTGAGATTCAATTTCTAATCTCCAAACATCTCTCTCACGAGACATAATTATATGTTACGTGAGATAAATATGAACTTCCTTCATCCAATCTAAAGAAAAAGCGTTTAACTATATAAGTATCTTAATGATTAATAATCTCTGGAATTGGAAAACAAGGTTTTGTGACTATCTGCAGTGCTTTCTTTTTCATTTCTATATTACCATGTTGACCTCCACCTTTAATTTTTTTCGTCTGGTTATTTGCTTAAATCCTTCAAATAACTTGTTCTATAACGCAGAAACTTAATTTGATTGATACTAATAAACCATCCTTTCACATCAGTCAAGCTTTCAATATTAGGCTGATTTGGCTCTTTGGCACGTCTTACCCACTAGTAAATAGTAATTAAGCTTGTACTGTGATTTGTGAACAACCGAAATACTGTGTGCAAAAATCAATCTAAAAATGAGATCAACAAAGGCAAGATTGGGTTAGTGGTGAAGAATGTAAATAATTTGCATGAGGTGAAAGATTCAAATCTGAGTGTCACTATTCTAACAAAAAAAAATTGAGATCAACAAGGGAAATAAATTAATACACATAGGCCACTTTTGGAGCCTTGTAAATTCTAGGAAGCTAGAAAAAGAAAGAAGAAAAGAAAAAGAAAGGAAGGAAGGAAGCGCAAGATGCACACCAACGTAGCTGTTGGAGAAGGCTTCAAGACCATGGTGGTTGAAAAATAGACGAAGCTTAGCTTAGCTTAGCTTTAAGGCAATGGGGACACTGCAACCAACAACAGCACCCTTATGTGGACACATTAGGTGAGGACACCAAGCCCTGCAACAGCACCACCAATCTTCCTTCATAAAACACAAACCCTTCATCTCAACCTCACCAAATCACACCACACCCTTGTGTTGTGTTGTGTTTGTGTTTGATCATTCCATATTGTCCCATTCACCAAGTCACCACCAAGATATGGAAGCCAGTGCTGGACTGGTCGCCGGGTCTCACAACCGCAACGAGCTTGTGGTCATTCATGGCCATGAAGAGGTAATGTAGTAACCATGAAAGCTACTAGAACAAACACAGACAAAGGCTTTTGTGTACTTTGTTTTCATCAAACAGTTGATTAATGATACTACCATGTGGTTTTGGTGCAGCACAAGCCTTTGAAGAACTTGGATGGCCAGGTCTGTGAGATTTGTGGAGATGGCGTGGGACTCACAGTGGATGGAGACTTGTTTGTGGCCTGCAATGAGTGTGGTTTTCCAGTGTGCCGGCCGTGCTATGAGTATGAAAGAAGAGAAGGGAGCCAGCTTTGCCCACAGTGCAAGACCAGATACAAGCGTCTCAAAGGTAAGCATATTTCAGAATAATTCTTAATTAGGTACGGTATATCATAGTTACTCGAATCATTATTTAATATATATAAGGTTGCAGAGCTTATGATAAAATTGAACCTATCATAAAAAAGGCTTTTACACATGTCACTGTCAAATAATAATTTGAGTGTCTAAAAAATAATGTGATAGACCATGCCTAACTAAAAATTCTTCATATTTCATTGCCTTTTTGTTCTTTCTTGGTATGCATTAACCTCAATGAATTTAGTTGCCATAAACGTTCACCCATTTAAAACATACACTTTATGTTACAGTTAAGATATAGTTGTACTAGTGTTTGCACTCAAATTTTCTAGTAAGTTAAATTGGTTGAATTCAAATATGGTAAACAAGGAGGGAACTGATATGAACTCTGTTCATTATGTGCTATTGTGCTAAGGGAGCCCACGGGTGCAGGGAGACGAAGATGAGGAGGACGTGGATGATATTGAGCATGAATTTAATATTGAGGACCAAAAGAACAAGCATGGCCATGCTGTAGAAGCCATGCTGCATGGGAAGATGAGCTATGGAAGAGGTCCTGAAGATGATGAGCATACCCAATTCCCACCCGTTATTACTGGTGGTCGTTCTCGGCCTGTAAGATTTACACCATTTTCAGTCCAGCTCATACTCTAGAGAACTTGTTCTTACATTCAATAGAACTAAAAAAATTTCATGCATGCATGCAGGTAAGTGGAGAGTTATCAATAGCATCTCATGGATATGGGGAGCAGATGTTATCTTCTTCACTGCATAAGCGAGTGCATCCATATCCAGTGTCTGAACCTGGTAAGATGTAGTCTAGTCTGTGCTCTTGCAATTTGATGATAGTGACTGGAAAAATTTGCCAGCTCTCTTCCCTTAGTCCAAACCTTTGGCACTTGAATACAACCTTGAAACGTTTTTCCTAGTCTATTTCAATGTGGTTAAATTTATCTACAATGTGTGGCATGCTATGATCAATGCAGGAAGTGCTAGATGGGATGAAAAGAAAGAGGATGGATGGAAAGACAGAATGGATGACTGGAAATTGCAGCAGGGCAATTTGGGACCAGAACCTGATGAAGATCCAGATGCAGCCATGTATGCTTCCAGTGCTGCTATTAGGAAATTGTCATGAAGTTCTTGATAATTAACTATAATGAAATAATAGCAATGATGGCCAGCCCTTAACTAATATTTTGGTTACTATGCAAATGTAAATTGCTGCAGGTTAGATGAAGCAAGGCAGCCACTGTCAAGGAAAGTACCAATAGCATCTAGCAAAATCAATCCATATAGGATGGTGATTGTGGCACGGCTTGTTATTCTTGCTTTTTTCCTCCGATACAGAATTTTGAACCCAGTACATGATGCAATGGGGCTATGGCTAACCTCTATTATATGTGAAATCTGGTTTGCTTTTTCATGGATTCTTGATCAGTTTCCCAAATGGTTTCCCATCGATCGAGAGACCTACCTTGATCGTCTTTCCATGAGGTAAAGGTTTCACTTGGCATAGTTCCTGCAAAAGCACAACTTTGTATTGAAGGGTTAATTTGATGGAGAGAGTGAGAAACTAATTAGGAGACAAAACAAAAGTGAAAGACGTTTTTTATTCTAATTTTTTCCCCATGATAACAGCTTAATAAGTCATGTGAAAGCAGCCTATATACATACATACTGCAATTAATTAGCTTTGATTCTATGCAACCTAAACAGAAGTAAATTGAGTTGCTTAAGTCAAGTAATTGGGTGAATAAAATTTAGATATTGGATTTTATAGTGTCAATTTGCTGATAATGTTGAGTTCCCAAAGTTTATATTGCTGACCAAAATGTTGGTTTTCAGGTATGAGCGTGAAGGTGAACCCAACATGCTTGTTCCTGTGGATGTCTTTGTTAGTACTGTGGATCCCATGAAGGAACCTCCTCTGGTCACAGCCAACACTGTTCTTTCGATCTTGGCCATGGATTACCCAATTGATAAGATATCATGCTACATTTCTGATGATGGAGCTTCAATGTGTACATTTGAATCCCTGTCAGAAACTGCAGAGTTTGCTAGGAAGTGGGTGCCATTTTGTAAGAAATTTTCCATAGAACCTAGAGCTCCTGAGATGTACTTCTCTGAGAAGATTGACTACCTAAAGGACAAAGTGCAACCCACCTTTGTTAAGGAGCGTCGAGCTATGAAGGTTTGTATCAAGTATTTAAGTCTACCAGAATATTTGAAAACCTGAAAATTTGATATCATTTTCATGGTTTTAAATTTTGGTTGCGGTTAGGGTTACAGTCGCGATCGCTGTGATTGCGAGCATTGCGGCTGCTGCGATGCGAATTGCAGTTGTTGCGATGCGAATTGCAGTTGTTGCGGCATGAATTTTTTTTAAGCTTGCACAAAATGTTGTGTTTGTTGCGATCCAATGTGGCCCGTTGTAGTCTGATGCAGTCCCATTGCGATCCGATGCGGCCGGAACGTAATTACGTTGCGGTCCGATGTGGCCGCAACGCTGTTACGTTATAGAATTTTTCTATGATTTCTTTTCACTCCGCAATTGCAGTCTGATGTGGTTGCAGTGGTGGCCGCAAATGCAATATAACGGCCGTATCAGGTGATGCGGTCTGCATTTTAAAACCATTATTATCAGTTTATAACAAGGTTTCAATGTTAATTGGGTGCTTGACAGAGAGAATATGAAGAGTTTAAGGTTAGGATCAATGCACTTGTTGCAAAAGCCCAAAAAGTTCCTCCAGGAGGGTGGATCATGCAGGATGGGACACCATGGCCGGGGAACAATACCAAGGATCATCCTGGTATGATTCAAGTTTTTCTTGGTAACAGTGGAGGTCATGATACTGAAGGAAACCAGCTTCCTCGCCTTGTTTATGTTTCCCGAGAGAAAAGGCCTGGTTTTCAACACCACAAGAAAGCTGGTGCCATGAATGCTCTGGTTAGAATTTTTGAGGCAGCTTTTGTTACTTGCATCATGTTTATTCACCTTTATGAATCACATCACAATTATTTGACACTGCCAATAATTCCTGTAATTTCCAGATTCGGGTGTCTGCTGTTCTCACAAATGCTCCTTTCATGCTGAACTTGGATTGTGATCATTATATCAATAACAGCAAGGCTGTTCGAGAGGCCATGTGCTTCTTGATGGACCCGCAAACTGGGAAGAAGGTCTGCTATGTCCAGTTTCCTCAGAGATTTGATGGCATTGATACACATGATCGTTATGCCAACAGGAACACAGTTTTCTTTGATGTAAATCACTGCAAGAAACTCAGCACTAATATGATTTTTTCAATGCATTTGATTTTCTTTTAACATTGTAAGCAGAATATTTGATTACTTTCTGTCTTTGTGCAGATTAACATGAAGGGTCTAGATGGTATTCAGGGTCCTGTATATGTGGGCACAGGTTGTGTTTTCAGGAGGCAAGCTTTATACGGCTATAATCCTCCCAAGGGTCCCAAGCGTCCAAAAATGGTAAGCTGTGACTGCTGCCCATGTTTTGGAAGCCGCAAGAAGCTTAAGCATGCAAAGAGTGATGCAAATGGAGAGGCTGCAAGCCTAAAAGGTTCTCATTTTTTATTTTTTTAATCATTAGTCTTTCTTGGCACTAACTTGTATTCAAATTGATTTCCTTTTACATATTCTAACCCTTCTGCCACTTGTCTAAATAGGAATGGATGATGACAAGGAGCTGCTGATGTCCCAGATGAATTTTGAGAAGAAATTTGGGCAGTCATCTATTTTTGTGACTTCAACCTTGATGGAAGAGGGTGGTGTACCTCCTTCCTCAAGTCCAGCAGGCCTGCTTAAAGAAGCCATTCATGTAATCAGCTGCGGGTACGAAGATAAAACTGAATGGGGACTAGAGGTACATCAACAACACCTGCCTTAGGACTCCTTGATATCTTATTTGTTCTAATTAAGACAGTTAGCTCATCCATGCTTTTTGCTTTTCAAATGTGCAGCTTGGTTGGATCTATGGATCTATCACAGAGGATATTCTAACAGGTTTTAAGATGCACTGCCGTGGTTGGAGGTCCATTTACTGTATGCCAAGGAGAGCTGCATTCAAGGGTACTGCTCCTATCAACTTGTCAGATCGACTCAACCAGGTTCTTCGATGGGCCCTTGGTTCCATTGAGATCTTCTTCAGTCACCATTGCCCTTTATGGTATGGCTACAAGGAAGGGAAGCTAAAGTGGCTTGAAAGATTTGCCTATGCAAACACAACTGTCTACCCCTTCACCTCCATACCTCTAGTTGCCTACTGTATTCTCCCTGCAGTTTGCTTGCTTACTGACAAATTCATCATGCCACCGGTAACAATTTTATTCTGTTCCCTTCCTGTTAGGAATTGAGTTATACATGACATGCTTATGAAATTATAACTTGCCACTTTTCCATAATAACCTTCAAAAGCACTAGACATGATGATATGACTGCTAATCATCTTCTTACGTAGTAGGTCAGGACTTAACCTTCTAATCCATAAATCCATTATAACTAAAAGTGCCAGGTCATTCAATCTGATTCAAGGTGCTTATAGAATGCATACCAAGCCTCTTTGCTCATAATAATGCTATTTTTTGTTTGCTGATGATTCAGATAAGCACTTTTGCTGGTTTGTACTTTGTTGCTCTCTTCTCTTCAATTATTGCAACGGGTATTCTTGAGTTGAAATGGAGTGGAGTGAGCATTGAGGAATGGTGGAGAAATGAGCAATTCTGGGTCATTGGTGGTGTATCAGCACACCTCTTTGCTGTTATACAAGGTCTTCTGAAGGTTCTGGCTGGAATTGACACCAACTTCACTGTTACATCCAAGGCAGCAGATGATGAGGAATTTGGTGAACTATATACTTTTAAGTGGACTACTCTCCTTATTCCTCCAACCACTATCTTAATCATCAATATTGTTGGGGTTGTTGCTGGAATCTCAGATGCCATAAACAATGGTTACCAATCCTGGGGACCTCTATTTGGAAAGCTCTTCTTTTCCTTCTGGGTGATTGTCCATCTGTATCCATTCCTTAAGGGTTTGATGGGTAGGCAAAACCGCACACCTACCATTGTTGTGATATGGTCAGTGCTATTGGCTTCTATTTTCTCCTTGTTATGGGTAAGAATTGATCCATTTGTGCTCAAGTCTAAGGGACCTGATACCAAGCTATGTGGAATCAACTGCTGAAAGACTGGTTTTCCTACAGTATTCTTTGATGAACATCTTTAGAAGATGTATGTACATTCATGATTTTACAGTATGATTCGCAAACCAACAAAGTGGCGAAGCACATGGATGAATAAGGAAAGAGTGAAAATTTTGTGTAGTATAAATGCAGTGTTCTAATTTTTGTAAATGTTCTCAATGACATCTTGGTTACCTTATGTTTTGGCTCAAACAGCCCAAGGATTGTAAAGTAAATCAAAATTACAGTTTTATCTATTCACTGTTGCAAGATTAGTAAATTGATATTGTTGCATTACTATTAACTGGAATCTTGCTCAAGATGTCAAATTCAAAAGCATATATAAAAATAGCATAAGGATGAAAATACTGTAAACATTAAAAACTCCCAAATATAAACAAGAAAGAGAAAAGGTGAAAAAAAGCAATAATATTTAGACTAAAACATTGACATTAATGGCTGCAATTTCAGCAGGAACTGTACCTGGACATTATAAAGCTTTATTTTGATTCAGCTGCCTTAAGCAGAGTCCAAAGATCAAACTAACCGATGACCAATTGATGGAAGGATCAAGTGACATGTACCTGGACAGCTTTATTGAAATCCTAGTTTTCTTTATATATGCATTGATAAATTATTTATAATATATATATATATATATATATATATAAAATATAAAAGACAGTCAATGTAAGTCTTACTAATAACACGTGATAGTTATTGGTGAACCTTTTTCTCTTTAATTCTCACTATATTTTAACATGGTTTTAAATTATCTAAATAAATAAACAATTATCAATTTAAATTAACTATTATTCAAAATTTGAAATTTTGATGGAGATTTAACTTCAAATTTACATTTTCTTATTTACATATATTTTTAAATGTTTAGTTAACTAATTGTAAAAACTTTGATGGAGCTTTTCTAAATTTAAATTTAAATTATCATTAAAAATATCAAAAGAACTAAAGAATTTTATCATATCAAGTATAATTCTAGATTGTTGATAAAAATATACTAACACATGATCCATTCAATTATGGAAGTATTACCATGTCACTTGAAGTTTTCTATAAACTAGGAAGCAAAATGAATTATTTTTGCTAAAACTCCTCAAATTTAGGTAAATAAGACCCCAGCTATGCTTTAGGTTTGTTTTTTAGTAGATTTTTTTTTAAAAAGAAATGAATTGTATTCCCAACTAACTTTATATAATATATAAATATATTAAAATTGAAACAATCCAACCGTCTATATTCAAAATTGCATATGGTGAAGAAAAACTGTACTTGCTACGTGTTTAACCATTAAAACGATAAGACTGATGCTTAAACTTTAAATAACTACAGCTGCAATTTTAAGTTTCCCACCAAGTGCTCAGTCACTTTAAAAACCACACTCACTCTTACATATTTTAGTACATTTGCAAAGTAGATTCATAACTCCACCTACTTTCTATTCACTTCATTTATTAAAAAATATAATATTAAAATCCGGATTTGGATCCTCTCTAGTTATAAAAAAACTAGAGAGAATCTCAACCGTTAAAAATAAATTTTTATATAATAAAATATTAAAAATAAATATTATTAATGGTGGAATAAAAAATTAGACTCTTCTCTAATTTTTCACAACTGGAGAAGATCCAAATCCATTGAAATCCTAGTTTTCTTAATATTTTAATTTTTATTTACATTTTTCAAAAAAATGTACATATTTTATTTTTTATTAAAATAATTATTTTTTCATTTTCTTAAAGAAACCTGTTATTTTTTTTTAATTTTGATATATATATTTTTTAAAAATTTAAAAGTAGAGTTAAATTCTCTTTTTTCATTAAATACAAATTTAACTATTTTCTCTCTTAATTAAAACTAGCGTTAGGATCAATTGACACTAATGTAATAATATAACTATTAAACTAAAATCAGACCTTTAATTTTGTTTTAATATAATGGTTGAGATTAGGTTATTAAGAGAAAAGAGTATATAAATCCCTTAAACTTTGACATTTTACAAATCATAACAACGAATTTTAAAACATTCTCAATTAGCTCATGAACATTAATTAATGTTTCAAAAAGTTGTATTTTGATATTGTTCATAATGGATTTAATATCTTCTTATTCGTGGATGTAGACATGTTGGATCGAACCACGTTAAATTTGTATGTGATGTATTTATTATACTTTCCCTAATTACTCGTATTTATACAAATCATAATCACGAACTTTAAAGCATTCTCAATTAGTTCATGAACACTAATAAATGTTCCAAAAAATTGTATTTTGATGTTATTCATAATGAATTCAATATCTTCTTATTCGTGGATGTAGGCGTGTTGGGTCGAATCATGTTAAATTTGTGTGTGATGTATTTATTATACTTTTCCTAATTACTTGTATCTATGCAACATATATAAAAAGAGATGTGGTATTCTCCAAGAATTACATATTAGTTTTTTATTTAAAAATTGTGATTTTTAGTATTTATGATAAAAACTAGTTTTTATCCTTTTATTTTTATTTTTATTTTGTTAAAAAAATTGTATATGTTAAATATTATTACATTATTTTAATACAAGTCTAAAAATAAAAATATAAACAAAATAAGTAAATTTATTAATAAAATCATATTCTTTCACTTCAAGTAAAATTAAACCAAAGTGTTCTCTTTTTTAACTTCACAATTTTCTTTTTCCTTTATGGTGTTTTCTCTCTCCTTTGTGGTGCTTTCTTCTTTTGACTGTTTGTTTGATTTCTTCTTTTGAATGTTTGTTTAATGGGGACTATCACTCTAATCTTTTGGCAATAACCCACTTTATTTTCTTTATTGATTTTCTAGTTTTTTTTCAATAAAATTATCTAAATCTTTAAGATTTATTACCTTTAAGAAAGATCTGAAGAGTTTAGTATTGAATTTATCATTTCTATTTCATGTTATAATAGATCTAAAATTTTTAGTTTTAGTTTTTTCATATCAATCTCATATTTTGACTTTATATAACAAGTAAAATCTTTAAATCTACTAAGATAAGAGATGTGATATTCTTTTTATATAACAACACGTTATATATCAGTCTCTACAATAAAAAATATATCATCATTGGTAGTTTTTATTTTCTTCTTCTTAATAGATTTATTAATTTAATCGAATGAATCTATAGTTTATCATTAAAAAAAAATCTCTTGCTTTATTAAAATCGGATTTCACTACTCTCTTTCTACATTAGATGATCTAATATCAACTATTAGATTAAAACAAACTCAAAGTTCAGATTTTAATGTAAGAGTTATATTCTTAAGCCGGTGTCAATTGACGTGACCCTTAAAACTATGATTCACTATATCACCAAAAAAAGAAAACTATGATTCACTATTTTCATTTTTCGTTAAAATAGGTACTGAAACCTTGTCACTTATGGCTGCAATTTCAGGAACAGCAAGGGAAGAATCACATAATATGGCTTATATTTTTTAGTTGTGTTTGAAATGAATAAAAATGAGAAATGATTTGATTTGATTTGATTTGATTTGATTTGATTTAAAATTAAATTTTGTGTCTAAAGTTTTAAAAAAATATAAAATTTAAATTAATTTAAAAATCAAATTTTATGTTTAAAATTTATTAAAATAAAAATTAATTTTATTTTATTTTATTATTTTATATTTTAACCGTTATAAAAAGTTGTTAAATGTAGTTACTTAAAATAAAATAATCTATTTATTTTAAATTAAATCCAAACAAATTCTATCAAATTTAATAAAATTTTTAAAAATAAAAAGAATGAAATTCATAAAATTTTAAAAATCAAATCATTTATTATTTTTTAACATTTTAAATACAATTTAATTAAATTTAATTTACAGATCAAATCATTTATCATATTTTTACATTCTAAACACACTCTTTATTTAAATTTTCTACTGGATTCTTTGTCTGCAAAAAATAAACATATTTCAAGAAACTATGTACGTGGAATCAAGTTCTTAAGAACATCATTGAAGATCTTGCATTGGGCATTAATTCTAGCAATGTCCCTTCAGTGGGTTTTTCCGTGCTTACTCTCACTAGACGTAAGAAGGAATATGCGAATGTTAGGTTGTTCTGTTTCTTCCTCTGCTTGCTTTGTAATCCATGCACAAGTAAATTGCCCAAGAATAATTTTTAAAAAACAAAAATTATCTCAGCAAAAAATAAAAATAAAATTAAGAAGCAGGTGTACTTCACAATGATATTGTCTGAGGAAAACTAAAAGGCATACTGAATTAAACATAACATTTGAATTAGGGTCACAGATGTTTGTTCACAAACATTAAACATAATGAATTGCTTAAAACGTGGACTAAAAAGCCGCGCAGGAAAGAACTTACTTGATCAATACATTGGTATCTGATGATCTGGTTTTTGCTCAAAAAACCATCTTCTTCGAATCCAATCATTTACGGGTCAGGATTTTTCTTCGTCTACCTGATATAAAAAGAGGAAGAAGAGAGAGGGGAATAAATTTTATACCTTTTTTGGTAACACAATAAATTTTATACTTTGGTCCTTTGTTTCCTTATGTGGTAGGACACGAAAAATAGGGAAGGTGGGTTCATATAGAATTGCAAATCTTCCAAGTATAATATCTTTAACATTGCTATCATGTCAAATTCAACAAATAAATGGCTGAACTCACCGTAACTATGATGGTAACTGAATATAAAAGGTGTGAGCTTATATCTTTTAAGTGAAGAAAGAAGGTGGTGACATCCTATCCTTCTGTTCCCTTATAGTCATTTTTGAAGGGTAGAATTAAAACAACAGAACGCATCACTTTTTTCTGTGAGGAAACATCAAGAGAGGATCTCAGTATCCTGAAATTGATTGAGTTTCATACTAAGCAGCAACATGGATCTGAACTTCAGCATAAAGGTCACAAATGGGTATAAAACGTCAAGCATCTTAGGAAGAACGTCCAGTTTCTGCAGTTGTTGTATAAACATTATGAAACTGAAATGTGAGATGCTTATTCCACCTATGTACCATAACAAGGGGGGAACTTTCACCAATAATCTCCATAGCAGAACATGCCCTCTTCAGAAAGATGTTGTCTCTGCATTAAGTTTTATATTTTAAACGCAAACTCTACCTTGGTTTGAACATAAATTTAGTTGCAGCATAAACTTCAACTCTCCAAGTCAATAATAACCCCACAACCAACAACAGTACCCTTATGTGGACACAAGAAAAACATGCACCTCCATGCTTTACCTTAATTCGTGAGAAGAGTTATATATGTAAGCCCCAACCTCACTCACCCATACTTGCACTGCTTCCATTCCCTACTCAGCATGGAAGCTAGTACTGGACTTTTTGCAGGGTCTCATAATAGCAATGAGCTTGTGGTCATCCAAGGACACGAGGAGGTAAATAAACAAGGAAGTGAAGTTCTTGTATTATAATTTGATGACATCTTCTATATGTTTTGACTTACATATACCTAATTTTGCTGCAGCCTAAGCCTGTGAAAAACTTAGATGGCCAGCTATGTGAGATATGTGGGGATTCTGTGGGACTTACAGTGGATGGAGACTTATTTGTAGCTTGTGAAGAGTGTGGTTTCCCTGTGTGCAGGCCATGCTATGAGTATGAAAGAAGGGAAGGAACTCAAGTTTGCCCCCAGTGCCATACAAGATACAAGCGTATCAAAGGTAATTGGAAAACAGATATCAGATATGCATTGTCGAACACAACTAAATAGTGGCATTTAGTCACTCTTTTTCCCATCTCAGTGCCAACAAGATATTATATGCTGAATATATGGGAGAAGGAACTAAAAGTGAAAATGGAAAAGAAATATACAATCATTTTCTATTTGTAACTTTTATCTTTAATTGTTATTTCTTGCTGTGCAAAGGAAGCCCACGGGTGGTGGGAGATGAAGATGAAGATGATGTGGACGATATTGAACATGAATTCAAAATGGAAGAAGAAAAGTACAAGCTTAAGCATGAAGAGATGCTGCAAGGGAAAATAAGCCATGGAAATGATGATGAGAATGCTAAATCAACACCGCTAGCGAAGGTCAGTGTATGTCTGATAAAAGAGAAATTCTTACCTAAACCATGGGCACCATAGTTGAGTGCACTAGGCCAATTAAAACTTAGTATTTTTCTTGATTTTTATAAAATTAATTATGTAACACAATTATTCATGAAAATACTCAATCATGATTGGCTTAGTGCACCCAACTAGGTGCTCATGGTTTAGGTAAGAATTTCTCCTGATAAAAGGATACAAAATTCTCAGGAACATTTAATGTATAGGTTAATATTTTTCCTCTGAGATTTTCATTTTTATTTCGGATGAACTATTCTTTTCTTCAGTAGTTTAGATTATTTATGCAGGTGAAGGGAGAGCTGCCCATATCTTCTTACAGTATTGGAGAACCTGGTATGCGTTGGCCTTCTCCTTTATCAGTTGAAGGGATCTGCTACACTTATTTTGTCTTTCTTCCTTTCACTGGATAAGGATACAATAAAGTGTGCGGTGACCTGCTGAGCTGAAACTTATAAGCTAAACCTTATAATTGGTTGATACACTGTCTTTCAATTTAAAAAGACTTGGACTAAAATCACCTTTAATCTTTTTTTTTTCCTAGTTTGTATTTTGAAGTTATGGATCTCTTTATAAGGAAGAAGTAACTTTCTCTTTTTGCTACAATAAGTAAAGAAACAAGAGAAACAAAATAAAGTAAAAACACTTGCTTATTATAATTAGCACGTCTTCATGAAGCAGGCAAGGGAAAATTGGATGACAAGGAGAGAACAGATGACTGGAAGTTGCACCAAGGCAATCTGTTGCCTGAAACTGATGCCTCAGTTGATCCTGAAAAGGCCATGTATGCACCATGACATCGTTCCCAATATAGGAACCTTGTGATACTATTTTAACAACCATGTGTCCTGAACTCAAGGAAGATCCTAAACTAATTAATGCTTTGTGTACTGTCATATAATATAATGCAGGAAAGATGAAACTAGACAGCCACTCTCAAGGAAAGTAGCAATACCGTCAGGCAAACTCAGTCCTTATAGAATGATGGTTGTGGCTCGGCTCATCATTCTATTACTCTTCTTTCAGTACAGAATCTTCCACCCAGTACCTGATGCAATTGGACTCTGGTTCACATCTGTAATATGTGAAATCTGGCTTGCATTGTCATGGATAGTTGATCAGGTTCCCAAATGGTTTCCCATTGATCGCGAGACATACCTTGATCGTCTTTCAATCAGGTGTCTTGAATTTCTCCACCAGCTGTGATCCAAATGGAGCTAATTTTCATATTCATATAACTTACAAGAGCAAGAATTTGCACAAAGTAACCAATATTACAAAATTACTTGGGCTATTATAATAATTGAGTCACTAACAACACATTATACAATGTTCATGTTTAATTGACAGCCAGTGATAAAGCCTAAATTAAAGAATGGAATGGTAGTGATATGGTTTATTCTACATCTTATAAGAGCTGAAAATTGAATTGATAAGGTTAATTACGCAGGTTTGAACCGGAGAACAAGCCCAACATGCTTTCTCCAATAGATATCTTTGTCACGACCGTAGATCCAATCAAGGAACCTCCTCTAGTTACAGCCAATACTGTTCTTTCAATCTTGGCCTTGGATTACCCTGCGGACAAAATCTCATGCTACGTTTCTGATGATGGAGCCTCCATGCTCACCTTTGAAGCTCTTCAAGAAACTGCCGAATTTGCACGAAAGTGGGTACCTTTCTGCAAAAAATTCTCTGCAGAACCTCGAGCTCCAGAGAAGTACTTCTCTGAGAAGATAGATTATCTAAAGGATAAGCTTCAGTCTACATATGTAATAGAACGTCGTACTATGAAGGTTGGTATTAACCCTCTTATTGCCTTCTCTTAAAATTTTATACTACTGCAATTGTGAAGAACAAAGTTTCACTGCTTCTTGGCACTTGCTTGACAGAGAGAATATGAAGAATTTAAGGTGAGGATAAATGCACTTGTGGCTAAAGCCATTAGAGTTCCCCCAGAAGGGTGGACCATGAAAGATGAGACACCATGGCCAGGAAACAATACCAATGATCATCCAAGTATGATACAAATCCTTCTTGCTCAGAGTGGAGGCCATGAAGGTAATGAACTTCCCTGCCTTGTCTACATGTCTCGAGAGAAAAGGCCTGCATTTCAACACCACAGCAAAGCTGGTGCAATGAACGCCTTGGTAAACATTCCAAGCACCATCTGTCATCTTTCAGATTATGTTTCCTCATCCTCATAAAGCTAAAATAAGCTTGTTGTGGCCTAACTGTTCATGTATTTCCAGCTTCGCGTATCAGCAGTGCTAAGCAATGCTCCTTTTGTGCTGAACTTGGATTGCAATCATTATGTGAATAACAGCAAAACCGTGCGAGAGGCCATGTGTTTCTTTATGGACATACAACTTGGGAACAGCATTGGCTTTGTCCAGTTTCCACAAAGATTTGACAGCCTTGATAGGCATGATCGTTATGCCAACAAAAACACTGTTTTATTTGATGTAAGTGCAACAGTTTTAGCACTCAATTATCCTTCCTTTTTTTTTTAAAATTCATTTTGTTTCCTTGATTGTGTGAGTGGAATTTGATATGGTGCCCATTCTGTTTGCTTTTCTGCAGATTAACATGAGGTGCCTAGATGGAATTCAGGGACCTGCTTATGTTGGTTCAGGATGTATCTTCAGAAGGAAAGCTTTATATGGTTTTGATCCTCCAAAGGCTTCAAAACGTCCACGAATAGTACAAGTACACTCAAAACAGGATGAAAATGGAGAGGATGCAAGCATAACAGGTTACCAGAATCCTCCATAATTTAATAAAAAGACAAACATTTTTCCTTTTCCCTTCCAACTCAGCAACTACTTTCCTTTTTTAGCAGGAACAGATGAAGACAAGCAGCTATTGAAGTCACAGATGAATTTTGAAAATAAATTTGGAAAGTCTACACTTTTTGTGAATTCCTCATTAACAGAAGAAGGTGGTATTGATCCTTCTTCAGGTCAGGCAGCCCTGCTTAAAGAAGCCATTCATGTCATGAGTTGTAGCTATGAAGACAGAACTCTCTGGGGATACGAGGTATTATACAGAAAGCTCTTTTCCATGTCCCTCTAAGGTTTTCCCAAATGAGATGGTAGATATACAGCTGAAACACTCTTGATCACTTTTTCCATGCACAGGTAGGATTGAGCTATGGATCTATAGCAGCAGATATTCTGACAGGTTTCAAGATGCATACTCGCGGTTGGAGATCTGTATACTGCATGCCAAAGAGACCTGCATTCAGGGGTACAGCTCCTATCAACCTTACAGATCGACTTAACCAGCTGCTTAGATGGGCAGTGGGATCACTTGAGATCCTATTCAGCCGCCATTGCCCACTGTGGTACGGCTTCAAGGAAGGAAGACTCAAGGGGCTCCAAAGGATTGCCTATATTAACAGCACTGTCTATCCTTTCAGCTCAATACCCCTCCTAATATATTGTCTCATTCCTGCCATCTGCTTGCTCACTGATAAATTCATCACACCATCGGTAACTTTTTTTTTTTTTTTAAATTTATGAAAAAAGGCAGATGATATAGAATTGGATAATCATGCTTCATGAACCTCTAGCATAGCAGTTTGTCAGTTACACTTACAATAAGCATGACTAAATGAATTGTGATGCATGTTGCAAGGATTAAATATCACTCATGTAAAATGAATAAACAAAAGTATAGTATGCATTTCCTATTTCCCTATAAAATGATAGTAGAAACACAAATCTAATTTCTTTAAGGTTCTTCTTCTTTCTTGCTATTGTAGTTTTCTGAGCTCTTTTTAAATGCTTATGAAGTTCTTGCTTTATTCACTGATAAGGTCATTGTTCATTTGTTCATTGTCCAGGTAGGCACCTTCGCAAGTATAATCTTTATTTCTCTTTTCATCTCAATCTTTGCATCGGCTATTCTTGAAGTGAGATGGAGTGGAGTTAGCCTTGAAGAATGGTGGAGAAATCAGCAATTCTGGGTCATTGGCAGTGTGTCTGCACACCTGTTTGCCATTTTACAAGGCCTTATGACAGCCCTGGCTAAAGTTAATGCAAACTTCAGTGTTGTATCAAAGGCACCGGATGATGGAGAGTTTCGTGAACTGTACACCATTAAATGGACTGCACTCCTAATACCTCCAACCACAATCACAGTAATCAACCTTATTGGTATTGTAGCAGGGTTCACAGATGCCATAAACAGTGGTGAACACTCTTGGGGAGCACTGCTTGGGAAGCTCTTCTTTTCTTTATGGGTTATCGTCCATCTGTATCCATTCCTTAAAGGTCTGATGGGTAGGCAGAACCGAACACCAACTCTTATTGTCATATGGTCTGTGCTTTTGGCTTCTATCTTCTCCTTGGTTTGGGTAAGAATTGACCCTTTTGTGTTAAAAACAAAGGGACCTGACGTCAAGCAATGTGGAATCAGTTGCTGAATTCATTTTCCTACATCTCCTGAAGATGCATGCCCTATCTTTACAAGTATGAAATGAGCCCGAAGAGCCTAGATGCACCGAAATGAATAAAGCCAGAGTAAAAAATTTTGTGAAACAACATGCAACATGCCCTTTCCTTTTCTATTTTCCTTTTTTCTTTGAATGAAAGGAGAAACGAGAAAGCAATATACTTGAATTTTGTAAGTAGGAAAAGAAGTGTTACTTATGATACTTTTTGGCTGCAAATGAAGTCAAGATCACTTAATTTATTCAACTGAAGCTCCAAATAGCACATACAGTATCAGACTGACTAAAATGTAGATAAGATACTGAATAAAGCACCAGAAAAGGGGAAATAGAAAAGGAAAATATTGAGAACACTTGATAACCAGATAAAAGATGAAACATGGTGACTTTCTCGCTTGCAGTTCAAAATTAAATACGAAAACGATTCTTTAAAAGCTCGGTCACAAAAGTTAAGCGAAGATTGAAACAGAGATTGCAACTAAATATGATTTACATGTATTCTCAAAGAGAACATCATCTTCTTTATGGACAAAGGAATGCAATGCTAGTTAAGTCTTTGTCAAAGATGGTTTAAAGTAAACTGATTTGTATAATGTTTAGGTGAAAGACAATAGGCAAATTTACAGCTTATTTAAGATGCTAGGATTTAAGATATAATTCAGTTTAACTACCTATAAAAAAAATTCCTACTTAACAAGTGCTATGAAATGTCACACTTCTCAGGTGTAGAGGGTCACCAGAGGGTCCGGAACATATTGTAGTAACTTAAAGAATATGAAACAAAAAGGTTAGATGCAGCTTCCACGCCACATAAATCATAACTTAACTGGGGAAAAATTATTCATTCTGCTTTACCATAATCCCCACAAGAACAGATCCCATATTTGAAATAGTGGAATCTGTTGGCATCCCTAACCATAATCACTCTTTCTGTGATCTTGGATTTAAATTTAGTTGCAGTATGGCAATCTAAACAAACCCAGAGATTCTTGAAGATCCTGATCTCAATAGAAGGTTCAGTTGAAATAAGGCCAAAAGCTATGGCTAACTTCTCAATATGAACCATGGTTTTAAATTGCGGTCCGCATCTGTAATTGTGGCCGCAATATTGTGATTTTAGTGATCTCTGCAATCTCATCGTGACCGTAATTGCAGTAGCATCGGCCGCATTTTTCTACATTTATCCGCAATTGTAGTAAACGCAATGTAACCGCAATCGCGACTACAAACGCAACCGCAATTTAAAATTATGATATGAACATTAAACATGGGCTCCTCTTCTTCCTCCTCCACATCATGCAAAGGAGTGACAGTCTCTGAATGATATCCCACATTCCTCATCTTCCCTGTTAATTTCTCCAGCATTGCATAGATAGCTGTTGCAGGAGAATGGAACCAATCACTAGATACAAAGACATGGGGTACCAATAAGCTCAATTAGAGTGCTCCTGGGAATCTTTGCCAATTTTCTTTTCCTGACTACTTGTATTGAAGCAGCCTACGGAAAGATTCTCTCACTAGAGTATATATTACTCCTTCTCCCTCGTTTTTAAAATATTTGTTGCTTTAGAAAAAATATTTTTTTAATTTATATGTCATTTTAAAAAATTAAATAAGTATTAATCATCTTTTTTTTTTAAAAAAAATTTATCCTTGTTTCTAACTGTGCAGCTCGTCCAAAAATGTCCACCATGCATCTGATTCCTTAATTATTGACCATGGCATGGAAATTTCATCTGCTTCTCTCTGAAAAGAACGTTGAAGAAGAAGATGTCAGATTTGGTCATTTGGGAAAGATGAGAAAAGAGACGGGGGACATAGCAAGCAAATTTAATCTGCTTCTCTCTGAGAGTGTACGCTTTGTTGATTAAGCTGAGGAACGAGTTCCGGGCCGGCTACCTGGTCCACAGTCCACACAAATGTGCACCTCATGTCCCTCGTGGATCATCTGCATGTGCATGCGGAGCGCAGGTGTTTTTTTATAAAGATTTATAAATGATACTTTTTATCCAATAGTAAAAACGTGGTTACTCAATTATTATTTTTAAAATTTTCATTAATGAGTATTGGGTAAGATTCCAAAAACTTTATCTAAGTTTTATCCTTTTATAAATGCCAAACGTGGAATTTAGGTAGGGAAAACTCCAAAAAGTAATGAATTAGGAAAAAAGAAAAAGGTTTTTTCAAGCTGCATTTTTTAAAAGTATTCAAACTTCTTTTATCCTTTTTTTTCATTTATGATATTAGTGCATAACTGCATATGTTATGTAGCTTTTTCATTTCTGGGTCCTAGCCTAGCCCCCATAGTCTAAGGAAACAAATTTGTCATATTCGAGTTGTGAATAATAATTACTTTATTACAAAATTAATTTAAATAATTATTCTGTTTAAATTTTTGAGTTTAATTTTAATACTGTGTTAGTATAAAACTTTTTATACTATTAACTAATTATAAATTATTATATGTATAATTTTTAAAGTGATTGTTATAATAATCAAATAATTTTAATGACATGAGTATTGATTAATAGTATAAAAAAATTTTACATTGATAATACATCACACTTAAATCTTAAATATTTTAATATTTTAAGTATAAGGTAAAAAAAATGGTATGGTTCTCAGGGATTTCTGTAATAATATTATTCACATCACTTGGAATGAGCCAGTCTGTCTATAACCTCAGCCATACTGACAAACTTCCGCCATAAAGTCACAATATTGTTGGTGAATATGATAAAAGCAAAGCGTAAATTTGGATGGGTGTCAATCTTTTGCTCCATTGCTTTTCATTTTCTTTTCCTCTGCCTAATACAAAGTTACAAGTGGAAGCCTCCGCCCACTAGTATTGAAAAAAACAAAAAAGAAAAAACAAAGTAATCAAACAATATCGATTCCAACATATTTAAGGGGAAGAAAACCTATTTGAAAATTTACAATGGTAAAGAACCAAAGATATTAGATACCAATACTATGGCTGAAGCCGCAAGAGATAAGTTGTTAGCTTAGCAGCAGGTCAGGTTCATGCGTGTTTAAATTTCCGAAATTGGCTACTTGCTTCTCCCCAAAGCTTGCTTGATTTGCATGAGATGCGTCCGAAGGCTACTTTCCTCTACCTGTTTTTGCCAAAAATAATTAGAAACTAACATAAGGATGATGGTGGTGATGAAGCAATGCTTTCTATTCTATTTATGCATCAATTGAAGAAGAACAATTTCAGACTTATATGTCCTTTCAAACTGTCCTACTGTATGGGACTGATCAAGCCCCTTGTTCAAAGGATGCCTTGTCGTTATAAAACATTATATAAGATCTCCAAACAGAAATAAAATTGAAATATCCAGCTTTCCCTAAGTACCTAACTGTCCTTTCAAGAACTTATCATATGTCAAGTTGGAACCATATCAGCTACTTCACAGTAAACATTACTAAAATGAAAGAGGTCCTTGTCCTAAACTTTATCAGACAACCAGATGAGGTAAAGCTCAGTGGAACAAAGGAGAAAACGAGAAAAACATCTTGAGGTGATGATGTAAGTAACAAGGGAATGGAACGTGAAGATAATTGATAAAGAATTAAAGATATAAGAACTGCATTTGTACTAAGATATTGAGCTGACCCTGAATATACAGGCATGGGGAATGGAACAAAGGTAAATAAGTTAAAATCCTTGGGGTCGTAATTTAAGAAACAATGAAAAACGATATGAGGAAAGGGGAAGGAGGGATAGACTCCAGCCAGACCACCAAATCCCTAAACCCTCCGAATGGCGTATTCAACAAACCCCTGCCACATGCAGATACATTTTCCTTCTCATTTGTCCATTTTGGTAGAACAAAGATGCGTAAAACTTCATGAATACATTACACTTGTGGGAATTTCAACTGAAGATCATGACAGTAGTTCTCTTATAAGCACATATCTACAGATAATGTAGCTGCAGCACTTTAGACAACTAAAACCCAAGTATCTTAACTTTGTTCATTTCAGACAGGATAATCAAAAGGTATACTGCTGCAAATTAAGATATTCAGATGATAACTATACATAAGCCATAGACTCAGGTTAAAGTGGTATGATATTGGTGCAAAATAGGATATGTATAATATCTGAAAATTATAACCTGCCAATTAAGTCATAATCTTCCTAGAAAAAAACGAATAAGAAGTTCTAAATCCTAACATTGTCTGATGACACCAGTAAAAATTTCTTTACAAATTCTACAAATTCAATTTATATCCTAGGAAATTTTAACAAAATCAATATGAAAAAAAAAATACTGACCCTCAGAAGCATTTTTACATAATGACATGCTCAAGTTTCCTCAACAACTCACTCATTTTGAGAAACAAAATGGTTGTCTAATAGACAGATTATCAGTCCTTTGACTGAAAATAGGACATGTTTACTTCTGTGAAGAATGAGGTACTGTAGCTCAAGAGCAAGAAAACTCCATAATCCCACTTCTCATATCCTTAACATATGCTGCTGACACCATCGAAGAAAGACGGACCAAAAAGAAAGGCACTAGTATATTAATAATATTAGCATAGTGAGGAAATGACACTAGTTTAGTATCAAACCAGGGTTTTGATGATCTAGATCTAGACTACATTAGTATGATTCTCTAATCCAGCATGACTTAAATGTTGAATCCCTACAATGTGTCATGCAAATCAGATCAAATTTAAATTATTTAATGCACACTGTGATAACAGACAAGTGAAAGTGGAATTTATTTCCTACTAATTTATGTTCATAAGCAACATAAACTTGAGAGATTTGTTGTGCATAATCCATGTTCTTAAACCATATATCATGACTCTCACCTGCATAGCTGCAAACGAAGCCAGTAGCACTTCACTTTCATCAAGCATGGCTTTTTCCTGTGCTACTACAACAGCAACTTCAGAAACTAAAGCATTCATGCCCTCCACCTATCACACACAAAAATAACATGGTGTCAGATCCTAGAATAGACCATTTGATCTGACAAAGATAAACAAAATGATAGTAAGGCCCTTTACCAATTAATCTAAAATTGTGATTGTACAAATTTGGAAATCAAAACGAGGAAAAAGATAAACATGCAACCAGTGAAAAAAAAAACAAGTTTGATAGTAACTGCATTGGCCAACAAAATAGCTGGATAGACAATTGTTAGGTGATGATGCAAATTATTGGAAACCTTAATTTATTATATATTTATATTCAGCCTCGTTGATGTTGATATATACTATACAAAGCCAGTAGAACTCTAGAACAGTTAACTCACCCGTGAGAGCAAAGAGCAGATTGCAGATCCCATTGCTTGCATGACACCAACAGCTTGACAGATAGCAACCTTCAAATGCTCAATATCTGCCTGTAAAAGGGCAAACACACTAATGAAGTAACTGTCTCTCTCCAGTTATCAAATCAAAAAGACACCCTGCCACCATACATACCGTTGCCCCTCCAGTTAGTGGAAGACGAAGAGTGCTTGCCTCCAAGTCTTCTACAGCCCCAGATAGGGCATCAACATGATCCCTTTCAAGTATAGCCCAATCATCAAGGTAGGTCATCTGCTTCGGTCATTGTAAAAGGCCCACATTTAAAAAATGTATCACCAATTGTTGAAAATTGAAGCAATTAACAAAGGAAAGCAAATAGCATCACACATTTACAGCAAGTGAAATTAGAACCTCAACTTTGAAGAAGATTTCACAAAATACCAGTACCTAGATCAAAATGTAAGACCCTTCAAAGCTATATCAAATGTTCTAACCATACCCCTTCATCCGAAGCTCCAACTTGAACAAACAGTACCATAAGCTTTTATTTTTTATAACTTAAATCTCTTATATAAATCATAATATGAATAACCTATAATCAAAACTAAAAGAAACATGACTTTCCAATACATAGGGCCAATCTCTTGCACTTGCATTGTATATTTGCATCACTTATAAACCCACCAATAACTTTCTTAAGTTAAATTATCCCATAAAAGTTTTAAAAAAAATGGAAAAGTAACTACAGTATGCCATCAACAATAAAAGCTGGCATATAAATAATATAGTCAGGCGAAGAGAGAAACATTACTTGATCATTCAAAACAGAATTCAGCTTAAGCTCAAGCTTCAGCTGCTGGAGATTGATCCTCTTCCTAATGACGGACTCCCACAGAGACAAAGTAGTGTTGCATACATTATATAGAGTTTTCTGCACCATTGAACAAGTTCTTGTAAAAACGATTTAGGCAAATGATTTGATATATGAAATCATAGATATAGCAGAAGAGCTACATCAAAAAGAGTTTGCCAGTTTGTCAAAAATAGTAAGAAATACCTCCACAATTGCATTTTGGATGTAAAGCACAGCCTCAGCTCTCGCATTGGCAAATCTCCATTGCAAGTATCTGTTGTAGAGAAGTCGTAATTGGTGAGCATCTTCTATGTAGGCTGCACCCTTTTTCCCTTTTTTCAAATCAGCAATAAAGCTGAGCACTGAAATTGAATTGTTGGATTGAATGGATGAAGTGGTTGGCCTTATTCGAGATGGACTAACCCCTCTAGAAGGAGGAGTTGATGGCCTTGACCTAGATGGACTGACACCTCTTGAACTACAAGAGGATAGCACTGCGGTCTTTCTAGGTGAGGGCAGATGCGATCCTGGAGCTGACGAGGACTGAGATCTGGCTCCAGCAATTGTTAATCCTGCTTTATCCGACGGAGTTGCAGGAACTGATTTGTGATGTCTTAATGCCTGTAGCGAACAGTCATCAACTGATTTCACCTTGCTTCCTATTCTACCACTTCCAACAAGTGATAACAGTCTTACAGCATCACTAGAAGCCCTTTGCAAGGGTTTACTTGCTTCATCTGATATAGACAATCTTCTCAGTGAAGACAAACCAGTTCCTGGAACTGAATTGTTCACCATTTTGGTATCAGCACGATCAACACTTTTATTTAATGCACTAGAAGATACCTTCCCACCTATCCTACTCGGCCACCGATGTTGATCTAACAACCGAGAAGGCAAACTATCAACTGGTTTAGAATTCTCAGACTGATCAGGGGCATTCTTCCCTTTAAGAGGACTCCTCTTTCTCTCTGGTGTAGGCTTTCTTATGGTTGGAGTTTCAGGCTGCTTGTGAGCCACGTTTGAAGCCGGCCGCAGAGTACGATCCGAAGCACTAGTAATTGGCTTCTCTTTCTTGCTAACAGGTATGGAAATGGTATCTGACTGGAAAGAAACACTCAAACTTCGCATTGTGGAAGGCCATAGACTGTCTGCCGGCAAACGGCTACCTGCTGTCCTTCTAGATGACAGCTTGACATCTACAGATGAGTCATGGATGGGTGTAGAAGGTCTTGGTGGTGGTGGGGAAGGAGGAGTTGAAGGCCTCTTCCTTTCTGCCGAGTGAGCTCTCTTAGGTACCAACTGGGAGGGTGCAGGTGTTGTTCTTGTGAAGTTTGGTGAAGGGCATCTATGAGGACCAGATGGGGAGGCAGGAGTAGGTGACTTATAACGAGAACTAACTTCCCTTGTTCTAGAGCGCCGTGTAGTGGTGGCTGCATTGTTCTTTTCTGTCAGAACCAAGGGGGGTCTTGGGGTCTCCACAGCTTTGTGTTTCCCTGATGCTCGCTCTGATTCACATACATCCATCCACTCTATCCCAATTACACCACATTGATAGAAATTTTCATAACACTAAACCAGATTTTCCAGCCTTGGCAATCAATCATGTGTCCCGCGCATTTAACGGAATAAATGAACTGCACCAAATTATCCACAAAGGAGATCCTTTCCTGTGCAGTAAATCTGCCCACAAATGCACAGAGCTTAAAAGTCAGACACAACAGAGTGTCAAAGAAAAAGAAAAAGAAAAATAATTAAACAAAACCATCAAAAAGGAAAAGGAAGAAAAATGGTAAAAAGCGCACATCTTTACAGAGACTCAGATCTGTTGGAGAACGAATTTCACAATCACACCCAATAAACACAAGAGGGTATGTTTTTCTCATCAAATAAAGCCCAAATCCAACCAGATCAGGACACAGCAAGAAGAATACAGAGAGGGCAAACAACATTTGGTGTAATGGGTGAGAGAAACTCGCGGAAACTGTCTCGACGTGCATTTAATGTTTATTATCATTAGACGTTGGTTATGGTTAACTGAACAAAAAAATAAAAAATAAAAGGATTCAAATTGAAGGGGAAGGGGTCCCCTTGGAAATTGGGGATACTGGGAAGATTGGTCTTAGATAATGGAGGGTGTAGGATAAGAGAGAGGAAGTGAGTAGGGTAAGGTATAGGCTTTAAAATTTGTTCCCCCTTTTGTTTCTCTCACGAGTGTGCCATGGTCGGGCGTGTGTGCTGGCAATTGGGTTTAACTCCACATTAAAACGCACTATATTTTATTTCTTCTTCTCTCCCAACCCCTTTTCAATGAAAGTGATACCAAAACTACCCATTATTGCAGAGCACTCTGCTTCCCAAAAGAAACAAACACTTCACTTAAATCAATGTTGTGGGTTTTCCTAAGATGAACCACACATTAATTAGTACTAATCGCCATAGAATAGTAGTCACTGTTTATTTATGAGTTTTCTCTAAATTATATGCCCTTTGTTTTGTTTGTATGCTGTGCACAATTATTAATGTTTTCTTAATTTAATCGAAGGTTGGAGTCGCAGGTGGTAATGTTCTTGGGGAGATGGGTAAAGACATGGAGGTCCTCGTGCAAGGATGAGCATTGTCCATCCCCATAAAACTAATACTATATGATATGATTCGAAAAATATAATTAGCCAGGTAGTAAAAAAGAAGCAAACAAGAGACATCGTTTCGTGCAAAATATTAAACATAATAATAATAATAAAAAACATAGAATATTAATTTCGATTAAATCTAAGAAAGAAGGGGAAAAAAAAAACTTTCCGGGTAAATTTAGAAAGGAACAAAGGGTTCTGAAGAGGGATCCATGATGACAGATACCTGGATAGATGGACAGGTTCATGTCTCTCTTATTGAAGACATGTTCAGTGTTTCATTGTTCATGTAATGAATCTTACATAAACAATACAAAAATGCTAGTTCATTGAATTTTATTCTAAATTATTTCGTTCAATCAAGAAAATTTTGAAATTAACAGTATAAAATTTGATCAGGAACGAAAAAACCAATGTAATCCCTGCATAATGTGATAGTAAACTAAGTGATCTAGATCGAACAAAATTTTTAGAAAAACAAATAATCAGAAAACGGAAATGAATCAGAGCATGATTTTCTCAATTATGAGAAATTTCGCGAACCTACTTTTAGATTGAAGCAACTTGAAACTCAAAGCTTCAGATACTGAACTGAAAATCAGCGTGCAAATCGTAAATAAACGAGTGATTGCTCCTTCTTCCTACGAGAAGAACAAAGGGAGAATCCAGAACCTTCGGATTCTGCCAAAGTAGAACGAGGAAAAGAGGCGTCGGTCGCAGAAACCTGTCGCCGGAGATTGGGGAAGGCAGAACGGCCGGTCGTCGGAGACAAGTTTTTCCGTTTTGTGATTTTGAAGCAGAGAGAGGGAACGGGAAAGGTAGACAATTAAAAGAGGAAAATTTTGATGATTTCGTGCTACCGAAAAAAAAAAGTTATCTTAAGAAAAAATTAAAATAAATTATATTTAATTTTTTTGAATAAATTAATTAATTAATAAAAGGACATACGAGAAAACGGTTTCAGTTGGGAATGGAGGGAGAAGTAGCAGTAGGGACAGTTGTTTTCGCGCCAGCAACTTTTAATTAGTCTTAGTCTTTAAGTAGTAATTATTAGTTATATTATAATCATTTTGATTCAGCTAACCAGTTATAATATTTTAATTTTTAAAGTGCAACTATCTTATTGTAATATCAACAATCATAAGAACATGTACCAAAAAAAAAAAATCATAAGATCAAGTGGTTTTTTTTTTTACTTGAGAACATGTGGCTATGTATATGTGTTTATGTGTAAAAAAAGATGAATATTAATTGAGTTTAATATTGATATAAAATTAGTGTGCAAAGTTTTACATTGCTATCATTAAAATTAAAACTATAAATGCTTTTCCTTATTGAAATACTTCACTAGCATATAATTTGTTTCAACTTTCAACGACTTTCAAGGCTTAACATCAAGTAGATGTTCCTTACTTTTTGGATTAATTTCATATACATCATGTTATACCTACTACTTGTTTTTCACTTGAATTTATATTGGTAACTTAGCTTTCATTAGACATACAACATTAAATATTACTTTGTGAAAAGAACTTTTACTAATACATGATGCATACATATTTTGACACATTTTGCCGTTTAGGTAAATTTCATGCCTCAACGCTTTGTTTTTGACAATAACAGACATAACATGCAATTTGTCAACTTGCATTCATATTTGTTTATCACGACGTATCAATGTAATAATCATTAACTTGTTCTTTGCTTTTCTGAAATTAAATGAAATTCTGGTTATTACCATATGTCACCTATAATTTAGTAAATAAGAAACATAGGAATTATTAATTTACGAAAAGAAAGGTACATTTTAGTTATGTTATATGAAACCTCATTAATTAATAGAAATAAACAATTAAAATAAGTCATGTACCTATTTATCAAAACATAATTGTGTAAATATGGGTGTTCCGAATATGCTTGTTGCTCTGTTTTTCACTTTTCTTACGTTTTCTCCAACTATATGAGAGAAAGAATTTCAAAATTATTCTTGTTTGATTAGTAGACCTATGGTAAAATAAATAAATAAATAAAAATATAGTAGACCTATTCAACGATCAAAATTAATTAATATTTTAAAAAAGGCAAGATGACAAACCATTTATTTAATCAACTACAATTTCTTGCACCAAAAAAAATCAATCACAATTTCATTTGTGGGCCAATAATCAATACTGAAGGTAAGAGAAAGAAGTTGTCCCTTTTTCTTCCATTCATTTATATTTGAATATTTAGTAATTAATGAAATTTAATAAAATAAAATAAATAAAATAAGATGAAATGAAATAAAAATATTATTTTATTATTTAAATATTTTAAAATATAATAGAATAAAGTTATTATTTTAGTGTTTGAGAAATGGATAGAATGATAAAAATAATAATTTTATTTTTTCTAAAAAAAATGATTCCGTCTCATATTCTCCAAATTAGGGAAGAAGAAAATTAATAATTTTTTATGAGATAAGATGTAGGAAGAAAATTGATTGTTTTTTGTCACTTACATTTTATTTCATCATTTTTTAACATAACCAAACAATAGAACCTATCTCTATTTTATTTCATTCTCTTCCATTCCACTCAATCTCACCAATCCAAACATATAAAGGAACATGGTGTATTGGTATTTTGACACACTTTATTTTCATTTATAAAATATCAGATGAAATTTCAAGAAATTCTTTTAATTGTTTTTATCTTAATTAAATTTTAGATTGGAAATAGAAATCTTAAAATTTTAAAATAGATATCAACTCGTTATAAATTTTATTTTTGACTTTAGGACCCTTTTTGTTTTACGATGACTTCAGGACTTTAAAATAGTATTAGACTAAAGTTCTGCATGGCACACACATATATCAATACAAATAGAGAAAATTATTACAGGATAAGAAGAAGAGCGATGATATTATGGAAACTTCAGTGGAAGTAGGTTCGTAGAGTCGAAAACTTAGGATGGAAATTTTGGTAGGTTGAAATGGATTACCTTACTAGTAATAACGTATTCCAAGCAGATTAAGTTACCTTTTAAAAAAAGAAAGGAAGAAAGAAAGAAAGTGTTCCGGTTTGGGAGGAGAATAATGCACCTAACAAATTACAATATGCCAACTGCAATGTAGAGAAAAAATCAATTGCAATAAAACCACTTGCCCACCATAAAAACATTGCATTTAAATCACCTAACGAAATTTTTATCACTATTTCACCAAAAAATGAGGATCATAGTTTTAAGAAAAATGTTAGTAATACACTTTTAAACACTTTTTTATTATTTATTTTATTATTAGTCTACCTCATACACTTAAAAGAGTTATTAAGGGATGAATACTAACAACACTAGTTTTGGATCAATAATAATACTTACTTTTAGATTAATAATAAAACAAGTGTTAAAAGAAGTGTTTAAAAAAGTGTGTTACTAATATTTCTCTAATTTTAATGAAGCATTAGTATAGAAACTTTAATACATACAAAAATAAAAAAGTATAGATATCCTTCAAAGGATGTTATTCACATCTAATCACACAAGGGAATAGGAGCGGTTTGGCCTGCTTTAGGGTTACCTTAGTTCGTTTAATAAACAAGTCAAATTAAGATTTTTATAAAAAAATATATTCGGTTAAATAAGTCAGGCTTTAATCCTTTAAAATAGACTATTAAACTTGACGGGCTACAATTACGTACACACATATATATGGAAAGTATATTAAGTGATTGTAGTGGTTTATTGTGAAAGTGATAAGAATAAATATTAGTCATTATATCTTATATAAATAGTTAAGATTAGAATATAAACTCGTGTGACTTTTTTAAAGTGATCATGTGACTTTTATTTAACTTTTAATTTTGACCATTCATATATGATTTAATAGTCAATATTTATTATTCTCACATCTCATAATAAATCATTCCTTTTACTATATATGCCCATATATATATCAACATCCTTGAATTTTTATCAATATTGAATTTTATCAACCCAACCATTGGATTGAAAGTTCTTATGAGGTAGATCATGCCATAAAATTTTATATAATTTAAGAACTATTTGATACTTCATCACTTCGCTTTATTTAATGTATAATACTTTTTCAAAATATATGTAAATGTCGACTATTAGATTACACACTTATAAATGTTCAATTTATCTAAAACTTAGTATCCATGATTGTCAAGGTAATATGTCATGATTCAAAGATTAGATTGGATAAATTTGCATTCTAAAGAAAGTTATTCAAGCGTATAAGTGTAAAAGAACTTAGTCTTGATGTAATGATATAAGTGGATCCCTTCTCCTCCCCACTCCCTGCACATTTATATATACATATATATGGAGGGGATCTACTTATGTCTTTTGTAAGTCTTAAAACTTATACTCAATCTTTGAACATTAATTTTATTTTGATCTAAAATTTCAAGTCAATTTAATAAATAGATAAAATAATGAAATCTCACATAAATAAAGATATAGAATGATATGTACCAAGAATAATTTGACTTAAACAAAGAGAGAATTTAACTCGTGACTCTATTTATCTATACTACTATAAAAGTGATTTTCCACTTTCATATCTATAGAGTGATCAAGTTATGTTGATATAAGTCAAAGTCACTCTTACACCATTAAGTAACTTTTTATTGAATAATTTTCTCACTATATCTATCGTTAAATTGAAAGTTCTTATTATATAGATCACATTTATGAATTTTTACATTAATCTAAAATTGCTTAATACTTCATTGATATATGTCAAGATTAACGTAATATATACTTTTGAATGTATGAAAATAAGAACCATTTGATTATATTCTTATTGATGTTCAATTTTTACAAAATTTGACATAAATAATCAAGGTAATGAATAGTTATAATTCAATAATTAGATAGATAAAAATCACATTCTATAGATAGTTATTAGGTGATGTAAGAATGCTAAGTCTTATACTGGTGTAAATTGATCTCTCCCCTATATATAATATTATATTGCAATATTTATATGCATGTCAATTTTATAAACAATATGATAATTTTTAACAAAAAAAAAATTGACCTTATTACATATCTTCAAAGCCAAGGCCTAAGTTCGTTGGCCTATTTTAACGTCTAGTCCACTTAGCCTACTTAAGGGTAGGCATGTTAGCCTAACTAAAGACCTTGATGCAAAATAGACGTCTTTAAATAAACTTGTAGTTTAGGATATGTTTTTAAAAAGATTAGGTTAGGCCCAAAAATTAACCCATGTTAGGTAATAGGTCAGGCTCAAGCTTTGTATTTTAAAAATAGGTCTGACCCATTTAAGTCAAAGTTTGGCATGATTTGACCAGTTTCCATGCCTACATCTTATTAGTAGTCTTTTTTTTTAAAACCATAAACTAAAATTTATTCAAATAAAACCTTAGTGACACTTACAGTTCAGTAATATATATATATATAGAAAGAGAGAGAGAGAGGAGAAAATAGATACAATTTTCACCTAAAATTAACTCATGATTTGTAGCTTTACTTCTGGTTAGTAAGCTTTTCCATAACAATGCATATTTTACTATAGAGATTGACATATAACTTATTGTCGTATGAAGAGAGCATTACGTATCTTATCTCAATAAATATAAAGATCTTATTATTCTGCAAAGTCAAAACATCAGATTGATATGAGAGAATCAAATCTAAAAATTTCATACTTACCATAACATAAGGCAAATATAAAAAACTTAAAACCAAAATCATTAGATATATCCGAAAGATAACACAAATCTAAAAAATATGGATAAATTTATTAGAAGAATTATTACAAAAACTAAAAAAAAAAAAAAAGAAACAATAAAGAAAATGAGGAGATATATTACCAAAGGATAAGGACAGAAGCCCCTAGTAAAGAAACACCCAAAAAGTGGATCAAAGCACTACAAAATGGAGACCAAACACCACAAAAGAAAGAGAATCAAGGTAGGCTATTAATTAGTAATCTTAGAATCACATATCTTTAGTATTATTTTTGTGAATAAAAAATATATGTTCATGCACATGATATAAACCACCTTATTTCCTCAATATGCTCGAGCGACACCATCCTTATGAATAATTAAAGGATTCTAAATGCAAACCCTTACATGCATTTATGTTCTTGAAGCATTACTTAGTAGAGTTAATACTAGTGTGGAAAACAAACTAATTTATTTATATAAATTGTAATTTAATTTCAAAATTATGTTATAATTTTTTATGTTTCCTAAAGATAGGTTGTCATTAATAAAAATGAAAGGATTACATATTCCCAAAGAAAAACAAACAATAGGATGCCCCAAGATCACTTCTGGAACTGCATAAGGATAAAAAGAAACATAAGATAATTTGCTTTGAACATTTACATTGAAGCTCTATTTCAATATAAGTAGCCATTCGACTAGACATTAGATGACACTAACTCTTTAATTTGGATCTTCACCCCTTAGTGGCACTTTAGAAGAGGGAGGGAAGATATACAGGCACAGCTTCTTACCTTCTCCAGTTTCCATTGCATTATGACTTCTTTTCTTCAAGATTGGCTCTGAGCTTGCTATGGTAGCAAGATGATTAGTAGGTTTTGAAGCAAGGTTCCTCTTGGAAGCTTTTGTTTGGAAGCCATTGGTAGACTTCTTCCTAGATTTCCTTGCTAAGATGGTGGTTGGGTTTTGAGCCAAAATTTTCATAGTTAGAGGAGAAGTCATGGCCTCAACTATTGCATGATACAAGGACTGGGCTAGGAGCTATAATTGGTAACTTGCACATCACGAGCTTTGATGTGATCTTTCTTAGAGTTTTGCCCTTGACTAATTATGGTGTCATTTGGGTCTAATTCCTTTAGGTCATTGCCACAAAAGCTAAATTGCAAATTCTTCTTGGTTTCTAGATCTTCGTCCATCACTCCTCTTACTTTCTAAGCTACCACTTAAGAAGGTTTGGGCTGATTTTTTACCAAGAAAGATGAGAGTTTAGATGTCATATGATCAACAACCGTTTTATTTTGGTTGCCTTTGGCAGGGAAAGAGTCCTTTCCATATGTGCAAGGTTTGGCCATGTCCCCTTCTATCTCAATTTCACAACCATTTTGGTTTGCCCAAAGCCTTGGACCTGACTTTTTCTCCTTTACTAAGTGGTGCAGTTCATTATGGGTAAGAGAGGCATAGTTCTTTACTTCATGCCTTATGATACCACAATAATAACAACATAATGGAAGTTTTCATACCGAAAATCTATCCAGATTTTACCTTCTTATTTGGTGGAGAAGTATAGGTTGTGCTGCAGCAGGTGGAGGACATTAATGATAACCAATGATTTAGGAATGAAACCCTGAAGGCCTCTAATGGAGTACATTGACATCTCTTTGACTTCTCCAATCTAAGATCTACAAAGTAGCAATGACTTGGGATGCCTTAGAGTTGCATCAAAAAAGGTACTAGGTTTAGTTCATAGTCTTGTAGGTCTCTGCCTTGATCCTACATTTTCAAAGCTAAAATCTAGTTTTTGTACAACCATGGCTGGTTGCACAACACACAATGCATATCAATTTCATCTTAAAAAAAGAACCAGTACATTTTTAGCTCAAGCTCTTCGTAGTGCAAACCCTTGGGAATGTTCCATATCACCCATAACACAGTCAACAATGTAGCATAAGCCTAGTTTTAATTGAATAATATTTTTATGATCAGGTTGTGATGGGCTGCTACTGCTCTTGAGATAAAATCATTGTTGTCCATGTGGACCATCTCCTCATCGTTAGACTATACTGGTTCAAGGTTGTGGTTGTCAGCTATTATAATAACGGCCAAGCCAGGATATGGACGATGGAAGTGGGCATAGCAGTGATGAAATGGTAAAGCACAAATGTGTGCGATGGAGTGGGAAGGAGATGGTGGTGAGGTGAGAGTAGCATAGGATGAAGGCAAGCACCAAGGAGGATCCAAACTACCACCAGGGGCGATGGTGGCAGAGATGTGAGGTAGGAGAGGACCTAATGAGCATCAATCAGTCAATGATGCTACCGAGGGAAGGAGCCAAATAAGTGAACGTTAAGGCACTGCACCCTTGGCAATGCTAAACCCTAGCACAACAGGGAGAGAGGTTGAAGGTTTCTATGTGTATAAATTATGCTATAATTCTATTTAAATTAATTGATCATTTATACCAAATTTTGATGGAATCATAATTAGCTTTTATATACAATTATAGTGCATGGTAAATTAATGAATGATATCAATGGATATAGAATATGATTCTAATGAACTCTTAGTATAAAAATGTTTCACACTTGCATTTAATGATGTGATGTTACATCATATAATGAGTTTGACATCTCATATAATTGTTAACACATAGTCAAACTCTATAAGAAAGGTGTTAATACAAGATTGGATGATAGTTTTACATTAACAATTATTAGCACTCAATTTAATCTAGGCCATTTCTAAAATATAAAATATACAACCCATTAATTCAAAGATATTAAAAAATAATAAAAAAGTGATCAGAAGTGAATTTAAAAAATTTAAAAAGATAGTGAAAGAGGTTAGAAGAGAGAGAACATATCACGTGGGATCTCATCAGAAAGTCTAGATATGAGGAATAGTTAAGCCTAAAGATAAGAAAAGATAAAGTTGATATAAAAACATAATTTGTTAAGATTGCCATCTTGGTAGGGCTTACATTAACTACTCTTTGCCTATAAATAAAGATTTTTAAGGAGATATGAAGTTTGAAGACAGAGTAATTTGTGAGATTATATAAAAAAAAACAAAAGATAGATTGAGATAAGAAGATGAGAAAGTAAGTAGAGAAAAATAAGGGATTAAACTCTATCTAGATGAGATTGCAAAACTACTACCTTGAGCTTATAAATATAAGCATAAAGGAGTCACTTAACACACATTCAAATTCTAAAACACATAATCAGGGAAAAGAATCGCATAGAGAGAGTGTTTGAAGTAAGTGAGAGATTAATGTAAAGACACTCATAGAGAAGGCACGAGACAAAGCTCTTGCTTGAAAGATTTTCATGTTAGATATTTCTCTCTTTTAATTATTTCAAGTTTAAGGCTTTAGTTAGGAATCAATTTTTGTATGTGTCAATTCTTCAACAACTCAAGATCTTGTCCAAAGTCAGATTATGAAGGACATTTGCAATCTTAACTATAAATAAGGAAACGTTTACAATGCACCATATAATCTTTGGAGCATGGATGCTCCATGTGGTGAGTCATTGATTTTACATCAATGGGTGAGATCAATTACATGCAAACTAATTAATAGGTTATTGTACAATGTTTGTTTATTACAAAATAAGTTCCTTATAAAATTTTTGCAGAAAAATACCAATTTTTTTGTCTCCATTCTCTTGTCTACTGCTTTTTCTTCATTGCCTTCATCTTCTCCTTCTCATCAGCAACCCAGAAGACAAAACCATGAGAGAAATAAAGGACTTGGCTCACACTAACGAACTAATTTCCAAAAGAAAAGTTCTCCTAATTGGGTCTCTTTCTAAGCCTTAATCTCCCATTGCTCTCTTTAAATGAACACAACTTCAGAAATTTCAAGTTTAAGAAGTCCAAGGAAATGACACTAGCACCACAGAAAATAGAGGAAATAGTAAAGACTAATAAACATCAAGACCCATAAATAATTTTACTTCTATTTCACAATAATAATGACTATATGTTGTTTTCCCCACTTTCGGTGCCAAAACGCAAAAAGATTAAGAAAATGATATGCTAGGGTGATTCATTTTTGTTGCTTAAGGAGAAAAATATGTTTCATCATACCAATGAGATAATTTACAGTGCCACATGATCGTGTCTTGGATGGGTGTGCAGTCAATGGATTCTTTTAAGTTCCATTTACGCAATTGTTTAAGCACAATCAAGGATGAGTGTGCAACGAAGGCTTGGTGGTACAGGTCTTAGGTCATTGGTGTGTCGAAGTTGGAGCTCTGGTTTAGCCATGGAGGTTATGAGTGTGCTAGTGTCGAGGCTAGAACTTGGTGGGTCATCGGTCATGGAGATTATGGGTGTTCGTCGACGTGGTATGACCTCCCTGTTGACTCCACAACGATGCAATTTTGAACACTGACCAGCACCCCGCCACTGCTTACTATTGGTCGACCTGGTATAGCAGAGAGGTCGAGTGAGGAGAGCGATTTGGCAGTGTGATAAACACAATTTTCATATATTAGTTAACCCTCATATTTAGTTTCATAAACCTTTTATGTGCTTAATTGATTGGTCTTGACCATATTTTATAAGTTTGGGTTCAAATTGGGCACAGTTATATTTTTTTAGCATTATTGAGATTTTTACTTTATTTCTGTATTTTAGGCATAACTTGATTTATAGACATATACAAATTATGACGTTTATCTTGTAAAAAATTTGAGAGAAAGCTCTACAACTTTGATGAGAGCTTGAAGGCTGAATCAGATGTTTAGTGGGTCATATTGAGCCACAAAGTCAAAATAGAGATGCTATCACTGGAACCTAGATGACGTGTAATGATTAAGTCATAATTTGGGTTGTAGAAATCATATGGAGTTGGGACCAGTGCCATTAGAAAGCTTAGACACAGATCTTCAACTCTTATGAAGACCACTTATCCAAATTGTGACATTTTGATGGTGTTTCACCCTTTGAGGTTGGCTGATGGGTCTAGAGAGCTATTAAGAATATTTTGGGCATAATTCTCTCATCCTAAGTCCAAATTAGGCAAATTATGTATCCAATTAAAGTTAAGAGGAAGAGGATTAACCCTAACCTAAAGACAAACTTGATTTTTTAATTTTATAGATAGTTATTTAAGCAGTAACAACAACTATGAATCTAACCCTAATTTTTTCCTAGCCGCTCTTACTTGCAGTATCTCTCTTCATATCTCTTCCTTCCCCTTCTCTTTAAGTTTCTTTCTTTTTTTATTTTTCTTCATTTCCATCCATGGAGGGCTATACTCTTTTTTAATCAATCCTAGGGATTGACAATCTTGACGTTTAATTCTGAGATTTTGTTTTGATTGTTTCACATTTAATTGTTAATCAAGTTTCTCTTTTACTTGCTAATCAAGTTTCACTTTTACTTGTTAATCAAGTTTCTCTTTTGAATTTGTTAAATCTGAATTGAATTGCTTAAATTGATTTGAATGTTGATGTAATAATTGTATAATTATCATATGTTTAATGAGGATTACAGAGACTAAACAATGCATCAAAGGTGTTTGATAGATTGTTAAGCTTGGTTAAATTCTAGGTTTTAGGTTAACTTAGGATTAAATGAGTATTTAATTCATTTAACCTTGATTAATTAAATTCTAGATGCTTATCTAGTAGAGAATTTATGAATCATCTTAAAGTTTCTTAATGTGATTTAAGACTAAGAATTTGATTAGCAATCAAATGGATTACTTGTGATCAATGGTGGATTAAATTTAAGATTAGTTAATTTTTTTAGATTAATTGTTTACTTAATTCTTAGTTGGCAAATATCTATTGGTGGGATAAAGATGGAGACACGGAGATGGGATAGATGATTTTCATCCGTGTTCTAGATAAAAAAAAATGTGGTGTTCAAATAATTTATATTTTCTACACTTTTTGATTTGTTATTCTGACTATTTTTTCAGTCTTAATAGCTAACTAAATTGTTAAGAGTGGTCCCAATCTCCTTGTGATTGATATTCCCACACTTGTTGCTAAAAATCTGACAAAATAAGATGTCAAATAATATTTTGACATCAACAAAAATTGAAAGAAGTGAAATTAAAACTAAATTCCAACTATAAAAGCTAAGAAGTAAGTATGCCAGGTGTTTGTTTAATTATAATATAATATAAGAGAGTGAGGCTTGTGCATCAAATTGTGTATCTGTATGTAGGTTTGAACATTCTTTGGTTTGGTATAAGCAACCAAATAGTTAATAAATTTTAATAAATGGTCAAACAAAAAATTCTCTGTTTGTATTAGGATAATGCTTGTGGTTAATGATGGTTTCTTTTGTAAGAGTTATGTTATTTGATCTATCCACCTTGAAGAAATAAGTAATTACCAAAATCTTACTCTAAACCCTTTACACACAACTAGATTTTTTTTTCTTGTAAAAAAATGATTAGGCTACATTTGCAATAATACAATGTATTTTTTAATTAAATAAATATTTCCTATTGTAATTACTTATATTTTCACATCCTTTCATAAGAACACATTTTATTTACACAACAAATGATAATATTTTAACTTTTGTGAGTTTTGTTATCTCTTCCTTAGGTCTAAGCTAGGTTTTGCGCCGCCCCACTCGTTTGGACCCTTCCCCTACAGGCTTTCTTGTCTTATTGACATTTTGCTAGTTCGGTTTCTTGCTACTGCCTATTGTCATTGGTGATCCACTAGCAGTAGTTGATCGGCTTCATCTACTGTGGCTATTGAGTTCTTCGCAGTGTCACAATATGCCCCCTCTTGGCCTCACTACTATCTCCGGTTAATGAATGATCATGGCTGCCCAATCTCAAGAGGAACCGATGATTACTGAGGACGATGAAGTCATCCATTTTGACAATGAAGAAACTCGATCCAATATGGCTATAGCGAAAAATAGTCTAATTAGTCATATTTTCTCAGATTGTAACTAGGTGCAAGCTAAAGTTCTCACTATTTTATCAGAGATGTGAGACTTCTTTAAAGGATTTTGATATGATGAGTTGAATAAGAGAATTCATGGTGTAATAGACTTTGGAGAAGGCAAAAGATTTTGCTTGGAAAATCTCCCTCTTCCCTTTGATGTACCCCCAAGGGGTGATGATCTGTCCCAAAATCCTATTTGTTAGTAGTGGCCCCTAGTGGCTACCTAATAATAAGGAGTCTATGTCTCAACTGTCTATGTGCACAGTATAATGTTTTTCCTTTTGTTTTTATTCTCTTGGTACTTTGGGAGTGATGTTGGGTCTCCTCGTTATTTTCTTTTCTTAGGAATTATGTATTCTTTTCATTTTCAGTAATGACAATATATTTTTTGGCAAAAAAAATGATATCTTTAATGGTGACCATTTTCTATTTTCCTTTTTTGTATTGTAGGTGCAAGTAATTGGATAGGTAAAAGGATAGGTGGCAATATCAAATCTCACACTCAAGTCCTAAAGACTTTTAAGCAGGAATCACTTGAAGTATACGCTTGTTGACCCTTTAACAGTAACCTTGAATGTTAGTTAATCTTTACGCATCATAAAAGTGACTTGAACTCAAAAAAATTTTATTTTTTGGTACAGTAGAAGAAAAGTTTAAGGTGATGAGAAGGTATCCCTGTTCCAAGGACAAGACAAACTACCAACTTCAGCAAGGATTTACAATGAGACTACAGATCATCTACCAATAAGAGATCCCTGGATTCGAATCCATCATGAAGTTGTTATAATTGAAAAGTCAATCAGTGGAACTAACCTCATTGGCCCTCAATAATTGTTTTAATGTCAAAGTAGCCTAAAGTTTCTTTTATAATTTTAAGATAGGTAAATTTTGTAATAACCCAATCTAGATGAAAATAATATTCTTGATGATTAATTTTCTATTATGGGATTGAGCCTGTTGACTGTATAGATTTTTTTTAAAAAAAAAACCATAAAGATCTATAAATTGTGATAAAAAATTTTAAAAAAATTGTTGCATAGTTTTTAAACTCAAATCAGATCGACCGGTTGGACTAATAAATCAACTAGTTAATCAATTTGAGTTGTCATTTAGATCAAATGTGTATGTGACCTAGTGTAAACAAGTTTGAGTTAGTCGGTTTGGAGCGTACTCAGTGACCCGGCTAGTTTTTAATGAACCCATCAAGTTGATGAAATTAAGAAAAAAATGGACTTAGAGAGAAGAGAAACTACAACCTATAATACAAAATCTAGTAGCAAAGTAACCATAATTCTTTTGAACTTTGTAGACACAAACGAGTTGAATAACATAGGCAAAACACTGAGTTGGGAATGAAGAACACAAACACAAACAAAAACACTAAGCTTAGGCCATTTTCTTCTAAACATTGACACAGACGATGGGCATTGGGAAGGATAGGAGCATCACCATGATTGTCCGAAAGGAGTTGACTATGCAATGGAGCCTATTGCAAGCTTTGACTTGGGATTCAGCAAGGCCCAATAAAAGTCAAAAACGTTGTCCCATTAATACCATGTGTGGTGGTGATGAGGGAGGAGTCGGTGGTTGCTTGGGATTTGATTTTAGATAGGGTGGCGAGGAAGGAGGATACAAGGGTGGGTGGTTAGGGTTAGAAACTTAGGATGAAGAGGAACCTTTGCTTCTTAAAGATGTACTTGGGTTTTTATGTTGCTAAAGTGAAATTGCCCTTGTCTATCCATATTATTACTATCTTGCTATAAGCCCATAATTTTTTGCTAAGTTTAGAACATGCGTAGTCCAGTAAACAAAACTCAATATCTAATTTTTACATAATTTTTATTTATATTAAGTATTTATATATATTTATTTTATGCAGTTTAACTAATGATTTACTAATTGAACTAGTACCTCGGCCGAATTTGATAACCATGCTTCTTGTAAATGCTTGAGCGCATAAGCGCTCAATTGTCAGTAGCCTTGCCTTATTCTTGAAACCAAGATTCTTTTTTTTTCTAGCAAATTAATAAAATGTTGTTAATGATCCTTTAAGTCTTGGATTCCATCTTTCCTTTCTTTTTCATTTTTTTTAGCAAATTAATAAATGTCATCAATGATATTTAAGTAACCTAAACTTCTATTAGATGATGTTAGGCAAACAGTCGAGTATACATTGACTAAAAGTAATGGATTACTTCGATACCCATATATTTTTAAAATGTGTCAATACTTAAGGTGAGTTGTTAACAATTGATTGGTTGTTAATTACATTTAATAATTTTCTAATGTTTATAATAAAACAAATTCACTCCTATATAACAAATTAGAGTACATTTTTCTTGAGAGTGACTTAATCTCTTAAACTACTCTCCCTCTAGGAATGACATTAACTTCTTTTCTTTTAAAGTTCAAATTTAAAATCTTTTTAATTAATTATGTATATTTTTTATAATTTCAATAATTTTAAATATTTTTTCTATTAATTTATTTGTTTAGATTTTATATGAATAAATTAATTATGCATATCTTCTTTATAATTTTAAATATTTTTATGTTTTAATCTACATTTATTTAAATTTTATCTGAATTTTAAAAAAAATTATGCAATGCATAGGATACTTGCTAATAAGTAATAAATTTTTAATAACTCACCGCATGTACCATGTTAAATCTCCTCAAAACAACAACACATCAGTAATTTAGAATTTTAAAGAAAATGAGACCTACACAAAAGAGAAAAATAGTTGTGGTATAGCTCGAGCTTAGGTATGTTGGAGCTTTTGATAGCAAAATCCATTTCTTTTTTATATTTAATATGAATATACTGATTGCCAACTCAATCTATGTGAGATTAATATTCTTGGAATAAAGCTTCTCCTTTTTTGGTAAATCAAGACTAAAATTGCTCTCGGTGATCTTTTACCTAGTTTAAATTGCCTGTAATGATTTCGAAATAGACATACTAAACAATAAACATAAAGTTCGGTTATATATTTTTTAACAAACTTTTACAATTTTATTTATTGATAAGTAAAATTATCTAAATAACATTAATTAATTTAATATTATCCTTTTGTAAACTTTAATGCTTTGTTTGGATGAGGAAAGAAAATAAAAAAAAAAAAAATAAGAAGAAAGAAAATAGAGAGAACAGAAAATGAGTAGAAAGAAAATGAAGGTAGTGTAAAAAAATGAAACAAAAATAAATATGATTATATAAAATGACATATATGACCTTCTAATATATAATTAAATATAAATATATTATTTTATTTTATATTTATAAATTAAACACACAATAAATAATTATATTTTATAATAAACTTTAATTAAAATTAGATGTTATTAAATTTAAATTATAATAATTGATAATAAAATTAATAAAAAAAATCATCCTCCCTCCTTTGATTCTTTTCTTCCCTACCTTCCACCGCTCACTAGCCATCACCAACCCCACACCACCCACCTGGATGCCCTTACCCACCACCCATCCGGTCGGCCACCTCCACCCACCTCCACCTCCATCCCAGCCCACCAACCCCACACCCCACCCTCCCTTACTGTACCACTACCACCCCACACCTTCCTTCCCAATCAAACTTGAAAATGCCCTCCCCTCCAAGTTGCCTTCTCCACCACCAACCCCATCATTTCTCTTGGTTGATTTGTTCTTCTTGTCCTCCTTCTACAATGGAGTTGTTGAATTGTTGTCATGGTAGATCTAGAACTGAGTATGTTTGCCACTATTCATGGTGGCGAAGCTACTAAGTAAAATTGTAATTTCACATCGTCAGACATATCTCTTCGTGTTTTCTTCACACATTGGCGAAGAAAATTTTTTGGTGGGATCCATTGCGATTTTTCCCCTATCTTCCCTCTTTTCGCTCGATATCCAAACAAGGGAAAATTCCAAAATCTACTCTATTGCTCTTCTCCTATTTTCTCTCCAACCAAACAAATAGAATATAAGTAATTAATACTACAAGTCACAAATCTGTCTTAGTATTTATTTCATTCTCTTTTTAGAAAAATCAAACGGTGTTTTAGAGATGCATAACATAAACTTGGATTTGGTTTGGCTCATCAAAAGTGAGAGGTAGGAATGAAAATAGGCTAAGTTAAGTTTTACCTAAATAGGTATAGGCATGTTTTGTAAAACATCAATCTAAGCCTAACCTATTACTTATCATAAGCATTTTTTTGAAACTCAATTGATGTGTTTATGAAAACATAAAACATTGACCTTACCAGAAAGTTTATTTAAAGACTTACATTACATAAAGGTCTTCATATAAGTCAAGAAACTTAAGTTTTTTAATTTTTAAATAAGTATAATCTTTAACAAACTTATTATATTCTACGTATAAAATATACAATTAATAAGTTATGTAAGTATTATAAATCTTTAATTATATGTATAAAAAATAAATAAAAAGACTAACTTAATAGGTCAAATAGGCTTTTTCAAAAGTTCAACTTAGCCTAAATTATTAAATAAGCCTTTTTAAATGTCTCTGCATGACTTATTTACTACATATATTAGGCCTGAGCCAATTGAAAATAAGCTAGACTGTAGGCTCCTAATAGACCATCTAACCTATTCTTACCTCTAGTAAAAGGACCACTTTAGAGAAAAAGTAAAAAGTTTTAACTATTGATGAGAAAATCAATAAACTAGATTTTAACAATATCTTAGTTTATCTTACATGTACATATATTTTATTATGGTCTTAATTTTATATTTTGTCATTAATAATTATCTCTTTTTTTTTTCTTTTCTTGATGAGAAAAAAAAAGGAAATTCAATTAACTTTAACAAAGCAAAATTCAATTAACTTCAATTATCCTTTTTGTTATTAATTTGAGCACTTTTCTCTACCAAAAGTTTTTTTTTTTATTTTTTACAACCAAAGGCTTTATTAATTGATTCACGTATTAAATATTTTATTTTTTATTTAATATTTTTTATTTCAAATGTTTTTAATAAATGTTTTTAAAGCACTTGTTAAACAATTTTTTTTATTGCATGTAAGGGCTATTGGTAGATACTTTTCATCCCTTTTAGGTTTGGAAGATGCTATGATTTTCTATTTGAAAAGTTGTCAATTGTTATACAAATTTCAAAATCAATCATATCTATCACAACATCTGACTGTAGTAATAGGTCTGAATGGCTTTTCAATGAGGCCCATATATTTCCTACATTTTCTGCGCAACTGGAGGTTGTTGAAACCAGTTATCAATGTTCATCTACTGCATCAATATTTAAAGATTTCTTAGCATCACTTATATTCGTGAATAAGGGATTGAAAGGTTAGTTGTTCGTGCCAAAAAGATAACAAGCCACAATTTTCTGTGAGTTAGGCTTTGTTTGGTAAGAGAAAGAAAAAGATAGGATATCATAAGAAAAAAAAGAAAGAAAAGGAAGGGAAAGTAAATAAGTTATTATTTGTTATGTTTGGTATCATCAATGGAAAAGAAGAGAGATCTCTCTTTTTTTGTTTGGTTTAATCAAGAGAAAGAAGGGAAATGGATGTTAATAATATTAAGATTGATAAAAATGTGAGGCTCACCTCATTTTCTTTCTTTACGTTCCAATCCTCCCAAAAAGGTAGGGATAGAATTTTGTGGAATCCATGGAAACTCCACACCTCTTTTTGGTTTCTTAAAGTATTCATTCACTTAATATGTGATAAATTAATCTCTCAAAATACGATCAAATATCTAAACAAAGATCTCACCCAACAGTATTATTTCCATCTACACATCTCTTTTTTCTCTTCCTATCCATTGTTTTCATCTTTACCAAACATGGGAGCATATCTATCTTGCTCTCTCTTCCTTTTCTTCCCACTCATTATTTGCATACCAAACACACCATTAGTATCCAAAGTTCCAAACATATAATAACATCACCCATTTATACATGGTATAGTTTAAATTTTAGTTAATTTAATTTAAAAAAATTAATGTTGAAAGAATATTTACATTCAAAAATAATATTTCATAAGTATTACATCTAGTATTAATTCTATTTACTATAAAAAGAAGAAAATTAAATCAGCAAGGTTAAGCGTGGCGATAAGGACAAAAGTTAGGATTATGAAGAAAGCAATTGTTGAAAGGATCTCCCTTGTTAAGTTTAAGGAAAATCCAAAATATTGGAAAAATCTATTTCAATAGGTTTAGCGAGGAAATATATCAGTAACCTCAACATTATGTCTCGATCCCAAACCTTAAAGCTTTAGGTTCATAATTCATTTCACTTTATATAATCTTCATTTTGTTCAGTCTTATTTTATGTGAGACTTCTTCACTTATATTATATTACACTTACACTTAAATTTTTAACATTACTATCACGATAGTACTTGATGAGTTAATCTTATAATAATACATCCGGAGACACCATAGTCAAAGATTAAAAGGTAAGATTTTTTTTTCTCTCAAAATTAATTTTATCATTAAAATTTAGGAAACTGTTTTATATACATCAAAATACGTATATCGTATTTACATCATATTTGTGTGAGAAATGTCAAATCATTCTGTATATGATTGTAGTATTCCCATAACATACAAAATAATTTTATGAGTAAGTTGAATAAAATTGAACGTATTTTAATTAGACGAATAATAAGACTATAAAATTTATGAGAATTGATTTTGTAAAACTATCATCTTAAACAATTTTAGTAGAGCTGCGTAGCTTCAATAATCTCTTTTTGGAACAATTCATAAATTCTTTAAATCAAGGATACCGAACTAATTAAGTGTTGCACACCCCGTGCATTAGAACAACATTGAGAGCTTTTTTTCTTTATTTTTCTTTTTTCCTCTGAGCTGGAGAGTTTTCTTCTTTATTCTTATGAATCTCTGCCTCAAAAATTCCTTAAGTGCTCTTTTTTGGTACAATTCCACAAGTTCACTACTCTACTCAAACTCTACATTCAATGAATGACAGAATGAGTAGCAATGCAACTTTTCTTACGTTGTCTTACTTTAAAAGATTAATTTTTTTACTAGTTACTTATTAAGTAGAGAATATTTAAAAAAAAAAAACAACCGAAACAATAAATAAAAAAGCAAAAGAAAAGAAAAATATGGACATTACTAACTGGATTATAAACTTTGAAAAGTAATCACTAACCAGGCTAGAAAAAATTATATCTTTTTCTTTGAATCTTTCAACATCAAATATCTCCATTCCATTAGCAGGTAGATTATGATTTTTTTACATTATTTTTTATATTATTTTATATATCATTAATTATATTATTTTTTTATCACTTTCTTTCATTTTATTATAACTATTAAAAAATTATATAAAAAGTGATGTATCCAAAAAATATGTAAAAACATAATTTTTCATAGCAGGGATTGCATCAAGGCTGAAAAATCTAAAGAAATAGGATAGATTACTGGGTCACTATCAACGATGGTAAAAACCCTATTCCCTTCGTTGGCTCTTGTTCGAAAACATCAATGGAAGTTTCCTAAAAGCCACTGCTAATTTGTTGTCTACTTTTTCCTGTTTAATTCTCTTCTGATTGGAAGCTATGGTCGCTAGGTGGGTTACTTAACCGCATCTACTGCCTCTCAGTATGTCTTAGCGGTTCAACCACTTTTATATTGTTTTCCATAATTTCATTCACTTTTGACGTCTATTAATTTATCATTATTCCAGCCAGTTTAATAATTTCTTAAAATTAAGTAATAGTACAATTTTTCATGTAAAATTTTTTCCTTTAATTATTTTTGCTCATATTTCTTTCCCACTTGACATGATTCTGTCACCCATTGTCATACCGGATAAAACTGGACAGAGTTGGACAATGGGTCATCTATTCCTTCTAATAAGCAGATAGTATTAATTTTTACATACTATTTTTATTATATATTTTATATTATTTTTATTTTAAATAAGAAAATAATAAAAATATATTTTTCAATATACATTTTCTTTCTTTTTATCAAAATAAATAAAATATAAAATTATGTAACTTTTGAAATTGTCAAATGGCTGCTTAGTTCTCGGGAGAATTTTATCATAGACTACTTTCAAAGTAGTTCATAGATTGATCGAGTATAATTAGTTATTGATTTATTATTAAAATAAGTTAATAGTTAAGATTAAAATATTAAATTAAATTAATAACACTTAAATTTATATAACAATTTAATTAATTTTTTTACAAATAATTTTACATATAAAAAATTTATAGATTACAACTAATAATTTTTATATACATTCAAATCTACATATAAATACTATTAAATAAAAAAATGATTTATCTATAAATTCAAATAAAATGGGTCTATAATAACCTTCTCCTAGTTCTCGTGCTCGTACTCAATTTAAATTTTCAAGATAATTTGTTCAAATATTTGACTAAGAAAATGTCTTTAAAGCTGAGTGGTCATGAAATTGATTAAATGTTCAAGCTTTTAAGATTTAATCTCAGGTTATATATATATATATATATATATTATAAATCAATTTTATTATATTAAAAATATATAAACATATTTTTAATATAATAAAATTGATTTATAACAATAGTATAAAAAAATTGATTTATCACATAAATAAGTATCAAATTAAAAGTTTTATATTAATATTTGCATTATTTTCTAATTCGTATTTATGTTAGTATAAAAATAACACCCTTTTCAATTTAAGTAATTTCGACTACATGTTGAAAAGTTATTTTATGACTATATGATTCTAGTTAGAATTAAAGGTAATGAAGTCATCTAGATGATGTTGTTCGATTTGGAAATTGTCTAAACAGTAGTTTCAATCTATCATCAAGAAGTGGTGGTTCGAATCGAAATAGAGAATTATGCAACTAAAATGTTAGTTTCAGTTGTGCCTGAAATGATACCTTTGATTTCGTAATTATCACTAAGGACCTCGAGTGAATCTTGCAAATTTAAGACTTCAGTAATTATTGGAGTCGAAGTGACAGTGAGAGCTCAAAATTAATAAAATGGTAGTTTGAATACGAAATCAAGTAAAATCATTTTGGCTTTATAATAGGTATTGTGATTTCGATTCTATATCAAAATCAAGGTTCAAAAAGGTAACTACACTTAATAGATTTTGGAGAAGGAAAATGGAAGATCTCGACTAAAAAATCAGTAAATGATAGAATATTCAAAATTTAAATTCAAAAGGATTTGAATTTGAATTAGAAGTTGGTAGCAGTTACAGATATTAGATCAAGATAATAAAAGGATTGCTGATGAAGATTAAACAGTTACTTGTAGTACGAGGATCGCTAATAAGGATTTGGTGGTTACTAGACAAAGATTACTAATCGTTTTACAGTTATCTTTGTTTTTATACATATGTCAAGATCTTATAAAAATGGTAGTTACTTAAGGAGTTTATAAATACCAAAAAGATGAAAACATTTAGGGCTTAGAAATTCAATACTTGCAAACACTTGTTACTTAAACGCTCTCACGTCTTTGACTTCTCGAGCAAAACAATACAAATCTAGTTCAGTATGTTTCCATCCACTTTCATTTCTGTACAATTTACAAATCTAATACAAGTTTAATTTCAGTCCATTTAATTTTAGTTATTTTACTTTATTGCAAAACTCTTTTTTACCCTTGATCAAGTTATTTTTTCCAAAGATCATTTGAGTTCTTTTAATTGCTTTCATTTAAGTACTCTCATTATTTTTATGCAACTTTACTTTCTTGGAATTTATATACTTGCACATTTAATTTTCTTTGCATTTACTTTGAATTGCTTTACTTTATGCTGTTTACTTTCTGCAATTTACATTACCTGTCATGTTTACTTCAAATGCACTTAATTTATTTTCATTTTGCATCTATTTCTCTTATCTCTCGAAAACAAAGTTTTCTCTTATTTTCACTTATTTTTCCCTAAGTTAAATACTACACATAAACATTCGATTTTGGATTTGTATAACTGCCTTGTATTCGAAATCATAATTTGCATTCCTTTAATATATTAAACTTAGGCAAGAATCCTAAGAGGAAGCGATTCCCTTCCCGAATTGAGATCAAGGATCAAACTTTGTCTATATACAAAGGGTTTACCATAGCCTGACCAGTGACAATCAAAATATTTTTTGGTAAACAAATTGACACGCCTGGTAGGACAGTCAATAGATTAAAATCTTAAGAGATTTTATCAGTTTATGCATTTGAGAAGTGGTGGAATATTGCCAAGAATGTCTGAAAATGCATCTTTGAGTGCCCAGAACCCTTAAACAGGGAACAATGGAGCCAATGGCAGTAGAGACACCATAGTCTCTGCAAATTTACCACTAGCCTTGGTGCCCGTGATTAGTTAAATCATAGGGGCTCCTGTTTTGAATTTAGAAACCAAAACTCTTAAGGGAAGCAGAGTTGCACCCTTATATGGGTTGCCTCCTGGGTTCACTACCCAAAATGTCACACAAAACATAGGTATTGCCCAAGCCATATATATTAGTCCAATATCCAATGTTTCACCAAGAAACCAAATGGTAAATGGTGGTGGCCAAGTTGCAAGAACCAATATAAATCGAACTGACAGGCCAATGTGGGAATACCAATTTTTCCTAATTTGCCCAGAGATTTGTCTTTGATTCCCTCTAGGAATACAAATACAGCCTTGAATAATATCAGGCAACAAATTGATGAAAATAACCATGAGATAGTCCATATGTTAACTCAATAGATGACCACTGTGATAACTCCACTCATATAATCCACCAATAATATATACACTGCATTGGCTAGGCAAATGAGTAGGATTGCAGATGTTTTTGGAAACCTAGAGGAACCTATAGGTAATCAAAGAGGGAATAATCAACCAATTCATCAAGAAAATGTCATATTGATAAATCATCCCAATGTTAACAACACAGTTGAGGATAACCAAATAAGAGAAAATCCACGTGGTCCCAATGCAGGATTTGGATTAGTAAATCGAAACCAAGATGTTGATAACCTCTTAGAAAGGATTAGTCTGAATAACTTGGGGGGGGAACAAAATATCAATCAAGCAGTAGAACAAGTGCTTAACAGGTATAACTTTAATGTGGGATATGCAAATCATCCCTATTTTGTATTAACTTTTCCTGAATTCATCCAGTAAGTAGAGGTGCCTAGAGGATGTAAAGCACCTAAAATCTCTAGCAAATTTACTAGAGAGAGTGGAGAGTCCACAGTAGAGTATATTGCTCGATATACCATCGAAGCTGGGGATGCAGCCTCGAATGAATATTTAAAAATGAAGTATTTCCTCAGCTCTTTAACTAAGAATGCCTTTACTTGGTTCAAACTCTCCCTCCAAATTCGATCCACTCATGGAACCAGATGGAAAGAAACTTTCACGACCAGTTCTTTAGAGGAGAGACCAAAGTTAGTCTCGTGGATCTATTTAACATCAAGAGAGGTAATGGAGAATTCATTAATGATTACCTAGCAAGATTTAGGCAAATGAAGGCTAGATGTTTCATGGTTATACCTGAATCTGAAGTAGTCAAGATGGCAATTGGTGTCTTAGACTATTCAATTCGAAAGAAACTAATAAACCAACAATTCTTAGACACGTCTTAACTTGCAAATAAAGTGAGACAAATCAAGCAATTGAAACTTGAAAAAAAAGGTTTAAGAAACACCTTATAAAGGAAAAAATTTGCTTATGTCGAAACTCTTGATGTTCAGGAACAATACTTGGCATAATCGAAAGATAATAAAATTGCTTATGTCGAAATTGATGAGGCTGAAGAAGACAAGAATTAGGTTAATATAACATAATTAAAATTTGGACCTCCCTATATTTGTTCTTCTTTAATGCCTAATTGAACTAAGGATTATGAAATCCTCTAATAGGCCAACTTATGCTTTCGATATATCGAATGATGACTTAACCTTTGATGTATAGTTAAAAGATAAACAAATCAAACCTCTTGATGGACATAAAATCCCTTCACTTGAAGAGATAAAGGGTCAAAAATATTGTAAATATCATAATAGATATGGACATTCGACTAATAGTTGTATCCATTTCAGGGATCTTATTCAGAAAGCCATCCAAGAAGGAAGATTGAAATTCAAAGGTAAAAGTAAGATGAAGGTTGATGTTGCCCCTTTCGAAGTAAACACCAGTTATATAGAGCCAATTGGCTTCACAGAAGTCAACATGGTCAAAGTGGGGGGTTCACCCTTGCCATCACCTCCAACTGCAGCCTCGATGCATTTGAGGCCAATGAAGAGGAAGTTTTCCCTAAGGTTGGGAAAACTTTAGTCGAATTCCTCTTAAGAAAAAAAAAAAGATGAGAGGGAAGTCTCTCTTTGCCCAAGGTACAACGTTGTCTTCAACAAGTTAGCTGCCAAGTTCTTTCAGATAGCTCTGAAACAGAAGCAGAGGGCAAAGACCCCTGTAAGAGGCTCAATTAACATCAATAATCAGCCAACAAACCACAATGTCGTGGTAGTGCAGGATCTTGAGGTTAGGAAAGGGAAGATGAGGGTACCCCCTTTGAACGTGCCTCTCAATCAGTGGGTGAGAAATAATCCACAGCCCCACAAAGCCCAGAACAGGCCATTCTAGCCAAGGTTCGAGTATGAGATGCATCCTTTTAGTAGGAGGCCAAACACCTGGTTTCGAGGAGAAGTATCGAGCTTGAGCCAGGGCTTAAGCCCATATATTTCAAAGTCTCACTAGCGCAAAGCCCAGAGGCTTTGACAACAACAACTACGATAACAACAACAACAGGCATTAGCCAAGCTACAACTGCAGCAAAGATCTTCTGCCCAGGTGGTCCAAGGGCCACCCTTAAAGACAGAAAAACAAAAACCTCCAAGTCTGATGGACGAGGACGTTATTATGGATTCATTCAAATCTGAATTCAAGGACGACCTAGACACCTTTTTTGGTGTCAATGTGGTTTCTCTCCTCCCTTATAACTTTTCCATTTTAGGTAATCAGGAAGTGGACCAAGAGGAGGATTTTGAAGATGATTCGGAAGAGGCCAGTTGGTACATGGTCAATAAAGATACAGTCAAAGTGATGAAGAATTTTACAGTCTTCAACACTCCTTCCCTCAAGATGAAGAATCATCTACTCCCACTATTTATTAAGGCAACTATAAATGGTAAATTAGTGGATAAAATGTTGATTGATGGAGGGGCTGCCATCAATTTAATGCCTAAGAATTTGCTGAAGAAATTTGACAAGTCAGAGGCTGATCTGTTACCACACAATATGGTGGTGATGGACTTCAATGGCAGGTCCTCCACATCAGAGGGGGCTATTGCTTTAGACATCAAGGTGGCCTCAGTCACGAGGTTAACTTTGTTTATTGTGGTCCCCTCCAAAGCTAGCTATAACCTATTGTTGGGGAGAGAATGGATATATGCTGTAAGGGCAGTGCCTTCGACCGTCCACCAGCAGATGTTCTTGTGGAACCAATTGGGAGAACTAGAAATGGTAGAGGCTGATGACACTCTATGTCATGTCAACCAGAACCATGCAAACCTGCAGATCTACATATCAGGAGTCAGATCGTTCTACATTTGGGACTTGAAAGCCTTCGATAAGAAGGGAGTGGAGATGGTGGCTCTTACCCCAACAAGTTTCTCAATAGTGCTAAAAGTTAATTCATTTTAGCTTAAAAATTGTAATGATTCCAAGGCTTATAGGCGCCTGTTTAATATGCTAGGGCGAGTATATTCAACCTTAAGTTGTAATATTAATGTCATAACTTAAGAGCCATATGGCTCGATTAACAGCCTACATGGCTGAAAATTGTACAAACTGTGTAATTTTGAGTTAGGAGACTCAAATTTCAGCCTGCATGGCTAAGAAATTTGGTACCATAGAAGGTACCAACTTGAATTTTATTTATGATGATTCCTTTTTAGGATTGGAACAGGCTCCTCTATCTTCTGAAATTAAAAGGATAGAGGTATAAGATCCTTTGGAGGAAGTTAATCTAGGAAACAATGTAATAAGGAAACCTACTTTTATAAGTAGTTTAATGAATACTAATTTCAAGTATAAGTTGATTCATTTGCTCGAAAAATATAAAGACTATTTTGCATAGGAATATGAGGAAATGCCCGGACTCAGTCGAGATTTGGTAGAACACAGATTACCAATTCGAGTAGGACAAAGACCAATCAAGCAAGCTCTAAGAAGATTTGCCCTTGAAGTGGTTTTGAAGATCAAAGAAGAAATTGAAAAGTTATTAAAGGCTAAGTTCATTCAAACTGCTAGGTATGTTAACTGGATTTCTAATGTTGTTCCTGTTATGACAAAGAATGGTAAGTTAAGAATATGCATTGATTTTCAAGATTTAAACTCTGTTACTCCTAAAGATGAATATCTTATGTAAATTTCTGATATGTTAATTGACTCAGCTTCAAGCCATGAAATCCTAAGTTTTATGGATGACTATTCTGGGTATAATCATATTTTAATTGCAGAGGAGGATGTGTCGAAAATAACTTTTCAGTGTCCTGGCGCAATTGGTACTTATAAATGGGTAGTCATGTCATTTGGGTTGAAGAATGCTGGAGCTACATATCAAAGAACCGTGAATACTATTTTTCATGATATTATTAGTAAATTCATGGAGGTTTACATTAATGATGTGGTAGTCAAATCGAGATCAGAATAGGAACATCTCTCGAATCTGAGGCAATCATTTAAAAGAATGAGGAAACATGAATTAAAAATGAATCATATTAAATGTATTTTTGGTGTTTCTACAGGAAATTTTCTTGGATTCCCGGTTTAGACGAAAGGAGTAGAGGTTGATCAGAACAAGGCTAAAGCTATTCTTGAAGCATCACCTCATTCGAATAAAAAATAACTCCAATCTCTGCTAGGAAAGATTAACTTCCTGAGAAGATTCATTTCGAATATGTCTGGAAAAACCAAAGTCTTCTCATCACTCTTAAAGCTCAAAGATGAGGAAGAGTTTTGATGGGAGAAAGAACATCAAGAGGCTTTTGATCAAATCAAGTATTGTTTGGCCAATCCTTCAGTAATGATGCCTCTAATGCTTGGATGCCCCTTAAAGTTATATATCTTAGCATTGAACGAAACCATTGGGTGCATGTTGGCCCAGGAAGATGAAAATGGAATCAAAAGAGCCATTTACTATCTTAGTAAAGTTTTGATAGATGCTGAAACTAGATATAGTGCAGTCGAGAAGCTATGTTTAGCCTTATATTTCTCTTGTACTAAGTTAAAGTACTATGTAAAGTCACATGATGTACTTGTCATTTCAAAAATAGATATAATAAAGTACATGTTATTTGATGAGACCACGACAAGTGTACCTGATCATCAAGTAATAAAAACAATGAGAAAATCAGATATCGTTCTCAGGGATCAATGACCAATTACCAATTCAGGAACTTAACTACTATTCAAACAGAACTTTGGTACAAAGGGAGCTCAATTGTAAACAACTAAGCATGTAAGAAATTAAATTAAAGAAAAAGATTCTTTTTAATATTTTAGCTTGGACAAATTAGCAAACACTTAGAACACAAAAAAGATAGGAATTCAAAGATAAGAAAGAGTTGGGATCAAGTTTCATTTGATTTCATTTACTGCATATTAACCTGGAGTTAAAACAAATTTCTACTTCTATTTTGATATCGGATTCCCCAAAATATCCAAGTCCTAATTCCTTAGGCACAAGAACCTTAAATCCTAGTTAAAATCCCTAATTTCTTAGGTGATTCTAAAAGGGAAAAAGCATTAAGATTAAGAATCCAACGAGATAACAAGCATTCATCGACTATTCCTAGCACAACGAATTACAAGGTTCACAATCTCAAACAAAGTTCACACATCAAATTTCCATCCAATGCATAAACCTACAAAATCATTCTAAGGATGATCAAACCCTAGAAAGCTTTAAGAATAGAGATTATAAACTTAAAACAGAAGTATCCATTAAGCATAACTGAAACACAAGTTAAATACAAGCCAAATCCATCAAAATCCACTCAACCCCAACAAGGGAGAATTTAGATAGACATGAAAATAGCAACAACAATTAACATAAGAGAGGAAATAAAAAAAAACTCCATGAGTTAATGAAGGTCCAAGTCGTTTCCACGTCTTCTCCCTTCAAACCACCGTAGAGTTGTCCAAAATAGGATTTTCTCCAAAAATCCTCCGTTTCCAGCAGCCAAAAGATCCCTCATTTCTGGAAAGAACAGGTTTTTATATGTATCAGGAATAAGCAGCGCGCCTACTGCTCAGGAGTCCAGCGCCTGGAGTCTAGTGCCTGGCGCCTGGACTTTGTTGAAAACTGAGTCTCGGGAGGGTGAGCGCGTGGCGCTCAGACTTTGGGTGCCTGGCGCCTGGACTCGAGAAGATGTTGCTTGCTGTATACTGAGCACCTGACGCTCTGCATTTGGGCGCCTGGCGCCTGAACTTCAGCAACCTTCCTTTTCCACGTTGAGCTTCATCCTATTTCCTTTAGTGCCTACAATCAAAACATTAGCAAATGAGATAAAACACTAATAAATCTAATTAGAATGACCCAATCTAACGAGTTAGAATAGATTAACTAAAAAAAAATAAAGTTGTCTTAAGATCAAAACAACGTCAAAAGTTGGGCTTAAGCAGTGAAATCCACTCAAAAAGCTATGGAAAAATAGATAATCAAGCAGATTATCATTATCCAAGCCTATTTTACATGGTAGAGTAGGGAAATATGCTCTTACTTTAACTGAATTTTCTTTGAAATATGTGCCATTAAAGTCTATGAAAAACCAAGTGTTGGTAGATTTTTTGACTGACCATCCCTGTGTTGATATCAAAGAAATTAATATTAACTACGTGGGTTTTAAACCATGGAAGTTATATTTTGATGGATCAAAATATAGTGGGGGTGTTGGTTTTGGAGTTTTGATTGTTTCACCTATTGGAACTCTAACCAAATTCTTGTTTGAATTAAATCAGGAGTGTTCGAATAATGAAGCCGAGTATGAAGCTTTGATTGCTGGCTTACAGATGCTAATTTTGCTTAAAGCCAAAAATATTAAAGTTTTGGGTGACTCCCAATTAGTCATTAAGCAATTAACTCGAGAATATAAAGACATTAATCAAAATTTGTTAAGATACTTTGCTTTTGCAACAAGGTTGTTATGTGAATTCGATGAGGTTGTATTGCAACATATTCCGAGGGAAGAAAACTATGAAGCTTCAGGTTATAAGATTTCAAGTTTAACTTTGTCTAAGTTAATCGAAATTAAAGAAAAGTTGTATCCATTCGAGAATTTAGAAGTGTCTAATCGATGACATGGATGATTCTGATCGGAGAAAATCGATTGTTGAATATTTACAAAATCCAAGTACAACAGTCGAAAGGAAATTAAAATATAGAGCCTTACATTACGTTATAATGGGGGATTCACTTTACAAAAAGTTAGTAGATGAAAATTTACTGACATGTTTAAGTGAAAAGGAAGCATTCATAACCTTAGCAGAAGTGCATGAAGGCATTTGTGATGCTTATCAAGACGGTGAGAAGATGAAATGGGTACTGCATAGGCAGAGGGTCTATTGACCTACAATGACTAAAGATTGTCATTCATATGCTAAGTCCTATGAAGAATGTCAAAAATATGGAAACATTCAATATTTTCCTGCGAGTGATTTGCATTCAATTATAAAACCTTGGCCATTTCAAGATAGGCCCTTAATTTGATAGGACAGATTCATCCACCATCTTCTAAAGGGAACAAATATATATTAGTTGCTATCGATTATTTTTTGAAGTGGGTCGAGGTAATCCCTTTGAAGGATGTTACTCAACAAGACATTATCAATTTTGTTGAAGAAAATATCATACATAGATTTGGTATTCTTAAACTTTAACTACTAACCAAGGTACCGTATTTATTGGTTGTTATATTACTGAATTTGCTAAGTCAAGGATTATCAAATTACTTACTTCGACTCCTTATTATGCTCAAGCTAATTGGCAAGTCAAAGCAGCCAATAAGATTTTAATTAGTTTAATTAAAAAACATATTGGTCGAAAACCAAGAAGTTGGCATGAAACTTTGAGCCAAGTTCTATGGGCTTATCGAAATTCTCCTAAGGAAGCTATTGGTACTACGCCATATCATTTGGTTTATAGTCACGACGTTGCGTTACCAATCGAAATTAATCATCAATTGATTATATTGCATCGACAAAATGAAATCCCTACTCAGGATTATTGGGATTTAATGTTTGATGAATTAGATCACTTAGATAAAAAAAAGTTAATTGCTCTTAAAAATTTGATTTGACCAAAAGATAGGATTGCAAAATTCTATGATCTTCGAGTCAAGAAAAAAATTTTTAACTTAGATGATTTAGTTTGGAAGGTTATTTTACCTATGGAGAAAAAAGTTGAAGTTATTTGGAAAATGGTCCTAAATTGGGAATGACCATATCGAATCGAAAGCATTTTCTCAGGAAATGCTTATTCGATTCTAAATATTAATTCCAACGAAAGAGTTTCTTTGATAAATAGTAAGTACTTAAAATTATATAGACCAACAATTAATGAAATCAAAATTTCATTATAAATGTCATAGTTTCGATTCAATATTAATCAAAATTTAGAATGCTATTACAAAATAAACATTTAAAAATGTTTATTAAAGTCTTGAATACAAAGACCCCCAAGCATCTATAATCCTTTTCTTTTTCATTGAAGTTGCTTCGAAGGATGGAGCTAAATCTTGGATTACTTGATTCACTTGGATGCCTTTGACAATCCACCGTTGGCAGTCTTCATTAAGGCTTTGTTCTTGATGTGCACAATCCCCACCAAGGGTTCGAAGTTGACTCTGTTGTTCTTCAAGTACTTGTAGTTCTTGTTTAAGCTTAGCAATTCTCTCTTTATTTTCATTAATGTTTTGCCGAGTTGTTGAAAGAACAATAATAAGCTTCGAATGTTTCTTTTTGGCCTTTGAAACATTTATCATCAGTTGGCTCTTTTTATCGAGAAGTTGCTGGTTATTGGTGATAACTTGGTCAATGTTGGGGAGCTTGGTTGGTAGGTCCTTTGTTAGGCTTAACAATTTTTCAACAACTAACTGAGCGTTCAAAGTCAGAAGATGTTTGTTTTGATTCAATTGATCAAGCAGGCTCAGTAGCTTTTGCTTCCTATCCTCAGCAGCCATGACTTGATCTATGCCAAGGCTTAAAAGATCAATCATCTCTTTCAATACTTGGGGGGTAGATATGCTTTGGACCTCGACCTTCGAGTGAGCTATAGAATGATGAGATTTCGAGGATAAAGATCATTTAGACAGAATGTCTTCAAGGCATTTCATAGCCTCATTGTCATCCTCGTCATCATTAATACATATAGCTTCTGCCTCTTCTTCGAAAGTGGTTTTAGTTTGCACTAACTGAATTTTAGCAGAAGTTGAAGGGACAGTCTCAGAAGTTTGAATGGTCTTAATCGAGATAGGGACTTCGACTTTAGTAGGGATGTTTGTTTCATGTGGAGGACTGATGTTTACCTATGTCATTAAAAGAGACAAGGGTTATGATTCTCTAATGAAAATTTCATAATCATGTTGATTTAATGTAAAAGACATCAAACCTGAGCACCAGTCTCGATGATGGGGACCTTGGAGATGGGTCCAATTTCAAGAACTATGTTTTCTTGTAAAGAAGTGAGAAATAAAGTTAGAATCATTTAAGACAAGCAAAAAAAATCTGTAAAGATATTAAACCTCAATATTAGTTTCAATGGGGATATCTTGAGCCCTAATACTAGTTTCTTTTTTAGCTTGGGCTTCAGCGTCAAACAGTCATCGAAACAGGAACTTAAGGCTGAGGTTATTTCTAGCTCAAGTGTAAACTCACTTGGGAGAAGATTCGAATCCCTCAGAGGAGAAGGGATTGGTGAAGGAGTCGTGAATCCTCTTGAGGATATAGGAGTAGTTTCTCTGTGTGTTAAGGGGCAGGATTCCTATTCAAAATTGAGAAACATTTAAATATACGCTAAAAATGTTTTAAATGTAGAAAAAATAAAATAAATAAATAACTTACCAATGTGGGTTCAGCTCTTTGGGTAGCCAAAGCTGATTTAGCACTCCTCGAAGAAATTGGCTCTTCATCCTTTTGAGAGAAGTCCTCAGAGCTGCCAGATCTTATAACATGTGCCTCTTTTGGGGCCACGTGCTTTACTCACCTAGTTTTCATTGGGCTTTCTTCAATAGCCTTCCCCTAAAATAAAAAGGAATCAAAATAAAAAATATGAGAGGAGTTAAGAAATTTTCAAGTTTCAAACATCCTTTTACCTTGGATTGTGGGGAGGCAGCAAGTGCAACTTCTTCGATCACCTTTTTCTTTTTCTCAGCAATCTTTGTTTTTGAAGGTGCCGGGGCAGGCTTCTTTGGAGGTTGAGATGAAGAGGTTGTTGTCACCGAGGCTTTCGATTTAGTTTTTTGTACTTTGCTTAGCCTCAGAGGTTCATCCTCCTAATCTTCATCTTCAAGCAAATCCTCCATCACTTTGATTCTTTTCGAGACTACAATGATAAATGTACGGTTAGTAGTCGAATCGAAAAACAAAGTATTAAAAATTAAAGACTTAAGACTTTACCATATAGTGGGTATTTTATTACTCGAGTGTATCCAAAAATTGGAACTTGGTAGTTATCTAGATAGTAGTTGGCAAATGTTACTTCTCATTTCTTTGACTCCTTGCCAACACCCAACGCTCCACTTTTGGGATCTAGATACCAATTGTCCATACCAAAAGGAGCATTGGGAAGTGAAAGAAACTTTAGTGGGGTTTTGAATCATTCGAACGAAGCCAAAGGATTCAAAACCAACGCACCAATGAAATGAGCGTAACACAATTGGTGATGCTCTTCTTTCTTTGGTTTCAAGACTTGTTCAGCCTCTCAAACCACCAATCTTAAGTTTCGAGGATCATATTTGACTTTAAAGAATTTCTCAAATTTAGAGATTTCTTTAAGGTGCATACCTTTTGTTTTCTTAGAAGCAGCTATAGTCTGCATAGAAGAGCTTACATTAGTAAATCTTCAAAGGCAATCTGTGAATGAACGCTTCTGTGGGGAGTAATATTTTTCCCACTAGTTTTCGAATCCTAGAGTTGAGAAGAATGAGGGTTCACACTCGAAAGGGTTAAACCACTCTCTCGTATCAATATTCTTCTTCATGAAGTGTTTGTATTGCTCAAAATCTTTAGCTTTTGACTCGTAAATTTGATGCTTGTCTTTAAGTGAGATAGGAGTAGGGATGCATTGTGAAAACCCAAATTGTCTAGAGACACAAGAGGGTAGATAGATTTGGAGATTATAATCTTTCAACTATGGGTAACTAGGAGAAAAGATTGAAGTGGTAATAGTATTGCTCTAAATATTGTGGTTTTAGACTTGTGCTCTAGGAGTTAAGCATAGAAATGGTCGTCGAAACCATTCAGGGCCATAGTTTCGAAGAGCAAAAGGAGAAAAATTGAACTTGTCTGAGTGACGCTTCATGTTCAGAAATAATGAAAAGAAGAATTTGAAATCCTTAACTTTGTTGCCTGGTTTTGTGGCATAGTAAAGTTGGGACAAGTGAGGACCTTCGATTGTGTTAGTATTGGTTGAAGGAGATGAACTTTGAAGATGGGGTACGAGGATGGCGTTGAGCTAAATCTGTAACAACCAGTAAGGACCTCCTAGATTGGTAAGGGGTTTGTTGTTAGATCGAAGCAGGTTAATTGCTTCTGTCATCAAAGCATATAACTGGACAAGAATTAATTTGCTCAAACAACATGGAGATCCCTCATGGAGAAGGGTGGCTAAAGGAAGAAGAGATTTTGGAATCTAGAGAGACCTGGTGCAGAAAATGAAAGCACTAAGCCAAAACATCAAGAAAGCCACATGCTCTTCATAGGAGACTTCGTCAATTTCGAGAAAGTTGTTCTCGATGAAGGCAGTATAGGTCAACTTTGAGAAATTGTGTTTGTTCATTGTTGTAGGGCTCATGGTGCTAGTAATTACCCTGTCGAAAGGCTTAAGGCTAATAATGGCAGCAATGTCAAAAAGGGTAAGGGTCAGCATCCCATAAGGGACATGGAATTAGTTGGTGGACATGTTCCAGAAAAATGAGGAACTAGTCAGCATAGGGGCATTATATTCCAAATGCTCCCTATTCAACTGGATCAAATCGAAAATGCCAGCTGCTTTCCAGGTAGTTTGTTTAGTGCCTTCGACTCGATTCAACCATCTACGATACAAAAATTTGGTGTGGGAACTAGTAGGTGGTGAACTTTGAAAGATCTTTGGGAAATAATTGAAAAAGTCAATTTTTAAGGAAGAATGAAAAGCAAGGATTGACTCTCCTTTGATGCAAGGGAAGAAAGACTGGATGGACTCATATTGCTCTAGAGGAAGGGTAGGTCCTAGAAATGCTAGTCTTTTTTCTCCTATACTGAAAGGAATCGTTACTTGAGTCTTCCAGAGCTCAGAGTTATCAGTTGAAGGGTCTGAAGCGTAGGAGATTCCCTACTTCTTCAATGGAGTGGTTACTGTGGCAGCGTTGGGTAGTTCTATGATTTCTTCTATTTTAGAGTTTGAGAGAGAAGCTTAAGCATAGGCTATTTTAGAAGAAGATGAGGCTATTGTGCTGTGAGAATTTCAGGGAGTATACAGTTTTCAGAAGGAGAGAAGGTAAAAAGCTTGCGAGAAAGTGATAATCACATATTTGATACATTAATAAGCCTTCATTTTTAGTCATTTACACTCTCCATGTACTTAATTGATTGATTTTGATTATGTTTTGTAAGTTTGGACTCAAATTGGACTTAATTGAATTTTTTAGCATAATTTACGTCTTACGTTGTTTCTGTATTTGGGCTATATCTTGGGATGTAGGTGGTCAAATGAGCTGAATCTAATGACATTTTAAAGATAAGAAGGAGTTCTATAACTTTCTTGAAGGCTTCAAAGGCCTAATCACACGAGTAGATAACTCAAATTGGGGTTGAAGCAAGAACTAGAGTGCTGTTCCTGACAGCTTGACTTATGTGTACTGTTCATGCCATTTTTTGGGCTAGAGGTTGTCAAATGGGTTGTAATTTTGATGCTGAATAGTTGAGACCTATATCTACAATGTTCATGTTGAACACTTTTCCAGAATTGGAGGCCTAATGGGTGATATTGGGCTTGCAAGTCAAAACAGATGAGCTGTAACTGGGCCTGAGCAGTGTGCAGTAATTTGAACTTATCTGGAGTTATAGAAATGATATTAGATTCAAACTAAATCCATTTGAAAGTAAGATCCAGGCCTACAACTTTTATGAAGATCATATTTACTCATTCTGACGCATTCAATGACTTCAGAGCTAAATGATTTCGGTGACAAGGAATCTCCATAATTTTTTACTCACCAAAAGTCATTTGGCATTTTTCACTCATTTTCCACTCATTCATTCACTAATGACTCAGCCCCTTTGTCATTTTATATTTCTAATCCTCTATAAAAGGGGGTCTTGGCATATCATTGAGGGTGTTAGGTGTTAGTTACCAAAATGATGTCATTTTGTTACTAGGTTTTCTTGTAGTAATTTTCCTTTGTTCTAAATTAAAGTCATGTTCTTCTTCTTCTTCTTCTTCTCTCTTTCTTTCTTCTTATCTATGAGTAACTAAGTTTCATTTTACTTGGATGAAAGGGTGAAGCTCTTGGTAATAAAATAAGGTTAGATTTATTCTTCTCTTGTGCTTAAATGATTTATATTTTCTAGTAACCATTATACGTATTATAATTTGTTTCTTATAATTTAGAAACCATCTTTGTAAAGATGAGTTCTTGATTTGTTGTAGACAAAATATTAGTACAATGAATGCTTTAACCCATTTATAAGTGGTGGTAATATTTTTAGGAAACATAATATAATTACGTATATTATTTTAAATGGACTTTTAATGTTGTATTTTCCGATTGAAACCTCCATTTTACGAGGATTCTAATTGAGTTATAAAAGGAATTAATCTTACCTTTACTTTATTTACCAAGAGTGAATCTTTTTACCTAAGTAAATAATTTTAATCGTAGTAACAAAATATTTACTTCACCTTAATCTTCAATAATTCCTTGTGGATCGACCTCGGACTCACCAAGAAATTTATTACTTGAGACAACCTGCACTTAGGTTTGCAAATGCGACAATTAAAAAGTGTGCATCAAGTTTTTGGCGCCGTTACCGGGAACTTGATTTGAAGACTGAATTTTTGGTGTAAAAATTTTGTATATATACTAATATACTAACTAGTGGGGGAACCTCTCCCTTTTTAATTTATGTGCATACTAACTTGTGGGGGAAACTCTCCCTAATTTCTTTATAATCTTTAATCATTAATGAAATAATCTTTCTTCTTCTCTTCTCTCTCGCTGGAGCCAAAAACAGCTTGTCGATTATCCAGTTTTCATATTTTAAATTTACTTTCTGTACTTTATTTTCTGTCATTTATTTTTTGTTATTTATTTTTTGTCATTTATTTTTGGTTTATTAACTTACGAACTCTCTTACTAACTATCTAACTTTTTACTTTATCAACTATCTAACTTTTTTTTTTTTCGCTTCTAACATTTTGATTTATTTGTATACTAACTTTTTAATTTTTATGCTTATTAACTTATTTAGTGGTTGGTTTATACCACACCTTTGTTAATATTTATTTATTAAGTGTTAATATATATTTGATAGTTGGTTTATACCACACCTTTGTTAATATTTAATGGACGGTTTATACTGCTAGTTTGTACATTTTATTTTATACTGTAAGTTACTTGTTTATGCTTAATTGGTATCGTGATTTAAATTCTAGTCGTTTGGTTAGAGTTAATCCAAGTACTTTACATATTGATTTGTTTGAATCACAATCACACACATTAAGCACAATGACTGAAAACGAAAGTGTGCATGATGAACATGAAAATCAACCGTTGCGAACCATGCGTGAGTATTTGCAACCATCTTGAAATTCTAGTCCATCATGTTTTATCTTTCCACTCAATGCCAACAATTTTAGATTCAAGTCAGGTATGATTTCTTTACTTCCTAATTTTCATGGTTTAAAATCTGAAAGCCCATATTTACATTTAAAAGAATTTGAGGAAGTATGTACTGCTTTTCATGATTAAACTTGTACTGAAGAGGTTGTTAAGCTTAAATTGTTTCCTTTTTCTTTGAAAGATAAAGCAAAAACTTGGCTTAACACTTTAAAACCAAGATCAATTGGCACATGGCAAGAAATGCAAGGTGAGTTTTTGAAGAAATTTTTTCCAACACATAAAACTAATGTTTTGAAAAGACAAATCCAAAATTTTTCCTAAAATTCCAATTAAGCATATTTTCAAAGTTGGGAACGTTTTAAAGATTTATTGAATTCTTGCCCACATCATGGTTTTGAAAAATGGCACACTATAAGCTTCTTTTATGAAGGGTTAACACCTGAAACTAAGCAATTTGTGGAAATAATGTGCAATGGTGAATTTCTTGATAAAGAACCCGAAGAAGCTTTAGACTATTTAAACCATTTGGCTGGAAATTCTCAATCTTGGCATAGTACTAATCCTTCTGAAAATTCAATTAGATATAACCTTGCAAATGCTAGTAAAGGAAAATATAATCTTTGTCAAGAAGAAGATCTAAATGCTAGGTTTGCTAGTTTGGCTAGAAAGGTTGAAGCCATGGAATCTGAGAAAGTAAAAGAAATCAAATCTATGCAAAATGAAGAAATTTGTGACATTTGTGATGAATTAGGACACTTAACAAATGAATGTCCAAAAATTCCTGTTTTTAAAAGAAGTTGTGCATGAGCAAGTAAATGCAATGAACAATTTTAAAAAGTCATTCACTTCTTCTTTTTCAGATACATACAATCCGGGATGGAGAAATCACCTGAATTTCAGTTGGAGGAATAGCAACCAGGCACAATTCATGCAACCACCACCTTCTCAGGTACAGCAAGATTCTCAAAATCCTCAAGGATATGCATCCTATGTCCCACCATATAGGAAAAAACTTGAAGGAACATTGCATGCATTCATGGAAAAATAAGAGGCCATCAATAACCAAAACACTCAAGCCATGATTAACATAAAAGACACTCTTGCTAAACATTCTACTATACTTGCCATTCACGAGAAAGGAAAATTTCCCTCTCAACCTCAACCAAATCCCAAGGGTCAGTTTAGCCTAAATGAGGTTAGTTCAAAAAGTTAAAAAATAGATCAAGTCAACTCAGTGATAACTCTTAGTAGTGGAAAGGTTGTTGAAAAACAAATTCTTGAACTTTTTGAGAAAGAAGATGGGTCAATTCCCAAATATGAGGAATAGGTTGATAAGCCACTTAGTCAAAAGGAGACTAAACTTTCTCTTTCACCTCTATTTCCTCAAGCATTAAACAATTCAAGTAAAGTGAATCATAACAGTGACTTTTTTGAAATTTTTAAACAAGTGAAGGTCAATATTCCTTTGTTAGATGCTATCAAACAGATTCCTTGTTATGCCAAATTTTTTAAAGACTTGTGCACTGTTGAAAGGAAACATAATGTGAAAAAGAATGCCTTTTTGACTGAACAGGTAAGCTCCATTATTCAAAACAATAATGAATTGAAATATAAAGACCCTGGTTGTCCTACAGTTTCATGCATTATTAGAGAACATAAAATTGAATGAGCTTTACTTGATCTTGGTGCTAGTGTTAATTTGCTTCCATATTCAGTTTATCAGCAACTCAACCTTGGTGAGTTAAAACTAACTTCTGTAACTCTTCTACTTGCTGATAGATCAATTAAAATCCCAAAAGGAATAGTGGAAGATGTGTTGGTACAAGTTGATAAATTCATATATCCTGTGGATTTTATTGTCTTGGAAACTGAACCTATGGTTGATAGTTCTAAGTCAGTTCCTGTTATTTTGGGTCGCCCATTTTTAGCAACATCTAATGCTTTGATAAATTGCAAAAATGGAGTGGTGAAGCTAACGTTTGGAAATATGACACTAGAGCTTAATGTTTTCAACATGTGCAAGCAACCACATGAAGTTTATGATGACAAGGAAGAGATTGAAGGGATTGAGGCCATTATAGATGATCATCTTCAAATCAGGAGTTCTTCTGACCCATTAGAAATTTGTTTAATTAATTCCTTTGATTCAGGTACACAATTAGATGATGATATTTCTGAAGTATGTTCTTTACTTGATTGTTCACAGGTAATGGAATACAAGGGATTGAAGCAGAAATTCGAAGAGATAAAACCCATGAATGATGATACCCATGAAGAAGTACCCACACTGGAACTAAAGCCATTACCTGATGGGTTGAAGTACACATTTTTGGGAGAAGAACAAAGCTCTCCGGTGGTAATTTCCTCATCCCTGACCAAAGAACAAGAAGGTAGGTTAATAGAAGTACTTAAAAGGCATAAAAGTGCAATTGGATGGACATTAAAGGATATAAAAGGCATTAATCCATTAATCTGTATACATAGAATACATTTAGAGGATAATGCTAAAATATCTCAACAACCTCAAAGAAGATTAAATTCACACATGAAAGAGGTAGTTAGAGCTGAAGTTCTTAAATTACTTGATGTTGGAATTATCTATCCTATCTCTGATAGCCAGTGGGTAAGCCCTACACAAGTTGTGCCTAAGAAATCTGGAATAACAGTGGTTGAAAATGAAAAAGGAGAATTAATACCTACCCGAGTCTCATCTAGTTGGCGTATGTGTATTGATTTTAGAAAATTGAATGTAGCCACTAGGAAAGACCATTTTCCATTGCCATTTCTTGATCAGATTCTGGAAAGAGTAGCAGGACATCCCTACTATTGTTTTCTTGATGGTTATTCAGGGTATAATCAAATACCAATTGCATTAGAGGATCAAGAAAAGACCACTTTTACTTGTCCCTTTAGCATTTTTGCATATAGAAGAATGCCTTTTAGTCTTTGTAATGCTCTGACAACTTTTCAAAGATGCATGCTAAGTATTTTCAGTGACATGATTGAGCATTATTTAGAGGTTTTCATGGATGATCTAACAGTTTTTAGAAATTCTTTTGAAAATTGTCTTGATAATTTGGAAAAAGTTCTTAAAAGATGCGAAGAAAAAGAATTTGTGTTAAATTAGAAAAAATGTCATTACATGGTTACCTCAGGAATAGTGTTAGGTCATGTGATATCTTCTAAAGGAATTGAAGTTGATAATGTCAAAGTTGAATTAATTGCTCATTTGCCTTTTCCAAAAATAGTCAGAGAAGTTCGTTCCTCTTTAGGACATGTAGGATTGATAAGCCTATATTTTATAACATTTAATTGAACAAATGATGGTGATTTGCTTGTAATTATGAAATAATTTTAATTGAATCCTTATCATTATCTTTGTTTTGCATATCTAGAAAGATTTAAGGCATTTGGAGAGAAATAGTGGATCATTGAAGGAATTATTGTATGAATTAGCCCTAATTTATCTCTTTGATAATGTTCAGTAAACTAGCTATAATTTGAGTTTCAAATATCTGATTATTGTGATTTTGGTCTTGTAGGAAAGCTAAGACAATTATCTACAACTTTCATGAAGACCTCAAAGGCCCAATCACACGTTTGGATAACTCAAATTGGAGTTGAAGTAAGAACTAGGGTGCTGATCCTGTCAGCTTGACCTTTGCATATTGTTCATGGCATATCTCGAGCTACAAGTTGTCAAATGGGCTGAAAGTTGGATAGTGGATAGTCAAGACCCAAATAAACAACTTTCATGAATAATATCTTTTGAAAAAATGAAGTCTAATGGGTCAGTTTGGGCTTGCAAGTCGGAACAGAGGTGCTAAAGTTGGGTTTGAGTAACCCGTGGTATTTGGGTCATATCTTAGGCTGTAGGAAGCCAAATTGGACGATCCAGATATGCATGTTATAGCCACGACAAAGATCTACAACTTTCATGAAGAGTACTTTTCATGAATCTGAAGTATAATCAGTCGTTTTTGGCTTCCATGTCAGACACAAGATTTTCGCACTCAACCACTCCACTCCACTCAACCAAATCACTCCACTCATCCACTCAACCACTCATCCACTCCACTCCACTCAACCACTCAACCACTCCACTCATCCACTCAACCAAATCACTCCACTCAACCACTCCACTCATCCATTCAACTAACCCACTCAACCAATATTTAATCCAATCCACTCAAATACTTAACCTAATCAACCAATACTTAATCCATTCCACTCAACCACTCATCCACTCATCCACTCAACTAACCCACTCAACCAATATTTAATCCACTCCACTCAAACCAACCCACTCATCCACTCACCCACTCAACCAATCCACTCAACCACTCCATTCCACTAACCCACTCATCCATCCACTCACCTTTGTCATTTTGTTACCCTAGACTTCTATAAAAGGGCACCATTGGTTATCATGTGGAGAGTTGGACTCTCCTTCATTTCTCTCATAGTTTCTTCATTTCTCTCATAGGCAAAAGGCAGCCGTGGGAGTTTTCCTAATTCTTGGAGAGGAATTCTCAAAGGAGGAAGACAACAACGCGCAAATGAGCAAAATTCTTATGGTTTATTCTCTCTTTGTATTTGTCATTTTTGCCATGAGTAGTTAAACTCATAGCTAGGGCTATGGGGGATCTTGTGTTCTTAGTTATTTGGATCTGATTTCTAAATTGATTATGGTAATTTCTTTGTGGGTTTACTATATTACTTGAATTCTTGTCATAACTTGATCACTTGTGACATTCATTAATTCATTGTTTGACCGGTGACCATCCGCACTCAATGAGTGGATCTATATGGTAAGCCTAGGATTATATTGGTGAATGACCAAACATCAATTTCTCCTACCAATGGAATTGACGGGTTGTTAGTTCATATCTTGAAATTGGAACTTAATGCATTCTTGATTAATTCAACTAAATGACCAAATAGGTGGATTAAATTAAGATATAGAATATTGTTTCATCCATGACCATTAGGATTCAATAGCTTATAAGATAATATTGGCAAAAGAATTACCTGTATCATAATTGAAAGAAGATCCGAATAATGAGACTCAAGTGAACCTTGCGCCCTAGCATCTCTCTATCTTTGTTTATCTTTTCTTTAATTAATTGTTCTTTTCATTTTTCTTTTTCTCCATTAGTTTTCTATTTTAAATTTGGATCTTGCATACACTTTCGATTTTCTAAATAACATAAGAATTTTACAACTTTAGTAATTATCACTTATTCCTCGTGGGATCGATAACTTGGACTCCAAAGTCCTATATTACTTGGCGATAGAGTGCACTTGCTCTTAGTATATTTTACACGCACCAAGTTTTTGGCGCCGTTCGGGAATAATTTTGGTAATATTAGAGACGTAAAATTCTAGTTAATTTAGATGAAATTTTTATTTTAATTTATTTTATCTATTTTTATTATTGTGTTTTGCTTTTGTTTATCTCTATTTGCTTTTATTTTTATTTGTATTTATTTTCTTATTTTGTATATTTCTATTTTGTTGTCATTTTTTTTATTTTATCTTTCGTTTCTTTTATTTTTGTTTATTATTATTATTATTATTATTATTATTATTATTATTATTTATGTATTTTTAATTAATTTTTCACTGTAATTTTCACTTGTTCATTTTTCTTGTTTATGTTCACTCGCTCTCAGTTTCCTGATTTGACATTTGATCCAGAAATTGAGAAAACAGCTCGCAGGTTAAGAAAGCAAACTCAAATTTCAGCTGTGACAGAAGACATAAACAGAATGGAAGGACGAGTAATTGAAGGGAATCGTGACGAAATAGCTAACCCAGCAGAGCGGACCATGCTTGAGTACTCTATGCCCACTACTGAAGGGTATGGAGGAAGTATTATAAGACCAGCTGTGGCGGCTAACAATTTTGAGATCAAACCCGCATTGATCTCCATGATTCAGAATTCTGTACAGTTTGGTGGATTACCTTCAGATGATCCAAATCAGCATTTGGCTAGATTCTTGCAGTTGTGTGACACTATCAAGTACAATGGAGTGACAGATGATGCAATCAGATTGCGACTCTTTCCTTTCTCTCTTAGAGACAGGGCGAGTCAATGGTTAACGTCACTTCCAAGGGGTTCCATCACTACATGGGATCAATTGACACAACAGTTTCTGGCTAAGTATTTTCCTCCTTCTAAATCTGCTAAGTTAAGAAATGATATATCTTCTTTTATGCAGTTTGAAATGGACACTCTTTATGAAGCTTGGGAGCACTTTCAAGAGTTATTGAGGAGATGTCCACACCATGGATTTCCCGTGTGGCAGCAGGTCCAGACTTTTTATAACGGTTTATCTTCTACAAATCGTTCCCTCATTGATGCTGCTGCAGGAGGTACTATATGGAGGAAAACACCTACTGAAAGCTAAGCATTGATTGAAGAAATGGCGCTGAACAGTTATCAATGGCAAAATGAGCACCAAATTCTTAAGAAACCAGTAGGAGTGCATGCTGTGGACGCTTCTACTACCATTCTGAATCAATTAGAAGCTTTGACAAAGAAGGTGGAAACCTTGATGGTAACAAGTAGTGCAGCCCCACTAACTATTTGCGACGCATGTGGAGGACAGGGTCATACAAGTTCAAACTGTCAAGTTGGTAGTCCCTTTGCCCTAGAACCTGAAGCAGTAAATTTTGTTGGAAATCCCAACCGGCAGCAGTACAATCCTTATGCCAACACCTACAATCCCGGTTGGAGGGACCACCCTAATTTCAAATGGGGAAATCAACAAGGCTATCAGCAAAATCAGCAGAATCAACAGAGAGCCCCACAACCACCTCCAGGTTTTCAAGCACCTGCAGAGAAGCCAAGCTTTGAAAATCTTGTAATAAAGTACATGCAAAATTCAGAAGCTAGAATGAAGACTATGGAGACTCAAATCAGTCAGTTGACCACTCTGATGTCAGAAAGAGCACCAGGGACATTGCCTAGCACTACTGAGACTAATCCTAGGGAACAGGCCCATGCAATTTTCCTGAGAAGTGGTAAGGAACTTGGGGAGTCTCCGGAGAAGAAAGAAATGTCAGAGCCTAGAGATACTCTTGTTCAGTCAGTGCAAGAAGATGAGAAGGCAACTGACGATGTACTTACTGAAGATGTCAACCAAGAGAGAAAGGTTGAGAAGAAAGCACTAAAGTGGCAGAGAGCTAAGAAGGATCGTGAGCAGAGTACAGTTTATGAACCATCCCCATATGCCAAGATCCCATTCCCTCAGAGGCTCAAGAGCAATCAGCCAGATCAGTAATTTGCCAAATTCTTAGAGATATTCAAGAAATTGCAAATTAATATTCCGTTCGTTGAAGCCATATCTCAAATGCCCAAGTATGCGAAGTTTCTGAAGGAAATACTTACAAAGAAACGTAAGCTTGAGGAATTTGAGACTATATGTCTTACTGAGGAGTGTTCTGCCATTCTTTTGAAGAAGTTACCTCCAAAATTGAAAGATCCAGGGAGTTTTACTATTCCTTGCACTATTGGTAACTCTTATTTTGATAAGGCATTATGTAATTTGGGTGCTAGTATTAATTTGATGCCTTTTTCTGTGTTTAAGAAATTGGGAATGCAGGAACCGAAGTCCACCAACATTTCATTACAGTTGGCTGATAGATCCTTCACTTACCCGCGTGGTGTGGTGGAGGATGTTTTAGTGAAGGTGGATAAATTCATTTTCCCAGTTGATTTTGTGGTGCTAGATATGGAAGAGGATGCTGATATTCCTCTCATTCTTGGAAGACCATTTTTGGCCACTTCTGGAGCTGTGATTGATGTACCTCGGGGTGAGCTCATCTTGAGAGTGGATGGAGATCATGTGTCCATCAATGTCTTTAGGGAAGCTAAATCTTCTCCAATGTCAAATCTTCATGCCCCGATTAATTTTGTTCAAGCTAAGAAGCAGGAAATCTTAGCTATCAAAGACCCCCCGCCATCATACAGTGTTGATGTTGATCTTTTAGAAAGTCAAGCTGCTGAAACAGATAAGGGTCCTCCTCAGATCCATGCTTCTTCACAGATTGGTCTTTCATCTGTTGATCGAGTGCAACCACCTTGGCCTAGTGGAGTTAAGGAGCAATTGGGACAGTCAAGCTCTTGTCAAGTTCATAATTCTATTGGAAGCAGTCCCAAAGCCATTGTTGAAGGGAGGAAGAACTGTTTTGAAAAGAAGAAGACATCCTCCTATTTCTCTTGCTTTAAGCCACCTTGATTCTTCTGAAAAGGCAACGTCGAGCTAATGACGTTAAACAAGCGCTTCACAGGAGGCAACCTGTGTTTCTTCCTTATTGTCTCTTCTTTTAGTTATTTTTGTTATCTTTGTTTAAAATTACATTTTTAAAAATAATTTTCACAAACCAAGAAGATAAAAATTTAATTCATTTCGAATGGCTGAGTAAAGAGTCATACTCTTGAGACACATTCATGTGAATTTGTGCATCATGAACTTCTTATTTGTGGAATCTTTTCAGGGGTGAACATAAGTATTACAGTCTTGGGAATCGACTTTAAAAGACCCTAGTTTGTGTTTCTACTCATGTGTTCTGTGATTTTTCAGATTTGTAGCACTGACTGTTACGTTGTCTTTCTGCCTGCCATGTCTCATACCTCATCAGGTTGTATTGCTCTTTTCTTTATTCTTTATTTATCTCTCTTTCACATTGAGGACAATGTTAATATTAAGTGTGGGGGAGTGGTAATGTACTCTGTAAAAAAAAAAAGTACACAATTGATGAACACTTGAGTATTGCTGATAGTTAAGCTGGAATTGTGTGTTAATTGCTTGATTTATTCTGAGCTGATAGAGATATGTTTGAAAGGGAAACTGTTAATTATGAGATTATTTTGTGTGAAGCAATCTTATTCAATTGAGAAAAGTGAAATTTAGCATCTTTGAGTCATGCCTGCTTGTTTCTGTTTTCTTTATCAACTTAACCAGAAAGTGAGTTTTGAGCTTTAATGATTGGATTTTTCATAAATAAAGTCCTATTTTTCTTTTGGAGTGAATTTTCTTTTGTTTGATGTGCGCTAGAACTTGCTTTGATATCTTGTTAAAATTTTAATGATTCATATACATGCTTGAATATGATTGAGGCAATTAGGTTTTATTCTTTCTTGACTTTCAGAGTTGTATTGATAAAAATAACCCTTAGTTGCCCCATTTGAGCCTGAAATTGATTTCTTTGAATATCAATTGAATAATCAGGTTGAATGCTTTGGAGCAATTGATGTGTTGATTGGAAGGTCTTGAAAAGTTGATTCTATCTTCAAGGGTTAAGAAAAAAAATTTGAAAAAAAAAAGAAAAGAAAAAAATTATGAATGAAAAAGAAAGAAAAGAAAAGAATTGTTGGTAAAGAATAATGAAAATATTAGGTTGAAAGTGAGAAGTTGTTATATTCTTGAGCATCATACTCTATCTATCATCTTTTCAATCTGATTTTGCTTTGTATTGATTTATTCATGAGCATTCTTTATCCTAATTTATTCTTTTCTTCCTATCTTTCATTATACCCTTGGCCTAGATTACAACCAAAGAAAAGTCCTTTTGATTCTTGTATTGTATGTGAACTTGAAAGTGGAGATGAGATTGATAAGCAAGCCTATGGTATTGCATTTTTCAAGAGAAATTTGAGTGATCTCTTTGTCCTTTAAACACTTGAGCGATAGAAAGTTGAGTGATCTCATATTCTTGGTAAAGAAAATAGTCGCAAGTTAGGCTAAAACATCTTATTGTTTTAAATTGCTGAATGATCTTAATTGATTGAATTTGATTGCCGAACTTGAACTTTGGAACTCCCCTTGATGCATGTTTCTGGATGTTAAGATTGATCTTGCTGTTGACCCCTATTCTTTGCTTGAGGACAAGCAAAAGCTCAAGTGTGGGGGAGTTGATAAGCCTATATTTTATAACATTTAATTGAACAAATGATGGTGATTTGCTTGTAATTATGAAATAATTTTAATTGAATCCTTATAATTATCTTTGTTTTGCATATCTAGAAAGATTTAAGGCATTTGGAGAGAAATAGTGGATCATTGAAGGAATTATTGTATGAATTAGCCCTAATTTATCTCTTTGATAATGTTCAGTAAACTATCTATACTTTGAGTTTCAAATATCTAATTATTGTGATTTTGGTCTTGTAGGAAAGCTAAGACAATTATCTACAACTTTCATGAAGACCTCAAAGGCCTAATCACACGTTTGGATAACTCAAATTGGAGTTGAAGTAAGAACTAGGGTGCTGATCCTGTCAGCTTGACCTTTGCGTATTGTTCTTGGCATATCTCGAGCTACAAGTTGTCAAATGGGCTGAAAGTTGGATAATTGATAGTCAAGACCCAAATAAACAACTTTCATGAAGAACATCTTTTGAAAAAATGAAGTCTAATGGGTCAGTTTGGGCTTGTAAGTCGGAACAGAGGTGCTGAAGTTGGGTTTGAGTAACCCGTGGTATTTGGGTCATATCTTAGGCTGTAGGAAGCCAAATTGGACGATCCAGATATGCATGTTATATCCAAGACAAAGATCTACAACTTTCATGAAGAGTACTTTTCATGAATCTGAAGTATAATTGGTCGTTTTTGGCTTCCATGTCAGACACAATATTTTCGCACTCAACCACTCCACTCCACTCAACCAAATCACTCCACTCAACCACTCATCCACTCCACTCCACTCAACCACTCAACCACTCCACTCATCCATTCAACCAAATCACTCCACTCAACCACTCCACTCATCCACTCAACTAACCCACTCAACCAATATTTAATCCAATCCACTCAAATACTTAACCTAATCAACCAATACTTAATCCATTCCACTCAACCACTCATCCACTCATCCACTCAACTAACCCACTCAACCAATATTTAATCCACTCCACTCAAACCAACCCACTCATCCACTCACCCACCCAACCAATCCACTCAACCACTCCATTCCACTAACCCACTCATCCATCCACTCACCTTTGTCATTTTGTTACCCTAGACTTCTATAAAAGGGCACCATTGGTTATCATGTGGAGGGTTGGACTCTCCTTCATTTCTCTCATAGTTTCTTCTTGTTTCTTCATTTCTCTCATAGGCAAAAGGCAGCCGTGGGAGTTTTCCTAATTCTTGGAGAGGAATTCTCAAAGGAGGAAGACAACAACGCGCAAATGAGCAAAATTCTTATGGTTTATTCTCTCTTTGTATTTGTCATTTTTGCCATGAGTAGTTAAACTCATAGCTAGGGCTATGGGGGATCTTGTGTTCTTAGTTATTTGGATCTGATTTCTAAATTGATTATGGTAATTTCTTTGTGGGTTTACTATATTACTTGAATTCTTGTCATAACTTGATCACTTGTGACATTTATTAATTCATTGTTTGACCGGTGACCATCCGCACTCAATGAGTGGATCTATATGGTAAGCCTAGGATTATATTGGTGAATGACCAAACATAAATTTCTCCTACCAATGGAATTGACGGGTTGTTAGTTCATATCTTGAAATTGGAACTTAATGCATTCTTGATTAATTCAACTAAATGACCAAATAGGTGGATTAAATTAAGAATAGAATATTGTTTCATCCATGACCATTGGGATTCAATAGCTTATAAGATAATATTGGCAAAAGAATTACCTGTATCATAATTGAAAGAAGATCCGAATAATGAGACTCAAGTGAACCTTGCGCCCTAGCATCTCTCTATCTTTGTTTATCTTTTCTTTAATTAATTGTTCTTTTCATTTTTCTTTTTCTCCATTAGTTTTCTATTTTAAATTTGGATCTTGCATACACTTTCGATTTTCTAAATAACATAAGAATTTTACAACTTTAGTAATTATCACTTATTCCTCGTGGGATCGATAACTTGGACTCCAAAGTCCTATATTACTTGGCGATAGAGTGCACTTGCTCTTAGTGTATTTTACATGCACCAAGGATTTTACAGAAGATTTGTAAAGGACTTTAGTGCCATATCTAGACCTTTATGTAATCTTCTAACAAAATATACACCATTTGATTGGACTCAAGATTGTCAGAAATCTTTTGAAAAATTAATCGATCTTTTGACTTCTGCTCCTATCATGCAATCTTCTGACTGGTCTTTACCTTTTGAGATGATGTGTGATGCTAGTGATTTTGTTGTTGGTGCTATTTTAGGCCAAAGAAAGGAAGGTAAGCCTCATGTAATTTATTACGCAAGTCGAACTTTGAATAGTGCACAAATGAATTACACCACTACTGAAAAAGAACTACTTGCTGTAATTTTTGCATTGGACAAATTTTGAGCTTATTTAATTAGTTCGTCCACTGTTGTTTTCACTGATCATGCTGCTGTTAGATATTTAATGTCTAAACAGGATGCCAAACCTAGGTTGATACGGTGGATTTTGTTGCTTCAAGAATTCAACATCATAATAAAAGACAAGAAAGGAGCCGAAAATGTTGTTGCAGATCATTTGTCAAGGCTGACAACAGGCTCATCTTTTGATAGCACACCTATCAATGATTCTTTTCCCAATAAATTTTTATTTTCTGTCAATTCCATGCCTTGGTTTGCTAACATTGTCAATTTTCTTGTAACAGGTAAGATGCCGCCTCAATGAACACACCAAGACAGAAAAAAGTTTTTGATTGAAGTGAAAATTTTCTATTGGGATGACCCATATTTGTTCAAATATTGTCCTAATCAAATCTTTCGGAGATGTGTACCCGACAATGAGGTAAGTAGTGTCATTAAACTTTGTCATTCAGAAGCATGTGAAGGTCATTTTTCTTCAAAGAAAATAGCTGCGAAAATCTTGCAGTGTGGATTTTATTGGCCCACTTTATTCAAGGACAGTTATACTTTTTTCAAAAGTTATGAAAGTTGTCAAAAATTGGGGTCCATTTCTAAAAGAAATATGATGCCTTTGAACCCTATCATTGTCATTGAAATTTTTGATTGTTGGGGAATTGATTTCATGGGTCCATTTCCATCATCTTTTGGATTTGTGTATATTTTGGTTACAGTTGATTATGTCTCAAAATGGATTGAGGCGATTCCATGTCGGCACAATGATCATAAAACTGTTCTAAAATTTTTAAAAGAAAATGTTTTGAGTCGAATTGAAATTCCTCGAGCTATCATCAATGATGGGGGAACACATTTTTGCATCAAACCATTTGAATCCTTAATGAAGAAATATTGCATTACCCACAAAATTACAATCCCTTATCATCTTCAGACAAGTGGACAAGTTGAATTAACAAATAGGGAGATTAAACAAATTTTGAAAAAAATGGTTAACCCAAATCGTAAAGATTGGTCTTTAAGACTAAACGATGCACTTTGGGCTTACTGTACTGCTTTTAAAACATCTTTAAGCATGTCTCCCTATCTGTTAGTTTATGAAAAACCTTGTCATTTGCCTGTAGAATTGGAGCATAAAGCATTTTGGGCCATTAAAACTTTCAACTTAAGTCTTGATGATGCTTCCAAGTTACACAAATTGCAATTGAATGAACTTGAGGAATTAAGAAATGATGCATATGAAAACTCAAAGATTTATAAAGTTAGAACAAAAGCTTTTCATAACAAATCAATTTTGAGAAAAACTTTTGAAATTGGTCAAAAAGTTTTGCTTTATAATTCTCGTCTTCACCTATTCCCTGAAAAATTGAGATCTAGGTGGATTGGTCCTTATATTGTCAAACATGTGTATTCTTATGGGGCCATAGACATTGAGAATCCTAGGAATGATATTGTATTTAAGGTCAATGGACAAAGATTCAAACCATTTCTGGAACATCAAGTTGTTGAGGTAGAATCCATTTCTCTTTCTAATCTTTGTTATGAGTAGAATTTATTTTAATGTTGTTTATTTCTTTTTGTAGTTCTTTGTGTTCCCGATTAAATGGCAGATAACGGTACTCCGTGACTCTCAAGTCGGTTTATTTTTCAGTTTCTCATAATAACTGATTTCTTCTTCTTTTAAAATGGATGTCATTTTCTCAAATCTAAGAAAATATTTTCCTTCTCTCTCTCTAAATGCTCTAACAAAAATCTATGAAGTTAGGTGTGAAAGACTGAGACTGTTAATGTATAAGGGCATCCCAGAAGATATACACTGGATAATCGAAGCAAAGGTTCGTTTAGCTGGTGAATCTTCAGATTCATTTGTCCTATACATGCCTGGTCTCTGTAAAAGTTCATTTTCAAAAAGGAGAAAAACAAAAAGAATGAAAGTTTGTTACAAGTGTGCACGATGGAATTGCAACACACGAAGTCACTCTTTGGGGATGGTTTCTGTAAACAGAGAAGATAAAATATTCTTCATTAAGAATGGACTAAGTAAGGAGTCATTAGATAATATCTTATTGACTCTTGAGACGCATTCTTGTGGAGTTGTGCAGTGTGAACTTCTTAGTTTGTGGAATCTCTTCAGGGACAAGCAAGAGCATTATAGTTTTGGGAATCTGACTCAAAAAGACCCTGTTTGCTAATTTATAAGAAAATTGGATGGGAAGCTTATCCTCGACTCATAGAAGGCGTTTAAGCCGTTCCTGGACGTGAAACCAGAGGAAGATGTGAGCCACAATCACAATAACATGTATATATTATCTTGTACATCTTCAAAAAAAGAGAGAAATAAAAGAAAAAAAAAAAAAAAAAAAAAAAAAAAAAAAATTAAATAAATTAAATAAAATAAAAAGAGGGCAAAACTTCGGTTGTACTTGGTTTTTAATTAGATTAGGAGCCCCTGCCAGTGGCAGACCCGTCATTGACTCGGGTGGACCTTCGCACGCTGGTCGGTAAATAAGGTTCGTGTGCCATGCTCTGTAGAGAGCCGCGAAAGCATTCCCAGGTTTTTACCAAAGGCTCTGCTTGCTGATGGACAGAAAGAAGCGTCCCGTGCTTGCATTCTCGCGTGACAATGCCTCTGAGCTGGATCCTGTGATTTAATGCCATGGTCTCTTCAGCGACCTCTCACTAGCTGTGGTCGTTGGTGGTAGCTGTCAGATTTATGCATTTTAATTAGTGGTGTCGTAGCTCAATCCAAAATATCCCACAAGCGGGAGGGAGAAGAATGCCCAGATTGGCTGAGCCGTCTTGGTATTACTGCACTCATAACGCGCAGTATAAAGATACGCCATGAAACCTGTACATAAAGGTATATAATCATTTGTTATTATTATTTTATCTTTGTATGATATTGTTGAATTTTGATTTTGGACAGACGATCCTTTGGACGGGATCCTTCAGGGGTTTCTAGACTTCTTTACCTTGATGGTTTTCTTGAAGTCAAAAAAACAAAAAACAAAAAACAAAAAAAAAAAAAAAAAAAATAATTTTGTTTCTTAGTTTCAAACTTTTCTGACAATAGCCAACCTACCAATATAAGTGCTATCATTACTTTTTCTATTCTCTTCCCTATTTAAACACTACATTTCCTTCGCTTTCCTTCAACTTAAAATCATTCAAAGGGAGTGTGAGTGTAAAATAGAGGGAGCTTCTTCTTCTTCTGTTCGTAGACTTACCAATATCAGTGTATTTTGTGAGTCAACTTATGGGAAGGGTTTAGAGTATGTAGATACAGCAATCACTCTTGGTCGAACACTTGCTACGAGGAAAATTCATTTAGTATATGGGAGAGGTAGCATTGGGTTAATGAAGGCTGTATCACTTGCTGCACATTTAAAAGACAATTAGGTTTTAGGTATTATTCCTAGACCTTTAGCTTAACAGAATATCACTAGAAAAACAATTGGGGAGGAGCTTCAAGTATCATCTATAGATGAACGAATGAGGACAATGCTTAAAAATTCTAATGCATTCATAGCCTTACTAGGTGATTTTGGTACAATGGAAGAAGTTTTTCAAATTGTTTCTTGGGCCCAACTGAACATCCACCATAAACCAATAAGTTTGTTGAATGTTAATAATTTCTTTGATAATTTGTTATCTTTTGTTGACCATACTGTGGAACAGAAATTTGTCACACCTTCTGCAAGACGACTCCTTATCTTTGCTTCCACTGTTGATGAGTTGATTAATAAATTAGAAGCTTTTGTTTATGAACCTGATCCAATAACAAATCAGATTGATTAGTCCAAAGGAAGTGGAGAGGGAAGCAGAATGAAAAGAAAGCCTGCCAAGACACTCTAACTATTTAAATAATTACAAGTTTTGGTTTTATTTATCGTACTTTGTTTCTGTTTAAATTTGTGTGAAGTTTCTCTTTTCAGTAATTGCAACAACAGATACTATCTTCTATCCTTTACCTATCTATCTTTGACATTGAGGACAATGTTGTGATCTGGTTAGGAGAAATGATAGTTGTGTAAAAAAAATAAAATAAAAATAAAAATTTAGGAAGTGTGTGTATTAATATGTTTGTTGTGTTTATATATTTGTCTATAACTTACTAAACCAGTTAAAGATGGCAGAGTAAGGAGTAAATTTTACTCTTGAGACACATCTTAGTTGGGGTAGACAACTAGTTTGTGTGGAAGTAGCAATTCAAATTCAGGAAAATTTGCATGATTGAGTAAATTGTCTTCTTTCTTAAAATTCACATGCTTGGTTATGGATGTTGAATTGGTAGACTGAGAATGATAGAATTATGCCTTGTGAGATTTTGAGCTTATTGATGTATAGATTGAACATTTATACCATTATCTTCTTTCTTGTGTGAATTTCACTCATGGAATTATTACTCTAGAACTTACTTTGATTCTTTTTGAGATTACATTTTCATACGCATACATAAATATGATTGAGGCATTTTTCTTGAAATAGCTACTTTAATCAAATAGTCAACCTTGCTTAGCAGCATATTGTCTCAATCTGATATCAAGCACTCTTATGACTTCTTGAAAATTCTCTGATTCCTGCCAACATAAAGCATTAGAAATGACCTATTTCCCCTTGCTTAACCCCTTTGAACTTATTTGACTATTCTTTGTTTCGAACTCATTATGTGCCTTAAATGAAAAATCATGTTCTTACTTGACCTTAGGGAATAAGAGAATATTAGTTTTGTCATTCGATGAGTTCTTGAACAAGTATGAGGGTGTGTATGAAGAATGGTTAAAATATATATATATATATATATATAAAATATATATATATATATGATGTTCTTTTTGTAAAAAATAAAAAAAATAAAAAAATAAATCAAAATAAAAAAATATAAAAAGAAGAGGGTCAACAAGGAAATAAAGGAAAGAAAAAGAATATGTAAAGGGAATTTGTATTAAGTGGAGTTGGGATGAACTTTCATGCTTGTTAATTGAACTCAGCTCTCATGTTCTTTTATTCTCTGGTATTTAACTTGTCATATCTATATTACCTCCTCCTTTACCTTGACCCCATTACAACCTTGAATAAAGTTCTCATGATTTGTGTGTGCATGTGTTCGGAGTAGTGGAGAAGTAGAAGATAAGCAAGCTTATGGTAGTGCAATTTTCATGGGTTGAATTGAGTGAAATACCTACCTTTCAAACACTTGAGGGATTGAGAGTGAATCTTGTGAAAATTTATTATTCTTGACTCATGCTTTTCAATTGAAATATTTTTGCTTATTGATTTGAGATGTGAAGATATGTTACCTCGTGAATGTTTTGATTACTTGAATGATTGTTACTCTTCATTTTTAAATATTATTAGAAATTGAGTCTTTTAGAGTGTTTAGCTTTTGAGTCTGTTTCATTTTTTTTTAGTTTTGGTCTTGTGTATTTTGCCCAGAAGTGCAAAAAGCTAAGTGTGAGGAAATTTGATGATCACATATTTGATACATTAATAAGTCTTCATTTTTAGTCTTTTACACTCTCCATGTACTTAATTGATTGATTTTGATTATGTTTTATAAGTTTGGACTCAAATTGGACTTAATTGAATTTTTCAGCATAATTTATGTCTTACGTTATTTCTGTATTTGGGCTATATCTTGGGATGTAGGTAGTCAAATGAGGTGAATCTAATGGCATTTTAAAGACAAGAAAGAGCTCTATAAATTTCATGAAGACCTCAAAGGCCCAATCACACGAGTAGATAACTCAAATTGGGGTTGAAGCAAGCACTAGAGTGCTGTTCCTGACAGCTTGACCTATGTGTACTGTTCATGCCATTTTTCAGGCTAGAGGTTGTTAAATGGGCTAAAATTTTGATGCTGAATAGTTGAAACCTATATTTACAACTTTTATGTTGAACACTTTTCCAGAATCGGAGGCTTAATGGGTGATATTGGGCTTGCAATTCAGAACAGAGGAGCTGTGATTGGGCCTAAGTAGTGTGCAGTAATTTGAACGTATCTAGAGTTATAGAAATGATATTAGACTCAAACTAAATCCATTTAAAAGCTAAGATCCAGGCCTACAACTTTGATGAAGATCATATTTGGTTATTCTGACGCATTCAATGACTTCAGAGCTAAATGATTTCGGAGACAAGGAATCTCTATAATTTTCCACTCACCAAAAGTCATTTGACATTTTCTACTCATTTTCCACTCATCCACTCACTAATGACTCAGCCCCCTTGTCATTTTGTATTTCTAATCCTCTATAAAAGGAGGCCTTGGCAGATCATTGAGGGAGTTAGGTGTTAGTTACCAAAATGATGCCATTTTGTTACTAGGTTTTCTTGTAGTAATTTTCCTTTGTTCTAAATTAAAGTCATGTTCTTCTTCTTCTTCTTCTTCTTCTTCTTCTTCTTCTTCTTCTTCTTCTTCTTCTTCTTCTTCTCTCTTTCTTTCTTCTTATCTATGAGTAACTATGTTTCATTTTACTTGGGTGAAAGAGTGAAGCTTTTGGCAATAAAATAAGGTTAGATTTATTCTTCTCTTATGCTTAAATGATATATATTTTCTAATAACCATTATACGTATTATAATTTGTTTCTTATAATTTAGAAACCATCTTTGTAAAGAGGAGTTCTTGATTTGTTGTAGGCAAAATATTGGCACAATGAATGCTTTAACCCATTTATAAGTGGTGGTATTATTTTTAGAAAACATAATATAATTACGTATATTATTTTAAATGGATTTTTAATGTTGTATTTCCGATTGGAAATGGGAGGATTCTAATTGAGTATAAAAGAAATTAATCTTATCTTTACTTTATTTACCAAGAGTGAATCTTTTTATCCAAGTAAATAATTTTAATCGTAGTAACAAAATATTTACTTCACCTTAATCTTCAACAATTCCCTGTGGATCGACCTCAGACTCACCAAGAAATTTATTACTTGAGACAACCTGCACTTGGGTTTGCAAATGCGACAATTAAAAAGTGTGCATCAAAAAGCTTTTAAGATTCAGTAATGGCAGAAAAGGCTTTACAAAGAAGGTTCAGACAGAATGGAAGGGAAAAAGGAAAGATGTTGACCTTTATCACTCTTTAAATAGGGATTTTCAAAAGAAACTGAAGAGAGAGAAAAAAAGGAGAACGTGCGTACATCCCATTAAATGCTAACGTGATGAGGGTGTGATTGAAGTTGTTTTATCCATTAAAAGCCATCATTGGCTTTGCAATTCCCTAAAAAGTGGAAGCAATTGGTTAATAGGGGAGTGACCATGTAGTACTTGAACATGTTAGTGGAGGTTTAGGAAAAAATTAAAGATTTTGTCATCTAACCTTTTATTTTCCTACATTACTCAAAACTAACAAGATGGATAAAAATTCAAAGTCAGTTATGATTGAAAAGGAATGCTCAGAAACAATAAAATATTTATCTCTCAATACTTTGAGAATAAATATTGGGGGACATCTGTTGGTATAAAAATAACACATTTTTCGATTTAAGTAATTTTGACTACATATTAAAAAGTTATTTTATGACTACATGATTATGGTTAGAATCAAAGGTAATGAAGTCATCTAGATGACATTGTTCGATTTGGAAATTTCCTAAATAGTGGTTTCAATCTATCATCGAGAAGTGGTGGTTCGAATCGAAATAGAGAATTATACAACTAAAATGTTAGATTCAGTTGTGCCTGAAATAGTACCTTTGATTTCGTAACTATCAGTAGGGACCTTGAGTGAATCTTGCAAATTTAAAACTTCAGTAGTTATTGGAGTCGAAGTGATAGTAAGAGCTCAAAATTAATAAAATGGTAGTTTGAATACGAAATCAAGTAAAATCATTTTGGCTTTATAATAGATATCATGATTTTGATTCTATATCGAGATCTAGGTTCAAAGAAGTAGCTACACTTAGCAGATTTTGGAGAAGGAAAATGGAAGATCTCGACCAAAAAACTAATAAATGATAGAATATTCAAAATTTAAATTCAAAAGGAGGATTTTGAATTTGATTTAGAAGTTGGTAGCAGTTGCAGATGTTAGATCAAGATAATACAAGAATTGCTGACAAAGATTAAGTAGTTACTTGTAGTACGAGGATCGCTAACAAGGATTTGGTGGTTACTAGACAAAGATTACCAATCATTTTACAGTTATCTTTGTTTTTAGACATATGTCAAGATCTTAAAAAATGGTGGTTACTTAAGGAGTTTATAAATACCAAAAGGATGGAGACATTTAGGGGTTGAAAATTCAATACTTGCAAACACTTGTTACTTAAACGCTCTCACGTCCTTGACTTCTCGAGCAAAATAGTGCAAGTCTAGTTTAGTATGTTTCCATCCACTTTCATTTCTGTACAATTTACAAATTCAATGCAAGTTTATTTTCAATCAATTTAATTTCAGTCATTTTGCTTTATTGCAAAACTCTTTTCTACTTTTGATCAAGTGATTTTTTCCAAAGATCATTTGAGTTTTTTTAATTGCTTTAATTTAAGTGTTTTCATTATTTTTATGCAACTTTACTTTCTTAAAATTTACATACTTGCACATTTAGTTTTCTTTGCATTTACTTTGAATTATTTTACTTTATGTTGTTTACTTTCTGCAATTTACATTAGTTGTCATGTTTACTTTAAATGCACTTTAATTCTTGTTGGAGAGTCAAGAGAGGAAACAAATGGGAAACTAGAACTATGGAGACGAGCTTTGGAAGAACATGACTTCCATCTAAGCAAGAGTAAGACAGAGTGTATGGAATGTAAGTTTAGTAGGAAGCGTGTTAATGCTAGTTTAGCAGTGAAAATTGGAGACCATACCATACTATAAGTTACACGGTTTAGGTATCTTGGATCTATCATACAAAATGATGGAGAGATAGAGGGATATGTAAACCATAGAATTCAAGTTGGATGGATGTAATGGAGGAGTGCTTCAAGAGTTATGTGTGATAGAAAAGTGCCTCTCAAGCTTAAGGGTAAATTTTATCGCATAGCTATAAGGCCCGCAATGTTGTATGGTACAGAATGTTGGGCGGTAAAAAGTTAACAAGAGCATAAGATCAGTGTCACGGAGATGAGGATGTTGCGATGGATGTGTAGTCATACAAGACAAGATAGAATTAGGAATGAATACATTATAAAGAAAGTAAGGGTAGCACCTATTGTGGAAAAGATGAGAGAATCTCATCTTAAGTGGTTTGTACATGTAAGGAGAAGACCTTTAGAAGCCTTTGTAATGATAGTAGATTAGGTGGAGGATAGTCCAATAGTTAGAGGTAGAGGAAGATCAAAAAAGATTATAGGTGAAACGATTAAAAAAGATTTAGATTTGAATGACATTTCTGAAGACTTGGTTTATGATAGGATACAATGACGTCGTTTGATCCATGTAGCCGACCTCACCTAATGGAAAAAGGCTTAGTTGTTGGTTGTTGTTTGCACTTTAATTCTTGTCATTTGCATTTAACTTATTTTTATTTTGCATCTATTTCTCTTATCTCTCGAAAACAAAGTTTCTCTTATTTTCAAACTTATTTTTCCTAAGTTAAACACTACACATAAACATTCGATTTTGGATTCGCATAACTGTCTTGTATTCGAAATCATATTTTGCATTCCTTTAAGATATTAAACTTAGACAATAATCCTAAGAAGCAGCGATTTCATTCCTCAAATTGAGATCGAGAATCAAACTTTGTTCATAGATAAATGGTTTACCATAGCCTGACCAATGACAATTGAAATAATTTTTGGTAAACAATTTGTCTAAAATTGAATAAGTAAAAAGAAAGATAAAACTTCTTATCCTATACTAGTTACATATTGAAAAAGTAAAGAAAAAGAGGGGAGACTTCTTATTATAAATTAAAGTCAAATTATTATTCTATTGCATACTCATATTTGTCTCACATTAGACTAATTAAGAAGAGAAAACCTTAATTTTGTTTATAAATTTGGAACCAAATAATTCGTAGAGTTACAAAAATTCTTTAAAAAAATTCAAAAAAAATTGATTGGTTCAATTGTGTGAACCGTGACAGGCTCACATGGGTCAACAAACTTTTTTTTGGTTCTTTACTAGTTTTTGAAACATCAACTTTTACGGGTGCACTAGACTGACTGGATGATTGATTCTCGATTTTTCTAATTTGATCAACTGGTCCAATCAAGTTATTAAAATTATGCTTCTTAGCAATGAGGGTTAGCCAAGGTTGACTGAAGGACAATTGTAAATTTGTAATTGTGCATAATATCGCAAAAATGTTTATGTTAACAATTGTCTTTAATATTAAATGAAAAATTAATTTTTCTTAAAGTATTAAGTATTTTTTATTTAATAATTTTTTAAATTTTTTAATAAGTATTTTGGAACACTCCTTAACAAACCTATCGCAAATACTAATATATAATACAAATTTTGTTCTTATCGAAGTGAATCAATTAATGGTTGATGAAAAGCTAATGATGCCTTTTGTTGTTTACTCAAATGAGAGTATTTACTATTTCTTCCGTTTCAAAATATAAGTTGTTTAAGGTTATGCAAAAGAATTAAAAAAATTATTTAATAGTCTCAATTACTAAAAAAGTTAATTATATTTGATTAAATTATTTTTATTAAAATATTTAAAATAATATTATTACTCCATTAATATTCTCTATTTTTATTTATCGAAAATACTAAGAAATAAAAATAAATTTAAAATATCATTAATACTTTATTAATTTTATAAAATGATATACATTGAAAAAAGAAAGCTTTTCTAAAACGACTATATTTTTAAATGAAAAAAAATACAATGTCGACTTTTTTATTTTCTCAAAATTCTCCAACGTTTCTTAATGATGTAATAATAATATTTAACAGAGGATTTAATTAAAAAAATTAATGAAACATGGTCAGTGTCAGTCAACACTTTAAAAAGTTAATTTATTTTTCAATAGTCAAAATAGATATTTTAGTCTCTTATCTTATTTTTTTTAATTTGGTCTCTTATATTTTATTTTTATTAATTTGGTCTCTTATCATGCTAATCGTCATTCAATGTAATCTTTCATCACAGTTCCGTTATAAACCCTAACAAAAGTAATAATGTGTTACTAATGGCGCTAACATGGTCATTACCAGTTAATGACACATCAACACTTCTATTAGGGGGTAACAAAACCGTGATGGAGGACCATATTGAACCATGATTTGCAAGGGATCAAATTGATAAAAATAAAAGATAAGTGACAAAATTGAAAAAAATAAAGATAATGGACTAAAATACCTATTTTACCTTTCAAATATACTATGTCTATATGGAAGATGCGTTTTTAAGGTTTTTTTTCTACCAAAGATAAATAATTCATTACTGGAATAAAAAGGGAAGCTAGGTCCCAAGTATAAAAGTTGGGGTATATGCCCAAAAGAGATCTACCAACAAGCCTAGAAGTGTGACTACTTGAAAGCTAAAACAATGGTGATGTGGTTTAGGTGTAGTACATGCCAATTATTTTTCCTTCTACATTGTCATTAGGCTCTTGGCTATACTTCTTCATCAATCATTCATCAAAGGTACCCTTTTGGATAAGGATCTTGACAAGAGAGGTGGCATCTTGCCTGGCTTGCTAGATACGAATGTTGACAAGGGTGCACACAGTGCAGGGCAAAGAAGTCTTGTCCTTAGGAACGTTATTGGTAGCTAAGTAGATAGTGCTCCTAACTTGGTTCTCAGAGGGGTTTAGGATGGTACATGTTCACCCCATGACTTGAGTTCTTGACAAAGGTCCCAAACACCGATGGCTTTTCAATGACCAATCGATGGATGAGGTATCGCCTAGATGTCCCCAGTTGTTGGGTACCTCGTCTTCTTCCTCCTCATCACCAACAAAGGTCTTCAACCCTTAGTTGCTAGATGAGGCCATTAAGGTTAGCAGAGGTGAATGCAGTGGGCCTCGCTGAACCACAGGAGCAAGTGCATAGAGAGCAAATGGGTTGCTGCGAGATGGAAGGGGTGGGATCACAAAGTGGTGTTAATGGTCACGGGCTATGGCAGAGTGATGTAGTGGAGTGACAACACTAAGCAGAACGCAACAACTAACTAGGCCACAATCACATGGCAGAGCAGTCATTGGAGGAGCAGTGCCGTGTGCAACAAAGACAAGTTTGGTGATGCCCCCACCAAGATCGGCATACACAAAGATGCCATGCACAAGTTCAATGATAGGCAAACAAGATCAACGAACACAGGGCTCATAGCAAATGAAATAGGACTCCCTTGAGGGGACGTTGTAGAGCCAAGCCAAGCCGAAAGGAACCATGACAACTCCCCTAGGCAGTGCACGCCACACCCACAACGAGCGACGTGCCCAAGGGAGCCACGAACAAAGAGAGAAAGTCAAACACAATCAGTGGAAGCAACACTAACCGAAGGTGGCACAAGTGAGGCTTTTGTACCTTGAAGTGATAGCTGAGAGAAAACCCTACCATAGAGGAAGAATTGAGTTTAACGAGTTCTGCTATGAAGCATGGACACGTGTCCGACACATGAAGATGCACGTATGACACATGTGTCCTGCGTGTTTGAATGTGTCCGATTGAAAAGATTATTTTGTTTTTGCTTGGACACGGCTCAAACACACTTGGACACATCTAGGATACGACTTGGACACTACCCATTAATATGTATTTTTTTTAAAAATTAGTTTCCATAACTAACGTCCAATTAAAAAGCTCGTAACCTACCCAAGCTCAATCACATGACTGACGTTTCAAGTCACTATTTGCACATACTAGTATTTTAAGCTTTATATTTTCACATGTAACTATTAGGCTTTTAAGTTTTATATTTTCACACACCACTATTTTCATCTGCTCCTTCTACCTCTACTTGTACCTAGTCATCTACTTCGTCGTCACCAAAACTTGCCTTACACCACTATTCCCCCTAGTTAATTTTTTTGGATACACATGTACTTATATATGGTTAGTTCTATGAGGAGAAGTTAATTTAAGATATTTTTTAAAAATATTAATAAAAATTATGCTCCATAATTTTTAGAAAAAGTTTATTAGGTAGCAAATATTGACACATATGACATATATTAAAATATTATAAATTTTTAAACTTATAAAAAATAATATTAATAAATTATGATTTTTTTAAATTTTGTAATTATATATATACATAAACCAAGTTCTTTACTTTGATATTATATATATATATATATATATATATATATATATATATATATATATATATTGTGTCCGTGTCTTACAAGTTTTTAAATTTGGTGTGTCCTTCTCTCCGTATCCGTGTCGAAACCTATATCTATATCTGTTTCTGAGATTCATAGGAGTTCTATATTCCCAAAATGCGCTCCTAAGATTGTTAAAAAAGTACTAACAAAATAAAATAATATTTAACATATAAGTTGATCTACACATCAACACATTAATTGCACTTGTATAACGTGATGAGTCTTAATTTATTTGTGTCGAAGGAGTCAATAGAACATAAATTATTAGTGTTGTCTAAGCAGACCTTCTCGTGACTTCAATTCCCCATTTTAACATATGCTAGACATAATAAAAGTTTTGGTAATTCTTCGTTCATAATTCACAACAATCTTTTTTTTTAATAAACAATTCACAACTATCTTTTGACCTTAATTAGGTGGTCAAGTGATAATTCACTTCAATAAAATTTGTCTCTTTCGCATTGTTTCCTGATCTGAGGTAAGCTGAACAGAAAGAGAAATAAAAGTAAAAAAACTTATTGGAGTGAATTATCACTTAACAACCTAAAAAAAGAAAAAAACAAACCTACTAAAGCTTACTTTCTAAGATAACAAAAAGAGAGTCAAATGGGGAGGACAATCTTCAGTTTGAGCATTGGGGAATTAATGCCATTCATTGCATTGGACTTCAAGCCAGATGTTTGTGGAGGGAATGATAGTCCTCTCCACAGACTTACAACCTTTATTGTACTTTTTTCCCCCTTTCTTCTGGCTGCTGCACACTTTTTTTTTTTTTTGGGTAATCGGCTACACACTTTAACTCTTTACAGTTTACACTAATTGTGTTCTTTTCAGCCGAAAGGCATAATATGTACATCTGAGAAAAAGCATGCTCTGGGCCAAACCTTAAGGCCCAGACTTTTGATGCTACGTGATTTCTTTAAGCCCCAAAACTCAATGTATTAAATCATTTAGATTGGGTTTATGGTGAGTGACTTGAATAATTTGAATAAGGTTGCAAGTTTAAATTTCAATGCTAATATTGTGTTAAAAAAATACTTAATGTACTAGTTACTCGATAGAGTTATGCTCTTTGCAAACAATAAATAAAATTTAAATTAATATTTTAGTTCCTATAATTTATATTTATTTTTAATTTAGTCTATATAATTTTTTTCTTCTTTTTAAATCAGTCCTCATACTTATAAATATTTTTAAAATAATATTTGTTATTAACTTTTTTTTAACACCGTTAATTTAGTTTATACTAGACATTTTACAGAGTAAAAAAGAGCATATAAATGAGTATTTATTAGACAAAAAAAATACTTATTCAAAAGAAATAAACATTTAATAGAACGAAGGAGTACCTATTAGACAAATGAGTATCTACTAAGAAGAAATAAGTACCTATTAGAATGAATGAACACCTATTTGACATCTTTCTTTATAGAGAAAACAAGCATATAAAGGAGTCACTGTTGGATAAAGAAACATTTACTTTGTTAGTTAACTTACAGTGTTATAACAACGTTTTTGTTAGTGTGATTAATTGTGATGCATGATTAATTATGATTGATCATGATTAATTTTAAGGATCATTGTAATTGATGTAGTATAAAATTGGTTTGATTTAGTACATAATTATAATTTTTTTTTCGTACAACTGCCTTCTTGTATAAATAAAGACTAGCTCTCTTGTATTCATTCATTCAAAAATATACACACATTACTAATATTTGTTTTCCTATTTCTGTTTCTAACTTGGTATCAGAGAGCCTAGACTCTCGGTCCAACTCTGTATTTCAGATTTTAGACTTTAGATTTCTTCTTAATTTTCAGACGACTTTTTCAGATCTCACATAGGCGTATTACGTCTTGTGCACTGTTTGGTGTCTTGGCAATTGTGCACCTATCTTGGTCAACAACCTTTATTATTGTCTTTGTATTGTGCACCTACCTCGTTTCTCATTCCCTGACCCATGTTTGCACTATTGTTGCCTTTGTATATATTGTGCACTTGCCTTGTTCCTCATTCCTCGATCGTGTGTTTGCTTTGGCATGCCCTATGTATTGTGCACTTATCTTTGTGTTTGCAATTGCCTGTGTTTGGTGCGTTTGAAATTGTGCAATTGTCAACCTCGTTCCTGCAACCATCTTCTGCTATCTTGTTTTCCGTGTGTTGTCTGCTACATGTCCACATAATCGTACTGCTCCTTCTATTGATATTTTTTGGTTCTGTTGCTTGGGTTTGCTGATGTGGCACCAAACCTTTCGTAAGATTTTTTGATGAGATCTTTTCATTTTTGAGATTATTTTCTGTCAATTCAGCTCTGAAAGTATATTTTGTTGTTGTTATTTTTCTCTACTATTATAGAAAAGTTTGATGTTGCTCAACTCATTCTAGTTTTACTCAATGGTTTAAACTACACCCACTGGGTTGAGGTCATGCGTGACTTTTTGAAAGGTCGAAAACTTTGACGATATCTCACATGTGATATTACTTGTCTTGTCAAAGCTGAAGATGACACTAATGAAAAATATGTTGAAAAATTAAAAGATTGGGATAAAAAAATTATTAAATTATCACTTGGTTCTGAAACACCTCCACTCCCAGCATTCATCTACAGTTTGGAGTTTGGACGCTTTGACACTACCAAAGAGGTATAGGATCATCTTAAAAATAAATATTCAATTTCTGATTTATCTCATCAATATCAGTTGCTGAAGGAACTCAACAGTTTGAAATAAGAACCTAGCCAAGCTATATATGAGTTCCTGGCTCGGATAGAAGTTATTTAGGATCAACTGATTTTGTGTGAGCCAACCTTGAAACACAAAAGTGATGCTGTATTATATAAGGAGTACCATGATCGCACTAGGCTCATCAAGTTTTTGATGGCTCTCACTGATGACTATGAGCCTGTTCGAGCTTCCCTATTACATCAGGATCCCCTGCCCACACTTGAGGATGCACTTCCTCGTACGAAATCAGAAGAAATTAGATTGGGTCTTCTTCGATCTAAAGCAGACTTAGCTTTTGTAGTTACTCATCAGAAAGGCATATTCTGTGATCGCTGCCGCGAACTAAGTCATATTTTTGCTGAATGTCCCATTAGAGAGTACCACATTTTTGCAAGAAGAAGGGCTATATTGCTCTTGAATGTCCCACCATAGAGTGTCATATTTGTAAGAAGAAGGGTCATATTGCTCCTAACTGCCCTAGTAGTTCGCAGAACTCTACTCGTCCACAAAGGTCTGATCAAAGAAAGTTTCGACCACGTACTAGTTCCTCCTTCAAGCTTGTGATTGTAGCTTCAGTTGCCGACGATGTCTCAGATTCCCAAATTTCTCTTTCCACTATTGAACTTGAGTCTCTTCTTAAGCAAGTCCTTTCTCATTCTGGTAATACTCCTACTGCCTTAGCCACTACCCTAGGTAATAATCGTTGGTATTTTGATTTTGCATATTGTAATCACATGACTTCTTCATTCCATGCATTCTCTTCCCTTTCTTCTAGAGATAACATTCATTCTATTCATATTGCTGATGGGTCTCTTATAGAAGTAAGTCATAAGGGTCCTATCTCCCTACCTACCTTTACCTTATCAGACACTTACCTTATTTCAAAATTAAACTTTAATCTTATCTCTATTGGCCAATTGTGTGACTTTGGTTATATGCTTACTTTTTCTTCTGTTAGTTATTTTGTGCAAGATCCATGGACGAGACAAATAATTAGGAATGCTCGTAAAGTTGGACGATTATTTGAGCTCACTAACCTCCATGTTCCTCCACCTCCTATGTCAACTATTTGTGCTGCTTCTACTACTTCTTCTCTTCAATTGTGGCATAAACGTCTTGGTAACACTTCTCTTAGTAAATTATGTCATCTCATTTCTCAGGGTGTTTTAGGATCTGTTAAAGAAGAGTCTTTGCACTGTATGTCTTGTCAAACAGCTAAACAACCTGCTTTAACTTTTAATAAAAGTACTTCTATTTCTGTTTCTTCCTTTGATCTTATTCATTCTGATATTTGGGGTCCATCTCCTACACCCACTGTGGGGGGTTGTTGATATTTTATGATTTTTATTTATGACTATTTATGTTTTCACCTGGATATATCTAATTAAAAATTGTTTTGAACTTCTTCAAATCTACATTACCTTTGCCACTATGATTAAAACTCATTTTTCAAGGACAATTAAGGTTTTTCATCGTGATAATGCTTCAAAATATCATGATTCAAAACTACTCAATTTTCTTACTGAAAAGGGAACCCTTTATGAGTTTTCATATCCTAATACATCTCAGCAAAATGGTCGCTAAAAGAAAGCATCAGCACATTCTTGACTACGTTCAAACTATGCTCATTTCCTCTTCTTGTCTTGAACATATGTGGGGTGAAGCTGCTCTTATTACTGTTTATGTTATTAATCGTTTCCCTTCTTCTGTTCTTGGTAATGTATCTCCTTATGAACGTCTTCACTTGAGACCTCCAAACTACAGTTCTCTCAAAGTTTTTTGTTATGCTTGTTTTGTTCTTTTTCAATCCCATGAACACACCAAGCTTGAACCCCGTGCTCATCTCTGTTGTTGGTTATGCTACTGAACATAAGATTATCGCTGCTAGGATCCAGTCTCTCAACACATTCGTATTTCTCATCATTTTGTCTTTTGGGAAAATACTTTATTGTCTACATTGTCTCAATTCAAGTCTATTCTTTCCATTTCTACCCCCTTGTTCACCACACCATCTATTAACCTTTTTCCACATGATTCTGATATATCTAAGACAGGTTCTCCACCTCCAAGTTCCTCTTCCGATTCACCCAGGGAGCTCTCATCATCATCTGAAGTTTTGACTCATTCCACTGACACTATCCCGACCGTTGATTCTGCATCTAACACTATCATTCGTCCTTCTCGGGTAAGAAAACTTCCCACATACCTTCATGATTATCATTGTTTTTCTACCATGCTTCACCTTCATGAATTGCAGACATATTCAGAGGCATCTACTGATCCTCGTTGGCAACAAGTTATGGATGAAGAATTACAAGCTTTGGAGAATAATGATACTTGAAAAATGGTTGATCTTCCTTCTGATAAGGCTTTTATTTGATGTAAATGGGTTTACAAGATTAAAACTATATCTGATGGGTCTGTTGATCGTTACAAGGCCCGCTTGGTGGCCAAAGGTTTTACTTAGGAATATGAGATTGATTATGAAGAAACCTTTGCTCTAGTTACTTATCTTACTTCAGTTCGCACTCTTCTTACTATTACTGCCATTCGCAATTGGATTCTTAATCAGATGAATGTAAAGAATGCCTTTCTTAATGGTAACTTAGTAGAAGAAGTATATATGCAACCACCACCAAGTTACTCTTGTCCACCTAACAAGGTCTGTCTTCTTCGCAAAGCCTTGTATGGTCTTAAACAAGCTCCTCGAGTCTGGTTTATTAAGTTTAATTCTACCATCAGTCAACTTGGATACTCCTCTATTTCTCATGATTCAACACTTTTCATCCATGAGTCTAATAGTGGTACTGTATTACTACTTTTTTTATATTAATGACATGATTATTACATGTGATGTTACTTCTGGTATTGCTGATCTTAAAGCATCTTTGAGCCGTAATTTTGAGATAAACGATCTTGGTCCTCTTAGTTATTTTCTGCGTCTTGAGGTTCTTTCCTCTATTGATGATATTTATTTATCCCAAGCTAAATATGCTTCAGATCTTATTTCTCAAGTTGGTCTCTCAGACAATTGCACCGAGTCTACTCCTTTAGAACCTAATGTCAGGTTTACACATCTGGATGGTACTACACTTGTTGATCCTACTCTCTATCGACAGTTAATTGGTAGCTTGATTTATCTTACTGTTACTCGTTCAGACATTTCATATGTTGTTCATTTAGTCAGTCAGTTTATGTCAGCTTTGTGCACTACTCATTATGCTTCTCTTCTACGTATTATTTGATATATAAAAGGAACTCTGTTTCATGGGCTTCATTTCTCAGCCAATTCTTCCTTGGTTCTCTAGGCTTATTCTGATATTGATTGGGCTGGAGACCCTACTGATCACCGATCTACCACTAGCTACTGTATCTATCTTGGTGATGTACTTATTTCATGGCGAAGCAAGAAACAAGCTTTAACTACACGTTTCAGTACTGAAGCAGAATATCAGGCACTAGCTGACACCACATCTGAGATACTTTGGTTATGTTGACTTCTTGATGAAATGAGTATTTCTCAGTCCTCTCCCAATGCTCTTTACTATGATAATAAGAGTTCTATTCAGATTGCTCACAATGATATTTTTCATAAGCCCACCAAGCATATTGAGATTGATTGCCACTTCATTTGTCAACACATTCTTCGTGGTGCTCTTCGTCTATTTTCCATTAGCACTCTTGATTAGCCATCCGATCTGTTCACTAAAGCTCATTATCCTGGGAGATTCCGTGCTCTGGTTTCCAAACTCACGTTAGTTTCTTCTACACCCACTTGAGTTTGAGAGAGGATTTTAGCGTGATTAATTGTGATTGATCATGATTTATTTTTGGATGATTGTAATTGATGTAGTATAAAATTGGTTTGATTTAGTACAAATTATAATTTATTAATTTCCTTTTCTGTACAGTTACCTTCTTGTATAAATAAAGGCAGCTCTTCTGTATTCATTCATTCAAAAATATACACACATTACCAATATCTGTTTTCCTATTTTCGTTTCTAACTGTTTTAATAAAAATTAATGATGATGACTATTTTGAAAACTTTTATAAATATGAGGACTGATTTTTTTATATATATATATATAGGGGACATATTTAGTGAGATAAGTTTTTATTGTGAGAGGGTGAGAGGAGTAAATATTGACCATACAATTATACATGGATGGTCAAGATTAAAAGTTACTTGAAAGTCATGTGATCACTTAAAAATGTCACATGCATTTATGTTCTAATATTGACCATTCATAAAAGATCCAATGACTAAGATTCATTCCTCTCACTTCTCACAATAAACACTCCTCTCACCTGAGTAAGATGCTATATATATATATGTAAATTATAATGATCAAAATGAATGTAAATGAAATAATAGTAAATCATGCTACACGCCTGTTCCACATTCACACACATGGTAATATTGAATTTGATTAGATTGATACAAATTAACTAAACTTTAACTGCATCTATTTTCTTTTACTATTCACATTAATACACACATCAATAAATACAATTGTAGCACTCACTATTGTATGTAATTGGACACATTGCTGACACATTGCTGATTGTTTCTTTCTTTCTTTTTTCTTTTTGCTGATTGGTGATATAAGAAAAATGGCGTAAATAGAAATAAAGTGCAGGTCCGAAAGGGACAAAACTTATATAAAATTTCTTACATGTTTCTAGGATTGTTTTTCAATAAAAACATAACATATATATTATTTTTTAGCCACATCATCCTCATTTTCAAAGTTTTTATAGTTGAAGACTAAAAACTAATACACACATAATATTTTTATTGAAAAATAGCATCATAAACACTTAAAGAATTTTATGTAAATTTTGCCCATTAAAATTATCCATAATAAAAATAAACCTAATTATTTTATACTAATTATATCCCCAGATTCTTCTTGTATTTATTTTTAGGAGAATTCTAAAAAAAGAACTTTTAGTAAAGTATTTTATGATAAAATAAATAAATGACCATTCATAGCGATCCAGTGAATTTGAGTTTTTATAGGAAGTAATTCATTCAAATTACTGACATTTAGTTTTACATATTTGTTGTTTCCCTAATGTTGTGATTGGATAGAAGAGTTTGTAAGGTAAGGAACCGGAGGGTTAATTTATCATTTCTAAATAAAGAGAATTTATAGCATGTTTATAAAAATAAATAAGGAATGATTAATTACTTAGAATAAAGAGAATGGTTTGTTAAAATGAAAAATCTTCCTTCTCTATCCTTCCCTTTATCTTCAAGCTCTTCCATCTAAACTTATGTTAAGTCTTCAAAGTTCAAAGTTAAATATTTCTTGTAAAAAATATTATTAAAAATGCTTAAATATGTTTTTGACCCATCTAAATATATTAATTTATAATTTTGATCCTTCAAAAATTTTGTTATGGTTTGTGTCTATATAATTTCAAAAGCGAGTGAAATTAGTTGATACCTTTATTTTAAAAATGAATAAAATTGATTCAATTTAACCTTTCTCATATTAAACCTTCTATCATTTTAAGGACTAATAAAAAATTTAATATGAGATAATTGAATCGAGTTAATTTTACTTATTTTTAAAATAAGGACATAAATTAATTTTACTTACTTTTAAAATTATAAGGACACAAACTGTTACAAAAGTTTTGAAGGATCAAAACAAAAAATTAATATATTTAGAAGGATCAAAAATATATTTAAATCTTAAAAAATTATTTTAATCAACGTATTATACATAATAAATTAAAATTACTCCAAATAATTATTTCTTCGTTAATTATAATTTTTATCGGAGCCTTTTTTTATTTTTAAATTTCCTTTCCCCCCCCCCTTCAAATTAAGAGGTAGAAAAGAACAGTTTGTCTTAACCTAGTGTCATAACATCACGAATAATATGTCTCACCGTACATGTTTTCCAAATTATAGCAACAATCAGCATTAGGGCAAATGCGATTTGTGGGGTTTCTCTTTGTGATATTGACCACATGCAATGATGTTGACAAATCCTATCACACGTATATCTGCTCCATATAGGCTCGCATAATTTTCTATTCTCAACATCTTTCATAGAATGATGATATGTATTTGAACGTAAGTTGTTTATTATTAATCATTAGTGATAGATTATCTATATCTGCTTATTAGAAAAAGCTATATTTGGTATAAAATATTTTAATATACTACTTTAATTCTAAAGTAGGAAAAAAATTAACTGGGCATTGTACGTATATGGGTAATAATAGTATAACAACTACTCCACTCTTTAATCTTATTTTATTTTTGTTCCTTTAATTGACTTTTTTTTACTGTCCTTCTCTATGTCCCCTCTTTAGGGGAAAAGATATAATTAAATCATAAGAAGTTATTTTCAGAATTCAAACTTGAGATTTTGTTTTTTATTGGTATATGTTACACAAAGGAAAGTATTTCTGATGAATTTATCATTTCTTGGTAAAAATGGAATTTAATCTCAAATTCTTATACCCATTAATGAAGTTTATCAGCTGAACTTAAACTTTCCACTCAAACTCCTACCTACGATAAATATGTCAAATGACTTAACTTCAATTAATTATATAAATTGAAGTCAATTGATCACAGTAATGGGAAAAGGTACAAGGTTACTGTTTTCGGCCATATGTAATAATGCAAGGTAAATCCAACACTACACGCAGTAGATTATCATTGTTATGCTTTTGTTTATCTTAAAATCCCTATGAACAATAGACATGCTAAGTGCAGTTGGGTACTTTTTTTTAGTCATAGTGGGCATTCATCATGTGACGGAATAGGGTAACACAATCATAATTGCTCAAAGACTATGCATATGCCGTGCCGATTGAATGTCCTGTTGTTTAGAAATTTTTGATTGTACACAAATATAATATATTAGATTTAGACACATAAAAAATAAAAAGTTAGAGAAAAAAATATAATTTTTTGTAATAAATGAATTTAGTGAAATTATTTTTTTTATTTTTTAATTTTTTATCTCTTATATATAAATATTACGTATTACACTTACATGCAACTAAGAATAGCTCCCTATTGTTACCCCACCATATCAGTTTCAAAGTTCCCAGTTATTTTATCCCGCTTTCCAAATTTAGATTTGCTGTTGTTTAACCAGACTTATGTGTAATTGTTTTGAGACACATATCATGATGTGCTTCGTGGCAAACTCACGTGAATGTTGACTACTTAGAAACTGTACTGCAATTCAGACTCACAGTGCTGGTTTTTGTCCATGCCAGAATAGAAAATTTCATGATTCTGGGATTATTGCCTTAGCATTGGATACCCTGTCGGTCGCAATTAAGAAAGAGAAATGCTAGTACAATATATTGGTATTAAATTATTAATTGAGGCCGCTTGTGATATATAATATGTGTAAGATAGTTGGAATACATTAATCTATAATACATGTATTTATATATATCAACTGTTGAATGGAGTGCCTAAAGATAATGTGGTATGCAGTTTCTACACAAGAATTTCTCATATTGGTACAAAGGGGAATCCTAGTACAACATATTGGTATTGTATTTAATATTTACTAATCAAATCTGGTATCGTTTGTGCATACAAGTACTATTTCTAATTTTGTTTTACATGCAACATGGATATAGATTACCATGCTCATGTGGGTTTTGTTTATACCACAAATTGGCTTCAATCTTGAAGTAACGCTGGTAAAATCGTAACAAATCTGATATTTTCATGATGGAAAGCTGTGAACATTAAACTGGAGGCACCATCAAAGGGATAATAAGGGTGTTCTTATGTTTCTGTTCAAGCATACATGCATAGCAGGAGAGGTAAAATACGAAAAAGTTGAAAACTAGGTATGTGAAGATCTAGAAGAGAGAAATTTTGATTATGTAATAGAGAGAACTAGTATATGTAACGTTTAAATGATTAAAATCACTTTAATTACTGTTTTTTTTATAGGTTTGGATGTAACTGATTCTCCACCATGGAGAGTAGTAAAGAGAAAATGCTACCCAAAAGAAGATTGGCGTGCAAAAGGTAACTTGAACAGGTATTAATATTGCATACCCGTCACAACAGTACATGACTAGAAAAACAAAAAGCTTATCCAGTTAGTTTGAAAATCAATCCATTTGGCATGTACACGACCATGCAATAATGTGTCATTATATTGTAGGTGCCAAATTCAGCAATTATTCAACATGTTTTGAGGAATATATAACTTTTGGCTTCAGGCTTTGTAAAATCTTACTCTGCACATTACTGAATATACATCTCTTTGTATTGACAAGAACTGAATTGTTTTACAAAATAGAAAATTAGAGATTCAACTAGTAGCTTACATGCCTTTATATAGTTACATGGCTTCGTTGCTTAGCTAACTAACTATATTCAGTTACAACTGATACTGATATTGCCTCTGCTGTTAATTCTGTTAGTAACAGAATAACCATAAGCCTATTATTACATTTCTTCACTCCCCCTCAAGTTGGCGCATGTAAGTTCTTAATGGCCAACTTGCCTAGCAAAAATTCAAATCGATCCTTTCCTAGAGGCTTAGTAAATATGTCTGCAACTTGATCTTTTGTCCTAATCTTTATGGGATGAATGTCTCCAGACTGAACCCTCTCACAGACAAAGTAGCAATCCATTTCCACATGCTTTGTTCTTTCATGGAAAACTAGATTGGCTGCAATATGGAGGGCTGCTTGGTTATCACAAAACAGTGGGGTAGCCTCCTGGTGTGATGTTGCAAGTTCCTCCATCAACCACCTAAGCCAAATGACTTCACTAACTGTGGCAGCCGTGGATCTGTACTCAGCTTCTGCTGATGATTTGGCCACTACAGTTTGTCTTTTAGTTCTCCATGAGATAGGTGCTCCTCCAAGAGTGATCAAGTAGCCTGTGCTAGCATCACAAAAGGCTTGGAGTTTTAGATCATTACTGCTTGAAAGGAGAATGGCTTGCCCTGGACTTGACTTCAAATATCTGAGTACTCTATCAACAGCATCCATATGTATCTGCTTAGGAGATGCCATGTATTGACATAATGTGTTTACTGCATATGTTATGTCCAGTCTAGTTACTGTCAAGTATAGTAACCTACCTAGAAGTCTTCTATACCTTGTCGCATCAATATCTGGATCATTGTTATTAATCCTCAAGTTACAGTTTTGCTATATGGGAGAAATTTGCTAGGTCTACAATCTTGCATCCGGGTTTCTTTTAGAATGTCTATGGTGTACTTTCTCTGACTAAGTACAATCCCTTGTGGTGAACGGGCTACCTCAATGCCCAGAAAACACTTCAAAGGGCTTAAATCCTTGATACCAAACTGTGTATCAAGATAGTGCTTGACCTTTTGCATCAAAGCTGAGTTATTTCCAACTAATATTACATCATCAACATAGATCAATGCTGTGAGAAAGGTTTCCTTTGATCTATATATGAATAGTGAGTGGTCTGCTCTCTAGATTGCTTGAAGCCAATCTGTTCAAGTGCAATGGTGAATTTGTGATACCAATTTCTAGAAGCTTGTCGAAGACCATAGAGTGACTTCTGGAGTTTGCAAACTCCTATCTCTCCTTGTTTGGCAAAACCTTGTGGAATCTTCATGTAGATCTCTTCTGTTAAATCCCTATGTAGGAAGGCATTGTTCACATCTAGTTGGTGAACAAGCCATCCTTTTGCTACTGTTATGGCTAACAAGCTTCTCATGGTCACCAGTTTTGCCACTGGTGCAAAGGTCTCATGAAAGTCTTCCCCTTCAATTTGAGTGAAGCCTCTTGCTACAAGTCTTGCCTTGTAACGTTCTACTTCTCCATTGGGCTTGAATTTAACTTTGTAAACCCATTTAGAGTCTACTGCATGCTTTCCTGGTGGTAGAAATGTCAGATTCTAGGTTCCATTATTTTCCAATGCCTCAATCTCCCTTTTCATTGCATCTCTCCAGTGTTGATGTTTAACTGTCTGGGAATAATTCTTTAGCTCATCTTGAGATGAGATGGCTACTAAGAAAGCAGAATGTGAGTTTGAAAATGCATCATAACATATATAATTTGATAAAGGATGTACCACTGAGTTTCCTGAGGGGTGGATTGGTCAAGGAAGGAGTGATGGAAGGTGGTAAATCAATTTCATAGTCTATGAGGTGTCTTGGAAGTTGTCTTGTTCTTCCATTATGCTTTTCATTAGGTTGAATCTCAAGCACAATGTCAATTTTCTCTTCTTGATGCTCTGCATCTTCATTCTCAATAGAAAGTTGAACTTCATTTGTTGTATCAATGATTTCTGGAATGTCAGTGTGTGAATTCTGTTGAACCTTTTCTGCATCATCTTCCCAAGATGTGAGTTGAACATCTTGACTATTTTCTGTCCTGGATTCACTGGTCTTGAATGGAAATTCATTTTCAAAGAAAATAACATCTCTTGACACATAGATTTCATTGCTTGTTGTGTCATAAACCTTATAACCCTTCTGACTAGAAGGATATCCTACAAACACACAAGCTCTCCCCCTTTCATCAAACTTTCCTTCCCTATTTGTTTTTAGAGCATACACACAGAAGCCAAACACCTTTAGATGTTCATTACTCGGTTTTCTTTCATACAAAATCTCATAAGGTGTTTTATTGCCTATGACTTTTGATGGAAGTCTATTAATGATGTGAACTGCTGTAAGTACACACTCACCCCAGAATTGAGTTAGTAAGTCAGAATAAAATCTTAAAGCACAAGCCATCTCTAAGATGTGCCTATGCTTTCTTTCTACTACTCCATTCTGCTGTGGTGTATATGTACATGTTAATTCCATCATTATCCCCCTTTCTTTATAGAAATTTTTCATATATTTAGACATGAATTCTAGCCCATTATCTGATCTTACCCTTTTAATTTTTTTTCCAAATTAGGTTTCTATCATGTATATAAACATTGGCAGATAATATTCTACTTCAGATTTGTATTTCATGAGATAAACCTAAACCCCTCTACTGAAATCATCAACAATTGAAAGAAAGAAGTGAGCCCCTGTGTTAGATGCAGTACTATAGCTATCCCATATATCACAGTGAATTAAATCAAAGCAAGACTCAGATTTTATTGAGCTTTAAGGAAAAGGCAACCTTGTCTGTTTTGCTCTAACACAAGAATCACAGGACATTTTATTATAACTTCTAACTATATCAAGACCTATTTGATTTATCTTGTCTGCTGAAGCATGTCCTAAACGTGAGTGCCACAATTGTGCATTTGACTTGCCAACCTTCATTGCTAGTCACTTATCCAATTTTGTATCAAGAAGGTATAAGCCATCCTGATACCTACCCATGCCAATCAGGGTCCTCGAAGGTAAGTCCTGAAATATGCATAAGTCAGCAGTGAAGGTAATAGCACAATTGTATTCTCGAGTTAGCTTACTAACAGACAAAAGATTGTATTTAAAATCAGGTATATACAAGATATTGTTAATATTCATTCCATTAGAAAGGGCTGCTTTCCCTTGCCTTTAACTGGCACACTCATACCATTGGGAATGAGTACAGGCTGTTGATTTGAGATAGTTTTCTCTTTCAATAAATTTCCATCACATGTTATGTGTTCAGTGGCTCCTGAATCAATAACCCAGGGCCTACTAAGATTAGAATTACCTGTCATGTTTACAATTGGCTTCCCTTGTTGTGTGCCAACCAAGGGTTCATGTTCCTTTTTAGTTGCTGCAGCAGTCTTTCATACTGTTGCAAGGATAGACCTGGAATTGGGCTTGCATCTGTGGTTACCTGGGCTGCCTTGAATCTACCTTTCTTGCTATTCCAAGGTCCTGTTTTCTCCTTTTTATCACGGCTAGATTTCCTCCAATCTTTTGGATAACCAACAATTTCCCAACATTCCTCTTGTGTGTGTCCTATTTTATGACAGTAATCACACTTGGGTTTCTCCATTTTAGCATCACGATAACGTGTATTTGTTGTTTGGAAGGCAGTGGTCTCGATCATTGGTTTGCTCATGGCTGAAATGAGCCTTTGTTGCTCATCTTCTGCCACAAGATGATATGCATGTCTGAGTGTAAGAGTGGGTGTCATGCTAAGAATCTGTGATTTAACAGTCCCAAACACATCATCCAAGCCTATTAGGAAATCATACAGTTGTTTTCCTTCTCTCATCTTCACAAGGCGCTTCTGCACATCACATTGGCATCCTCCACACGTGCACTTGGGCCAAGGAGCAATGAAATATGCCTCATCCCACAACCCCTTTAATTTTGTATAGTATGAAGGAATAGATAACTTCTCTTGTCTGAGAATAGTGATAGCTCGACGTAGCTCATACATTCTTGGTGCACTTTCTTTGGCAAATCTTTCTTCAAGATCGACCCAAATTTCTCGAGCAGTATTGGCATACCTTACACTGCTTCTAACTTCTTTGTCCATGCCGCTTTTAAGCCACCCTTTGACCATGGCATTGCATCGCATCCAATGAGCAAGATAGGCAGAATCAACTTGTAGCATGGGAATTGAACCATCCACAAATCCTATCTTATTCTTGGCATACAGTGCATTACTCATGTCAGTGACCCATTCCCCATAATTTCCATCATGTAGAGGTTCACTAACAAAGACTTGTCCAGGGTGATCAGAAGCATGAATGTAATATGGTGACATAATATCAATGTTGCTTTCTATACCTGTGAGTTTCCCATCGTTGTTCTTCTTCTTGCTTGTTGAAGATGTTGAATCATCATCTTTTGGTGGAATTTTGTTTTCTCCATCAACCGAAGCCATGTTGAATCAAGAATTTCAGACGAAAAAAGATCTTCCAGGCTTTTGGCTCTTTGATACCATGTAAAATCTTACTCTGCACATTACTAAATATACATCTCTTTGTATTGACAAGACCTGAATTGTTTTACAAAATAGAAAATTAGAGAATTCAACTAGTAGCTTACATGCCTTTATATAGGTACATGGCTTCGTTGCTTAGCTAACTAACTATATTCATTTACAACTGATACTGATACTACCTCTACTGTTAATTCTGTTAGTAACAGAATAACCATAAGCCTATTATTACATTCCTTCAGGCTTATTTCTTGTCAACGGTCATTGACTTCAATAACCAATTTGCCATGCGTTCACTTACTCAGTTCCCAAGTAAGTGAACAAGCGTTTATTTTTTCAAAAATAAACGTTTTATGTTTTTACATAGTTCCTTCCATTTTTGGAATATATAGAAAACAAGCGTTTATTTTTTCAAAGAGAAGTACATAGCATAACTCAAAACTTACTTTATTGTCAATACTACATTTTTTGTTTCAAGATATTATGGGTAGCTAAGTAAGTGTTGTACCAAAATCAACCGAAATTGCAGCTACGAAGTCAAATGTTCACAGGTCCTTGCTATAAGGTCCAACTTCCAAGTTGTATGCAAGCCTTTGGTAAGGTATTCGATTTATATCAAAATTAAGACAGGAACCTTTAATGAAGGTTGGAAGTGATTATTCCTACCTCAACAAATCAGCCTTGAAGACAAAACCTTGTTAGCTGCACAAGTATAAAAAGGAGAGATATAATTTATCATCAATGTTTCTTCCATGACAAGCTGAAAACCTTGAGGATGAAAAAAGGAACAAAAGAAGGATTCTACCTCTAATATTCTGTTACGCAACTATGATATGGAACCCTTTCCACTATCTATAGCCAGTCTATAGAACCAACACGTAGCAGATCACATATTTTAACTTGGTGTGCCTGTCACCAAGGTTAGTGAAACCCTGAAAAATTTATATCTCCCCTAGTACTTGATAAACCCTACATTCACAGCCTTGCCCAGAACCGACTCAACATCACCTTGAAAGAAGCTGAAGATTTTTGACACAGCAAAATCAGCATGCATTCCATTGAGATATATTTGTGTGCATAAAGATATACCACATTACATTTATATATAAGAGATAAAAAATTAAAGAGAAAATATAAACGGATCTTACTAAATTCACTCATAATAAAAAATCATTCATTCTCTCTAATTTTTTATCTCTTTGTGTATAAATATGACATAATACATTTATATTTACACAAGAATATCTCCATTCCATCTACTGCTGCACTAATGATCCCACTAGTACAACCAACTGGGTATAGTCCTTCTAGTGAAGTGCTTTTATAAGAGTCAACACTCGACACTACGTGAAATCTGGATTGGGGAACAGATCTTATCATTTACAAAAGAATGACAGTCAAGAAGTGAAATCATGATAATAGATCACCTCATAAAGACGTTTTAGTAGTTAGTATACATAGACAGCTGGCAGGACTGGATATGATAAACTTACTTTGGTCCTTGCTCTTAACGAAAGGGAGAACTATATCAAAACCTTTATAAAACTTCATAGTAACCTTCCTATTGTGGGATAGAGGGAAGATGATAAAAGAAAAAAAGGCACAATTAGCAACTAAGTTCCAGCTGAGGCGGGTTCAGATTATACTATAAGAGTGGAAAAAATTCTATCCCTAAACAATACCATACTTATTTCCTCTTCATGATTGATATTATTTTGCGATAACAGAGTTGGCAACAATGTTGCACCAGCTGCTTTGTGAGTTTAGACTTGTAACACTAATATGGCAGGGCTTCAAGGGCCGTAAAATTATTGTTTGGCTATTTCTATAACCTCTATTTGCATTTACTAGATAATTAAAAATCTCCTCAAATCCCTTTTCACAATTCTATACAGTTGTGTGCTTTTTTACTTGTATTGTGTTTTCAGGGTTCATTTTAAAATGGTTCCCTCTTATACCAGATTGTATCAAAGTTATTCAGAACTGTAAATTTTCCCCACCTTTTCTCTGGCTTCTGAAGAATTTCTGTTCATTATCATCACTAGATCTGTAATCTCACTAAAACAAACATCCTGGCTGCTATCCCATTGAGTAAGGAAGAATATATGATTTGATTAAAATAAATTAGAATTTCTTTCATGTAATTAGATATAAAAATGAAGCTATAAGAAATGCGCCATCGGGAATTAAATCTGAATTATTGAACAACTTAATTAGATTTGCTAAAACAACTCACAATTGGGTAAACTTGATCCAAATAAGCAAACAAACTGGAAAGCCTTGGTAACATTATAATAAGCCCATCAACATCTTCAGTCTTTCCATGCCACTGCAGTGTACAATACACGAGTTACTCATGCTCAGAGACATATAAAATTGGCTTGTTTACTGTGCAATTATATACCCATAAAATCATCTAATATCTTTGTTTTGAAAATTCTTACTGAAGAGCATAAAAAAAAGTCAAGTTTGAATATCAGTCGTACTCCACAATGATGCCAATGAGTAAGGCAAGTTAGAAGTCTTCAATAAAGGGGAAACTAGGAAAATAAAATCGTACACATTATACACAACATTGTTAGTTATGCAACCATATTTAAGAAATGTAACAGATACCTATCTGGAAAGGAAGGAACCAGCTCTTTAATTACTCAAACAATAGCTGAACATCTTGCATGTTCCCCAGATGATGACTGTTTTTTCACTTCTGCATGAAATAAAACGTCAAAAGCAATGTTGACTACACAATTATCCTAACAGGATGCATGTTTATAATATGTAACTCATTAAATCTCTAAATTAATAATTAATAAATTTATACAAAAGCACTATGTAAATGTTATTCACAATAGTTTAAAGTAAAGCACAAGGGCAGACCAGTAGAAGGATACATTTTCTTCTTTGTTTTGACATTAGATACTATACCAAGACTCATTTCATTTACATCTCAAAATTTGAGAAAAAAAGACACTCATTGATGTTTAGAATGGAAAGCAGGGAAGCCACTCAGTCTTCATTTATTCATTCCTCTACATTGTCTTTCAAGAAAGCATGCTATAGTTTTCATCTTTTCCATTTCCATACTAATCAGGCATAACATATTGGAACTTTTGGGGAGCAAGAAAGGAGGAACTACTTCTTTCTGTATTAATTTAATTCAGGTAAGATATTGGCTTTTGACGGAGTTGTAAATTTACTGATAATTAAGAAATTATAACTTAACCACCCACAAAAATTTTTACAATGCTGAAATGCATAGAAAAGGATTTTGGCATTTTAATATCTCATATGTTCATGATTTCAGCACTCCTACAGCATTGATAAGATGGAGATTAAAGTTAACTAGTAGAGATTTGCAGAATGAACCGTCTTTGGTTTCGCACAAAATTACAGTTACCATTAGAGAACTGAACATGTATGCAAAAAGAGAACTCACAAAAGACATCATACTTTTCAGCATTTATTGTGTTTTCTTTTCGTTGGTGGGGCAAAGGTCAATTCATGCAATAACAATCAGAAAACGTGCGCTGACATACTTCTACTTTGCTGAAGCTGAAGGAACGGGCATAAAATCCATAATAATGTCATAGATGAAAATTCCTGTTAATACAACAGGTAATAGTAGAATTTTCTTTTTGATTATAACAGATAAAATTTCAGAAAATTTCAGTACCTTCCATATCTTCAATTTGATTATCACCATTCAGATATAAACTCTTGCTCAAGTTAAAACTTTAAATCTAACCTTTCTGTTGGAAACATATGTAATTAGGTGTAATTAATAGAATAATAGTTAATCTCACATCATGTAAATTGTGTAATTATTTATTATTATTGAGTATATATTTAACTTTTGTTGTGTAGTTGAAACACACGGTTCAGTTCTTGTCTTTCTTTTTTTTCTCTTTCTCAACATGGTATCTAGAGTCTAAAAAAAAGGCAACCGTAGAACTGTGCCTACCCGAAGGATCCACTGTCCCCCAGTGTCAAAAAATTTTCCCGCCATCTGCGTCATCACTCTGGGTACCGAATCTCCTCGTCGTGTCTCATTCTGGAAAGTATCATCCCCTGCCACCGTCGCCACCGCTAGGAGTGCCACCCTTTGCTTAGCTTGATCCCCAGCCACCTAGCCAGGCGCCCGCACGTGTGAGTTTAGTGGGCTGCGATTCGCGCCCATGCTCATCTCTCCAGCCACGCGTGATGGCGCGTTAGGCCACCTTTCCGGCCGCCATTTGTCCCACTGTGCTCGCCAACCTCTCATCTGTTGAGCCTAGTCCTCCACCTCCTCAACCGTGGCCTAAAGACATGTCGTACACCTGCTCATATTCGTTTCAAGTACTGTTAGCTGCATTTTTTGGTTATTTGTAATCTGATTCATGGCTTCCTTGAGCCCTACAGCTGCTTTGAAAGTGGAACCTAGTGTCTTCACTAATTATATCAGTACCCATCTCTCCACTGACAAATTGGATGATGCTAATTATGATTCATGGGCCTTCGATGTCAAACTTTGGCTTACCGGTCAAGGTTAAGAGGATCATCTCACTACCAAGGTTGATTTTGTGCCTGAGGCCGACTGTCGTAAGTGAAGAAAGATTGATGCTCAATTGTGCAGTGTGCTTAAGTCCACCATCCACTCCTCTTTGAAGCAGATTTTTAGGGCTCATTTGACATGTGAATCAGTTTGGACACAGGCCAAGGTCCTATACACCAATGACACTCAGTGACTGTACGGGGTTTGTCATGATCTTATAAGTCTTATTGCCCCAAGGAGCTTTGATGACCCTATGTCCGCTTACTTGGGCAAACTTCATGGTGCTCTCCATGATTTTAATGAACTGTTGCCTCCGGCGGATACCCTGGCAAAGGAACTTGAACAACAGAACACTTTCTTCATGCTCTTGGGTCTTTATGGTTTACCTGCAGATTACTCCACCATCCGTGATCAGATTTTGGAATCTCTTAGTGTTGCTACTCTTTCCGCGACATGTTCTACCTTGCTTCAGGTTCTAGCTAAGCACAGTCCTGATTCTCCTGTTGCTCCTATCACTGGTAACACTTGTTGGAATTTCAAGTGTGATTGTTGAAGTCCTACATTGGTAAAGAATGAGCAAGTTAAAGGCTATATAAGTGGAAAAGACCTATAGACCTAATGCCTTAAGGTTTTGGGTTAAGATGTGGTGTCAAGCCCATTTGTGTAGTTCTTTACTTAACTCATTGATGAAGATCTTCCCTACTTTTGGGCTCCCACTATGGCCCAACAAGTGGTATCAAAGCCGATGGTTCAGCTTGGACAAGCATTGGTGTGGACGACGGTGGTTGGTAGATCCATGTGAAAGGTCCATTGTGGTTGGTACAAGTATGAAGAAGAGCATGTATCTGAAGGAGATGAGACTCTTGGATGTGGGCTGGGCTCTCTTGGTGACACCGTCAAATACTTGAAAGGCTTCCATTTGAGGGGGAGTGACCGTGTGTGAAAGACTCACACTTGAGGGGGAGAATGTTGGAAATTCAAGTGTGAGTGTTGAAGTCCCACATTGGTAAATAATGAGCAAGTTAAAGGCTATATAAGTGGAAAAGACCCATAGACCTAATGCCTTAAGGTTTTGGGTTAAGATGTGGTGTCAAACCTATTTATGTGGTTTGTTACTTAGCTCATTGATAGAGATCTTCCCTGTTTTTGAGCTCCCATGGCCCAACAACACCTTTGCCCTTGTCTCTCAGATCAACATTCGTATTTGTTTCTGTGGGGGTCACTCAGGTTCCAAACCTCGTCCGAAATATGATCATCATCAACGCTTGGGTCACACCATTAATAAATGCTGGACTTTACATGGTTGTCCTTTCCGTACTGCTAATGTTGCATAAACTACTCAACCAAACACTCCTGAGCCTTCTGAACCACCCAGAGCCTCTTCAGCTGATTATGTAGATTTTTTGAAGTCGTTTAAGCAGTGTCAGTCCTCTAGTTCTACTGTTTCTGTTGCGCACACCAATAATTCTTATGCTTGTCTCTCTCAGTCACCATCCCTTGGCCTTTGGATTCTTGATTCTGGTGCATCTGACTATATTTTTGGTAATAAGGCTTTGTTCTCTCAACTCTTTACTTTTGATTATTTGCCTATGGTTACTTTAGCTAATGGTTTCCAAACACAATCTCAAGGGATTGGCACTGCTAATCCCCTCCCTTCCTTCACTATTGATTCAGTTCTTTATATCCCTAGGTATCCTTTTAATATACTTTCCATTGGTCATTTAACCCGTTCTCTTGATTGTTCCATTACTTTCACTAAAGATTCTATTTTTCTACAGGACTAGAGTTTAGGATGGATGATTGGCATCGGATGTGAGTCTAATGGCCTCTACCAGCTCTCTAACTCTTCTCGTGTTTGCTCTACCATAGATTCCCCTCTTACCATCCATGCTCAGTTGAGTCATCCTCGCCTTGCCAAACGTAGAAAGAATGGTGTTAAGCCTTGACGAGCGCCGCACTCAATCAAAATTAAAATCGAGTTGTACCTATGGCTTGTAGCATAGGAGTTAACATCGGATCATCTCTCAAGGATCTTAGTTGTAAATTAATCAGATCAAGCCGAGATTGGGGGAAAAGTTGAGAAATAGAATATGAAATAACAGAATTAAGGAAAGAACAATCAATTAAAAGCGCAATCAATTCAAAAATCTATCCGAAATTTGGTGGATTCTATCACAGATCACTAAACAAACATTTGAATGATTAACTTGGAGCTAACCAAAATCTCAGCATTAATTTCAGAATTCATACTAGACAATCAACTCGAATTCAATTAACAATTGATACACAAATTCGTAATCGCATAATTCATGTTAGATCTATGTTAATTTTAGATCCGAATTCAATCAACCTAAGCACAAATCAGCATTTAACTTCTAATTCCGTGACTAAACTAGATTAATCAATCTAAATTCAATCACAAATCTCAATCCTAAATCAAGATCCAATCAGATCAAGATTAAGAAAAAGAAGGGGAAGAAGAAGAATCCAAATAGAAACCTAAATTTCTCAAGAATCCAAACCTAAATTTCTTTAAGAATCCTGAATTAATTACAAGGTTTTTAGCCCTTCATCAGAAGAGGAAAAATGAAAACTTAGAAAATGAAAATTAGAGAGAAGGGGAAAAGAGAGGAGATAGTACCAGAGAGAGGTGAGAAAAATGTGTAATAAAAACTGATTCTCGGATCCCTCTTTCTCAAACTATAAACTGCACCCTAAATTGGCCTCTAGTGCCTCATCAACATCCCAAACACACCTGGGCCTTGTAGGAATGCAATGACCTAAGTTTCATCTGAATTGGACTTGAATTGACTAAGATATGCTTATTTTAATGTCATATGCTCCCCAAACCCGAGTCTGAACTTCCAGAACCAATTAGGTCCACTAGACGTCCGATTGAGACTTTAAGCTCTTCATCAAAGTTGTAGAGAATTCTCTAAACTTTCCTACAAGGTAAAGTGCATAATTTTTAGATATCTAGAACTTAAGTTATGGCTAGAATACAGAAACAACATCAAAACTCAATAATGCTGAAAAATTCAATTTAGCCCAATTTGAGCCCAAACTTATAAAACATGTCCAAGGTCAAATAATTAAGTACATGAAGAGTGTAAATCACTAAAAATGAGGACTTATTAATGTATAAAATATGTGATGATCAAATTTCCCCACACTTAGCTTTTTGCACTCCTGGGCAAAACGCATAAGACCAAAAGTAGGGAACAAAGAAAAACAAAAACTTAAAAGCTAAAAACTTTAAAAGACTCAAATTTCAATGACATTCAAGAATGCAAAAACTTACAAGCAAGAGAAGCAATAAAAGATTCAAGGGAACAAAATATTCATGAATTAAAATTTCTTCACATCTCAAACCAACAAGCAAGGTAGCTTTAACTTGACAATCATGAATCAAGAATGATAAATCCTCACAAGATACACTCTCAATCCCTTAAGTGTTTACAAGGTAAGTATTTCACTCAATTAAACTCATGAACAATTGCACTACTATAAGCTTGCTTATCTTTTATTTCTCTACTACTCAAAACTTATGCACACACAAATCAAGAGGACTTTATTCAAGGTTGTAATAGGGCCAAGGTAAGGGAAGGAAACAATATGGATATAGCAAGATAAATACCAAAGAGAATGAAAGAACATTATGAAGGAACTCAAATGACAAGTAACAAACAGGAAATTTTATCCCCCAACTCCAAATAATGCACATTCTCTTTACATATTTCTTTCTATTCTTAATTTTTTTTCACAACCTTTCTTGAATTTATTCTTTTTCTCTTTTTTTTTACATTCTATTTTTTTTCATTTGGCTTTTTCTTTCTTTTTCTTAATTCTATTTTTTTCTCTTTTTTTTTTGTGTCACAAAAAATCTTGCATATTGCACATCAAATTACACAACCCCCACACTTGAACTACTAATTACCTACAAGTAAAAGAGCTCCACCAATGAAAATGAACCAATGCTCTCCTATTCCCTAAGGCAAAGTAAAAACATGATTTTTCACATAAGACATACAATGAGCTAAAACAAAAAATAGGCAAGTAGACTCAAGGGGGTTAAACAAAGGAAAATGATACAAGGTTGGCTATTTGACCAAAGTAGTTAATCAAGAAAGAATGCCTCAATCATGATCATGCATGCAAGTGAGAAAAATGCAGCCTAAAAAAGAATCAAAACAAGTTCTAGAGTGATCAAATGACATGAGTGAAAATTACACAAGAAAGACGAGAATGGTGCAAATGTTAAATCCACCAATAGGTTCAAAATCTCATAAGGTATGCATCTATCAAACTTAATCCACCAATTTAAACATCCACCACCAAGCATATCAGATTCAAGAAGAAAGAAAATTTATTCATTCATGTTATGAACCTTAAATTTTAATTGTCTTAAACTCTTAAACTTCATAAACTTCAAAACATCATTGGAAAAACAATCAAAACACACTTTTTTTAAAATAGAAAATAGAATTAAAAATAGAAAACAAAAACAAAAATACAAAAATAACACAAACAACAAAAACAAAAATAGAAATCATAAACAAAATAGAAACAACATAATTCAAGAACAAGTAGAAACTTAGTAATAGCAAAAAATAGAAACAAAAAATAGAAAATAGAAAATAGAAAATAAATTTAAATGCAGAAAATAGAAGAAATCAAAATAGAAAATTAAATAGCAAAACAGAAATAGAAAAATCAAACAAAGAAAAAGAAACAGAAAATAGACGATAGAAATAGAAAAAATAATGACAGCAAAATTTTAATGATAGAAAATAAAAAACAGCAGAAACCAGAAAATAGAAAATAGAAACAGAATTATGCAGAATCATGCAAATAGTAAATTATGCAAAAAATAGAAATAATAAAATCAGCAAAGTAAAACAGAAAATAGCATGCTAAAATCCTTCTCCCACACTTAAATTTTGCATTGCCCTCAATGTAAGCATAGGAAAGATGCATAATGCAAATCACCAAAATAGTCATGGCAAGTAAAAGTGTGGTAAGGGTCTCCCTCATTTTTCATCCGTGTAAATGACATTGAGCAAAACCATCACTTCCACATCCACATTGTGCTCTTGACAATCTTCATGAAAATGCTTTAGTCTATGCCCATTGACCTTGAATGTTCTTTTTGTTGTCACATCTTGGAGTTCAACTTCACCATAACGAAAAACATTGGTAACAACAAATGGTCCATCCCACCTAGACCTTAATTTTTTGGGCATTAACCTAAGACGGGAATTATAAAGGAGAACTTTTTGACCAATTTGAAATTCCTTTCTAGCAATCAGTTTATCATGGAAGGCTTTGGTCTTCTCCTTGTAAATCTTGGAGCTCTCATAGGCCTCCAAACGGATCTCCTCCAATTCCTATAACTGTAGCTTTCTCTCCATGCCCGTTTGGTCTAGGTCTAGGTTGCACCTCTTCACCGCCCAAAATGCACGATGCTTAATTTCCATCGACAAGTGGCATGCTTTGCCAAAAATAATCCGATAAGGAGACATCCCATTCGGAGTCTTATAGGCAGTCCTGTAAGTCCATAGAGCATCATTAAGCCTCTTACTCCAGTCCTTCCTGTTTGGTTGGACTGTCTTCTAAAGTATCTACTGATCTCTCTATTGGAGACCTCGGCTTGCCCATTGGTTTGAGAGTGGTAAGGTGTAGAAACCTTATGCACGACTCCATACTTCTTTATCAAAGCCTCCATGCTCCGATTGCAAAAGTGTCAACCCTGATCACTGATTATGACCCTTGGAATGCCAAACCTGCATAGGATGTGAGACTTAACAAAATCCACAGCCACTTGAGAATTATCAGTCCGAGTGGCCTTAGCCTCCACCCATTTAGATATATAATCCACAGCAAGCAGAATGTAAACAAAACCAAATGGCACAGGAAAAGGACCCATAAAGTCAATACCCAAAACATAAAAAATCTCACAGAACAACAAGGGTTGCTGGGGCATCTCATTCCTACGAGAAATATTTCCTATTCTTTGACACTGTTCACAAGACTTACAAAACAAATATACATCATGGAATAGGGTAGGCTAATATAAACCAGAGTCTAAAACCTTCCTAGCAGTCCGTTGAGGACCAAAATGACCACCACATGCAAGTGTATGACAAAAGCTAAGGATAGAATGTAACTCATTATCAGGTGTGCATCTCCTAATGACTTGATCACTACAAAATCTCCACAAGCAAGGATCATTCCACACATAATACTTAGACTCACTCTTTAACTTATCAATCTGAGCCCTAGTAAAACATGGAGGAAAAATACCAGTAACTAGGTAATTCACCATATCCGCAAACTAAGGAGAAGTGACCTTACCTTGCGGCTATAAAAATTGCTCATCAGGAAACGAATCATTAATGGGAAAGGGATCTGAGGCTCTCTCAATTCTGCTCAAGTGATCAGCCACCAAATTTTCTGCTCCACTCTTATCTTGAATCTCCACATTAAATTCCTAGAGTAGCAGCATCCACTTAATCAATCGTGGCTTAGCTTCAAGTTTTTTCAAAAGAAATTTCAGAGCTGCATGATTAGAAAATACAACAACCTTAGAATCGAGCAAATAAGATCGAAACTTGTCTAATGCAAACACAATAGCTAAAAGTTCTTTTTCTGTGGTTGTGTAATTTGCTTGAGCAGCATCCAAAGTTCATGAAGCATAATAAATCACATGGGAAGCTCTGCCCACTCTCTGTGCGAAGATAGCTCCCACAGTGTATTTAGAAGCATAACACATTAGCTCAAATGGAAGTGTCTAATCAGGTAGTTGAATGACAGGGGTACTGGTCAAAGCTCGCTTCAAATGATCAAAGGCCTCAATGTATTTCTGGTCAAACTAGAACTCCACATCTTTCCGTAACAGGTGGGATAACGAAAGAGCTATTTGACTGAAATCTCTGATAAAGCGCCTGTAGAAACCTGCATGTCTAAGAAAAGAACAGACTTCCCGCACGCATGTAGGATAAGATAAACAGGTGATAACATCTATTTTTACAGGATCAACAACAATACCTTCGCTAGACACTACATGACCCAAAACTATACCCTATTCTGCCATGAAATGACATTTTTCAAAATTCAGGATAATGTTAGTTTCAATGCATCGATACAGTACTCTAGATAAACTATCCAAACAAGAATCAAAAGAAGAACCATATACAGTAAAATCATCCATAAACACCTCCATGCACTCCTCTAGAAAGTCAGAAAAAATACTTACCATACATCGTTAGAAGGTACCAGGGGCGTTGCAGAGGCCGAAAGGCATCCGCCTGTGAGCAAAAGTGCCAAAAGGGCAGGTGAATGTGGTCTTCTCTTGATCCTCAGGTGCAATGTGGATCTGAAAGTAGCTAGTGTATCCATCCAGGAAGCAATAGTGGGATTTCCCAGCCAATCGATCGAGCATCTGATCAATGAAAGGCAAGGGGTAGTGATTTTTTCACGTGGCCTGATTGAGCCTCCTATAATCAATGCAGACTCGCTAACTGTTTTGCACTCTGGTGGGGATCAACTCATTCTTTTGATCGGCCACAACTGTCACTCCAGATTTCTTGGGGATAACCTGCACAAGAATCACTCAAGTGCTATCAGATATGGGGTAACTAATACCAGCTTTCAGTAGCTTAGTTATCTCTTTCTTTATCACATCCAGAATCAGAGGGTTCTGTCTCCTCTAGGGTTGTCTCACTGATTTAGCTTTATTCTCAAGTAAAATTATGTGCGTGCATGTGGAAGGGCTAATGCCAGGAATATCTGCCAATGTCCATCCGATGGCCCTATTATTTGCTCTCAAAACCTGTAACAATCTCACCTCCTGGTCAGCATGGAGGTTTCTGGCTATAATCACCGGAAGCTGCTTATCTTCTGCCAAATAAGCATATTTCAGATGCTCAAACAAAGGCTTAAGCTCAAGGGTAGGTGGTTTCTGTATTAAAGGTATCAACCTGGTTGTAGAAACTTCCTAAATAGCAGGATCATATCTCATAGAATAAGGTAATGTCGAACATGCAGATTCACCATTCACAACAGCAAGAATCTCAGAAAATTTAGATTTACTATTCACAATAGTAAGAGCATCGGAAGATGTAGACTTACCACAATTAAAAATAGTAGATTTATAAAAAATAGAAACAGGATCAGAAATAGGGAATTGATCAAAAACAATAAATGAAGAAACAACAAATTGACTAGGAAGAATAGATTTAGCACAATAAAAAATAGTATCACAAACAGCAGAATCTTCACAAACATCAGTATTATCAAAATTAGCTACAGTATCAAAATCAGGATTTACAGAATCAGCAAAATCAAAAACAACACATTTAGAAATAGCAACACCATTTAAAAATCTCACAATCTCAGGAAATTCAGCTAGCATATCAAAATGCACATCATCAACCCGCATATCAAGGATATCTAACTAAAAAATAGAATGCTCTTCTACAGGATGCTTCATGGCATCAAAAATATTAAATTGAACTATGTTATCACCAAATTCCATAGAAAGGGTACTAGTATACACATCAATCTTAGTCTTAGCAGTCTTCAAGAAAGGTCTACCTAAAATTAATGGTGACTGACTAGATGCAAATTCATCTTCCATGTTCAGAATATAAATATTAACTCATTTACCCTTACTAAAACATCCTCAAGCACTCCTAATGGATGAGCTGTGCTCCTATTTTCCAGCTGAATGATGATTCCAGTAGGCTTTAACTCTCCAATGTGCAAGGATTCAAAGACTGATTTGGGCATGACATTAATGGAGGCACCCAAATCCAACATTGCATGAGTGAATTGTTGGCTGCCTATTATGCAAGGAATGGTGAATGTTCCAAGGTCCTTGCATTTTGGAGGCATATTTGGCTGGATGATGGTTGAAACATTCTGCCCTATGCTAACTCTCTAATTGCCATTTAGTCTCCTCTTATGAGTACACAACTCCTTCAAGAATTTGGTATATTTTGGTATATGCTTAATTGCATCTAGGAGTGGAATGTTGACTTCTACCTTCCTAAAAGTCTTAAGCAAATCTTTATCTTTCTCGGCCTCCACTATTTTTCTTGACTGGATAGCTTTCTAGGGAAAGGGTAGAGCTATGGGAGACTGATGCTCATCACCAACAACCACTGGTTTATCAAAATCAGACTCAGAATATGCTACTGCTTGTGGTTTTCTAGCTGTAACTGGAGGAGGTTCAAGTGATGCTTGAACTGACTTCCCAGACCTCAACATAATAGCATACACATCTTTTTTTGGATTTGGTACTATTTGGGAGGGAAGCTTCCTAGAACCTTGGGACTGCAGCTGACTTAATGTGGAGGCTAATTGTCTAATCTGTGTCTCTAAATTCTAGATGGAAGCCTCTGTCCTTTGCTGGAACTGAATGTTATTTGTAGCCAACTGCTTCACTAAGTCCTCAAAGGAAGGCTCAGATTTTGTGGTTGCTGGACCCGGTAACTAGAAGGGCTGCTGCATAGGCTGTTGGAATTGCCTACTTGGTCTAGCTTGATGTTGAAACTACTGTTGCTATGTCATTGGCTGCTAGAATGGCTGTTGGAATGACTGCCTATATTGCTGTTATGTATTTATATATCTCAAATTCGGATGGTCTCTCCAACCTGGGTTGTATGTGTTAGAGAATGGATCATATCTGGGCTGCTGGTATTGGGATCTGCTAGGAAAAATTCCTGCTGCAGCAATAGGAAAGGCTTGAGTGGCAGAATTTTCCTCCTGAAGTGTTGGACAAGCATCTGTAGGATGAGATGTACAAGAACAGATTCCACATACAGTGGCAGCTATTTGTATAGGTGGTTATTGTCCCACTGCTAAACTGTCTCACTAAAGAGGTCAATTCATCAAGCCTATGTTCCACTCTCTACTGGTCTACATGAGACACTTGAGCCTCATTTACTCCTCTGGTTAAGGTAATCATTCGTGTGCCAAATTGTTGAGTGTTGGCTGCCATGTTTGCTATCAGATCTCTTGTAGCAGCAAGGGTCTTGTCTACTAAGGCTCCTCCACTGGTAGCATCAATCATGCTTCTATTCATTGGCATCAGTCCTTCATAAAAATATTGGATCAACAACTGATCACTGATTTGGTGGTGTGGACAACTTGAACACAACTTCTTGAACCTCTCCCAATACTCATGCAAAGTTTCACCAAAAATCTGTCGGATGCCACATATGTCCTTCTTAATTACAGCAGCTCTGGAGGCAGGAAAAAACTTCTATAAAAATAGTCTCTTCATGTCATTCCAGCAAGTCACAGAACCTGGTGAAAGATAGTAAAGCTAGTCCTTGGCTGCATTAGTGAGGGAGAAGGGAAATGCCCTCAGCTTGATGTGTTCTTCATGGATGCCCTGAGGTCTCGTAGCTGAGCGCATAACATGGAACTCTTTCAAATGCTTGTGGGGATCCTCACCTGCAAGTCCATGAAACATGGGAAGCAAATGGATTAGTCCAAACTTTAGTTCAAAATCAACATCAATTTTAGGATACTAAATGTATAATGGTTGATAAGTGACATTAGGGGCAGCAAGCTCTTTAAGAGTCCTATTATGCATGTTATCAGTCATGGTTGAAAAATCACTAGAACTCTTAGATACAATGACAGAATCAGAGTTGACAGAATCAATAATGTCACAATTAAATTTAGAAGCAGAAATGACAGAATCAGCAATGTCACAATTAAATTCAGAAGCAATTCTCTCACTTAGCCTACGAGCACTAATCAACCTATGAAATGTTCTATCAATCTCAAGGTCAAATTCTAGCAAGAAATTAGGATTAGACCTAGTCATGTACCAAACAAAGCATTTAAAACACAAAAACAACAAACAAGCAAAATACACTAGACAACACCAAAAATCTACCAAAATAAATCTAGTTCACCTATCTAAACATTTTTAAAAATTATGGGACTTATACATCATGAAAACTACACAAAAATAAAACTAAAAATGCAATAAAAAATATTCAAAACTTGAAAAAGTGATCTAAACAATGGAATTTTGGCAAATCAGGGGTGACCTCATAGCAACTTATAAGCCTTGTGTAAAATGTCATTTTCCTTAAACTGACCAATTTTCAGCTCAATCGGAACATGTTTGTCTGTACAAAAATTACAAAAATGCCATAGTTTCACCTAATTTTGCTCAAAACTCCATTTTGTTGACCTCATGATTTCTACTAGTACCTTTTTGGCTCACCAAAGTGTGGGGAAAAAGTGCTGTCTGGGTAAAAAAAATGTGAGGAAGTTAGGAACTCATCCAAAATGATTCAATAACACGTACAAGAGCAACTTGCAATGCAACTATCACTAAAGGCTGCAAAAGGATGGTGAACAGTCGCTAGAACCAATGGAATAGTAATTATGCAGTAGAAGTACAAGTAGCAGGTATTGAGCAATTGTGTGAGTTACAGTAAAAAGATCAGTTAGGTTATGCAATGCAATATGAATATGAGGCAATCATGCAATGCAACAAAATACAGTGGAATGCAACAAAAAATAATGAATAGTAAAACTAGAAAAACTAGAATTATGCAGCAGAATGGGAAGTTCAGCAGAATGCACAATGCAGCAAAAGGGTATGTTATGCTAAGCTTTGTAATGCAATTATAAAGAGATCATGTTATGCACAACAGAAGAATGCACAATGTAGCAGTTAACAAAATTATGCAGCAACTAGAATTGTGCAGCAACCAGAATTACAATTATGATCAGAATGAACAAGCACAACAGTAGAATGCACAATGTATAATGCAGCAAAATAATGCAATGCAACAATATATAACAGTATGCAACAGAGTGCAACTAATGCAACTACATGAATGTAACAGGATGCAGAAACAGAATGCAAATGCAACGACAACTACAACTACATGATCATAATAGGAGTTAATTGTTAGTAACTTAATATGATTAGATTGCAACTAAAGAATCGTCGGCAACGGCGCCAAAATTTTGACGAGCGCTGAACTCAATCAAAATTAAAACCGAGTTGTACCTATGGCTTGTAGCATAAGAGTTAACACCAGATCATCTCTCAAGGATCTTAGTTTCAAATTAATTAGATCAAGCTGATATTGGGGGGAAGAGTTGGGAAATAGAATACGAAATAGCAGAATTAAGGAAAGAACAATTAATTAAAAGTGCAATCAATTCAAAAATCTATCCGAAATTTAGTGGATTCTATTATAGATCACTAAACAAACATTTGAATTGCATTTTGTGGAAATAGGTTTGCCCAAATGATTTAATATGTTAAGTTTTATAGTTGTGCTTATAGAATGATGCTTATGCTTTATAGTTGTGCTTAATAAATGACAAATGCATCACAAAAAAATGTTGATCATGTTACATAGATGTGCTTAATGAGATATATTGTATCATGCATGATGATATAATTTATCTAATTATATTTCATTTAATAATCATGCAATAAGATATATGTAACATTCATCATATAATATATCCAATAATGCATTATATGAGTTGTATTGAATTAATATTGGATTTGATTCTATTTTGATGAAAATGTGTAAAGTGTTCTTTGTTGCATCCTATATAGGCATATCTTATTTGAATGTGTCTATGAAAGTCTTATATGCATGTTAGACTAACTATAGTTATATATTTATGAATCATGCATATGAAGATATTGAGTTATGAATTTGGACTAACTATGCTTGTTTTAAGTGAGTAATACTTTGTAGGATAGTTCAAATGCCAAGAGTGAGCATTGCAATAAGAATGCAAAAGATCACAACTATGCTCAACTCAAGAAGGATGAGAATGAAAAGATGTTCCAAGTATTTGCAAGTTTTGAAGAGAAGATTTTCTTTGGAAGCTTGGATTACATCAAGAATTGATGGTAGCAAAAGATCAAGTCCAACATCTTCAAGAATAGCTTATAAGACTTAGATCTTGTGTAAAGGTAAATGAGAATCACACTAAGCTCAAATAAGTTTTAAACATCTTTACAAGTATTTTTAAAATGCTTAAATGCTCAACAAAATATTTTTGGAAAGCTAGCCTTGGTGGTATTTCAAATCTGTGAAAATTAGTCAAATTTGTGTTTTGTAAAACTGACATTTAGTTACTCTTCTGATCATACCTTTCAAATTACTTTGAGTTTTGTTTTTAAACTTATTTCCTATGAAAATAGACTCAAATATCTTTCCAATGAGTGGTCATTTGCTTTAAACGGATATGAAACGAAAAAGTTATGACCAATTAAAGTTTGAGTTTTACAAATCTGACCTTTGGTTAGTATTTTGATCATATCTTTCAAAATACTTTGAGTTTTGTTCTGAAACCACTTTTATATGAAAATAGACTCAAATATCTTTCCAATGAGTGGTATTCGCTTTAATCGGATAAGAAATGAAGAAGTTATGACCTTTTACATTCAGTTTTCAAAACTAGAAATAGTGTAATCGATTACACAAGTCATGTAATCGATTACAACGTTGACAGAAACCGTGTAATCGATTACAGAAAGTATGTAATCGATTATAAAGTACCCAGAAAGCTTATAATCGATTACATGAAGCTTGTAATCGATTACCAAGTACCCAGGAATGTTTCTAACGGCTATAAACAGTCAGTTTTCATAGAAAATCATTATAAAACACTACCAACAGCTATTTTATCACTTGGACTCTATATATAAGTGTTGTATGAAGCATATACACCTCAAGAATACTAGAATTGATCCTTGAAACATCAAAATCATATTTTGAGCTTTAAAGTATGAATCCTTGATACCCATAGAGCTTCAATTTGTATTATCCACTCTTGAGAGAGTTTTCTATCATCTATACTTTGTTCTTCAAGTTGTATATCTACTCTTGTGAGATTTTATATTCTTTCTCTTCATCTTAATCTTTGTTTTGAGAGGGTGAGGTATCCCTCTTGAGTAAAGGGTGACGTATCCCTTAGAGAGTGAGGCATCTCTCAAAGTTGGTAAAGGGTGAGGTATCCCTTGAGGGTGAGGCATCCCTCAAAAGTTGTAAAGGGTGAGGTATCCCTATTTGAGGCTCAAGCACAAGGGTAAGATATCCCAAAATGTGTTGAGTGCTCTCAATTGTAAAGGTTGTCAAGCACCTATTGAAACTTTAAGATATAGTGGAAAATCTCTAGCGGTTGCTTGAGGATTGGACGTAGGTCACAAGTGGATTGGTGGCTGAACCAGGATAAACCTTGTGTTTGCTTCTCTTAACTCTATCTTCTTTACATTAGCGCTTTAATTATATATACTTGAGTTGAACTTGATATTTAGCTTATTTGCTTGATTTACTATATACTTCAAGTTGTAGTTGAGTAATCTATAATAGCTATACCTTTGTTGTGCATATTCCGCTGCATTTATTAATTGAATGATTCAAAATGCTTAATTTCTCAAAGTTGCATTAAAATTTGTAATCACCCAATTCACCCCCCTCTTGGGTGATGGTTGCCATGGCTAACAAGTGGTATCAGAGCTTCGTGCTCTGGTAAAAGCTTAACCTCTTGGAGTTAAAGATCCTTGTTTGTTTGGCAACCATTACAAGCTTTTCAAAATGGAAGGTTTTGAAATTAATAAACCACCATTCTTTGATGGTGTGAATTTCGTTTATTGGAAAGCTAGAATAGAAATTTATATGCAATCTATTGATATTGATTTGTGGGATATTGTGCTTGATGGATTTACTTGCAAAACAAAACAAACTTGGAATAACTATGATAAGAAATGCTTTTCATTAAACATTAGAGCAATACAAATATTGAGAAGTGATTTAAATGATGATGCTTATGCTAAAATTAAGAGTTGCTCTAGTGCTAAAGATATATGGGATACTCTTGATGATATCTATCTTGCTAACAATGATTTTTTGTATAAAGTTGTACATAGAGAGCAAGAAGAGCAAAAACCATTGAAGGAATCTTGTTGTGAAAAATATCCTCAAAATGATGCTCAATTTGAAGAGGTGGCAAAGCAAAACCAATTAGTATATACTCTTAAAGCTTTGATGCACAACAATGAGGAAGATGGTGATTCCCTTGAAGAGTCATTAGTGCAAGAAATTGTGACAACCTCCTACTTGACTCCAAAGAACCTTGAGGTAAATAATACCTATCTTGATTATGGTCCTTCCTATGATGAGCTACAATGTGCATATGATGAATTATATAATGGTTTGTCGAATTTAGAAAATAAAAATTTATCTTGTTTGGAAAACATTTCCTCTATTGAAAATGAAATTGAGATTTTGAAAAATGATTATGCTTTTCTTGATGAGGAAATACCTTTAAAATATGAAACCTCAACTTCTTGTGAAAAGTGCATTGATTTAGACAATCAAGTTGAGGACATATATTCCAAACTTGCCAAAGCAAATAATTCTAATTGCTTACATTCTATTCTTGTTAATGAGAATAAAATTAATATTATTCCACATAAAAGTTTAAGCAAGGCTTATAACAAAAATAGTTTAAAATATAAAAACAACAAAAGGCTTAAGTTTTTCAAAATGATCTTCAAAGGACCAAACTATCATTGAATTCAATTGTTTGCAATTTTTGTGGTCATCTAGGACATATTTCTCATTTATGCAATTATAGAAGAAATTCTTATATGAGAAACAATATGGCATGGATTCCTAAAGGTCCTAAATGCCCTAGTACTAACATTCAAGAACCCAATATGAAGTGGGTACCAAAATGTCCTTCTAGTGTTTCAATTATGCAGAAAATTTCTCAAAAGGATGAACAAATTGGTCAAGGGAAAAAGGAATTATTAAGGGGAATGCTTCCAAAACCCATTGGTAGAACTTGTTATCAAAGAAGGAAGATGGCTTCAACCAAAGCTTCTCAAGTACAAAATGTGGAACTTGCAAAGTTGAAAACACCAAAAGAGAAGCAATAGGTAAAGAAAAGAGTTTCCTTCATCAACAAGGCCAATGTATTAAAAGTTTTTACCTCTCATGAACATTCACTTGTAAAGTCAATAAATTTGAGGTATATTCCTTGTAGGCATTAAGTGATTAATAGAATCATGTGCTCTTGGTAAAATCTGAATATTTTATTTAGCATATGATTATGTTTATTTTTATTATACCATAGCTCATTAATTTGTTATATATCTTGGTACATGAGGTTCTACAATGCCTAGGTATGCTTGCTATGTTTTGAATTGTCTATATATTATGAAAGATAGCAAGCTATTAGCTATGTGCTTAATGGAAATTGATTATTTAATTTATTTTGGTCAATTTACATACTATGAAAAATTAATATTTATAAGAGTATAATGGATTAATAATCAATGACTAACTCCTATGGATCCAAAATTAGTGGATACCAAAGAAAGTACTATGAATTGTATTGTAAGGTGATTATTAACTCAAGCATGCATTGAAGTGAAGTGAAACTATGCTACTTGAGATTCAAAAATTTGAAATGGTTCAAAGTTCTCCAAGAGTGATGAAAACATAAAAAAATAGCATGGAGAACTACAACATTCTCAAGGAGCCTTGAGGCATGGAAGTTGGAGTCACCTACAAAAATTCAAAAAGTATACTTTTGGTGATATCAATCTCTTATCCTTACTTATGCTTTAAATTGAATATCATGTGATATTTGGAGAAGTAGAGAGTTATTTTTACATGCCTTACATGATCATTATTTGCCCCAAAATGCTTATATATATGTTTTGATGATGATCATGTCTTTCTTGACAAACTTGAATCTTGCTTTGAAAATGCTTAAACTATGCTTTTGGATTCAAGTGCATATGTTCTTCCTTTATTCTTGTAAGAGCTAACATTGCATGGTTGATAATGTAGTACATGTTTGACATTGTATATCAACCTAAATTATTATTATAAATAAGTTTAAATGATATTTGATGCTAACCCATGTTTTAGAGAACTTTTGAAATATAGTCATCAAATATTGAAATGTCAAGTATATGTGGATAAATGAGAAATATTGAAGGAAGAGGAACATGAGGAGACTTTCTTCAAGTGCAATGGAATGGAATACTCAATGAAAGAAAGTACAAACTCAAAGGACCTAAATGAAGAACATTCTAAAGGAGCATCACTCTCTATCTAACTCAATAAGTATCTCTATCCCTAATCTATTGTGATGTCTTATATGCTATGGATTGTATGATACTTATTGATTAATTGATCTTAAATTATTGGATGTTTTCCTTACATGAGAAGTATGCTTAGCATTGACAAAGTGCCTAATTGGACATTAAATTGCTAGTTTTGTCATTACATATAGGGTGGATGACATTAGTTCTATACATACAGCATATTTCATCATGATGAATGTTTAATATTTATAATTCTTTTGATCTATGATTTCTTAGTAGTATAACACTTATGAGAATCATGCTCTTTTTGAAAAAAATTTCTTATTTGATTAAAAAGTTTTTTTTAAGGCAAAATCTCCTATCATATTTGAAAGAAGCTTTTAAAGTTTCATATCTTTGAGAATCCTTTGAACTTGTCTTAAGACCTTGAAAGTATTATCACCTCCTAATTGTCTTAAAAAATTGGAAATCATTTGATTTGTACTATAAATGTAGTACTCTCTTCATTGCTTTGAAATGTTTATTAAATCTTGAGAGAGTATTTAAGAAAGTTTCCAAATAAATCTTTTGAAATGTTCTATAGAGCTCATCTTGATACTTCAAAAGATAAGCCTCGTTCTTAAAAAATATTTTATCTTTTCAAGGCTCTTATTTAATGAGAAAAAGAGGAGATGTACTTTCAAATGTCCCTTTGACTTGGATTTGATCACTCTCAAGGAATATGTGATTTCAATATTAAACCTCTCTACCTTTCTAAAATGCTTTTGAACATATAATGTGCTCTTGTAAAATTCTTTATGAAAGGGGGAGAAGTTTTTAAAATGGTTTGTGATTAATGGATTAAGAATATGTATCTTTGTCTTACTTTTCTTTATGGTAATATGCTTACGTAGTCTTAGCATACATATTTTCCTTTATCTATCTTGTGCTTTAATAAAGAGGAGCTTATCTTGCTTATCTTATTTATCTTTCTTTCATCTCCTTGTTGACTATAAATATATGTATAACTATGTTAAACTATTATGTTTAATATTTTGATAATATGCATATTTTGAGGGGGAGCCTAGTTCTTAAATTGTTGTTTATATCCTTTGGCGTACATCATTGTTTGACATGAAGTGTTTTATTGTTAATTCTATTAACATGTCAACGAAGATTATCTCTTATTCTCTTTTCCTCTATCCTACTCCTTTTGACAACATGCGTTTTATATAAAGGAAAAAATATTATCTTTCCTTCCTAAGCCTTTTTGTTGATGTCAAATAGAGGGAGTGAAAATTGGAAAGAAAAAAATATTCTTGTGCTTATTGCTTGATATGTTTACATGAATATCTATTCTTCTATATTGCTCAATATATTTTTCTTTGGTGATTTGTCATCATCAAAAAGGGGGAGATTGTGGAAATAGGTTTGCCCCAATGATTTAATATGTTAAGTTTTATAGTTGTGCTTATAGAATGATGCTTATGCTTTATAGTTATGCTTAATAAATGACAAATGCATCACAAAAGAATGTTGATCATGTTACATAGATGTGCTTAATGAGATATATTGTATCATGCATGATGATGTAATTTATCAAATTATATTTCATTTAATAATCATGCAATAAGATATATGTAACATTCATCATATAATATATCCAATAATGCATTATATGAGTTGTATTGAATTAATATTGGATTTGATTCTATTTTGATGAAAATGTGTAAAGTGTTCTTTGTTGCATCCTATATAGGCATATCTATTTGTAATTGATAAATATCTTATTTGAATGTGTCTATGAAAATCTTATATGCATGTTAGACTAACTATAGTTATATATTTATGAATCATGCATATGAAGATATTGAGTTATGAATTTGGACTAACTATGCTTGTTTTAAGTGATTAATACTTTGTAGGATAGTTCAAATACTAAGAGTGAGCATTGCAATAAGAATGCAAAAGATCACAACTATGCTCAACTCAAGAAGGATGAGAATGAAAAGATGTTCAAAGCATTTGCAAGTTTTGAAGAGAAGATTTTCTTTGGAAGCTTGGATTACATCAAGAATTGATGGTAGCAAAAGATCAAGTCCAACATCTTCAAGAATAGCTTATAGGACTTAGATCTTGTGTAAAGGTAAATGAGAATCACACTAAATTCAAATAAGTTTTAAACATCTTTACAAGTGTTTTTAAAATGCTTAAATGCCCAATAAAATATTTTTGGAAAGCTAACCTTGGTGGTATTTCAAATCTGTGAAAATTAGTCAAGTTTGTGTTTTGTAAAACTAACATTTAGTTACTCTTCTGATCATAACTTTCAAATTACTTTGATTTTTGTTTTGAAACTTTTTCATATGAAAATAGATTCAAATATCTTTCCAATGAGTGGTCATTTGCTTTAAACGGATAGGAAACGAAAAAGTTATGACCAATTAAAGTTTAAATTTTGAAAATCTAACCTTTGGTTACTATTTTGATCATATCTTTCAAAATACTTTGAGTTTTGTTCTGAAACCACTTTTATATGAAAATAGACTCAAAGATCTTTCCAATGAGTAATCATTCGCTTTAATCGGATAAGAAATGAAGAAATTTTGACTTTTTACAGTCAGTTTTCAAAACCAGAAATAGTGTAATCGATTACACAAGTCATGTAATCGGTTACAACGTTGACAAAAGCCGTGTAATCGATTACAGAAAGTATGTAATCGATTACAAAGTGCCCAAAAAGCTTGTAATTGATTACATGAAGCTTGCAATCGATTACCAAGTACCTAGGAACGTTTCTAATGGCTATAAACGGCTAGTTTTCATATAAAATCATTATAAAACACTACAAACAGCTATTTTATCACTTGGGCTCTATATATAAGTGTTGTATGAAGCATATACACCTCAAGAACAGTAGAATTTATCCTTGAAATATCAAAATCATATTTTGAGCTTTAAAGTGTGAATCCTTGATACCCATAGAGTTTCAATTTGTATTATCCACTCTTGAGAGAGTTTTCTATCATCTATACTTTGTTCTTAAAGTTGTATATCTACTCTTGTGAGAGTTTATATTCTTTCTCTTCATCTTAATCCTTGTTTTGAGAGGGTGAGGTATCCCTCTTGAGTAAAGGGTGACGTATCCCTTAGAGAGTGAGGCATCTCTCAAAGTTGGTAAAGGGTGAGGTATCCCTTGAGGGTGAGGCATCCCTCAAAAGTTGTAAAGGGTGAGGTATCCCTATTTGAGGCTCAAGCACAAGGGTGAGGTATCCCAAGGTGTGTTGAGTGCTCTCAATTGTAAAGGTTGTCAAGCACCTATTGAAGCTTGAAGATATAGTGGAAAATCTCTAGCGGTTGCTTGAGGACTGGACGTAGGTCACAAGTGGATTGGTGGTTGAACCAGGATAAACCTTGTGTTTGCTTCTCTTAACTCTATCTTCTTTACATTAGCGCTTTAATTATATATACTTGAGTTGAACTTGATATTTAACTTATTTGCTTGATTTGCTATATACTTCAAGTTGTAGTTGAGTAATCTATAATAGCTATACCTTTGTTGTGCATATTTCGCTGCATTTATTAATTGAATGATTCAAAATGCTTAATTTCTCAAAGTTGCATTAAACTTTGTAATCACCCAATTCACCCCCCTCTTGGGTGATGGTTGCCATGGCTAAAACATTTGAATGATTAACTTGGAATTAACCAAAATCTCAGTATTAATTCTAGAATTCATACTAGACAATCATCTGAATTCAATTAACAATTGATACACAAATTTGCAATCGCATAATTCATGTTAGATCTATGTTAATTTTAGATCTAAATTTAATCAACCTAAGCACAAATCAGTACGTAACTTCTAATTTAGTGACTAAATCAGATTAATCAACCTAAATTCAATCACAAATCTCAATCCCAAATCAAGATCCAATAGATCAAGATTAAGAAAAAGAAGGGGAAGAAGAAGAATCCAAATACAAATCAAAGAAAAGAAAAATTAGAACAAGATCTCAAGAATCCAAACTGAAATTTCTTCAAGAATCCCGAATTGATTACAAGGTGTTTAGCCCTCCATTAGAAGAGGAAAAATGAAAACTTAGAAAATGAAAATTAGAGAGAAGGAGAAAAGAGAGGAGAGAGTTCTAGAGGGAGGTGAGAAAAATGTGTAATAAAAATTGATTCTCGGATCCCTCTTTCTCAAACTATAAAATGCCCCCTAAATTGGCCTCTAGTGCCTCATTACACTTCCCAAACATAGCTGGGCCTTTTAGGAATGCAATGGCCCAAGTTTCATCTGAATTGGACTTGAATTGACTAAGATATGCTCACTTTAATGCCATATGCTCCCTAAACCTGAGTCTGAACTTCCAAGCCCAATTAGGTCCACTAGACATCCGATTGAGACTTTGAGATCTTCATCAAAATTGTAGATCTTCCTCTAAGCTTTCCTACAAGATAAAATGCATAATTTTTAGATGTCTAGAACTCAAGTTATGGCTAGAATACAGAAACAATGTCAAAACTCAATAATGCTAGAAAAATTCAATTAAGCCCAATTTGAACCCAAACTTATAAAACATGTCCAAGGTCAAACAATTAAGTACATGAAGAGTATAAATCACTAAAAATGAAGACTCAATAATGTATAAAATATGTGATGATCAAATTTCTCTACACTTAACTTTTTGCACTCTTGGACAAAACACATAAGATCAAAAGTAGGGAACAAAGAAAAACAAAAACTCAAAAGCTAAAAACTTTAAAAGACTCAAATTCCAATGACATTCAAGAATGTAAAAGCTTACAAGCAAGAGGAGCAATAAAAGATTCAAGGGTATAAAACATTCATGAATTAAAATTTCTTCACATCTCAAACCAATAAGCAAGGTAGCTTTAACTTGAAAAACATGAATCAAGAATGATAGATCCTCATAAGATACACTCTCAATCCCTCAATTGTTTACAAGGTAAGTATTTCACTCAATTCAACTCATGAACAATTGCACTACCATAAGCTTGCTTATCTTCCATTTTTTCACTACTCAAAACACATGCACACACAAATCAAGAGGACTTTATTCAAGGTTGTAATGGGGCCAAGGTAAGGGAAGGAAACAATATGGATATAGCAAGATAAATACTAAAGAGAATGAAAGAGCATTGTGAAGGAACTCAAATCACAAGTAACAAACAGGAAATTTTATCCCCCAACTCCAAATAATGCACATTCTCTTTACATATTTCTTTCTCTTCTCATTTTTTTTCACAACCTTTCTTGAATTTATTCTTTTTCTCTTTTTTTTTACATTTTTTTTCATTTGGCTTTTTCATTCTTTTTCTTAATTCTATTTTTTTCTATTTTTTTTATGTCACCAAACATCTTACATATTGCACATCAAATTACACAACCCCCACACTTGAACTACTAATTACCCACAAGTAAAAGAGCTCCTCCAATGAAAATGAACCAATGCTCTCCTATTTCCTAAGGTAAGGTAAAAACATAATTTTTCATATAAGGCATACAATGAGCTAAAACAAAGAATAGGCAAATAGGCTCAAGGGGGTTAAACAAAGGGAAATGATGCAAGGTTGGCTATTTGACCAAAGTAGTTAATCAAGAAAGAATACCTCAATCATGTTCATGCTTGCAAGTGAGAAAAATGTAGCCTAAAAAAGAATCAAAACAAGTTCTAGAGTGATCAAATGATATGAGTAAAAATCACATAAGAAAGAAAAGAATAGTGCAAATGTTAAATCCACCAATAGGTTCAAAATCTCACAAGGTATGCATCCATCAAACTTAATCCACCAATTTAAACATCCACCACCAAGCATATCAAATTCAAGAAGAAAGAAAATTTATTCATTCATGTTATGAATCTTGAATTTTAATTATCTTAAGCTCTTAAACTTCACAAATTTCAAAACATCATTGGAAAAATAATCAAAAACACATTTTTTTAAAAAAAAAAATAGAATTAAAAATAGAAAACAAAAACAAAAATAGAAAAATAACATAAACAACAAAAATAGAAATAGAAATTAGAAACAGAAACAAAAATAGCATAATTCAAGAATAGCAAAAACTTTGTAACAACAGAAATAGAAACAAAAAATAAAAATAGAAAATGAATTTAAATGTAGAAAACAGAAGACATCAAAACAGAAAATTAAACAAGAAACAGAAATAGAAAAATCAAACAAGTGAAAAAGAAATAGAAAATAGATGATAGAAATAGAAAAAAATCAATGACAACAGAATTTTAATGACAGAAAATAGAAAATAGCAGAAACCAGAAAATAGAAAATAGAAACAGAATTATGCATAATTATGCAAACAGTAAATTATGCAGAAAATAGAAATAGTAAAAATAGCAAAGTAAAATAGAAAATAGCATGCTAAAATCCCTCCCTCACACTTAAATTTTGCATTGCCCTCAATGTAAACATAGGAAAGATGCATAATGCAAATCACCAAAATAGTCATGGCAAGTAAAATAAAAGTGTGGTAAGGGTCTCCCTCATTTTTCATCCATGTAAATGGCATTGAGCAAAGCCATCACTTCCACATCCACATTGTGCTCTTGACAATCTTCATGAAAATGCTTTAGTCTATGCCCATTGACCTTGAATGTTCTTTTTGTTGTCACATCTTGGAGTTCAACTGCACCATAATGAAAAACATTAGTAACAACAAATGGTCCATCCCACCTAGACCTTAATTTTTCAGGCAATAACCTAAGATGGGAATTATAAGGAGAACTTTTTGGCCAATTTGAAATTCCTTTCTAGCAATTAGTTTATCATTGAAGGCTTTGGTCTTTTCCTTGTTAATCTTGGAGCTCTTATAGGCCTCCAAACAGATCTCCTCCAATTCCTGTAACTATAGCTTTCTTTCCATGCCCGCTTGGTCTAGGTCCAGGTTACACCTCTTCACCACCCAAAATGCACGATGCTCAATTTCCATCGGCAAGTGGCATGCTTTGCCAAAAATAATCCGGTAAGGAGACATCTCAATCGGAGTCTTATAGGCAGTCTTGTAAGCCCATAGAGCATCATCAAGCCTCTTGCTCCAATCCTTCCTATTTGGTTGGACTGTCTTCTGAAGTATCTGCTTGATCTCTCTGTTGGAGACCTCGACTTGCCCATTAGTTTGAGGGTGGTAAGGTGTAGAAACCTTGTGCATGACTCCATACTTCTTCATCAAAGCCTCCATACTCCGATTGTAAAAGTGTGAACCCTGATCACTGATTATGACCCTCGAAATGCCAAACCTGCATAGGATGTGAAACCTAACAAAATCCACAGTCACTTGAGAATCATCAGTCTGAGTGGCCTTAGCCTCCACCCATTTAGATACATAATCCACAACAAGCAGAATGTCAACAAAACCAAATGACACAAGAAAAGGACCCATAAAATCAATACCCCAAACATAAAAAATCTCACAGAATAACAAAGGTTGATGGGGCATATCATTTCTACGAGAAATATTCTCTGTTCTTTGGCACTGTTCATAAGACTTACAAAACAAATATGCATAATGGAATAAGGTAGGCCAATATAAACCAGAGTCCAAAACCTTCCTAGTAGTCCATTGGGGACCAAAATGACCGCCACATGCAAGTGTATGACAAAAGCTAAGAATAAAATAGAACTCATTATCAGGTGTGCATCTCCTAATGACTTTATCACTATAAAATCTCCACAAGTAATGATCATCCCACACATAATACTTAGACTCACTTTTCAACTTATCAATCTGAGTCCTAGTAAAACAAGGAGGAAAAACACCAGTAACTAGGTAATTCACTATATTCGCAAACCAAAGAGAAGTGACGTTACCTTGCAGTTGTAAAAACTGCTCATCAGGAAATGAATCATCAATAGGAAGGGGATCTGAGGCTCTTTCAATTCTTCTCAAGTGATCAGCCACCAAATTTTATGCTCCACTCTTATCTCAAATCTCCACATCAAATTCCTGGAGTAGCAGCATCCACCTAATCAATCGTGGCTTAGCTTCAGGCTTCTTTAGAAGAAATTTTAGAGCTGCATGATTAGAAAATACAGCAACCTTAGAACCGAGCAAATAAGATCGAAACTTGTCTAATGCAAAAGTAATAGCTAAAAGTTCTTTTTCTATGGTTGTGTAATTTGCTTGAGCAGCATCCAAAGTTCGTGAAGCATAATAAATCACATGGGAAGCTTTGCCCACTCTCTGTGCCAAGACAGCTCCTACAGCATAAAGCATCATACATTAGCTTAAATGGAAGTGTCTAATCAGGTGGCTGAATGACAGAGGTACTGGTCAAAGATCGCTTCAAATGATCAAAGGCCTCCATGCATTTTTGGTCAAACAAGAACTCCACATCTTTTTGCAACAGGTGGGATAGCAGAAGGGCTATTTGACTGAAATCTCTGATAAAGCGCCTGTAGAAACCTGCATGTCCAAGAAAAGAATGGACTTCCCGCATACATATGGGATAAGATAAATAGGTGATAACATCTATTTTTGCAGGATCAACAGCAATACCTTCGCTAGACACTACATGACCCAAAACTATACCATGTTCTACCATGAAATGACATTTCTCAAAATTCAGGACAATGTTAGTTTCAATGCATTGATGCAATACTCTAGATAAACTATCAAAACAAGAATTAAAAGAAGAACCATATACAGTGAAATCTTCCATAAACACCTCCATGCACTCCTCTAGAAAGTCACAGAAAATACTTACCATGCACCGCTGGAAGGTACCAAGGGCGCTGCAGAGGTCGAAAGGCATCCGCCTGTAAGCAAAAGTGTCAAAAGGGCAGGTGAATGTGGTCTTCTCCTGATCCTCAAGTGCAATGTGGATCTGAAAGTAGCCAGTGTATCCATCCAGGAAGCAATAATGGGATTTCCCAGCCAATCGATCCAGCATCTGATCAATGAAAGGAAATGGGTAGTGATCTTTCCCCGTAGCCTGGTTGAGCCTTCTATAATCAATGCAGACTCGCTAACTGTTCTGCACTCTGGTAGGGATCAGCTCATTCTTCTGATTGGCTACAACTATCACTCTAGATTTCTTGGGGACAAACTGCACAGGACTCATTGCTGCTGAGGTCATTGTGAACTTTTCCTGGATCTAACTCCTTTACCATCTCTGGTACTGCCAGACGACTCTGATTTTCTCATTGCCATGCGAAAAGGTATCCGGTCTACTCATAATCTTTCTCCTCATTATATTGCTTTAAGTTATCACCACCTATCTTCCTTGCGCTTTGCTTGTCTTTCTTCTTTGTCTTCTATTTCCATCCCTAAATCTCTAGGTGAAGCCTTATCCCATCCCGGATAGAGATAAGCAATGGTTGACGAAATGAATGCGCTTCACAATAGTGGTACTTGGGAATTGGTTACTCTTCCTTTAGGGAAATTTATTGTTGGCTGTTGGTGGATTTATACAGTTAAAATAGGTCCTGATGGTAAAATTGATCGTCTCAAAGCCTGTCTTGTGGCAAAAGGGTACACACAGATCTTCAACTTAGATTATGTGGATACTTTCTCTCCTGTGGCTAAAATGGCCCCTATCCAGTTTCTTTTGTCCATGGCTACTATTCGGAACTGGCCTCTTCATCAACTCGACATTAAAAATGCATTCCTGTATGGTGATCTAGAAGAAGAGGTATATATAGAGCAACCACTTGGATTTGTTGCTCAAGGGGAGTCTTCTAGCTTGGTATGTCGTCTCCACAGGTCTCTTTATGGTCTCAAATAGTCTTCTAGAGCTTGGTTCAAACGATTCAGCACTGTGATTCAACAATTTGGTATGATTCAGAGTGAAGCAGATCACTCTGCATTTTATCGCCACATAGCCCAAGGCTGCATTTATCTGGTAGTGTATGTTGATGACATTGTCATCATTGGAAGTGACCACCATGGCATATGTAAGGTAAAACAACATCTCTCTCTTCACTTTCATACTAAAGACTTGGGTAAACTTTAATATTTCTTGGGTGTTGAGGTAGCTCAATCCAAGGATGGTATAGTAGTGTCTCAAAGAAAGTATGCTATGGATATCCTTGAAGAAATAGGATTGTTGAATGCCAAGCCAGTTGATACTCCCATAGATCTAAATGCCAAACTCCTACCAGATCAGGGGGAACCTCTATCGGATCTGGGAAAGTATAGGAGATTGGTTGAGAAGTTAAACTACCTCACTGTTACTCAGCCAGACATCTCTTTTGTAGTCAGTATGGTTATCCAATTCCTAAACTCTCCTTGTGAAGGCCACTAGGATGTAGTGATATGAATCCTCAAATAAATTAAGGGAGTTCTCGGAAAAAGCCTCATCAATGAGGATAAGGGACATACTCAGGTCGTTGGATACTCAGATGCTGATTGGACAAGTTCTCCTACTGACAGACGATCCACTTTTGGGTATTGTGTACTCATTGGAGGCAACCTAGTTTCCTGGAAAAATAAGAAGAAAAATGTAGTTGCTAGATCTAGTGTCGAAGTAGATTACTGAGCTATGGTCTTAGTCACTTGTGAACTCATTTGGTTAAAACAACTCCTCAAAGAACTTCAATTTGGTAAGGTTATGAAAATAACACTCATATGTGACAATCAAGCTGCTTTGCATATAGCTTCCAATCTAGTGTTCCATGAAAGGACCAAACATATTGAGGTCGACTGTCATTTCATCAGGGAAAACATCTTCACAAACTTTGTCAACTAAAATAATCAACTAGCAGATGTCTTTACTAAGTCCCTGAGAGGTCCACGAATAAGTTATTTGTGTAACAAGCTTGGTGTATATGATCTATATGCTCCAGCTTGAGGGGGGTATTGGAAACATATGTAATTAGGTATAATTAGTAGTACAACTGTTAGTCCCACATTATGTAAATTGTGTAATTATTTATTACCTATTGAGTATATATTCAACCTCCGTTGTATAGTTAAAAAACACGGTTCTGTTCATATCTTTCTTTTTTCTCTCTCTCAACATTTTCAGTTATGGCAAACTCCTCCATTATATGACCAATGAGATTATATGCAAGAATAGATGTCTTATCACAAGTATCCTAGATAGCAAGGTATTGGTTCTTGTATATGTTGTGCTTGGTGGGCATGGGTTCTATCTCCTCACTGAACAAATTGGCTGTATTTCTTGGATCTATTTCAGGCTCAAATTCATAAAAATCATGTCTCTTGACAATATTTTCATTTGAGTCTGTCAGGTGAAACAATTGAAGAATTATAGTTTTGCAGGCTGTATATAGACTAAATTGCTCTGTGCTTTCTCTTTGGAATTGGCTAGTGGTAAGTAGAGTGATGTGAACTTTGGATTCCAAATTTACTGGATCGCAGTTCTTAGGATAAAGCTTTTCAAAATCATTATTCAACCTTCCACTGGTTGTAAGTGGATGAAATGAAACATTTTCCTTAGTCATTGAGGTAGAAGGATTGAACTCCAATGGCATAAACTACCCAATAGTTTCTAATTTGTAATTTGAATTCATTGATTTGACTGTGCCATTTATGAATTGTTTATCCTTCTGAAGTTGAATATCATCATCATCCTCATCACTATTGTTGTCATCACTTTCTTCCAGTTGCTTCATATAAGCATCAGTAAAGTCTTGACTCTTGATCAAATTCATGGTCAGGCAACAAATCCAAAACAATTTGTTATGTCACTCATAATTAGTATGCCAGTCAACTTCAATATACTTCTTCTGGAATAATACGTGATGCGCGTTATTACTAGAACTCCTACTAATAACATCTTGGATCTGTGATAGAGACTTTGGAATGTTATCCACATCATTACACTCGAAAAGAAATTCAGTCAAAAAATTTATAAATGCCGTCCGTAAGCATCTATTTGATAGTACAACATTTGGTTTTATGAGAAGCTGTAAATTTCTTAGCACTGAGACTGTCACTACGTTCTTAATAGACCATATAGCATTCATAATATCATTCTGTAATGACTTTACTTCAGCTGAGAATTAGTAAAATTCTTTTGGAAATATGTTATGACTCCCAGTTATCAGTTTTAGTGATAAGTGTGCAACTGCCATGGCTTTGGCCAATGGTTCTTGTAGCTCATCTCCTCTATCAAGTTGCAAACATCTCCCAACTGATTTTCTTCACTAACTTGATTAGGTGATCTCGTCCCTATCCATGTTTGCGGGATTACAACTGAGGTATGGTTGCTTTCTCTCCTTTAAGTTTTCTACGCATTGTGATCAAGGTCTAAGATGGCAAGTTTTGAAGTCCACGCAATACCTTTGCTACAGTAGCATGATAAGGTTGGGATCTTAAAGTAGACAAAGGCTCACACCTATCTTGGAAATGTTGTAGATTGACTAGAAGTTGAGAAAGCTGTTTAAAAGTTTCCAGTTGATGACAGTTATGGCTTCTGCTACCAAGAACACTTGAAAGAGAACCTTTAATAATCTTTCTCAAATTGCAACGAGTTATCTCAAACTTAATTGAGCCACCAGTAACTATCATAGCAAGAAGGTATAGACCTTTGGTGGTCAAATTATCCAGGCATGATCATGTCATCCCTTTTATGATGGGTATGTCAATTAACTGCATATCGTCCTAAAGAGCATGATTTTAACTGCCAATGAGGTGTGCTCCAAAGGCGCCTTCAACATGAATTCTTACTTACTCATAAAATATCTGAAATTGTTACTAGATTATCTCATGAGCAGATGTTAAAGAAAACTAAAGCTTGTGTGGCTATGTAACATGATTAAAAACAGAGATACAAACGATAATAATCATTATAAGGAGTATTTATTCAGCATCATGTCTGAGTCTCTGATAGTAAAAGATGAGATGAAAACTGTTAGAAGATATTATGTTATTAGTTTTAGTGTTAATGAGCTTGGGCTTATACACCTAAATATTAGTATAAATAGGAGTACTAGGTTATGGAATTATATCACATCTCATTTTATCAATAATATATTTAGTATTTCAATGTTAGATGTTTTCCCCTCTTTTTCCTTCTTCTTAACTCTAATTCTATAATTCTTCAACATGATATTAGAGCGATATCATCCTCCTTGAAGGCCTCACATTTCCGCTGTCTTGAGTTTCATAGAACTCTTTTGTATATTCTTCCTTATTTGTTTTTCTCAAAACTTTTCCTCTGTTTTCACTTTTTAGTTTATGAAATATTTAAAGTAAAAAAGAAATCACTCTTTGTAATTGTGACCTAGGTAACTATTTATATCAGTACATAGCCAAGGGTAGCTGTGGTTCTGTGGTTCTGTGTTCCAGGAGATCTACGAGTAGTCGTCAGTGATTGGCGGTCGGATGTGGCCGGAAAGACGACTAGCGAGGTTGCTGGTGGTCGACGATAGTGGTTTGTGTCTTCCCCATTACAAAGGCCCTATTTTTGCATTTCAAGTGACTAATAGAAACCGTCAATGGATACTGGCCAGCCATGTTCGAACGGAGCCGGAGGAGGACCAGCAGGACTGATGGTGGCTGACTGTGGGTGTAGAACTCGTGCAAGTGTTTGTTTGCCTCCTCTGTTTTATTCATTTTGCTGTTTTTGGTTATAAACAACCAGTTGAGTCGCCAAAGCTACCGTGGTGGGGTGCGACTGGGATGCCAACAACTGCAGATTCTAGCCTAAACAAGTGTGTGCAGTGGTCAGGGAGACTCGTCGGCGACAGTAGGTCTGGCAACATCTCTGACGTGGTAGTTTAAGCCGCTCTAGGTGTATTTTGGTGCAGTTTAGTGAGAATTGGCTCGTGGCATGGTGGTTCAAGGTGCATGGAGGTGTTTAAAGGTGTTGTTTTGAGGTGCACAAGTGACCGGAGACCCTTTTTCGTGAGTTTATTGCGTGGATGATGATCAGAGTTCTAATGAAACTTCCAGCAAACTGCATTTCAGGTCTGATTTTTGGATTTTTTGCCTAGCTTTTTAGTCTCTCTTAGCTGGTTTCTCTAATGATTAGGCGATGAGGGTTAGGTTAGAGACTGACTAAGGGTATATTTACTCGTCTCTTGTCGAAAAGAGTGGTTAGGTTCTGAATTTATGCAGTGTTGATGTAGAGATTAATTTGTCCTTGGTTGTGTTTAGCTTCACAGTCCAAAAAAAGGTGATTTGAAGGTGTTGAATATGCTGTGCTAGTTGGGATGTGTTGTGACATGGATGGTGATAGTTCTAATTTTGCAGCCCGTGAGTTTTTCGTCGAACTGATTCAGGGGGAGATTGGTTTTGGCTTCCTATTGATGGCTTCATAATAATGTTGCGATACATGGCGTGACATATTTGTGTTGTAGAGATTGCAAAGTAGAGATTTCTGAGGCTTATGTTTGGTGATGGTCTCTAGTTTGACTAGAGGATATTCTAGTGAGATGATTCAGACTTGAGGTTCTACTATTGCGGTGTTTTGTGACCATTGGCTCTTCTTCTCTCCTCTCTTCTTCTATGCATGACCAAGGGTGTCATGGGTTGGTTCCCTCTTTTCTTCTTCTATGTGAGGCTAAGGGTGTCGTGGTGTTTCTAGAGACCAAGTATGTCACGGCCCGCTAATAAGATGCGACCAAGGATGTCGTAGGTCTGGGAGCAGGAGTCGTCCCAGTAACTTGTGGTTTTGGCTAGCCAGAAAGGTGTGGCCAAGGGTGTTGCAAGTATAGGAACAAGAGTTTCCCAATTTCTCTTCTCTTCTTTGTTTGATCTCCTTGATGTAGTTGTAGTCTTGGTATGTTTAAGCTGGGAGGAAAGGGCTGCCCATTTGGTGTAGCCGTTTATAGGAGAGGTAAGGAGCTTCCAATGAGGTGGAGCTGCCCCCAGAGATATTAAAGGAAAGGATTGCCCAGTAGATGAAGCCACCCCAAGGTAATTAGTTTATCCTAGGAGGAAAGGCCATCAACGAGGTGAAACCACCTTGGATGTGAGCTAAGTCTCTTTTTCTTGGTGATAGCATGTTTGAGGAGGAACAACTAAGCTAGCTTGTCATTGCTGATTGCATTTGGGTAGCCAGCGGTGCCACATTTGGCTGCAACCGAAGCAGTGCACTTGTGGAGTTCACGTCAATGGTGTGTGACAGTGTTTGGTTGGTGGCAATGGTCTGATTGGTTATCGTTTAGCATATTTTTGGTTGCTAGGTTTGCGGATTGAAGACTTTGGACACTGGTAAAGGACCCTCATTTGTGTTATTGGGTGGTATAATAGCCAACTTAGTGTTTTGGAGACCAATTTGAAGGTCGAGGTGGCCCCTGAGGAGAAAGGTCGAAGACTCCAAAATTGGTCTCATTTGCTTGAGATGTGTGCCAAGGAGAAGCAAGAAGCTATCTGCCAAGTACGTTGCCAAGGCTTTGTTATTCAAGGGGAACACTAGTTTCCTTAGTTATTTGTTGAGATCAGTTGAGTTTCAAATGTTGGTGATGTTTTTTGTTTTCAATTTATGCTTTTATGAGTTTTCTACTTGTAATAAGCTTAAGTTTAGTAAGCTTAAGCGTAAGGGGGAGTGTTAGAAGATATTAAGTTATTAGTCTTAGTGTTAACTGGTTTGGGCTTATACACATTAATAGTATAAATAAGAGTACTAAGTTATGAAATTATATCAGATATCAATTTTTTCAATAATATATTTAGTGTTTCAGTATTAACTGTTTTTCCCTCATTTTCCTTTTTTTTAACCCTAATCCTATAATTCTTCGACAAACAAAATGGAAAAGAAATAGGTCTCATCTTTGTTTATGTTTCTTTTGAAAGGGAACATATTTTTCTAAATGCCTGGTAGCTTTCTATAATTCTTCCCTATCCCAACTGTAGGATTTTCTTTCCTTTCATTTTCACACTACCGACCTTAAAAATAGTAGAAAATAAATATTGATCGCTGAAGAGATGATTAGTCAAAATCAGTACATAGTATTTGGCTGCTAGTATAAACCTATATTAATTTACTTGGTAGTTCCAATGAAGACTGCATTTAAACTAAAGCAAATATTGGGATTGACAATGGAAGCTGTTATACCAGTTATTCCAAGGATATAAATAAGATATATAGAAATCCTATGTTATATAAGGAAAAGGCAATATAAAATTTACATGAATAGATTAAAAGCTCACAAAAAGGGGTGATCGACAGCTCTCCTCTTGGTATGCCCCTACCCTAGGGATCAACAGAGTAAATATGACTGGCACTAATAGTAACTATTTATAAACTTAATATTATATAACAAGTTAACACGGTAATAAACCTAAACTAAATTACTGTTTCATGGCTAATGCTGATATAAATATAACCTTCAACAAGAAGTAAAAAGAAAGAAAAAAAATCCAATACAGCCACATAAATGAACCAGCTGAATTATCACACTGAAAGTGGAGAACATGATATCTTACAAATATTGCACACTTTAGTGATACAATTGAAGAGCGTAATATTGTATCCGAGCATTATGGTTCATTTCCATGCCTTCATGGAGCGTGTATATGTTATCTAGTTTGAAAAGATTAAAGAGCAATGCAACATTGCAAGTAACCCTAAACAACAGACAATAAAGGAAATACTTACATCATCTTCCCTGAGTAAAGACTTAGACCAAAACCTGTAGACAACAAATCATTCATTAGACTGAAACCTGGCAAAAGCATTCAACAAAATAGGCACTAACCTATACCTATTTTTGAAGAAATTGGATTTCTTAAACTGCTTGCTCACAGATTTGGAAGGCGGAATGCCCATCAAACACCTGCGCCGGTTTCATATTAATTTATTTTAATTTAGTCAACACTAAAATAAGTAAAAAAAAAAAGGTAATATACAACTAAGACTAAGAGTACCTCCTTTTAAGTTTAATCTGTTTCTCTTGACGCTTAATTTGTGACAAATTTCATTGGGCGTCTGTTCAACAAAACTTCATTTCTTAAATGTGCCGAGCAAAGTATGCAGAAAAATAAAGAAACCAGTTATACAATATGTATATATTCCAACTACATTGTGTATCAAAGTATAGAATTATCATTATTCAACATAAGTATAGCATGTAGCAATGTTATCCTGATCCCAAGACTCTCAACCAAAGTAAGAACATGACTTGCTATGCCATTAGCTCGTGCTTCGATTACAGTTTACAAAATTGAATTTGAATTAACTTAATTTTACAAATTTAATTTTAGTTAAAAGAAAATTTGTTATAACGTAATTTATATTTAAGAACTTTTATTTTAAATGTGATTTTGATAAAATAAATATTATTTGAATTACGTTAATCAAAATCACTTTTGAATTTATAATTACTAAAAGAATGAGTTTTATATTATAACATTAATATTATCTTTTTATTTCATTTCATATTTTTAAAGTATACTTTAACAATAATATATATAGCAACAAAATGCATAAATTATACTAAAAAATTATAATTAAATTATTCACATAAAAAATTATATTATAATTAGATTAAAATTTTAAGTTATAAAGTTGAAAAATATACATTAAGAGTGTAAATTGATTGACCCAATATAAAAAATTATAATTAAATTTAAATACACATAAAAATTATAATTAAATTAAAATTTTAAATTATAAGTTGAACAATATACATTAAGAGTGTAAATTGATTGATCCAAAACACAAAGGCAACTAAGCATTAATATATGAAGGCAAATGGATTCATCCAAACTAAAGTACAAAATAATGGTAAAGTGCATAAAGTCTAAACCCTAAACTCAAATTTGAAAATAAATTAATTACTTTGCATGTGCTCTATAATTTTAACCCAAATTGAGTCTCGAATAAGATCCATCTCTATTGAAGAGGCTATGGTTAAATGTGGGGATGGATCCTCACTAACATGATTATCATCCTCATGTTCAATACCCAAAGGTGGGGATGTATTTTGATCTTAGAATGTGGGTTTAATACCCAAAGGTGTGCCAAAAATGAAAGGAATCAAGCTAAGTCAAGAAGATGTGGAAGTCAAGTTTAGTGTCATACCGAACATGTTAGACTAAATAAAGTAGATTTGAAGATGTATATCTCCAAATGGAATGAGATTTGAGTTATTGGAAAGCTGAGAGAAATATCTACAACTTTTATGTTAACCACTTTCCTTAATTCCACTGGGTTGACTATGTAAACTTTAATGGAAGGTTAGGCCAAATTGGTGCACTGACATCTTAACCCTGAGGTAGTATTTTGATCCTAACTAGATCTAGAGACCTTGTTTTGGGATGATTCTGGTAGTATGCCCTACAACTTTGTTGAAGAGCCTGAAGTCTAATTGTAAGGTTTGGAAGGTCAAAAAAGGGATGGAAGTAAGGAGAAAAGCATCAGAACCACACATATACATGGAACAACCACTCATATGCTCCACGCATATGCGTGGTTCTAGTACTGATAAGGAAGTTTTGGGCAGAGAAGACCACGCATATATGTGATTTACACCTTGTTTTTGGTTTTTCTTGATGGTTTACACCTAATAGTTTTTCTTGTTCTCTTTGTCTGTTTGGTTCTCCATTTATTGTATTTCTTAGATAAAGATTAATGAGTGATTGGTTAGTATTTAGCACAAAATTAATGAGTAGAAATGGATCATAAGAGAATTTTGTCATCCCTTAAAGCTTTGAAGTATTCTGCCCATTTAAGGGTAGAAATGTCAGATTGGTAGTTGATAATTTAGTTTTTTCCATTAAGATGCTTCAACGGCTGCATTTACAATGGAAAAGGAAGAAAATGTTGCTTTTGATTGAACCCAAGTTTAAGAGCAAGTCACGTTTAAATTGGGCCAATAGCAAAACACCTAAACAAAAATAGTTCAACATGCTAGGAGTTTTAACTTGACACCAAACGTAGAACCAAACACATTCTTAGTATTTCTTGTTCAACTTTTTTGTGTATCAAATGATTGCCTTTAAGATAAAATTCAAATTTTTGTAGGTACAACAATAACATTGGACTTGGTTTAATAAACGTAAAATATAAATTGAATCTTTCAAATTAAAAAAATCATTTTGAATCCTATAAATATTTCTACAATATTTGATAATGTTGTAGAGAAAGAAAAAAAAAACAAAGATAGGTACACTTGCGAAGGAGAAGCGATCGAGAGAGGGCAGCAACGACGATGGAGGAACAATGGAAGACACAGGAGTCAGGAGAATGGAAGGGCTTTTGGAAGTGGATACCACTTTTTAGAAAAAAAAAATATGAAGCCTTATTATTTAGTGGCTAAAGAAGAAGATGCATTGAAGATTAAATTAAGGCATAAGTGTAATACCCCAAAATTTCCTATCCTATAAATAGTAATTTTAACAGTTAACAAAATTTTACTGTTTCGTAATTTCTGGATACTGTAAAATTATTTTGTTTATTCCGTCAGCGTATTTGATCGTTTTGAGTGATTTACTCATCGGGAAAAGAAAACTTTACGTAATTTAATTTTTACCATTAGGTAATTATTTTACGTAATCTGATTTGATATTTGTGCGTTTTCTAATTTTTGTGATTTTATGTGTGATTTTTAATTTTTTTCTGTTTGTGGGCCCCACGAGGTGTTTGTGGACCCAGGTGACCTTACGTGGGCCTAGGTGGGTCCTGCAAAGTGAAAAATTTTTCTACGATAGAAAAAATGTTTATTTGGATTAGGGGATCTTACTAAAACAGTTTTAGAAAATTTATTTTGTATCTTGTATTTATTTATCTCAAGATAAAAATATAGTAAATATATTCTTTTTTTGTGAGATTTTTAGTAGATAAAAATAGAAATTATATTGCTTAAGTCAACATTGGTAGTTTGGATATCCACTATTGATTTAATTAACTTTAAGAAATAAATTTAATAAAAAAAAGATAATCATCATTGATTTAAAATGTGAGAATAAACTTAATTATACTTCAATAAAATTAATCAATTAAATTAATTATATAAAACCATTTACAACCATTGGATTTAGAGTTGATCAATGGAGATTTGGTCTTAAAAAGTGACATTATTTATGAATTGGATGAAGAATTAAGGGTGGAGATTTGGTCTTAAAAAGTAGCAAACATTAATGACCCTTGGATTAAAAGTAAGAAGCAATGACCCTTTATTTTGGAGACACATCTAATGGCTAGAATTTAATGGAGAAGGATCTAATAAAGCTTAGATTTAGTCTTCTAAATCAAAAGTCTACCTAAAAATATTATAATTAATTGAATTAATCAATGGCTAGAAATGCTTCAAATAATGGCCTAATTAACAAGCCAAGTAAACTAAATTAAATGTTAAATTGTTATAATCTAATTCTTAATTAGATATTCTAATTTTAATTAGAGATTATAATATATGAAATAATATGTCTAATTAATTAGTTATGTAATTAGAAAATTAGTTAAATTGATTAGGAAACTTAATCTAATGAATTAACTAATCAATTTGCAAGTAATTATGACAACTTTGGAGTGCATGATGAAGGGGGACGGTTGGAGAAGCAAGAAAGAAGAAGAGACATGTTGAGACATAGAAATTTTTTAGGCCAAAGAAAAAGATGACAAAGTGGAAGACTTTTCATGCATGTGAAGCCTTCAATTATGCTAAACAAATTTCTATCTCCTCATTCTTTCACTCCTACGGTTACCCACTTCAATTCAGCCCTCTATTTTGATTTTCTATCACACTTAGTAACACAAAGACCATTCTCTCTCTTCTTTCTCTTCCAATTGTTCAAGAACACCAAGAACAAATACAAAGAACACCATTTTCTCTATTCTTTGAGCTATTCGGTCACCACCCATAGAACCACTTCTAACCTTTCATAATTTTATCTGGCTACATATCTTGAATCCTTTCATCAATTCAAAACACTTTCATGTTGGAGACTTTCTCTAAATCATTCATCTTCATGGACTTTCTCCAAGAACAAAGTTATGGAGTTTTTGAGGTGAAGTATAAGAAGACTTCATTTCTTCTCTTCTTTTTCATGATCTAAACTATGTTTGATCCATGGTTCCTCTTAATCAAGTTTAGTATACTAATTTCTATATATTTTGTTTTGTATTTGAGAAGCCTTTGATGGTGAAGGACTTGGAAAAAGAAGCAAATCAAGAAGCTTTTGAGGATCTTCAAGAGGTAAGAGGGAGATCCATCTCACCAACCAATTATAGTGGTGGGAGATGGTCTTATATTTGATGGATTGTGAATTCATGTGAGAATTCCAATCCATGATTATGTAATAATTAATTGTGTGTTTATGAGCTTTGCTTTATTTTCTTGTGCTTTGATTATTTTTGTCTATGCTTAATATGCTTTGCATGATTTTATGGCTTTGATAGTATACTTATAATATGCATGATGAGTATATGGCATGTTTGTGATATTTATGATGAAATATATATATGTATGCCATGATGTGTGGATGGAAAGAAAATTGATCTTGGTTCCAATGGCCAAGGAAGAGTTACGGCTTTGATGCCCTTGATTTGGGTCAATGTTGAAATTTTTCAAGAACAAAGAAATTAAATTTTGATCCCTAGAACAATGAGACTTTTTGCCAAGACACCTCAAAATAGGTGTTTACAAATTAATATGTTTATGGAAGAATAAAATTGGATTGATTTGAGGAGTATGGAAAATGAACTAAAGGTTTGTTTTTTTTAAGAAAATATGAACACAAATTTTAGAATAAAATTTTATTGATTTATTTTGTGTAGAAACAAGAATGGAATTTATTTAAGTTAGAAGAAAAATATTTCATGGTTCCAATGGCCATCTATAAGGTTTTGATAATTTAGAAAAATGTTTTGATGCTATGAAATACAAGAATTTTCAAATAAGGATTTTTGAAAAGGGAATTAAGTGTTATAAATTAAGTGAAGTGGAATTTTCATAAATAAAAGAAAAAGAAAATTGAAAGTATTGAACTTCAAATTAATTTAAAAAGAATCAATTTTTAGAAGTGATTTAGAAATATAAAAGAAAATGTTTGTAACTTAAATTTACTCACGAAGAATTTATTTGAGTTTTGGAAAACGTTAGGAAATTTAAAGTTAAGAAACAATAATTAAAATAACTCAATATGATTTTGTAGGACTAGATCAATAAAAAGTGATTTTGAGAAAATATATATTATGGAAAAGATTTTTGACTAATAATGAAAAAGGATTTGCAAAGAAAGTGAAAATGAATTTGAACAAATGAGTTTGTTATATGACCAATCGGTACTTTGGTTTTGAAAATAAAACTTTAATGGTGTAAAATCATATCAATTTAAAAGAAAAAATGTTTTGATAATTTTTCAAATAATAATGCCTAGATTTTGATGAAACAAAGTAATTTTTCAAGTGAAAATATAATTGATTTAATACAAGAAATTTGAAAAGGGAATCAGAGTATTTTACTCACTTGAAAAATTAAGTTTTGTAAACGAAAATGTTTTCAAACTTCAATTTATTTTGAAGTAGGTTAATTTGGAAATACTTTGAGAAAAATGGAGAATATAATGGTGATTTGAGAATTTACTAAAGTATAACTTATTTTCAAGTTTTGAAGTACGTATGGAAATTTTAAGATTTGAAACATTAATTTATATCAATGAAAAAGTAATTATATTTGAAAAAGAATTTCTTGAGTAAAGAATGGAAAAAGATTTTCTTGAGTAAGAAAATGTGAAAAATGAAATACAAAGTCATAATATTTTGAGAAAAGATGAAATGAAATTTTTGAAGGTTGAGAAATATTTTTTTGTAATAGAATTATGGTGAAAAATTATTTACGTATCTTAAAAACGTGTTGAAAATGATATTGACTTATTTGAAAGTCCAAAATAATGTTTGGAATATTGAGGAATATTTTACATGATTGTAAAATGGTGAAAAATGATTACGTATCTTAAAAATGATTTAAAATATAGTAAAATATTTCTACACAATTTGAAATATGTTAAAATATTTCTACGTGATGTGAATTACATTTAAATATTTTATGTAAGCTTAAATATTTTACGTGATTTGAAATATAGTTGAAAAATCACTACGTGATTGAACAAACGATAAAACATTTTTACGCGATTATGAAAAATGGTAGAAAATTGGTGGAAAATTGTTATGAGATTTGGAAAGCGTTTAAATATTTTACACTATTGAAAATATTATTGAAAAATATACGCAATTTTGAAACAGTGAAAAAATAATATGTGATTTGAGTAACGTATATTTTTACGCGATTGAGAAAGACATTGCAAAATTTAATACATGATTTAAAAGTGCAACAAAAGAGCTGCGGCATTTTGAAAACGTGGAAAAGTGTTACAAGATTGTGAAAATATTGTAAACGTTTAATTCGAAAATGTGAAACATTTTGGAATTTGAAAACATAATGGAAAGCAATTTTGTGAAAACACGGCAAAAGTATTTTATAACTATGAAAACATGATTTCGTGTTGAAAATATAGTATAATTATCTTGTTGAAAAGTGTATGGAATTTGTATGAGAAAATACGTGTTTTGCCTATGACTGGTATTTGGTGCATTTGGTATGCATTGGAAAGAGATGTGAATGGATTTGGTGCATTATACATGCATTGAAAAAGTATGCGTTGAAGCATATGATATAAATTGAACAAATGAAATTGAAAAGATTTGGCCCTTTGAGGTTGGACTTGCACTGATATATTCGTGCATTGTATAAAATATAGCTAATAGCTATTATGGCCCTTGTGGTTGAAGAGAAAATGAGAATTGATAGTGAGGTCTATGATGGATCTTTTGTAGTCGACCAGTGGAACAAGTAACATTGTGATGGTTTGCAACGCATATAACAAGAAACGATTCTTTTCAACAACTGGGAGATTGTCTTTGGGCTAAGGCTGACAATTAATTAGAGCATTTTTTTCGAAATTGTGAAAACCTCCATGGAGTTGTTTTTGAAAAACTGTGTCTTTGTGCATATGCATAATCTGAACGTTTATATCTGTGTGATATATTAATTGAGGAATATTGGATATAACGATTGTTATGAATACTTGGATGATGATGATGATAATACTAATAACATGATTATGGTATGATCTATTTATATGATATTGTTGGTTGTGTGTTATCTCTGTGCTGCCATGTTGGTATTGGTGTAGGTGATCTCATCTCTTTGTTATATTGTTTTGCTGTGTCTGTACTATTAAAATCAAATAATAGAAGGATCGAGTTGTCTTAGACATAACGGGCGATGGATACTCTGAGATTGGTGACAACAATAAGGAGTGGACATTCAGAACTCGAAGGTGTGCAATGTTGACAAAGGAATGGAGACACGATGCATCAAGATGGACAGAAAAAGGAATAAGTATGTTAAAGTTTCTTGTTAGTGTTGTACAGGTGCTATTAAGGCTTTGGGGAAGTCAAAAAGGATCTGTTAATTTTATATTTCTATTTAAATTGTGATATTAATTGGTGTCAATATTGCATAATGAATAGTTGAAATATGATTTTCAATATTACCTAATATTTTTAGTAAATTTACGTTTCAGTAAAGAAAAAATTTTAAAACCCATCTTTTATAACTCAAACTTTGTGCGAACTTCTTTTCAGATTATGAGTCGGAAGTCAGAAATATGATGCCCTAACTAGGGTGTTACATTAGTTGGTATCAGAGCTAAGGTGTTACAATAAGGATATATACACAATTACTTGCTAAGTGCTAACTTTACCCTCACTTTATAATAACATTATCCCACTTCTTAATGCAATTTTGATTTATCTATGGAGTTTTTTTTTTAAATTGTTGTTATGGTGTTCATACAAAATCATAAATATTAGAACCCGAAGTGATATGGACAAAAATTAATAATAACATATGGATTAAAAAAATACACTTTAGAAAATTTTGCAAGATAATCCTTTATAGTTTTTTTAGTAAAGTCCTTTTGGTTTTATTTTTTATATTAAGAGATTAGAACTAAAAGAAGAGATATTTGGGGAAAATTCTTGCATAAACCTACAGCACCTGAGTTGAGTGTGTTAGAACAATCACATCATTAATTATGATAGACCATGACAATTAATTATTAATTAACTATAGTAATTATTTATTAATTAATGATATAATTGTCGTAAAATAACTAACTTGGGTATTTTAGGTTTATTCAAGAATTTCTTTGATAATAGCTAGGACTAGGAGGGAAGTAGAGGAAAGTAATAGAGGGAACTAATAGCCGTTGGGAGAGATTTGCTAAACAGAATATGTTGTTCAAGGTTATTAGCCTACTTTAATTAAGGTTGAGTGATTTCCTATCCCCTATCATATTCAATCTTTAAATTGGTGGGGTTCATCTCACTATAACCTTTTTCAAAACATTGTGAGCCACAAGTTTGTAGCTTGAGGAAGTGATGTGATGTTAACATTAAGAAGAAAAAGTTGTCAGAGGTAAAAAAGAGAGAGAAAAATAAGTGAAAGAGAGAGAAAAGGAAGTTGATCTAATCTCAAAATTTTATTATAAAAGTTTTCAGATTTTGCAAAAAAGTCCCTAGCATGCAAATGAGTTATTTTTAATGCTTTTGAATTAAAAATTATTAGGTTTGGTGTGGCATTAATTATGTAAATGTGAGAAATAATTATAAATATAATAGAGTGAAATATAATTATTTTTTCAGTATGAGAAATACAATTGTTTTTCAAAGTTTCATAAAGAAAATATCATAAGAAAATATTGTGTTCGAAAAAAAAAACATGAAACGACATAAATAAAAATAAAATGTTAAAGGTAAGTTAACTTGCTACCAAATGAGCCAAAAGAAATTGGGAAGAATAAGAAATTGCAAGTTGGTTCCTAAAATGAAAAAAAAAAGAGAAAGAGTCTAAAAAAACAGAAAAGAAGAAAAAATAACCCTAGCCACCATTTCTCCTCTACCATCAGAGCAAGCACAAAGCAAGCCTCTCTACCATTATCAATAGAAATCATCAGATTAATCATCATCCTTATGAAGGCCATCACCATCCTTTTTGACCACATGGAACCCAACGACTACATCATCAACGATTGTAATGAGTGGTACGAGAACATTGAGCACTACATCCAATAGGTTTCCTATACTCCCTTTCAATTTTTGTTTCAAAGTTTAGTTCAAATTAAATTTATATATTTTGCAGATGCTTTAACACCGCATCTGACGGTAGGTCCGGTGGTCTCGATGGTAGGGGGAAGTTGGAGGAATGGTAGTAATGGGGAATTGTAGGAACTTGTTTATTCAGTTGGCTAGAAGTAGGTTCTGTTGAAAGGTTTGGAGTCGCAGTGTAAGGAAAAGAAGAAGAAGAAAAAGAAGAAGAAGAGAAAAAGGAAGTTGTGGATCCCTTTTTCTATGGAAGAGTGTAAGCTCCAAAGCCTTTTTGTGTTTAACTTTGAATAATATGTTTTGATGATAACTAACTATGTTAAAAATTTAGTATAATTAGTCTTAATGCCTTAATTAGTTTAACATGCTTTTTATGGAGTTTCTTTGACAGAATTAACTAATACAAGACTAAACAAGCATGAAGGAAGTCTTTTGGATGATTAGGTAGTGCTAAGAGGTTCAAATTTTGACTTGAGAACGTCCAAGTGAAGACTTGAGAAGATTCTTGAAGAACATGAGAAAGTTCATCATGAGAAGGTCTTGAGAAAGTTGTGAGAAAGTTCAGAAAAATCAAGAAATTCCATAAAAGTCGAGTTGAAGAGCAAATTAGGCACTAATAGGAAGCATATGCTATCTGAATCATCAAGAAGAAATTTTAATGAGATGGTGTAATTGAAAGATGAGAAGACTGAAGATATTCAAGCTTGAGAAAGTTGGATGACAGAGGTAGCTAAGAACGTTCACTGAGAAGGTTGCTCGTGAGAACGTTCAGATGAACCTTCTCACTAAAGCCACTTATGTTGACTCATCAGGAAAAGACAAGAAAATGGTAGCCTGCCACAAGAAAGGACAGTTACTATTGGAAGCATCCAATAACTATGTTCTCGAAGTCTATATAAGCATCCAAGCTTGAAGAAATGAAGGTTATGAACTTTGAAGCAAATCTAATAGCGAACACGAAGAACACAACCTTCTCATCTCACGTACTTGATCCTCATTCTGTTAAATCATTTGTAGGTGTATTGTAAGCTCTACTAAACTACGTTAATCCACTCCTTGGGTGTTTTTTAGAGCTACCCACTAGTAACCAACACCTACATTCACTACAAGAAAATCAAGATTTAGCTACGGACGAATCTGTCGCTAATTGGGGAAATTTCGTTGCTAAACTTAATTTAGCGACGGAATAAATATGTCGCTAAAACCATTGCTAGATTGCTCTGCGCTAAATTTTAGCAACGAAAAATTTTCATTGTCGTTAAATTAGCAACAGATTATTCCCTCGTAATCTGTTGCTAAATTAGCAACGGATTTTTTCCTTGCAAAAATCTGTTGCTAAATTAGCAACGGATTCCCCCTTCGCAATCCGTCGCTAAAATTAGCAACAGATATTCTTACATCGCATTCCGTCACTAAATTTTCATATATGCCTGATACGAAATTGCATTTTAGCAAGGGACTAATCCGTCGCTAATGGCATATATCCCTCGCAAATCCGTCGCTAAAATTACATATATGCCTTTTTTTTATGGAACATCTAACCCCTGTTTAATTTCTCATAAATTGAATACAATAAAATACTAGTAAACATAAAATAATATTCATAATTACCTGCATAACATCAAATATATATTAACATATCCCAAAATATCATTCCAAGCAAATAGTTTGAAACTATCTACATTATATCACAAGATACTGCCAACATGGCACAAAATGCTATACATAGACCTACACAAGTTGTGTCTTCTTAAGTAAAAGTTAAGTCTAAAGCTGTCTATGTAGAAGTTAATATTCATGGGGTGGATGAACTAAGACCATTTGGTGATGCTTCTGTAAAATTCTCTCTTTGAAAAGTACTTGAAAGTAACCTAACAGTAGTTTGCACCTCTTGTTGTACCACCTCTTGAACCACAACTCTCACATCTCCCAGCCTTTTCTCAATCTCACGTTGGACAACTTCTTCAACCTCAGGTGTGTTAGAATAATGATGTGTAGAAGCATTAGAAGTACCAACTCTAAAATTTGGTGGGCAAACCACAGATGATTGAGATCCTAGCCCATAAATTCTGCCTTTCTTTGGCCCACTAGCAGCTTCAACCCAAAGTGACAACTCTTCTTGATTATCTAAGTCATGTTCTGCTGTTATATCATCTTCACTCCTCTCAAATGTGTCATTTTCTATTGTGTCATCTTCCATCCCATCATTGTTTTCATTAGATGTGTCACCAACATGCTCTTGGAGTTTTCTCTTTTTAAGTACTTTATAATTTTCCTGAAAATATAATATAAGAATTAGTTCATGCAATGTATACTGTTGAAGAATTTAAAACCAAAAAGGAAAAGATGCAAGGAGTAATCCAAATCATAACTCTAACCACATGTCAAACAAACATGAAATTATAGCTTCCTAATAAATTATGTCATCCAAATGTTTATTACTAAGCACAATTGGTGTGCAAAAATGATTTCTGTGGAATCAAAATCAGAATGAAAATGGTCATGGAATAGCCATTCCTATTCCACTGTCTGATTGGGTTAGAAATGGAGAAATGAGATTTTATTCAATTTCAGTTTGTTCTTATGTTTGGCATATGAAATCAAATATAGAAACCATGACAATGACTAATCACATATACGTTGCCTGTTTGGGGGAGCCAATGCTATTTTGGCCACCAACACAGACCATGAATGGGGAAAACACACTTTAAATGAGTCTAAACTATAAAATTATAAAGGGTTATAAAATTAAAGCCTAGTGCCCAGGAGTTGTTTTACTCAAATATGCAAAACCCTATCTTTATAGCTTTCTTTTTGTTTTTTGATAAAACAACTTTTAGCTTTCTATACATGCAAGGCTCCACACAGGCAGCAAGTTTTACATCAATGTATGTCCAGACATTTGCTTGATAAACATAGAAAATTATTTTTTTGCAAACTCATTTACTAAACAGTCACACCTCCAATAATTCAACAGTAAAGATAAACAGCACTACAAACCAGGAAAACAATACTTGAAATAACAGAGTAATATCATGAAGAGAATACAAAATTTCAAGCAATGACTCATCCTAAAAGCTTAAGATATTAGGTCCAGGTCTAGGAATGGTTTATACTTTATATCTCTAACAGAACCCCTCAAATGAAAGCTCTTTGGGCTTGAAGTATGGACAAATCACATGCCTACTTTGCCTTTAGCTGAAATTTAATTGAGATTGAAGTACTGAACTCTTGGTTACTTGGAAAATGCAAAAGAAGATTTGTATAGTATTTGTATGAGGGTATTTTGTCTTGTTTGCATAATTCTACCTCTCTGTGTCTCACTCTCTCTTCCTATCATTCTATCTAACTACTAATCATCAAATCTGATAGGAATCTATACAATCTTATTTGAAATCAAATATACATTGGACTTTTATCTTAAAAAATTGATTCCTACTAACTTTAAAATTCTACCTCTCGGTCTCTCTCCAGACTCCATCAATCTATCTATCCATGTTTCTAACATTCTACCTAATGACCAAATCATTGATCATCTATCAGACATGAATTTTTACAATTCTAAATTACAATCAAATATGCATTAGACTTGTATCTTACAAAAAATGAGTCCAACTGTGTTTTTGACACTGAACTCAAAGATGCTACTTGTCAAATTTGACTTATTTTTTTGGCAATATTTTATATAGATGATGAAGCTGACAGGAAGAAAAAGAAGAAAGCTAAGGTCATGGTGGAAGAAGCAAGATTAGTATCAAAGCTACAATCAAACACATCTTTGAAAACACTGAACAAGTTAAGCTACCCAATTAAAATTATCTAAGACAGTGGTTACCTAAGGACAATAAATTTTCCAGCACAGCAAATGGCTTTATAGTGGTGCCCAATTTTCTTACAAAGCACTTGATAACAAATAACAAATAACAAATACTTTGCAACTAGATGGCACTAATCATTCGAAAGAGGATATAATATATGTTCAGCCAAAGAAAATTAAAAAGCTAACAAATATAAGTGACTAATATATGTTTTTAGTTTTCAATAATTAAAATTATTAAAGATAATGGTTACCAAAGGACAATTGATTTTCTAACACAACTAATGGCTTTATAATGGTACTCAATTTTCTTACAAATTTAAATCTAAGTGGCTTTATAGTGGCTTTACAGATTATAAGTAGCCATGTAAACCACTAATCATACAAACTAGATATAAGAATAAAGAAATGGAAAGGAATCCAACAAGAGGATGGGTACATACCGCAACAGATTTGGATTTCAAGTCACACCAATCATCTTTCTTTTTTGAGTGGTGGGTCAACATGAACAACTTTGGTGCAGTGGGCTGAACACCCATCTTCTCCACCTATATTAAAAAAAAAAATCCTTAGCATTATATAAAGTATCTAAACCAATCAAAATAATAACAATCAAATTTAAAAACACACGTATTCATCAAAATATCCTTCCAGTGGTTTTGATCCCCCCGTATGCAAGGATGGCCCATTGTTGTTTGAAGTTGATAATCTATTTTTGGAATTGATTTTTGAAATCTTCTTCACATATTCTTTTTCCCAATATGGCAAGAGTGTGTTCCAGTGAGTTTCAGCAATCCATTTAGGAGGAATCTTAGAAGCTTTAAATTTTTTTTTTTTGCCTTGCTCAAGTGGTCACTTAGTCGCTTTGCACCAATTTGTTCAAATCTGTCTTTAATTTGTTCCTCAAGTGTTTGGTCCTAAAAATAAGACCTCTAGAATATAACAAGAAAAAAAGTTAGAATTATTGCATGTGGAAAACTTTACTTATAAAAAGAATATGTTAAAATTCATCTCAATCAACCTTTAACTCATTGAACCACATGTTTCTAGCTTCATTTGGTACTTTACTCCATTTATACCACAGGCAACTAAATGATTTTTTGAATATCTTTACTATTTGTCGAACATCATCGTGAGGCTTGAACCTAAAGAAAAAAGAAGAACTGCAAATTATTATAACTTTAATGTTAATATCAAGAATAAGGCAAGCTTACATTTTTCCATTAAAAGCCAAGTGTCGTAGCCTATTTGTAGCTTGAGATGTGAGTGGTGGAGGTGGCGGAGGTGGAGGTGGAGGTGGAGGTGCTGGTTGAGAATGACTTGCAGTTAAAGAGATAGAGGTGGTAGTGGTGAAAGATTTGCATTGGTAACTCCACCTTTACCTAGAGAACTCGCTCCTTTACGATTAATATTTGGCATGTCTATAATAATCACCAAATAAATGAATGAAACACCCACCAAAATCACACACTTTTATAATATATAGCGGAACAAAGTAAGAATTAAGAAACAAAATACAAATCATATTTGTATACAAAAGCAATCAAAATAACTTAAAGCTATAGCATAAATCACTCAATCACATGATTGCATTAGTTTTAAAGCCAATAAAAATACAAACACAAAAAACATTGATTTATTCATCAACTTTATCTTGAGTGTCTTAATCATCATCGATGGAATCATAATCTACACTCTCTTCCTCTTGATCATCTTCAGAGAGTGACTCAAAGTCAGATTCTTCAATATCTTGTACTTCCTCTTCCTCACCATGAATGTTGCACAATATATCAAGTTCATCATTTAATATCAATTCAGGTGAGATGGACATCTCAGCCTTTTAGTAAGCCAAATCTGGAGACTGAATCATGCTTCTAGCTTTAATATTACACACAGCCCACCAATTAATTCTATCTTTCTTTTTGCTAGGATACTTTGAAAAGTACACCTGCTGAGATTGATGAGCCAGTATGAATAGCTCATACTTCAAAAATCTTCTTTTGTGATTAATATCAACCAGGCCATAATGTTTGTGCACCTTCCATCCTCGATTTATAGTGGGATTGAACCACTCACACTTGAACAATACAATAATAGTTCTTTTAGTGGTTCAGTTAGGGTACTCTATTTGTATAATATCAACCAGCAATCCATAATAATCACTTTCAAAATCCTCACCAAAGGAAGTGGTCCATTTTATTAACACACCACTATTCATAGTTGATTTATTTGTGCCATGGCTAATTGTGTGAAACCTATAACCATTTACACAACATTGAGGCCATGTGTGCACCTCCCTAAAAGGACCCCATGCTAAATCGTTTGATGATCAGTGACACCATTTGCTGAATCAAAAACCTAGTAAGAAATTTGTAATTGATTGAGTGTCAAGTCAATTAGAAAATATTAACAATGGTAATCATTTAATTGATTATAAGAAACTTACATATGACTTGAACTAAGTTACAAATTCACTATTTATCTTAGCCTCTATTATTTCACTAGAAACATTTAGTGAACTCTTCTTCACTTCTTCTTCAAAGATCCTACACTACAATTACTCAAGTGAAAAGATATTAAAGTTATGACTACCTAAGCTATTAGGTTTTATAATGTTAAACTTACTCAACAAACGGTTCAATCTCTTGACAATTCAGGAGAACATAAGTGGTTGCTGCACTTAATTCAACATTTGACAAATATCGTTTTTGCTCCTTTCCTGCTGGGCGTCCTGAATGGGTGAAAATACTAAAGCATCCATCTGGTGCATCAACCCATCCGCCATCATCATGTCGACTAACTTTATTTAGCTTGGTTTGGATGTGAGGCTCAAAATAATAAGAACAAAAGGTTGAAGTTTCTTCAATAAGATATGCTTCACAAATTGAACCTTTTACACGTGCCTTATTCTTCACCTTCTTCTTCAAATTATGCAGAAACCTACATTAAGAAATGTTTCACAAGTTATTAGCATTGTCAAATTTAGCCATGATAATTTAGCTGAAAGATTAAGAACCTTACCGTTCAAATGGATACATCCAGTGATATTGAACTGGACCACCAACCATTGCTTCATATGGTAAATGGATTGGCAAATGCTCCATAGAGTCAAAAAATCCTGGAGGGAAAATTTTCTCTAATTTGCACATAGTCACCACAATGTTTGTTTCCAATTTTTTCATACGTTCTACTTGTATCACATTTGAGCATAAATCTTTGAAAAATAGACTTATCTTGATCAAGGTATTCCAAATTAGTTCGGGTAACAAGTCCTTGAATGCAATTGGCATCAACCTCTCCATGAACACATGACAATCATAACTTTTCATCCTAGATAGCTTGTAATCTTGCATGTCAACACAATTAGACAGATTTGAAGCATAACCATCGGGGAGCCTTAAGTGTTTGACCCACTCACACACCAATTTGTGTTGTTCCTTTGATAATGTGTATGTTGATTTTGGCCTCTCAATTTTACCATCATCGTGAACCTTCAACTCAAGATTAGGACAATTGCAATACAATGGTAAATCTTTCCTAGCTTTTAAGTTGTCCTTCATCTTTCCTTTGACATCTATCACAGTGTTGAATATATTATCGAACACATTCTTTTCAATATGCATCACGTCATGATTATGTCGAATGAGGTTCGTACGCCAATAAGGCAAGTCCTAAAATATACTTCGTTTGGTCCAATTACCTATAAAATTTTCTCTACTAGTCTTCTCCATAATCTTAGGTAAGCCATGCACTTGCTGCCATACTTCATCACCCAATGGCCTTGGTGGAGGATTGGACTTTTCAAACTTACCTTTGTAAAATGAGTTTTTATCCTTACGAAAAAAATGATCACATACTAAAAACTGACGATGGCAATCAAAGAATGTTGGTTTTTGTCCTTCCTTTAAGTAAAATGCCTTGCTTAACTCTATACAACAAGGGCATGACAAAACACCATGTGTGCTCCAGCCAGATAGCATGTCGTAAGCAGGGAAGTCATTTATAGTCCACATAAGTGCAGCCCGTAGTTGAAAATTTTGCTTCTTAAAGGAATCGTAAGTGTCCACACCAACTTCCCACAAAACTTTCAACTCTTCTATTATAGGTTGTAAGTGCATGTCAATATTTTGCCCAAGACTTTTTGGCCCTGGAATTAGAAGAGTTAAGAACATGTAAGGTGTATCTATACACATTTCTGGTGGGAGATTGTATGGTGTCAAAATTACTAGCCAACAAGAATATGGGTGTGTCATATGGCCATAAGGACTAAATTCGTCAGCTGAAAGAGCTAACCTAACATTGCGAGGCTTATTAGAAAAGGACGGATGGCACTCATCAAACCACTTCCATGACTAGTTGTTTTATGCCATGTCATTTGTTCAGTAGTCTTTGTTGACATGTATAATCTCTTCAACCTTGGTGTAAGAGGAAAGTAATGTAATACCTTAAAAGGTATGTCATTTTGCTTCACATCACCATTTACGTTTGGTTTATAACGAGGATGACCACACACTGAGCACTTTTTTTTTTCTTTGTTTCCACCATAGTATAGCATACAAGCATTCATGCATACATGTATCTTCTCATACCCTAATCCAAGTTTTTTAACCATTTGTTTGGTCCTATAAAAATCATTGGGCAACTTCGCATCCTCTGGTAATAGCTCCTTCATTAATTGCAAAATGTGATTAAAGCAATTCTCACTCATATTAAACTCAAACTTGATGTTTAACATCCTTGACATCACTGACAATGGAGTGTGTGTTCTACAACCATTATATAATGGCTCTTCTGCTGCTTTCAACATCTCATAAAATTGCTTAGCATCTTGATTAGGAGGCTCTTCATCATTTCTATCAAAATCAACATTGAAACTTGGTCCAGCAGCTTCCAAAACCATTGTACGGTATGGATTTGTTGGTTCATTATCAACCATTGACTCAAGATGAACACCAACATCGTGCTCAAAACTATCAATAAGCACATAAGGCTCCCTATATAAGATCCATTGGTAGTATTCAGGCACAAACCTAAACTTGTAAATGTGATGCTTCACAGTCTCAGTATCAACAAATTGTCCATTATGACACCTTGAACAAGGACACCTTATCTTTCCATTAGATACAAAATTTTCTTGACTTAATGCAAATGACAAAAACTCATCTATGCCTCTTATAAATTCATCTGTCAACCCTTTTTGATTTGGCGCTAGTCTATTATACATCCAATATCGATCAGCCCTCATGCTTTCTATATTATGAATGAAAACCAAAAAAAAAACTTTATTAAGATAGGTGTTAATAGGACAAACCTCATGATCATACTAAAAGTGACAATATGAAGTTCATTAAGACTTTAAAAACACTTCCTTAATTTAGTGAAATTGAAAGCATTTTTACTTCAGCAAATAGGAAGTACTGCCAAATTATCTAACCTTCAACGCAATAAGCTCCTCCAATAGATATGTGTTCTAGACAAATCGAGGGTCAGCCTGAAATACAAATGGAAAAAGGATAACTAAAATTTTCAACAAACTTTTATTGATAATTGCAATAAATAGTGTCAACAGTAATTATGTAAGGATACAAACTTTTTCAATGAACGAAAAATATCCCAAACAATAGCATGAGTTATATACAGGATAGTTTTAAAGATCTTTTGGAACACTATGTAAGTATGTATTGATTAAAATCAGAAGTAAAATTCAGTTTTCAAATAACATTAGAACATAGATAAATATGATTCTATTCTTAGTGAATTTAATGGGAAGGATTTTCCAAGTCTCTTGCTATTCTTTTTACTCTTTTATTTAGTTATATGCTGATTGTTGTCCAAAACAAAAGTTATAAGCTGATTATTTATTTTTTCATATGAATTTTCACTATTGTTATTATTAAAGGAGTAGCCTTGTGAGTTTGAGCACAAAATTAAATGTCTGCAAGGAAGAGAATAAAAAGCTAATACTAAGTTCTTCCAAATCAGTCAATAATGTACTATACCTTCTGTACCATTTAGTACCTCACCAAAAAGAAAAAAGAAGTATAATGACTGAATTTTGTTAAATTTTGTTAGCTGTACATCCTATAAGGCATGGATATATATATATATATATATCTGTATTCAGTACCTCACCAAAGAGAAAAGGAAGTATCTTATAGGATGTATAGCTAACAAATTTAACAAAATTCAGTCATTATACTTCCTTTCTCTTTGGTGAGGTACTGAATGGTGTATATATATGCATGAGATAAGATATAACACAACACTGATGCTTAGATATGATAAATTTTAATAGTTATTAGACATGACATAATTAAGATATAATATAATATAATCTGGTGACAAATAATGACTGAATTTTTAAGAGACCAAGTTAGGAAGAAAGTGATTTGAGAAAAGAGAAAAGGAATCAATAGGAACCACAACTATTGACAAATATCAAGAAAGCAAAATCCTATACTAGATTATCACACAGAAAAATATCATGGGAGACTTATAATCAAGATCCTACCAAATTAAAATAAACTCATTGAATTTTCACTTGCCTTGGATATTGCCTTCAAATCAGGTCACTTAGCAGTGGTCTTTGAATCTTCAGGTGGTGCACCTTTCTACACAGATTAATACATCAAGTTTGTTGCTAGTTTATTCTAAAACAATTAATAAAATAAATTTCAGTAAAGCAGTTCAGATTTAAATGTCAATATACAATGAAGTAAGATTTAAAGCTCTTGATAGACATTAAAACACACTACTAACAAAAGCAATAGCTTCTTAACTCCAATTGTAGTGTGCTTAGCACTTTATCAATAAAGAAAAATTGAATTCAACTTTCAATAATTAACTAATAACTGTGAATTCAAAAATAATTTTGAGCAGATTCGAGGTAAAAACAATTAGTATTTGCCTTGAATGGCAAAACTATTCAGGCAGTACATGGCATTAGAAGACACAACAAGTGTGATGTAAAAAAACTCCCAATCTTAAAATTACAAAAAAAGGTGGGGGGCTGAAATGTGAACTGGACTCTTCGTCCACCCATGTGCAATGCTATACTATTTTAGTCCAATAATAAAATAAAATGCAGCTTAAGATTTGTAAGAAAGTTTTGCCATTTCCCAACCAAAAGTCGGCTGTCATACAAAGCAAAAAGTTTGTGAAAAACTCTAGTAGGCCCAGCAGCTAAAAAAATGGTTTCGACTGGTAGCAGGCTAAGGCAACCACCAAATTCAAATCATAGGAAAAGCAATAATATACAATGTAGAACATTTAGCACACAGTTCATAAGTTTCATCCCCAAGTAAGATAATTAAATAATAAAAAAAACTCTTGGAAGCATTTTTTTCCTTACAATTTATGTTGGCTAGGAAACAGGGGGTAAATATAGTCAGATAAATAAGAGAATACACAACCAATCAGAGACCAACCTTTGATTTTAAAACTTTTTTAGTAGCTTTCCGATCAGTTTCCACTTTCCTACACCTCTTCTACTCCTCCTGTACATGCCAGCAAGACGTTCAAATGAAAACGGTGAGTTTCAATCAGAAGTGAAAACGACATGTCCAGACCAAAGTGATTAGAGAGAATAGAGTGAAGAACGCCGAGAAATAGAGGCGCAGGAGGGGATTATTAATAAAAGAGCTTGATTCAGTTTTGAGGGGTGGCTTTGACGATGCAGGGAGACAGTCACGACACAGGGGATTATTAATAGAGATATTGTGAGAAAAAGAAAGACAAACCTAAGTCGTGAGGTGAACAAGAGTAGTGACAACGAGGGTGAACAGGAGCAATGGCGCAGTGAGCTTTTTCTGAGTTTGAGAGAGAGAGAGAGAGCACAATGGGGGTTTGGGATATGAAACTTTTTCTGAGTTTGGGAGAAAGAGAGGGTTTTGGGATATGAAATTCGATTTGGGATGAAATTTGGGAGTGTTTCAGAATGAAATTTTTTTTAAATATTTTATAATTTATAAGTTATTTTTAATTTTTAGAAAATTTATAAAAAAAAAAAGAAAAAAAGTGGGAATGATATAGCGCGAAATGGGTAGGCGCCAAAGTTTTTTGAGATGGATTAGCGTGGGGGAGCCCTCACAAATTTAGCTATGGAAAAAGTAGTTGCTAAATTTATCGTTGAAAAATAAAAAACTTCACATCTACGACCAACAATATTTTCGTCGCAAATTCTACTGCTAAATGGTGATATTAGCTAGGGATACGAAATCCATCGCTAAATCCATTGCTAAATCTTAATTTTCTTATAGTGATTCTTGAGTGTTTAAAAGTGAGCTTGTGGGTTGTACAAGTCACTTGAGACCTTTGTAAGGTTGAGCCTAAAAAGGCTGTGTTAAAAGAATACATGTGTAGAGGCTGAAGAGGTTGTGGTAAAAAAATACTTGTATTGAAGCATGGAGAGGCTTAGTTGACAAAGGATACTCTTGATAGTTGAAAATCCTAGTGTTGCAAGGTACTAGACGTAACCCCACGTGATTTTTGGGGGTGAACTAGTATAAATTCTGGTGCCAAGCTATTTTATTCTTCTCTTTGCTTCAACCCCTATTTGAGTTATCTACTCGAGTGATTGGGCCTTTGAGGTCCTCATGAAAGTTATAGAACTCTCTCTTATCTTTCAAATCCACTAGAATCACCTCCAAAGACCACCTACATCCCAAGATATAACCCAAATACAGAAACAATGTAAGACGTAAATTATGCTGAAAAATTCAATTAAGTCCAATTTGAGTCCAAACTTATAAAACATAATCAAAATCAATCAATTAAGTACATGGAGAGTGTAAATGACTAAAAATGAAGGCTTATTAATGTATCAAATATGTGATTATCACTCTTTATTCATTTTGATTAGTTTAAGTAAATTTTAAAGGATAAAATGGAACCAAAATTGAACTAATTTTTTGTTGAAGTTTTACTAGCAAATACAACTTAACTAGTTTGAATATAAGGTTGATTTATTCCATTTAAAAATGTTTTCAATAGAAAAAGATTTAGAAGATTGAAGTATTGATTTAAAAAGAATATTTACACACTTATTCTATAGTGAGAAAGTTCATTCATTTCAACTTCACAAACTCTCTCAAAACTTTCTCACTTTAGACAACTTGGTTAATCTGAACTTTCTCACTGATCTTGTATTTCAAGTTAGGAACTTCTCAACTCCAAGTCTGAACAACTTGAGAAAGTTGTGAGAAGGTTAATATTTCAGGAAAAATATGACACAATTTAACCACCCTTCTTGTGTTACTACTAACTTCAAAGAGATCGAAGAGGGCATTTTCTTCATAACTTGGTCTAGACCTACTCAAAGGCATATGCAGAAAGAAATGAATGTGTGGTTTATGTTTTTCTCTCTCAATCTTTCTTCGTGAATTGAAACCTCTTTGTTTATTAGAGTAAAATACTATTTCGGTCCCTGAGAGATTGGGTTGACATTAATTTGGTCCCTTAAAAGATAAGTGGCATCATTTTAGTCTTTAAAAGATGAAGAGTGGCATCAATTCCATCCCCTAAAGAAACTGACATCAATTTAGTCCCTTAACAATACAAAAATGATATAATTCAATCCCTCAATCATAGAAAGTTGACATTAATTTAGTTCCTCAATAATAAGAAATGACATCAATTTAGTCCCTTAATCTCGTGGTTTGTACATAGGAGGATGATTTTGATGTCATTTTCCATGATTGAGGGACTAAATTGATGTCACCTATCTTTCAAGGACTAAATTGATGTCGACCTAACCTTTCAAGGAGCAAAATGGTTATTTACTCATATTTTTCTGCTTATGCTTTTGGGTTTCCTTAGATTTTGAAAATAACTACTTGTTGTTGATTTTTCGAGTGTTTTCCCTAGCTTATGGTTGCTGGGGTCATTGCGGATGCTTAAAGGGTGCAAGATACACGACCAAAAATTCTCTCTTTCCCTTGCTTCATTGAATTTCTTTTTATTGTTTTCATCACATGTGAGATTAATTTATTTGTGTATGGATCAATACATTTAGGCCCTTTTTTTTAAGTGGCATCTCTAGCTCTAATCTTTGTGCTCCTATAGGAGTAGTTCACTTACTACTGCACCTACCTGACCCCCTCTTGGGTTTGCATGTTGTCTATGTTTTGTGATAGTTTTTAGATAGGGGTTTGAAACGAGGTTTTGTGGGTCTTGATGATTGCTTCAATTTAAAAATTTTAGTAATTTTGTAGTTTTGTGTTTAGGTGGAAAATGAGCAATTGGTGATGGTTCTTGCAATAGCTTTGGAAACTAGTTTAGAAAGGTTTTGGGTATGGTAAGTGGGACCTAGAATAGATGAATAAATGTGCAGAATTTTGTAAAGACCAAATGAGTAACGAAAAGGAAATGTTGGGTTAGAAAGAACAAAACATACTACTTTCCTTGCTTGTGTTGTTTCCTGGCATTAGGCTTAGATGCAAGAGGCAATTAGTTTAGTTATTGTTAGTAGTCTTTCGCTATAAGCAGATATATATATATATATATATATATATATATATATATATATATATATATATATATATATATATAGTCAAATACAATGATAATTTTTAGAGCTTTTGTTTGGAGTTTTGCCTTTGGGATTCTTTTTCATAAATTAATTCTAATATATCAACTGCATTTTAATGTTTAGTATGCTTCCCTACATGGTTGAGGGGCAGAGTAGCAAGCATATAGTTAATTTGTAAACCCCTAATTCAAATACTGGGGGTATTATCGAAGGCAAAGGCACTACATGGATTTGTTGGAGTTTGTTGCAGTGGTTATGTGCTAGAAGCTCTGTATTGGTGTGAGAGTTTTTAGGATTAAGGAAGTTGTGCATGGAGGTAGCTTTGTTTCCATCATGGTTCTTATTTTTGGAAGTGAAATGAGTTTCAAGCTTCAAAGTATAATTTAAGTCTTAGAACAAATACTTTCATTAAAGCTTGACACAATGCAAGTTTCAAACGTAGAAAAAAATATATATTTGCAAACAGAAAGTTATTGTAGTTTATTACATGATTGTTTAGTAGGTTACAAAACCACACATGTTCTATTGCTTCAAATTTATGCAAAAAAATATTAGGCTTTGAAAATTTTAGCAAGTTAATAGCCATATATCTATGTATCTATAATAATTATTTATGTGAAAATCATGTTTTTTATTAAATTAAAGTTTTGATCCCTATAATTTACACTTATTTTCAATTTAGTTTCTATAGTTTTTTTTCTTTTCAAATCAATCATCACACTTACAAATGTTTTCAAGTCACTACTGTTAATTTTCGTTTAACATCGTTAATTTAATCCCTACTAGGCATCTTAAAAAAAAAAAAAGCATATAAAAGAGTACTTATTGGACAAAAGAATGTTTACTAAGAAGAAATAAGCATCTACTAGAATGAACAAACACCTTATTTGATGTTTTACAAAGAAAATGAGCATTTATAGGAGCTTATATTGGATAAAAAAACACTTACTTTGTTAGTCAACTGACGGTATCATAACGATATTATAAAAGAAATTAATGAGAGGGACTATTTTGAAACTTTTGTAAGTGTGAGGACTGATTTAAAAAGAAAAAACTATAAGACCTAAATTGAAAATGAATGTAAATTATAGGGGCCAAAACTTTATTTAACCTTTTTTTTTCTTTAAGTAAATTACTATTTTGGTCCTTGAAAGAAGAGGTTGACATCAATTTGCTCTCTAAAAGATACGAGACATTAATTTAGTCCCTTAATTATGGAAAGTGGCATCAAAATCATCCTCCTATGTACAAACTGCGAGATTGAGGGACTAAATTGATGTTATTTCCTATTATCTAGGAGCTAAATTGATGTCAACTTTCTATGACTGATGGACCGAATTGATGTCATTTTTATATTCTTGAAAGACTAAATTGATATCATTTTCTTTAGAGGATGGAATTGATGTCACTCTTCATCTTTCAAGGACTAAATTGATGTCTCTTACCTTTTAAAAACCAAATTAATATCAACTTAATCTTTCAAGGACTAAGTTAATGTCACTTAATTATGTCTTGATATACAATTAAGGATCTATGATTATTCTAGTAATATTAACAGTCGTGTTAAAGCCATTTTCAAATATGGAAGGCATAGGTTTTAGGAAGAAATAAAACAATCTGAAGGCAAATGAAAATGATTGGAGAATGTAAAATTTATATTTGAGACTTCACAAGCATGCATTTTTTTTACAACTTCATTATTTGTACACCTACTTTTGACACTCATAGGATGTTGTGATTAATGAGATAATAAGTGATGATCAAATTACTTATGTGGTGACCTTCTTCTATTCCATACAGTGAGTTGAAATTAGAATTTTTCAAATCTTACACAAATATCACCATTTATTTTAGAGGTATTCACCGCTTTTTGAGACACATTTTTCAATACAAATCAAGGATGTGATGATCAATGAGGTCATAAGTGGTAATTCTTATTACTTATGTGATGACTTTCTCCTATTCTTCATAACTTGGCCTAATTACAATTTACCATATCCAACATAAGAATCTGCACTTATCTTAGAGACATTCACCATATCCTATGAATGTTAAAAGTGGGTATACAAAATATATTTTTCTTTTTTTAAGAATCTCTCAATATTCTCGCGTGTGATGTTCACAACTCAAAAAAGGACAACATCCTAATGGTAGTACTTGTTGCAATCTACATGAGCCCAAATGCACTTGCTAAAAAATATGTGCAATGCACGAAATATACACCAGTTTTTAAGAATCTCTCTACCAAGCTTCCTACATACAAGCAACATTTAGTTGACTCATGGTGCACAAGTTATTTTTTAAATAATGCTAGATGTCATGAAACCCACTTCGTGATTTTTGTACGAACAATTTTGATAGGAGATGTTTTTCTACATCTTTCACTTTTTTCCTCACTTTGATTTGTGTTTTTCTTTTATTTTATTGGAGCCACTATAGATATTAGAATATAACAATTACACTATGTTTAATGGGGGAACAAAAATGGAGTAAGGCAAAAGGGAACAAATTCCCTTTTGTGGGAGTTTAAAAAACGATACAAAGAGAAAAGAATTCAAGGAGAATCATTCTCTATTTGTTCCCCTCATTGAATATAATAATTACACCCTAAAATCTATTCCCCCTTAAAATTGGTCTGGAATGCAAGGATAATAAGGATAATTGAATTCAATTCCTTTTTTTTTATTAATCTTCTAAACAATGACACGTGTAACTTTGTTCCATTCCTTCCATTTTCTTTCCAACTCATTCCCGCTTGCTTTGTTCCATTTTATTAATAAAAAAATCCCAATATTATAGATATTTATTAGATATTTACTATAGATATTTTATAGGCCTTATAAATATCTAGATATTTTAAAAGTTAGGTGAAAAAGGTGCAAGAATTTCATCCCCACCACACACATGGCTATATCTCTACCTTCCACCACTTTCTATTGAAGAAATAGAGTAATTATAAATAGGTGAGGTCTTATTAGGCCAAACCATTGAGAATTAAACAATTAGCTTCTAAGCTGACTTTGAGCAACTCATTAAATGGGCTTAATTTCTTATTAAGCAAAGCTTGAGCTTGACTCAACTTAGTTCTTATTAAACACTACATCTAGAGCATATAGGTGAAGGAGATAGAGACCTATGATGGCGAAACAAATTAGCTGGCTAAGCCCTATGCATAGCGAGCCATAAAAAGAGCTTGAATTCCTCTGGGATAGCAAACTTCTAGATCCATGACCAAGAGGTATCATAGTTGAAAGTTCTCTTCCTTTCAAGCAACCATTTATAATGCGCTGAAGCTGAATACTCCCTAGAATAGCAACCCTGCCAATTCTAGCAATCCTCCAAATGGTAGAATGTAGGAATAGGAATTTTGGATATGATAACTATTATTTAATGGCTTGAAGTGTGTAAAGCTATATTTGGCTAAAGGAGAATATTCTCTCCTTCATTTTAGGTTCCTATTGTTTGGGAGGCTAAGAGAAAGCAACTCTTTCCCATTATTTAACAGATTGTTAGTAGAGAAAGCTCTAGCTTATAAATGCAGAGCTTTTCCATTTACATTTTGTAACATCCCCCCTGACCAAATAGTTTTAAGAATTAAATGAGATAAATTTATTTCTAGATCATAAATGATTAGAATAAGTTATGGTGAATTTTGAAGAATTATCTGAGTAAGTTGGATATTTTTAATGACACAAGATATGTGTTTAATAGTACAAATTAAAAAAGAAAGTAGCTTAGAAGATAATGAGACTTTGGGAAGATGTCAAGAGGAGAATGAAAGTTATTTTAGAAATGGTTACAGGTTAAATTGGATACCTGTAAGCTTGTTAGTTTATCCCCGTAAGTTTGATTTAACTTAAGAATAAGCAATAGAGTTTAATAGTTGTTAAGAGTGTATATGGATAATTGTCAAAGGATGATTTTTGGCATTAAAGGAAATCCTAAAATTTTCTATGATAGTTATGGAAGTTAGAAAACTAAGTTATGAAGGATTAGAATATTCTTAAGAGATATAATTTTTCTAGTTGGATTTTATTTTTATCCCTCCACTGCCTTATCTCTCGGTGAAAAGTGACAGAAGATAAAAGAAAGAAATATAAGAAAGAAAAATAAGAAGAAAAAAGAATAAGAATAAGAAAGAGAAGCAGAAAATGAAATATAGGGAGAAAAGAAAAGAGAGAAAGAAAAAAGAGAGAGGTCGTGAAAAAGAAAAAAAAGAAAACAGAGAAAAGGAAGATAAACAATAAGAAAAGGAAGAAGAGAAACAAAGGAAGATTCAAGGATAGAAAGAAAGTAGCTTTGCAAAGGAGTTGAGGTAGGCGGTTGTTTTCTATACCTTATTATTATTTTTCTTGGTTTCCAAAAAGTTTTGAATTGAACCTTTGAATGATTATTATGAGAAGAATAGTGAATTTGATGAGTTAGATTGATGTTCTTGTGTTATGTTTTATGGGTTTAAGCTTAGTTTTTGACTTGAACTTCTATAAATTTTTTATCAATGAAATGGTTTTCTATGTTACCCATATTTGATATGTTATTTAGAAAATGGTTTGAATGCATATATGTGAAGAATTGATGTTGGTTGCTTTTAGAGTTGTGGAGTTAATGAGCTTGAAGCTCTATTTTTCTATAAAAACGTAGCAAATAACCGATTATCAGTCATAGATAATCGATTATCTTGCTATAAAATTTGATTCTGGAACGAGAATAATCGGTTATTACAAGGTAATAACCAGTTATTCAACTAAAGATAATTTTGGAACATGCAAATAACTGATTATCATAAACTGATAATCGATTATTAAACTTACGAAAAGTAAGAATATGGTTCTGGAACCATGAATAACTTATTATCTTAAGGTGATAATCGATTATTCAATCTCAAGAAAACATGTTATGCTATTAATTTAGCTAGTAACTAATTACCATGCCCTTGTTTTGTGAAAATAGAGTTCTTTACCCTATATAAACCATATGTAAACCTAAATTATGGTCTAAATCACTATATATGGATGTTTATGATTGTGTAATGAAGAATTGTACCCAAACCATAGATTAAAGCATGATAAATAACTTGTATGTGATATGATTATGCATTTAATCAACCATGGATATGATTTTCTATGATGCATTTGAATTGATTGTGAATGGATGATGAAATGATATGATGAGGATGATGATCCAAATGTGTAATAAAAGATACTATTTGACTTTCAAGGGTAACCCATTATTAAGGAAGTAAATCCTCATACCTAGGGTAAGACTTGGATAATGATGGTTGAGAATGGACATTTCCTCACTACCAGAGTAATTGAGGTTGAGGATGGACATTCCCTCCCTTTTTGCCTGAGTTTCCCTAGATGATAAGTAGTTGAGGGTGAACATTCCCTCTCTACTTAAGATGTTCCTAAATTATTGTTAGTATGAGGAAGGATGATACCTTCCCTATCAGAGTAGTTGAGGACAAACATTCCTTTTCTACCTATAACTCTATATTAAGGATGGGCATTCCCTCACTAGAGGTGACTTAGGTTACTTAGATTACGGAGTAGTTCTGTATAACAAGATGAGACTATTACAAATAGGTTAAAGTGCACCAACCTGAAAGCAAACTACTACCAAGTATAAGGTATTGTGAGGATGTGCATTCCCTCCATACCCTTTTGATTAATGATGAGACATGATTGATAATGAGAAATGGTGAATGATGAAATATAATGATTGATGATATATGAAAAATGATAATATGTGATATTGTTAGGTATTGTGAGGATGAACATTTCCTGTATACCTTTTAACCAATGATGAATAATGACATATGAATAATGATATTTGTTAAATAATGATACATGATGCATGATGATGAATGATATTTGATACTTGAGATGTGACAAATGATTAATGATGAGATATGATGATTGATAAGATATGATGATTGATGATATATGATAACTGATTATTTTTTATAAATGATGAGACTTGATGAATTATTTGATTTTATAAATGATTTTGATAAAAGATATAAATTAGAATTATGTTTCTGGAAGAGAAAGGACTTGATTTGGTTTTTGCCACCTTTCTACAATATAATAGAATTGTGATCTTTTTTAAATGATTTTTTTCCTGAAACAACTAAAGGTGTTATGATGACACCATTTTTAATAGAATTATTGAGAATTCCTAGAATTCTCATCCCTGTTTTTATTGTATTTCCATAATACTTTCAGGAATGAAGTCTGTAGCAAGCGAAAGAGAAGAGTAATATTGTGGAGAAATAATTTAGTTTGTATTTTGGATAAAGATTTGTATATTACTTGTATAGAATTATGCCTTAAGGGCTTATTGTGTAAATAATGTATTATGAAATATAATCTTGTATAAACCCTCTTTTCTTAGTATTGTGCACCTTATTTCACCTTCAATGGGCTCATATTTTCATATATGTAATAGATATTCTTTTTACAAAAACTTGATATTAGTATAAAAGTAATGAACTAATCCTAATTACAAATGCATAATTCTGAATATGTCATTAGTACTAGTAGTGGGACGTTACACATTCTCATCATCTCAAGCTCATTGTCATATCTCCTATACTTTGTTCAAATTGGTGATAAGGAATGGAATGTAGTGGAATGGGGTATGGTTCCACTGTTTAAATTTTTAAAATTAGGATGGAATGGAATGACATAGGATGACATCCATTCCATCCTAAACCTCACTTTTTCTCCCCCCCCCCTCCCCCAAATTGGGTGGAGTGGGATAGAATGGAATAGTGTAGGAACAAAAACACTATAAATTTTGTCATTCCATTCCACCCACTATTCCAAATAATGGGATGGAAACTTTTTTCCATTTCATCCTTAAATAATCCAAACAATGGTATGAAAACTTTATACCACTCTTTCATCTAATCACATTACATTTTATTCCACTTATCATAAGTTATCCTAACATAGCCTTAGAGAATAACCAACATTGCTTTTGTAATTGCTTCTCTTGGTATATTTATTGAGAGTTGAGCGTATACACCAGTGAGAAAATACTGTGAGGTATTTGGGATTTGGGTTTGAGTGAAGTGTTATCAACCTTTTGTATTCTTAATCATATTTATATCAAGTTATAGTAGATGTCTTTGCCTGTGGATACAGGCTATAAGTTGAACCACATTTGTGCTTACACTTTTGCCTTATTTTTGCTAATTTTATAACAAAATGGTATCAGAACTCTAATAAACTTATGGGCAAATTTGTTCAAAGATGTCTATTGTGAAGTTTGATGGACACATCAACTTTGGTATATAGAGGGTCCGTATGATGGCTGTTCTTACACAACAAGACCTAAGAATAGCATTTGATGGCAAAGAAAAGAAGCCTGATACAATGAAGGACTCTAAGTGGGAAAATATTAATCAAAAGGCTCTTTCTGCCATTCAGCTATGTATAACAGATGATGTATTGCAAGAGGTCTTATAAAAAAATAGCAATAATATTGTGGACCAAGTTGGGGTCATTATACATGACGAAAATGGTGGCAAATCGTCTTGGTGTATTGCAATGTATGTACATGCTTCACATGGCTAAAGGGACATCCAGCAAAACATACATTTCTGAGTTTACTTCACTAATCATGAAATTAAATAATATGGATGAGACATTCCCCAGCGAGCAATAAGCAATGATGTTACTTTGCTCCTTACCTTCCTCTTATAAGCACTTTTGGGACACACTCATAAATGGACGTGAATGTCTTGGTATTGATAAGGTTAAATCCTCACTTTTGAGTCGTGAGAAGATGGAGCACTATACTGCAGACATGAAGACCCCACAACTGGCTTATTTGCTAGAGGGAGATCAAAGGAGATTGGCACAAGTAGTCGTAGAGGCTAGTCTAGATCTAAATCTAGGTATCGTAACGATAAATGTCGATATTGTAGGAAAGAAAGACATTGGAAAACAGAATGTCTGAGACTCAAAGAAAAGAAAGAGGCTAATTCAGGTAATGCAGTAAGTGTTACTGAAGATACCAAAAATGTTCTCTCTATATCAACTAGTTCAGTTGGTGATGCATGGATCATTAATTCTAGATGCTCCTACCATATGTGCCCGAACTGGGATTGTTTTACAATATGTCATATAAGGTCATTGGCGTTGGAATAATCCAAATCAAGATGCATGATTGAATTGTGAGAACTTTGACTAATGTTCGGTATATACCGGACTTGAAGAAAAATCTCATTTCTTTGGGAACTCTTGATTCTTAAGGGTATAAGTATTCTATTGAAGATGGAGTTCTAAAAGTCTCCAAAGGCGCTCTTCTTGTGATCAAAGGAAAATTGGTCAACGACCTCTACCTACTTCAAGGCAGTACAGTTATTGGTGTTGTAGTTGTATTATTTTCATATGATTCTAATGCATATACTACTTGTTTATGGCATATGCGTTTGGAGTATATGAGCGAAGTTAGAATGTCTATTTTGAGTAAGCATGGCTTGCTAGACGATAATAAAATTAGGAAACTTGACTTTTGTGAACATTGTGTGGGAAGCAGACCAAAGTCAACTTTAGCACTACCATTCATAGGACTAAGGGCACAGTCGACTACATTCACTCTAATTTGTAGGGGCCTATGCTTGTTGTATCAAAGGGTGGTGCTATATATCTATTAACTTTCATTAATGACTTTTCAAGGAAAGTTTGGGTATATTTTATAAAGTACAAGAATGATGTTTTCCCCATTTTCAAGAAGTGGAAAGAGCTTATTGAAAATTAAACTGGCAGAAAAATCAAACACCTCCGAACAAACAATGGTTTAGAGTTTTGAAAGGGTCAGTTCAATGAGTTCTGCGAAAATGAAGGTGACACCGCACTATGAGGAAGACACTACAACCAAACAGAGTAGTTGAACAAATGATCAGAACTCTTTTAGAGACAGCTCATTGTATACTCTTTAATGCAGGTTTGTCAAAAGATTTTTAGGCTGAAGATGTTCATATAGCTTGTTATTTAGTAAATCGATCTCCATCTACTGCAATTAAGTTGAAAACTCCTATAGAAATATAGTCCAGTAGTCCAGCTAATTATTCAGAATTAAGAATATTTGGGTGTCTTGTATATGCTCATGCAGATGATGGTAAACTTGAATGAATAGCACAAAAATGCATATTTCTTGGATATGCATTAGGGGTGAAAGGTTATAAATTATGGTGTATTGAGTCTAAATCGCCCAAATATATAATAAGTAGAGACATTAAGTTTAATGAATCATTCATGCTTCATCTGATAAAGGAGATTGGTATGTCGAGAAAGAGCATGGTGACAACAAGCAAGTGGAGCTTGAGTTTAAACAACAGAAGAAAGTACAAGAATGTACTTTTGATCAGCCCATTCAAGAAGAAAAGTAAGAGGTTGTAGAAGAGGTGGATATTCCACAAAAATTATGACCATATAGCATTGCAAGAGATAGAGAAATAAGGCAAATACAACCACCTCAGAGATTTGGTTATACAGACATAGTCTCTTTTGCATTATCAGTGTCAGAGGATATTAAAACTCAAGACCCTGTAACATGCAACGAGGCTATCATGAGTGATGAGTCTGCATAGTGGATTGTTGCTATAAATGAAGAACTAGAGTCTTCTCATAAGAACCAAACTTGTTAGTGAAACCACCAAAAGGGCAGAAGATCATTGGTTGCAAATGGGTCTTCAAGAAAAAAGAAAGGATTCCCTAGAGTTGAAGTGACTCGTTACAAAGCATGCTTAGTTGCAAAAGCTTTTAACTAAAGGGAAAGAATAGACTTCAATGAAGTATTCTCTCCCATTGTGAAACACAACTCCATACAGGTGTTACTCACCATAGTTGCACTATTTGATCTAGAGCTTGAGTAGCTCTATGTCAATATAGCTTTTCTACATGGAGAGCTTGAAGAACATATCTATATGCACCAACCAAAAGGTTTTGTAGTTTAAGGCAAGAAAAATCATATTTGTCTTTTGACGAAGTCATTATATGGCTTGAAGCAGACTTTGCACCAGTGGTATAAAAGATTTGACTCTTTCATGTTAAGTCATGGTTACTCTAGAAGTGATTATGACAGTTGTGTATACCACAAGAAGATCTCAGATGGTTCATTTTCCTATTTATTGCTCTATGTTGATGACATGCTCATTGTTACTAGGAGTATATTTGAGATCAATAAGCTAAAAGCTTAGCTTCGTGGTGAATTTGAAATGAAGGACTTGGGTGTAGCTAAGAAAATTTTGAGAATGGAAATTTACAGAGATCGGCTTGTTGGTAAATTATATATGTCACAAAAGAAATACATTGAAAAAGCACTAGAGTGCTTTGCGATGCAGAACGCAAAGCTTATGAAGTACTCTATTTGTTGCCCATTTCAGGCTCTCAACTGCAATGTCACCTTAAACTGCTAAAGAGGAGGAACAAATGTCATATGTTCCTTATGCTAGTACAATTGAAAGCATCATGTATGCTATGATTTGCACTCGTTTAGATATTTCACATGCAGTTAGTATAGCTAGCAGGTATATGGGGCATCCTAACAAGATGCATTAGCAAGCTGTGAAATGGATACTTGTATCTTCAAGGTACTACAAATGTTGGCTTGGTATATGATTGGAGTCATAATATTGGTGGTAGTATTATTGGTTATGTTGACTCTGATTATGCTGGTGATATTAATAAAAAAAAAGATCTTTGTCGGGTTATGTCTTCATGCTTTGGGGTAGTGTAATTAGTTAGAAAGTGACTTTATAGTCCACTATTGTATCATCTACTATAGAAGCTGAATATATGGCAACAATAGATGTGGTGAAAAAGCCATTTAGCTTATAAGTTTGGTAGGCAGTTTGGGTTTGAAACAAGATATTACAGTTGTTTACTACGATAGCCAAAGTGTCATACATTTGACTAAAAATCAAATGAATCATGAAAGAACGAAACATATTGACGTTAGATATCATTTTATACAGAAATTATTTCTCAAGGTGCCATTATTGTGAAAAAGGTTAGTACCTCTAATAATTCAGCAGACATGATGACGAAACCAATTCCAATTTCTAAGTTTAAGCATTGCTTGGACTTAATTGGTGTTTGTAGTATGTTGATGTGTGTGAAATAACATCATATTTTGTTCTTGTTTTGCATGCATTCTTGAGCATTTTAGGCATTTTAGTTTTCCTTTTTGGTTTATTTTTCTCTTAGTTCAGATAACTGCGGTGTTTGTGGTGTTATTGTGCAAGATTGGTGCTAAATTGGTCTTGGAATGAATGGAATGCTCGCATGTTTGAAGTTGGAGCTTAATGGATAGCAATAAAGGTGCAAAAAGGCCATTCCAGAGGGATCCACGGCCTGCCCGTGGATCAAACCACGGCCATGGATCGAGGGGCTACTTAAAGAAGGAAAAGAGACTTCCAGATAGAACCACGGCCTGGCCGTGGAACCATCCACGGCCGTGGAACTCAACAGCATGCAAGATTGGCCTGTGGCAGAGAGAACCACGGCCTGGCCATGGAACCATCCACGGCCGTGGATTGCAGTGCGCAGTAGTTTTTAAGTTTTTATTTTTATTTCTTTTGGGGGCTTTTTATCCAATTAAAACCCTAAGTTATAAATATATGTTCTGAATAGAATTAGGGAGTTCTAATTTGGTTTTGGGAGAGGCACATTGAAGGCTCTGGTTCTTGATCTTTCTTCCCTCTTCTCTCTTGGATTACGGGTTTGAAATGTTTTTAAGTTTGATTTCTTGTCTCCTATTCTCTATGTCTGAGTAGTTTCTTTTTGTTTCTAGGATTGGGCAATGCCCTTTGATACATTGATAATGATTAATTGACATTGTTTCCTCTTTTATTAATCTTGATTGTTCTTTGATTCAATCCTTATTGCTTTTATTCATGTGAATTTGCTGGCCACTTATTTGTATCTCATAGGCATTTAGGGACGTACTGAGAGGTGAACCTAAGTGTTGGAACTATAAGAATTGAACTTAAGGTCTAAATCACGAGAGTATTTTAGCCTTTCGAGGATTCAATGAATTACCACAAAGCATAATGGGTTCAATTTAAATTCAATTATCACGAGAGTAAGAATTAGTTTAATTGGGCACGGATCTTGTATCTTGAAAAAGAACATTAACTAATTTAGGGTAATTCACCTTCAATTGAATTTTAGATTTCATAAAAGGGTTATCAATTAGGATTTATCTTGTATCATTGTGGTATCCCAATCTTGCAAGCTTTCTTGAATTTAAAAATCCCTTTCTTGATAATTCACTATTTTTGTTCTGAATTCTGTTTTCTTGATTTTATTTAATTGTTTTGTTACTACGTTCTTCTTTATTAACAATCATATTCCTTTTTGTTTAACTTAATTGAATTAATTAATTAATTGATATTCATAGACAGTCCCTGTGGATTCGATCTTTATTATTACAATGGAAACCGTACACTTGCGGATTTCACACATCAAGTTTTTGGCGCCGTTGCCGAGGACTGTGTTTTTCTTGAATATTATTTTAATTTTTAATTTAATTATTTTAAACCTTTTTCTTTATATTTGGTTCTTACATTCTTGATTTCTCTTTGACTGTCTGTAGGTAATTTCTCTTGTTTATGCAAAGTACTAGACGTTCTGGGATTTTCATTGAAGCAGATCCTAAAATTGAAAAGACTTTACATAGGAAGAGAAGACAACAAAGGCAAAGAGTAAGGGAAATATCTGAACCACCACTTGTCATGGCAGCAGCTGAGGATAATAAAACCGTTAAAAGAGTATGCAGCCCCTAATGTTCGGGGTTTGTGATCTGGAATTGTTCGGGCAGACATTGAAGCTAGGCACTTCACCATACCTCCTGCCTTACTTTCTATGATAAGGCAGAACCAGTTTGGAGGATTGCCATCAGAGGATCCTAATGATCATGTGGACATGTTCTTGGAGTTCTGTGAGACCCTCAAGATCGAAGGCGCCTCTGTTGATGCTATTCATCTCCGCCTGTTTCCTCTATTATTGAGAAATAGAGCTAGAGCTTGGTTGAAGTCTGTTCCTGCTGAGACGATAACTACTTGGGACCAATTGGAGCAAGCCTTTTTGGACAAATTCTTTCCACCTTCCAAGACTGCTCACCTAAGGACCCAAATCACAAGCTTTGTTCGGAAAGATGGCGAGTCATTGTCAGAAGCTTAGGATAGATATAAGGCTTTGCTGGAAGCCTGCCCACACCACGGGTTAGAGAAGTGGTTGATCGTCCACACCTTCTACAATGGGTTAGAATATTCTTCAAAGGTGTCTCTTGACTCCGCAGCTGGTGGAGCTCTGATGAATAGGAGGCTCACAGAGGCTTATGAGATAATTGAGAGTGTAGCTTCAAATCATCACCAATGGGCCAATGAAAGAGGGCACAACCCGAGAAAACTCTCGGGAGGTAAGTTTGAGGTAGATGGTGTTGATTTAATTATGTCAAAGTTTGATTCTTTGAATAAACGTTTTGACATGCTTGAGAAAGCTCATGTTAACGCCATAGGTGCCTCTAACAATTTTTGTGAGATTTGTGGAGCACAGGGACATATTGGTGCCGAATGCCAAGTTGGAATGGGATCCTCACATGGTGCACCGGTGGAACAAGTGGAATCATGCCACAATTTCCACGACTTTAACCAAAAGGGGAGGAATGATCCGTATTCTCAAACTTACAACCCTGGTTGGAGGTCACATCCTAACTTCTCTTACCGGAATAATCAGTACCAAGCTGGGCAAGGTAATGATAAACCATCTTCTGGAGTTTCACAGGTACAGAAATCTAGACTTGAGTCTCTTCTTGAGAATTTTGTTGAGAGCCAGTCTAAGTAGAATGAGGAGTTTCGGCACCATGGGCAAGTTGTGACTGAGGCAATTAAAGAGTTGTCAGCTAAGGTTGACAATTTAGCCATTCATAATAAGATGTTGGAAACCCAGATTTGACAAGCAAGCACTTCTCTTAGGCAGCAAGGTAAGTTTCCTGGTCAACCTGAAGTCAACCCAGGCAATGAACATTGTAAGGCTGTGAGTTTGAGGAGTGGAAAGAGGTTAGAGGATCCTAGGGGTAATGGGGAGAGTAACAAAGATGTGGGGAATGAGGAAAAAGAGACTAAGGCACAACCCTTAGAAGAGGAGGAAATCACTGAGAAGGTGTCTAAGTATGTACCCCCTGAACCTTACAAACCCCCAGTTCCCTTTCCTCAAAGATTGGCTAAGGCGAAGTTAGATAAGCAGTTTGGGAAGTTCTTAGAGGTTCTTAAAAAATTGTACATTAATGTACCCTTCACTGAGGCGTTAAAACAAATGTCTACCTATGCTAAGTTTCTTAAGGACATCTTGTCTAATAAGAGGAAGTTAGAAGACTATGAGACAGTAGCTTTAACTGAGGAGTGTAGTGTCTTAATTCAAAATAAATTGCCTCCTAAGTTAAAGGATCCAGGTAGCTTCTTTATTCCCTGTTTGATTGGCAACATGAATTTTGATAAAGCTCTGTGTGATCTGGGGGCTAGTGTTAGTCTTATGTCCCTTTCTGTGTGTAAGAAGTTGGAAGTGGGTGAGTTAAAACCCATAACTATCTCCCTTCAATTGGCGGATCGGTCAGTCAAGTACCCCGTAGGCATCTTGGAGGATGTTCCTATTAAGGTTGGTAAGTTTTATATGCCAGTGGATTTTGTTGTACTTGACATGGAAGCTGATGCTACAATGTCGATCATACTTGGGCGTCCATTCCTTGCCACTGGAAGGGCGATCATTGATGTCCACGAAGGGAAATTGACTTTGCGATTGAATGATGAAGAAGTAGTTTTTGATGTTTTTAATTCTGAAAAAAATTCTAATCCCTTAAATTCATGTAATCGCATAGATGCTACTAATGTTGTGGATAGTGTTATGGTTTCAGGTGTGCAGGAATCAGTGACTGATGCTATGCCCTGCAAGGAAGGACCTAAGAAGTAGAGTGACAAGTGTGTCGAGAAGCGTGAATTTAAACTCGGGGATGAAGTTCTTGTTAATAACTCACTTCAACGTTTCTGTCCTAGTAAGTTATGGTCGAAATGGTCTGGACTATATGAGATTGTTCGAGTTTTATCCTACGGTGTGCTTGAGGTGCAGAAAGAAGGTCATAAGCCTTTTATGATAAATAGCCAGAGAGTGAAACACTTTGAAGGAGTGGGGACTGAGCACTACTCCATTGACATCACCTGAGCACAAAAACTAGACCAGAGTCGAGCTAATGACTTTAAACAAGCGCTTCTTGGGAGGCAACCCAAGTTTCTTTGTTTTTGTTTTTCCTTTTAATTTATTCTCTCTTTTTTGATTTTGTGTGTTGAATTGTTGGTTTGATCTTTATCTCATGGATTTTATCTAGGTTTGACCCCCTTTTTGAAGCTAAATTTAGAAGAAGAGTGAAGTCAGAAGGTTCCACACTCAGCCCATGAAAAATTCTATGGCCATGGATTGAACACCAGAAGTTTTTCCACCACCGCAATGAGTTCTTTTCTTTTATCCCTCCTCTTGTTTTAGATTTTTACATTGGGGACAATGTAAGTTCTAAGCTTGGGGGTATTTTTGTATTTTTATATTTTTATTTTCATTAGTTTCATGCATTTTCATGTCTTGTTTTGCATTGCATTTTCATGTTGCATTTTCATGCCATCATATCTCTTGGGTTTTTAATTGAACTTGTGCCCTTCTCTTTTGAGAATTTTGAGATGGTATTGATTTGGAACCCAATTATTGATTCTTGTGATAGGCTACAGGCATTGTTTTAATTTGATAGTAGAGGTGATCTTTTGATAGTTGATAATTAGCATATGTTCTCTGAATTTGTGCTTCTTATTGAATTTTTTTTAAACCTCTAAATGTGAGTTTTGAGCCTGTATGGGATATATGCACTATATGGTTTCTGCTCCCATTCTTTGTGTTGAGTGATATTCCTCATTGATCTTGTGCTCTAGAACTTGATTTGAAACCATTTTGAGGCGAAATTTTTGGTTGCATGCTTGAATGTGATTAAGGCATCTTAGGTATTTTTCTGGCCTTCTGAGATTGTTACACTTTCATCCTCTAGTTGCCCATTTTGAGCCTATTGTATAATTGATTTTATTGATACCTAAGCTGAAACATTGTTGGTAGTCATTTAGAATATTAAATGGAGCGAATTGGGCTTGAAATTTGTTTGAAAGTTGTTTGAAAGTTATGTTGGGAATTATATGTATTTGAGCTTCCTCTTTCTGAAAAAAAAACAAATAAAAATAAAAATAAAGAAAAATAAAAAAAACACCATGAGATGAAAGCTTGAAAAAAGAGGAGAAAGAGGAGAAGGAAAAGTAAGGAAGAAAATTCTTTGAAATGTGGAGTTATGTTTTAGATTGAAAAATTGTCTTTGCTCCATTTATGTTCTATTGGATTACTTGTGTTTATTGAAAATCTTGATTAGCCTTTTGTCATACCTTCCTTTCTCTACCTTACCTAACATCATTCCCATGACCCCATTACAACCCTTGAAAGACCTTTTGATTCTTTCATGCATGCTGATTATTAGTAGAAATCTGGTTTCTTATCAAGCATATGGAAGTGCATTTTCTTTGAAAGATTTTAAGCGTATGATTTTCACCTTTAAACACTTTGAGTGTGGTTAGTGGAGTGAACTTAATTCAATCAGTGAGGATGCATGATTTCTGAGAACTTAGTTTCTAATTGGACTTGATTTTGATTATATCTCAGATTCTTGGTTTGCCTTAACCTATTGCTTGGATAATTGTTTTCTTGGGTTTCTCATTCATTATTGTCTCCTGATCCCACGTCTTGGTTTGACAGTAGTTATTGCTTGGGGACAAGCAAAGTCTTAAGCTTGGGGGGATTTGATGTGTGTGAAATAACATCATGTTTTGTTCTTGTTTTGCATGCATTTTTGAGCATTTTAGGCATTTTAGTTTTCCTTTTTAGTTTGTTTTTCTCTTAGTTCATATAACTGCGGTGTTTGTGGTGTTATTGTGCAAGATTGGTGCTAAATTGGTCTTGGAATGAATGGAATGCTCGTATGTTTGAAGTTGGAGCTTAATGGATAGCAATAAAGGTGCAAAAAGGCCATTCCAGAGGGATCCACGGCCTACCCGTGGATCAAACCACGGCCATGGATCAAGGGGCTACTTAAAGAAAGAAAAGAGACTTCCAGAGAGAACCACGGCCTGGCCGTGGAACCATCCACAGCCGTGGAACTCAACAGCATGCAAGATTGGCCTGTGGCAGAGAGAACCACGGCCTGGCCGTGGAACCATCCACGGCCGTGGATCGCGTCTTGCAGCATTTTAAGTTTTTATTTTTATTTCTTTTGGGAGCTTTTTAGCCAATTAAAACCCTAAGTTATAAATAGATGTTCTGAATAGAATTAGGGAGTTCTAATTTGGTTTTGGGAGAGGCACATTGAAGGCTCTGGTTCTTGATCTTTCTTCCCTCTTCTCTCTTGGATTACGGGTTTGGGATGTTTTTAAGTTTGATTTCTTGTCTCCTCTTCTCTATGTCTGAGTAGTTTCTTTTTGTTTCTAGGATTGGGCAATGCCCTTTGATACATTGATAATGATTAATTGACATTATTTCCCCTTTTATTAATCTTGATTGTTCTTTGATTCAATCCTTATTACTTTTATTCATGTGAATTTGCTGGCCACTTATTTGCATCTCATAGGCATTTAAGGACGTACTGAGAGGTGAACCTAAGTGTTGGAACCATAAGAATTGAACTTAAGGTCTAAATCACGAGAGTAGTTTTAGCCTTTCGAGGATTCAATGAATTGCCACAAAGCGTAATGGGTTCAATTTAAATTCAATTACCACAAGAGTAGGAATTGGTTTAATTGGGCACAGATCTTGTATCTTGAGAAAGAACATTAACTAATTTAGGGTAATTCACCTTCAATTGAATTTCAGATTTAATAAAAAGGTTGTCAATTAGGATTTATCTTGTATCATTGTGGTATCCCAATCTTGGAAGCTTTCTTGAATTTGAAAATCCCTTTCTTGATAATTCGCTATTTTGTTCTGAATTCTGTTTTCTTGATTTTATTTAATTGTTTTGTTACTACGTTCTTCTTTATCAACAATCATATTCCTTTGTGTTTAACTTAATTGAATTAATTAATTAATTAGTATTCATAGACACAGTCCCTGTGAATTCGATCTTTTTATTACTTGACGATGAAATCGTACATTTGCGGATTTCACGCATCATATGTGAAATTTGAAACATGAAGAAAATTCAAGCCAAGGTGTAGATTTATTAATTAATGACATGAAATGTATAAACCCATATTTGGCTAAAGGAGAATATTTTCTCCTTAATTTTAGGCTCCTATTATTTAGGAGGTTAGGAGAAAGTAACTCTCTCCCATTGTTTAACGGATGGTTAGTAGAGAAAGCTCTAGCCAATAAATACATAGCTTTTCCATTTATATTCTCATCATCTCAAGCTCATCATCATCTCTCTTAGAGAAGGACCAACATTCGTTTTGTAATTGCTTCTCTTCGTATATTTATTTAGAGTTGAGTGTATACACCGGTGAGAAAATACTGTGAGGTATTTGATTATATTTAGGATCTGGGTATGAGTGAAGTGTGATCAACTTTTTTATTCTCCATCATATTTATATCAAGTTATAGTAGACGTGTTTTCCAATGGACATAGGCTATAAGTCGAATCGCATTTTTGCTTACACTTTTGCCTTATTTGTGGTAATTTTATAATAATAACCTTTATATGTAGATGGAGAAAGTAGGTGAGAGCATTAGAGAGACTCTTCGACCCCTAACTTCTTATATTCCTTCCTTAATAAAGTCGACAATGGAATTTTGAAGGTGTGAAATTATTGCCATGTGTATTGAGGTTTTAATTGTAGAAGGTTACATATAAAACGACTATTGAATATTTGTAACGAAGCAACGAAGAATATTAATTGCACTTTTGGTCTTTTGCTTCTAATAGTCATATGATAGGCACAGGTGCATAGCCTAAACGTTCCACGCACAGAGCCCCAAAGACGAAAAGGGAAACATAATTCATCTCAATTAAAATCGAAGAATCACTTAACTTGAATCCAAACTAAATGGCTCAAATCCAATCACCACCACCATTTTCCCCAACATTTGAATTTGAATACCAAAGGCCAAAGCTCACTTGGTTTCCCCCCTCTCTCCCAATGGCAGTGACAGAAAAGCAAGTGTTGTAAACCTTCAAGATCGCGAAGCGCATCGTGGAACAGTCTTGGCGGTAGTGCCTTCTGTGGGAACACCACCCTTTTTAGACTTACTTACCTCCTTGGTAAGTTGAGTCTAAAATTTATACTCAGACTACAATCTACGAGAAATGTCATGACTTAACTTCAGGAGTTGCTATGGTACCCATGTGAAATTATAGGTACTGTAACCAAGGCTGATTTGGACAAATGAAATAATAACATGTGGATTGGATTAAGTGAAGTTAAGATGTACCTTTTATAAACTCAATTTCAAATAAACACTATTTAAAAAAGAAATAACAAAATAGTGCCTTTTGGTTTTTTTTTTTTTACATTATAGTGTCCTAATTTTTTTTTTATACTATTGCCCAAAAGGAAGAAAATCAACTAACAAAACCAAGATCAAGCAACCCTCACACAAACTTGCAAGAGAAAATACAAGGAAGGAGGAGGGTGTTTAACCATCATGACATCAAAATATATCTAGTGTTTATGTTTCCCTTTGTTATTGTAATTGTATTAATAGGTTTGTTTATCTATATAAAAGAATTACACCCCACCAAAACAAATCTTAACTTTCTTAGCTATGGTGTACTTTCATTTTCTGTTCCATTAAGGGTGTTCATTGCGATGCCATATATCTTCAACTGATCACCTTCAAAGTTAATTAGCACAATCAATACGAATAAAGGATAGAGGACATGGAGGGAAAAAAATAAGCGGCAATAACACGAGCTAATTATTAGTTGATTCTCATAACTAACTAATCGACATTTCTTGCCCTCTCTTCATAATCTAAGCTACTAAAGTGTGGGAAACATAGGTGTAAATTTGTGTGAGATTCAAGGACAGATCGATGATATGGAGTTTCAAAACCCTTTTATGTCAACACCAATCACAAGAGTGGAAGAATGGGATAATGAACCTTCTAATCCTTCAATAAACTAATTCCCTAAATTTCATTTATTTTAATAAGGGTTCAATTTTTTATAAATTTTATCTCCTTAGAGATTATTTTACAAATTAATTAGTGTTCTGAACCAGGTTATGAGTTATGGATCAAGAACAACCTAGCTCGCTAGAATAGTACTTAAATATCATTGCAGTATACTTGCTTATTTATTAGGCATAAATCTCTCAGAATCTCTTTAAGAGATATGAATGGCAATCATACCCCATATAAATAGGGGATTAATGGTAGGGGATAACAGTTTTCCAAATTCTAGTCAATAACATTCAATCCAGATTGAATGCTACGATTCGTTACACCTTAAAACGCTCATACATATACCTAGCAAGGTCAAGAAGGTACGGATCTAATATCCAATTCTATACATTTTCTCCCTTACACACAAATTAAATTGAGTGTCACATTTTGTAGGTACCCAACCCTTCACAACATTGCTATTGCGGCTGTGCTACAGAGGTATCCACCATCAACTACCTTCTCAAGTGACCCTTTGAATTCAGTTCAGAACATTGGCACCGTCTATGGGAAGATGTAAAACTCTCCCATTCCATAAATCTCCTTGCCAAGATCCATAATATACAGCCAAACCCAAGCCCCGATGAACGTGATCTTAAAGTTTCATAACCACGCTTAGCACCACCGTGTCCCTCAACCTCTCCTCTTTCACGGCCCTAGAGGTGTAGGAAAAACCACCCTCATACTCAAGCGTTTACTAAGTGACTGGAATAAAGGCCCTCACCTCACCAGTTATGTCAAATTCGTAGAATCCATAAAAGGTCACCACCCATCACATGGCGAATCATTTCTGTGGGCCTTGTGGTCTAACTACCCGCTGTCTGCCCTCTTGGATTGCCAGAAAAGCCTCAAGCAATGCCTAGAGTCCATGGCTAAGAAGGGCGTTTGGATGGGAACCACCACCTCCTAACAAATATTTACTACCCCCAACAAATGGAACGACCTGACCGTTGCTTTCTAGCGCGCGTTGCAAACTGACGACAGCACTCCTAAATCCCCTATTTCTAACAGGGTTTCATCGGCTACACTATGGGACCATGCTGCATTTTCATTGTCTGCTTGATGTAATGTTGTTGAGATCGACCGAGTTTTGGGATTTGGGGAGACAAGGAAGAATGCCTTGTTTATGGAGAAGGCTTCCTATTTTAAGGAATCTGTTATTGCACTAACGTTGGCGAAGAAGGTGATTGAGGTTCAGTAGGGGTGGAGGGTGAATGCCATTTGCTCATATGAATCGGACCGCGAAGCTAGTTATTAATAATATTAAATCTGATATGGAGAATAATTGGTTTGGGTGCAAATGAGCGTTGTTTGCCTATTATCCTGGTGACATCTGATAGCTACTATTCATATAAAACTTTCTTGGATTTTAGATATATGGAGATATTCATCTCACATGAGTGCCACCATGACTAGCAAGGATACTCTCAAGTGAGTCTTCATAGTTGCAAATTATATACCGTGTTTACAAGCCAATCTCCACAAATGAAGTCACTTGATAGGCCCTTTTTAATTTCCATTTACTTGCATGACAACACTGAATATTTGAGTCACGAGCATGATAGCATGGACTTGTGTTTCCAGACAATGATTGAAGCTAGTCCCGAGAATCCACTTTCTTAGCAACTATGTAGGTTACTTGAAAGAGAAGGCCTATGGTCAAGGCGTAGCGTTTTCAAATTGTGGCAGCAAATGCCATCATAGTACCTCGGTCGTGACTTCAAGTCCACGAGTACTTCAGCTCATTCTCATCCAAGCTAGTACCTCATCTGCAACTTTGAGTCCACGAGTACTTCGACTTATTGTCATCTAAACCAATACCTCGGTCGTGACTTCGAGTCCACGAGTACTTCAACTCATTCTTATCTAAACCAGTACCTTAGTCGTGGCTTCGAGTCCACGAGTACTTTGGCTCATTCTCATTTAAGCCAATACCATGACTGTGACTTTGAGTCCATAAGTATTTCGGCTTGACACAACCCACAAGGTTACCACACCTTGGTGAGGTCCGAGGAATACAAGGTCCGTAGAGGATCAACTATTTCGATATCTATATATGATGACTAGATAAAGGAATCCATTTGACCATTGTCCAAGGTCAAGGAGTGCATTCAAGGGTTTTCACCTGTACCCTTATGATCTAGACCTTAACCCATAAACTAACCAAGTTTATAGAGGTTAAGCATATTTTTACATGATGGCCAAACAAAGGAATCCATTTGACCATTGTCCGAGGTCAAGGAGTGCATTCAAGGGTTTTTAATCATATCCTTATAAGTCTGACCTTAACCCATAAATCGACTAGATTTACAGAGGTTAAGCATATTCTTACATGATGGCCAGATAGGGGAATCTACTTGACCATTGTCCAAGGTCAAGGAGTGCATTCAAGAGTTTTCACCTGTACCCTTATGGCCTGACCTTAACTCATAAACCGACTAGGTTTACAGAGGTTAAGTGTAGCCAATCGCAACCCGGGGCAGTGGACTCCACACCAAGAGGCTTTCATGTAACCTATTCCACAATTTCAAATTAAACCAAACTCATAAGCCTAAAAAGTTAAACGTGGTTACAACACTATGTCTAACCCATAAATTGAACAAAAGTTTTAATGTAGTTATACTCTTTAGACCGTTGCCCAGGATAGTGAACATCATTACGAGAGGCTTTTGTGTCATATACACCTGAAGTTCGACTGAGTATCAACTATTCCTAAACGAACCTGATCATCGAGATCCAGCATTGGATTCATCCCGGTCAGGTAAAATGAGAAACGAATATTGAGATCGAGTGTTAGACCCATCTTGGTAAACTGCGCGAGTAAATTGCAGTGCAAAACGAATATCGAGATTGATCATTTAATCCATCTTGATAAACAACAAAAGCAAATTGTAGTGCAAAATGAGTACCAAGATCGAGCGTTGGACATATCTCGACATTACGAAAACAAAACTAAGCAAAGTGCAAAGAGCCACCGAGATTGAGCTTTAGACTCATCCCGGTAATTGAAAGGAGAACAAAAATATGAAGAAAAATACCAATTGCATAAATAAAAGTACCCAAAGTTGGGACTTGTCCATACATAATAACAAAACCCCATGCAGGGGGCAACAAAATGAAAAACAAAGTTATTATTCCTCTGGGGTCACCACCACTACCTTGGCCTCTGCGGTCCCATCCTCCTCTTCTTGCCTACTCTTTGGCATTGCACCTTCCTCTTCTTTGTCTTTAACCCTCTGGTTGACTTGGTCATTTGGAGCAGCGTGAAAATGGCAGCATCAACGATCTTGCCATCCCAGAAAATCTTCAATCAACTAATTCCTTCTTCATTAAGGCCCAGGTTCAGAAGGCGGATATGAGCAAAAGCATTTTTAAACGACTCCTCCACGGACCTTGACCAATCATCTTCCATTTCCATGATTTTGACTTGGTCTTAATCTATTCGGGAAGTTCACATTCATCCCGAACGCCAGCAAGGAAAGACTTGGAAGTGGCTAAGAGTTCTTTTATTGAGTTCTCCCAAGCTATTGCTTGAACAAGCTACACTCAGAGTGTATTGACCTCAGCGGTTTGAGCTCGGAGTGTAGCCACCTCGATAACTTGAACCCAAAGGGTAGCCATTTTGACATCATCTGCGGTAAGTCGGGTGACCTTAGCGTGGAGCCTAGCAATCTCGGTCTAACACTGAATTACATTACATAGGGCCCACGAACTCCATAGGGGTAACCTACTATATATCTCAGATAATGGTATGATGACTTAAGTAGAGCGATCTGTTAGCCATGGCAACCATCACCCAAGAGGGGGGTGAATTGAGTGATTACAAATTTTTAAAGTAACTTTGAGAAATTATGCATTTTGATATTTTCAATCAACACATGCAGTGGAATAAGTCTAACAAAGATACAACTATTATAGATTACTCAAATGCAACTTGGGTTATGCAAATAAGCTAGATATCAAGTTCTTAGAATCAAAACATCAAGATGACAAAAAATATGTAATAGATAAATATACTACACAAAATACTGAAATTAAAAAGTGTAGGGAAGAGATAATCAAACTCAAGAATTTATCCTAGTTCAGCCACCAACCACTTGTAGCCTACATCCAGTCCCCAAGTGTAACTTAAGATTTTCTTCACTATCTCCTAGACTTCACAGGTGCTAGGAAAACCTTTGTACAAACAAGAGCACTCCTCACACCTTGGGATACCTCAACCTTGTGCAAGAGCCTCCAATTCTTCAAGCTTCACAGGTGCTTGAAAAAACTTTTACATTTAAGAGCACTCACAACACCTTTGGGATACCTCACCATTTTGTGTTTGAGCCTCACTACAAGGGATACCTCATCCTTTTCTCTCTTGAGTGATACCTCACTCTCTCATAATGATTTCAAGGTGAAAAGAAAAATTAGAAACTCTCACAAGAGTAGATATACAACTTGAAGAACAAAGGAATAGAAGGATTTTGCAATAAAGAGCTCAAAATATGATTTTGATGATTTAAGGATCAAATCAAGTGTTCAAGAGTTGTAAAAGCTTCAACTATCACTTATATATAAAGCCAAAGTGATAAAATAGTCATTGGTAGTGTTTAGAAATGATTTTTTATGAAAACTATCTGTTTATAACTGTTGGGAGCATTTCTGGGCAGGATGTAATCGATTACAAGCCTCATGTAATCGATTACAAAGCCTCTTCCAAAGTTTAATTGATTACAAGACTGGTGTAATCGATTACATGACTTCTGGTTTCGAAAACTAACTTTAAATGGTCATAACCTTATCTATTTAAAGCAAATGACCACTCATTGGAAAGATCATTGAGTCTATTTACAAATGAAATAAGTTTCACAATAAAATTCAAAGTATTTTGAAAGTTATGATTAAAAGAGTAACTAATGGTCAACTTTTTAAAACTCAAACTTGACTATTTTTCATTGTTTTGAACTCCTAGCATGACTAGCTTTTCAAAGCATGTTTCTTGGGCATTTTAGCATGTAAGAACCATTTGTAAATATTTAAAAACATATTTGAGCTTTTTTATTGTAAACCCTCTATCTTTACATAGGAGAAAACCTAAAAGAAAAATATACCAATTCTAGTCCTTAGACTTCTTGATGTAATCCAAGCTTCCATAAATTTCTTCTCTTCAAATCTTGCAAATGCTTAGAACATCTTATTATTTTCATTCTTCTTGAGTTGAGCATAATTATGATCTTTTACTTTCTTGTTGCAATGCTCACTTTTGATACTTGGACTATCTTACAAAGTATTACTCACTTAAAACAAACATAGTTAGTCCAAATTCATAATTCAGTATCTTCATATGCATGATTCATAAATGTATAACTCTAGTTAGTCTAACATATATATAAGAATTTCATAGACATATCCAAATATGACATTTATCAATTACTAACAGATATGCCCTATATAGGATGCAACAAAGAATACCTTGCACATTTTCATTCAAATAGAGCCAAATCTAATATTAATTTAATATAATTCATATAACATATTATTGAATATATTTTATAAAAGATGCTATAAAGAATATGCATGATTCTTATATGAAATATAATAAGATGGATTACATGATGATGCATGATTCAATATAATCTATTAAGTACATCTATGTAGCATGATCAATATCCTTTTTTAATACATTTGTCATCATTAAAGCTTAACACATTAAATCATTAGGGCAAAGATAATTCTACAATCTCCTCCTTTTTTATGATGACAAATCACCAAAGAAAAATATGTTGAGCAATATAGAAGAATATATATTCATGTAAGCATATCAAACAGTAAGAACAATAACATATTTTTCTTTCCAATTTTCACTCTCCCTATTTGACATCAACAAAAAGGCTTAGGAAGGAAAGATAATATTTTCTCTTCTCCTATAGATAAAACTCATGTTGTCAAAAAGAGTAGGATAATCAAAACCAAAACTTCTTCAAGTTATTTAAAACATAATTATCTCTCCTTATTTGATTCTGCATATGACTCAAGAATAGAGATATGAAACAAACATGCTTTCAAGTATAAAAGATTATTCATGCAATGCTTCTTACATTTTGCTACATCAACATTTATCATATGATAGCAATAAACTTAAGAAATTATGTCTAACATATAATATCTTACATACCACATGATAAATAAGTACCACTTAATGAAAGTTACAAAATATCCATATAAGGTCATGGAATTAAGGTTTTTAAATGAAAGATCATACAACTTGCCACATATCAAGCATTTCTCAATGAAAGAATCAAAAGATATGAAATTTAAGAATGTTTCTCTTCTTTCATTGATAGAGGGAAAGAGAATAAGAGATGGTCTTTGTTGACATGCTGATAGTATTAGCAATAAAACACTTCATGTTAAACAATGATATAAGCCAAGAGATATAAGCAATAATTTAAGAACTAGGCTCCTTCTTAAAATATTCATATTATCAAAATATAAAACATAATAATTTAACATAGTCATGCATATATTTATTGTCAACAAGGACATGGAAGAAAGATATGTAAGATGAAAAGGATAAAAAAAAATCATTACAAATTAACAAATAATTATAAGAAGTTATAAGAAAAGAAGATAAACTCCCCCTTATTGAAGCACAAGATAGATAAAGAGAAATATATATGTTAAGATCATGTAAGCACATTACCATAAAGTAAAGTAAGGCAAAAGATACTTATTCTTAATCTATCAATCAAAAACCATTTTTAAACTTATCCCCTTTTCAAAAAAAAAAAATTATAAGAACACATTACATTTTTAAAAGCATTTTAGAAGGGTAAAGAAATTTTATATTAAAATCACATATTCCTTGAGAGTGATCAAACCCAAGTCAAAAGAATATTTGAAAGTACATCTCCTCTCTTTCTCATTGAACAAGAGTCTTGAGAAAATAAAATACTTCAAAGAACAAGACTTATCTTTTGAAGTATTAAGACGGTCTCTATAAAACACTTCAAATGATTTATTTGAAAACTATCTTAAACATTCTCTCAAGATTTAATAAAACTTTTCAAAACAATGAAGAGAGTACTGTATTTATAGTACATATCCAATGATTTCTAAATTTTTTAGACAATTAGGAGGTGAAAATATTTTTAAGGTCTTAAGACAAGTTTAAAAGATTCTCAAGGATATGGAACTTGAAAAGTTTTTTTCAAATATAATAAGAGATTTTGCTTTAAAAAACTTTTTAATCAACCAAGAAACTCTTTTCAAAAGAAGAGCATGATTCTCATAGGTGTTATACCACTAAGAAACCATAGATATCAATCATTCACCTTGATGAAATGTGCTATAGGGATCAAAGCATGTATAGGACTAACATCAACCACCCTATATGCAATGACAAAATTAGCAAGTTAATATCCAATTAGGCACTTTGTCAATGCTAAGCATACTTCTTATGTAAGGAAAACATCTAATCATTTAAGATTAATTTATCAACAAGTATCATATAATCCATAGCATATAAAATACCATAATAGCTTGAGGATAGAGATACTTATTGAGAGAATGATGCTTCTTTAGAATGTTCTTCGTTTATTAGTCCTTTAAGTTTGAGCTTTCTTCTATTGCGTATTCCATTCCATTGCACTTAAAAAAAGTCTCCTCATGTTCGTCTCCATTCAACTCTTCTCTTTATCCATTTATACTTGAAATTTTAATATTTGATGGTTATATTTGAAACACATAGAAACACTTGTAAAGCTAACTCTAAAAGTTCTCTAAAACATAGGTTAGCGTCAAATATCATTTAAGATTATTTACAAACATAATTTAGATTGATATATAATGTAAAACATGTATCATATTATCAACCATGCAATATTAGCTCTAACAAGAATGCATGAAGTACATATGCACTTGAATCCAAAAAATATGGTGTAAGCATTTTAAGGCATGATTCAAGTTTATCAAGAAACACATAATCATCATCAAAACTTATATAAGCCTTTTAGGCAAACAATGATCATGTTAGGCATGTTATATTAAGTAAGAAATTCTAGTATGCACACATGCCAATCAAGAGTAAAAAATCCCTTATTGTAAAGCAAGAATTGTAAAGTCATGGAATTATAAATTTTAAAATCATTTATGATTCATTTCAAGATATACTTCAATGTAAGAATCATTGAAGTTCAAAGACAAGTTCAAGGCACAAAATAAATTAATTACTTCTTATTTTCAAAATATGAACATATCAAATAATTTCAAATAAGAAGACATATAACTTTTAACTTTTTAATCTCCAAGTAAGTATATAAGACAACTAAGTATTAAAGAGAAAGGATTAGAACTGCTTATGAGCATGTGAATTTCTATATTTGAACAAAGAGAAATGGTCACAAGGTCAAGAATAAAGATATTACCATAAAACATGTCATTCCAAGCAAAGTGTATACATGTCTAGCATGTTAACATATGTAAAGATACTTTCAATACACAATGCTAGAAAAGCACAACTTAAGGCTAGTTAAGGCATAAAATAAGTCTTTACTTCTCCAAATATCATATGATATTCAATTTAAAGTAAAAATAAGGATAAGAGATTGATATCACCAAAAGTGTACTCTTTGAGTTTTTGTAGGTAAGTCCAACTTCCAAGCTTTAATTCTTCATGAAAGAATAGAGATTCTTTGCACCCTTTTTAGAAGTTAAGTACTTTTAAACTTTACTAACCTCAAGTTGAATAATCTTATTTTATTTAAATGCTTGCTTGAGGTAGTTATCACCCTACAATACAATTCATAGTACTTTATTTGGTATCCACTAATTTTAGATCTATAGGGGTTAGTCATTAATTTTAAATCCATTATGCTCTCATAAAGATTAATTTTTTTCATAGTATGTAAATTGAGCACAACAAATTAAATAATCAATTGTCATTAAGCACATAACTGATAACATGTTTACTTTTATGATATATAGACAGTTTAAAGCATAGAAAGCATACATAGTCATAGAATACCCTATGATTAAGAAATATGCAAGATAGTGAGCAAAGGGTGTAATAAGAATTAATATAATCATGTGCTATATATAATATTTAACTTTTACTAAGTACACATGATTCTATCATTTACCTAAAGCCTATAAAGAATATACCTCATATTCATTGCCTTTTAAGTGAATGTGCATAAAAGGTAAAAACTTTTGATACCTTGGCCTTGGTAATTAAGGAAACTCTTTTCCTCACTCATTACTTCTCTTTTGGTGTTTTGAACTTTGCAAGTTCCACATTATGCATGTGAGAAGTTTTAGATGAAGGATCCTTGTCTTCATGACCAAGAAGTCTACCATTGGGTTTTGGAAGCATTCTCCTTGATGATTCCTCTTTCCTTTGACCAATTAGTCCATCCTTTTGAGAAGTTTTTTGCATGATTGAAACACTAAAAGGATGTTTTGATACCCACTTCATATTGGGTCCTTGAATGTTAATATTAGAGTCTTTAAGACTTTTAGGAACCCACACTATGTTATTTCTCATATAAAGATTTCTTCTATAATTGCACAAATGAGAAATATGTCCAAAATAATCACAAAAATTACAAACAATTGAATTCAATGATGGCTTTGTCCTTTGAAGGTCATCTTTGCAAAACTTAAGCCTTTTGTTATTTTTACATTCTAAACTATTTTTGCCATAAGTTTTGCTTGAATTTTTATGTTGAATAACATTAATTTTATTATCATTAACAATCATAGAATGTAAGCAATTAGAATCATTGGCTTTAGCAAATTCGAAAGATAAGTCCCTAACTTGATATTCTAAATCAATGCACTTTTCACAAGAAGTTGATATTTCACATTTCAAAGGCATTTTCTCATCAAGAAAAGCATATTCATTTTTCAAAGTCTCAATTTCATTTTCAATGGAGGAAATGTTTTCCAAAAAAGATAAGTTTTTTATTTTCTAACTTCAACAAACCATCATACAATTCATCATATAAATATTGTAGTTCATAATAGGAAGGACTATATTCTAGTTTAAAATTATTTGCCTCAAAGTCCTTTTTAGTCATATAGGAAGTAGTCTTAATTTTTAGCATACTTGACTCTGTAAGGGAATCATCATCTTCCTCATTGTTTTCCATCAAGGATTCAAGAACATCTTCCTTCTCATATTTGTTTTGCTTTGTCTCTTTTTCAAATTGAGCACAATTATCATCAAGAGGTGTTGAACTCTATTTTTTTTACTTTGAAACTCTTCTTGAGGATATTTTTCATGACAAACTTCCTTCAATGGCTTTTACTCTTCTTACTTTCTATATACAACTTTATACACAAAATTATTGTTAGCAATATAAAGAACATCAAGGGTGTCCAAAATTTCTTTAGAACTAGAGCAATTCTTAATTCTAGCATAAGCATCATCATTCAAATTACTTCTCAAGATTTGCATTGCTCTAATGTTCAAGAAAAAACATTTCTTGTTATAAGCATTCCAAGTTTATTTTGATTTGCAAGTAAATCCATCAAGTACAATATCCCACAAATCAAGATCAATAAATTGCATATAAAATTTCATTCTACCTTTTCAATAAACAAAATGCACATCATCAAAGAATGGTGGTTTATCAATTTCAAAACCTTCCATTTTGAAAAACTTTCAATGGTTTCCAACAAATAAGGATATTTAACTCTAAGCAGTTAAGCTTTCAACAGAGCACAAAGCTCTAATACCACTTATTAGCCATGGCAACCATCACCCAAGAGGGGGGTGAATTGAGTGATTACAAATTTTCAAAGAAACTTTAAGAAATTATGCATTTTGATATTTTCAATTAACACATGCAGCGGAATAAGTCTAACAAAGATACAACTATTGTAGATTACTCAAACACAACTTAGGTTATGGGATAAATTGAGTAAATAAGCTAAATATTAAGTTCTTAGAATCAAAATAACAAGATGACAAGATATGCAATAGATAAATATACTATATCAAATACTGAAATTAAAAGAGTGTAGAAAAGAGAGAATCAAACTCAAGAATTTATCATGGTTCAGCCATCAACCACTTGTGGCCTACATCTAGACCCTAAGCTTAACTTGAGATTTTCTTCACTATTTCCTAGACTTCACAGGTACTAGAAAAATTATTGTACAAACAAGAGCACTCCTCACACCTTGGGATACCTCACCCTTATGCTAGAGCCTCCAACTCTTCAAGCTTCGCAGGTGCTTGAAAATATATTTACATTCAGGAGCACTCACAACACCTTTGGGATATCTCACCCTTTGTATTTAAGTCTCACTACAAGGGATACCTCACCATTTTCTCCCTTGAAGGATACTTTACTCTCTTACAATGATTTCAAGATGAAGAGAAAGATTAGAAACTCTCACAAGAGTAAATATATAACTTGAAGAACAAAGGAATAGAAGGATTTTGTAATAAAGAGATCAAAATATGATTTTGATGATTCAATGATCAAATCAAGTGTTCAAGAGTTGTAAAAACTTCAAATATCACTTATATATAGAGCCCAAATGATAAAATAGTCATGGATAGTGTTTAGAAATAATTTTTTTTAAACTAATCATTTATAGTCATTGGGAGTGTTTTTGGGCAAGATGTAATCAATTATAAGACTCATATAATCGATTACAAAGCCTCTGCTAAAGTTGTAATCGATTACAAGGCTGGTGTAATCGATTACATGGTCTCTAGTTTCGAAAACTGATTTTAAATGGTCATAACTTCTTCATTTCTTATCCATTTGATGCAAATGACCACTCATTGAAAAGATCTATGAGTCTATTTTCAAATGAAATAAGTTTCACAATAAAACTTAAAGTATTTTGAAAGTTATGATCAAAATAGTAACCAAAAGTCAGTTTTTCAAAACTCAAACTTGACTTTTCATAGTTTTGAACTCCTACCATGACTAGCTTTTCAAAATATGTTTATTGGGCATTTTAGCATATAAGAACCATTTGTAAAGATTTAAAAACATATTTGAACTCTTTTCTTGCAAACCCTCTATCTTTACATAAGAGAAAGCCTAAAAGGAAAATATACCAATTTTAGTCCTTCGGCTTCTTGATGTAATCCAAGTTTCCACAAATTTCTTCTATCCAAATCTTGCAAATGTTTAGAACATCTTATCCTTCTCATTCTTCTTGAGTTGATCATAATTGTGATCTTTTACTTTCTTGTTGCAATGCTCACTCTTGGTACTTGGACTATCCTATAAAGTATTACTCACTTAAAACAAATATAGTTAGTCCAAATTCATAATTCAATATCTTCATATGCATGATTCATAAATGTATAACTCTAGTGAGTCTAACATGCATATAAGAATTTCATAGACACATCTAAATAAGACATGTATCAATTAATAATAGATATGCTCTATATAAGATGCAACAAAGAATACTTTGCACATTTTCATTCAAATAGAGCCAAATCCAATATTAATTTAATACAACGCATATAACATATTATTGGATATATTCTATAAAAAATGCTATAAAGAATATGCATGATTCTTATATGAAATATAATAAGATGAAGCACACGATTATGCACGATCCAATATAATCTATTAAGTACATCTATGTAGCATGATCAATATCCTTTTGTAATGCATTTGTCATCATCAAAACTTAACACATTAAATCATTAGAACAAAGACAATTCTACACGATCCACTCCGGATCCCAGCCTTATTCATTAACCCTGGGGGCATACTATGATGTATCACAGACCTTAGCCCATTGGAAAAAAAAACATCGAGAGATCTAGCATTACCACTATGACTTGGATCCCTTTGTCCACTACCTGTCATGTGCTCTTGCTAAACTTGAATACCTTGACACTTAACTGTCTCATCTAAGCACCAAGCTAGGGACATCTGTTCTGGACTGGGTTATGGGTTACGGATCAGGATCAACCCAGGCCACCAGAATAGTACTAAGATATCATTGCGTGCTATCTTGATGAGTATACCTACCTATTTATTAGGCATAAATCTCTCAGAATCTCTTTAAGAGATATGAATGCTAATCATACCCCACATAAATAGGAGATTAATGGTAGGGAATAATGGTTTCCTGAATTCTAGTTAACAGCATTCAATCCAGATTGAATGCTATGATTTGTATCGTTACACCCTAAAACGCTCATACATATACCCAGTAAGAGCAAGAAGGTATGATTCTAATCTCCAATTCTATACACTGCCTCCCTTGCATATAAACTGATTTGAGCGTCGGGGTCCTTTTGTAGGTATTCACTCCCTTGCGACATTGTTGTTGCGACTGTGTCATGGAGGTATCCACCATCAACTACCTTCTCAAGTAATCCTCTGAATCCAGTTTAGAACAATTAGCAAAGAAAAAAACACTTTACATATAACTACCATCATTCTACATGGTTATTTTTTATTACTCCACATAAGCATGTGTTTTGGAACTCAAACTTGTGTTTCAGTTTCATAGAATTTCCCCTTAACTTTAAGAAAATAATTTTTCATGTTTTCACTTACTCAAATCAACATTATAGGTACACTTCCGTTTAGGCAATACATCCTAAAAAACTCACCTAAATATTGTCGTAGGGTGCCATATCAATATACAATATTGATCTGGCATTCTAATCAATTTATATCATGATCATTGGGGATTGACAGCAAGCAACCTTAACGAATGTTGTAAGCTCATCACTCTGGAAGACAACCTTGTTAGCTACGCAAGTTTAACAAGAAGAGATATTAATTAACATCAATGTTTCTTCTATGACAAGCTCACAAATATGAGGGAAGACAAAAGGACAAAATGGCACTGTATACGTGTTTAGGAGTCAGTGTTTAATGATTAAGTTGAAAAAGCTCTCACTATTAAAATTGACAAAAAAAATAATAAGCTTATCATGTTTTTTAATCATGATTTAGGAGGTTGTGTTACAAAATAAGTTCATGTATAAAAAGTGAAAATGAATAAAAATTCATAGGATAATGTGTAATTTATCTAAAAAAAATTTCAACATGTATAACTAGGGGTGTAAATGAGCTCAGCTATTCATAAACTATTTGAACTCAATTCGTTAAATACTTATAGGATAATGTGTAATTTACCTAAAATTTTCTTCAACATGTGCAACTAGGAATGTAAATCAACTAAGCTATTCATGAACTATTTGAACTCAACTCATTAAATACTCGATTAAACTCGTTTGTTTAACTAAACAAACAAGTCCAAGCTTTATGGACTCGACATTAAAAGTTTACAAATAGCTCGATTATATATAATGTAGGCAAAAATTATAATAATTAATAAGAAAATAAAAATTGTTGGATTGCTAAACTCATTTATCTTAATAAGTATTTATAAATGGTTAACAAGTCTATATAATTGTCAACGGGCTCTATCTCCGTGCATAAAGGAAGAAGACTATTTTAGTGTGGAAATATATTGAATATTTTTAAGTATTAAAGCTTATTTTAAAAATTCTTTTTGTAATGATTGAAAATTATGAATTTTTTATTATTTTATGTATGAATTATGGAGAAAAAATATTTTTATTTCTATTTTTTAATTCATCTTAGATGTGTACTAATTATTAGCTTAGTAAATTTAAAAAAAAAACTTAGGAGAGATTTGATAAAAAGAAAGAAAAAAATCAAATTATAAATGAATTAAACGAGTCAAACCCAAATTTTATAATTTTTAAACAAACCAAACTCAAGATTTAAAATTTACTCATTTAATAAATGGATCAAGCTTGAACAACCTATTTTTTTCACAAACTATACTTAAACTTCAAGTCTTTGACTTCACTCAACTCATTACACCACTATGTACAACCATTTAAGCCTTTTATTTTTTTCTTTATCTTAGATTTTAATTTCAAAATTATTTATTCATTACCATATGATTTAACTTCATTAAGAAATTCTTATTCTTAATTTTTACAATTTCTAGAGATTTAATTAATATCTATCAAGGACTTGCTCTCCTACTAGGGGCACGGCATCCTCTGGCCCCCCTCTCCCTCCTATGCACAAATCTCAACTTCATATTGTTTTTTGATGTCAGATCAATAAACAATCCAAATAGATACAATGATAGAAACACGCATTTGTTTTTAAAGGAAAAATAGTGTGTATATATACAGTCATTACTAAAAGCTTGACCATACAACAAGCGTTTAATGTTGCCACCATCTCGAAATAATTTATAGTAAGTACTACATTCTATGTTTCTAGATATTATGGGTAGCTACATAGCTTGTGATCACCCAAAATTGCAGCTACCAAGTCAAATGTTCACAGGTTCTTGCTATAAGTTCCAACTTCCAAGCAGCATGCAATGCAAGCATCTGGTATGCTATTCAATTTTAGGGAAAGATAGCAACCTCAATGAATGTTGAAACTTGAAAGTGATAATTCCTATCTCAGCCCATCAGTCTGGAAGACAACCTTGTTAGCTGCACAAGTATAACAGGGAAAGATAACAATTATCATCAATATTTCTCCCATGACAAGCTGACAATTCCAAGGGGAGACAAGAACTAAAGCAGAATTAATGCACCACCTCGAATATTCTGTAGTATAATTGCGATATGGGATATGGAACCTCTTCCACTACCTACACCTGGTCTATATAACAACATGTAGCAGATCACATATTTTAGTGTGCCTGGCATCAAGAACAGTGAAACTCCGAAAAAATTAGATCTCCTCTAGTACTTGACAAATCCAACATTTTGAGCCTTGCCCAAAACAGACTCAAGATCTCCATGAAATAAGCTGAATTTTTTTGCCAAAGCAAAACCAGCATGCATTCCATCTACTGCTGCACTAATGATCCCACCAGCATAACCTGCTCCTTCACCAACTGGATATAGTCCTTTTAGTGAAGTGCTTTCGTAAGAGTCAACATTGCGAGGAATCTGGATCGGGGAACTGGTCCTAGTCTGGAAAAAAAACATTGTTAAGCACAAATGAACAACAATTGAGAAGCAAATTCAAGATAATAACACGCTTTATACAGAAGTTTTAATTAATGACTGCAGACTGAACCAAGAGCTGCCTACAAGGAAGTTTAGTAAAGACAAAAATACAATGGAACATATTACACTAGACCCAAAAACAGAGCATATTACTTATTACCTCCACACCATGAAGGAGAGCCTCATTGCAGATAAATCCTGGTAACTGAAAAGTTTTGAAGTTTGAATTAAAAAAAAAAAAAGTTGTTCTTAGTAATTCTGTTAGATAATTTTATAAAGGACAGTGAAATACCAGATTAGAAAGGACATGGAAGTTGCAAACCTCCTTGTCAAATGTTACAAGTGAATGCTGCAAAGCTTCAGTTATATGAATAGGAAATAGCTGATGGAGATTTGCTGCCTTCACACCCAAACGATAACTTGACGGGGGTACAGATGTTACTGGCACAAACAAGTCAAGCTAAGTTAAACTAGGAGCTGAGAGCCTGGAAGTAACAAATAAAGGGTAATAATTGATGTTACCAAAAAAGCAAAGGATAATAATTGATAATTTTACCTGACAACTTGTTGTCAAGAAAGTCTGTAACTGTCTGAACAGGCACTATAAAATTTCCTCCTCCAATCATAGCAGCCCTTCGCTCAAACTCTCTCTACATAATAGAAGTATTAGATAAGACAGAGATACTGTCAAATTTGTAACATCAAGAACTCTGTTATGTATCCATCAAGAACAAGAACAATCTAGTTGAACAAAATTTCATCTGATGCAATATTGCTCCATTTCTTATATCACTTATGCTTAAAAGCCAGAGAAACAGAATATAGATTTATATATTCTAATATTTAATTATTAAAGAGTTAAAACATGACTCTAGGGAAAGAAAGTTAGATTTATTATGACAAAAATAGACAAGGAAGTCCTCGCATTTTAACTTCACAGTTGCTTTTGATAATTATAAAGATGAAAAAAGGAATTATATAAAGGACATTTTAGTTTAAATATTTAAAAGCATAAGAACACAAACCTCAGATTAAAAGAATCCTAACCTACCTGAAATTCGACCCCTGCAAGAGAACCATGATAATTCAAAGCTTCGAAATCCTTCATTGTGACTGTCACCACAAGTGCAGCATTTGCCCACCTAGATGCTCGCCGAGAAAATGACATGCCATTGATGCACATTTCTGATGGATTTGTACTAGTGAGGACAACCTACAAGTTTCAATATTTAGTTCACTACCAGCTGACTACATCCTATAATAGGCCGATGTAAATTAAAACACAGAAATCATAGTTTAATGCCACTAATCCTCCCGCTGCAACCAAATGCGCTGCCTCCCTCACCTTTGCAAATTAAGCAATAATTTTTTATTAGGCCATTCATACAAGGGCACAAATATGCTATGTCATGTACCTGTCATGTTCCAATTAATATTGTTGGAAACTGTTGGAAACATATATAATTAGATATAATTAGTAATACAATGGTTAGTCCCACATCATGTAAATTATATAATTATTTTTTACTTATTGAGTATATATTCAGCCTCCATTGTGTAGTTGAAACACGGTTTCTTCATATGTCTCTCTATTTTCTCTCTTTCAACATGGTATCTAGAGCCTAAAAGAGAGGCAATCCTAAAAACTATGCATGCCCGGTGGATCCATTGCTCTCTGGTGAAATTTTTTTTCGGCTAACTGGGTTTCCAATCCGATTTGCCAACCTTTCACCTCTGTTGTGTCCTCTTTCCAGCAGCCCATCGCTGCCCGTCGCTGTCCACTGCTATCCGCCACCGTCTGCCACCGGCCAACTTTTCTGGTGACTTTTCAGGCCGGCGACCCCACCATCAGAACCACCTCTCTCTGCTCGGCCAGAACCTGAAAGCCCAACCGAAGAGACCCTCTGACGCGCCCACATGCGCCGCCCAAGGCTCTGCACGCAGCTCCACCTGCTGCCCTTTCACCGGCGCATGGCAGCGCATGGCCCATCCTTTCCGGCCGGAGTCTGTTGTGCAGTGCTCAGCTTTCTGATAACACTGTATTTTATACATTTTGTAATCCTCTCACTAGACTTCTTAAGGTTCAATTAGGCTTAATTAAGTTGGTTTTGACACATTTTATGATTTTGAGCCGAATTCGACAATTAAATAAATTATTGCATAAATTAACCGTAATTATCTTTTTGGCAATGTTTAGTAAACTGGCTATAACTTGAGTTGCAAATATCTGATTGATGTGATTTTGGTCTTGTAGGAAAGCTTAGACAATTCCTACAACTTTGATGTTGAACACTTTTCCAGAATCGGACTCCTTGGAGGTGATATTGGGTTTTGAAGTCAGAATAGAGGAGCTGAAACCGGGTCTAAAACACTCTGCAGTAATTGGACCATATCTTGAGTTCTAGGCATGATTTTGGACTCAAACCAAAGCCATTTTAAAGCAAATATTCAGGCTTACAACTTTCATGAAGATCACTTCTCTCAAAAATGAAAAAATGACTGGATGCACAGCTGTGTATTTACTCAATTATTATTTAAAAAAAAGAAAATAGAAATTACAAAAACGTCACGGATGACGTTTTTGAATGAATTGTTAAATGTGGCTCCTGTAGCCACAGTAGAAGCAACTTTGCCTATAAAAGGCAAACAATTGCAACGTAAATTGGAGAATTGGGTAGAGAACGAATTCGGAGACGAGATGCTTGGGGGAGGGGAAATTCTGAGGAATTTTCTCTTCCCTCCAATTTCCTTTCTCTCTCTTTTTCTCTTTTTCTCTCTTTTAGTCTATGTATAAATAAGTTCTAGTCTACTTGGGTCAAAGTGTGAAACTCTTGGTAAATAAAGAAAAGGTAAGATTAATTCCTTTTATAACTCAATTAGAATCCTCGCAACATGGAGGTTCCAATCGAAAAATACAATGTTAAAAGTCCATTAAAATAATATACGTAATTATATTATGTTTCCTTTAATCATCTATTAATATCACTACTCATAAATGGGATCAAGCATTCATTGTGTCAATATTTTGTTTACAATAAATCAAGATCTCCACTTTACAAGGAGAGTTTCTAACACCATCACTTGTAAATGGGTTAAAGTATTCATTGTGTCAATCTCTTGTCTACAACAAATCAAGAACTCCACTTTACAAGAAATATTTCTAAATTGATTGGAAACAAAATACAATACGAAATAAAATAATATACGTAATTATATTATATTTCCTTTAATTATTACCACCACTTGTAAATGGAGTTAAAGCATTTATTGTGCTTAATATTTTGTCTATAATAAATCAAGAACTCCTCTTTACAAGGGTAGTTTCTAAACTATCAGAAACAAAATATAACACGCATAATAACTACTTAAAAATATAAATCATTAAAGTACAAGAGAGGAATAAATCTAACCTTATTTTATTACCAAGAGCTTCACACTTTGACCCAAGTAGACTAAAACTTATTTGCACATAGACTAAGAGAGAAAAAGAGAAAAAGAGAGAAAGGAAATTGGAGTGAGGAGGAAATTCCTCAGAATTTCCCCTCCCCCAAGCGTCTCGTCTCCGAATTCGTTCTCTGCCTAATTCTCCAATTTACGTTGCAATTGTTTGCCTTTTATAAGCAAAGTTGCTTCTACTGTGGCTATAAGAGCCACATTTAACAATTCATTCAAAAATGTCATCCATGACGTTTTTGTAATTTCTATTTCCTTTTTTTTTCTTTTTTTAAAATAATAATTGAGTAAATACACAGCCGTGCATCCAGTCATTTTTTCATTTTTGAGAGAAGTGGTCTTCATGAAAGTTGTAAGCCTGAATATTTGCTTTAAAATGGCTTTGGTTTGAGTCCAAAATCATGTCTAAAACTCAAGATATAGTCCAATTACTGTAGAGTGTTTTAGACCCGGTTTCAGCTCCTCTATTCTGACTTCAAAGCCCAATATCACCTTCAAGGAATCCGATTCTGGAAAAGTGTTCAACATCAAAGTTATAGGGAATTGTCTAAACTTTCCTACAAGACCAAAATCACATCAATCAGATATTTGCAATTCAAGTTATAGCCAGTTTACTAAACATTGCTAAAGAGATAATTACGGTTAATTTATGCAATAATTTATTTAATTGTCCAATTCGACTCAAAATCATAAAATGTGTCAAAACTAACTTAATTAAACCTAATTGAACCTTAAGAAGCCTAGTGAGAGGATTACAAAATGTATAAAATACAGTGTTATCAAATTCTCCCACACTTAACTTTTGCACTCATGGGCAAAACACAAAAGACAAAAACCAAGGAATAAAGAAAAACAACACAAACTCAAAAACTAAAAATTCTAAAGGATTCAATGACTCAAGAAGAGCAACTAGACAATCAAAGGATCAAAACAGTCATGAGGTAACATTTCTTTGCATCTCAAACCAACAAGTAAGGAAACTTCAATTGAAAAGAATGAATTAAGAATGATAGATCTTCACAAAATTCACTCTCAATCCCTCAAGTGTTTAAAAGGTAGGTATTTCACTCAATTCAACTCATGAAAATTGCACTACCATAAGCTTGCTTGTCTTCTATTTCTCTACTACTCAAAACACATGCACACACAAATCATGAGAACTTTATTCAAGGTTGTAATGGGGTCAAGGTAAAGGAGGAGGTAATATGGATATGACAAGTTAAACACCAGAGAATAAAAGAACATAGAAGTGAGTTTAATTAACAAGCGAAAGTTCTTCCCAACTCCACCTAATACAAATTCCCTTTACATATTCTTTTCCTTTCCTTTATTGCATTGTGGACCCTCTTTTTCTTTTTCTTTTTTTTTTTTTTTATTTTTGAATTTTGATTTTTTGATTTTTTTATTTTTTATTTTTTTTACAAAAAAAACATCATATATACATTTTTTTTAACCGTTCTACACACATACCCCCACACTTGTTCAAGAACTCATCGAATGACAAAACTAATGCTCTCTTATTCCCTAAGGCTAAGTAAGAACATGATTTTTTATTTAAGGCATATAATGAGTTCGAAACAAAGAATGGTCAAATAAGCTCAAAGGGGTTAAGCAAAGGAAAATTTGCAAGGTTGGCTATTTGATTGGTCAAAGTAGTTAATTCAAGAAAATACCTCAATCATTTTTATATATGTATATGAAAATATGTCTCAAAAAGAATCAAAGAAAGTTCTAGAGTAACAATTCCATGAGTGAAATTCACACAAGAAAGAAGAGAATGGTACAAATGTTCAATCTATTCATCAATAAGCTCAAAATCTCATAAGGCATAATTCTATCATTCTCAGTCCACCAATTCAACATCCATAACCAAGCATGTGAATTTTAAGAAAGAAGACAATTTACTCAATCATGCAAATTTTCCTGAATTTGAATTGCTACTTCCACACAAACTAGTTATTTACCCCAACTAAGATGCGTCTCAAGAGTAAAATTACCTCCAAAGCAAAATTTACTCCTTACTCTGTCATCCCTAATTGGTTTAACTGTTAGAAAATTACTGACAAACATATAAACACAACAAACATAAACACACTTTCAATTTTTTTTTTAGATTTTTTTTTTTACACAACTATACACACGACAAACATAAACACACTTAATATTTTTTTTTTACACAACTATCCTTCCCCCAACTAGATCATAACATTGTCCTCAATGTTAAAAAATAGAAAGGAAAAAGATAGAAGATAGTACCTGTTACCGCAATTACTGAAAAGAGAAACTTCACACAAATATAAACAGAAACAAAATACGATAAAAAAACCAAAGCTTGTAATTATTTAAACAATTGAAGTGTCTGAACTGGTTTCCTTTTCTTACTGCTTCGCGCAACATTTCCTTCGGACCACTTCTAGCTGAGCTTTTATTGGATCAGGGCTGTCATAAGAAGAAGATATACAAGAAAATATATACATGTAGTTGTGATTGTGGTTCACATCTTCCTCTGGTTTTACGTCCAGTAACGGCTTAAACGCCTTCTATGAGTCGAGGATAAGCTTCCCATCCAATTTTCTTATAAATTGACAAACAGGGTCTTTTTGAGTCAGATTCCCAAGACTGTAACGCGCTTACTAGCCTTTGAAGAGATTCTACAAATTAATAAATTCACACTGCACAAATTCACCAGAATGCGTCTCAAGAGTCAAAAAGATTTTATCTAATGACTCCTTACTCAGGCCATTCTTTAATGAAAAATATTTTATCTTTTTTTTTATTTGCGGAAACCATCCACAAAGAACAACTTCGTTTGTTACAAGAAAAATTGATAATTTTGGCAAATCAAACCATAAAATTAAAAATTAAAAATTCATTAGGAAAATAATCATTGATAGATGTGATTTCAAAAGGTGAGCCTATTGTAAGTATGGACAAATCAACAACAAAATTTTAGGCTCATTTTAAATTCTTGAAGCAACAAAATCCACCGTATCAACCTAGGTCAACAAAAACTTATTGAGAAAATCGACAAATGACCAAATTGTCAAAGTTAAGTTGATACTTAAGAGGAAAAAGAAAAACAAACATTAAGACACACGAAATACTAGGAAAAAAAATTTATTAATTTTTTTAATTTTTTAAATTTTTTAAATTTTTTAAATTTTTTTTAATGAAAATACATGAAATTAGAATACTAAGGATCAGACTTCACTTGATTCAATAATCTATCATAGACAATAGAGTAGCTTTGGGACCTTCCTTCTAATCAATTTCTAATCATTCAATTGATAGGGAGAATCAGTAATTAGAAACATTTAAAGGCATGACTTTTACTCTATGGATTCTCATGGAAAAATGTCACAATTCTCCCACACAACCTATAACCTCCATTCCTAGATGATTATAAATCATGGCACTTTATTATTTATGGTCTAGGTCATATGCAAACATTTCGGGTTACACATATACCCACTAGATCAATTTATGAGTGGCCAATTTATAAAAGCATTATGAACTATAATAGGCACTCAAATTGAGTAGAAAAGATTGGAGTAAATAATAGGCACTCAAAATATTTACCTTACCTTAAATAATCTTCATCAATTCCCTGTGGATCAACCTCGGACTCACCGAGAAATTTATTACTTGAGACAGCCTGTACTTGGGTTTGCAATGCAACAATTAAAAAGTGTGCATCACTCTCTCTCTCTCCCCTATCTGGATCTGCCCTCGCCTTTTGTGTTCGTGACCGTTTGTCGTAACCCCTTTTTGAATCGGTGCATTCAAGTACTGTTTGGTTGTTGTTTACTGATCCATGGCTAGTTCTACCTCCTCAGATAGCTCTAAGGATGCCCCCGAAGGTTGAGTATGCAGATTTTTTACAGTGGTTTGCACAACGTAAGTCCCATTGTTCCTCTACTCCAATAGCTGCTTATGCCGACTTTCTGAAATAGTTTGAGTAACATCAAACTTCTAGTTCCACTGCCTCTGTTGCATATATCGATACTTCATTTGCTTGTCTCTCTCGTTCCCCATCTTTTGGTACTTGAGTTCTTGATTCTGGTGCACCTGACCACATTTCTGGTAATAAGAATCTTTTCTCTAACCTTTTTCACAATGGTTATTTGCCTGTTGTCACTTTAGCAAATGGTTCCAAGTCTCAATCCCAAGGGATCGGCACTACTCATCCCTTCCTTTCCCTTTTAGTAGAGTCTGTCCTTTATGTTCTTGGGTCTCCTTTCAATTTGCTTTTCATTAGTCGTTTGACTCGGTCTCTTGATTGTATGATTACCTTTACTAAAGATTCTGTCATTTTGCAGGGCCGGAGTTCGAGTCGGATACTTGGCACCAAATGTGAATCCCATGGCCTCTACCAGCTCTCCAACCCCTCTCGTGTTTGCGCTGTCAATGATTCCCCTCTCACCATCCATGAACAGTTGGGTCATCCTAGCCTTCCTAAAATACAAAAACTGGTGTCCAGCCTCTCTAAGTTGTCTAGTCTCCCTTGTGAGTCGTGTCAACTAGGAAAACACACTAGTGGTTCGTTTTCCGGTAAAGTCCGCAGTCGAGTGTCTTCTCCTTTTGCTTTAGTACATTCTGATGTTTGGGGTCCCAGTCATACTATTTCTACTCTAGGATCCAGATATTTTCTCACTTTCATTGATGATTACTCTCGCTGCACTTGGATATTTTTGATGCAAAATCGGTCTGAGTTGTTTTTCATATTTCAAAACTTTTATCATGAAATTAAAACTCTATTTGGTGTTCCTATACGTAGTTTGCGTAGTGATAATGCCCGTGAATATTTGTCCCAACCTTTTCAATCCTTTATGGCTTCTCAAGGCATTCTTCACCAAATCTCTTGTGCTCATACCCCTCAACAAAATAGGGAAGCTCTCGGACACTTTTACTTCATGGTAATGTTCCTTTCCGCTTCTGGGGCGATGCAGTTCTTAAAGCTTGTTATTTGATTAACCGCATGCCCTCCTTTGTACTTGATCACCAGGTCCCTTACTTTATTTTATATCCCAATCAATTTCTGCATTCCCTACCACCTCGTATATTTGGGTCTACCTGTTTTGTTCATAATCTCACTCCTGGTCTTGGTAAACTTTCCGCTCAATCTATTAAATATGTTTTTCTTGGTTACACTCGGTCTCAAAAAGGTTATCGTTGTTTTTCTCCTGATCTCCGACGTTACCTCGTCTCAGCCGATGTAACCTTCTCTGAGTCTATTCCCTTCTTCCAGTCTCCTTCATTGACTCCTGAGCCTATCTCTGAGGTCTTACCCGTCCCTCTTCCTCTTATCACTGTTGAGTTAGATACACTGCCGACCCCCCATGTCGAGCAAACCACCACTGTTATTCATCCCTTCCAGGTCTATCATCATCGACCACAACAACCTCCACTGCCCCTACCTCCACCAGAAGTTACAGAGGTCAATGCGGACTCTCCTCCAGCACTAATTTCTTTACCAACTCTGGCACTGCCTCCTGACCATAACCTTCCCATTGCTCTCCGAAAAGGTATACGGTCTACTCATAACCATTCTCCTCATTATGTTAATTTGAGTTATTATCGCCTATCTTTTTCGCATTATGCTTGTCTTTTTTTCTTATCTTCTGTGTCTATTCCTAACTCTCCAGATGACGCTTTATCTCATCTTGGGTGGAGACAAGCTATGATCGATGAGATGTGTGCCCTTCAAAGCAGTGGTACTTGGGAACTTGTTCCTTTTCCTCCCGGGAAGTCTGTTGTAGGCTGTCAGTGGATTTATACGACCAAGGTTGGCCTTGATGGCAAGATTGATCGCCTCAAGGCTCGTCTGGTGGCCAAAGGGTATACCAATATTTTTAGCTTGGATTATAGAGACACTTTTTCGCCCGTGGCGAAGATGGCTTCGATTCGACGTTTTCTGTCAATGGCTACTATTCGCCACTGGCCCCTTCATCAGTTGGACATCAAGAATGCTTTTTTCCATGATGATCTAGAAGAAGAGGTTTACATGGACAAATCACCAGGGTTTGTTGCTCAGGGGGAGTCTTCTGGACTACTTTGTCGTCTTCACAAATCTTTGTACGGCCTTAAACAGTCTCCTAGAGCTTGGTTTGACCGATTTAGTACTCTAGTTCAGTAGTTCGGTATGACACGCAGTGAGGCTGACCACTCTGTCTTCTATCGCCATTCAGCTCAAGGGTGTATTTATTTGATTGTGTACGTCGACAACATTGCTATCACTGGTAGTGATCACCATGGCATAATTCAGGTAAAACAATATCTTGGTCATCACTTTCAGACCAAAGATCTTGGCAAACTTCGATACTTCTTGGGAATAGAGGTGGCACAATCCAATGAGGGTATAGTAATTTCACAGAAGAAGTATGCCATGGACATTCTTGAGGAAATAGTTCTATTGAATGCAAAGCATGTTGACACTCCTATGGATCCGAATGTTAAACTTCTACCAAATCAGGGGAGCCACTCTCGTATCCAGGAAGATACAAAAGGTTAGTTGGAAAACTAAACTACCTCACTGTTACCCGTCTTAACATATCCTTTGCGGTTTGTGTGGCAAGTCAGCTTCTAAATTCACCTTGTGATGCACATTGGGATGCAGTGTGTAACATCCTGAAAATTATCTATTTCATCATAAATAGTCGTTTTATAATATTTGTGATTTTTGAGAATTTTTGTGAATCTTTTCGGAAATGTTGAATATTTTAATATATTTTTCGTTTTGCGTACACATTGAGCAGAGTCAGTGTAACACCTCGGAAATTGTTTGTTTCATGAGGAATAGTCATTTTCTAATATTTTTGATTTTTGAGAATTTTTGTGAATTTTTCTGAAAACGTCAAATATTTTAATATATTTCTCATTTTGCGTGTGCACTGAACAGAGCCGAGAAAACGAAATATTTTACCTGAGACTGGTAAACTTTGAACTTTGAAAGCATCGACGGGGGATCTTACTAAACCCAAGATCGGACACAGTTTACGAGGTTTACGTTTTTTGAAGTTTTATCTGATAAATAAAATCTCTATACGTACTGTTAAGTAAAATTTTGCGATACGCTTTATTATCCGTTGGATAATTAATACTGGATTTGTTCACTGTAACAATTATCCATTGGGTAATAACTTGTAATAAAATCCTAATCACCTTATTATTTAATTACTTTATCACTTAATTATCCTATCCAAATGTAATCCACTTTATATCTAATCAAATCCTTCTTTATTGGAAAAGCTCCCAAGCTTCTCAAAGAAGCTACACACTCCTCTCTCTCTCCTTCCTTCCCACTTGCACAGAATGACCCTCTTTTGGACCCAAAATTTGTGCTTCACTCATTTAACTAATCTATTCTAATTTCAAAAATCAAAAAAAGGTCATCATCTTTTTCTACTATCCACTTCTTTCTCTACCTTCATCTTTCTCTCATTTTCTCCTCCTTCTCTCTACCACCAACCACACGGCCAGCCCCTCCTCCTTGCCTCCACCATCACAAAATTTTCAACCAACCACATTTTCTTAATCCCTACTACATCCTAAACACCTTTCTAGTTGAAGATTTCTTAAAAAACTTCCATCTTCATCATCTTATTCAAGCTTCAAGTTTGAAGCTTTTGGGTAAGAATCTTGATTTCTCATCTCCTCTTCCTCATTTTCGTTTTCAAGACCACCTTCATGACCATTTATTGTCTCTTTTTCAAGCATTGGTGTTGATTGGTTGAAATTGAAATTTCTAGGGTTTTGAAGGGTGAAAACCGAAATTGTCAAGGAGCAAGTAAGGAGATTTCTTTTCTTGTTCTTCCCTTAGGTAAGAGGGAAATGATCCTCTTCAACCTCTCTTGGTAGTAGGGAACTTGATTTTGTATTGGTTGTAAGGAACCCTAATTAGGGTTACTCTCTTTGTTGTATGGTTTTTGTAGTTATGTGTTGATTTTGCTTTACTTAATCTATTTTGTTAATCTTATATATATATATTGATGATCTTGGATGGATTGGAATCATGAAATGAAAATAAAAGTCCCTTGCCTTCCTCATGGAGGCTTACGGCCATGACCCCCAATTTGAGGGATCATGATTGAAATTTTGTAACCAAGATGAAAACTTAATGAATTAAGTGAATAAAAATGTAATGGAGTTAAAAAAAATTCTAGGGTTACTACCCTTGGGAGGCCACGGCCTCTAGGCCATCTTAGGTCCAAAAGATGAAATTTTTAGATAACTTTGAGAATTCAATAATCAAGTAATAAGTAGTTAATAAAGTGATGGAGAGAAATCTAATTGATAACTTGGAAGTGAATCTTTTGACCTAACTAAAGAACAAGAGTGTGAGACTTGGGAAAGCCTTAAAATAATTCTCTAAGTGAGTTGGAATAAAACTAAAGTAAAGAACTTAACAATCTAGAGAATTCCTCTAGCGAAGAATTTCATAAGAAATATTAAATTGAAGTGAAACTTAAGTAATTGGATAATTAGGAATTAATTAGGGATTCATAAAATGAAAAAAACCAAGAATGAAGTTTTATCCAAAAACTTAGAATAAATTTTTATTAAAGTAAGACCATGAGTACAAGTAAGAATGATAAACAATTCAATTTAATTCATTCTAAGGGAATTAATGATGGACTTATTTAATTAAAATAATAATGATTAAATGAATAATGTGAGAGAATTCTTCTAAAAGAGAAACTTATTAACAAGAATGTAGAAATTTAGGCATAACTCCATAATGTACCCTAAGAGTATAATGTATTATTTAAGGACTTAATAATATTTATTGTGGACCCATAAGTGGGACCCAAATCTGTTGATGATTGTTTTTGGTTTATGATTATGAAATGCATGATTGAAATACTCTGTGATGGCATGCAATTGGCATTGTGCTTTTGGAACCGAAATACCGGACCCAAAAACATCAGATGGACGATTTAGTCAGATGTGACTTGCTCTTATAACCAGAAACATCAGATAGATGAGCGAGTTAGATGGGATTAGTTATCAGAGAAAACCCAGATAATAGTGGTATTATATAGACGTATGGACGATTATATAATATCACTGACGAAAATGGTATTGAACAATTGTATGGACGATTGCTCTAATACCATAGGGAATGGTACAACGGTGGTGGATTTCATTGATCATGCATTATGGAAGTCCGATGGACTACTTGTCAAGGCTATGTTGCCTAAGAGTTGAATCACACCTTAGTGCGGGTGCGAATAGACTAGTGTAAGTCCTGTTGTTGACCTTGGGGGCGTCTCACAGCGGACAGTTGGTAGCCCCTCTGGGCCGTGGGACAGACCAATGCAAACGCACCGACGATTCGGACCGAGACACTGTCCTATATCGCGATCTTGTGGGAATGCCGCTATATAAAGCCCTGTTGCGCAAAACTATTATTTTTCTGGAAAGCACTTGATTTTAGGCTGACAAGATACTGGCATGTCTCCCTGATCATTCTCTCCGATGTTTGTGTCTAGCTCCATGGAGTAGGATTTTGATATCATGTACATGTGCATAGTGAGTCAATATATTACTTGGCATTTAATTTATATGATGTTTGGAACTGTTATCTTATTGATGTAATAACTGCCTGGAATTGTTAAGTGGTTTAATATCTGCTTCTTGATATTGTCTATATTTCTTATAATGCTTCGTGGGCGTCCTACGCCGTTTCTGTTTCTTACTGCCATAATTGGTAATGAAGTTGGATATCTCACCTCTTGCTTGCACTATTCTTATTCTATGTGATAATTGGTTAAGACTGAGGAGGGGACGAGGTTGATTTTTCTAGATTTTACTTGGTATTGGTATCCTACTTTCAGTGATGGCGTCCAGAAGGGGTTCTATTGGCTTCGTCAGGATTGTGTTCACCGGGGACGTCAATGCTTGGCGAGTCGACTGGGCCGGCGAGCGTATACAGTATGTTGGGGATTTGATCTTGACCGTGAGGAGGACCCACGATGGAGATCCTATACTGACTCTCACTACATCAGTGCATTTGGAGTTTGCCTTGCCTATCCGGGAGCTATGGGATGATCCGCTTCACACCCCTAGAGAAAACGAGGATTCTATGGCATTAGCTGCTAGGGCACCTGCCCGTGGGACCGCACTCGGTCCTATCCTTGTGTCTTCAGACGAGCCGGGAGAGGATCCCGAGGTGGATCCGAAGGAGTGCCCAACTCCTTAGTCATGGTGTCGTTATGGGTAGTTTATGTTTCTTTTGTATTATCTGCATAAAGTTTTATTGGAGTATCACTGCATTTTGATGTATATCTAAGTGTTCTTGAGCGGTATGAGCAATGCGCCGCGCTATGTATGTTTTAAGGGAATTATTCAGTCTTATGTGCTGTATTTTGAGTATATCTAAGTAAATTATATTTTTAAATGACGGCATGTGTATTTGTTCATTCGCGGCTCATATTTTCTTTATATGCACAATGATTAAATTTTTGGAAACTTGTTATTTTGAGTCGTAGCACGCCTAAAATTTAGTGACCGTAGTAGAATGACGATTGTGTCGTGGTTACTAAATCGAGGGGTGTTACACAGTGATTCGCATCCTAAAGTATATTAAAGCAGTTCCTGGAAGAGGCCTTGTATATGAAGATAAAGGACATACTCAAGTCATTGGATACTCAGATGCTGACTGGGCAGGTTCTCCTACTGACAGACAATCCACTTCTAGGTATTGTATACTCATTGGAGGCAACCTAGTTTCCTGGAAAAGTAAGAAGCAAAACGTAGTTACAAGATCTAGTGCCGAAGCAGAATACCGAGCTATGGCCTCAGTCACTTGTGAACTCATTTGGTTGAAACAACTCCTCAAAGAACTTCAATTTGGTCAGGTTGTGAAAATGACACTCATATGTGACAATCAAGCTGCTTTGCATATAGCTTCCAATCCAGTGTTCCATGAAAGGAACAAACATATTGAGGTCGACTGTCATTTCATCAGGGAAAAGATTCTATCAAGAGACATCACCACAAACTTTGTCAACTAAAATGATCAGCTAGCAGATGTCTTCACCAAGTCCTTGAGAGGTCCACGAATAAGTTATTTGTGTAACAAGCTTGGTACGTATGATCTATATGCTCCAGCTTGAGGGAGAGTGTTGGAAACATATGTAATTAGTAGTACAAATATTAATCTCACATCATGTAAATTATGTAATTATTTTTACTTATTGAATATATATTCAGCCTCCATTGTGTAGTTGAAACACATGATTTCTTCATATGTCTCTATTTTCTCTCTTTCAACAAATATGATATGCAAGTTAAAAGAGAATGCATACCTGCCCACCTGGACACATGCAGAAAGAGTAACAACTGCGATTTGCCATCCCTGAATCAGATGATTCATAGAAATCCTTTTTGTCAATATAGTTGGCAACTTTGTAATCTGCCACTGGAACTTTACCACGTCCACGACAAACCTCAGATGCCAATTCAGAATACTACACATTTAAATGAATAAATTTGCATGCATCAATCATGACAAATAAATAAATAAGTCATGACAAACAAAAAACTGTCTACCAATACAGAACAAGGTAATTTCTCCATCACGTCTTTGAGAATGAAGTTATCATGATCATCTTATTTCCCCCAATTAATATTTAGTATTCATAGACAGCTGGCAGGACTGAGAATATGATAAACTTACTTCGGTCCTTGTTCTTATCAAACGGGAAAACTATAGTAAAACATTAAATATTTATAAAATTCATAGCAACTTTCCCACTAATGGGATAGGGCGGACATTTTAACACACACACACACACAATTAGCAACTAAGCACCAGCTGAGGCAGTTTCAGTAAATCAAAAGATGGGGAAAAAAATTCTATTCCCAAACCATACCGTACTTGTTCCCTTTTCATGATTGATATGAGAATGCAATAATAGAGTTAGCAATAATGTTGCACCCGTTGCTTTGTGAGTTTAGACTTGTAATACTACAATGGCAGGGTGGGCAGTGATTTCATTTTAAATTCATTCTCTCTTATCATAACAGTGTGTATCAAATACTTATAATTTTTCTCTAGTGAGCTCATTTCAAATACTTATAACTTATTTCAAATGTGTTAGTTCACCCCACCTCTTCTCTAGCTTCCTGAAGAGTGCATTATCATCACTAAATCGGTAATCTCACTAAAACAAACAACCTGGTTGATATCCCATTGAATCAAGACAAATATATGATTTGATTAAAATACAATTGATTTTTTAACATATGTAATTACTAATTACTAATTAGATACATAAATGAAGTTATAAGAATTAAGAAATGCCTCATGAGGAATTATACCAGAATTATTGTATTGAACAACTTCAACAGACGTTAAATTTTTTCTTCAACCTGTACAACCATCTATTAAGCCTTTCATCTTTTTTATCTTTGATTTCAGTTTCTTCATTATTTATTAATTAGCATCTGATGCAACTTCATTAAAATTTCTTATTCTCAACTTTCACGATTTCTAGACATTTAATTAACATCTGTCAAGGACTTACTCTCCAAAAAGGTTATGCTGTTAAGTGGAGGCCTAAGAATGGTTTTATATCTCAAACACTTCCCCTAACACAATAGCCCTTTGGGGCTTGAAACATGGACAGTGCACAGGCCGACTTTACCTTATGCTGAAATGTAATTGGAAGAGTAAATATATTTTGGTCTCCAAAGATATAAGTGTCATCAGGTTTGTCCTCCATTTATAAATACATAAAAAGGTCCTTCAATGTCAATTTATGACATCCAATTGGTCCTTAAAAGGACGAAATTGATGTCTTAAATTGACATTGAAGGACCATTTGATGTATTTATAAGTGGAGGACCAACCTGACGACACATATCTTTAGAGCGCCAAAATAGACATTTGCTCTTAATTCAATTAAGAAGAAATGAGACAGCAAGGATCAAACTCCTCCTTCTCCTTCTAGAAAATGTCAATCTTCTATCCATTCCAGATAGGAGAATTTGGACTCTCAATCCTTCTAGAGGTTACTCTTGTAAGTCGTGCGTTCATTTCTTAAATCATTCTCCTAATAGACAGAATTTCTCCCTTGATAAATGTATTTGGAAATCCAAAGCTTCTTCTAAGGTGAAGTCTTTGTGAATGGCAATGGTCTTGGTTTTGATGATTAACAAACAAGATGGATTATTTATGCGAAGATCAAGTTCCTAGTTTCAACAAGATTAGCTCATAGGTCTTAGGTCTTACATGTAAAGGTAAATAGGAAGCACACAAAGCTCAAACTAATTTTAAACTCATTAAAAGTGTTTCTTGTTTTACAAAATGCCCAAACAAATGTTTTTGAATAGCTAGTCTTGGTGGCAGCCTTCCTTGGTTGAAAATTTGTTAACTATACGTTTTGAAAAACTAACCTTTACTCACTCATTTGTTCTTCACTTTGAAACCTTTTTGATTCTTGATCTGAAACTTATTTCTTTTTAAAGTAGACTCAATGATCTTTCCAATGAGTGGTCATTTGTTTTAAACGAATAAGTAACAAAGCAGTTATGGTCTTTCAAAGGTGTATTGATCAAAATTCAAGGTGCCATAACCAGTTAGGACATTTCCATAACCGGTTATTCACCAAGTCAGAGGCCTCAGCCTCCGTTTTTTAAAAGATCATAACCGGTTATGAAAATCTCATAACTAGTTATTTGAAAAGTCAGAAGCGTAGGCTTCTGTTTATGAAAGACCATAACCGGTTATGCCTTTTTCATAACCAGTTATTGGTGTGTTTTAAAAAGCTCCTGATTAAGCCATAACCGGTTATGGAATAGTAATAACCGGTTCTCTAGAAACCAGAAACAGATTTTCAACGGCTATAATTAGCATTTAATGCTTCCCAACCACCACCAACGACTCTTAAATGCTTTGGGCTATAAATAAAAGTGTTTGTACATTGATCAATGGTTGGAAAACATTCTGGAAATTACTCTTGAACATTAAATACGAGTTTCACCATCTTTTCAATCAATACTCTGTTTTGAGCTTCAAAGTGTGAATCCTTGATACCCATTGTTCTTCAATTTGTATTATCCACTCTAGAGAGAGTTTCCTATCTTCTATACGTTACATAAACTGTAAAAGAGAGGGTGAGACATTGCTCAAATCTGTAAGGGTGAGGTATCCCTTGAAAGTAGAGACTCAAGCACAAAGGGTGAGGTATCCCAAGATGTTGAGTGCTCAAGTTTGTAAAGGTTGTGAAGCACCTGTTTGAAACTTGAAGTTATAGTGGAAATCTCGGGTGTTTACTTAAGGACTGGACATAAGCCACAAGTGGATTGATGGCTGAACCAGGATAAAGCTTTGTGTTTGTTTTCTCTAAACTCTACTCCTTACTTTGTGCACTGTTTTTATTACATTATTTGAATTCTATCTCTCTTGGTTGATTCATTTAAGAGTGAAAGGTCTCTATCTTCTCTATCCATTCATCTCTACAAACAATAGCTTCAACGAAAATTGATAATCAAGGTTTTTGCGAAAGAATTGCGAAAATATTTTTAAAACTCAATTCACCCACCCTCTCGAATTTTGAGGCTACTTGGTAACAGTCTTGAGTTTTGAGGCCACTTGGTAACAGTCTTTTGTCTAGACTGCTGAATAGGATTAACACTAATGATTTGTTGCAGATTCGGAGACCTAAAACGGCCATTTCCCCTAATATTTGTGTTATATGTGCATGCACAACTCTGAATCAGCTACACAACTGTTTTTACATTGTCCAATTGCTAATTCGATGTGGAATAGACTGTTTGTTGTTTGTGGGGAACATTGGGTGTGTCCTAACTCTCTAGAGACCATTTTGACAATAAGGTTTAAGGGGTTTGGAAGAAGAAAAGTCAAGATTTTGTGGAACTGTGCTATGTTTGCTATTCTGTGGTGCATTTTGTTGGTGAGGAATAATCAAGTTTTTCAAGGTGTTTCGGTGTCAATAGAAATGTTGTGGGACAGAATAAGGTTTTTGGCTTCTCTTTGGTGCTTGGCCCATGGTCCTTTTAAGGGGGTTTCCGATTTAGACATACATAGAGACTGGGCTGCCGTTGTGCAATTTTACTCTTGAGTTTTCTTCTGCTGTTCTCTTTGTAGATTTCTTTTTTTGTAGTTTTCTGGTGCAGGACATCTTATCCTCCTATCTTTGTAATCCTCTTCTTTCTTAATGAAATTCTTTTTCTATCCCAAAAAAAAAAAAATCTCCTAACTACTTGTTCATAGAGACTCTGATACCATGTTAAGGACCAACTTTGCTGAAAGCTTAAGCCGTTGGGTGGAGGCCAAGGAATGGTTTTATATCTCTAAAACATCGTCATCTTAATTTGGCATACCTTATTATACACATATACTAGACCAAATCAATGTAAATTATATTGCAAGTTGAACTGATAAACAAAGAAATTGAACAGAAAATTCAGGGTGCAGAAATAAATTTGACTAGATACAAACCTGTATGCTGTTTATTAGTTCTTGAGGATGCTCGATCCGTAGCCCTACCTGTTACCAATGTAAGAAGCAATAAAAATAAGAAAATCATGTCAAGAATGAATTTCAAAGAAAACATTACAATATATGATCATTTAATTCCACTATTATTGTGCTAAATATCCCATCCCCACCAAAAAGGAAATTTAAAAATTCAGTAGATTTACAATTTAAATCACTGCAATAAAACAAAACAATTATTCATCAGAAGTGATCAAGAAGATAGGCCTGCCAAAAGGCATCTTAAAGTAGGCCATCCCCCTAGCCACCCAAGGATTTGTCAAGTACTACTATGGCATTGTCAAGAATGCTCACTATTGAGATACCACAATAAGCATTAAGAACCAATGCTGCATTGTCAGCTGAAATTTTCAATTCTATTGTGTCAAAACTAGCTCCTTCCACATATAAGAGACAAACAAAGCAACGACAAGAATATCATATAATTCATAATGACAAATCTTAAATGTGGAAAAAACCTGAACCAGCTGTGTAACTAAAAGAAACCCACATAAATCAGGCATAAGTTTTACACTATGTTTGTCTTTTATGAAGAAGTAACAGTGTTACCATTTGGTACTGGTAGAAGGATACACAAAGTTTACATAAGAATATGCAAACAGATAGGCATTGTGAATACAAATAAGCAACACAATTTTAATAAATGATGATGTCTACATAAACTATTAAACTCACAGCAAAATCTTTTGGTACCAAGACCACATTATGAGAAAGAAGCATTTGATATATATCACGAGCAGAATGACCAACAGCCAGAATAACCGCATCATATTCCATCTTCTGGCTGCTTAAACGTAATTTATCAGCAGATTCGGATACCATAACCCCCAGGACATGTCCATCTTTTATAAGTAGATCATCTACTCTTGTTCCAAACTTGACGGTGGCCTAGAAGAAAAAAGCAGCAGTGTTATTTGGACAAAATGAAGACAACAGCAAGTAGGAAAACTACCCTGACAAATGAATTTATTTTCAATATAAAGAAGTTATTGGAACTCACACCCAAATCTTGCAGATGTCGCCTAAAGTTGCGAAGTAATGGAACCAACCTATCTGTTCCTAAGTGAGGCTTTCCATCAATCAATATCTGTTCTGGAGCTCCAAACTGCACTAGAGTTCTCATAACCTAAAATGAAGACATCAAGTCAACCATTCAGTAAGACAAATAAGTTGAGCATGACAACAGGGTAAAACTACACAAAACAAATTCAGGTTAGTTTTAGTTATATTTCTCCTACCAGCTAACAAAACCTTACCAAATAGAAAATAAATGTTTGGATTAGAACCTTTACTTTTTAAGGTGGCAAAGAAAAAAGTGGAAGAATTTGCCCAATTATTATATTTTCTGCTCATACATGCAGTCACAAATTTCCTAATATTCAGGGGTCTTCTGAGGTTAAAAGTAAACCAGAGGTTATATACATTAACATAGACTGAGAAGGAAGTTAATCAAGTATAACAAATCTTGCATGTAGCAAAGCATTAAGCATACCAATTCATATTAATGCAAATTTTACACAAAGCCAGTCAAAAGGTATTAACACAATAAGAATGTAATACCACATGTGGGGGAATTACAAAAATTTAAATGGAAGAAGTTCCCTTTAATTTCACTTTTCACTACAGATCTCTAGTTTCGCTGCAAGCTAATAATTACACCTTAGGCAAATTATTAAGATTTATATCAATGGCCATGTTAGATTATTCAGCTGTTATAAAGGCTGGGATGAAGACTGTTTTTTTCTGTGTCTTGGCATTGAATTAGAATAAGTTTACAAAACTCTTTTCCTTTTCCTTTTCCTTTTCCCTATTGCTACTTGTTACTTGTTTATAATAAGTAGCTGGAGATGTTGCGGTACAGCCTGTAAACAAACAATGAATCTGTAGGTTATTTGAAACCATGCAACCAAAGTTATGTTCTAAATATGGCTATATCTTCCATATCTTTGTCAAACCCCCAACACTGGATTGTGGATTCTACTGAGACGGCAGTAGTGACTCATAAATACCCACAATTTGAGCACAGAAAAGATTTACCTATTTCATAGTTCCAGGAAAAGAGGGACAAGAAAAATTGTGTTTCAAATTTTCTTAATAATATCATGAGTCTATGGGTTTAGTTGGATGACAAAATATTCAAAAGCTACATTGTGCTTTCTAAAACCATTGCTTAATTTCAATTCTGAGCATAGATCTTTTTCCTCTGTCAGTAAATAAGCTAACTTCACAATAATACTACCTGATAATGAAATTAATACTGGAATAAGTGCTCAAATTCTTCTCAAAGTTCATATACTACACTTTTCTTACCAATAAGAACCTACTGAAATTCAGGAGAGATTTATTTAAACTTGTACATATGATCTAAGGACTACAGACAAAGGCAAGATCATGTATTTCTAAATTTTTATATGCTTACACTATCACCATTTTAATATCAATATTAGGGTGCAAGAAAACCATTTAGCACTGTTTTCTTAAAAAGTCTACAAGAAAAAGGATCAGATGGGCACATACATGGAAGGCACATATCTACTTAATAAATGCAATATAAGGAAACTAACCGCAAGAACACTGCCACTGTTGCGTCCAATTCTAGTTACCAACTTTCCATCACTCCAGGTACCTGCACCACCCTGCCACACATAAGTCCTTAATAAATGACAAAGTAAATAAAAATGTAAACTCGCATGGGAGAAAGACTAGTTGAATAATAAACACAACACAAGAGAATCACAAATGAGCACCAACTCTCTGTAATTCAATATATCATCCCAAAGATAATTTTCATAAGCATTTCAGAACCTGTTAGAAATGTATAAATATTGCAGCCTATATGAGCATTAAAAGGTGCACATAACTTCCATTAACTCCAATAATATGTCATAATAAGCTCCTTGCCTATTGGCTGTTGTGAAGAAAATTCAAACTTTAGCATCAAGGCTGCACAAAATAGACAAAAGAATAATCCTATGTTTTTTTTTCTTTTAAAAAAAATTAATAAATTTGCATATTTGTCAAAACCTGATGACTTAGAATAAAAAACTAAGTGGATGACCTTGTAAGTAGTGTCCAAAAACAAACTCCTAAAGTGATGAATGATGCGATCATGAATGAAACATCAATTATACTGAGACAATAAACCATCACTCAAAGAAATAAATCAAGATGCATAGTACAACCTCCCCAAAGCAGAAGTTACTTTCCAATTCTAAAATTCGACGAACTACAAGACCACCAATATCACGCCCCCTTTTTTCAACTGCTTGACCTCTTTCTATTAATGTAACATCTGCACCAAGCTCTGCAAGAACAAGAGCAGCAAACAGGCCAGAAGGCCCACTACCCACTACCGCAATTTTTGGCTTTCTGGTAGCCTGGATCCGGTACAACTCTCCAGAGAAAATGCTATGTTCATTTTCCCCTAACACTACAGCTTCCTTATTTTCTTTACAGTCACATATGATACTCATCAAATCACCAAAATCTCTTTCGTCGTGCACATGTTCCACGAGGCCAACTTTAGGCTCCAGCCGAGAAATAAAGTCCCAAGTACGAGGCTCCAGACTGAGGAGTTTTTTGACATCCATGTCCACAGTATGTACAAATTTGGCCTCCTTCAATTTCTGAAAAGCATCGCCAAAACAAAATAAGAGGATGCAACGATAACTGAAACTGTACAGCAGTTTAAAATGTTGTTTCACTTAATACAAGCCAAATTCAAATGAACAACTTCAAACGTTCTATACATCTATATATGAATCGATGCAGGTTTTCACCATGTCCATTTGGCAACCATGTCCTATATTTTGTATATTGTCCGACACACCTATACTTATAAGTAAGAACCAAATAATCGAAATATAAACCAATGAACTCATTAATCTAATTTTTGACATAAGAATTAAGATTGTACTCAGCCACGCCAAATATTAATTAATTTCAAATCTCAACTTTTTTTTTCATTATTATTAATTTTAATAAGAAAAATGAAATGGATAAACACATCGATGAGTTAATTTTAGTTTCGCATTGAACATACCTTCCTAGCATCAAACGACTTCCTAACAACCGAGAAAGCTTCTCGTGGCAACAGCGAAGCAACCTGACACAGTAATTGAAAATTAACGGTTAAAAATAACTCATAATTTTCTTATCAACAGGGCTTCACATTTTTAATTCCAAAAATAAATAAATACCGGGAACTTGAGAACTTTGGCAATTTCTTGGAGGAGTCCATCGGAAACTTCGAGAAAGTCCTTTCCAGGGTCTTGATCGAGTGGAACAGCGAGCTTGAAGAGCCTCCATGTACCCTCGAACTTGTTATTGTCCTTGGAATCGGATAAAAGCTCTTTATGTTTTGATTTGAGCTTCTTCTTCTCGGACGGGTACCTCTGCTTGCCGGTTCTCTTGGCACAGAAGATACGTAGTGTTTGGTTACGAGTGTAACGGATTCCTCCGGTGCCTGGGTAACTGGGACCATGAAAGCAGAAAGCACTATAGAGCTTGGAGTAGGAAGAAGAAGAGGAGGGAAGAAGGAGCATGGTGAATTTGCGGTTCATTCGGATAGGAGTTTCACATTGCCCGTTATATACTAGTGTATGACAACCCGTTATAAAAAATGCTGGGTTTAGTTTACGGTATATTTTGGACCCAATCCACTCATGAAACACTGAGTTGAGTTGACTTGGCCTGGGTTGAGAAAAAATATGATTCATCCTTAACAAGCTTCTAGCAAATGTGTATATTGGATTGGGTTAAATACTTATATTTATATATTTTTTAATTTTTTTTACATGTACGTTTTCAATTTGCAAAGAAAAGAACTCTATTGTAATTTCTGAAACATACATATGTTATTAATTTGGTTTTCTATAAATTAATTTTATCTATTTGATCTTTCAAAATTCAAATTACCTTCACTATTTGAATGGAGAAATTAAAATATTAAGAATTAAAACTTTTAGGGATAAAATTAATCTGTAAAAAATAAAATTGATAATCAATATATCTTTCAGATATTAAAATATAATTTTATTCTAAATAAAAAGATCATGAGTTGGATCGGACCCAAAAATTTTAAATAGTAGAGACAAAAGTATAAATAATATATTTCTCCTTTTTTTTTACTTAATATATCTCTCTTTATATGTGTAATGAAATTTACTCATTCTTCTACAAAGTAAAATTTGTAAGATTATATGGGCTAAAATAAAAAATAGAGAATTTTTAAAATCTGTCACCACATCCAAATTAATAAATTTTATTGGTTAATCTGTTAATGTAAGTATTTCCATAAATTAGTTTGTAATGAAAATATTAAAAATATAAATAAATATATAATTTATATTAAAATATAATTTATTCTAAAGAAGAAGAAAATGAGTTGGATTGGAACCACAAATTTTGAATAGTAGAGGCAAAAGTATAAATAATATATTTCCTTTTTTTTTACTTAATATATCTCTTTTTATATGTGTAATGAAATTTACTCATTTATCTACAAAGTAAAGTTTGCAAGATTATAAGGGCTAAAATAGAAAATAGAGAATTTTTAAAATCTTTCACCACATCCAAATCAATAATTTTATTGGTTAACCTGTTAATGTAAGTATTTCAATAAATTAGTTTGTAATGAAAATATTAAAAATATAAATAATATATAATTTTTATTAAAATATAATTTTATTATAAAAAATAGATAATGAGTTGGATTGGACTCAAAAATTTTGACTAGTAGAGGCAAAAGTATAAATAATATATTTCTCTTTTTTTTTTTACTTAATATATCTCTCTTTATATGTGCAATGAAATTTACTCATTCATCTACAAAGTAAAGTTTGTAAGATTATAAGGGCTAAAATAGAAAATAGAGAATTTTTAAAATCGGTCACCACATCTAAATCAATAAATTTTATTGGTTAATCTGTTAATGTAAGTATTTCAATAAATTAGTTTGTAATGAAATTTCAATATATCTCTCTGTGTAATGAAATTTACTCATTTATTTACAAAATAAAGTTTGTAAGATTATAAGGGCTAAAATAGAAAATAAAAAAGTCTGTTACCACATCCAAATCAATAAATTTTGTTGGTTAATCCGTTAATGTAAGTATTTTAATAAATTAGTTTGTTTCTAATTCGTCACGAGAGGCCACAATATAATTAGGACTTGTAAATCATTTTATATGACTCAATCAAATGTTATCCTTTTGTACCCATAAAAACATTTGTTTTTTAATCGTTGTGGAGATTTTTTCTTTTGGAATGATTGTGATGAATTTTAAGGATTTTAAACAAAATAAATTTAGCTCATTTTCTTTCTTTCATTCTTTTTTCTTTTTATTCTGCCTTAAATTGCAAGTCATTTCTATTCTAATGTAAAAAAATAAAGGTAAGAAATATTTTGTTTTTCTACATGTTTGGATGAGAGTTTTGAAAGAAAAGGAAATGAAAAACTAATTTTTCGTTCAAAAATTATAAGTTATAAAATTTACATTAAAATAATTAAAAGATTACATGATAATATTTTTTATTTCTTTTATTTTAAAAAATCTCACAACAACAACAACCAAACCTTTTTTCACTAGGTGGGATTGGCTACATGGATCAAATGAGTCATTGTGTCTTATCATAAATCAAGTTTTCAGAAATGTTATTCAAATCTAAATCTTTTTTAATCGTTTCACCTATAATCTTTCTTGGTCTTCCTCTACTTCTAGCTAGGGCTATTCTCCACCTGATCTACTCTTCTTACAGGGGCTTCTAAGGGTCTTCTCTTTACATGTCTAAATCACCTAAGGCGAGATTCTCTCATCTTTTCCACAATAGGTGCTACCCCTACTTTCTCTCTAATGCATTCATTCATAATCCTATCTTGTCTTGTATGGCTACACATCCAGCGCAACATCCTCATATCCGCAATACTGATCTTATGCTCATGTTAGTTTTTTATTGCCCAACATTTAGTACCATACAACATCGCAGGTCTTATAGTTGTGCGGTAAAATTTACCCTTAAGCTTGAGAGACACTTTTCTATCACACATAACTCCTGAAGCACTCCTCCATTTCATCCATCCAGCTTGAATCCTATGGTTTACATCTCCCTCTATCTCTCAATTATTTTGTATGATAGATCTAAGATACCTAAACTGTGTGACTTGTGGTATGGTATGATTTCCAATTTTCACTGCTAAATTAGCATTAACACGCCTCTTACTGAACTTACATTCCATATACTCCGTCTTACTCCTGCTTAGACGAAAGTCATGATCTTCCAAAGCTTGTCTCCATAGCTCTAGCTTCCCATTTGTTTCCTCTCTCTGTGAATGCTTATGTCTTGAAGCATTTCAAATGGGTTTTTGATGATAACAAAGTCAAAAGTGAAGATCAAGCGCAAAAGGAAAAATCAAGATCAAAGAAAGAAGACAAGAAGGTTTATTTAGTTATAGGCCTTAGAACATTAATGTTAAATGCTCTCAAGATTTCTCAAATGGTTTTTCAATATATGATTTCAAAATAAATGGGAAATTTCAAAGTTAAACATGGCTTTCAATAAAACTTGAGTTTCAACTTTAAATCTAACACTCTTAAAAGGATTTATGTTTAATCAAGTATCTTGAGGTGTTGGAAATGACTTACAAGCTTTATTGGACTTGAAAAATGTGTTCAATGGCCAAAATAATCGATTACACAGCAAACAGAAAGCATGTAATCGATTACATGAACAATGTAATCGATTACAAGCAAGTCAGAGGCCATGTAATCGATTACACAATATATGTAATCGATTACACAAAGTCCAGAAAGGTAAGAACACGTTCGACGAGTCATGTAATCGATTACATGAATATTGCAATCGATTACACAGCAAGTCAGAAGTCATGTAATCGATTACATGGGTATTGTAATCGATTACAAACAAAGTCAGAAGCCATGTAATCGATTACACCAATAATGTAATCGATTACACAGAGCCCAGAAAGTCAAGAACACGTTGGAACAACAATGTAATCGATTACCAAAGTTATGTAATCGATTACACGCATCCTGACAACGTCCAATGGCTATTTTTAATGCATTAAATGCATGCCCAAACCACCCCAACGGCTCTATTAATTGAGAAACTTATAAATACAAAGTTTGGTCTTTATTTGAGGTTGACCTTGAACCAAAAACTGATTATCAATACGTCCAAACTTGAATCAATCCTCAAATCATTTTCTTGCTCTGTTTTTCGTCAAAAACGTGAAAAATCTTTGAGAGCATATTAGAGCTTCAATTTGTATTCATCTCCGCTTCTATTGAGAGCTTCATTCTATCTATTCAATTGCTTTGTAAAGAGGGTGAGGTATCCTCTAGTGAAAAGGGTGAGGTATCCCTTGTTGAGAAGAAGGTGAGGTATCCTTCTTTTGTGTGTAAAAGAGGGTGAGTATCCCTCTAGTGAAAAAGGGTGAGGTATCCCTTGTTGAGAAGAAGGTGAGGTATCCTTCAAAGGTGTAAGAGGGTGAGGCATCCTCAAAGGTTGTATAGGGTGAGGCATCCCCTGTATTGAGACTCAAAGCACAAGGGTGAGGTATCCCAAGGTGTTGTTGAGTGCTCCAATCTGTAAAGGTTTTCAAGCACCCGTTCAAGCTTGAAGTTTAGTGGAAAATCTCAAGTGGTTCGCTTGGGGACTGGACGTAGGTCACAAGGGGTGGCTGAACCAGGATAAATCATTGTGTTTGATTCTCTCTTCCCTACACTCTTTAAATTCAATATTTGGTAGAATATATTTATTTATTGTATATGTTGATGTTTTAATTATTACAACTTGATATCTAGCTTATTCACTTAGCTCATCATATATCCCAAGTTGTATTTGAGTAATCCTCAATAGTTGTACATTTATTAGACTTATTCCGCTGCATTTATTAATTGAGTTATTCAAAATGCATAATTTGTCAAAGTTGCTTTAAAACTAGTCATCACCCAATTCACCCCCCTCTTGGGTAATGCTTGCCATGGCTAACACTCTCGACTCTCCAACTAAGACTATATCATCTGCAAAAAGCATGCATTGTGGCACCAGCTCTTGGATATGCGCAGTAAGCACATCCAAGACCAAGGTAAAAATATATGAACTCAAAGTTGACCATTGGTGCAACCCTATAATTATATGAAAATCTTCTATAACCCCACCATGTGTTCTTACACTAGTTTTAACCTCATCATACATATCTTGGATTGCTCGAATATAGGCGATACGAACTTCTTTTTTCTCCAAAGCCTTCTATAAAACCTCTCTTGATACCCTATCGTAGGCTTTTTCCAAATCAATGAAAATCATGTGCAAGTCTTTTTGTTTCCTCCAATACCTCTCCATTAATTTTCGTAGAAGATAGATTGCTTTCATGGTTGACCTCTCAGGCATAAAACCAAATTAATTCTCTGAAATATGAGTCTCTTGTCTTAATCTCAGTTCAATTACTCTTTCCCATAAATTTATGGTATGACTCATGAGTTTAATCCTTTTGTAATTTACACAATTTTGTATATCTCCCTTATTCTTATAAATAGGGATTAAAGCATTTCTCCTCCATTCATTTGACATTTTCTTAGACCTCATTATCTCGTTAAACAGCTTTGTGAGCCAGCTTATACTTTTCTCTCCTAGGCACTTCCATATCTCAATAGGTATATTATCCGGTCCGACCGCTTTTCCATTATACATCCTCTTCAATGCTTCTTTTACCTCAAACTCCTGAATTCTACGATAAAAGGTTTTACTTTGGTCCTCCTCTCTAGTGTTTAGAATGTCCAAGTCCCCTAATATTCTATGTTCCTCATTAAATAACTTGTGAAAATAACCTTTCCATCAATCCTTGATGTCTTATTTTGTAACCAAGACTTTACCCTCTTCATCCTTAATGCATTTCACTTGATCCAAGTCTCTAGTCTTCCTTTCCCTACTTTTAGCAAGCCTGTAGATATTCCTTTTTCTGTCTTTGGTGCTCAACGATTGATATAACTCATTGAACGTTTTAGCTTTCACCTCCATCACCGCCATCTTTGTATCTTTTTTTGCTGCCTTATATTTTTCCTAATTTTCATCATTTTTACACACGTGTCAAGCTTTATAACATTCCCTTTTAAACATTAACCTTATCTTGTACACTTGCGTCCCACCACCAAGATTCTTTATCCTTGGGTCCAAAGCCTCTTGATTCACCAAATGTCTCTTTTGCTACCTTCTTAATCCCTTTGGTCATCTCGTCTCACATATCATTAGCACTCCCTCTCCCAAATCTCTTCCTCCATAATCTTCCTCTGAAAGAGCATTTGTTTTTCTCCATTTAGTTGTCACCATTTGATCCTTGGCTCTCTGTCTCGACAATTTCTCCTTACTCTCCTTATTTTAAAAAATCTTAAATAAAGAAAATATTTACTCAAAATTAGAAGTAAATTCTCCCTTTTCTTTTCTTCTAAAACCCCTTCATCCAAGTATATTAGCAAGTCATTGGATCACATCTCTCTTTCTCTCTCTCTCTTACTAAAAAAGAGAGAACATCTTTTTTTCTTTTTTTCTTTCTTTTAATACATGAGGCTCTACCAACCCAATGTATTTACAAATTACAAAGGCAGGTATTTTCCGCACTCTACCTTTCTTCAAGCTCAGCATGGTTCCAACCCATCACAGGCTTGCCAAAGCCTTTTGTATGGTAGGCAAGTATTACATGAAGCAGATATATGGGAAGTTAGCAGTAACTCTTTGCTTCACATTTATAATGATTCACGGCTTCCTGCTACTCCATTTTTTTAACTCTCAGGTCCACAAAACAAACCCTAGGAGCCATATCTCCTACGACAACTTATTGACACACGATTGGGCATATGGAAACTAGAAGAGGTCCACCGCCATTTCGATCCCAACTTGGCTTCCATTATCGTTAATGTTTCAATCCAAATTGGTCATGACAGGTTGAGATGGTTTTATCATTCCTCGAGCAAATATAGTAATAAGTTCGGTTACAGGTTAGCGAGACGAATCTTTCGCAGTGAGGCTGAAACCAATGAAATACACATCCCTTGGAAAAAGTTATGGAAATTGCAGTTTTCGCCTAAAGTTAAATACTTCTTATAGAGACAGTTAAAAATAGTAAACAAAATATTGATAATTTGTATATATTTCTAAATGAATAAATACAAAAGGGTCATTCTTTATTTATACAAGAAGGTTACTATATAGAAAAAGAAAATAATAAAATATAATCATGCACTAAATCAATCTAATTCTGAACTAAATCAATTACAATCATAATTTATAATTGATCACGCTAATATCTCCCCTCAAACTTAAGTTAATGTAGAAAAAACTAACTTGAGTTTGGAAACTTGAATGCGGAAGCAACCAATATGATGAGCTTTAGTGAATAGATCAACTGACTAATCAAGAGTGTTAATGGAAAGAAGACGAAAAGCACCACGAAGAATGTGTTGATGATGAAGTGGTAGTTGACTTTAATATACTTGGTGCGCTCATGAAAAATATCATTGTGAGCAATCTAAATAGCACTCTTATTATCATAGTAAAGAGCAGCGGGAGAGGATTGAGAAACAATGAAGTTGTTAAGAAGTCAACGTAACCAAAGTATTTCAGATGTGGTATCAGCTAGTGCCCGATATTCTGCTTCAGTACTAGAACATGTAATTAAAATTTGTCTCTTACTTCGCCATGAAATAAATGCATCACCAAGATAGATACAATAATCAGTGGTGGATCGGCGATCAGTATGATCTTCAGCCTAATCTGCATCAGAAAAAACCTAGAGAACCAAGGAAGAGTTGACTAAGAAACGAAGCCCATGAAACAAAATTCCTTTTATATACCGAATAATAGGTAGAACCGCAACATAATGAGTAGTGCACGAAGCTGACATAAAATGATTGACTAGATGAACAACATATGAAATGTTTAGACGAGTAACAGTAAGATAAATCAAGATGTCAACCAACTACTAATAGAGAGTATGATCATCAAGTATAGTACCATCCAGAGGTGTAAACCTGACATTAGGTTCTAGAGAAGTGGACTCGATGTGACTGTCGGAGAGACCAGCTCGATAAATAAGATCCGAAACATATTTAGCTTGGGACAAATAAATATCATCAATAAAGGAAAGAACCTTAAGACCCAGAAAGTAACTGAGAAGGCCAAAATCCTTCATCTCAAAATTGTGGCTCAAATATGCTTTAAGATCAGCAATACCAGAAGTATCATCACTTGTAATAATCATATCATCAATATAAAGAATCAATAATACAGTGCCACTATCAGTCTTACAAATGAAAAGTGTTGAATCATGAGAACTAGAAGATATCCACGTTGACTTATGGTAGAACTTAAATTAGCAAACCAGGCCCGAGGAGCTTGTTTAAGACCATACAAGGATTTGCGAAGAAGACAAACCTTGTTAGGTGGACAAAAGTAACTTGGTGGTGGTCGCATATAGACTTATTCTTCTAAGTCATCATTAAGAAAGGCATTATTCACATCCATCTAATTAAGAGTCCAGTTGCGAGTGGCAGCAATAGCAAGAAAAGTACGCACTGAAGTAAGACGAACAACTAGAGCAAATGTTTCTTCATAATTAATCCCAAATTCCTGAGTAAAACCTTTGGCCACCAAGGAGACCTTGTAACGATCAACAGACCCATTAGATCGAGTTTTAATATTGTAAACTCATTTACATCTAACAAGAGTCTTATCAGAAGGAAGATCAACCATTTCCCAAGTACTATTATTCTCCAAAGCCTGTAATTCTTCATTCATAGCTTGTTGTCAACGAGGGTTAGTGGAGGCCTCTGAATATGTCTACAGTTCATGAAGGTGAAGCATGGTAGAAAAACAATGATAAACATGAAGGTAGCTGGGAAGGTTTCTTACTTGAGAAGGACAAATGATAGTGTCAGATGCAGAATCAACGGTCAGGATAGTAACAGTGGAATGAGTCGAAACTTCAGACGATGATAAGAGCTCATTGGGATAATCGGAAAAGGAACATGGAGGTAGGGAACCTGTATCAAACACATCTAAAGTCTCTGTATCAGAATCATATGAAAAAAGATCAATAGAAAGTGTAGTGAACAAGGGGGTAGAAGTGGTAGGAATAGACTTGAACTGAGACAATGTAGAGAATAAAGTATCTTCCCAAAAGACATGACAAGAAATACAAATGCGATGAGATAATGGATTCCAGCAGTGATAACCTTTGTGTTAAGTAGCATAACCAAGGAAGCAATAGAGACGAGCACGAGATTCAACCTTAGTATGTTCATGGGGTTGAAGAAGAACAAAACTGGAATAACCAAAAACTTTGAGAGAAGTGTAGTTTGGAGGCCTCAGGTGAAGATGTTCATAAGGAGATACATTACTAAGGACAGAGGAAGGAGACAATTGATAACATAGACAACAATAAGAGTAGCTTCACCCCACATATGTTTAAGACAAGAGGAGGAAATGAGCATAACTCAAATAGAGTCAAGAATGTGCTGATGCTTTCTTTCAGCACGACCATTTTGTTGAGATGTACTACGACATGAAAACTCAGAAAGGATTCCCTGTTTAGTAAGAAAAGTGAGTAATTTTTGAATCACGATATTCTGAGGCATTATCACGATGAAAAACCTTAATTGTCTTTGAAAACTGAGTCTTAGAAAGGTAATGTAGATTTGAGGAAGTTCAAAATGATTTTTCATTAAATATATCTAGGTAAAACATGAATAGTCATCAATAAAAATTACAAAATATCAACAACCCCCCATAGTGGGTGCTGGAGTTGGACCCCAAATATCAGAATGAATAAGATCAAACGAGGAAATAGAAATGGAAGTACTTTTATTAAAAGATAAAACAGGTTGTTTAGTTGTTTGGCTTTGAAACCATGTCAGAAACAAAGAAACAAGGACACAAGAAAAAGCAAGAAGAAAGTTTTTGTATATTCTTAGAATTATCTCTAAATTAATCAGTGTACAAGAAGATTCACTATTTATAGGAGAATGAGTCTATATAAAGAAAGAAATACAATCAAATATAATCAAAATAGTATTTCTAATTATGTGAGAATCAAATTCCTAAGATAACACAACATCAAATCTAATTTAATTATGAGATATGTTCTAGATATTCTAACACTCCCCATCAAGTTAAAGCTACTAAGCTTTAACTTGTTACAATTAGACACAAGAAAATAAAATGGACGAAAAATATTCTAAAAACACAACATCGAGATCTTAAAGAAGTCAAGAGGCCCAAATTACATTTAAGATGGAACCAATGGGACAATTACAATGGGAATGGAGTCAAACTACATAAGGGATGAAAATCTGCAAAGACGACAACAATCTAGAGCACGGTGAAAATTAAAGTCTGGAATGAAGTTTAAAATCTAGGACAGTAATTGGAGTTTGGAACAGAGTCTAGAATCTAGGACAATAATCAGAATCTAGAATCTAGGACGATAATCGAAGTTTAGAATCTATCAGGCTAGATCAGATGTCTGATTAGAGGCTGGAGCAATGGAGACGGAGCCAATGTTTCAAGCCAAATAAGACAAAACTGATTAGGAGCACAACAGAGGAGCAAAGATGCGCAACGGAAGAGCACAGCGGAGATGCGCAACAGAGGAGCACAGCGGAGACTGGCAACAGAGGAGCACAGTGGAGACGAAGCCAACTACAAATAAGAGAGAAAAAGTGACAACAGAGAAATAGAGAGATGAAATCAAAAAGAAAACACGACATTATGGGTGACTAATTAGAATTTCAGATTTTCAGGAACTATGCAACGGTATAGTGATGAGACAGATCCTGGAGGATGGTACCGCTCTAATACCAAGTTAAAAACAGAAATAAAAAAACAAATATTAGTAATTTGTATATATTTGTAAATGAATGAATATAAGAGATTTAACCTTTATTTATACAAAAAAAATGTTATACAAAAAAGAAAAATAATAAAATATAATTATGTATTAAATTAATCTAATTCTATTTTAAATCAATTACAATCATCCTAAAATCAATCGTGATCAATCATAATCTATAATTAATCACACTAACAGAGACTTCTCGATGGTGCCTTGATTGTAAAAAGTAACTTGATCAAGAGAGGTTGGCCATTGTTGTTCGCTGCATATGGACCGCAAACCTCCATTGCTCACAGGATTGCGATGCTCCTTTGAAGGTATAAAAGAGGTAGCCAAAAATGCTCACAACTTTGAGCTTGCCAAATGGGTGTTTTAGGAAATTTGGAAGTCACGGAATGCAAAGATTTTTTCTTCTCAAAAGTCCTGTAGCCCATGACATTTTCACCATAGCACAGGAGAGACAATCTGAATTTGTAAATGCTCACAAATCCTGAGCTTCCATTTCGTCTTTTCCTTTCCCCATTAGGAGCCTTTTGGCTGTTATGATTGATTCGTGGAGCGACATGCTCCTTTCATTTTCAGTAATGATATATGTATCTTTGGAAAAAATCTATATATATACATGAGGCTCTATCAATTTTAGAATGGGGACGGAAGGAGAGAGAGGAAGAGATCAAATCTAAAGAGTAAAGACATCGAACACGAATTGCAGAATTGGCTAAGGTGGGCCAAGTCATGGCCTTGATTAGACTGCATTTCGTTTTCGTATGCTCCTCGACAGTTTGGTGTCGTTGTTGGCTGATTAGGGGCATGCTATTTTCTTAAAAGGGTTTTGAGTTGTCTTTTTCTTTTTCTTTTTCCACCGCTCTTTGAATAACAAAAGAAAAATGAAACATTACAATTTTGAACTTCCTAGCAAATATAATTTTAGATTAAGAGCAATAAATCATACAGGCAAATAATAATGTTCAAAGAGTGATTAATCAATTAACCATATATTGAATTTTATTTTATTTTATTTTTGCCAAGAATTTCTAAACCAAAAATATGTAAATGATTTTAGTCTCCTAGGTGACCTGAGCCTAGTATGATAAGACCTTTAGCATCACATTAGTATAGGGCCAATCTAGACCTTAATCACAAATTTGATTCGCCATGATAAAATCATCGCACTAAGAGAGTGCCATAGTCTTTTCAGGCAATACTTTAGTGTTATACAAACAAGTACATCATTAAACCTACAATTGGTCAATCGTTTCCACAGCCACTACGGACTTCACCAAGCCACCTGATAAATTTAGGGGATAGTATTTTAAGCTCATAACATGAAAATCTTATTTAAAATAACAGTTACCAGAATATTCATTAATGATTCAATGAGCCCAAAGCTACCGGTTGGTGTGAAGCCAGCCTTTGCTGGAATATGGTTTACCAATTGGCACCATCTGCATCCCGCGACTGGTAGAAATCATTTGGCCGAACAATGTTAACCTCCTCAAACTCATTATCATCTGGAAACAACAGATGGATAGATTTTCATTATGTTGTTTCTGAAAAGCAAAGGTAATAGTGTAGACACAAGCAAAATGATCCTCTCTAACAGGTAATGCTGTCAAAATGCAAGTTCCAGGACCATCTGCAACAACTAAAGAGGGTGGGGGAGAAGAAGAGGATATAAACTACATATAAATGCTAGTCGCATGCTTGTAAAGATCATCTCAAAGATACAACGACAGGTTTGTACATCTCTGTTTCTTTTTCTCTTGGGGGGGGGGGGGGGGGGACTAGTTACTTAAACCCAAATCAAAAGTTTAAAAGTTCAACAAAATGGCCATCCAGAAGACCTTCAGGAATTTCTTCAATTTGCTTTATTCCTATCAGTTACCACTTAATCTGTATAGAAGATATTCCCTCAATATGTGAATTATTACTTTGACAAGACAATTTCAATTCCATGAAGAATCTCAGTCCAATCCATCACTTGACAACACCAGCTCAACAAGACTTACCATGTACAACAACAACAACAACCAAGCCTTTTTCCACTAGGTGAGGTCGGTTACATGAATCAAATGACACCATTGTGTCCTATCATAAACCAAGTCTTTAGAAATGTTATTCAAATTAAAATCTTTTTTAATTGTTTCACCTATAGTCTTTCTTAGTCTTCCTCTACTTCTAACTATTGGATTATTCTCCACCTGATCTACTCTTCTTACAGGAGCTTCTACGGGTCTTCTCCTTACATGTCCAAACCACCTAAGGCGAGATTCTCCCATCTTTTTCACAATAGGTGCTACCTCTAGTTTCTCTCTAATGCATTCATTCCTAATCCTATCTTGTCTTGTATGGCCACACATCTAACGCAACATCCTCATCTCCACAACACTGATCTTATGCTTATGTTGACTTTTTACTGTCTAACATTCAGTACCATACAACATCGTGGGCCTTATAGCTGTGCGGTAAAATTTAGCCTTAAGTCTGAGAGGCACTTTTCTATCACAAATAACTCCTGAAGCATTCATTCATTTCATCCATCCAGCTTGAATCCTATGGTTTACATCTCCCTCTATCTCTCCATCATTTTGTATGATAGATCCAAGATACCTAAACTGTATGACTTGTGGTATGGTATGATCTCCAATTTTTACTGCTAAACTAGCATTAACACGCCTCTTAATGAACTTACATTCCATATACTCTGTTTTACTCCTGCTTAGACGAAAGCCATGATCTTCCAAAGCTCATCTCCATAGCTCTAACTTCTCATTTGTTTCCTCTCTCGACTCTCCAACTAAGACTATATCATCTGCAAAAAGTATGCATTGTGGCACCGGCTCTTGGATATGCGCAGTAAGCACATCCAAGACCAAGGTAAAAAGATATGGCTCAAAGTTGACCTTTGGTGCAGCCCTATAATTATAGGGAAATCTTTTGTGACCCCACCCTGTGTTCTCACATTAGTTTTAGCCCCATCATATATATCTTGGATTGCTCGAATATAGGCGATACGAACTCTTTTTTTCTCCAAAGCCTTCCACAAGACCTCTCTCGGTACTCTATCATAGGCTTTTTCCAAATCAATGAAAACCATGTGCAGGTCTTTTTGCTTCCTCCGATACCTCTTCATTAATCTTCGTAGAAGATAGATTGCTTCCATGGTTGACCTCCCAGGCATAAAACTAAATTGATTCTCTGAAATATGAGTCTCTTGTCTTAATTTCCGTTCAATTACTCTTTCCCATAACTTCATAGTATGACTCATGAGCTTAATCTCTCTGTAATTTGCACAGTTTTGTATATCACCCTTGTTCTTATAAATAGGGATTAAAGTGCTTCTCCTCTATTCATTTTGCATTTTCTTAGACCTCATTATCTCGTTAAACAGCTTTGTAAGCCAACTTATACCTTTCTCTCCTAGGCACTTCCATACCTCAATAGGTATATTATTCGATCCGACCGCTTTTCCATTATCCATCCTCTTCAATGCTTCTTTTACCTCAAACTCCCGAATTCTACGATAAACCCTAAACAAGACTTACCATGTATATGGTCAAAATCAAAATCGAACAAAAGGTTAATTTTCGGATTGAAAAGAATTATTTTCATATTTTCAAGCTTGCCATCTTGGCCCCTTTGGTTTCCCACACAGTAAATGCCATAAAAAGTACATGACATCTTTTGGTGGAATTCAGAATAAGTTGTCTTCGATGTTAGTACTAAAGTCCTGTAATGATTTTGCTGAGGTTATAAATGAATAGTGCGTGCAATTCTAAACAACTATAGCATGCTAATTAGCTATAACAATTACTATTTTTTTTGGTCAGTTGGGAATAACAGTACAGTTAAAACTGAGATTTTGGCTCCTCTGCTAAAATTGACAAGAATATATTGTGACTGCCATTTTCAGAAGGAGAATAAGTAAAGAATTTCATAATTCAGAACCAGGACCTGACAGGATAATAAAAAATGTGGGAAGGAGCACATTTGAGGAATGCATATGAATAGGGTGTTATGTTTCAAAAAACAAAAATCCCAATAAGGAATCTATTGATCACTGGTATCAGACCATTGTATAGTGTAGATAAAGGGAAGCCAATGCCAAATAAAAAGCCCCACTAAAGCCAAAAAAAGTATCAGCTAATCCATCGAACTATGATGTCACAATTCACAATATTAAATGTTGTTGCACAGTACCAGGAAACACGAGAATGGAATACAGCCTAAAACTACTTGAGATACTCACATGATATGATAATGAACTAGGAAGCACTTTATTTTTTCGTTTGTGTAGATGGGGAAAGCTACTCCTAGGTTAAATGATAAACCATGTCAAGTAAATATCCGCATTACAGATAGTACAGAAAAAGCTAAATGATTAAGCTATTAAAAATACCAAAAGCACATAACTTCTATGCATCTATGATACATGCCAAAAGAAAATTAGATTTTCTTTTGTATCCCTAAAATATACTAAGAAATTTCTGAAGTACCCTATGAATACCTGAGAGTTGCCCCAAAAATTTGAGGATTATTACAGTATTACTGCTTTCTAAAACAATCCCTAATTACTGAAATTCTCCGGTGGGAATGAAATTATCCAAAATTAATCCAATGAAAACCCAGGATGACCTGAATAGTCTATAATCAAATTTGCAAGATCCTTCAAAAAACAACTTAGTCATTACGCAATAGGACTCTGCACAGTCAATGAAGGTAAAAAGGAAAATGAATAGGCAATGGTTCCAGAGATTTACAGTTCTACTCAATTCCTCTAGTATATTGTTTAGAAGTTCACTAATGAAACTTTTATCTCATCTTGTCCATAGATGCAAGCAATGCAGCATAAAGACAAAGACAGCACAGAGGGGAGAATCTCCCCCACCCCCATAAACTCCTCCAACCGATAAAGAACCAGAACATAAATTAGATAGGTAAACTTTTCAAGTATATCATATGGATTTCAGAATCCAAAATTTTAAAATGACAAAAGGTATATTAAGTGACATACAGAAAACCTTTTTTTTGGGGGGGGGGGTGTTGAGGAAAAGGATAATATACATTACCTTTTCTCAAGGTCAGTGCGACAACAGCATCATTTTCAACCTGAACAGTAAAAAAATATTTTTTTTGCAAGAAATTGTCAACATCTATGACACATAAGTATAAGTCATATGAGGAGCATGCAGAACTTTTAGGTTAGTTAGAGATTAAGAATAGATGTAATGAAAAGATCCAAGAGTTAGACATCTCCTAAATGCTAACATTTAAAAAAAAAAAACAAAGAAATAAAATCAAATAAAGCATGATGTGATAGTACCTTTTGATCTGCCAGAGTCTTAGAGTCCTCTAATACTTCCCCTGTACCAGGAAGAACTAACCGTTGATTATTAGCTGGTTGATCAATGAGATCTTGCAACTTCTGCTTTATGTCAAGAATTTTATCAGATGGCTTGCACCGGATGAAGTATGTTGTCTTACTACGCTTAACACGAATGTACATATCCTGAAATGAAATGATAGTTTAGATACTCAATTTCTGATAATGCAAAACAAATACCTAAAAATAATTAGAGCTTCTGGGATAGATTTCAATGTAATACATGACAAAAAAATCCCCATTTCTGACTAAGATCAGCAATCCAGCATTAACATAGCACTGAACGCTTATCATAGCTCAAAGTAGTAGTTTTATAATTTAACATGATATGATGTTAATGCACACCAGGCAATCAGATGCCTCTGGAATTGCTAATGAAATCCATATATTAAGCTGACTATGAAAGATAACAGGCAATAATCTTTTTCAGATACAAACCAAAATAACTACTATATAGCAAGATTTCAACCAAACTAATTCAATTCTTATCTTCAAGAAAATGAAATTCAAACAAAACTCAAACAATCTATAAACATCTTCATGATTGCCTGACATCACTGTAAACACATCCATGATTGCCTAACGTCACTACCATATAAATTAAGTTAAAATATGAAATTAATTTATATCATGCTCCATTATAAAATCCAAGGCATGTCTCAAGCCTCCAGCACTAACACACTGCTTGGGTTAAAAAAGGGTAATTACTAATTTCATATACATGTTGTCTCCTCTTTTCATTCTCGGGCAAGTACGGCAAAGACACTTGTTTTTACTAATTCCTTTTCTCTTTTACTACTTTTTCCAACCTATTAATATAAAATGAAAAGAACATTTTATTGTCTTTTATAACAATTCCTACCACTTTCCCTCATTGTGCTTCGAATGAATTCAAAACAAACTCTGTAACCCAATTCTTAACTGTCAATTTGAAGTCATACTTCGTTGCAAAATTCCATCGTCCCTCTCCAATAACAATGCCTTAATGCAGTTTCTAGCAAATGCACCTACACCTAGTAGTAGTCACAGACTCAATAGCTTAAAGTAAGCACCATTCTCCAATATCATAACGATGTTCATGATTCACATTCACGCCCAATCCAAGCCATTTAAACACAAATAACAGTGATTCCAAATAAAAGTGATGCACATACATACCATTTCTTACGCTTCCGGTGACTTCTTCTCCTTCGTAACGAAATTTAAGGGTGCTGCAGTCCAAAGAACTGAAGAAGAAATTTGAAAAAATAAAAAAATAAAACCCAAGTAATTAAAATAAAATAAAAAATAAAAAACAATGTTTAATACTTTGAATTTCAGTATAATGTGTATCTTTGTGAAGACAATGAAGTTGGGTTTAGGAAAATAACTTGACAACGGGAGTCGGGAGTAAATGATTTGGAACAAGTTTTGGAAAGGGAGAGAATTAGAAATCTAACAGCATATGAATTTGAAAACAAGGTCGAAAAATAGGATTTGTACCTGGGAATTGGTAAATTTGTCCGAAGAGGTATTCTCAGTTTCTCACTCCCTCACCTAACAGCGTTTAAGCTTTAACTCTTTGTTCACGGGTCTTCTCGCCCTTACTCCGCCACCTGTGATCTAAAGTTAACACGCTTCCCTCGGATGACAGTGAAAGACATATTTTCAATACACTTTTACCTTTTTGTGATAATTAATAATTTTATTAATTTTCCGTGATAATTTAGGAATAGATTAATATATCTTAATTTTTTTAAAATAAATTATTCATACATATAATAATGAATTATTAGAAATATATATAATTTATTAATTATAAATTATTATTAAAAGAAAAGAGGTTTGCTGACTTGTAATTGATGACTTTTTTTTTTACGAGTAGTGACAAAAATTTGTAAGGTTCAACTTCTTGCAGTTAAAAATTATACTAGTTTTACATGTCTAACATTACATAACTCAAAATAAAAATATTACATGATTATAGTAAAAAAAATTAATATTTCGTCGATGTTATCTATATATTAAACTATCTTCCTCCCTACATAAAGATCTTAAACATCTTTGGTAATTATATTTTTAAAAAGAAGTCAGAAACATGTGATTGTGCAATTGAAGCAGACTATATCTCTTAGAAAAATGACGTGTTTGATTTTTGGGTAAATTTTATGGAGTAGTCTATGCTATTACACTCATAGTCCAAAGAGAATTGAGATTTCTAAACGGACAGTAGTTATACATAATTTAAGTCCTTGATCACTCTTACGATGGCAACGGGGCGGGCGGGGAGGGGAGGGGTAGTAACGCCCGTCTTTCGTTCCTGCGAATAATATTCGACTCCGCTCCTGTCCCTCGCTTCATATTCGTGCGGGTACTCGTTTATCTTTCTTTCGTGGGTAAACGGGTATTTGCGCATCTCAATAAATTGTAAAAAAATTTAAAAAATCAAAAAATAAAATAAAAAAATAAAAAATAAAAAAATATAATACTATAATTTTTTAAAATTTGTCCAACACAACTTAATTTAAAAATAATGTCAAACACCTAAAATACTTTTGATTTATATAACTTTACAATATTTTAATTTATATAATTAAGTTTTTTAATAATTTTATATAAAATATTTATATAAATATTTTTGATTTACCATGAGTCTGAGGAGAACCATCCATACCCCATTTATTAAACAGGATAACGAGAAGCGGGTATTTATATCGAGAAAAAATTTGTGGTATTACTCGTCCTGTCACGGTATTATTCTGCATGGTCTCATGAGGGACGGGTAAAATTGTCATCCTTAATCACTCTAACTCTTTTTACAAGTTAAGGATTATACATGTACATCGAATAAAACAAGGATAATGATATTTCTATACTATTTTTATTACACATTTCTTATGTTATTTTCCATTTAGATAATAAAAAAAGAATAATATATTTTTTTTAATAAAGATGTCAAATTGGTTGACTCATCTAATCTGTCATAAATTAACAAAAAAATTAGATGAAATGTGATAAGTTGATCCATTTCTTTAATATAAGTTAGGAAGTCTAACTTATCCTATTTTACGAGAAATTAATAACTCATTTAAAATTAAAAAAATAAAATAATTAATGGATTTACGAGTCAATAAGCCTAATTATAAGTTAAATTATATATATTTTATTTATATAAATAGGCTCTATTATACTCCAATATAGATAAGTTTAAAAGTTTCATTTGACATCTCAATTAATTTTCTTTAAATTAGAAACCTATTAAACTTCTATGATGAATTACAGGAGCAAACAGGTCATCCCAATTTATGAAAACTAAAAGTTTGAGAACCCACATGTTAACAGCATGGTGGAGTCAAATATAAGAGGAGCAATGTTATGAAGTTTTGTTTGTTTGTTTGTTTTTATTGTCTTAGTTATCAAGCTCACTTAAATAAGGTCTTTGAACTAATGAGCTCCACGGTAAAGAGGCTTGAGCAGCCAATATAGAGGCATGTGCCCATGATGAAAAGGGCTTTGAAAAGTTGAATTAGAGGAATGGGCCAGCCCGTGAACGAATTGGTGACGGAAGAGTTGGAGACTGCAATGCACTTTAACCCTTTGTTTGGTTGAAGAGAAAATCAGAGGAAAGAAAATAGGAGAAGAGAAAATGGAGAGATTTTGCTGTTTTCTTTTGTTTGGTTGTGGAGAGAAAATAGGGAGAAAAGAAAAAACATGTAAAACCCACCAAAAAAGTTTTCTTAAAGCTTATGGAGAGAAAATAGAGCAAAGAAGGGCTGATGTTATAAATTTATAACTTTACCCATCATCTTCTTCACCCACATAAACACACTCAGAATTAAATCATACAATCACAGCCAACCAACAACACATCAATTATTTAGTTTAAAAAACAACACATCAATTATTCAGTTTAAAAAACAATACAACTGGCCACCACCGCAACCGACCACCCTCTCAACTGCGCAACCGTGCACCAACCTGCCATATATCATCAACCCAGCAACTGCCATCACCGCGCCACCAACCATGCTCACCAGAACCGGATAGTAGCCTCGTCATGCCACCCTCATAGAGCCCATATCTGTCACACGCGCACCCCAGCCATCTGGATTTGTTTCACGCCCCACAACTGTCACCACCCACGCAGAAGCCAACACCGTGACCCAACCAACACCCGTGACCCAGTCGTGAACCAAATCTGTCGCGCGCACACCTCGCGCCTCCCAGCCATCGTCGTGCCTCCATTTGGATCCAGCCAACATGAGCCCGAAGTTGTTGGTTGACGGTGGCTCGTGGTGGAGGTTGTATGGCAGAGGGAGAGGGAGTGAGGCTATAGGAGTGAAGCAGATTTGGGCTGGTCGCAGTGGCGCGGAATGGGTCTAGCTCACGGATCCAGTGGCGTCGTAGTAGAGGCAGAGGATGGTGGCGTGGCAAAGCAAGCCTCGGCCGTGGATGAGATTTGCAGAGGAGGTGGCAGAAGGGGTTGTTGGCCGTGGATGGCATGGCAAAGCAAGCCTTGGTGAAGGTTGATGGTGGGTGGAGACAGAAAATGCGTGTGTGGAGGTAGATAATGTGTAGGTGGAGGTAGAGGATGTGTGTTTTGGGATGAGGTTTGGTTCAAGAGAATGGGTGGAGATGATGGTGAAAGTTGGAGATGAAGGTTGCTAGATTGGTGGTGGTGCGCGTGAAGGGGGGATAAGTTAGGGGTGGGGCGGTGGGGAAAAAAAGTGGCTTGGGAGTTCAAGTGGGGTTAACGAAGATGGATGGGGATGAGATATTAAAAATGATATACTTAAATTATTATAAAATTATATATCATTAATGGTTTATAAACAAATATTCTTAAATTATTTTGTACTTTAAATATTAATATGAGAATTTTATTTATTTGCAATTAGTTCTTCTTGTTGTTTTTTAGTCTACTAAAAAAATTGTAAAATAACGTACAATGGGTGGATCAAGGTAATAAGCAACCTCGACCCTTTAGAACGAGGATGTGAGTTTAAATTTTAGAGAAACAACTCTTGTAAGGAGATTATATAACTTTTGTGCTTTCATGGTCAAACGAAAATTAGTCCCATGACTACATAAATAGCCCATGATCTCACAAATATATATATATATATATATATATATATATATAAAATAAGGAGAAGGATATATATGTAATTTTACATAATTATATATTATATTCTTTTATTTTTTTACTCAACTCTCATTTTCTTTCTCTCATTTTTCTCTTCATTCAAAATATAAGAGAGAAAATGTACTTTTCTCGTCATTTTCTCTTCTCTCTATTTTCTTTCCTTCCATTTTCTCTCTTCTCATTTTCTCTCCACATCCAAACGAAGGGTAAATGAAATGCTGCATAACTTTGACCAAAAAATGAAAAAATGTTATGAAACGTAATTAAGGAGCAGGTCTTAAACATCGGTGCTAAGAAAATGATGCGTAAAGGGGGGAAAAAGAAAAGAAAAGAGCTTAGCCTATTTAAACACCCAGCACCGTATTAGTGAGAGGAGGTGGCCAGAGGAAGCAGACCAGCGATTGCGCAGCATGGTGAGATAATTTTATTATATTATAATATTATTATATCTTGCTAAACTTTATGTATTAAGGGAATTATAAAACGTAATTGTTTTAATATTGTTATGTTGAATTATTATTATCTTATCAAAGTCATCTCGCAGCCCATCATGACACGACCCATGTAACATCTCAATATTAATACTAATAGTATATTCAAAATTATACATTAATAATTAAGATTAAGCACATTACTTATAAATTAATAACAATCCTTGTAAAACATCTAGAACATATGTAAAATTATGAGCTTACTGAGGAAAATGTGAATGGTTATGTCCTATAGCATATCAAATGAGTTTTTGATGATAACAAAGTCAAAGATGAAGATCAAGGTCAAAAGAGAAGACCAAGATCAAAAGATAAAGACCAAGCTCAAAAGAAGTATATTAGATATTGGTCTTAGAATATCAATGTAAAATGCCTTTTAAGTATCTCAATGATACTCAAATGTTTTTCCAAATATCGTTTTCAAAATCAGCTTATAAAATCAATGCTAAACATGTTTTTCAAGAAATGTTATTTTTAATCTTGGATTCAATATTCATGAAGGCATTTATGTTTAAATCCAATGATCTAAGTGTTAGAAATGGCTTACATACTTAATTGAACTTGAAAAATGTGTTCAAAGGCCAAGATAATCGATTACACATGTTTTGTAATCGATTACAAGCTAAACAGAGAGCTGGTAATCGATTACATGGATCATGTAATTGATTACAAGCAAGTTAGAGGCCTTGTAATCGATTACACATAAGTCAGAAGTCTTGTAATCGATTACACCAAGAATGTAATCGATTACATAAAGCCCAGAAAGCCAAGAACATGTTGGAACAACAACGTAATCGATTACATTTTCTGTGTAATCGATTACAAGCAATCTGACAGAGTCCAACGACTATTTTTAACAGCTTTTAATATTGCCATAAATGCTACCCAACGGCTCTTTTCTTCCAACAACTTATAAATACTTGCCTTGGGGCTTCATTAAGGATTGAACTTCAATTTAGAACATCAATCTAACACTCATATATGAGAATCAATCCTGAAAAATGTTTTTGCCCTGTTTTTGTGAGAAAACTTGAGATATTCAAAAAGGGCATTATTAGAACTTCAATTTGTATCAATCTACTCTTTGAGAGAGTTTCTATCATTCAAACACTTTGTTTATTATGTAAAGAGGGTGGGGTATCCCTCTAGTGAAAAAGGGTGAGGTATCCCTTATTGAGAAGAAGGTGAGGTATCCTTCAAAGGTGTAAAGAGGGTGAGGTATCCCTCAAAGGTTGTATAGGGTGAGACATCCCTGTTTTGAGGCTCAAAGCACAAGGGTGAGGTATCCCAAAGTGTTATTGAGTGCTCCAATCTGTAAAGGTTTTCAAGCACCCGTTCAAGCTTGAAGTTTAGTGGAAAATCTCGAGTGATTTGCTTGAGGACTGGATGTAGGTCACAAGGGGTGGCTGAATCAGGATAATTCATTGTGTTTTATTCTCTCAACCCTATCTTTTTACATTTGTGCACTTATTTTATATGCTTTCTTGAATGTTATTCATCTTGGCTTGTTTAATTTGTGAGTGAATTATTCAATCTCATTTATTTGTTCACTTCAATTATCCAATAACTTCAATGAAAATTGATAAACAAACATTTTACGAAAGATTTAAAAAAATATTTCATAAACTCAATTCACCCCCTCTCTTGAGTTTGAGGCCACTTGGTAACAAGTGGTATCAGAGCTAGGCTCTTGTGTAAAGGGTTTAGCAGCTTCAAGAGAAAGTGATGGCCTCCTCAAATGAGTTTTCAGAAAGTTCTTCTATCTATAGACCTCCCTTTTTCAATGGGGATGTGTACGCTTATTGGAAAGAAAGAATGAAAATTTTTATTGAAGCTATTGACCTAAATGTGTGAGATGCTATTGAAAATGGTCCTTTTATCCCCACAAAAGTTATTAATGGTGTAAGGGTTAATACACCAAGAAGTGAATGGACCAATGACGATAAGAAAAAGGTCCAATATAATTTGAGTGCCAAAAACATCACTACCACATCCTTGGGGTATGATGAATTCTTTAGAGTCTCAAATTGTAAATCTGCCCAAGAAATGTGGGACACTTTAGAAGTAACCCATGAGGGTACTAGTGAAGTAAAAAGATCAAGAATCAATACTCTCACTCATGAATATGAGTTTTTTAGAATGAACCAAAATGAAAGCATTCAAGAAATGTAAAAATATTTTACACTTATTGTAAATCATCTTGCTTTATTGGGAAAGACTTTTCCCAATGAAGATCTTATTAACAAAGTGTTGAGATGTTTGAGTAGAAATTGGCAACCTAAAGTGACGGTTATTGCAGAGTCAAGAAATCTCTCAACCATGACCTTAGCCACACTTTTTGGCAAGCTCCAAGAACATGAATTGGAATGGAATAGACTCAACCAAAGTGAGGAGCTTGACAAGAAAAAGAAGAGAATAGCTCTTAAGGTCACTTCCTCCATGATTAATGATGATGATGATGATGATGATGATGATGAATATGATGGAGATGGCTTGGAAATAGATGAGGAGAATCTTGCTCTACTAGTAAAGAAATTTCAAAGATTCTTCAAGAAGAATGGAGCTCAAAGAAGACCTCTCTTTCCCCAAAAGAATGTCTATCACAAAGGGGAAGGAACCTCATCCACTCCTAAATGCTATGAATGTGGAGAATTGGACCACATGAAGATGGAATGCCCAATCTATCAAAGTAAAGTGAAAAAATATCACAAAAGATCCTCAAAGGAGAAGAAAGAAAGAAGAGTCTACATAGCTTGGGATAATAATGACATGGATTTAACCGATAGCTCGGATAATGAGAAAGCTAATCTATGTTTCATGGCTAGAGGAGAAGAGGAAGATGGAGACGATATGGAGGTAACATCCTCAAATTCTGAATCAAACTTTTCCCCTTCCTATGATGAATTGCAAGATGCATTTGAAGAATTGCATAATGAATCTATAAGGCTTGCAAAACTTGTTTCATCATCTAAGAAAATAATTTCCTCTTTTAAAAACAAAATCTCTATTTTAAAAAAGGAAATTGAGGAACTAAGAATAGAAAATGAAACTCTTGGACTTATTGATGCAAATTCTTCATGCATAACATGTTCATCACTTGATAATACATCTACACCCTCATCTTGCTCATCATGTAAAGCATTTGAAATTGAGATTGAAGATTTGAAAAACACTCTTTCAAAATTTACTTTTGGAAGAGATAATTTGAACATATTACTTGGGAACTAAAGATGTATTTTTCAAAAGGCTGGTTTAGGGTATAATCCCAATAACTAACAAAAGTTTTTCAAGAATTTCTTTGTTTCATCAAGTACATCAAGTAGTCCCTTTATTAAATGCTTTCAATGTGGGAGGAAAGGGCATAGTGCATCAACTTGCAATGTAAGGAAGAATATCAATAATAAGTTAGGAACTAAAATAATTTGGGTTCCCAAAGGCACTTTGCCAAAAATTAACACATAAGGACCCAAGAAAATTTGGGTACTAAAAGCTAAAAATTGAAGTGTGTTATAGGTGTGCTTGAAGGCCAAGAGCTGACTTTGGAATCTTAAAGTTGGCTGCTCCAAGCACAAGACCAAAAAATACTTCAAGATGTCCTCCTTGTCTCCTAGAAGCTTGAACTTGCATCCTTTGGTTAAGTGGAGACTTACACTATGCTTTACTAGTTTAATATCTTGAATATGCTAAATGAATATGCTTTTTATGTGAAATGGCATGTATAAAATCAATATCTTTGAACTTGTCATAATGGATCAATCATGCATCTAATTCTGCCGTAGAATACATTAACTTGCTGCATAATATGCTTTTTTGATGCATAATATATTGTTTTGCTGCATAATATGATATCTTGCTGATATCTTGATGCATAATATATTGTTTTTGCTGCACAATAATGTGTTTTGGTTCATAATCTGATTGGACTATATGCTTAAATGATGTTTGGTATTATTTTGGAATGATTTGAAACAATTTTGAATGATTCAAGTTTGATCCTGCTGGGCTGAAATGATTTTATCCAATCTGAATGCTTATGTCTTCTTTTTGATAATGCCAACGGGGGAGAGATTAGTGAAATATATTGCATGTATACGGGGGAATTTTGCGCTTTCACATATTCTATCTCATGCATACATTACGGGGGAGTGTTGCACAAATATATGATAATCAAACAAATGCAAATATTTCTTGTTTAGTTTGTCATCATCAAAAAGGGGGAGAATGTGAATGCTTATGTCCTATAGCATATCAAATGAGTTTTTTATGATAACAAAGTCAAAGATGAAGATCAAGATCAAAAGAGAAGACCAAGATCAAAAGATAAAGACCAAGCTCAAAAGAGGTATATTAGATATAGGTCTTAGAATATCAATGTAAAATGTCATTTAAGTATCTCAATGATTCTCAAATGTTTTTCCAAATATCGTTTTCAAAATCAGCTTATAAAATCAATGCTAAACATGTTTTTCAAGAAATGTTATTTTTAATCTTGGATTCAATATTCATGAAGGCATTTATGTTTAAATCCAATGATCTAAGTGTTAGAAATGACTTACATACTTAATTGGACTTGAAAAATGTGTTCAAATGCCAAGGTAATCGATTACACATGTTTTGTAATCGATTACAATCTAAACAGAGAGCTAGTAATCGATTACATGGATCATGTAATCGATTACAAGCAAGTCAGAGGCCTTGTAATCGATTACACCAGTAATGTAATTGATTACATTGAACCCAGAAAGGCAAGAACACGATCAATGAGCAATGTAATCAATTACATAGATATTGTAATCGATTACACACAAGTCAGAAGTCTTGTAATCGATTACACCAAGAATGTAATCGATTACACAGAGCCCAGAAAGCCAAGAACACGTTGGAACAACAATGTAATCGATTACATTTTCTGTGTAATCGATTACAAGCAATCTGACAGAGTCCAACGACTATTTTTAACAGCTTTTAATATTGCCATAAATGCTTCTTCCAACAACTTATAAATATTTGCCTTGAGGCTTCATTAAGGGTTGAACTTCAATTTAGAACATCAATCTAACACTCATATACGAGAATCAATCTTGAAAAATGATTTTGCCCTATTTTTGTGAGAAAACTTGAGATATTCAAAAAGGGCATTATTAGAGCTTCAATTTGTATCAATCTACTCTTTGAGAGAGTTTCTATCATTCAAACACTTTATTTATTGTGTAAAGAGGGTGAGGTATCCCTCTAGTGAAAAAGGGTGAGGTATCCCTTGTTGAGAAGAATGTGAGGTATCTTTCAAAGGTGTAAAGAGGGTGAGCTATCCCTCAAATATTGTATAGGGTGAGACATTCCTGTTTTGAGGCTTAAAGCACAAGGGTGAGGTATCTCAAAGTGTTGTTGAGTGCTTCAATCTGTAAAGGTTTTCAAGCACCCGTTCAAGCTTGAAGTTTAGTGGAAAATCTCGAGTGGTTTGCTTGAGGACTGGACGTAGATCACAAGGGGTGGCTGAATCAGGATAATTCATTGTGTTCGATTCTCTCAACCCTATCTCTTTACATTCGTGCACTTATTTTATATGCTTGCTTAAATGTTATTCATCTTGGCTTGTTTAATTTGTGAGTGAATTATTCAATCTCATTTATCTATTCATTTCAATTATCCAATAGCTTCAACGAAAATTGATAAATAAACGTTTTACGAAAGATTTGTGAAAATATTTCATAAACTCAATTCACCCCCCCTCTTGAGTTTAAGGCCACCTGGTAACAGAAAATATAATATACATATAACTAGAACTAGAACTGGTCATTTATATAAAGATGTACATCATAGTACATTATATACATGGATGCCTTTAAGGCAAAAAAATTCTTACAAACTAAATACAAATTATACAAAAGCAGAAAATATTCCACTTCTCATTCAGAATCTCCATCTCATTTGGCTGAACATGTTTTCCCTATAATTATCATAGAAATAGAATATGAAAGGGGTGACAATTCTATAAATTCTCAGTATTATTATCATACATACTGTCATCACAATAATTCCAGCTATTTCAAAAAAAATTAATTTTAGTATTTAGGATATAAGGTAGAAAGGTAGCAAAAGCAAAAACTAAGTCATTTCTTTTCCCGAGGCAAAATTCCAATTATTAACATTACTATCAATTCATAAATCATTGTTATCAATAGATCATATGTTATAGTCATAATAACATTCAAATATGGATAGCAATTCAATATTACATTCCCATTTCAACTTTATGATCTTATATAACATTCTTATAATGCTTTATTTATATACAATATATAATTTCAGTGCTCATTTAATTATCATATTTATATGTTCATTCCCACATAACCCATATTCATGTACCATATAGGTAGGGGCCACCTCATATAACTCGAGTTCTATATTCTAATGGTAGGAAGTGAATCAGGGCCTCACACTATCACCATACAGGGTAATAGTCTGCTTTTATGTTGGTACACTTCAACCTATTTATGACAATCTCTCTTTCTGTTACATAGAACTATTTCGGGTAACCCTTATATACATGAGAGAAACTTTGGCATATAAAGAAACTATTGAGGAATTTTTATAATAAGAACATAGGATCCCCTTCCTCATGGAGGTTCATCTCCATAGTTCAAATAGAATTTTGAATACCCTTCCCCAAATAGGATCACCTCCAAAATTCATTAATGCCAGGTAAATTGATAATTCAATTCAAAGGGTACCCATGTGGGTGAGAATAGCAATGCAGGACTATTTTCTTTCCCATTCAAGGATAAATGTCCAATATCTTTTATGTTGTGAGCACTTAATATTCAAATTCTAATATTAACCCAATCTTATGTTTTAAGGGAGCAATTCTCAATTCATTATTCAAATACAGCTTAAAAAAACTTTATATTCCAAAGGAGCAATACATATTTTGATACACAACAAGTGTACAATACCATTCATTCATCATAATTTCATATGCATCTTTTGGTTACTTAACTACTCAAGTAACTAATGCATTGAATAATCAATCCTCAATTCAATAAATACACAATACAAAGTTACACCAAGTGCACAATGCCAAAGCTCACCATAAACTAGGTGCAAGTAGTTCTTATTTCATAATCACAATGAATACACAAAGATATCAATCTTCATATCAATCCTAGAGTTTATTGAATGCATATTCAAATCACAAGATTCCATGTATAATGAATTGGATTATGATTTAGGTTTATTTTGGTTCCCAAGAAGCAATAACTTTATTTTTTTAATAAAAAAATAGGAGGTTGATAATTGATTACCATTTGTAGTAATCAATTACCACATGCTAGTGTCTCAATACAGAGGTTTGGTAATCAATTACTAACCCATGGTAATCGATTGTGGTAATCAATTACCTCTTATAATTTTCATCATCCAGAAGCTTGGTAATCGATTACCCACTCTTGGTAATCGATTACCACGTTCCCAGCAACATCCTTCGTAGCTTGGTAATTGATTACAATTCATGGTAATCAATTACCACCTACTTTTTTTTTCTTCAGAAAACAGAGGTTTTAAGTTTATCCTTGATGCATAATTTTTAGTTTCAAACAAGTCTACAAACTTGATGAGGGATTAATTGTTGCTTTGCGAACCCAAGTGCAGGTTGTCTCAAGTAATAAATTTCTCGGGAGTCCGAGGTCGATCCACAGGGAATTATTGAAGATTAATTAAAGTGAAGTAAATATTTTATTACTATGGTAAAAATTATTTACTTGGGTTAAAAGATCCACTCTTGGTAAATAAAGTAAAGGTAATATTAATTTCTTTTATAACTCAATTAGAATCCTCGCAACATGGAGGTTCCAATCGAAAAATACAACATTAAAAGTCCATTTAAAATAATATACGTAATTATATTATGTTTCCTAAAAATATTACCACCAATTATAAATGGGTTAAAACATTCATTATGCCAATATTTTGTCTACAACAAATCAAGAACTCCTCTTTACAAAGATGGTTTCTAAATTATAAGAAACAAATTATAATACGTATAATGGTTACTAGAAAATATAAATCATTTAAGCACAAGAGAAGAATAAATCTAACCTTACTTTATTATCAAGAGCTTCACCCTTTCACCCAAGTAAAATGAAACTTAGTTACTCATAGATAAGAAGAAAGAAAGAGAGAATAAGAAGAAAAAGAACATGACTTTAATTTAGAACAAAGGAAAATTACTACAAGAAAACTTAGTAACAAAATGACATCATTTTGGTAATTAACACTTAACACTCTCAATGATCTGCCAAGGCCCCCTTTTATAGAGGATTAGAGATACAAAATGACAAGGGGGCTGGGTCATTAGTGGGTGGATGAGTGGAAAATGAGTGAAAAATGCCAAATGACTTTAGGTGAGTGGGAAATTATGGAGATTCCTTGTCTCCAAAATCATGCAGCTCTGAAGTCATTGCATTCGTCATTTTTGAATCAAGTGGTCTTCATGAAAGTTGTAGGCCTGGTTCTTAGCTTTCAAATGGCTTTAGTTTGAGTCCAATATCATTTCTATAACTCCAGATACGTTCAAAGTACTGCACACTACCCAGGCCTAGTCACAGCTCCTCTGTTTTGACTTCCAAGCCTAATATCACCTTCAAGGAGTCTGATTCTGGAAAAGTATTCAACATAAAAGTTGTAGATATGGGTCTTAAATATTTAGTATCCAAATTTCAACCCATTTGACAACCTCTAGCCCGAAAACTATGATGAATAGTACACGTAGGTTAAGCTGTCAGGAAAAGCACTTTGGTTCTTGATTCAACCCCAATTTGAGTTATCTACTCATGTGATTGGGCCTTTGAGGTCTTCATGAAAGTTATAGAACTCTCTCTTATCTTTCAAATGCCACTAGAATCACCTCCAAAGACCACCTACATCCCAAGATATAGCTCAAATACAGAAATAACGTAAGACGTAAATTATGCTGAAAAATTCAATTAAGTCCAATTTGAGTCCAAACTTACAAAACATAATCAAAATCAATCAATTAAGTACATGGAGAGTGTAAATGACTAAAAATGAAGGCTTATTAATGTATCAAATATGTGATCATCAAATTCTCCCACACTTAGTTTTTTGCACTCCTGAGCAAAACACATAAGACCACTCACAAAAAAAAAAAATGAAACAGACTCAAAAGCTAAACACTCTAAAAGACTCAATTTCTAATAATATTTAAAAATGAAGAGCAATCAATCATTCAAGTAATCAAAACATTCATGAGGTAATATATCTTCACTTCTCAAATCAACAAGCAAGGATATTTTAATTGAAAAGCATGAGTCAAGAATGATAGATTTTCACAAGATTCACTCTCATTCCCTCAGGTGTTTAAAAGGTAAGTATTTCACTCAATTCAACCCATGAAAATTGTACTACCATAAGCTTGCTTATCTTCTACTTCTCCACTACTTAGAACACATGCACATACAAATCATGAGGACTTTATTCAAGGTTGTAATGGGGTCAAGGTAAAGGAGGAGGTAATATGGATATGACAAGTTAAATACCAGAGAATAAAAGAGCATGAGAGCTGAGTTTAATTAACAAGCATGAAAGTTTATCCCAACTCCACCTAATACAAATTTCCTTTACATATTTTTTTCCTTTCCTTTATCACCTTGTTGACCCTCTTCTCTTTACATTTTTTTTTGATTGATTTTTTTTATTTTTGATTTTTTTTTTTACAAAAAGAACATCATATATACATTTTTTTTAACCATTCTGCACACACACCCCCACACTTGTTCAAGAACTCATCGAATGACAAAACTAATGTTCTCTTATTCCCTAAGGTCAAGTAAGAACATGATTTTTCATTTAAGGCACATAATGAGTTCGAAACAAAGAATAGTCAAGTAAGCTCAAAGGGGTTAAGCAAGGGGAAATAGGTCATTTCTAATACTTTATGTTGGCAGAAATCAAAGAATTTTCAATAAGTCATAAGAGTGCTTGATATCATATTGAGACAACATGCTGCTAAACAAGGCTGGCTATTTGATTAAAGTAGCTATTTCAAGAAAAATGCCTCAATCATATTTATGTATGCATATGAAAATGTAGTCTCAAAAAGAATCAAAGCAAGTTCTAGAGTAACAATTCCATGAGTGAAATTCACACAAGAAAGAAAAGAATGGTACAAATGTTCAATCCATTCATCAATAGGCTCAAAATCTCACAAGGCATAATTTTATCATTCTCAGTCCACCAATTCAACATCCATAACCAAGCATGTGAATTTTAAGAAAGAAAACAATTTATTCAATCATGCAAATTTTCCTGAATTTGAATTGCTACTTCCACACAAACTAGTTACTACCCCAATTACTCCTTACTCTGCCACCAATTTTTTTTATGCGTCTCAAGAGTAAATAATTTACCTTTTACTCTGCCATCCCTAATTACTTTTGTTGTTAATAAATTGATGACAAACACAACAAACATATTAACAAACACACTTCCTAATTTTTTTTTATTTTTTTTTGGTTTTTTTTTTACAACCATCCTTCCCCCCAACCAGATCACAACATTGTCCTCAATGTCAAAACATAGATAGGTAAAGGATAGAATATATTACCTGTTGCTGCAATTACTGAAAAGAAAAATCTCACACAAATTTAAACAAAAACAAAGTACAATAAATAAAACCAAAGCTGGTAATTATTTAAATAGATGGAGTGTCTTGGCTGGATTTATTTTCATTTTGCTTCCCTCACCACTTCCTTCACCGCTTCCGTCGGACCAATCTATCTGAGCTGTTACTGGATCAGGTTCATAAACAAAAGCTTCTAATTTATCAATCAACTCATCAACAGTGGAAGCAGAGATAAGGAGTCGTCTTGCAGAAGGTGTGACAAATTTCTGTTCCACAGCATGGTCAACAAAAGATAACAAATTATCAAAGAAATTATTAACATTCAACAAACCTACGGGTTTATGGTGGATGTTCAGTTGGGCCCAAGAGACAATTTGAAAAATTTCTTTCAAAGTACCAAAACCACCAGGTAAGGCAATGAATGCATCAGAGTTTTCAAACATTGCCTTCATTCGTCCATGCATAGATGATACTTGAATTTTCAGTCCAATTGTCTTTCCAACGATGTTCCTTCGAGTTAAAGGTTCAGGAATGACACCTAAAACTTGACCACCTCTTATAAATGCGAGAAAGTGATACATCTGACCCCCCATTAACCCAATGCAACCTCCCCCATATACTACATGAATGTTCCTCGCAGCAAGTATTCTACCAACAGTGCTTGCTGCATTTACAAACTCTAAACTCTTCCCATAACTTGTCCCACAAAATACACAGATACTGACAAATCTACGAATAGAAGAAGAAGCTCCTTCCATTTCTACACTCACACTCTCTTTGAATGATTATGAGTTGCAGGAAAGTGAAGAAAATGGAGTGTTTAAATAGGAAAGATAATAGAAAAAGTAATAATAGCTCCTATACAGGTAGGTTGACTAGTGTCAGAAAAGTTTGAAATTTTAAAAATAATAATAATAATAAATTTTTTTGTTTTTTGTTTTACTTCAAGAAAACCATCAGGGTAAAGAAGTTTAGAAACCCCCGAAGGATCCCATCCAAAGGATCGTCTATCCAAAACCAAAATTCAACAAAATCATACAAAGATAAAATAATAATAACAAATGATTACATACCTTTATGTACAGGTTTCATGGCAGATCTTTATATTGCGCGTCATGAGTGCAGTAATACCAAGACAGCTCAGCCAATGGGCATTCTTCTCCCTCCCACTTGTGGGATATTTTGGATTGAGCTACGACGCCACTAATTAAAGTGCGTAAATTTGACAACTACCACCAACGACCACAGCCAGTGAGAGGTCGCTGAAGAGCCCATGACATTAAATCACAGGATCTAACTCAGAGGCATTGTCACGCGAGAATGCAAACACGGGACGTTTCTTTCTGTCCATCAGCAAGCGAGCATTTGGTTAAAACCTGGGAATGCTTGCGCAGCTCTCTACAGAGCATGGCACACGAACCTTATTTACCAACCGGTGTGCGAAGGTCCACCCGAGTCAATGACGTGTACGCCGCTCCCACTGGCGGGGGCTCCTAATCTAATTAAAAGACTAAGTACAACCGAAGTTTCGCCACTTTTTTTATTTTATTTAATTTATTTCATTTTTTCATTTTTTTTCATTTTTTTCTTCTTTTTTTACTTTTTTTACTTTTTTTTCTTTTTTTTTTGAAGATGTACAAGATAATATATACATGTTGTTGTGATTGTGGCTCACATCTTCCTCGGTTTCACGTCCGTAAACGCTTAAACGCCTTCTATGAGTCGAGGATAAGCTTCCCATCCAATTTTCTTATAAATTGGCAAAAGTGGTCTTTTTGAGTCGATTCCCAAGACTATAACGCTCTTGCTCGTCCCCTCGAAGAGATTCCACAAACTAAGAAGTTCACGGTGCACAATTCCACAAGAATGCGTCTCAAGAGTTAATAAGATATTATCTAATGACTCCTTACTCAGTCCATTCTTGATGAAGAATATTTTATCTTCTCTGTTTACGGAAACCATCCCCAAAGAGTGACATCGCGTGTTGCAATTCCATCGTGCACACTTGTAACAAACTTTCATTCTTTTTGCTCTTCTCCTTTTTGAAAATGAACTTTTACCGAGACCAGGCATGTATGGGACAAATGAATCTGAAGATTCACCAGCTAAACGAACTTTTGCTTCGATTATCCAGCGTATATCTTCTGGGATGCCCTTATACATTAACAATCTCAGTCTTTCACACCTAGCTTCATAGACTTTTGTTAGAGCATTTAGAGGGAGAGAAGGAAAATGTTTTCTTAGATTTGAGAGAATGACATCCATTTTAAAAGGAGAAGAAATCAGTTATTATAGGAAACTGAAAAACAAACCGACTTGAGAGTCACGGAGTACCGTTATCCATCATTTAACCGGGAACACAAAGAACTACAAAAAGAAAGAAACAACATTAAAATAAATTCTACTCATAACAAGGATTAAAAAGAGAAATGGATTCTACCTCAACAACTTGATGTTCCAGAAATGGTTTGAGTCTTTGTCCATTGACCTTAAATACAATACCATTCCTAGGATTCTCAATGTCTATGGCCCCATAAGAATATACATGTTTGACAATATAAGGACCAATCCACCTAGATCTCAATTTTTCAAGGAATAGATGAAGACGAGAATTATAAAGCAGAACTTTTTGACCAATTTCAAAAGTTTTTCTCAAAATTGATTTGTCATGAAAAGCTTTTGTTCTAGCTTTATAAATCTTTGAGTTTTCATATGCATCATTTCTTAATTCTTCAAGTTCATTCAATTGCAATTTGCGTATCTTGGAAGCATCATCAAGACTTAAGTTGAAAGCTTTAATGGCCCAAAATGCTTTATGCTCCAATTCTACAGACAAATGACAAGGTTTTCCATAAACTAACCGATAAGGAGACATGCCTAAAGATGTTTTAAAAGCAGTACGGTAAGCCCAAAGTGCATCATTTAGTCTTAAAGACTAATCTTTACGATTTGGGTTAACCGTTTTTTCCAAAATTTGTTTAATCTCCCTATTTGCCAATTCAACTTGTCCACTTGTCTGAGGATGATAAGGGGTTGTAATTTTGTGGGTAATGCAATATTTCTTCATTAAGGATTCAAATGGTTTATTACAAAAATGTATTCCCCCATCACTGATGATAGCTCGAGGAATTTCAAATTGACTCAAAACATTTTCTTTTAAAAATTTTAGAAAAGTTTTATGATCATTGTGCCGACATGGAATCGCCTCAATCCATTTTGAGACATAATCAACTGCAACCAAAATGTACACAAATCCAAAAGATGATGGAAATGGACCCATGAAATCAATTCCCCAACAATAAAAAATTTCAATGACAAGGATAGGGTTCAAAGGCATCATATTTCTTTTAGAAATGGATCCCAATTTTTGATAACTTTCATAACTTTTGCAAAAAGTATAACTGTCCTTGAATAAAGTGGGCCAATAAAATCCACACTGCAAGATTTTTACAGCTGTTTTCTTTGAAGAAAAATGACCTCCACATGCTTCTGAATGACAAAATTTGATGACACTACTTACCTCATTGTCGGGTACACATCTCCGAAAGATTTGATCAGGACAATATTTGAACAAATATGGGTCATCCCAAAAAAAAATTTTCACCTCAATCAAAAACTTTTTTCTGTCTTGGTGTGTCAACTGAGGCGGCATCTTACCTGTTACAAGAAAATTGACAATGTTAGCAAACCAAGGCATAGAATTGACAGAAACTAAAAATTCATCAGGAAAAGAATCATTGATAGGTGTGCTATCAAAAGATGAGCCTGTTGTCAGCCTTGACAAATGATCTGCAATAACATTTTCGGCTCCTTTCTTGTCTTTTATTGTGATATTAAATTCTTGAAGCAATAAGATCCACCGTATCAACCTAGGTTTGGCATCCTGTTTAGACATTAAATATCTAACAGCAGCATGATCAGTGAAAACAACAGTAGAAGAACTAATTAAATAAGCTCAAAATTTGTCCAATGCAAAAATTACAGTAAGTAGTTCTTTTTCAGTAGTGGTGTAATTCATTTGTGCACTATTCAAAGTTCGACTTGCATAATAAATTACATGAGGCTTACCTTCTTTTCTTTGGCCTAAAACAGCGCCAACAACAAAATCACTAGTATCACACATCAACTCAAAAGGCAAAGACCAGTCAGGAGATTGCATGATAGGAGCAGAAGTTAAAAGACCGATTAATTTTTTAAAAGATTTTTGACAATCTTGAGTCCAATCAAATAGTGTATCTTTTATTAGAAGATTACATAAAGATCTAGATATGGCACTAAAGTCTTTTACGAATCTTTTGTAAAATCCTGCATATCCTAAAAAGGAACGAACTTCTCTGACTGTTTTTGGGAAAGGCAAATGAGCAATTAATTCAACTTTGGCCTTATCAACTTCAATTCCTTTAGAAGATATCACATGACCTAACACTATTCCTGAGGTAACCATGTAATGAAATTTTTCCCAATTTAACACAAATCCTTTTTCTTCGCATCTTTTAAGAACTTTTTCCAAATTATCAAGATAATTTTCAAAAGAATTTCCAAAAATTGTCAGATCATCCATAAAAACCTCTAAATAATGCTCAATCATGTCACTGAAAAAACTTAGCATGCATCTTTGAAAAGTTGTCGGAGCATTACAAAGACCAAAAGGCTTTCTTCTATATGCAAAAGTGCCAAAGGGACAAGTAAAAGTGGTCTTTTCTTGATCCTCCAATGCAATTGGTATTTGATTATACCCTGAATAACCATCAAGAAAACAATAGTAGGGATGTCCTGCTACTCTTTCCAGAATCTAATCAAGAAATGGCAATGGAAAATGGTCTTTCTTAGTGGCTGCATTCAATTTTCTGAAATCAATACACATACGTCAACTAGATGAGACTCGGGTAGGTATTAATTCTTCTTTTTCATTTTCAACCACTGTTATTCCAGATTTCTTAGGCATAACTTGTGTAGGGCTTACCCACTGGCTATCAGAGATAGGATAGATAATTCCAACATCAAGTAATTTAAGAACTTAAGCTCTAACTACCTCTTTCATATGTGGATTTAATCTTCTTTGAGGTTGTTGAGATGTTTTAGCATTATCCTCTAAATATATTCTATGTGTACAGATTAATGGATTAATGCCTTTTATATCCTTTAATGTCCATTCAATTGCACTTTTATGCCTTTTAAGTACTTCTATCAACTTACCTTCTTGTTCTTTGGTCAGGGATGAGAAAATTACCACTGGAAAGCTTTGTTCTTCTCCCAAAAATGTGTACTTCAACCCATCAGGTAATGGCTTCAGTTCTAGTGTGGGTACTTCTTCATGGGTATCATCATTCATGGATTTTAGCTCTTCGAATCTTGGCTTCCTTCCTTTGTATTCCATTTCCTGTGTACACTCAAGCAAATAGCATATTTCAGAAACTTCATCATCTAATTATGTAGCTCAATCAAATGAATTAATTAAACAGATTTCTAATGGGTCAGAAGAACTCCTGATTTGAAGATGATCATCTATAATGGCCTCAATCCCTTTAATCTCTTCATTTTCATCATAAACTTCATGTGGTTGCTTGTACATGTTAAAAACATTAAGCTCCAGTGTCATATTTCCAAAAGTTAGCTTCACCACTCCATTTCTGCAATTTATCAAAGCATTAGATGTTGCTAAAAATGGGCGACCCAAAATAATAGGAACTGACTTAGAACTATCAACCATAGGTTCAATTTCCAAGACAATAAAATCCACAAGATATATGAATTTATCAACTTGTACCAACACATCTTTTACTATTCCTTTTAGAATTTTAATTGATCTATCAGCAAGTAGAAGAGTTACAGAAATTGGTTTTAACTCACCAAGGTTGAGTTGCTGATAAACTGAATATGGAAGCAAATTAACACTAGCACCAAGATTAAGTAAAGCTCGTTCAATTTTATGTTCACCAATAATGCATGAAACTATAGGACAACCAGGGTCTTTATATTTCAACTCATTATTGTTATGAATAATGGAGCTTACCTGTTCAGTCAAAAATGCATTCTTTTTCACATTATGTTTCCTTTTAACAGTGCACAAGTCTTTCAAAAATTTGGCATAACAAGGAATCTGCTTGATAGCATCTAACAGAGGAATATTGACCTTCACTTGTTTAAAGATTTCAAAAATGTCACTGTTATGATTCACTTTACTTGAATTGTTTAATGCTTGAGGAAATGGGGGTGAAGACGAGGGTTTGATCTCCTTTTTGCTAGGTGGCTTATCAACTCCTTCCTCATCTTTGGGAATTGACTCATCATCTTTCTCAAAAAATTCAGGAATTTATTTTTCAACAACCTTTCCACTCCTAAGAGTTATCACTGAGTTGACTTGATCTATTTTTTGACTTTCTGAACTACCCTCATTTAGGCTAAACTGACCCTTGGGATTTGGTTGAGGTTGAGAGGGAAACTTTCCTTTCTCATGAATGGCAAGTGCAGAAGAAAGTTTAGCAAGAGTGTCTTTTATGTCAATCATGGTTTGATTGTTGTGGTTATTGATGGCCTCTTATTTTTCCATGAATGCATGCAATGTTCCTTCAAGGTTTTTCCTATATGGTGGGACATAGGGTGCATATCCTTGAGGATTTTGAGAATCTTCTTTGTGCCTGAGGAGGTGGTGGTTGCATGAATTGTGGCTGGTTGCTATTCCTCCAACTGAAGTTCGGGTGATTTCTCCATCCTTGATTATATGTATCTGAAAAAGAAGAAGTGAATGACTTTTTAAAATTATTCATTGCATTTACTTGCTCATGCACAACTTCTTTAAAAACAGGAAGTTTTGGACATTCATTTGTTGAGTGTCCTAATTCATCACAAATGTCACAAATTTCTTCACTTTGCACAGATTTGGTTTCTTTTACTTTCCCGGATTCCATGGCTTCAACCTTTCTAGCCAAACTAGCAAACCTTGCATTTAGATCTTCTTCTTGACTAAGATGATATTTTCCTTTACTAGCATTTGTAAGGTTAAATCTAATTGAATTTTCAGAAGGATTAGTACTATGCCAAGATTGAGAATTTTCAGCCAAATAGTCTAAATAGTCTAAAGCTTCTTCAGGTTCTTTATCAAGAAATTTACCATTGCACCTTGTTTCCAAAAATTGTTTAGTTTCGGGTGTTAACCCTTCATAAAAGAAGTTTATAGTGCACCATTTTTCAAAACCATGATGTGGGCAAAAATTCAACAAATCTTTAAAACGTTCCCAACTTTGAAAATATGCTTCATTTGAATTTTGGGAAAAATTTTGGATTTGTCTTTTCAAAGCATTAGTTTTATGTGTTGGAAAAAATTTCTTCAAAAACTCACATTGCATTTCTTGCCATGTGCCAATTGATCTTGGTTTCAAAGTGTTAAGCCAAGTTTTGCTTTATCTTTCAAAGAAAAAGGAAACAATTTAAGTTTAGCAACCTCTTCAGTGCAAGTTTGATCATGAAAAACAGTACATACTTCGTCAAATTCTTTTAAATGTAAATATGGGCTTTCAGATTCTAAACCATGGAAATTAGGAAGTAAAGAAATCATACCTGACTTGAATCTAAAATTGTTGGCATTGAGTGGAAAGATAAAACATGATGGACTTAAATTTTGAGATGGTTGCAAATACTCACGCATGGTTCGCAACGGTTGATTTTCATGTTCATCATGCACACTTTCGTTTTCAGCCATTGTGCTTAATGTGTGTGATTGTGATTCAAACAAATCAATATGTAAAGTACCTGGATTAACTCTAACTAAACGACCAGAATTTAAATCACGATACCAATTAAGCATAAACAAGTAACTTACAGTATAAAATAAAATGTACAAGCTAGCAGTATAAATCTTCCATTAAATATTAACAAAGGTGTGGTATAAACCAACCACCAAATAAGTTAAAAAGCATAAAAATTAAAAAGTTAGTATACAGATAAATTAAAATGTTAGAAGAGAGAAAAAGTAAAAAGTTAGATAGGTGATAAAGTAAAAAGTTAGATAGTTAGTAAGAGAGTTAGTAAGTTAGTTAACAAAAAAATGACGAGAAAATAAATACAAAAAATAAAATACAGAAAAAAATAAAAGGGAGAGTTACCCCCACTAAGTTAATATGTACAAGAAAATAAAATGGAGAATTACCCCACCTGTATGAGTAAATTAAAATGCGAGAAAATAAAGTGTGAGAAAGTAAATTTAAAATATGAAAATCGGAGAATCAAGCAAGCCGATTTTTTGCTCCAGCGAGAGAGGAGAGAAAAAGAAAGATTATTTCATTAATGATTAAAGATTATAGAGAAATTAGGGAGAGGTTCCCCCATAAGTTAGTATGCACAGAAATTAAAAAGGGAGAGGTTCCCCCACTAGTTAGTATGTTAGTATATATACAAAATTTTTACACCAGAAATTCAGTCTTCAAATCAAGTTCCCCGGCAACGGCGCTAAAAACTTGATGCATAATTTTTAATTTCAAATAAGTCTACAAACTTGATGCGGGATTAATTGTTGCTTTGCGAACCCAAGTGTAGGTTGTCTCAAGTAATAAATTTCTCGGGAGTCCGAGGTCGATCTACAGGGAATTGTTAAAGATTAATTAAGGTGAAGTAAATATTTTGTTATTATGATAAAAATTATTTACTTGAGTTAAAAGATCCACTCTTGGTAAATAAAGTAAAGGTAAAATTAATTTCTTTTATAACTCAATTAGAATCCTCGCAACATGGAGGTTCCAATCGAAAAATACAACATTAAAAGTCCATTTAAAATAATATACGTAATTATATTATGTTTCCTAATAATATTACCACCACTTATAAATGGGTTAAAGCATTCATTGTGCCAATATTTTGTCTACAACAAATCAAGAACTCCTCTTTACAAAGATGGTTTCTAAATTATAAGAAACAAATTATAATATGTATAATGGTTACTAGAAAATATAAATCATTTAAGCATAAGAGAAGAATAAATCTAACCTTACTTTATTACCAAGAGCTTCACCCTTTCACCCAAGTAAAATGAAACTTAGTTACTCATAGATAAGAAGAAAGAAAGAGAGAATAAGAAGAAGAAGAACATGACTTTAATTTAGAACAAAGGAAAATTACTACAAGAAAATTTAGTAATAAAATGACATCATTTTAGTAATTAACACTTAACACCCTTAATGATCTGCTAAGGCCCCTTTTATAGAGGATTAGAGATACAAAATGACAAGGGGGCTGAGTCATTAGTGGGTGGATAAGTGGAAAATGAGTAGAAAATGCCAAATGACTTAAGGTGAGTGAGAAATTATGGAGATTCCTTGTCTCTAAAATCATGCAGCTTTGAAGTCATTGCATTCGTCATTTTTGAACCAAGTGATCATCATGAAAGTTGTAGGCCTGGATCTTAGCTTTCAAATGGCTTTGGTTTGAGTCCAATATCATTTCTATAACTCCAGATACGTTCAAATTACTGCACACTGCCTAGGCCCAATCACAGCTCCTCTGTTCTGACTTCCAAGCCCAATATCACCTTCAAGGAGTCCGATTCTAGAAAAGTGTTCAACATGAAAGTTGTAGATATGAGTCTTAAATATTCAGAATCCAAATTTCAGCCCATTTGACAACCTCTAGCTCGAAACTGTGATGAACAGTACACGTAGGTTAAGCTGTCAGGAAAAGCACTTTGGTTCTTGCTTCAACCCCAATTTGAGTTATCTACTCGTGTGATTGGGCCTTTGAGGTCTTCATAAAAGTTATAGAACTCTCTCTTATCTTTCAAATACCACTAGAATCACCTCCAAAGACCACCTACATCCCAAGATATAGCCCAAATACAGAAATAACATAAGACGTAAATTATGCTGAAAAATTTAATTAAGTCCAATTTGAGTCCAAACTTATAAAACATAATCAAAATCAATCAATTAAGTACATGGAGAGTGTAAATGACTAAAAATGAAGGCTTATTAATGTATCAAATATGTGATTATCAATCCTTCCCAAAACAAATCAATTCAACCATCAATACAACACTTTATCATATACATGTTCTCAAACCAATATCAAAGAGGGTTCTTCATCAAAGAACCAATTATAAAACCCATATTATCAATCTCAAATTCATCAAGTTTCAAAGCTAAATCTAAACTTAAAACTCATAATCATTCACACATCCTCAATTCCATCTACTACTCTTCGTTTCCAAACCAAATCATGAACATAAGCTCTTAATGATAAGAAAATAAAATAGTGAAGCAAATAAGCAATGCACCACTACCTCAACCTCTATTTGGATGGTGTTTCCTTCCTCTTTCTTTCTTTCCTTCTTTTTCTTCTTGTTTCTTGTTCTCTTCTGCTTTTGCTTTTCTTTCTTTGTTTTATCTTCCTTTTTCTGCTGAGTGGTGTGAGTGGAGAGTGAAAATAAGACAAAAAGTCAAAGAAAAAGATAAGAAAGCAAAAGGAGAGGTAGTGGAGTGAAAAAAAATGAGAGGGATAAGAATGAAATTCAACTGAAAATGTTGTATCTCTTAGAAATACTTTAATCTTTCATTGATGAATTTTCTAACCTTCATAGGTGCTACAAAAAATTCTACAATTTCATTCAATTTTCATCATTTAACAACTTCCTTATACACCTTTATCAGCCACTAAACTTCATTATTCCTCCCTAAGTTAAGTTAAACCTAAAAAGTTAAGCTAATAGGTCTACAGGTATTTGCCTTAACCTGTATATATTTCCAAAATATTCCCTATCCTCTATTTGACATATCCACAAACTCTCTTAATTTTCTGAGCTACTTTCTTATTTAATTTGACATTTAAACACTAATCCGGTGTCATTAAAAATGTCAAACTAATTCAAATGGTTACCAAAATAAACAAGTAACTTATACTACTGTTATTGAGTTTCTATAACCCTGATTAGAACTATTAGGTTAAGGAGGATGTTACACCCTACACCTCTGAATCCCAATGATCTCTCGGTCTTGTACCCCACCTATCGCCTTAATAGAAAAAAATTATTTGCAGTAGGCCCAGGTCATAAGTATGAACCTTAAGGGCCATCAGAAGTTAAACCACATCGAAGGGACTACTCCTAAGAAGGATGACCCATAATTTGAGATGTGGGATGTTGAGGACTCTCTTATTATGACATAGCTTTGGAACTCCATGACTCCCGAGATTAGTGGGAACTGTATGTTCCTTCCTTCTTCCCATGAAATTTGAGACAATTTTTGCTAGACCTTTTCTATGAAACAAGACATCAACATTTACTATGAGTTGAAGACAAAAAACTTTGCTACTAAACAAGGAGCACTCTTGGTTACAGATTATTATAGGACCCTTAATAGCTTGTGGATTGAGCCGTATTAATACAAAAATCTAAAAATGGAGTGCAGCAAGGATGCTTCCATGTTGACTAGTTTTGTTGAAAGGGACCAGATCTTTGAGTTCTTCTTTAGTTTGAATTCTACGTATGACCCTATTTGGGTTTAGATTCAGGGCAAGGAGAAGCTGCCCTCACTATCTGAGGTGTTCTACACTGTTCAGGGAGAGGAAAGTCGTAGGTTTGTCATGCTTGATGACAAGCCCACTGGTGGGTCAGCCTTGACAATGGAAAAGTCGACTAAATCAGGCTCTTCTTCTTCTTCCTTTAGGCCTAACTGAGAGAGTCGTTGATGCATGTAACACCCTGAAAATTATTTATTTCATCATAGATAATCATTTTATAATATTTATGATTTTTGAAATTTTTTTTGAAATTTTTCAGAAATGTTGAATATTTTAATATATTTCTTGTTTTACGTGTACACTGAGCAGAGTCAGTGAAACACCCCAGAAATTATTTGTTTTGTGATGAATAGTCATTTTTCAATATTTGTGATTTTTGGGAAATTTTTTAGATTTTTCTAAAAACGTTAAATATTTTAGTATATTTCTCGTTTTACGTGCGCACTGAGCAGAGCCGGGAAAACGAAATATTTTTCCTGAGGCTGGTGAACCTTGAACTATGAAAACATCGACGGGGGATCTTACTAAACCCGACGCTAGGCATAATTTACGAGGTTTATATTTTTTAAGATTTTATCTAATAAATAAAATCACTGTACCAAAAATTTTTTTGATGAATAATAAATACCGTTTTCATTAACTGTAACTTTTGTTCATTGGAAAATAATTCTAGCAGACTAATTAATCATCTGTTCTAGAGTGTTCATTTAGGAGATAACCTTACTTTTTAACTTTATCGAGAAACGTGCGAAACTTCTCAAGGAAGCTTCCTCCCAAGCTTCTCAAGGAAGCTACTCACTCCCTCTCTCCTCTCTCACCCACACGGCTGCACTCTCTTTTGGAACCAAAAGAATTGTGCTTTATTTAATTTACCCAATCTAAACTAATTTCAAAATTCAAAAGCTATCATCTTTATTTTTTCTATTCACTTCTCTCTCTACCTTCATCTTTCTCAAACTTTCTCCTCCTTCTCTCTAGAAGAGGCTCATGGCCAGCCCCTCTCCCATGCCTCAACCATCACAAAATTTTTAACCAAATACATTTTCTTAATCTCTTTCATCATCTAAACACTTCTCTAGTTGGTGATTCCTTGAAAAGCTTTTATCTTCACCACTTTCTTCAAGCTTCAAGTTTAGGGCTTTTGGGTGAGACTCTTGCATTCTCTTGATTCTCTCTTTATTTTTGTTTGGGATGCCTTCATTTTGACTATCTATTCATTCTTTTTCAAGCCTTGGTATTGATTGGTTGAAGTTGGAATTTTAGGATTTTTGGGTGGTGTTGGCCGAAATCTCAAGGAACTTCAAGGGGGGTTCTTTTGTTTGTTTTCTCTTAGGTAAGAGGAAGGTACTTCTCCTTAACCTCTATTGGTAGAAAGGAACTTTAATTTTGTGATTGGTTGTGAGAAAACTCTATTAGAGTTACTCTTTTTGTTTGTATGAGTTATATGATTACACATTATTTTTAATTGGTTTAAGTTATTTGATTGATTAGTTATGCATATTGATATATTTGGATGAATTGGAAACCTTAAAATGGAAGGAAATGACCTAGATTTCCTCTAGGAGGCTCACAGTTTTGGGGCCCTAAATTAGGGTTCTTGGTGAAAAATTTATAATAAGTGGAAGACTTAGCTAGTCAAGTGGATAATATGTGATTAATGGAATAAAAATTTAAATCCTAAAACCTAGAGAGGCTCACGACTTTCATGGCTAAAAATGGCTCAATCTTATGACTTCACACAACTATGACATTTAATTAATCAAGCGAATAAGCAAGTGGATTATGTAAGGGAAGGAAATTAATTTGGTAACTTAAAGGAATTCTTTGGACCATAAAAACAAGTAAGGATGTGTGAGACTTGGTAAGACTTAGAAATAATTCTCTAAGTGAATATGACTAAGTTTAAAGTAAGAACCTAATAATGAAAGGAATTTCATAAGAAAAATCAAATTAAAGTGAAACTTAATTAAATGATTAATTGGGAATCAATTAGGGTTTCATAAAACAGAAAGAACTAAGAATGAAATTTTATTTAAAGACTTAGAATAATTTTCAGCTAAGATAAGACCATGAGTGTAAGTGAGAATATTAAGTAATTTCATAATGCATCCTAAAAATGTAATGTATTAATTAAGGACTTAATGATATTTAATGTGGGTCCATGAGTTGACCAATAACATAATGATGCTTACTTTAATCGAATTGCGACATGACATGGAAAATGTATTATTGATGAATATACATAATATATGCATTGAGTCATCATGCATTGTGAAAGTTCGCTAGACTATTGTTAAGGCCGAGTTGCCTAGGAGATTGAACATACCTTAGTGCGGGTGCGAGTAGACTAGTGTAGGTCATACTGTTGACCTTGGGGGCGTCGGGGTGCGGGTACCTCGCAATGGATAGTTGGTAGCTCTTCTGTCCGTGGGGCAGACCGATGCAAACGCACCGACGATCCAGACCGAGACACTGTCCTATATCGTGATCTAGTGTAGAATGTCTGTACATTGCCTTAATGTGCACGTGGATAAACTGATGAGTTATAGCACTTTGGTCGTGGCAGCCGAGTTGCAGACATGTCTCTTGATTTTTCTCTCCCACTGTTTGTGTTTAGCTCCATGGAGTAGGATTTTGATGTCGTATGCATGTGCATAATGAGTCTATATATTATCTGGCATCCAATTCTTATGGTATATTAGAACTGCTACTTTATTGATGTATATTTTCCTGGAACTGCTTAACTGTTTATTGCTGTTATTTAATGTTTATTACTATTACATCTGGAATGCTATGTGGGCGCTTTGCGCCATTTTGTTTCTTGCTGTTATAATTGGTAATGATGGTAGGATGTTTTACCTCTTTTCTGTATTTTTATTATTTCTGTTTGTATTTATGTTCCATCGAAGACGTCGACAAGGAGGGTGAAGCTCACAAATTCCCTGGCTTCTGGCCCGACCGCGACTAGCACCTGCTGTTGGATCATAGCGGCACGCCCACGCAGATTTTTAGGTTATGTGCATTTGTCCTTCCTCGATTTCACTGGCTTGGGAGCGTCATGATCCACCCATCTTCACTTGCAGCGTCAGATTACGTTTGGAGTTCTACTTGCCTATCAGGGAGATGTGGGGTGATCGTTATTACACCCCACAGGAGGATTCTTTCATTTCCACTGCTCGAGCCCTGACCCGTAACTCGGTGGCTCCTATATGGGTCTCTTCTGATGAGGAGGATCCCGAGGAGGATCCCAAGGAGGATCCTGACATGGTTCCTTCTCATCTTATGGACTGATACTATTGATAGCTATTGATGGTTATCAGTGTTTTTTTTTTGGGCTTGATGTTTTATTATTTGGTGGGCTATATATGTATGATCCTTTGAGCAGGTATAGTTTTGCTTTTTGTACATCGGGCTTGTAACTAAACAGATTTGATATAATTATATATATATATATATGAATATGCATGTTGATCAAATGTATGTCTTACTTCTGTCTTGCCCTTTTATGCCATTTATGTTTCGTCACTATATTTTATTAATTATAACAAAAAAAAATAGTCACCATTTTATTTATGCAACTATAATCAGACAAATTAAATCGTAATGAAAAAAACCAGGTCTTAACTTTATAATTTGTTTTTTACATTGTAAATGACAATGTGACGTTTCCTCCCAAAAAGGGGCGTTACATTAAGTTGGTATCAGAGCCCCGGTTTATGTTTCTTTGGGTCTTGTGATTGAGTCTGTCTTGTTTGTGCTGTGTGAATCTTTGTGTTTGGTATTCCTAGTGGATACAATTGACTTTCCTTGTATTTTTCAGTTAATCTGAATTGAGGAAGCAAGATGGCTCGAGGTGGAGACATGATAGCTGCTATAGAGGCAATGTAAAGGATGGCTGAGGTCATCGCACAACAGACTGATTGAGCTGCTCAACAACAAAAGAGAGTTGCTCAGCAACAAGAGAGGGCTGCTCAACAGCTCGAAGCTACTGCTGATGCTCAAAACTTGGCAGAGTTTCATCGCCATAATCCTTCCCAATTCAAAGGAGAGTTCGATCCGGAGAAGGCCAGTCTATGAATCAAAGAGCTAGAGAAAGTTTTTCGAGGTATGAATTGCACCAAGAATAAGAAGGTGACCTATGCTACCTTTATGTTGGTTGGCAATGTTGAGGACTGGTGGTACGAGGCGCAAAGAACGCTCGAGGCTGAAAATCGCGAGATCACTTGGGATTTATTCAAGGATAAGTTCTTGGATAAGTACTTTCCCGTGAGAGCGAGGCATGCGAAGGAGATGGAGTTTCTTAACCTAAGGCAGGGAAACATGACTGTTAGTGAATATGCAGCGAGATTTGAAAACTTGTCAAAGTTTTCAACGTACTTTCAGCACCAACCGAATGAAACCTAGAAGTGTCAGAAGTTTACAGAAGGACTGAGATATGAAGTGAAGAAAGCTATTATCACACTGAAAATCAACGAGTTCTCAGAGCTTCTAGATACGTGCTGTGAAGTAGAAGCTCTGGAGCAAGCTAGAGATGCAAGGAGCAGGAACTTTGGACCTACAAAGTTCCAAAAGGGTGGTGGCAACAGTTCTAATTGCTTCCAAAAGAAGCCCTATTCCCGGCCAATGGAAAACCAGCAACAGACAGCAGGTGAAAGTTCTGGTGGAGGTTTTACTGGGAATAGGACCGGCCAAAATGTGGCTATCCCTCAAAATGCCTGAAGTGTGGGAAGGATCATCCCACGAGGGATTGCACTATAAAGGGGATTATCTGTTTTCGATGTGACAAGCCTGGCCACATATCCCGAGACTGCAACCAAACGAAGGCTGAACCTTCAGTCAATGCTGCAAGGGCTAACAAACTGCAAGCAGGAGGATGGGTCTATACCATGAGCGGAGTCGAAGCCTCTGAGTCAGAAGACTTGATTCAAGGAGAAGGCACCATAGAAGGTAACCTCTTGACGATACTGTATGATTCTAGGGCAACCCATTCTTTCATATCTTATGACTGTGTGCTACGACTTGGTTTACCAGTGTCTGCCTTACCTTTTGATCTGACTGTTTCTACCCCCACTGATAAACCGGTAGTTACTACTAAAGTTTATTTAAATTGTCCCTTGATTGTTGAAGGTCAAATCTTTTCTGTTGATTTGATCTGTTTACCCCTTTCTCAGCTAGATATAATTTTAGGGATGGACTGGTTGTCCTCCAACCATGTTCTATTAGATTGTTCAAGAAAAACCATAGTTTTCCCTGTGGATGAGGATTCTAGATACTTGACGGCCAACCAAGTTCAAGCTTTCTTGAAAGAAGGAGCTCAAGGATACATGCTACTATCTTCTTTGAAAGTCAAGAGTGAGGTTGATGTGAACACAATTCTAGTGGTGAATGAATTTCCCGAAGTCTTTCCTGAGGATGTACCTGGTTTACCACCGGTGCGAGAAATAGAATTTACTATTGACTTTGTACCGGGAGCTGGTCCCGTGTCTATAGCACCTTATAGGATGTCACCAACAGAATTAGCTGAACTTAAGAAGCAGCTAGAGGAGCTTTTGGAAAAGTAATTCCTCAGACCGAGTGTATCACCTTAGGGAGCACCAGTACTGTTAGTTCGTAAGAAGGACGGTTCATCAAGATTGTGCGTGGACTACCGGCAGCTAAACAAAGTGACAATCAAGAATAAATATCCACTACTTAGAATTAATGACTTATGGACCAACTGAAGGGAGCAGCGGTGTTTTCTAAAATTGATCTGCGATCTGGGTATCATCAGATACGAGTGAAGACGGAGGATATACCCAATACTGCTTTTCGTACCCGATACGGCCATTACGAGTATCTTGTGATGTCGTTTGGTGTAACGAATGCTCCTGCTATCTTCATGGTCTACATGAACATGATCTTTCATCCTTACTTGGACAGGTTTGTTGTTATCTTTATCGACGACATCCTGATATACTCTCAAAATCAAGAGGATCATGCTGAACACCTCAGTATAATTCTCCAGATTTTGAAGGAGAAAGAACTGTATGCCAAACTGTCAAAATGTGAATTTTGGCAGGAAGAAGTTAAGTTTTTGGATCATGTAATCTCAAAGGAAGGGATTATGGTGGATCCATCAAAAGTGGAGGCAGTGCTATAATGGGAAAGGCCTAAGTCAGTTATAGAGATTCGTAGCTTTGTGGGATTGGCCGGATATTACCAGAGGTTCATCGAGGGATTCTCCAAGATTGCAGGACCTTTTACTCAACTCACAAGAAAGAACCAAGCTTTTGAGTGGACCGATAGCTGTGAACAGAGTTTCCAAGAGTTGAAGAGACGGTTAACTACCTCGCCAGTGTTAGTGCTACCTGATTCGAATGAGCCCTTCGAGGTGTATTATGACGCTTCATACCAAGGTCTAGGATCTGTGCTTATGCAATATGGAAGAGTGATGGCTTATGCTTCAAGGCAATTGCGAATGCATGAAAAGAACTACCCGACACACAACTTACAATTAGCGTCTGTGGTTTTCGCTTTGAAGATATGGAGGCATTTCCTCTACGGAGTGACGTTCAACATCTTTAGTGATCACCAAAGCTTGAAATATTTTTATGATAAAAAAGAGTTAAACATGAGGCAGCGGAGGTGGCTGGAGTTCCTGAAAGACTATGATTTCTAACTTTTGTATCACCTCGACAAGGCAAACGTCGTGGTAGACGCCTTAAGTAGGAAGATGATTAGTGTCTCTGCCCTGATGATCAAGGAAAAGGATCTAATAGAGCAGTTCAAAGATGTATGGTCTTTTATGGAATTAGAACTGAGAAAAATTCACATGAATATGGTTACCATCTCAAGTGAGCTAATGGAGGACATACGGGAAAAGCAGAAGGTCGACAAGTTCTTACAAGAAGTGAGAGAGCCAATGAAGCAAGGCAAAGAAACAACATTTGCGGAAGGAGCAGACAGAATTCTGAGGTTCCGAGGTAGAGTCTGTATTCCCCGTGACTAAGAGCTTAGAAAGTATATTCTCGACCATGCTCACACAAGCCAGTTGAATATGTATCCGAGCATAACAAAAATGTATCAAGACTTGAAGAAGTTATTTTGGTGGCATGGAATGAAGAGTGACGTCACTAGATGTGTATCGACTTGTTTGGTTTGTTAGAAAACTAAAGTAGAACATCAAAGACCTGTAGGATTGCTGCAACCATTGTCCATTCCTGAATGGAAGTGGGACAGTATAGCAATGGATTTTGTAGTGGGATTGCCAAGGACAAGAAAAGGACATGACTCGATTTGGGTAATTGTGGACCGACTCACAAAATCAGCGCATTTACTCCCGATCAACATAAGGTACAACCTGGAGAAACTGACCCAACTGTGTATTAGAGAAATTGTTAGACTGCACGGTGTGCCTACAAGTATTATTTCGGATAGGGATCCAAGATTCACTTCAAAGTTCTGGCAGAGTCTACAAGAATCATTAGGGACAAAGTTACGTCTAAGTTCTGTTTATCACCCACAAACCGATGGCCAATCGAAGAGGACGATCCAATCATTGGAAGATCTGCTTAGAGCTTGCACAATAAAACAGACTGGAAGTTGGGATAATGTTCTACCATTGATAGAATTAACCTACAACAACAGTTACCATTCAAGCATAGGGATGACACCCTATGAGGCTTTATATGGACGGTAGTGTTGGATACCTTTATGTTGGTACCAGGATAGCGAACGCCTCACTATTGGACCAGATGTTATACAGCAGACGACTGAAAAAGTTAAGATGATTCAGGAGAAGATGAAGACGGCTCAGAGCTGACAAAAGAGTTATGCAGACAAAAGAAGAAAGCCTCTTGAGTTTAAGGAAGGTGAGCATGTATTTTTGAAAGTCACACCTATGACTGGGGTGGGCCGGGCCTTGAAATTTAGAAAACTTACTCCAAAATTTCTTGGACCATTCCAGATTATTCACCAAGTAGGTCCAGTAGCCTATCAAATAGCCTTACCCTCTTTCCTCTTAAACATTCACAATGTCTTCCATGTGTCACAATTGCGAAAATACATTCCTGACCCAAGTCATGTCATAGCACCAGATACAATACAATTAAAAGAGAACTTAACCTATGAGGCACCTCCTGTAAGAATTGAGGATAGAAGGATAAAGTAACTAAGAGGCAAGGAGATCTCATTGGTGAAGGTAATCTGGACGAAACAACTGGAGATGCAACATGGGAGCTGGAAGACAAGATGAAGGAGCAACACCCACAACTATTCTAAGGTATGAAAATTTCGAGGATGAAATTTCTTTTTAGAAGGGGAGAGTTGTAACACCCCAAAAACTATTTATTTCATCATAGATAATCATTTTATAATATTTATAATTTTTGGGAATTTTTTTGAAATTTTTCAGAAATGTGAATATTTTAATATATTTTTCGTTTTACGTGCACACTGAGCAGAGTCAGTGAAACATCTCAGAAATTATTTATTTTGTGATGAATAGTCATTTTTCAATATTTGTGATTTTTGAGAAATTTTCTAGATTTTTCTGGAAACGTAGAATATTTTAGTATATTTCTCATTTTGCGTGCGCACTGAGCGGAGCTAGGTAAATGAAATGTTTTCCCTGAGGCTGGTGAACTTTGAACTGTGAAAACGTCGACGGGGGATTTTACTAAATCCGAGGTTGGGCACAATTTACGAGGTTTATATTTTTCAAGATTTTATCTGATAAATAAAATCACTGTACCAAAAAATTTTTCGATGAATAATAAATACCATTTTCATTAACTGTAACTTTTGTTCACTGGAAAATAATTCTAGCAGAGTAATTAATCATCTGTTCTAGAGTGTTCATTTAGGAGACAACCTTACTTTTCACTTTATCGAGAAGCATGCGAAGCTTCTCAAGGAAGCCTCAAGGAAGTTACTCACTCCCTCTCTCCTCTCTCACCCACACGGCTGCACTCTCTTTTGGAGCCAAAAGAATTATGCTTCATTTAATTTACCCAATCTAAACTAATTTCAAAATTCAAAAGCTATCATCTTTATTTTTTCTATTCACTTCTCTCTCTACCTTCATCTTTCTCAAACTTTCTCCTCATTCTCTCTAGAAGAGGCTCACGACCAGCCCCTCTCCCATGCCTCAACCATCACAAAATTTTCAATCAAATACATTTTCTTAATCTCCTTCATCATCTAAAACTTCTCTAGTTAATGATTCCTTGAAAAGCTTTCATCTTCACCACTGTCTTCAAGCTTCAAGTTTAGGACTTTTGGGTGGGACTCTTGCATTCTCTTGATTCTCTCTTTATTTTCGTTTGGGATGCCTTCATTTTGACCATCTATTCATTCTTTTTCAATCCTTGGTATTGATTGGTTGAAGTTGGAATTTTAGGGTTTTTGGGTGGTGTTGGCCGAAATCTCAAGGAGCTTCAAGTGGGGTTCTTTTGTTTGTCTTCTCTTAGGTAAGAGGAAGATACTCCTCCTCAACCTCTATTGGTAGAAAGGAACTTTGATTTTGTGATTGGTTGTGAGAAAACCCTATTAGGGTTACTCTCTTTGTTTGTATGAGTTATATGATTACACATTATTTTTAATTGGTTTAAGTTATTTGATTGATTAGTTATGCATATTGATATATTTGGATGAATTGAAAAACTTAAAATGGAAGGAAATGACCTAGATTTCCTGTAGGAGGCTCACAGTTTTGGGGCCCTAAATTAGGGTTCTTGGTGAAAAATTTATAACAAGTGGAAGACTTAGCTAGTCAAGTGGACAATATGTGATTAATGGAATAAAAATTTAAATCCTAAAACCTAGAGAGGCTCACGGCCTTCATGGCTAAAAATGGCTCAATCATATGACTTCACACAACTATGGCATTTAATTAATCAAGTGAATAAGCAAGTGGATTATGTAAGGGAAGGAAATTAATTAGGTAACCTAAAGGAATTCTTTGGACCATAAAAACAAGTAAGGATGTGTGAGACTTGGTAAGACTTAGAAATAATTCTCTAAGTGAATATGACTAAGTTTAAAGTAAGAACCTAATAATGAAAGGAATTTCATAAGAAAAATCAAATTAAAGTGAAACTTAATTAAATGATTAATTAGGAATCAATTAGGGTTTCATAAAACGGAAAGAACCAAGAACGAAATTTTATTTAAGTAATTTCATAATGCATCCTAAAAACGTAATGTATTAATTAAGGACTTAATGATATTTAATGTGGGTCCATGAGTTGACCAATAACATAATGATGCTTACTTTAGTCGAATTGCGACATGACATGGAAAGTGTATTATTGATGAATATACATAATATATGCATTGAGTCATCATGTATTGTGAAAGTCCGCTGGACTGTTGTTAAGGCCGAGTTGCCTAGGAGATTGAACACACCTTAGTGCGGGTGCGAGTAGACTAGTGTAGGTCATACTGTTGACCTTGGGGGCGTCAGGGTGCGAGTACCTCGCAATGGACAGTTGGTAGCTCTTCTGTCCGTGGGGGCAGACCGATGCAAACGCACCGACGATCCGGATCGAGACACTGTCCTATATCGTGATCTAGTGTTGAATGTCTGTACAATGCCTTGATGTGCACGTGCATAAACTGATGAGTTATAGTACTTTGGCCGCGGCAGCCGAGTTGCAGACATGTTTCCTGATCTTTCTCTCCAACTGTTTATGTCTAGCTCCATGGAGTAGGATTTTGATGTCGTATGCATGTGCATAATGAGTCCATATATTATCTGGCATCCAATTCTGATGGTATATTGGAACTGTTACTTTATTGATGTATATTTGCCTGGAACTGCTTAAATATTTATTGCTATTATTTAATATTTATTACTATTACATCTGAAATGCTATGTGGGCGCTTTGCGCCGTTTTGTTTCTTGCTGCTATAATTGGTAATGATGGTAGGATATCTTACCTCTTTTCTGTATTTCTATTATTTCTGTCTGTATTTATGTTCCATCGAAGACGTCAACAAGGAGGGTGAAGCTCATGAATTCCCTGGCTTCTGGCCCAACCGCGACTAGCACTTGCTGTTGGATCATGGCGGCACGCCCATGCGGATTTTTAGGTTATGTGCGTTTGTCCTTCCTCGGAGGGCCAGACTGCTGGCACATCAACCTAAATTCCGATCATTATATCTACGAGGGGGACATATCGATTTTGCTGGCTTGGGGGCATCATGATCCGCCCATCTTCACTTGCAGCGTCAGATTATGTTTGGAGTTCTACTTGCCAATTAGGGAGATGTGGGGTGATCGTTATTACACCCCACAGGAGGATTCTTTCATTTCCACTGCTCGAGCCCCGACCCGTAACTCAGTGGCTCCTATGTGGGTCTCTTCTGATGAGGAGGATCCCGAGGAGGATCCTGACACGGATCCTTCTCGTCTTAGGGACTAATACTATTGATAGCTACCGATGGTTATCAGTGTTTATTTTTGGGGGCCTGATGTTTTATTATTTGCTGGGTTGTATATGTATGATCCTTTGGGCAGGTATAGTTTTACTTTTTGTACATCGAGCTTGTAACTAAACAGATTTGATATAATTATATATATATGAATATGCATGTTGATCAAATGTATGTCTTACTTCTGTCTTGCCCTTTTATGCCATTTATGTTTCGTCACTATATTTTATTAATTATAACAAAAAAAAATAGTCACCATTTTATTTATGCAACTATAATCAGACAAATTAAATCGTAATGAAAAGAACTGGGTCTTAACTTTATAATTTAATTTCCGCATTGTAAATGACAATGTGACGTTCCCTCCCAAAAAGGGGCGTTACAATGCACCTATTGTAAGAAATCTGGTCATACCAAGGAGAATTGTTTCAAACTCTATGGGAAGGACTAGGTTCTTCGCCGCATAGGAGGGTTCAAGGGTATGCAACAAAGCCATGCAAATGTGACCACTTCGGATTCTATGACTATGGTGAAGACTTAAATATGAGAGATGAAGTTCTCGTCCTTAGTAAAAATAAGCTGGAGCACCTACAGACTCTCATTGAATTTCTCAGTAAGCCTTCTGGCTCTTATTATCTGATCATGACTGGTAAGAATTTATGTTCCTAATCCTTTAATGTTTCTAGAACTATTCTTGAGGATTTGTGGATTATTAACTTTGGTGCGACTAACCATATGACCTTCTATTCTTTACATTTTTTTTTATCTTATCAACCTTCTTCTAGTATGCATTATATAATCGTAGCTGATGGCTCTCATACCTCAATTGCAGGTTCTGGTACTATTGAACTTCATCCTTCCTTACACTTAAATAATATGCTCTATGTTCCCAAACTTTCCAATAATCTTATTTCTATTCATAAGTTTACCAAAGACAAAAATTATACAGTAAACTTTTTCCATTCTCATTGTGTCTTTCAGGATCTTGTCCCATGGAAGACAATTGGAGCTGCTAAGGAACATGGAAGGTTATACTATCTCCTCAATATACGAGCTGAAGGTGGTCTTGGTCAGAAGTTGTTACTTTCCTGTCATCATTCCAGTTCTAAGTATCTTACTTCTCAAATTTAGCTACAGCACAAGCGTCTTGAACATCTTCCTTTTACTTTACTTAAGTCTATGTTTCCATCTTTATTTTTGAAAGAGTCTGTTAAGTCTTTTTATTATGATGTTTGTGATTTTGCTAAACACCATCATGTAATTTTGTCTCCTAGTTCTAATAAAAGTGTTGAGCCTTTTGCCCTTATTCACTCTGATGTTTAGAGTCCTGTATCTTTTTCTAATATTTTCTGGCATAAAATGGTTTGTTTTAGTCATTGATGATTATACTAGAGTAATATCGCTTTTCCTAATGAAAGACAAATAAGAAGTGTCACAATTCGTTGGTTAGTTTTATTGTATGGTTCAAATACAATTTGGAAAATCCATTAAATGTTTACGTTCTGATAATGGTAAGGAGTATGTCAACCAAAATCTCTCTAAATTTATTAAAGAGTGTGGTATTGTTCATGAACTCACCTGTGTTGATACTGCTCAACAAAATGGCATTGCAGAAAGGAAAAATTGTCATTTACTTGAAATCACTAGAGTTTTACTATTCTAAATATCTGTTCCTAGCTCATATTTAGGGGAAGCTATTTTAACTGCTACTTATTTGATCAATTAGTTCCCATCTTATGTTCTTGGTAATGTAAGTCCTGTCCAATTCATGACATCTTACTTTTCTTCAATTCCTATTATGCAGAATCTACAATCTCGTGTCTTTGGTTGTGTGACATTTGCTCATGTACATCGCCAGTGTCGCAACAAACTTGATTCTCGTGTTGTCAAATGTGTTTTCCTAGATTATGCTCCTGACAAGAAGGGGTACAAATGTTTTCACTCTTCGAGTCGTCGTTTTTTCATTTCCATGGATATTACTTTTCATGAAGATGAGTCCTTCTTTACTCGTCTTTAGCTTCAGAGGTAGAACATTCCAAAAGTTGACTCCTTCTTTCTTGAGTCATCCTTTCCTTTACTTCTTGACTCTACACATGAATTAACATCTTCTTCTGGCACCCCACCTGAACTAGCTATAGTCAATGCCAAGGCCAGCACATTAATATTGGTGTATAAGAGGAGGGAAAAACCTGAACTGACCCAACAACAACTTCAGACGTCTGAACTTATAGCAAGTACTAAAGATACTAGTCCTCATGTTTTTTAAATTAATAAAATTCCTTTGAATAATTATGAACTGACCTAAATGACTGACCAATTGCATTAAGGAAAGAGAAAAGATCTTGTACCAAGTATCTTATTTCTCAATTTGTCTCTTATAAAAATCTTTCTTTGCAGCACTAGAGTTTTATTTTAGGCATTGATTTTATCATAATCCCAACATCAGTACAAGAAGCATTGAAGGATAAGAACTGTATTCAAGCCATGAATGAGAAGATGAGTGCATTAGAAAAGAATGGAACATGGGAGATAGTCAAGAGACTAGGAGACAAAAGGCAAGTAGGGTGCAAATGGGTATATACTTTGAAATATTTGTTTGATGGTACACTAGATCGATATAAAGCATTATTAGTTACAAAAGGCTACACTCAGACTTATGGAATTAACTATAAGGAGACATTTGCTCTAATAGCAAAGATGGACACTGTGAGAATCTTACTCTCCCTTGCTGCTCACTTTGGATTGGAATTATACTAGTTTGATGTTAAAAATGCTTTTCTCCATGGAGACTTATAGGTGGAAGTTTATATGGAGATTCCCCCTAGATACGATTCCACTAGTGGAAGGAACACAAAAGCTGTCACTATGGAAGTGATGGCTGGTGGGCTCAGATATGTCCCAGTCACTCCTCCATCTCCATTTGCCCTAAATAAACTGATGGATTTCTTCGTGGCTGACAACATTTCTTCCATTTTGTTCTGAACTTCTAAAATCTCATCCATCTTTCCCTTTGCCTCGTTGACTTCTAAACCTATATTTCTTCTAATCGCTTTTATGAGTCTTGTTTGTGGTTTCGCCTCATGAACCTAGGCTTGATTAGTATTCATTTTTCTTGAAAGTGTAATGGTTCAACTATTCTAAAAAAGAATGCGCATGTAATCATTATTCTTTATTTTTTCTCTTTTTTTTGTGATGCATGATATATTTTTATATGCAAAATGGAAAAACTCAAGTTGGTTAAGCTTAAGCGGTCCCCTGGAGATCTTCACCTTCTTCTCCAAGCTAATTTTATTAGGGCTTCCATACCTCGTCGTGTTCCTTTAGTTAGTTAATCTTTCCTATTTTAGGCTTCGGCCCTGCCTTATACAAAAAAAAAAAAGAATTCTTAAGAAAGCTTGCTAAGTTTCCAATCTTATTTATCTTAACCGCTTGAATTCAAGATGCAACCAATAACCATCTTTCAAAAATAGTCAAATGTAGATGGTAGTGAAAAAGCAACCAATATGTGCTGTGCTGGTAGCTACCCCTGAGTTTGATATCGTACAATTTTTTTATGTAATATAATATCTTTTATAAATTCACTATAATTTTTAATGATAAAACTTTTTTTGTGTTATGTTACAAAATGATGTATATGTTGGACCTAACAATGTAGATGATTAAAAATGTGACCTATCACATGTTGTACTTGTTATTGGATATGTTAAGCTAGTAAAAGGAAAGAAAGGAATCAAATATTGGCTAATGAAAAATTCTTGAGGCAAAAATTGGTTTGATGGAGGTTATGGCAAAATCAACCGAGAACTATATTGGTGTGGAGCACATGGCAAAAGAGTTCATGGAGCAGGCTAAACATCAAGCCCAAGCCTGCAACTTGTAACTTTAAATGTGCATGACTTTTGATTTGGAAAGAGTTACAAGACCCACTGCATATTGTAATGTCCCAAAACTAATACTCACAGTATATTCGAATTACACCGAAATACTTAGAATTAAGCACGTCACTACTAAACTATTAACATTTTTCAACAAATGAATATACCAATTTTATCAGATGTTTACGCCTTGCGAGGGATAACATAATCTCTAGTAGTAACATATAACTAAAAAGTCTAACTTATATTGACATTAAAGTTCATACTATCTTAAACCATAATATTCATATATTACAAACTAAGCCATCATAGGCAAATGTATACAAAATTATATACAATCCATTGTATCACTATACACACACACACACACACACATTACAAACTAAGCCATCATAGGCAAATGTATACAAAATTATATACAATCCATTGTATCACTACACACACACACACAAATGTATACAAAATTATATACAATCCATTGTATCACTACACACACACACACACACACATACACACACACACACTCATATATTACAAACTAAGCCATTATAGGCAAATGTATACAAACTTATATACAATTCATTGTATCACTATATACACACACACACACACACACACAAGGTAATGATTCAAAATAGAGTTATATATTACAAACTAAGCCATCATAGGCAAATGTATACAAAATTATATACAATCCATTGTATCACACACACACACACACACATACACACACAAGGTAATGATTCAAAATAGTAGATAACTCTATACTTCTTCAGCTTCTTCAACTTCTTCACCTTTACTTTGTAGATGAACCTTGTGCTGGAATTATCATGGAAAACAATATAAAAGGGTGAAATTCTAGAAATTCTCTGCAATTCTAATATGAAAAGTGACATCACAATAATTCTAGTTGCTTCGAAAAAGTCAAATAAATATTTAAAATATAGCATAGAAAGGTGGCAAAAGTCCAAACAAATCAATTTTCTTCCCGAGCTAGGAATTCAATTATTACTATTACTAGAATTGATAACATTCATCATCAAAATATCGCAGGTTATATTCACAATAAACAATTCAAATATGAGTTATAACTCAATATTACTATAGTAATATCAAATTCTTATAATAACTCTATGATCTTTGTTAATAACATTCTCATGATAATTCATTCATGTACAATTCTTATGCTAGTGCTCATTTAATCTTTGATCTTTATTAATAACATTCTCATGATAATTCATTCATGTACAATTCTTATGCTAGTGCTCATGTAATTATTATCTTTCTAAGCTCATTCACAGAACCCATATCAATGTACCTTATTAGGTAGGGCCACCTCATATAACATGGGGTTCTATATTCTGAAGGTAGGGAGTGAATTTGGATCTTAGTACACTACCAATATACTAGGTGATAGTCTGCTTTCAGGTTGGTACACTTCAGCCTATTTATAACAATCTCTTTTTGTTACACAAAACTATCCCGAGTAACCTTGATTCTAATTTATGAGAGAAACTAAGGCATTGAGGAAACTAATGAGGAATTTATATGAACTAAGGATCACCTTCCTCACAGAGGATCATTTCCATACTTGATAGCTAGAATTTCGGATCCCCTTCTTCCATACAGGATCATTTCCAAAACTCATTAATGCCAAGAATTGGTTATTCAATTCAAAGGGTTATTTTCCTCCCCTTTTCAATGATAAATGTCCAATATATTTTATTTCATGAGCACTTATACTTTTAAATTCAAATACTAGCTCAACCTTAATGGTAAAAGGAACAATTCTTAATTCATTATTCATTTCTAGCTCAACTTGATATTTCAAAGGAGCATTACAATTCGTGTACACCTCATAATCACAGCAAGGGTACAATTTAATTATTCTAGGTGCACAAGAGAGCTAAGTGCATAATAACATTCATTCATAATATTCTAAGTGCACTACAAGATCATTTCATACATAAACTAAGTGCACTACATTTTTATCATTCAAGTAAACTAGATGCATAATTATTTTAATTCACAATTTTACCAAGTACATCTTAATATCATTTCTAGAGTTTACTAGATGAATTTTCATATCACAAGATACTATGATTAGTGAATTGAATCATAATATAAACTTCTATTTGATCCCCATAGAGTAAGAACTTTATTTTTGCAAAACGAGGGGGTTGGTAGTTGATTACCATTCGTGGCAATCGATTACCAGATGCTAATGTCTCAAAATAGAGACTTGGTAATTGATTACTAACCTATGGTAATTAATTAGCAGTTGGAAATTCACAAGTCAGAAGCTTGGTAATCGATTATTCACACGTGGTAATCGATTACTAGAGTGGGTAATCGATTACCACATTTTCAGTAATATTTCTTATAGCTTGGTAATCAATTACTCACCCTTGGCAATCGATTACTAGCTGAAATTTAGCAGAAAACAGAGGTTTCAGACCAAACAACCCAATACAATCCATTTATAATTCAACCACAACATTGCACCTCAATATGTATGTATTCAAACCAACCTCAAAATGGTTTAACAATAATGGGTAAACATCAAAACTCATTTTATCAATCACAAATTCATGAAATTTCAAAGCTAATATTAAGCTCAAAACCACAAACACAAACATATCATCCTATCTTCATCAATCCATTATTCATTTCATAACTTTCATTCAAGTCACCAACTCAAAAAATCTTTGAAAACAAGAAAAGAATTGATGAAACAAAGAAATACAACCCCTACCTTAACTCATTTTGAGAAGCTATTTCTTTCTTATTCTTTATTCTTCCTTATTTGTTGTTCTTCTTTCTTTTCTTCCTGCTCTCTATCTCACATTTTCTCTATTTCTCTTTCTCTCTTTGTTTTCCTTTCTTTCTTTCTTTCTTTCTTTCTTTCTTATTCTCTCTATCTCTCTATCTCTCTTTCTTTCTTTCTTTCTTATCCTTTCTTTCTTTTTCTTCTTCTGTGACTTTTGACCGAGAGAAGTAAGAAAATGATAAAGATAAGGATGAGACCAAAGGATGTGGTCACTATTGAGTGTAAGAGTTTTATCTCTAGGGATACTTTGTTCTTCTCTTAATGAGTTTCCTAATTTTTATTATTGTCATAGAAGATTCTATAACTTCGTTTAGTCCCTATACTCATCATTTAATAATTGTTTATATATTCACTATGCTATAGTACTCTTTCTTGAATTAAAATAAACCTAAAGAGATAAACTAATAGACATACATGTATTTGTCTTAACCTATAACCACCTCCAAATTATTCTTCATCCTTTACTTGATATTTCCATAAAATTTCATAATTTTTGAAACTCCCTTCCTATTTAATTTGACGTTTAAACACTCATTCTATATTATTAAAAATACCAAATTAACTCAGTTGATTCCTCAAAATTCATAACAACTCATTCTAACTTTAACCTAGAAATAATTTTTCCTTATTTATTTTTATCATCTAGGCAATTTGTGTTAAATTCTGAGCTAATATAAGTTATTTTCCACATCCTAAGTTATAGCATCATACCTAAATAAGCTCAGAATAATTTCAAAATTAACAAATAATTAGTACAAATATTATTACGCTTCTATATCAATTCTTAAGATTAATAGGTTAGGGAGAATGTTATACATATTAGAAAAAGCTTTTTTGAGCCTGTCACCTTCACAACTTTGAGTACACTTGTTGTAACTAGAATACGCCCATTTGAGATTGTTTTCAGGTTCAAATTCCAGTGATTAGATATGTTTTGGGCCATTTTCCTTTTTTTGGCCATTTTTCATGTTATTTTATTATTTTTTGCAATATTTTCAATGTTATTTTATTATTTATTATTTTCCTAATTCCGCCACACATAATAGTGTGGAAATGGTATCATAGAATACCATTTTTTGAAGTTTTGAGTCTGAGAATGGGTCTAGTTATAAGGGAGAAATACCTTGTAGTTTCATTATGTAATTGCCATATAAACTCCATTGCTAGGGCTTTGTAATAATTTAAAAATAGAACTATCGAGGGTTCGAATCCTTCTCTCTCTCCTTTTGGTCGGCAAATGGATTTGTTTATTTTATTGGTTTTGGTTGGCTCCATTTTTTTCAGGCTTGGCTATACCACCACTTAACCGAGGCAAAAAAAAAATAAGATTAGATATAAATGAGAAAAAATATGCCTTTTCAATATAACCCACTCGACTCAACTCAATATGTATGGTGAAATCAATGTGACTCCTAATTCAAGCATTAGATCTCATGTCTCAATTTGGAGGGGTCATGGAAAGAACAATTTCAAAATCTCGATCAATTCCTTTTTCAAATCCTACGTGAGCTCTTCCCACGTGCCATAAATGACATACGAATAGGAAGAATCCTAGAACAAAATGACAAGTAGCTAACCAACTTCTAGGAGAGACATAATTGATTACATTGATCTCTATAGCTATGCCACCCACGTAATTTAAAGAACCTAAAGGAGCATAAGTCATATATTTTGCGGAATGACATTCTTGCCAACAATGTATGTCTTTTTCCAATTTACTAAAGTCCAAACCATTGGAACCCCTTAGAGGTTCTAACTAGGGGGCACGTAGATCCCAACAAGACATAGTTTCTCTCCAAAAGTAACTTCTTTGGTCAGGAAACGCATTAGATATTTACCTAAACTGGTAGGTCCCTAAGTAGATCCTAAGTTAGCCCCAAGACGTTGGCCTCTAACTAGAAAAGTAAATACTTGAGCTTGATAAGCTTCTGGTCTAGTGGGCCCATAAAACTCACTAAGAGAAGCAATATTATTAAACCAGACTAAGCAACAAGCAACAAAACCAAATAAAGCACCTAAACTATAATACAAGTAAGCTTCTCATAGCCTACAAGTACACGCTGAGACCATACAAAAGGTTTGGTTAAGATATGCTAGATTCCACTAGGTATACAAATGGAACCCAACCATACATGCCCTCCAATTATATCTTCCAAATCGTCCACACTAACAATCCACCCTTCTCCTCCAAAAGGTGATTTTAGTAAATAACCAAATATAATACTTGGACTAAGGGTCAAGTTGGTAATTTTTCTTACATCTCCCCCTCCTGGGGCCCAGGTATCATATATACCCCCAAAATAAAGAGCCTTGAATACTAGAAGAAAAGCACCTATACCTAACAAGATTAAGTGAATACCCAAAATTGTAGTCATTTTATTTCTATATTTCTATACATAACCAAATAGGTCTAGGCATGGTTGGGTTTGGTTCAAAGAACCAAACCAAACCAAACCATTTTAAAACCAGAAAAACAGTTTAGTTCTTCAAACCAAATTATATTCAATTTATTGAAAAAAATTGAACTGTACAAACTGGTTTTTCCAGTTTTGTTAACCTGTTAACTGGTTTAAACAAAAACTAAACACAAATTCAGACTTTAGAGAGACCATTGGTTGGCTATTGGCGAAGAAGGATTAGAGGATCCCTTGAACGGTGATGTCATGGGCACAAAGACGATGACGACGAAGCCAAGGTGGCGTGCGACATCAAGGCAATGCTTAGAGAAGAAAGTGGAGAGGTTTTGCAAATTTTAGTGACATCAAGGTGGCGAAACCAAGATAGTATGTAGATTCAGTTTCACATTCTTTGCTGCGGTAGCGTTGCAAATCGATAAGGTTGAGTTACAAATTAGAGATCTCACACTCTCTTCTATGATAATGTTGTAGATCAAGTTGCAAATCTGTGATTGGCATTGTAGAAGAGGTCGATTTGTGATGGCTTTACTGGTTAAGTTTCAAATCGGAGGTCATCGACGGAAACAAACAACGCCGAAAACAAAACAACACCATAATCTGGTACCAAGTCTCAGCAAGGGTGCATGTGTTTTGTGGAGGAATGCGTGCATTTTTCCATCTAATGGATGAAATTCCTATCATTATCCTTAAGCAGAAAAAAGATGAATGAAAGAAAAAGATGAAGATTTGAATGGAGCTAAGAATAGAACCAAAATGGATTGAAAATGAGCATTCAATGATTTTCCATTTGATGAAATTTTCTAGGAAAATGCTTAACAATGAACTAATCTTTTTCTTTTATTTTATTTGTTTATTTTATTTTTTATTAGTAATTTGTAATTTTATTAATTAATTATGTTTTTAGTTTTATAAAAAATAAAAAATATAGATACAAATTTGTCTTTTTAGTTTAATGAATAAATTATTGTATTTTTTTATTGATTTGGTTTGGTTAACTGTGGTTAACTGCATTGCTTGTTTGTAGAATTAACTGGAACGATTTTTTCATTAGAAAATTGGTTCAATATTAAATTGATTTAAATAATCCAATTCTTTTCAATTCAGTGCAATTCGGTTTAGTAGTTTGGTTTGGTATATGGTTTTATTTGCACACCCCTATAACCAAAGAATAAAAAAGATTCTTCAAGAGTCTCAGGTCCTAGAAGTGCATGATAAATACTGCTAAAGACTAATATTGCAAAGAAAATTTAGTGAAGTACTCCATACACAAAGTATGGAAAGGTGTCTATAACTTCCCCCCAGGACCTACCCCCAACCTAGAGTTGCTAGATGGGGGAGTAAAATTAAACCTTCTTCATACATGGGCTCCTCGGGTGCAAAATGAGCCACTTCAAATAGGTTCATTGTTCCAACCCAGAATACTACTAATATAGCATGGGCTACATTAGCCCTTAGTAGTTTACTAAATAAATTGATAAGTCGGGCATTCTTGGCCCTGTAGTTTCTTGGTCAAAACCAGGTAAAGCTAAAGTTCCATTAAAGAGTGTTTCCACATGGTAAAACCTCCTGAAGGAATATAAGGTTTTCATGAGGCTAATATTGAGCCACCATCCACACTCGAATACCTTCATTTAAGAGAATATTTTTGGTGTAGAAAGTCTCAAATTCAAGATCTTCCATTGTGCGGATTTCTTGAGAGACAAAGCCATAGGCACATAGGTTCAGGCCCAGGCCAACTACTCCAAGAGCACTCATCCACAACCTAGTTACTGGTACAAATAACATAAAGAAATGTAACCAACATTTATTGGAAAATGCTACCTTAAATATTTAGGACTAAAAGCGGTTAGCAATGACCATTGAATAAGTCTCTTCAGCTTGGGTCGAGTTAAAAGCACAGAATGTATTTGCGCCATCACCATCTTTTGAAAAAGTATTTTCCACGATAGCACCATGAATAGCACATAGTAGGGCAACGCCTAATACACCAATAACTCCGATCATATGAAATGGGCTTAATGTTCAATTATGAAACCTTTGGAAAAAGAGGATGAATTGAAATATAGCTACTACACCAAAACTAAGCACAAAGAACCAACTATATTGACCTAGTGGATAAATCAAGAATACAAAAACAAATACCACAACTGGACCAGAGAATGTGATTGCATTATAAGGCCGCAATTAAACAAATCGAGCAAGTTTAAATTGACATAACAAGAAACCTATTAATTCAAAAGCACCGTGGAAAGCAACAAAAGTTCACAGACCACCTAATTGACACCAACAGGTAAAATCTCTTTGTACTTCAAGACCCCGTAGTAGCAACAAGGAGTGTGCTAAACTATTAGTAGGCCAAGGTTTGTAACCCCATTGAACTCCCAAAACCATGTCTGTTATAATTACAATGAGATGTTTTTCTTAGTAGTAAAGAATACTTATTAGAGTTTGCAATAAAGTTTCTAATCTTATTTATCCTAAACACCTAAATTCAAGACAGTATCATCTAATTCTTTGAAAAACAATCAAATGTAAATGGCAGTGAAAATGCAACCAATATGTGTTGTGGTGGTAGCTACCATTTAGTTTGATATCTTACAAAAGGCTTGTGTAGTCTTTATATCTTTTATAAATATTAGTATAATCTTGAATGATGAAACTTTTTTTTATGTTATGTTTCAGGATGATGTATATTCTGGACCTAACAATCTATATGATTTAAAATTTGTCTGTCATATATTGTACTTGAGGATATGGTAAGCCAATAAAAAGAAAGAAAGAGATTAAATATTGACTAATCAAGAATTCTTGAGGCGAACATTGGTGTGATGGAGGTTATGGCAAAATCATGGAGAACCATATAGAATCTGTGGTAGAAGAGTTCATGGAGTAAACTAATCATCAAAAGCCCAAACGTGAGACCTGTAGCTTTAAACGGGCATAACATTTGACTTGGGAGGAATTACGGGGCCGACCAAATATCAACATAAAGCCTTTTTTTAACTTGTTGCTGTGGCAACTGAAGCACACCCAATGCAACTGGATACACTCGGTTGAGGTCGTGTTAAGCCCCATATTCTATTGCTTAGATTTGTTTTGGACTTTTTTTTTTTTCTATTTCTGTCATATTTTTCAAGTTATTTTATTACTTTCCGCCATATTCTCCATTGTTATTTTATTATTCTTCCATTTCTGTCATATGTAATAATATGAAAATAGTATCATGAATACCATTTTTTCTAGTTGTTAACTTAATAATGGATCTGGTTATAAGAGAAAAATATCCTGTAATTTCATTTTTTTTATTACGTTCACGAAAACTCCATCGTTAAGGCTTTATAATCTTTTAAGATTAGGCCAAGGTTTCAAATCATTAAACTCTCAAAACCATATATGTTATGATTACAATGTGATGGCTTTCTTATTATTAAAGAATTCTATAGAAAGCTTGCCAGAAACTTTCAAATCTTATTTATCTTGATGGCTTAAATTCAAAATAGTATCATCTAAGCGTTCGACAGACAATCAAATGTAAATGGTCGTAGAAAAGCAACTAATATGTGCAGTGGTGGTAGAAAACCAACCAATATGAATCACCTAATTTAACCATGAATGGCATACCTTTTATCGAACTAAAGAGGTGAATTAGTCGAGGTGTATACAAATTGACATAAATACCACTTGACCACAATACCCAAAAAAAAAAGCAACCACTATGTGTTGTGGTAGCTACCCCTATGTTTGATATATTGCAAAAAGGTTTGTGTAACTTTTATGTCTTTTATAAATTTTAGTAGCTTTTAATGACAAAACTTTTTTTTTTTTGTGTTATGTTACATGATGATATATTATAGACCTAATAATCTAGATGATTTAAAATATTACTCATCACAAGCTGACTAGGGAGTATTTCATGGGTTCATTTGAAGTTGATAGTTTCTACATGGGGTCCTTGTGCACCTTATTAGTTATATCATTAAATATGTAGTTAAAGTGAGACAACGATGACCTATTTGAAGATGTTAGTTAGCTCAGATGAAAAAGTCATTTGTATACTAGTTGAAATTTGTAAGGTTTCTCATATTAATTATCTATGACAAAAAAAAAATGATGGCCCATTTAGCTGAAGTAGTACATATTTTACGGTATAGAATTAGAGAAATGTCTTATTCCAAAAGCACCAAAGAATTTCTTCAAACAAGAAATTATGAGTCAAGTATGGTGAGATTATGGAGAACTCAAACTCTCATTGGTAGAATTGAATTTTATTTAACTTGATTGGTTTATTCGTTGATTAAAAGTTGTAGTATGAATCTAAACGTGGATTTCGTAGTGAAAAAGCTCAGCCTTTAGAATTTGAACTCTTTGCAGATCCTTTCACACAATGTGCTTCCCATTGTTTGCTTTTTTCTTTTTCTTTTTCAAAAGAGTAATGTTAATATACAATTAGGTTTGCAGTAAACTATATACATGACAACATATCTACTATTGAATTCATAATATGCACATATTTATAATTTTAAATTATATTTTTGATCGCAGAAACTGAGTCCCACTTGGCATGGGATGCTTGTTTGTGCTATACTATTATCCCAATAGTTGTTTACAAATTAGGATAGACCGCCTTTTTTGTTTGTTGTTAAATTTATTTTATTTTCCTCTTTGATTTTTAAATTTAGGTTAAGGTTTTTTCCCCCTCTTTTAATTATGAAATATAGGTTAAATATTAGTATGCAAATAATTAGGGCTATGGGAGGATTAGTCTCATTACATCAAACGAGGATTAGTCTCATATTCATAGGATGTATAGAAATTTCGTAAGACAAAAATAAAACTGATTAGGGCTATGAAACGAGTTTGGCAAAAAATACCAATATTTATATGGGTTGTTAGTTAAAAACTAGCTTGACTTTCCTAGATAAACTGATGAGTCTAAGCCAATGACTCTGTTTAAAGATATATTTTTTTTAAAAATGATATTCACTTTTTTTTAACCTGTATAAGAACATTTAAACATTTATTTAATATAATGACGTAGCAAATACTCAAATGAAATTATATATCACAAACTTGATCATTAAAGTCTAAATTTACATATAACATATAAAAATTACGTAGTTCAAATGTCTAACACATAGTCATTTACAAATATTTTTTCAGGCTCTCCTTTATACTTTAAGCTTTCATTTATACTGGTTGGCCTACGATTAAATGAGTGACTTGTTTACCCTATCAGCTAAATGGAAGAGGTAAAAAGCAACAACGCACATATATAATATGAAGATGTGTAATTAATATATAAAATTTTAAAAATCAGACCGGTCATTAAACTTATGAGTTGTGAAGAAATTGAGTCGGCATACAATTATATATGTATATATGTGTATGTCATGCTATTTTTTAATAGCAGTGTCATTAATTTTTATAGACATACATTTGTGTAGGGGCGTAAGTGGGTGCTTTGGTTCAGATTTTGGGAAAAAATAAATCTGATCCAATCAAAATCAATTGGTTCGATTTGGTTCGGTTTTCTTATTTTTTGATTGCTAAATCCGAACCAAATCGAACCGACCATTTATGGATTGGTTTGGTTCGGGTGATCGGGTTGACCATTAATTTCTTTAACACATCCTAATTTTGTATGATTCAAATTTTATGAAATGTCTATGAAGAGATATCCTAATTCATGCCTTCAATTTTGAATGCTAAAAAGGTCATGTCATACATACTACATTGCATAGAAGGTCGTTGCTTTAAGTCTTTGTTTTGGAGGCAGTCCCTTCAAAGCTTGACATGTAAAATTCTACAACTCTTTAGGTATTGTTCCAATAAGATTGTTGTCGTGCAAAATTCTACAAACATAAGAACCAGATATTAGCTTCAACCATGATATTCAGAACTAAGACACATGGTAATAACAATGATTAAACAAAAAGTGATTCAGGATGACACATATACAGTTCTTACAAGTAGATGATTTGCCCCAATTTTGGTGCAAGAAATCTCCTTAATGATGATCCTGAGATGTTTTTGCAAGATAAAAAAGACTATGTGAAGGAAAAGCAATTATACGATCTTGAATATGAAATTTTAAAGAACTAAATCTAAACTTAAAAAGAGAGAAATAAGGGACATTGAATAAGGTGGCAGTTCATTAAGTTGATTCAGTTCAAACAATTAAACATCTCATTCCATTTCAAAAGCATGTAACACCCCTCCACAAGAGGCGATATCAATAGTCAGTACAAACATAATAATGGGTATCACCCAAAGTCAATCCAAACTCAATCTAAAAAAAAAACATCAAACATGAATCATCAAACATGATTCATCAAATCCAATTTATCTTTCAACTTCATCTACATCCTGCAATAAGGACAAACAAAATGTTAGAATTTGTGTATACTAGATTTTAACAATCAATCATAATTAATGTACTTATAAATATTACCTTAAAAGCTTGAAATACTAGCAAGACTTCTTTGTCAAGTGAAGCATCAAGATTACTCATCATGGGTCAAGTTGTGATCTTCAATATATTAAATGAATGAATAAATGTTACATTATAAACAAAAAATATAAGTACTAAGTACTAGCAATTAATAAATTGAGTAAGATAATAGTAAATGTAACCTCAAATTGTCAAAATCCTGATTGAAGCCCCACTTCAAGATTTGAAGATAATCCAGACAACTCTAAAAATTCAAACATAAACATAAAAGGTAAACAAGATTAATTAGTAACAATAGTAAATATAACAACAAATAAAAAACTTGAGAATTAAAATTAAGTTTCCATACCTGATTCAACCTTCTCCACTTCTTCCATTTCATCACGTAGTTCAAGATTCTTTTTAGGAATCTTGATCCAATTCTGAGTACAAATCAATGCCTCAACAGTGGTGGGATGCAAGGAACTGCGAAATGGGTCAAGAACTCGACCTCCAGTGCTGAATGCAGACTCAGATGATACAGTAGACACTGGAATAGCCAAGATATCCCTAGCCATACGAGAAAGAACATAATATTTCATTGATTTCCCTTTCCACCATTTCAAAATGTCAAATCCAGGAGTGTTGTCCTCAACATCATCCTCTTTGTATCTTTCTAACTCATTCCTTTTCACCTCACCTTGCTTTCTCCTCACTTTCAATCTAAATTCATCTTCCCAACCCTCATCATCATCATCTAAACCATCATCACTAGCATGAGATTGTGAGGCAACATTTGAGGTCAATCTACTAGAATCACCAATATCAAGGGGAATGGGATGCAATGACAGATAATGGTCAAACAACTAATCAATCAAACCCTTCAATCTTTTCACCATCTCCTTGCACTTATCCGAACCATCACCATACATCTTATTAAAACTAAACTCAATATATTCAAGTTTATAACATGGATCAAGAAACACAGCCATAAACAAAAGAAAGTTTATGCTCCCACTACTTTCCCAATATTTGTCAAACTTGACTTTCATATTTGTTGCCATTCTTTGTAGCCCTACATCATTGTTTTTCCTCCACTTACTTAGGGTCTTTTGAATGTCACATAACTTGTGAAAAAAAACATTAGATGTAACATGCAATGGCCCCGAAAAAGAAAGAGTTACATCATAGAATATTTTCAAAAGCTTGACAAAACTACGTGCACGACTCCATTCATCCCTAGTAGGAGGTCCTCCTACATTATCAAGGGCTAACAAAAATGCATTATCAGCATCTTCTAGGCGATAAAATGCCTTTTCATATTTTTCAGCAACATCTAACATGAAATAAATGGAATTCCACCTGGTTGGCACATCAAGGGTTAACATTGCCTTACTAGTTATACTAGCCTCTTGGACACACGTCTTAAAAGTAGAAAATCTAGCTGGAGATGACCTAACAAACTTGCATGCAGCCCTTATCCTTTAAATTGAAACATCAATTTCCTTCAAGCCATCACTAACAATTAAGTTCAAGATGTGAGCACAACATCTCATATGCATGAACCCTCCATTTAATAAAGAAGTACCATTCCAATCACTCATTCTTCTAAGCAAATATGCAATTGCAGTACTGTTAGCACTTGCATTGTCAACAGTCACACAACAAATCTTTAAAATCCCTCATTCTTTCATGCATTTCTCTAAGGCATTTCCTATGGTTTCACCTTTGTGGTCAGCTATCAAACCAAAACTTAATATTTTCTTGTTCAATTCCCACCCATCATCAATGTAGTGAGCAGTTACACACATATAATTCAAGTTTTGGATTGAAGTCCAAGTATCAGTGGTAAGTGAAACCATTTGGTGATTTCTAGACAATATACACTTTAATCTCTCTTTCTCCATTTGAAACAATTGCATGCAATCTTTAGCAAGAGTGACACGAGAAGGAATTTTAAATCTCGGTTGAGCCTCACTCATCAAATCTCTAAATCCTTGGTTTTCAACAAATTTAAAAGGAAGCTCATCAACAATTATCATCCTAGCAAGTGCATATCGGGTTACCTCTTGATTAAATTCAACAAGTTTCATGCTAACACTATCAAGATCATCCTCACATTGCTTTCCAATACCAATTGTTTTTTGCCTTTTATCAAATACCCTATGTGGATTTTTCACACAAATCTTCAAATGCTTTAGCATGTTTGAGGTCCCATGACTAGTACTATTGCATGCATATTGTTTATTACAATAGTTACAAGTAGCCTTATCATTTACTTTCTTGAAATGAGCCTAAGCATTAGAAGGGGGCCTACTAGGTTCCCTTTTCAATACCTCTTGTTGTGATGGGGGGTATATTGTCCATGTGATGACGTTTCTTGTCCTTGTGTTGGAGCTTGTGTTGGAACCTCTCCTAGTTGCATGTCACAAGTTGGTGTTGGAGTGGTAGCACTCCCAACTTGAGTTCCACTACCACCAGTGCTTGGAGTCCCACTAGTTCCAAATGGATCACTTGCCATTTGTTAGTGTCAAGTAACCTGCAAAAAAGACAAAAATATAACTATTAGTTAAATATATTCCTTAATCAGCACTTGTTTATTGTCTATAATTAAATGGGGAGACTGTTATTAACAAGATACTCTAATGATTGAGTATTGAAGAAGATCTATGATCAAATTTTACTAAGAGGAAGCAACTAGTAAGGTTAACGTTCAGCATTGTGTTAAGATTGTTGTATGTGATGTTAGTATCAAATGATTAGCACGCTGATGTGGATATTAATGATTGATGTGTAGTTTCAAATACTTTAATTTCTTAGCATTTGGTTAAGTATGTGATGTACCAATATACTAAATTACTAATGTAAAAAAATGTGCGTCTATTAGTTAATTTTTACCATATGTTAATAGTTTATCCTATGGATGCAAAACCTTAAATTGAGGTTTTAGACAATGTTTCATTGTATTCATTGTTGTGTTTGCATAACCTGAATTGGCATGCTTTAGACTTTGGTATTAACTTCTTGCTACTTATAAAGATGCTCTTGTTTTTTTTGTTGAATTCGATGCATTTTCACTTCATATTCTTCTATTTTTCAGTAATGTGTTTTGTGCTATTGTTTTTATACCGTGAAGCAGAAAGTGTGGTATCACTATTACTTGTCTATATCTAATGGCTGGTTTTTCGCTATTGGTTGGCATGGATTTCTCTAATTAAAAGTGAAAATAGATTATAGCACTAGCAGTCTAGAATACCTTAACAAATATTAATTCTACTCTCAGCACACTAAGTTTTTGCTTTGCTTTTTGTTTCTTCTTTTCCTCTCAAAACGTAAAACGACGAATCTAAGTGCCCTGAACTCAAATGGCATCATCATCGTCAGTCATCTTGTTCTTGGGTACCAGACTACCAGTGCTAGTGACACCATCCCTGACTTCTACACCGGAATCATATTTTCTGAGAACCATAGACTTCGTACTCTGTAACTATAACTGTAATTAACACACTCACTACTACATTAGATGTTCGTATATTCTCTTCTTGTAAATCCAAACATGAATTTTCTTTTGCAGTTTCTATCTTTCTTTTTGGTACCCTAGAAAAATCTTGAGCAAATGATATGCTTTTGCAGTTTTACTTTCCTATAAACGATGCTAATCACACCATTCTTGCAAATTACAAAATCAACAATTCCAATTTCTACGTACAATAGCCAAAGCTTGAGGCTTGAATCAATTGCTTTAGGTGTAGGCTGTTGTACCGTGATTTAAGGGAAATTTAAGAAGAAACCCAACCATCAACACCATCATCTTCTACCACCAAACCAGCTAGCATTGCCCTGTAACCACCGTGCCTTTGATTTTCCAGCAACCCCACATACCCACAACCTCGCATACGGCATACCCATCAACCCCACCATCAACAGAGAACCAAATCAAAACCCAAAACAAGAAGAAAGAGGCAGAGAGTTGGGGTGAAGGAGTTGAAGACTTACCGGCAAGGGAGAGATAGGCGAACGACGCGGTGAGGCCGAGCGACGCGGAGAGGGAGACAAGCGAGGGCGACAGGCTACGGAGACAGGCCGAGCTATGCGGCAAGGACGCGGCGAGGGAGACAGGCGACGGTGAGCGACGACGGCGCAGCAAGAGGAACAGTTAGGGTTGGATTTGGGAAGGAAAAATTGGAAGGGAATGAAGAAATGAAATATCTGAAGAATGAAGTAATGAACGAAGTAATTCAGAAAATGGAATAAGGAGTTTAAAAAAAATGGTTTGGTTCGGTTCGGTTCACGGGTTTAAAACCCAGAACCCGTGAACCAAACCAATTGAGCATCAATTGGTTTGGATTTTATCCGAACCATTAAGTATACTTGAACCAAACCGAATCAAACTAATCGGTTCGGTTCGGTTCGGTCGGGTTGATCGGATTGCCCGAACCAACTTACACCCCTACATTTGTATGGGTTTTTCATTAATTTAAAATTAGAGCGTTATTCTATTAATATAAAAAATGTTGGTAAGTGATATTATAATAATAAAATGCTAAATTAATAGATAAATAGAAAGAGAGTAAACAATTAGTAGAATTTTTATAATATTCTTAATCAATTTATCATAGTAATTCAAATATATTTTATATTAGATAAATATATTTTTAAAAGAAATTTTCGACATCCACACCTTCATGTAAAGGTTAGTTATCCTCCATATTTTATTTTTGACAAAAATATCAAAAATTTTTTTTTATAAAATAACTCATCATAATGGTATTTTAGTAATTTAGGATTATCAAATTTAATGAAGAAAGAGAATACTAACATAGATTTTATTGATAAGAGAGAATTTGATTCTTCTCATTAAATAAAAAAGAAAAAATAACAAATAAAAAATAACAAATTGAATTCTTTTATAAAATAAAATAGATTTTGCTAAGAGTACTTATTTAGGAAGCTAAAATAAGAAGTTTTAAATAAAAATAAAGTATTTAATATATTGAAAACCGAAAAAGCTTTACTTTTTTATTTAAAATTTTCTATTTTGACTTTCTTAACAAATGTCTTTAAGACACTTGTTGGCAAAATCCAATAAAAATTATGTTTACATAAAAAAATTAGGATCTTTTTCCGGTACCCTCACTCTTTTAGGGGTACCAATACCCTTGCATTATATCTAATAAAAATATGCCACATGGATCTATTTACTAGAAGAATTTTCACTTCCAATGCACAATTGTTTTCTAGTAGTGTTTTTGACCTATAGAATGCATGGGACAATTAGAAGAAAGGTTAAAAATAAACAATTAGCTTATAGTTTTAGCCAATTTAAATGTTGGACTCTATAGTCCTTTTTATATCCATTATTATATTCTTTCTCATTTGGATTTTTTAGTGGGTTATTCATTTGGATTTTAATCTCTATTGTTAAGATATTGGTTCTTATATTTTCTACTCATTTAAGATTTAGTTCCTTTAGTCTCTATTTATCTCCCACCAAGAGAATACAAGAGAGGGCATTTACCCAACTTCACTCCTTTGAGGAGGAAAACAACACCATCAAAAGGAAGAAACAAGTTAAGAAAAAGCACCATAACTCCCATAAAATCCTAACAAGAAAACTAAAAGGGGGAGTAGAAAGACAAAAGATACCCACAAAGAGTGGGGCGAGGTGGTAAGTAGCCTCGATCCCCTGGGATGAGGACGCGTGTTCAAATCCCATTAAGATTGAAGAATCGAGAGTGAAGAACTAAAAGTAAAGAATTGAGAGAAACATAATTTTCATTATTGACAAAATCAAACTAACTAATTGAATCAAACTAACTTAATTGAATCAAACAATTGAATCGAACTAACTACTTGACTCGAACTAACTAATCGAATAATAACTTATGTACAGATTTTACTGTAAAACCCCCCATCAAGGTGGAAAGTATATGTCTATAATTCCCATCTTGGTCATTAATTGGCGAAAGAGGGGAGCTTGAGCTGGTTTAGTTAACAGGTCTACCAACTGATGTTTGGATTGGACATGGATGAGTTTGAAAAATCCAGTAGCAACTTTTTCTCTAACAAAATGGCAATCAACTTCAATATGTTTCGATCTCTCATGAAAAGTTAGATTGGAAGCAAGATGAATGAGTGCCTAGTTGTCACAAAATCTTTGAATGATTCCAATTACAATTCAAAATCTTTTAACAAATTCTGAATCTATGTGAGCTCACTTGATACACTTGCCAAAGATCTATACTCAGCCTCTGTAGAACTCCTGGAAACTGTGGGCTATTTTTTAGATTTCCAAGAGATTAAAGCATCACTTAGAAAAACCAAATAACCTGTACTGAATCTTCAAGTGTCATTGCAGCTACCCTAATCAGCATCTGCATATGCAAACAAGTGAAGAGTATTTGTAGTTGGAAACAAGAGACCTTGTACAGGAGACTTCTTCAGATATCGAAGGAGCTTATGAACAACCTGTAAATGTGGGAACCTTGGCTTAGACATGTATTGACTTGGTTTGTTGACTGCAAAACTGATATAGGTCTAGAAATGGTCAAGTACACTAGTCTCCCTATTAACCTTTTGTATTGTGTAGCATCTGGTAAAACATCTCCATCTGATGCATTTAATTTGACATTAGGATCCATTGGCAAATTATATGGTTTACAATCTAGGAAACCAGTATCTTCTAACAAAGTAACAATATATTTCCTTTGTGACAAAACTATGCCTTTAGATGAATATGCCAATTCTAAACTAAGGAAGTACTTAAGTTCTCCCAGAATTTTCAATTTGAATAAACTCTACAACTTATGTTGAACTTGAATAATCATTTGTTGACTAGGACTAGCATATCATCCACATAGACTAACAAAAAAACAACAGTTGAACCAGTACTAAGAGAAAATAATGAATAGTCACACTTAGATTGTGTGAAATCAGCATTAAACAGAGCAGAAGAAAATTTTTGAAATCATTGTCTCGAGGCTTGTCGAAGCCCAGAAATGGACTTGTTTAATTTTCACACAAGACCCTCCAGCCCTGTAGTAGATCCATGTACACTTCCTTAAATAAATCATCATTAAGGAAGACATTAGTAATATCTAGCTGCAACATACTTTATTTCTTAACTGCAGCAATGGTAAGGAGAACTCTTACAATGGTTAACTTTGCAAATGATGAGAAAATATCTAAAAAATCCACTCCATATTGTTATGTATATCCCTTGGCTACTAATCTAGTCTTGTATCTATCTAGAGAACCATCAGATTTATATTTGACTTTGTAAACCCAACGACATCCAATTGTATGTTTGCCAGGAGGTAAACTGACCACTGACCATGTATTGTTTACTTGCATAGCCTATAATTCAGCTTCCATAGCTTGTTGTCACTCAGGTAAGTGCTTGGCTTGATGATAAAACTACGACTCATAAATGGAAGAGACTTGACAGATAAAGGACTTATATGGGATGGACAACCTATCAAAAGATATATGGTTAGAAATGGAAGCTTGATAGGCATAATCCTACAAATATGATGGTGGTCTAGTGTGTCTAGAAGATTTTCTTAGCTGAATGAGAGGTGAAATGTCAGTAGGTGTAGGATTTTCAACTACTGGAACAAGATCATGACAATAAGGCAGATCAGGTGCATGATTGGGAACAATCAGAGTAAGGAAAAGTCTATAATGTTTGTAGAAGAAGAAATGGCGTGAAAAGGGAAAATTGACTCATGAAAAATGACATCTCTAGAAACAAAAACAAAAAAAGTTTTGTTTTGTAGATTGTACAATTTGTATCCTTTATACCTTATTGGATATCCAACAAACACTGTAGGAATGGCTCTAGATGTGAATTTTGTTCTGCTAGACAGAAGTGATGAAGCAAAACAAAGACAACCAAAAACTCTTAATAAAGTGTAATCTGGTGCTTTATTAAACAGTAACAGAAAAGGGGACTGATTTTTTAACACAAGAGAGGGTAGTCTGTTGATAAGAAAAGTGGCAGTAGCTAGGCACTCACCCTAAAAACTGATAGGCACACTTGACTGAAATAAAAGTGACTTAGTAGTATTGAGGAGATGTTGATGTTTCCTCTCCACTACTGAATTTTACTGAAGTCTCTGAACACGAGAACTGATGCAAAGTCCCTTGTTCTTACAGAAAATTTATAAGTGGTAGTTCCTTAGCATTGTCTAATCTAAATTGTTTAATTGTTTTGGCAAACTGAGTCTTAACTAGCTTGAAAAACTAATTAACAATGCAATAACTTCTGATTTGAGTTTTAACAGATAAGTCCAAGTGAACCTTGTATTATCATTAAAGAAATACCTATTACCATCATATGTAGAATGATGATAAGGGCCCCAAATATCACAATGGATTAGATCAAAAGGAGATTGAGACATATTATTATGTGAGACAAAAGATAGCCTTCTAAGTTTAGCTAAAGCATAAATATGACATTTAAAATCAAGAGAGGAAGAAGAATGACTAAAAGTAATTTTATTGCTTAATAGTTTCAATACTTTTGAAACCAAATGACTTAATCTTGCATGCCATGTTTGAATTGAAACATTATAGACAAAAAGAATTGAATTAGAAACTAAAATAGAACTAGGAACTACTGTGTTACAAACTGAAATAATTTTACACTTTATAGGTAAAGCATAATTGAATTTTACTGAAGAAATTGCATCACACTGTGAGATCTTGTCAATAGGTGTGAGCATGTAAAGTCCTCCAACTATTTCACCCTTCCCAATCATCCTCGATGGATTGGATGTCTAGATGATGAAAGAATTAGAAGTGAAAACAACAAAATAGGAAGAATCAGTTAACAATGAACTGACAGAAATTAAATTGACATGAAAATTAGGAATATACAAAACACCATGCAAGACTAGATTTTCTGACAACTGAACAAAACCAATAGCAGACACTGGAATTTTTGACTTATTAGGTAAAACAACAAAAAAATCTTGTAAAGATTTGTGATAAAGAAAATTAGACAAGTGCATGCAATATGACTAATGGCACTCGATTCTAAAATCCATAAAGTTGACTGTGTTGGAAAGATAGTATTGCTAGTAGATAGGACAATACCTGTTGTATTAGAATCACAAGAATCCACATTAGGTTGTGTAGCCTGAGTGATATAGGTTTGTAAAAGATTAATCAACTGTTGATACTACTAAGTGGTTAACTGCAAAGACAAAATAGCTTTGGATGATGTAGAGACAACATTGTTTGAAACCTGATTCACTAAAGTAGAAACAAATTGTTTTCTTTTTCTTTTTCCATAATTTGGAGGATAGTCATGCAACTTGTAGTATCGATCTTTAGTATGCCCCAAAATACCACAGTGAGTGCATAAAGGATGGTCCTTTTTACCTTGTTTGCCTTGTGTATCAAGAGTTGACTTTGCATTCTTGATAGTAAAGGCCAATTGAGCATCAGAATTGGAAGAAGAAGCAGTTGCACCAAGTTCTTGCTGCTTTTCTTCTTGTATAATTAGAGAAAATACCTTGGCCATTGGAGGTAAATGAGCCATTAGGAGAATTTGACCCCTAATCTGAGAAAAAGAATCATTGAGTTCCATCAGAAAAATCATCACATACTGCATATGATGATGTTCAATGAAGGGACGAACACCACCACATGTTCACTGGACGATATTCAGCAAGCTCTTCCCAAAAATTCTTGAGCTTGGTGTAAAACTAACTCACTGTAAAAGATCCTTGAACTATAGTCATAAGATCCTTCTTGAGATGAAAAATATGAGGACCATTCTTCTGCTGAAAAAGTTCCCTCAGATCACTCCAAGCTCAGCACCATTGCTATAATAAATGACACTAGTAGTAATTTCTTTAGTAAATGAATTCAAGCTACATGAACAAACAATATCATTGTTTCGTTGCCAAGAGGAAATTAAACGCAGATAATCAATCGGCCGAAGAATGGAGCCATCCATAAAACCATACTTGTTCTTGGCATTGAGCGCTATTTTCATCGCCCTCTGCCAAGAACCATAGTTCTCCCTCGATAATGGTTGAGAAACCAAAATCAACCCACGGTGATAAGAAGGTGATGAACTGCTAACATGTCATATTTTTACGATTCAATTCTTTGGTTTTTCATATTCTTTTTATATATTTTTATTGAATTTTGTTTGTTTATTTTTTTATATTTTTAGTATTGTTTAATTGTGTTTTTATTTAGTGTTTTGTGTGTTTTTGTCAGGTACTCACACTTGGAGAAGACTAAACGTTCAAATGATCAAGAAAAAGAGGAAATTTCACCAGGTGTCCAACACCTAAGCACTGAGAGTGGAGCGCCTGAGCGCTCAAAGCATATACAACAACGTTAATCTAGTGACCCAACGCCTGAGCGCTGGGTAGGGAGCGTCTAAGCGCGCAAGTGGAAGCAACGCGCATTTGGACTTAAGTGGCTGAGCGCCCAAGAGCTTAGAAGTGAGTGCCTAGGCGCTGGTTGCGTAACAGCAGACGTGATTTTCATTAAATAGGAAAAGTTAAGCCAAATTCAGGAGACAGACATAGAGCACATTACATAGAAAATCCCTAATCCTGAGAGAGTTATTTTGCGGTAACAAACCTTGGAGGACGGCTTTGAAGGAATATTCGATTCTTGAAGGCTTAGAGATCATAATCTCTATTAAAGGGGTTTTGATTTCTCTTTCTTTCTAGTTTTCTCTTTTTCTTTGGGTTTTCTTTCCATGGATTTGTATTCTGATATAGGTTTATTTATATTGAACATGAGTAGCTAAACCCATAGCTAGGGCTATGGGGGATCTTGTTTTCCTAATTATTTGGGTTTGATTTCTAATTTGATTAAGGTAATTTCTTTAGGGTTTATCATATTGCTTGCATTCTTGTCATAAGTTGATCACTTTTGGCATATTTTAATTCATTGTTTGACCAGTGATCATCCGCATTCAATGAGTGGATCTATATGGTAAGCCTAGGATTAGATTGGTGAATGACCAAACATTAATTTTTTTCTACCAATGGAATTGATAGATATGTTGATTCATCTCTCGAATTGAAGCTTAATGCATTCCTAATTAATTCAACTAAATGAACAAATAGATGATTTAATTTAGGAATAGAATATTGTTTCATCCATGACCATTAGGATTCAATAGTAGGTAAGAGAATATTGGCAAAAGAATTACCTTACATCATAATTGAAAGAAAATTTAAATAATTGGATTCAAGTGAACCTTGCACCCTAGTCTCTCTCTCATTGATTATTCATTCTCTGTTTGATTGTTCATTGATTTTCTTATTTGTTTATTTTGATTTTATCTTGAATTTATTCATACACTTTCGATTGTCTGGATAATACGGAGTTTAGCGAATCTAGTAATTACCAATTATTCCTTGTGGGATTGATAACTGGGACTCAAGTCTTATATTACTTGGCGATAGAGTGCACTTAATCTTAGTGTATTTTACGCACATTAGAAGGATACAAAAAGAAAGGATTGAAAAAATCATCATGAAGATTGGCCATGATCTCAAGAAGAAACATAATTCAAGAAAACAGAGGATTTGCAAGAAAAAATCAATATACAACTGATATCATATTAAGATTGAAGAATCAAGAGTGAAGAACTGAAAGTAAAGAATTGAAAGAAATAGAACTTTTGTTATTGACAAAATGTGATGAATTTCACACACACACACACACACACACACACAAAAGAGTTTGCAAGGAAAAATCAATATACAACAGATATCATATTAAGATTGAAGAATCAAGAGTGAAGAACTGAAAGTAAAGAATTGAAAGAAATAGAACTTTCGTTATTGACAAAATGTGATGAATTTCACACACACACACACAACAACAACAACAACAACAACAACAACAACTAACTCTAACTAACAAAAAGAAATCGAATTGAGTAATCAAATATTAAACTAACTAATCAAATCAAACAAACTTAATTGAATCGAACAATTAAATCAAACTAACTACTCAAGACGAACTAACTAATCGAATAATAACTTATGTATAAATTATACTATAAAAAATCCCTAGGAGGCAACTGTTAACTAAGTAATCGAATCAAACAAACTTAATCGAATTGAACAATTGAATCAAACTAACTACTCAAGATGAACTAACTAATCGAATAATAACTTATATACAAATTATACTATAAAAAATCCCTAGGAAGCAACTGTTACAGGAGACCGCATAACCCTTGTGCTCCCCTGGTCAAACGGAAATTAGTCTTATGAGTAGTTCAAATGAATTGAACTTGTGGGGATACCTCGTGATCTCACACACAAAAAAAAAAAAATACAAAAGATTAAGTTACATTGGTCTTCTCAATTAAACATAGGGTGTCTTGATCTTGCTCTAAACAGGATTTCATCATTGTGTCAAGGCCTCATTTTTTCTGTTGCATCTCCATGGTCTGTTGCTTTGCTCAATAAATCTGAAGGTATTCTGTAAGGTCTTGTTATCCCTGACTAGTTGTTATAGTTTCCAATTAATAAGATATTAGTTGCTGATAGAGTAAAATATAAATGATTGAAAGTATAGGAACTGATACAAAAAATAATTATAAAAGCCAAAATTCAAATTAAGTGAAACTATAAAGACTATTTGTTTATTTTAACCTACGTTGAAATAATATTTTCAAAGATTTAGGTAAAAGAATAATAATTTGATTTTGCTTAAACTCATTTTGTTAAAATGCATTAGTTTACGTTGTGTTTTGGGTCCTTGACCCCGTTTTATAATAAAAAAATTTCAAAGCATCAACATGAAAAGAAAGAAAACATATAACAAAATAATTTAAAAATAAAAAATAATAATTATATTAACAATTTATCATTTAACAAATCCTATTTAAAAGTTGTAAGTATTAATATGACCACTACTTCTTATAATAAGAAAATAATTACTTAATAATAAAAAGCATGTGTATATCTGAAAAGAATAAGAATCCCATACTATCAAAAAAATAGGAAGCTAAGGCTAACTTGTAACTTCATATCCTCAAAGATCCTCCTCTTGGAATTCTTAGTCTTTTACTTGATGATTAATTCCTAGATTGTAGATTTTCCTTTGCTCTTGTTTCTTATTTCCTATACATCAGAAAAATAAGAACAAATATTCATTTCTTAAATTTTCATTCCCCTTTCTAAAGCTATACCAAGTTGATCTCTAATGTAAAAACTCTATTTTCATTTTATAGTCATTTTAGTGTATTATTGGGTAAAGAATTTACCTATATAAAAGTTGTAAGCACAGATATGACTATTACTTCTTATAGTAAGAAAATAATTATATAATAATAAAAAGTATGTATATATCTGAAAAATGAGAATCTTATACTATCATAAAAAATAGGGAGCTGAGGCTAACTTGTAACTTCATATTATGGAAGATCCTCCTCTTAGTTCTTAGCTTTTTACATGATGATGCTCGACATGTGCTAATTCTTAGATTGTAATTTTCCCTTTGTTGTTGTTTCTTTTTTCTTGCACACCAAAAAATAAAAACAAAAAACAAATATTCATTTATTAAATTTTCACCCCACTCCGAAGGTTATACCAAGTTAATCTCTAACATAAAAATTCTATTTTTTATAGTCATTTTAGTATATACATGAGTAAAAACTTTTCCTTATATATCGGTTGTAAGTATTAATATGTTCATTACTTCTTGTAATAAGGAAATAATTACATAATAATCCAAAGTATGTATATATATATAAAACAAGAGTCCAATACTATCATAAAAATATGGAGAAGATGCTAACTTGCAATTTCATATCCTAGAAGAACTTCCTCCTGAAATTCTTAGCCTATTACATGATGATGCTGATATATTCTAATTCCTAGATTGTAGTTTTTCCTTTGTTATCAGTTCTTCTTTCTTTTATAATTATCTCTTTTCTGTTTTGTCATTATTAGGGTAGTTCTTAAAAATTAGTGAGAGCTTGCACGTGAATCTGAAATAGTTGTTTCATATATTTACACTATTCAATATGTGAGAGTTTCTTTTAATGTCAGTCGATCTATTGATAATCTATAACATTGCTAAGCATATTTATTTGCTTCATACTCTTTTCTTGTCTTTTTTTTTTGGAGCGAGCCCCTAGACCCCAGTAACAACTCTCAACAGAGAAATATCCAGGAGATCATTTAAAAGAATTCTACCACACTCCGGAGGAGGACGATCAAGAACATGAACACCAATCTCAAACGAGTGAGATAAATTGGTGAGAAAGTCAGCAGCTCTATTCCCTTCCCGCTAACCATGGGTGATACATACCTACCAAGATTTGGCCATGAGGTTCCTAGTTCTTCTCATAATGGCAACAAAGGGATGCATAATCAGACATCTCTCTAGCACAAACTTCACAGCACAAGTATCGTTCGATTCTATCACAAAAGAAGTGTGAGACTCTTGGAAGTTAGCCTCTGGAAGTTTCCACAACTAGCCATTGTACCTCTTGTGAGATTCCAATCTAAAACCAAATATAAATCAGGCATAAGGTTCCTGATTCTTCTAATAATGGCAACAAAGGGATGCATAATTAGGCATCCCTCTAACACAAACTTCACAGCACAAGTATCGTTCGATTCTATCACAAAAGAAGTGTGAGACTCTTGCAAGTTAGCCTCTAGAAGTTTCCACAACCAGCCATTGTACCTCCTGTGATATATACCTACCAAGATTTGGCCAAGAGGTTCTTGGTTCTTCTAATAATGGCAACAAAAGGATGCATAATCAGGCATCCCTCTAACACAAACTTCACAGCACAAGTATCGCTCGATTCTATCACAAAAGAAGTGTGAGACTCTTGGAAGTTAGCCTCTGGAAGTTTCCACAACCAGCCATTGTACCTCTTGTGAGATTCCAATCTAAAACCAAATATAAATCAGGCATGAGGTTCCTGATTCTTCTAATAATGGCAACAAAGGGATGCATAATCAGGCATCCCTCTAACACAAACTTCACAGCACAAGTATCGTTCGATTCTATCACAAAAGAAGTGTGAGACTCTTGGAAGTTAGCCTCTGGAAGTTTCCACAACTAGCCATTGTACTTCCTATGAGATTTCAATATAAAACTAAATATAAATTGCACCTGAAATATTGAAGCAGGTGATGTGAGACGCTTAACATCCCTTTCCATAGATGCTACGAAGTAGGCGACAAAGATAAGATCTTGACTCTGATACCATGTGAGATTCTAACCTAAAATCAATTGATGTTAAGTGAAGTGACCCAACATATATATAAGCTGCACCTGAAATATTGATGTAGGTGATATGAGACTCTTAACACTCCAATTTACTAGAACCATCAACATTACATTTGATCCATCCTTCATTAGTAAAACAACAACCCACTATCACCTTGTGATACGTTCTTCCATGCACCACTTTACATAATGCAGAGGATTGAGGGCCAATAAGTTCGTCCACTTTATGATAAATGGAGAGAAGAATAGAGGCAAGATCCATTACATTCTCATTGAACATAACCTGATTGCGTTACGTTGAATCCATATGACCCACACTGCATAACCAATAGTAAGTTGCCAATGCATGGTGTCCTTCTTACCGATGTTACGAGATAAACACCATTCTAGTCAAGAGTTGATAGAATAAGCAAAAAATATGTTCCACTAGAATGGGTTAAATAGCTGAAGCCAAACACCACGAATAGCAGGGCAATCACACACTGCATGCAAAATACTCTTAGTGGCATTTCTAAAATAAAATTCATTAGCTAGAATTCCATTTTTTAGCATCCTCCACAGCTAGACCATTTCCACACTTTCTTCTAAATACTCAAACCATGATGCTCCATATACTTCCCGAAATCATTTGGTACACAAACTTGGTGGAAAACTCCCTAGTTGAAGTGTGAGACCAAGCTAGAAAGTCCTTCCCCATGTCGACTCTTGGACGTGAAAAACTTGCCAATTTAGCCCAACAGGAAGAAGGTTGCTGAATTTCGCCTAGTTCCACTAGCCATCAAAACCCACATAATACACAACTGGTCTTTGAGATTCAATATCAGTAATGTCAACCAAAGCCACTAACTTGAGGATAGTCCCTGAGAAAAGCCAAGAATTACTCCAAAACTTAACCTTCCACCTATTGCCAACATTCCATTGAATACCATTTAGAACATAACTCCAAGTTGAGCAGATTCCACGCCATAAGTGAAATGATGAAGACTTCCTAGAAACCACTTGGATGTCATCATCTCCACACTGATATTTGCTTCTAAGAACCTTAACCCAAAGTGCTTGAGGTTTATTAATTTGGCCTCAACCAAGCTTTGAGATGAGTGCTTCTTTAAAACTTAAAAGGTCTAAACTGTCGCAACCCCAACCCACCTTGAAGCTTTGGATTTTGTTCTGAAGTGGATTTAAAGGGTACCTCAGATAGGCACGTTGTGGTGATTTCCTCTTTGAGTAGCAGCGGCCGAGCGTGTTGAGATAGAGAGGTAGGTACTTACAAAGGGACTCAAATGCTCAAGTCAAGTTGTGCACAAGTAGGGTACTGTTTAGTGAATACTTTACTGATACTTGTTTAAAGTTACTTAGCCTAGTATTTATAGAGCGTATATAGAATCCTTATGCAATCTGTGTTGCGTGCATGTATTTAGGATTACTATCCTAGTAGAGATTACCTTCCCACCATTATTGGAGTAAATCCCTATAAATTAGGAACTTTGATATAAAAGCTACTTAGTAGTTTGTGGTAGTTATAAGTCTTATAATATCGTAAGTTAAAGATTGGTAGTTATGGATATTTAGGGGTATATCCTCTGCACAAATCTAGCAATATTGATATTATGGCCCAACGTTGCTCGACATGCATGGATCCGGGGTCTGGATTACCATCAAGGCCTTAGCTACATAGTCCAGGGTGAAGTCCATTTATACGCATATGCCAGGTTGATCCGCTAGGAAGGATCCCTGATCACGGTCCAGAACAATTGCCCCCAGCTTGGCACTTGGATGGAACAGTCAAGCGTCAAGATATAAGTTTCCAGCGGATCACCGGGCATGCGACGAACAAAGGAGTCTAATGTCCTTATATCATATTTTCTATTTTACGCAAGGAGACGAGGTTCGTAGTGTACAGTATTCCTCTGGGGTTCAAGTGTTAGGCCGGAGCATGAATCTGTTTTCCTTATTTACCTTGTTACCCTGTGATCCGAGGTGTACCATGTTATCCCCATGTAGTTCACGACCTTTCTTAAGTACTTTCCATACAATCTCTAATGTTGCAGGTTGCCACTATGTGAGATTTTCTAGGGAACCGCTGATTTGACTTTATTGGGATTTAAAGAACCTTTAAAGAGGATATCAGTTTTGTACTATTTCCTAACTGTCTGCTACTCTCGTGACTAATCAAAAACTAAGAGCATTTAACGTGGCTGCCATCATGGAATCAGTTCATCTTTCACGGGACCAATCAGAATGCGTCATTCTCTCCATAAATAGGAAATGTTTGCACTGAAGCTGGCATTCCCTTGTATTCCTTTTGCCTTGTAGTTTGATGCAAGGATGATTCTCTCTCAAAGAGTAGTTCCCTTCTCATTTTTTGTATTTATGTGGAGAGTTTCATCTCCTACTAAGGTCATCCTTTTGTTCTTTTCAAAATTTCTGAAGGTGTTTGATTTTCTAAACTAATTCCTCATTTTGTGGGAGCCTTTCTTTCTTGGTGTAATATCTAAGTCACTATACATTTAGGGGGTGGAAGCCTTTTTTTTTCTGGCGTACACGAGGGTGTTCGATCCAACCTGTTGTTAGGATGAAGTGATGCTTCTGTAAATCAGTGCATAGGGACACTGGAGGGCACTCTGTCCTTGTCCTTCTTCCTTCCTGAGTGATTTGGAGGCACCAAGCCGGTCTTCTTCATAGAGCAGTTGAATATGCAAGAATGCGGACCCTCTGGAAAGGAAAATCCTCTTGGAGCAACTCAGGGCTTGCTCTAAGGGTGGTTGTCGACCTTTATTATCACTGTGAAGGAGGCAAAGAAGAAGAATTTGGTAGAGTGACTCGAAAGTTCGGAAGTAGTGTTCTACTCCGATTTACTAAAGTTCTTTAAAGCCTGGTAAATTAGGAAGAGAATGGAGGAACTGTGGATGTGATAATGTAGCTGGGTGGCCCAACAGTGATGTCGATTCTATCCTCAATCTCTCTTACAGACACTATTTTCTGAACACTTTTGATGTATTTTTCCCTTTCCTCTCGTGGAGGTTGACAATGTATAGAATGAGATTAATAAAAAAAACTCTTCTTTTTTTTAATTCTATCTTATATCTCTAATTTTTCTTTTTTGCTTTCCGTTTTGCACTATTCAGGGTAAGTCCAACGCTTACCCTATAGCTATACTAAGTTGCCTCCAGCTCAGCTTTTGATTAGTACAACAAAGTGGTGAGTTTTAGCTCTTGCCCCCAGGGTCCGGGTTCCTCATGAGGTGAAGAGTTTTAACTTGATACCAATTGAGCCTTCGTTCGATAGCCGGGGTTCAGATTAAAAATCCGTGGTCCATGGACAAAATAGTTAGTTTATCGAACGCTTAGTTCTGCTTCTAACCGTCTTTTTAAATACTGTGAAAATGTGAAAGCCACGTGGCGTGCTTCAACTAGACGAACGTGCGCTAGCCTTCTGCGCTCCATGATGGAGGGTTTCTTTTCAAAATTGGAGGCTTTGACAAAAATATCCTTTAACCATCTTATCCCATTTAATAAAGGCCAATGTCGTCTTCATCAACTTTACTGTTCCTAAGTGTTTGTGACCTTCTGAGATGAATTCTGACGGACTTTAGCTGCTAAAAAAGGGGGGTCATTTTGAGCGACTTGCAGTGCTTATTCAGGCTCTTTCTCTCATCTTCCCACTCTAAAGGTATATCCATCTTTACCTTCTATTTTTATTTTTCGTCTATTTCCCTCTCTGGATCCTCTTTTCTGTGGAGGACCCCCTCCGATGTGCCAAGAGTGACAGAGGAGTCCTACCAAGGTTTCAACCTTCGTGGGCTTTGAGGCAGTAATCCTAAGGTTCGAGGATGGACGTGGTACCTTCAGGGTACCCCATTCTTCGTCTAATAGGAACCCTTGATTTTGCCATTAGCTTAATGGTCTTGATAGGTGTTTTCTAGGTATTCAATGGCATAGAAAAAGGCAGCGAGGTAAAGGAAAGTGGTTATAGGGGAGCCTCTGGTTCTAGCCCCTATGAGACCCACGTATGCTTGGGTTACCTATGACGTTTGGAAACATACATCAATGTACTCCTCTGAGGCAAGTTTCAGGGAACTTTTAAGCTATTTAGAGTTGACAGAGAGAGGTTTGAGAGACTGAGAGTTTCAAGTTCTATGCCTAGAGCATGATGACAGAGTGTGCATGCAACGAAAAGAAAGTCAAGACTTTATGTTCTTATACGAGGGCCTTTTCCTCGATTTTGGTCTTCGGTTCCCATTCACTAATTTTCAAATATCAGTTCTTCGGACCCTTCATGCCGCCCCAACCCAGATTCACCCTAACTGTTGGGGGTAATATCTTAGTCTTTGAAAGGTTCTACTTGGTGGTCGGGCTTTGGTACTCTGAGAGGGTCTTCTTCTATTTTTTCATGCGATGGAGTATCCAGGGGGCGAATGCATTGCACCAGTCTTGGATGTTAGTCAAATCAAGGTCCGGGAGAAAAGTTAGTTTTTCAAGATAGCTATAAAGAATTCAAGCACAAATTCTTTAAGTTGACGGCTGTACCTGGTACTCGTCTATTTTATCTGAAGCCTAACAGTGACTAGTGTTTTGTTTATACTGGAACTAGCATGCGCGGGCCATTCCCATTGAGTCCATTAAAAGGGAAAGGGAAAACTTGGACGAGGGAGACATTGAGTGTGTTAACTTTATAACCAAATGGGAGACCGAGGTTGGCTTAATTAAATGCAAGGATATCTTGAGCGTTGCTTGTGATGAATTCCTTTGGGCTATTCTTGGTAAGGGAATGACCGCTATGAGTTGCCCCCCATATTTCTTTTTATCTTTCCTTATTTAATTTGTTATGCCTCTCTGACCTTTTTCCCTTGTCTTGTTGTGTTTGTAGATAATATGGCCACTAACAAGGGTGTTGGAGCCTCTATTGAGGCGATTCAAGCCTATAAGGTGTGGAAGAATCAGGCTGGGTTTTCCTATTCTCAGCCCGCAGTCACTTCGCCTCTCGTGATCTGGGAACCAGATCCTGATGCCTAAGCTCAACTCCAACGGGGAAGGAAGAGGAAAGCTGTGGAGGACGCCGCGACAGGAGGGCAAGGTAAGATCATGGCCGTGGAGGGAGATCTTGGTTAGAGGCTAAATCCTTTGCTTCTAATCATTGGGGATAGACAGCCCGGGGAGTTCATCGGCTAGGTCCTTTTGAGTGAAGATGTTGTCAGATTCATCACTCGGACTACGGTTGACAATGCCCTATTCATATTTCAGACTTTCACCCTCCGGACTGCTGCTGAAGTCTGGCTTATTGAAAAGACAGTGGGGGTCTTCGAAAAGAGGGCTTAGGATGAACTGAAGGCGGCAGAAGCCCAGGGGAAGCAACGACTAGAACAAGCCCTCAAGGGAAAAGAAGAGTTTGAGGCAAAGCTTGCTAGGTTGGAGAGGTGCTTTCTGATTCTTAAACTCTGCTCGCCAACGAAAAGAAGTGGTCAGATCAAGTAGATGCCGCCAATGCCACCCTAAAGGTCAAGGTGATAGAACTGGAGAAAGAAAGTGCTAAACTATTTACTATCAGCACCAATATAGGTGTTGATCAATTCAACAATGCGGTGACTCAAGTTCAGTACTTCAATCCTGACGTTGAGCTAGCTTTGTAGGATCTTAGCCCAGACAAGATTTTTTGGGAGGGGTGTCTGGTTATTATAGGTTTAGTCAATGAGTCGACTGCCACCGTCCATACCAATGAGGATACTGCTCCCATAGTGGATTTGACTGAGAGAAATCTGGACGCCGAGTTGTAGAGTACAGGGGAGGATGACGCTGAAGAATAGCATACTGCCCCTTCTTTTTATTTAAAAATTTTTGTTGCACCCTGCGTGGGGTTTGTTGACTTTGTAAAGACAATTGCTCTGGTTTCCAAGGTCTTTAATTTATTTTTCTTCGCCTTTTAATCTTGCTTTGCATGCTTGTTTATTTTTGGGGTCCATATTTGTAATACCCCAAAAATCATTTATTTTATGATATATATTCATTTTATAATATTTCTGATTTTTGAGAATTTTTTTGGAATTATTTGAATTATTTCATTATTTTAATATTTTCCTCGATTTACATGCGCGCTAAGCGGGACTGAAAAAATAAAATATTTTTCCCGAGGCCAAAAAACTTTGGACTGTACAAACGTCGACGGGGGATCTTACTAAACCCGAGGTCGGGCACAGTTTACGAAGTTTTTATTTTTTAAAATTTTATCTGATAAGTAAAATCGCAGTATATTTTATTATCTGTGGGATAATAAATATTATTTCTGCTAACTATAATATTTGTGCACTGGATAATGGCTCTAGTATAATGTTAGTCATATTTTCTAGAGAACACTTTAATGACATCACCAAGATGACATCATCACCATGACATCATCCTTCACTTTATCAAAAATTGTGTGAAGCTTGTTAAGGAAGCTTCACTTTTCCTCTTTCCTCTTTTGGCCTCATGGTTGGGAGGGAAAAGATGACCAAAGTCATCATCTTTTCACTTTTCCTACCACCTTTTCATTTCAAACACTTTTCCTTTTCTCTCCCTACCTTTCTCTCTTCACTCCATCACGTTCTCTCTTCTCTTTTTTCTTTTCACCAACATGGTTTCACTACACCATTTTTGGCCACTCAAGTTTGTTTACTCCAACCAACCTTGGTTCTTGACTCCCCTCATCATCTTGAAGCTTTTCTCTTTGGTGAGCATCTATTAGTTCCTTCATCTTCATCATTTTCTACCAAGCCCTAAAGCTTGAAACTTTGAGGTAAAGTTCTTAACTTTCCTCCTTTCTCGTCTCATTTTCATGGTCCTTGGTCACCCTTGTGATTAAGGACTCCTCTTTTCAAGCTTTGGTTGTTGATTGGGTGAGTTTGACCATCCTAGGGTTTTCATGTTGGTGGTGGACAAAATCTTGCAAGGAGCTAACTTTCTTTGGTTGTCTCTTGAGGTAAGAGGGAGATTTCTCCTGTCTACCTTCTATGGTAGTGAGGGACGTTTGGGGGTGTTGAGAGTGAAGAATCCATGTGAGGATTCTTCACTTAATTTGTGTTTGATTCTTGGTGTTTGGTTGTATCTTGCCTATATGATTTGTGTGACTTGATGGATTGAATGTTTGAAAGTCTATTTTGGGGTTTTGGAGAAAAATACACGGGTTGTGTGAGTTTACACGGCCCAGGCTGTGTAACTCACTAGAAAACACAACACACACTTCATAAGTCAGAGGAGAACACGGCCCAGGCCGTGTAATGGGACACGGCTGTGTCAGCCAGCCGTGTAAAGATACACGGTTGTGTAAAGGAGATGATGGAAAATTTGAAGCTCTAGAGTTCTAGGGAGCTTTCGGACATGATAAAATGTTATATATTGAGTTGGGATGTAAGAGTTTGAATAAAGAAGGAAGTAAATTAAGGAGTTGTAATAATAAAGGAGTGGTAATATAATCTAGTCTCTTAGTGAGAGAGGGATTTTGGTCTGGAGAAGGAAAAAATAGGAGAGGGAGATAATTCATAACAAATTAGAGTACCTTTAGGACTCTTGGAAAAATGAGAATTTACGTACTTGAGATGCCTTGTGATTTTAAACATGATGATTGGTTTGCTATTGAACAAATGAATGGGACCCTGAGTGGTCAGTGATTGGTTTAGGCCTGTTGTGGCTCCTATTAATGAAATTAATATTGATAAAGCATATTATGCATCTATATCATATGATCATGTATTGTGAAAGTCGGAATAACTTGTTGTTAAGGAGGAATGCTTATGTTCATTGTCATGTAATCATGCATTGTGAAAGTCGGAATGACTTGTTGATAAGGCAGAATGCTTAGGAGATGAATTACACCTTTGTGCGGGTGTGAATTGTGTACTGTGGTTCACTTGTTGAACTTGGAGGCATTGGGGCGCGGGTATTCCACAAGTGGATAGTTGGTAGCTCCACTGGGCCGTGGTGATTATGCAACGCACCAACAATCTCGACCAGACACTATCCTATTCACGATCCGGTTGAGAGTGTCTTGTATAGCCATGTTGCGCATACTGATTATATTGAAAAGCATATTTGAGGCTAATTATATACAGACAGTGGTTCTCCCGATCATTCTCTCCGATGTTGGTTTCAGCTCCATGGAGTAGGGTCTGTCCATTATGCATACACATATCATTTAATATTTTATTATGATAAATCCATATGGTGAATTTATCTGTTATTATATTGTGGACTTACCTATGACATGTATATATGAGATATCTGTTGGAAAGCTTAATTAACTATAAATTGCTATGATTGTATTTTTTAATTTATTGATGTTGCTGTCTCTTACTGCCATGTTGGTAACGATATAGAGAGTCTCACCTCTTTGTATTGTTGTTCTGCCTGCTTCTATTTTATATGTTCCTGTGGATAAAGATTAAGAGAAAATGTTACTATTTGCTATTATATTTTGGGATGGCTGCTAGAAGGGATCTTTTTGGTTATGTCCGAGTTCAGTTCCATGATGGGGCGAGTGACTGGCGTATTGATTGGGAAAATGAATGTATTAGATATGTTGGAGATGTAACTTTAACCATCCGTAGGACCCGTTCTGATGTTATTTTCTTTTCTCTTAATATTGCTATATACTTAGAGTTGTTCATGCCAATTAGGGAGCTGTGGGGTGACTTACATTATACCCCTAGGGAGGATCTGGACCCAGTGGTGTCTACTTCCAGAATATCAGTTCGTGAGTTGTGGTCCCATGTGGGAAATTTTGTTGACTTGGGGTCTGAGGAGGAAGAAGGTCCTGAGGAGGATCCAATGGAGGACTCCGGGGAAGACCGTGTTCCCTTGGCAGTCCAGACTTGGACCGGTGTATATTTTGTCATTAGTGGTTGTTATATATAAATATTTTTTTGTACAAACTTTATTATATTTTGGGTGGACCATGATCCACGCCACTGATATATCATTTTTGAGATGTAATTATGTAGTGACTATATCACGTATATTGTCATGCTTTATTCAGGTTTATGCCTTTTAAAAAGAAAATAAAAAAAATTCATATTTTATTATATTATACTTTCCGCACTTTTATCAATCACTGGTTAAAAAGGTATTCATTAAGGAATTGGTCGTAAAATGTGACATCCAAAGGAGGGTGTTACATTAGTTAGTATCAGAGCCCAAGTTTGAGTCTTTTGGGTTTGTGGGTAGGTTGTTTTGTTTGTGCTGTGTGTTTTCTCTAGGACTGAACACATAGATGTGTTGTTTGGTTCTGAAAGGAAACAAAATTGTTTGAAATGACTTTATTTGACTTTCATTGTATGTTGTTTAGTGTAACTTCAGAGGAGCAAAATGGCACGAGGCGGAGCTGTATGTGTGAACCCTGAACGGGATAGTGAAAGCATAGCAGCAGCAATAGAGGCAATGTAGCGGATGGCAGAAGCTATAATGCAACAAACTCAAAAAGCTGCCCAGCAACAAGAAATGACTGCTGAGACTCAGAATTTATCGGAGATCCATCGCAACAATCCACCGCAATTTAGGGGAGAGTTCAACCTAGAGAAGGTGAGTCTTTGTGTTCAAGAGTTAGAGAAGATATTTGAAGGAATGGGATGCACTGATGCTCAAAAGTTAACCTATGCTACCTTTATGCTTATGGGAGATGTCGAAGACTGGTGGAAGGGAGCCCGATGGTTGATAGTAGTAGAGAGAGCCATAATCACTTTGGAAGCCTTCAAGGACAAGTTCCTGGAAAAGTACTTTCCAGCCAGTGCTAGACACGCCAAAGAAATGGAGTTCCTAGGCCTAAAGAAAGAGAACATGTCAGTAAATGAGTATGCTGCTAAATTTGAGAGCTTATCAAAGTTCTCGCTATATCTATAAATCTAGCCTGATGAAGCGTGGAAATGTCGTAAGTTCAAAGAGGGCCTTAGAGTTGAATTGAAGAAGGGAGTGCTGCCGATGAGAATGAATTAGTTCTTAGCCCTGATGGACATATGTTGTAGACTCGAATAGTTGGAACCATCCCGGGACACAAGAAATCGTAACTTTGGACCCTCTCAGTTCTAAAAGGGGAGGAGTAGCGATGGCAGTCGTTTCTAGCAAAAGTCATATTCGAGACCATCGGGAAATTAAGCCTAGCAACAACCTCGTGGAGAAGGTTCTAGTGGCCGCAAGTTTGGTGCAACCGGGGCACCTACGCCAAGATGTATAAATGTTGGAGGCCCAGACATATTTCCAAATATTGTAATTAACCCAAAGTGGAACCCACTGTGAGTAATGTGCGAGCTGCAAGACCCCAGGCGGGAGGAATAATATATACCATGAGTGGAGAGGAAGCCTCTCAATCTGAAGATTTGATACAAGGAAACTATGAAATAAGAGGTAATATTTTAACTGTACTATATGACCCAAGGGCAACTCATTCTTTTATTACCTATGATTGTGTGCACCGATTAGGATTTCCTATGTCTTCCCTACCTTTTGATTTGAGTATTTCTACTCCCACTGCTAAGCCAGTTGTTACTACCCAAGTTTGTCTGAACTGTCCTATTTCTGTAAAAGGTCGAGTCTTTTCGGTCAATTTGATTTGTTTACCCCTTTCCCAGATAGATGTTATTCTAGGAATGGATTAGTTATCTTCCAACCATGTTCTATTAGATTGTGCTAGTAGAACCTTAATATTTCCTGATTCTGAGATTTCTGGATTTATAACTGCTAACTAAGCCAGAATTTTCTTAAGGGAAGGAGCTCAAGGATACATGCTTTTGTCTTCCTTAGAAGTCAAGGGTGAGACCAATGTGGATACTATTTCTATGGTGAATGAATTTCCTGAAGTCTTTTATGATAATATACCTGGATTATCGCCGAAGAGGGAGGTAGAATTCTCTATCGATCTTGTGCCAGGGTCGGGTCCTATATCCATGGCACCATATCAAATATCGCCATCAGAATTAGCCAAACTCAAGAAACAGTTAGAGGATTTATTAGAAAAGAAGTTTGTGAGACCTAGTGTTTCACCGTGGGGAGCTCTAGTGTTACTGGTTAAGAAGAAGGATAGAACTTCTCAATTATGTGTGGACTATCGCCAGCTGAACAAGGTTACAATCAAGAACAAGTACCCACTTCTGAGAATAGATGACCTAATGGATCAGCTGAAGGGAGCTGCCATTTTCTCCAAAATCGATGTATGTTCTGGATACCATCAGATCCGTGTGAAGGTAGAAGACATTCCTAAGACGGCTTTTCAGACCCGTTATAGGCATTATGAATACCTTGTAATGCTGTTCGGAGTCACCAATGCTCCTGCAGTATTCATGGACTTCATGGACAGAATCTTTCACCCCTATTTGGATAGATTTATTGTTATCTTTATTGACAACATTTTGGTCTACTCTCGAAGTCAGGAAGAACATGTTGAACATCTCAGAGTGGTTCTTCAGATTTTGAGGGAAAACAAGTTATATGCAAAATCATCCAAGTATGAATTCTTTTTGAGTGAAGTTCAATTCTTGGGATATGTAATTTCAGAAGAAGGAATTGAAGTAGATGCGTCAAAAGTTGAAGCAGTTCTTTAGTGGAAAAGACCAAAGACGGTAACAGAGATCTATAGTTTTCTCAGATTGGCCGATTACTATCAAAGGTTTATTGAAGGGTTCTCCAAGATAGCAGGACCTCTCACTCAGCTTACAAGGAAGAATTAACCTTTTGCATGGACAAACGTGTATGAAGAAAGCTTTCAAGAATTGAAGAGACATCTGACTGATTCACCAATCTAATCCTACTAGATCCCAATAAACCTTTTGAGGTGTACTGTGATGCTTTATATCAAGGGTTAGGGTGCGTTCTCATGCAGAATAAGAGAGTGGTGACACATGCTTCAAGGCAATTAAGAATCCATGAGAAGAATTATCCCACATAAGACTTGTAGTTAGCCGCGGTTGTGTTTGCATTGAAAATCTAGAAGCATTTTCTATATGGGGCAACATTCAACATTTACAGTGATCATAAAAGCTTGAAATACTTGTTTGACTAGAAAGAGCTAAATATGAGACAGAGACGATGGCTAGAGTTCCTAAAAGACTACGATTTTCAACTCCAGTATCATCCCGGGAAGGCGAACGTCATAGCGGATGCTTTAAGTAGAAAGCCACTTAGTGTTTCTGCTATGATGCTCAAAGAAAGGGAGTTGATAGAACAGTTTAGAGATATGCAGTTGTCAGTGGAACTGACTCAGGGAAGGATGTGTTTAAGTATGATCACCACTTCCAGTGGATTGATGGAAGATATTAAAGAGAAATAAGGAAGTGAGCTATATTTACAAGAGGAGAAAGAATTAGTGAAGCAAGGCGCTTTGTCTGGATTCGTGGAAGGACCGGATAGAATCCTAAGATTCGGAAGCAGAGTTTGTGTACCTGATGATCCCGAACTTAAGAAGGTGATTCTTGAGGAAGCCCACAAGAGTAAGCTAAGTATGCACCCCAGAACTACCAAAATGTACCCAGATCTAAAATAACTGTATTGGTGACAAGGGATGAAGAAGGATGTTACCAAGTATGTCTCATCGTGCTTGGTTTGCCAAAAAGCTAAAGTAGAACACCAAAGACCTTCTGGAATGCTGCAACCCTTAGCTATTCCTGAATAGAAATGGGATAGCATTGCGATGGATTTTGTGAGTGGATTACCAAAAACTAAGAAAGGGTATGATTCGATATGGGTAATTATTGATAGACTTACGAAGTCAGCGCACTTCTTGCCAATCAACATGAAGTATTCCATGGAGAGGTTGACTCAAGTGTACATTGGTGAGATTGTAAGACTACATGGTGTGCCTTCGAGTATTAATTCTAACAAAGATCCGAGGTTCACATCGAGATTTTGGCAAAGTCTACAAGAAGCCCTAGGAACGAAGCTTCATCTGAGTTCTACATATCACCCACAGACAGACGGTCAGTCCGAGAAGACAATCCAATCATTGGAGGATTTGTTAAAGGCTTGTGTTTTGGAGCAGACTGGGAGTTGGGATGAATTCTTACCTTTGATAGAGTTCACCTATAATAATAGTTTCCATGCAAGTATCGGAATGGCACCATATGAAGTATCGTATGGGCGATGGTATAGAACACCATTGTGTTGGTACCAAGATGGTGGAAGTTTTGCGGTAGGACCTGAACTTGTGCAACAAATAACTAAAAAGGTTAAGATGAGTCAAGAAAGAATGAGAGCAACTCAAAGTCGACAGAAGAGTTATGCTGACAAGAGACGGCGATCTCTTAAATTCGAGGAAAGTGAGCATGTGTTTTTGAGAGTCACGCCTACGACTGGTGTTGGGAGAGTTCTTAAATCCAGGAAACTCACTCCTAAATTCATCGGACCGTATCAAATTCTTCGATGGATAGGTCCAGTAGCCTACCAAATAGCTTTACCATCATTCCTTTCTAACCTTCATGATGTCTTTCATGTGTCACAATTGCGAAAGTACATTCCTGACCCAGCCCATATCATTGAGCCATATATAGTACAGCTAAAGGAGAACTTAACCTATGAAACACTTCCAATCAAGGTCGAGGATAGGAGAGTGAAGCAACTCAGGGTAAGGAAATCGTACTAGTAAAAGTACTTTGGAATGAGGTGACCGGAGATGCAACTTGAGAGTTAGAAGACAAGATGAATGATCAATATCCATATTTATTTTAAGGTACGATGAATTTCGAGGACACAATTTTTTTTTAGAAGAGGAAAGTTGTAACACCCTGAAAATCATTTATTTTATGATATATATTCATTTTATAATATTTGTAATTTTTGAGAATTTTTCTGGAATTATTTGAATTATTTGATTATTTTAATATTTTTCTCGATTTACGTACGCACTAAGTAAGGCTAGAAAAATAAAATATTTTTCCCGAGACCGAAAAACTTTGGACTGTAGAAACGTCGACGGGGGATCTTACTAAACCCGAGGCCGGGCACAGTTTACGAAATTTTTATTTTTTGAGATTTTATCTGATAAGTAAATCGCAGTATATTTTATTATCTGTAAGACAATAAATATTATTTCTGCTAACTGTAATATTTGTGCACTGGATAATAGCTCTAGTAGAGTGTTAGTCATCTTTTTTAGAGAGCACTTTAATGACATCACCATGACATCACTAAGATGACATCATCAACATGACATCATCCTTCACTTTATCAAAAATTGTGTGAAGCTTCTCAAAGAAGCTTCTCCTTTTCTCTCTCCTCTTTTGGCTCCACGGTTCGGAGGGAAAATATGACCAAAGTCATCATATTTTCACTTTTCCTACCACCTTTTCATTTCAAATACTTTTCCTTTTCTCTCTCTACCTTTCTCTCTTCTCTCCCTTACGTTCCCTCTTCTCTTTTTCCTCTTCACCCACACGGTTTAACTACACCATTTTTGGCCACTCAAGTTTTTTTGCTCCAACCAATCTTGGTTCTTGACTCCCCTCATCATCTTGACGCTCTTCTTTTTGGTGAGCATCTATTGGTTCCTCCATCTTCATCATTTTCTACCAAGCCCTAAAGCTTGAAACTTTGAGGTAAAGTTCTTGACTTTCCTCTTTTTTCTTCTCATTTTCGTGATCCTTGGTCACCCTTGTGATCAAGGACTCCTATTTTCAAGCTTTGGTTATTGATTTAGTGAGTTTGACCATCCTAGGGTTTTCTTGTTGGTGGTGGACAAAATCTTGCAAGGAGCTTGCTTTCTTTGGTTATTTCTTGAGGTAAGAGGGAGATTTCTCTTGTCTACCTTCTATGGTAGTGAGGGACGTTTGGGGGTGTTGGGAGTGAAGATTCCATGTGAGCATTCTTCACTTGATTTGTGTTTGATTCTTGGTTTTTAGTTTTATCTTGCCTATATGATTTGTGTGACTTGATGGATTGAATGTTTGAAAGTCTATTTTGGGGTTTTGGAGCAAAATACACGGGTTGTGTGAGTTTACATGGCCTAGGCCATGTAACTCACTAGAAAACACAACACACACTTCATATGTCAGAGGAGAACACGGCCCAGGCCGTGTAATGGGATATGACCGTGTCAGCCAAGCCGTGTAAAGATACACGACCGTGTAAAGGAGATGATGGAAAATTTGAAGCTCTAGAGTTCTAGGGAGCTTCCAGACATGATAAAATGATATGTATTGAGTTGAGATGTAATAGTTTGAATAAAGAAGGAAGTAAATTAAGGAGTTGTAATAATAAAGGAGTGGTAATATAATCTAGTCTCTTTGTGAGAGAGGGATTTTGGTCTTGAGAAGGAAAAAAATAGGAGAGGGAGATAATTCATAATAAATTAGAGTACCTTTAGGACTCTTGGAAAAGTGAGAATTTACGTACTTAAGATGCCTTGTGATTTTAAACATGATGATTGGTTTGCTATTGAACAAATGAATAGGACCCTGAGTGGTCAATGATTGGTTTAGGTCTGTTGTGGCTCCTATTGATGAAATTAATATTGATAAAGCATATTATGCATCTATGTCATATGATCATGTGTTGTGAAAGTTGAAATGACTTATTGTTAAGGCGGAATGCCAATGTTCATTGTCATATGAACATGCATTGCAAAAGTCGGAATGGTTTATTGATAAGGCGGAATACCTAGGAGATGAATTACACCTTTGTGCGAGTGTGAATTGCATACTGTGGTTCAATTATTGAACTTGGAGGCATCGTGGCTCTGGTATCCCACAAGTGGATAGTTGGTAGCTCCACTGGGCCGTGGTGACTGTGCAACGCACCGATGATCTTGACCAGGCACTATCCTATTTACGATCTGGTTGAGAGTGCCTTGTATAGCCATGCTGCGCATACTGATTATATTGAAAAGCATATTTGAGGCTAACAATATATAGATAGTGGTTCTCCTGATCATTCTCTTCGATGTTTGTTTTAGCTCCATGGAGTAGGGTCTGTCCATTGTGCATATACATATCATTTAATATTTTATTATGATAAATCCATATGGTGAATTTATCTGTTATTATACTGTGAACTTACCTGTGACATGTATAGATGAGATATCTGTTGGAAAGCTTAATTGACTATAAATTGCTATGATTATATTCTGTAATTTATTGATGTTGCTGTCTCTTACTGTCGTGTTGGTAATGATATAGAGAGTCTCACCTCTTTGTATTGTTATTCTGCCTGCTTCGATTTTATGTGTTCCTGTGAATAAAGATTAAGAGGAAAGGTTGCTGTTTGCTATTGTATTTTGGGATGACTGCTAGAATGGATCTTTTTGGTTACGTCTGAGTTCAGTTCCATGATGGGACGAGTGCCTGGCGTATTGATTGGAAAAACGAACATATTAGATATGTTGGAGATGTAACTTTAACCATCCGTAGGACTCGTTCTGATGTTCCTTTCTTTTCTCTTACTATTGCCATATACTTGGAGTTGTTCATGCTAATTAGGGAGTTGTGGGGTGACTTACATTATACCCCTAGGGAGGATCCGTACCCAGTGGTGTCTACTGCCAGAATATCATCTCGTGAGTTGTAGTCCCATATGGGAAATTTTGTTGACTTGGGGTATGAGGAGGAGAAGGATCTTGAGGAAGATCCAATTTAGGACTCTGGGGAAGACCCTATTCCCTAGGCAGTCCAGACTTGGACCGGTGTATATTTTGTCATCAGTGGTTGTTATATTTTTTTTGAGTACAAACTTTATTATATTTTGGGTGGACCATGATCCACGCCACTGATGCATATCATTTTTAAGATGTAATTCTATAATAACTATATCTCATGTATGCTTATGCTTTATTCGGGTTTATGCCTCTTAAAAAGAAAATAAAAAATCCATATTTTATTATATTATACTTTCTGCACTTTTATCAATCATTGGTTAAAAAAGTATTCATTAAGGAATTAGTCATAAAATGTGACATCCAAAGGGGGTGTTACAATATTGGGTCCAACGCCCATTATGGTGTTTTTCAACCATTTCATGGACTTGGGGATTTTCCACATGTTAGGAACCATGGTCTGGGGTCCAATGCCCCTTATGGATTTGTGGTTCCCTTTGGGACTTAAGAGATTTAAAACCATGGTCCAGGCTCCAACGCCCGTAATGGACTTAGGGTTTCCCCTAAGACTTAGGTATTAGATAAAAGAGACCTTGTTCAGGGTCCATTGCCAATCAATATGGCTTTTAGGATCCCTTGGCTTAAAGGTATAATTGAGACCTCATCTGGGGTCCGTCACCAGAATATTTGGCATTTAGGATCCCTCTTGACTTTGGCATAATTTTAACTGGTCCTTGCCGAGGTCCTTCATTCTTATGGTTTAATGCGAGATTTTTCCCAAGGCTCGGGATTTTTTCTATTGCACGACCTTTCTAGCACAAGACAATTCATGGCTGGTGCCATGATGGCTTAGACATGGACTTCACAGTTCATTTTGCCAGTAATCACGTGGTGATAAATGAAGTGGATGAGCATGTGAGTAAAAAAGATCAATGGCTTTATTAATTTAATAAGGGACTAAGGTCCATACAAAGTATGCCTGTAGTAACTTGGGCAGATCAAACATGGAGTAAACTTAAGACTAGGCCTTAGAAGGCTCTTAGCTATAGTACTTTATAAATTTGTTCACGTTCCAGTAGTTCTTGGCCGGCTTGCCTATCAGTGTCTCCAAGGTGTAGGCTCCTTTGCCCGTGCTAATCACTACCCAGTAGGGGCCTTCCTAGTTAGGGGCTAACTTTCCTTGAGAGGCATTCCTCCCGTCAATGTCAGCTTTGCGAAGGACCAGGTCACCTAGATGGAATTTTCTAAGTACAACCTTTAGGTTATAACAAGTCGTCGTCCTTTGTTTGATGGCGACGTTGCGTATATAAGCGATGTACCTTCTTTCTTCCAAGAGGTCCAAGTCTTCCCTAATCATCCCGGGGTTAATGTCTGGCAAGAAATGATAAAGGCGCCAACTAAGTTCTCCTATCTCTACCGGGATCATAGTCTTACACCTATAGGTGAGCTTGAAAGGAGTTTCACCCGTTGTGGAGCGGGGAGTAATCCGGTAGACCCAAAGAATGTGATCTAACTGTTCGGCCCAGTTTCTTTTGGCTTCATCCAACCTTCTTTTTAATCCTCGAATGATAACCCAGTTGGCGGCTTCAGCTTGTTCGTTCGTCCGAGGGTTTTCCACAGCACTACAATGATGCTTGATTTTTAAACCAACGAGTAGCTCTTCGAACCCCTTATCCTTGAACTGTGTCTTGTTATCCATCACAATGGATTATGGGATTCCAAACCTTGTAATAATGTGGTGCCATGTGAACTTTTGGATTTTGGCCGAGGTAATGGTAACCAAGGGCTCGACTTCGATCCATTTAGTAAAGTAGTCCACAACTACCACTAGGAATTTCAGCTGTCCGGGTGCTTGAGGAAACAGACCCAAGATATCCATCCCCCATTTGTAGAATGGCCAAGGTACAAATGTCATGAAAAGTTCCTCTAGTGGAGCATTATAATGATCCGAGTGCTATTGACATTTGTCGCAGGCTTGGACATGTGTAATAGAGTTAGCCTCCATTGTAGGCTAATAGTACCCGACCCTGAGCGCTTTTAAAGCCGAGGCTTTTCCTTCCAAGTAGTGCTCGTAGCTACCCTCGTGGACCTTAACCATTACATATTCAACTTCCATCAGCGTGAGACATTTAAGGAGAGGCGAAGAGTATTCTCATCGGTATAACTGCCCATCATAGATGGTGTATCGGACCACGATCTTAGCCAATTTAGAGGCTTTTTTTTAGGTCTTCGGGACGGATGTCGGACTGTAGATATTCCATTATCGGAGTGATCCAAGTATTTTCCTACTCCTCTACCTGAAAAATGGAGGAATCCATGATAGAAGGTTATAATAGGGTCTCTTAGACCACAGTGCGGTTGTTGCCCAGACTCTTTATGCTGGCCAACTTAGATAAGAGATCGGCTCTTGAATTCTGCTCTCGGGGTATGTGCTCCACCTTGATCGTTCAGAAATTTGGAGGAGCTCTTATACCTTTGCTAGGTATTTTTGCAAAAGAGGCTTATTGACTTAATAGTCGCCCTGAATCTAGGAGGTTATGAGCTGGAAGTCATTACAAAGTATGATCTTTTTTGCTCCCAGTTCCCTAGCCATTGTCAACTTGTTAATACATGCCTCGTATTTCGCCTAATTATTTGAAGTAGGGAATTCAAACTTCAGGGAGCTCTTGATAGTCACACCTTTCGGGTTTTCAAAGATTACCCCAGTACCACTACCCTTAGGGTTAGAGGATTCGTCAACGAACATAGTCCAGGATACTTCCTTGGTGTCACCGGGGTTCGATGCAAGTTTAGCAAGGAAGTCTGATAGTGCTTGTGCCTTGATTGCCAGTCTGGGATTGTACACAATTCCAAACTCAGAGAGTTCAATGAACCAAGCGATCATTCTCCCTGCTAGGTCCAGCTTATGCAATATTTGGCGAATCATCTGGTCCGTTCTCACCACCACAAGATGGCACTGGAAGTACTACCTTAGCCTCTTGGCTGTAACGATTAGGGCAAAGGCAACCTTCTCGATCTTCTGATAACGGAGCTCAGGACCCTATAACACTTTGCTTAAGAAATAGACTGGTTTCTGGCCTTTTGCCATTTCCCAGATCAATACTGAGCTTATGGCCTCCTCATGGACCGAGTGGTATACGAACAGTGTCTCTCTGGGTTTCAGCTTTGTCAAAATGGGGGGAGAGGATAGTAGCCCTTTTAGTGATGTGAAGGCATCCTTACATTCCTGGGTCTACTCAAAACCTTTCCCCCCTTTTTTAGCAGCTTGAAGAGGGGGAGAGATTTGTGAGTAGCTTTAGCGAGGAATCGTGTGAAGGCTGCTATCTGCTCTATCAGTTGCTGAACTTCTTTCACATTTTGAGGGCTGCACATGTTGAGCATCGCCTGATATTTGTCAAGATTCGCCTCAATTCTGTAGTGAGTCAACATGAAGCCCATGAACTTCCTGGCTTGGACCTTGAATGCGTACTTTTCTGGGTTAAGCCTCATATTATGCTTTCCTAGTTACGCAAACACTTCTCCGAGGTGTGTGGTATATGATCCAGATTGTTGGGTTATGACTATCATGTCATCAATGTAAACCTCAAGCATTCTCCCCACTTGATCCTCGAAAACCCTGTTCATCATCCACTAATAGGTGGCTCCTGCATTTTTCAAACCGAAGGGCATCACCTTATAGCAGTAGTTGGCTTTCTCAGTGATGAATGTAGTTTTATACTTATCTTCAGGGTACATTGTGATCTGATTGTACCTAGAGTAAGCATCCATGAAAGACAATAGCCGAAAGCCATAGAAGCTATCAACAAGTTCATCAACATTAGGGAGGGGGTATGTATCTTTGGGGCACGCCTTATTCAGGTCCGTGTAGTCCACACATATCCCCAATTTTTCGTTTGACTTTTTCACTAGAACCACATTGGAGAGCCATATGGTGTATGAGATCTCTCTGATAAATCTGGCACTGAGCAGCTCTTTGACTTGCTCTTCAATGATTTGCTATCTTTTGGGGCCCACTTTTCTTTTCTTCTGGGAGATTGACTTCGTATCTCATTTAATAGACAAACGATAATAGATGGAAGCAGGGTCAAGTCCACACATGTCAGAGGACGTCCAGGTAAATAGATCCTTATTTTTCTATAAGAGCTCTATTAGCTGGCGTCTCTCTTGTTCTTCTAGATTTGTGCCTATCTTAGTGACCTAGTCAGGCTTGTCACCTAACTAGAGTGGAAACAGTTCTCTTTCTGGTTGGGGGGTGGTACCCCAGATCTCTTCACAGATATCTAGCTCGGTCATAAGGATGTTGACCTGGTCTAAAGCTGGGCCAAATGTGTGTGTTCTGGTCCTCTTGGGAGTCTTGCATATTCTGAGGCTTTCGTTATAGCATTTCCATGCTACGATCTGATCGCCTTTGACCGTGACTATCTCATTATTTTTATTGAGGAATTTCATTTCCTGGTGGGCGGTTGACATTACAGCGGCAATCCCATTCAGCATAAGGCAACCCAAAATATTGTTGTAGGTCGATGGGCAGTCCACCACCAAGAATCTGACCTTGATGGTCCTGTAAACCTTATCATTGCTAAGAGAAAGGAATGTCTAAAGTAGCCAACCAGAGTGACCTTTTCTCCAAAAAAATCAGTAAGCTCACCATTGTAGGGGGTCAATGCAGTCATGGGGAATTCTAATCTTTCAAAGGCATCCATGAACATGATGTCCGCTGAGCTTCCTTGATTAGCATAAATACATCGGACCTCGACGTTAGATATTATTTCGAAGATGACAAGTGGATCATTGTGGTCCCGGATAATATCACTGTAGTCCTTGTCTGAAAAAGAGATGGGTGGCCCCTCTCTGTCCTCAACACAGGGCTTGCATATAGAGCAAAAAATGCTCAATACTGTAGTCCAAAGTGCCTTATTCCGAGAATTGATGGATGAGCCTCCACCTGCAAATCCTCTCACTATGGTACTAACGATCTGTTCTATTCTGTTAGCCCCATTTTGAGTTTCCTGGTTCTGATCCTGCAGGTTATCAGTGTCACAGCAAGGTGGAGTCTTGGATTTTCTAGCAAGGCTGCGAGTCATTCTCCTTTGGCGTGGAGTTGGACTTCACCACGGACTATGATTGCTTCTTCGGTCCCTCCATCTTCCGCAATTATCACAAAAAATTGAAGTGTGTTGTAGGTGTGCTTGAAGGCCAAAAGCTAACTTTGGTATCATGAAATTGGCTATTGTAAGAATAAGACCAGGAAATACTCTAAGTTCCCTTCCTAGTCTCCAAGAAGCTTGGACTTGTGCTTCAAATCTAAAGTTCCTGTTATGGAAAAGTGGTTTCTGGTACTTTTTAAAATTTAATTCTGTTAGTAGGCTGATTGGAATTTTAGAAGAAATGAAAAATGAGGCAAAGCTAAGATGATCTTCAAGAAGACATGAGGTTTTGTTTTAAAGGTTGAATTCCTAAAGAATTTCTGGTTTTGATGGTGAAATAGCCAATTATAAGGAGCAAACAATAAGTGATTGTTTATTTGGAAGTGTTTTGTTTCACATTATGGTTGTTTGGAGATCTATGCAAGACTCAAATAACCAGTTATTAATAAGGGCTAACCAGTTATTCATCTCACACAGAACTTGGTGCTCTCTGGAATATGAAAATAACCGGTTATAGAAATGGGATAATCAGTTATTCAAAGGTGCAACAACGTGGCCACATTCTGACTTCATCAATAACTAGTTATAGAAATCCACATAATCGGTTATGGAGCTCCTTTAAACAGGCACACAGCAGCCTCCCATCCCATTCATGCGTCCCCTTCCTCCATTTCCATCCTTTTCATCTTCTTCCTCTCAACTCTCACCAACACCCACTTCCTCATGAAGTCTTGAAACTTGAAAGTTAGAGTCACCTACAAAAACTCAAAGAGTACACTTTTAGAGATATCAATCTCTTATCCTTACCTATGCTTTAATTTGAATATCACGTGATATTTGGATAAGTAGATAGTTATTTTTATACCTTAACATGTTTTAAGTTGCGCTTTTCTAGCATTATGTCTTGAAAGTATCTTTACATATGTTAACATGCTAGATACATACTCACTTTACTTGGAATGACATGTTTTATGATAATATCTTTGTTCTTGAGTTTGTGACTAATTCTCTTTGTTCAAATATGAAAATTCACATGCTCATAAGTAGTTCTAATCCTTTCTCTTTGATGCTTAATTTTCTTATATACTTACTTGGAGATTGAAAAGTTAAATGTTATATGTCTTCTTGTTTGAAATTGCTTGATATGTTCATATCTTGAAAACAAAAAGTAAATGATTCATCTTGTGCCTTGAACTTGTCTTTGAACTTCAATGATTCTTACGTTGAATTATATCTTGAAATGAATCATAATTGGTTTTGAAAGTTATAGTTCCATGGTTTTTCAATTCTTGCATTACAATAAGGGACTCTTTGTTCTTGATTGATATGTGCGCATACTAAATTTTCTTACTTGACATAATATGCCTAACATGATCATTGTTTACCTAAAATGACTATATTAGTTTTGATGATGATCATGTGTTTCTTGATAAACTTAAATCATGCCTTAAAATGCTTAAACCTTTTTTTTATTTATTCAAGTGTATATGTACTTCATGCATTCTTGTTAAAGCTAACTTTGCATGGTTGATAATGTGATGCGTGTTTTACATTATATATTAACCTAAATTATGCTTGTAAATAGACTTAAATGATATTTGATGCTAATCTATATTTTAGAAAACTTTTAGAGTTAACTTTGCAAGTGTCTCTATATGCTTCACATATGACCATCAAATATTGAAGTATCAAGCATAAATGAATAAAGAGAAGAGTTAAATGAAGAGAGACATAAGGAGACTTTCTTCAAGTGCAATAGAATTGAATACTCAATGGAAGAAAGCTCAAACTCAAAGGACCAGTAAATAAAGAATATTCTAAAGGAGCATCACTCTCTATCTAACTCAATAAGTATCTCTATTCCTAAACTATTGTGGTATTCTATATGCTATGGATTGTATGATACTTGTTATTAATTGATCTTAAATGATTAGATGCTTTCTTTACATGAGAAGTATGCTTAGCATTGACAAAGTGCCTAATTGGATATTAACTTGTTAATTTTGTCATTGCATATAGGGTGTATGATGTTGGTTCTATACATGTTTTGATCCCTATAGCATATTTCATCAAGTGAATGTTTGATATCTATGATTCTCTTGATCTTTGGTTTCTTAGTGGTATAACACCTATGAGAATCATGCTCTTGTTTTGAAACAAATTTCTAGTTTGTGTTAAAAGTTTTTTAAAGCAAAATTCCTTTTCATATTTGAAAGAAGCTTTTCAAGTTCCATATCCTTGAGAATTTTTTGAATGTGTCTTAAGACCTTGAAAGCATTATCACCTCCTAATTGTCTTAAGAATTTGGAAATCATTGGATATGTGCTATAAATGTAGTACTATCTTTTTTTACTTTGAAAAGTTTTATTAAACCTTAGGAGAATGTTTAAGAAAATTTTCAAATAAATCTTTTGGAATGTTCTATAGATCCCATCTTAATACTTCAAAAAATAAGCCTTGTTCTTCAAAGTGTTTTATTTTGTCAAGGCTATTGTTCAATGAGAAAGAGAAGAGATGTATTTTCATATGTTCTTTTAACTCGGGTTTGATCATTCTCAAGGAATATGTGGTTTTAATATTAAACCTCTCTATCCTTCTAAAATGCTTTTGAAAATATAACGTGCTCTTGTAAAAAAAATTTTGAAAGGGGGAGAAGTTTTGAAATGGTTTTTAATTGGTAGATTAAGAATATGTATCTTTGCCTTGCTTTACTTTATGATAATGTGCTTACATGATTTTGACATATATATTTCTCTTTATCTATCTTGTGCTTCAATAATGGAGAGCTTATCATCTTTTCTTATAACTTCTTATAATTATTTGTTGATTTGTAATGGTTGTTTATCCTTTTCATCTTATATATTTTTCTTTCATGTCCTTGTTGACTATAAATATATGCATGACTATGTTAAACTATTATATTTTGATAATATGCATATTTTGAGGGGGAGCCTAGCTCTTAAATTATTGTTTATATCTATTAGCTTACATTCTTGTTTGATATGAAGTGTTTTATTGTTAATACTATTAACATGTCAATAAAGACCATCTCTTATTCTCTTTCCTCTATCAATGAAAGAAGGTAAATATTCTTAAATTTCATATCTTTTGATTCTTTCATTGAGAAATGCTTGATATATGACAAGTTGTATGATCTTTCGCTTGAAAATCTTAATTTCATGACCTTATATGGATATTTTGTAACTCTTATCAAGTGATACTTATTTATCATGTGGTATGCAAGATATTATATGTTAGACATAAATTCTTAAGCTTATTACTATCATATGCTAAATGTTGATGTACCAAAATGTGACAAGCATTACATGAATAATCTTTTATATATTGAAAGCATGTTTGTTTCATCTCTCTATTCTTGAATCACATGTAGAATCAAATAGGGGGATATAATTATGATTTGAATAACTTGAAGAATTTTTTGGATTTTGATGATCATACTCTTTTTGACAACATGATTTTTATCTATAAGATGAGATAAAATATTATCTTTCCTTCCTAAGCCTTTTTGTTGATGTCAAATAGGGGGAGTGAAAATTAGAAAAAAAATATATTCTTGTACTTATTGTTTAATATGCTTAAATGAATATCTTCTCTTCTATATTGCTTAACATATTTTTCTTTGGTGATTTGTCATCATCAAAAAGTGAGATATTGTAGAATTGTCTTTGCCCCAATGGTTTAATATGCTAAGTTTGGATGATGACAAATACAAGACAAAAAGAATGATGCTTATGCTTCATATATGTGCTTAATAGATGACAAATGGATTACAAAAGAATATTGATCATGTTACATAAATGTGCTTAATAGATTATATTAGATCATGCATGATTATATACTTTATCTAGTTATATTTCACTTAATAATCATGCAATAAGATATATGTAGCATTCTTTATATAATATATCCAATAATACTTTATATGAGTTATAATTAATTAATATTGGATTTGACTCTATTTAAATGAAGATATGAAAAGTATTCTTTGTTGCATCCTACATAGAGTATATCTATTAGTAATTGATAAATATCTTATTTGGATGTGTTTATGAAAGTCTTATAAGCATGTTAGACTAACTAGAGTTATACATTTATGAATTATGCATATAAAAATATTGAATTATGAATTTGGACTAACTATGTTTGTTTAAGTGAGCAATACTTTGTAAGATTCTAAGTACTAAGAGTGAGCATTGCAATAAGAAAGTAAAAGATTACAGCTATGCTCAACTCAAGAAGAATGAAAATGATAAGATGTTTTAAACATTTGCAAGATTTGAAGAGAATAAATTTTTGGAAGCTTGGATTACATCAAGAAGCCTAAGGACTAGAATTGATGATGACAAGATCAAGTCCAAGATCTTCAAAAATAGCTTATAGGACTTAAATCTTATGTAAAGGTAAATGAGAATCACACTGAACTTAAATAAGTTTTAACATCTTTAAAAGTGTTTCTTACATACAAAAATACCCAACAAACATGTTTTGAAAAGTTAGTTTTTGTGGTAATTCAAAACCTTTGAAAAATAGCTAAGTTTGTGTTTTGCAAAACTGACCTTTGGTCACTCGTTTAATCAAATCTTTCAAAATATTTCGAGTCTTGATATAAAACTTATTTCATATGAAAGTAGATTCAATGATCTTTCCAATGAGTGGTCATTTGTTTTGAACATATAAGTATAAAAGAAGTTATCTTTTGGTCAAAAACAATGGTGGAATAACCGATTATGAAATATCCATAACCGATTATTCACCAAGTCAGAAGCACAAGCTTCTGTTTTTGAAAGACCATAACCGGTTATGACATTTGCTTGCAAAAGTCAGAAGCATAGGCTTCTGTTTACAAAAGATCATAACTGGTTATGCTTTTTCCATAACCGATTATTCACGTGTTTTAAAAAGACCTTAGTTAGGCCATAACCAACTATTGCATAATCGGTTATCTGGAAACCAGAAACAGATTTCAAATGGCTATAATTGGCATTTAATGTTACCTAACCACCACAAACAACTCTAAAATATATTGGGCTATAAATATAAGTGTTTGAGCATCAAAGAAAGGTAAGAGATCAATATGAAAATCATTGTTGAGCATTAATATGAGCTTTAACTGCCATTTCCATAAAATCTCTGTTTATGAGCTAAAATGTGAATATCCATATACCCATTGAGCTTCAATTTGTAATATTCACTCTTTTGAGAGTTTATCTTTCTTAAACACTTTGATTTCCTGTAAAGAGGGTGAGGTATCCCTTTAGAGAAAAGGGTGAGGTATCCTTTGATTGTAAAGAGGGTGAGGTATCCCTCAAAAGTTGTAAAGGGTGAGGTATCCTTGTTTTGAGGTTCAACCACAAAGGGTGAGACATCCCAGAGGTGTGTTGAGTGCTCTGTGTTGTAAAGGTTTTCAAGCACTTAATCAAGCTTGAAGGTATAGCGAAAAATCTCAGGTGGTTTACTTGAGGACTGGACATAGGCCACAAGTGGTTGGTGACTGAATCAAGATAAATATTGTGTTTGCTTCTCTCAACTCTATCTCCTTTACATTTGTACCTTAATTATATATGCTTGAGTTATATTTGATATCTAGCTTATTTACTTGATTTATCCTATAGCCCAAGTGATATTTTAGAAATTTCTAATAGTTGTACCTTTGTTAAACTTATTCTGCTGCTTGTGTTGATTGAAAACATCAAAATTATAATTTCTCAAAGTTGTTTTAAAAACTTGTAATCACCTAATTCACCTCTTCCCTCTTGGGTGATGGTTGCCATGACTAACAGGAAGGATCCTAGATCACAGTCCATAACAACTTTGCAACCTCTTTCCAAGCCACTGCATGACACTTTCTATTATCATGTATAGAGCCCCAAACATAACTGTGATTGATCCTCTCTAAAGCCTTGCAAATTCCTTTAGGAAACAATGTTATTTGGATAGTATAAGTTGGAAGAGCCGAGAGAATTGATTTCACAAAAGTAGTTAGTGATAGAAATTTATTGTATCTATTAATCCCAAAATTTATGACATATCAAAACATATAAAGAGTTTTAGGGTTACCTTAAAAAGGCGTCGATAAGGAAGTCATTGTTGAATCCTTTAAAAGCAATCTTGATGAGGGAGAGATACTATTCCTATCCTACAGTAGTTGCTCATGCGTCAGTATCAATGGAGCAACTGTACGCTCTAGAGTGGCTAAGAAAAGAGATCTCTCCCTGTATATATAGAATAATTAAAATGAGTTAAACATATTCACTATGACAAATTCATATACATTACCCATAAATAAAACTCACATATGAGCAGTACTTTAACAAACAATAGGCCCATTAACAATATTAATCATAATTTGGGCTAAACAAAATGCTCTAATAATTTTGACATCCAATTACTCTGGATTTTATAAAATTATAAATATGATTTATGCTAATCCATAAAAAATTCTAACATTCTCCAACTTGGACAGCATAAGTCATATTACATTATTTCACTACAACAAAATTGACCTATGGTAACCCTTCAAAAGTGTACTCGAAAGCATACTAAAGTGTTGCCTTTGATAAAGGCTACATTTTTTTGGCTCTAAGGCAACACTTTTAGAGTGCTGGCCTATTCGAGCGTGGCCTATTATCTAAGGCTACGCTTTTTTAGTATCAAAGGCCATAATACTCAAAAGCGTAGCCTATGAAGGGTACAAAGGCAATGCTTATGTCATTCACCCTATGGGTACGCTTATAAAGTGTTGCTCCTTTGGCAACATTTAAAAAGTGTTCTCATATGTCAAACCCTATGGGTACGCTTATAAAGCGTTCCCTTATGTCAAAGTCTATGAGTACACTTATAAAGCGTTTCCTTATGTTAAATCTTATGGGTACACTTGTAAAGGGTTCCCTTATGCTCTTCTTGCTATTTTTTTAACCTCCTATAATATTACACTTTTAACAATTGTAAAAATAACATTTGTTACTCTTATGTTGCACACCTTCTAGTTAAATTGAGTAAAACATTAAAAATGCTTCATTTTTAAAAAATATTTTTAATGCCATTTATTTTATATATTATTTTTATAAAATTTTAATTTCAAAATATATATACACTATTCATTTATATAGTATAAAATTTCAAGCAATAATATAAACTAATTTTAATATTTAGAAGCAATAAATTTGTGTCAATCACATCACATCTTTACAGAAAAAATTTAGTAGGTGACCTTATAATTTGTGTCACATGAGCCAAATACAAGAAATTAAACAAAACAAAATCGACAAAAGATTCAGCAAACATAAACGAAATTCTTGCTCATGTGACCTCAAAACTCCAAAGAACAATTTTCATTTATTTGAGAATTATGCCATAACTCTCACATTACATGTATGAGATGAAAATCATGGACACAATCAGTTGGATTGGTCTATATACACAGGCTGCAACCAATAGATTGCAAGCTATTTGTCTAGAGAACACAATTCTTGAAATGAACAAATAACAAATCCATTGAATCTATTTTAAGGTTTTGATGTTTCTACCCTTCATCTCAGAGAGACCAAAATAGGCCAAAGCTTGCAATCAACACTGACAAAAAAAAAAAAATGGGTTTTAGCCATGGTTATTTAGCTACGGTTCTAATAACCGTAGGAAACCTAACTAAAATAGCCCAAATTGCTATGAAGTTGGGCCATCATGGCAAAGTAACGCGCTCCCTCCTTTTTCTTTTTCCATCTCCCTCCTTATGCATTTGATTTTTTTGTTTTTGTTTTTGAAGAGCCCCTCTTTCTCTTTGTCAAAGAGCCCCTCTCTGAAGAACCTTGGTGACTGCCAAACTCTTATCCACCCTTAATCTTGTTCCATCATCTAAAGCCTAATCTCAAATTACATCATTCCCTGTTTCTGTTCAAATACTCCTTCCATCCATTTCTATTTCATTGATTTTCTCTTTCTCTTTCTCCTCCTCCTTGTACCTCTTTCTGGCACCACGACCTAAAATCTTAATAGCTCGCGTGCTCAGCCCTGAAATCAGTTTATGTGGGCCTCAGGGACATCCCAAAGAGCTGTATTTCCTACGTTTTTCTGTATCTGACTCCGCTGGAGATTTTCAATTTAGCGCACCTCAATTGAGCATTTCGAGGTGCCATCTCTATCGATTCAGTGTAGGAAGCCAAGTTGCCTCCTAATTACCAAGATCTGCTCAATGTAATACATCCCGAAAGGTACTAGAATCTATCCAAGAAGGACATTTTTGCATTGTTATTTCGGCCTGTACCTTTTGATGACGGCAATAAGGTAGCTTCTCTTATTATCGTAAATTGGGATTAGGTTTGAGTCATTGGAATTTTTGCATAATGATGGAGATTGATAGTAGAGGGTTTTGCATTATAGGAAGGGTTGGAACTTCAAGTGTGAGTGTTGAAATCTCACATTGGTAAAGCATAGGCAAGTTGAAGGCTATATAAGTAGAAAAGACCCATAAACCTAATGCCTTAAGGTTTTGGGTTAAGATGTGGTGTCAACCCATTTATGTGATTTTTCACTTTGCTCATTGATCGAGATCTCCCTGGCTTTTGGGCTCCCTCTATGACCCAACAGGAAGTATGGCTGGACAGGGTCACAAGAAGGCTTTGCATGTCCATTTCGGTAAAAGCCATGTCAATTACTGGAATTGATGACCGCATATACTGGACCTGTGTTCCCACTGAAGAATCTAGGTTAGTCTTCGAAGTCTTACCTTATCTTTAATTTACAAAGACTATATTTCTAAGTATATCTTTTATTTCTTAAAGATAAATACTTGAAGTGTGTGAATGTAGGGCTCCTATGCGTACAATATCCAAATGAATGTCAAACATGCAATGCAGATAAATACTTGAAGTGTATGAATGTGGGGCTCTTATACGTACAAGATCCAAATGAATGTCCCACCATGTCAAATGTAGTTTTCTTGCTTGAAAGTGAATCTAGTACAGTAGTACTCATCCAACTCCTAATCAACCATCCTTTGTTGTCAGGAGATGCCTTTCTAGCAGGGCCTCTACTTCCAGCAAACTGGAAACCCCTTCACATTAAATTAACAGTCACTTTAGAAGATAACAGGTAGCTAATTCTGTTTCACTATTTATTGCTAAGTTCTCCAAGAGCCATGAATTTAAGGAAGAGTATTTGTTTAAGTAATATTTTGAACGAAATCTTGTAATGGTGATAATCTACTAAATGTAAAATTGATGGTTGATCTGTTGATTATTCCTATATTTTAATCACCTTGTAATTGATTCATTGAACTCCATTTGTGCTTAATTGTCATCATTTAGCTTAGTTTCTGATATCAACCCTTAATTGGAACATTACTGTGAAACTTTGCTTAAATGTGTTCATTTGTACTCATAATTGAATTATGCTTTTCAGTCACTGAGCTTCTTAAGGTTCAATTAGGTTTAATTAAGTTGGTTTTGACATATTTTGTGATATTGAGCCTAATTGGATCATTGAAGGAATCATTGCATGACTTAGCCCTAAATTATCCCTTTGACAATGTTCAGTAAACTAGTTATAATTTGAGTTTCAAATATCTGATTGATGTGATTTTGGTCTTGTAGGAAAGATAAGACAATTATCTACAACTTTCATGAAGACCTCAAAGGCCCAATCACACGTTTGGATAACTCAAATTGGAGTTGAAGCAAGAACTAGGGTGCTGATCCTGACAGCTTGACCTTTGCGTACTGTTCATGGCATATCTCGAGCTACAAGTTGTCAAATGGGCTGAAATTTTGGTGGTTGACAGTTAAGATCCAAATTTACAACTTTCATGTCACTTTTTCCAGATTTGGAGGTCTAAGGGGTCATATTGAGCTTGGAAGTCAGATTATAGGACCAGAGTCAGAATACAGGGCCTGCGTCAGAATACAGGGCCTAAGTTGCGTAAAAATACACGGCCGTGTGAGAATACACGGCCTAGGCCGTGTACGCTACTGACTTTGCAATTGAAATAGTGAAATTTTGCCCCCAAACTCAGTGTCATACACGACCGTGTATTCATGCCAGAAACTCAATTATTGAGACTTCTACACGAAGTTTATGTTGGAGGCCTATATATTGACACTCTTGGCACGTTTTGAAAGGAGTTCTGACCTAGGAGAGCAGCTACAACTCCTTGGAGAAGGAGAGTGGAGTCTTGGATCAAAGATTGGAGTCTCGGATTCGAGCAATCGGAGATCGATCATCCTCAATCCTCAGAAACTCGTTTGCTTTAGTTTTTCTTCTGCACTTTGTTTCTTATGATGTTTTTTCTCAGTTTTTTTTTGTGATTTCCTTCTAGCTATGTGTAACTAAACCTCCCTTGGTTAAGGGGGTGATGAAACCACTAGTATTGATGTTATGAATCTTGCATATTTGATTATTTCAACACAGTTATGTCTTTATTCATATATTTCTGAATCTATTGTTGGTATGAAGGTTTTTGTACTTGTTCCCACTTTCAAAGTGGTAGATCTGGGTTTACTATGCGCGGTTGCGGTAGTAGATCTAGCGGAATATATGATGTTCATGTGGGTATAATTATCTTTGTGCTATTTGCCAGTTATAAAAGTGATAGATCTGGGTTTATTATGCGCGGTTGCGGTAGTAGATCTAGAGAAATATATGTTCTAAGTAATTTAATCCCGGTGTGTGATTAGATCTTAGTGTAATTGGTTTTCTAAATCTTAATACAATTGTTGGATAGTTGTAAGAGCGGTTGCTTTATGACTAATCAGTGATTAGGAGTTGATTTGAGCGGTTGCTAAATTGGCCAACACGTAAGGAAAACAAAGATTTACTCTCACAATTGCATAAAAACATAATTGAGCATGTTGAAATAAAAGGATATGTGGATTTACATCATCATATAAATCTAGTGGTGGATTCAATCTCTTAACCAATTTTCTTATATTGTTGATTTCAGTTTATTTATTGTTATTGTCTTTGAAGCTGTTCATTGTTCATCAAAACTCCAAAACCCCCCTATTTACTATTTATTGTCAATCAGAGTTTAAATTGGGAATTACTTGATAGTGTTAATTGAATTAGTTCTCTGTGGATCGACCCTTACTAACTACAACTAGTTGTAAGGTTTTTTATTTTCTGGTGGACCTGACAACCGATTTTTATCTGAATTTTAATCACTATATCCTCACGCATCAGAATTTTGGCGCCGTTACCGGGGAACCAATTTTTCAATGACACTATTAATTTATTTCCTATTTTTACTCTGTTTTTATTTTTATTTTTATTTTTGATTCTTTCTTTCTTAGTGTCTTGTAGGTGTTGATGTCCATTAATCATGGATGCTTGTGGGATTTGCTTATCACCTGGACATATCACTGATTTGTGTCCCATTTTCCTAGTGGACACAAATGAGGAAGTAGAGGCAGTATGGGGATATTCTGAACCTTCCGACAACTACAACCCTTACTCCAATGCATATTATCCAGAGTGGTGGGACGATCCTAACTTGAGTTATGGACAGCAGCCTCAGAATCAACCTCCAGCCTATGAATTTCCAGAATTTCAGCATAGGCAAACACCTTTCCTTCCAGGACAGCTGCAAGTCCAAGATCCTTGGCAACCTGAACCTTCATTGGAGGAACTGATAAGACAATTTGCCATTAATACTATGCAGTTCCAACAAGAAACAAGGGCCAATTTACAGAGTTTCCAGCAAGAAACAAGGGCCGCAATCAATAACATGCAAAACTCTTTGGAGTAGTTAGCCATAGAACTCAGCAATATGCAGAGCCTAAATTCTGAAAGACTTCCCTCACAACCCAAAGAGGATGTGATGGAAGATCCTAGTGTTGTCACATTGCAAAGTGGAAAGACGTTGGATGAACCCACCTCTCCTCCACAAATCACTACAGAGGAAGATCAAGAGCCTAAACAGGTAAATAAGGAAGGGAAAAACTCTGAAGCCCCCAAGGTAAGTAATCTTGAACCCCTTCTTAATGTAGTGGAGGAGCAACATGATGAGTTGCGTCATGAATTTTCTGATTTTATTGGTTTCAATAATTATATTCATTGCCACTCATGTACAAATTGTAAAGGTGATATCATATGTGCTAGTCATGCTGAGATTTCTGCAGTATTGAAAGTTGATGATTCTGTTTACAAAGCAGAATCTAAGACCCAAAGGGAAGTGGAATTACAGGCCATGGAAGAATTTTTAGAAAAGGAAGAAAAGCATCCGATGACGGTCACTACTGAAGTGGACTTTGTTTTTGGGCCATCATTCAGTAAAAACAATGCACATGAAGTTGATAAAGTGCACACATTACTTTTCAGTGGTGAAGCCAAGGAAAATAAGGGCCAATGGGATCCTGGTGGAAGCCCTTATGCTGCAAGTTTAATTTGTTCATCACACTTCAACCAATGGGATCCTGGTGAAAGCTCTCATATTGTTTCAACTACAGCTTGGTCATCACACTTCAACCAATGGGACCCAGGTGAAAGCTATCATGTTGTCTTAACTATAGCTTGGTCAAGCTATCATGTTGTCTTAACTATAGCTTGGTCATCATGTTTCAACCAATGGGATCCTGGTGGAGTCTTTTCACCTACCTCACTTGATAAGGCCAATAAAGACCGTCTCAAGTCTTTCTATGAGCTTCCGGAAAGTGTGGAAGTGAAAGTGTTGACCTTTTACCATCCACATTATAAAGATCAATGAGGGTCACAACGTCGGGCTGAGGACAATAAACTAAGTGCTCATTGGGAGGCAACCCAACCAGATTTGCTTTCTTTATCCTTTTCATTTTGTGTTTTTATTGGTTTCTTAGATTATGTCTTTATCTGTTTGTTGATTGTGAGCATGCAAATCTTTGGAAAACCTTATTGTTGTTTTGTTCTTCTGCATGCTGAAATATGTTCTTTGGGAATGATTTCATTCAATTGAGAAGTTAAATTTTAAGTTCATGATGAATGGACTGAGTAAAGAGTTATACTCTTAAGACGTATTCATATGAACTTGCGCCTTATGAACTTCGTAGATTTTTGACATTCCCTCAAGAATGATGAGTAAATGTACCCCCTTAGTTTCCATTGTATTTTCATTCTCTTGTATTGTGTACATTTGGGAATTAATTTGCACTATTAATTTGCTTGTTTCATTCATAATTGATTTGTTTCTGCTTTCGGTTGTGATATAGCTGTTTTTGCTTATTTTCCTTTTCTGGATGTGTGTAGCATTCTCTTTGTCATTATTTTCCTTTTCTGGATGTGTGTAGCATTGAGGACAATGCTTGTTTTAAGTGTGGGGGTGTGGATACTTTGATGCTCTATTGTGAATACTGTTGATTTCTGAATTGTTCTCTTGGGATTTGAATGGCTGATTGAACTTTCTTGGGGTGAGTGTATTTGATCTTGATGGTGTTGTTCTTCTTGTGATACTTCTCCATTGGGCTTTTAAAGTTTCCAATAAACTTTCAAGTGATGTGATTAGTGAGCAATTGACCCAAAAAAAAATTAAATTATAAAAAAAAATTGAGCATGATTGAATGAACTTTCTGGTTAGTGATCTTGTCGGGTGAAATTCTAAAAAATTAAAGGGTTTAATTGAAATTGATGAATCGAAACCTAGTGAGTTTTTGGGCTTTGTTGTAAATGGCTAACTTTAGGCCATTTTGGATCCTTGATTGTGTGATTTCACTCATGATTATTGTGCTTTTCAGAACTTGTCTTGGTTCTCTTTTAAGCTGCTAATGACCACTGCATGCATTTGAAATGATAAAGGCATTTTCTTTTAAATAACTACTGGCCAAATAGTCATCCTTGCATTTTTCACATTGATTGACCCCTTTGAGCCTAATTGACTAAATTTCCTTCTATCTAAGCTCAATTTAAACCTAAAAGTGAAAAATTATTTTACTACCCTACCTTAGGGAGTAGAAGAGCTTTATGATTATGATGGAAATTAGTTCTTGAATAAGTGTGGGAGTATTTGAATAAATGATGTATTTGCCTAGCTATGTTTGTATATAAAAGTCTCATGCTAGCAAAATATCATTGTGAATAGGATGTAAGGTGTGTATATATATATATGTAATTAAAGTTATAAAAAAAAAAAAAAAAAAAAAAAAAAAAAAAAAAAAAAGAAGTCAGAAAAAGGAAAAGGTACATAATAGGAATTTGAATTTGAAGATTATTGAGAAATTCTGTGTAATGATTGAATATCTCTCCATTTTGCTCTTCTAGTTCCTATGGTCTAGCTTTGTCTATCTTTGATATATCCTACCTTAACCCTGACCCCATTACAACCTGAATAAAGTCCTTTTGATCTCTGTTTGCATGTGGTCTGAGTAGTGGAAAAGTAGAGGCTTGACAAGCCTATGGTAAAAAATGTTCTCATGAGTTGGTTGAGTGAAAACACAAGCCTGAAACACTTGAGTGAGAGAGCATTTCAGTGAGGATTTATCATATTGATTGAACCCTGAAATTTGATTGATTTTTCTTGTCAACTTGGATTGCTAAGAAAAGGAATTCTTGATTGTTTAAATTCTTTCAAAACTAAAAGCATAAAGGTCTTTGCTCATTATTCTGCATTTGCTTGACTTGTTGTGAAACTGTGTTGAACTATATATTTTTTGCCCAGGAGTGCAAAAGGCTAAGTGTGGGGGTAATTGATCTGTTGATTATTCCTATATTTTAATCGCCTTGTAATTGATTCATTGAACTCCATTTGTGCTTAATTGTCATCATTTAGCTTAGTTTCTGATATCAACCCTTAATTGGAACATTACTGTGAAACTTTGCTTAAATGTGTTCATTTGCACTCATAATTGAATTATGCTTTTCAGTCACTGAGCTTCTTAAGGTTCAATTAGGTTTAATTAAGTTGGTTTTGACATATTTTGTGATATTGAGCCTAATTGGATCATTGAAGGAATCATTGCATGACTTAGCCCTAAATTATCCCTTTGATAATGTTCAGTAAACTAGTTATAATTTGAGTTTCAAATATCTGATTGATGTGATTTTGGTCTTGTAGGAAAGATAAGACAATTATCTACAACTTTCATGAAGACCTCAAAGACCCAATCACATGTTTGGATAACTCAAATTGGAGTTGAAGCAAGAACTAGGGTGCTGATCCTGACAGCTTGACCTTTGTGTACTATTCATGGCATATCTCGAGCTACAAGTTGTCAAATAGGCTGAAATTTTGGTGGTTGATAGTTAAGATCCAAATCTACAACTTTCATGTTGAACACTTGTCCAGATTTGGAGGTCTAAGGGGTCATATTGAGCTTGGAAGTCAGATTATAGGACCAGAGTCAGAATACAGGGCCTGCGTCAGAATACAGGGCCTAAGTTGCGTAAAAATACACGGCCGTGTGAGAATACACGGCATAGGCCGTGTACGCTACTGACTTTGCAATTGAAATAGTGAAATTTTTCCCCCAAACTCAGTGTCATACACGGCCTAGGCCGTGTATGCATACACGGCCGTGTATTCATGCTAGAAACTCAATTATTGAGACTTCTACGCGAAGTTTATGTTGGAGGCCTATATATTGACACTCTTGGCACGTTTTGAAAGGAGTTCTGACCTAGGAGAGCAGCTACAACTCCTTGGAGAAGGAGAGGGGAGTCTTGGATCAAAGATTAGAGTCTCGGGTTCGAGCAATCAGAGATCCATCATCCTCAATCCTCAGAAACTCGTTTGCTTTAGTTTTTCTTCTGCACTTTGTTTCTTATGATGTTCTTTCTTAGTTTTTCTTGTGATTTCCTTCTAGCTATGTGTAACTAAACCTCCCTTGGTTAAGGGGGTGATGAAACCACTAGTATTGATGTTATGAATCTTGCATATTTGATTATTTCAACACAGTTATGTCTTTATTCATATACTTCTGAATCTATTGTTGGTATGAAGGTTTTTGTACTTGTTCCCACTTTCAAAGTGGTAGATCTTGGTTTATTATGCGCGGTTGCGGTAGTAGATCTAGCGGAATATATGATGTTCATGTGGGTATAATTATCTTTATGGTATTTGCCAGTTATAAAAGTGGTAGATCTGGGTTTATTATGCGCGGTTGCGGTAGTAGATCTAGAGAAATATATGTTCTAAGTAATTTAATCCCGGTGTGTGATTAGATCTTAGTGTAATTGGTTTTCTAAATCTTAATGCAATTGTTGGATAGTTGTAAGAGCTGTTACTTTATGACTAATCAGTGATTAGGAGTTGATTTGAGCGGTTGCTAAATTGGCCAACACGTAAGGAAAACAGAGATTTACTCTCACAATTGCATAAAAACATAATTGAGCATGTTGAAATAAAAAGATATGTGGATTTACATCATCATATAAATTTAATGGTAGATTCAATCTCTTAACCAATTTTCTTATATTGTTGATTTCAGTTTATTTATTATTATTGTCTTGGAAGCTGTTCATTGTTCATCAAAACTCCAAAACCCCCTTATTTACTATTTATTATCAATCAGAGTTTAAATTGGGAATTACTTGATAGTGTTAATTGAATTAGTTCTCTGTGGATCGACCCTTACTAACTACAACTAGTTGTAAGGTTTTTATTTTCTGGTGGACCTGACAACCAGTTTTTATCTGAATTTTAATCACTATATCCTCACGCATCAATGGTCCACTATTTTATCCTTGAATGAAATGAATGAAAACTTGCTCTTAAAATATTTTTGATATATTAGGTCTTTTTGATATGTGCCCACAGTTAATTCCATATACTTCTTATGTGCACGCAAATGATTAAGTCTGTATATGCTACAGAACATGTACTTACCTATTAAGTTGTAAACACTGCATCAGTTGCTGATTTAAGTGTCATGTTAGTAACATCAGCCTGGTTTGGGAAAAAGAAGTGACCAAAATTTAGATATAAATTATAATTTCAGAATTTATAAATATAGATTTGACTATTTATGTAACACTAAGACAATGTTAGATATTATACTTACTGAAGAGTGTTCTCTAGACAAAAAAGCAGGCCTCAATAACAATGTAGCAGAGCAGGAGAATAAGGCCTTTCATGTAGTGAGAAGTTTTGTCCTATAAAAGACATACCAAAGAAGACTTGAATATCATTGAAGGATTGAATCAAGATATATACCAAATCTAACTTTGGTGTTTCTACCAGTTGAGTACTAAGTGTACCTGTAATGTGAAGGTTGTGGCTATTATTGCCAAAGCAAGAGAACTTGTCTCTAGGAGTTTGAAGTTGTGGTCCATTTTGACACCCATCATCCAAGCAACAATCACACATAAGGGGACCTATAGTATAATTAAATTTTCTTGTTGTAAGCTTTTATTAATCTAAAAATAAATCTAAATGGAAGCATCCATTTATTTCTTAAAGGTGAATTCTTACCACAAACATGCAAATTTGAGTTGCAAAACCCAATGCAAAACCTAACGATCTATCTTGCAATAACCATTTTATAGAATTAATTTCTTGACAACAATAATTTTTCCATTTAGATAGCATGATGATTGAAAATATTCAATATGAAAGTGATTTTTCTCCAGTGCTAGATGTGTAGCTTATAACCATTTCATTTTTAGCTTTTGGAAATCTTAGTTGATAACTTAAAAAATAAATCACTTAGAATGTTTTATTGTTTTATTGTCTTTGAACATGATATTGATTGAAATATTTAAAAACAACTTAAGTTTTACCTTGTATACATTGCCAAAGCCTCATTCTCCTTAGTTTATTTTCATCACTGAAATTTTTTGTTACAACTTTCAAATCATCATACTTATAGTTAACTGGACCTTTCAACTTGGTTGCTCCCAATATGTCACTTGCTAAGGAACATAAGTTTGAATCTCCTAATAAATTTATAAGTGAAGTCAGGGATTCATATATTTATGATTTAAGGAAACAAGAAAGAAAGAAACAAAGAAAGAAATGATAATTTCAGAGTTATTGGATGCAAAGAAAAAATGTTGAAGATAGAATAAGGCGCTTAGGATTTTTTTTTCCATGTGAAAGGACTAAAAATGTAAAGTGGTGGTTTAACAAGTCTAGGTCACATGAAATAGAATAAGTGCCTTGCCCTGCAAATGGCGATTTCAAGGATGAACTGATGAACACCAAGCATCTCATACTAAATTACAGCCTCACATTGAAGACTTTGTAAATTTTTACTTACCTCTAGGGGCCCTCTTGGATTTTTTGGATTGTTTGTGCCAGGCAAATAATGCAAGGAGGATCGCAACAAGACTTGTACCTACAACAACACCACCTATAATGGTCCATTTCTTGCTTGAACCTCCTGTAATTAATACAGGAAAGAAGTTGACGTTAGCAACCATTTTATAGGATTGATTAGTGAAAATTGGGTGGTGGGATTAGCGCCTAGAACATCAATATCAGAATAAGAAAAGGAAAGAATAATTGTGTGTGTGCTAGTAATTATATCTTGGATTGATCCTGTTATTGGATTAGATGGGATGAATTAGGGTTGAACAGGTTACAGGAAGATCCATAACCATAATTAAACAAAAAAAATTCATGAAGATGATGATGGTTTAAGGAAGATTATACGGGGTCATAATTAGGGTGAGAGGGGGGGTTGAGATTAAACTTAGATCGTGGCCAACTTCATAGAAAGAAAGAACGGATTTAATGGAAATGAGAGGGCAAGATAAGGAAATAGAGATGCCAACCACTTCGGGTTACAATAGAGATTCTTCTTCTTCTTCTTCCAAGCTGTCTTCTCCAACTCCAACTCTGGCTTCCACTGTAGGTGAAAGAAATGATCATCAACTAGCTCAACAAACTCATACATTAATCTTTAATGATCCACCTCAAACTTCACACCACCATCATCATCTTTATCCTCCTCCTCCTCTTGCACCCACCCAACTTCCTGATCAATCACATAGATCCACTACAAATCCAGATCTAAGCTCATCTCCTATAGGCACAATAAGCACCCCATGAACAACACCACCACCACCACCACCACCACAGACAACTGCAACTATAACCTTAACCCTGTTGATCAGAACCCTGAAATTTCAGCAACACCGAATAGTGATCGCAGGGAGAATTGTACTTGGTTTCATGATACAAACTACAAAGCACTATCCATGACATTGATAAGATAGTAAACACAACTAAGAAAAAGTAATAAGTTATAAGTAGAGAAATAAGAATAAAAATCAAGATGGAAAAATAGAAGGAGCTTAAATTCAACCGATCCATTGGAGTTATTTTATCAAACATGTTAAGCATGTTTCACATTAGTAGAAACCCCACATAAATTTCAAAAGAAACCCCACCATTATCAGTAAAAACCCCAACGTAGAAACCCTAGCCTACTTACATTTGCAATTGGGATGCTGTAGTGGCGGAAGCCGCTGCAGAGGACACCGATGGTGGTGCGAGCGGCGACGGAGTGGAGCCAGTAGTGACGGCTATGAGGCAACAAATCGGTGCCACGAAGACAACATGTTTGAGACTGAGATTGGTTTGATTGTGATGGCTGAGACGACGGACTAGTGCACCATGCACGAATGCGGGCTGAGCGATGCAATGAGCATAGATCGCAGAGTATGAGGGAAAGGCAGTGAGTGCTGAGCCACTGAGAAGGAGAAGGAGAGTCCGATGAGTGAGCGGCTGAGCTCTAAGAGGGAGGTGGTGAGCACTCAGACAGAGAGTGAAAACTGAAATGAATCGTTGGAAAAAAAATTGGCATGCACGCAATATAGAAATAACTTAGAGAAGTAATTTAGAGTATGTTTTAAAAATGTTGCCAAATGAGCAATGGTTATTAAGCATTGTATTTAATTAGAACAAATGTAGTATGAAATGGCAAAGCTTAAAAAATGTACCTTTTACATTTTAAAGGTACGTTTTTCAAGTGTTATCAAAAACTCGTTGCAAAAACTTCTTAGAAAAAATTACCCTTATAAAAGATTTCTCTATTAAGACTTAAGGGTACACTTTTTAAGCGTAACTTAAAAAAAAGTGACAATAAGCCAATTTTGTTGTAGTGTTTCAATAAGAAAACAATTCTCCAGGTTAATCAAATAATATGTGGCCACAACACAATGTCAAAATCGAGCCAGCACTCTTAAAAGAAGTCCAAAATGAGAGTACAAACATCTCAACAATGCAGAAAATCATACTCGAAGGAGTACTAATATCATAAATGCAAGATACTCATATCCCGGTGACCCAACAAAATGTGATATATGAGTGATGGGAAAGCACATCAAAATTGCATGCCAATATGTGATCAAAAACCATTTCACAACAAAATGGCCTCAAGCATCCACCCAAGATGCTTTCTGAGATTTAACAAACATCTTAGCACAATAACAAAATGAGATTTAGTCCAAAATATCTCCACAACATACCATATCATAAACAAATAAAACTGTGCAAATAATAATAATATTATATAGCAATAATAATAATAATAATATAATTGTTTAAAGTCTCCAGACATAATAATAAGATGAGGTCACAACAGAATTACAAAACAAACTCCAACTAACCCAAAATATTAAAAGACCTCACTATACCCATAAGGGTCACATGATCAATAAAACTTTGACAGCTAAACCTTTGGTTAGGAGATCTGTAACCATAAGTTATGTAGGCATATACTCGACATGAGTTTGAAACTCTTGAATATTCTCTCTAATAACATATACTTTGTGTCAAAAGCTTCGAGCGCTTAAAGCTCTTATTGATTTGAGAAAAGCACATTACGATAGCGTTATCACAATAGATAGTAATAGGCCTAGAAACACTTTCCACAATATGAAATTTAGTAATCAAAATTTTCAACCATATCGCTTGACGTGTAGCCTCAAAACAAGCTATATACTCTGCCTCCATAGTGGAAATAGTTGTAAGTGTCTGTTTAACACTCTTCCAAGAAACAGCTCCGCTGGCCAACATAAAGATATACTCTGATGTAGACTTATGGTCATCTAGGCAACTGCCATAATCAGAATCAGAATATCCTATCACCTCAAGGTGATCTGATCTCCTATAGGTAGGCATATAATCTTTGGTACCCTGTAGATACCTCATAACTAACTTTGTAGCCTGCCAATGACACTAGGTTTGCTCAAGTATCTCCTAAATACACTAACAACGAAAACAATATCAGGACATGTATAAACTTAAGCATACATAAGGCTACCAATAACAGAAGCATATAAGACATTCTCCATTTCAGTAACATCTTTATCATTTTGAAGACATTAGGTATTAAAGAGTTTTTCACCCTTTTAAATAGGTGTAGCACAAGGATTACAGGATTTCATATTAAATCTATTCACAATCCTTTCAATATAAGCTTTCTGAGACAAGCTAAGAATATCACGAATTTGTCATGGTGAATCTCACTACCCAATACAAGAGAGACATCACTAAGATCTTTCATATCAAAATGTACTGTCAACATTTACTTAGTCTCATTCACAAAATCAACATCATTACAAGCCAACAATATATCATCAACATATAAAACAAGAATGATGAATTTGCTCTCACTAAACTTCAAATAAATGTATTGGTCAACAATATTTTCTTCATAGCTAAGAGAGCTAACAATATAATCAAATTTTAAGTACCAATGTTTAGAAGCCTGTTTCAATCCACAAATGGATGTTCTCAATTTATATACCATATGGTTTCTACTATTTTCAATAAAACCATCAAGTTGATCCATATACACATCATCATACAAATCACCATTTAGGAAGACAGTCTTAACTTCCATTTAATGAAACTCCAAATCAAAATGAGTAACCAATGTCATAACAACATGAAAACAGTATTTAGTGGAGACCGGTGAGAAAGTCTCCTTATAATCAATGTCTTCCCTCTGGTTATATCCCTTAGCCACAAGATTGGCCTTATACCTCTCAATTTCACCTTTAGCATCACGTTTGGTCTTAAAGACCTATTTGCAACAAATAGTTTTACAACCAGTAGGCAACTCCACCAATTTCCAAACATTATTCTTTCTCATAGAAGCCAACTTATCCTCCATAGCCACTAGCCATTGCTCACTATCAGGACTAACCATGACCTCTTGAAAGGAAATAGGATCATTATCCTCAACTGAATTAAACTCATACTCCTATAGGTACACAATATAATCCCTGAATCTAGTAGACTCAGTGGATATAGGAACCCGCTCAAATCTTCTTTGTGGAGTCACAACAACATTTGGATTCTATATATTACTTTCGACTTGTTAAGGGATAACGACATTATCAATATGATCAATAACATCATCCTTATGGATTAAAGGAGATGACACTATCCTTAGAAAGGGAACAACAGGAATAGGAACAATAATATGCTTCTAAGAAGGACACTATCTCTAAAATCAATAATACGTGGCTCCTGAGTTTCACTATGGTCTAAGTCCTCTTCAAAATAGATAGCCCGATCGGATTCAATAACTTTAGTAATATGAGAAGGACAATAGAACCTAGAACCCTTGAGCTAATACAATAACCAATGAAGAAATCACTAATGGTTTTGAGATCAAGCTTCTTTAGATGAGGGTTATAAGGCCTCACCTCTGCCCTATAACTCCAAACATAGAAATGTCTTAAGGTAGGCTGTTTGCCTATCATAAACTCACATGGAGTATTCAGCATAGATTTACTTGGCATATGATTCAATATATAAGCAGTCATCTTCAAGGCATCTCCCCACAAGAATTCTGGAAGATAAAATGACTAAGCATACACCTCACCATATCCATAAGAGTACAGTTTCGCCTTTCTGCAACTCTATTTTGTTGCGGAGTGCCAGACATGATGTACTATGCCTTAATGCCACAATCCTATAAGAACTTAGCAAAAGGTCCAAGATTTCTATCAATTTCATCATACTTGCCATAGTACTCACCACCCCTATCAAACCTCACAGATTTGATATACTTACTAAATTTCAATTCAACAGCGACTTTGAACACTTTAAAGGCATCTAAAGAGTTAGATTTCTCACGCAGCAAATTAATCCACCCATATCTAGAGAAGTTATCAATAAAGGTGATAAAGTACCTAAAATCGCTTATAACAATAGGAGTAACGGACCCACAAATATTTGTTAAAGTTGTCAATTTGGGTTGAAGCCCATGGGACAGCCCACTGAACCTTGTATGGGGCCATTTATTTTATTAGCCCATTCACTAATAAGGCTTTTTGGCCCTTAACCCACAAAGCCCTACATGTGAGTGGGTTAAGGTAGGGCTTTACGATGGGTCAGCCCCCATTCATACAATGGTGCTGCCGTTCAGACATTGCGTTATGTGCGGTTACTTTCTCTACCATTTCTGGATTCGGATCGAATCCTAGCTCTACAACGCAATCATATCGTCTAAGCAAGGTACCATCATTCTTCTATCTTTGTCATCCAAAACTCCTGATTTCTCAAATTCCATTGATTCTTCTTAAACATGAAGTTCTTTCTTTTAACGTGAACCCTAAAATTTAGATCTATTAACAACGATTCTCAACTCTCAGCTTAGTTGCTAGTCCTCTGCCTCTGCCTTGTGTCCACCGCAGCCAGTATTGATTTGTGAAGTGAAAATCAATTTGTCCCAGGTTTTATTTTTTTTACTTTTGGTTCGGTTACCATTGATTTTTTATTTTTTGTGTTTCTACAAAAGATAAATAGAATATTATTGCCTCCTTCCGTGTTTGATTTTTCTGTGTTCTTTCCTGTGCTCCGTGTTTCAATTATCTACTTGTGCTTTTATAATTTTTTTATCTCATTTTTTATAATTAGTTAGGAAGTTGAGTTCATGGGAGTTCTCTCCAATACCATGTTTCTGTTTTCCATTGTTGATGTATGATATTCATTTTAAGTGAAATTGGGGATTTGGGTGGATTAGTTTAGGTGGGTTTGATGTAGAATTATACCTGAACTGTTTAATTATAAATAAAAAATAATTCTTTTTTTATACTTTAATTATTTGTAGAAACTTAGCAAACATGTTCTTGTACTATGATATACTTTATTTTTCTGATTTTGTTAATGGCTATCAAAACATAGTGCATTTAGATGAGCAGAAGTAAATGTGTTTTTTTTTTGTGGCAAACTTTGGCATTTTTCTTTTGTTGTACTTGTATGACTATTACAACAACAGATTATGCTTCCTTGTTTCAAATGTTCCATAATTTATGGCTTTATGCACTCCTGCATTGTTGTTCCTCCAAGTTCCTCTTTTTCATGTATGATTTAAAGAAATATTTTTCAAATGAATATCTTATATCCTTGATTTGAAGCTTCAAATTTGGGCAATAGAAATGAGAAAGAAAATGGTTCAAAACAAGCTCTTTTTTGGACCCAGTCAAGCCACCTCTGCTACCAAAATCTCTACGGCAATGGCAACTGTGAAGGTTGCTAGAGCCACACCTGAGGTTGTTATCCACATTATGAGTTGTTTGTTCAAGAGCATATATTTGTATATTTAGCTTGTTTTGACATTATCAGGCAATTAAATTTGAGTCTCTGTATTTTGAAACAGTGATTACTAATGATTCCACTCCCCCTCTCCCAAATTGCCTTTATTTCTTCCAGCTTCAAATCGTTAACTTGAAGTACTCTAATTCGTTTCACCAAAAAAAGTGGAATTGCTCTCTAGACCTTGCTGTTCTTGTTGATACTTTACAAAACCAATTGGAAGAAAAAGGTAGACAATGCTTCTTATTCTCTCTGAATTCTAAGACTTCTATAGGCGTCTTTCTTCAAGTACTACAGAAATGTGACACTTTGCATTTATGATAACTTTTAATTTTTCGTATATTAGACTAGAAATAATTTTAATTGTTAGTGCCACTGATACTAAACTGAAAGAAAATTGTCACATGGTGGAGGCTGTTCTCTACTTTTACATTTGATATGGATAAGTTTTCAAATACAAAGCAACACAATTACCCTTTTTCTTTCTTATCCTTAACCTTTCCCCTATTTTATTTTATAAATGCTTAGATTGCAGTGGAAGTAGGAAGGTGTTTGATGAGGATGAAGGGTTGTTGAAGAGGTACTTGGAGTGTAATGAAAATGGACCCATTCAGTGTCGTAATTATTGTTCTTGAATCCTCTCTGGTGGGGTTAGTAGTTGTTTGCTTCTTCCTTTGCACATTTTAGGTGTTAATAAAGTAAATTGATGATGGTGGTGATATGGGTTTGGTTGGTTAAGGTTAAGGATTCAAAGCACTCTTTGAATTTGTGACTGGTTTTGAGTTATCGTCCAGGCTGATGATGGTATTTTGATCCTTGAACAACATTTTGTTTTGTTCAGGAGTGTGCTTTTATCAAATTGCAAAAAGGATATGACTTATGTGTATGTGTATAGTGTATTAATCCTCAGTGAGGAGAGTGTTTGTCCTCGTAGTAATATAAATATTTAGTGCTATATAAGGATTTGCAAATATTGGTCGTTGATAGTTTATAATGAGAATGGGTTATTTTAATCCCTTATTTCTATTCTCAGATATTATGTCTCTATTTTCTCATATAGCTTATTGTATTTGATAGCACACGGATAATGATCACATCCAAGAATGATATGGTCATATGACATATGGTATTATAAAATGTCCTTCTTCCTGGGCTTTTAGTAGTGACTGTGTTGGCTGCTTTATGGTGATCACATGGATAATGATCACATGCAAGAATGATATAGTCATATTTTATAAAATGTATTTGATCTAGGTTTTTCTAGCTACTCAATAGCTAGTACTACTATAAATTTTTTTTTTAGTGGGCTAACCTATGGGTGGGCCAAGGCTAGCCCATTAAACAAGTGGGTCAAATTTAAATTTTTTTTATTGTGGGCGAGCCCTAGCCTACTTGGCCTTATGGGCTTTTAGCCCTGTGGGATTTTTTTGTCTTGTGGACTTTTTGGCCCTAGCCCACCTAGGCTAGGGCTTGATGGGTTAAGTTGGGCCTTTTTGACACCTCTAATATCTGTATGAATTAACTGCAGTATTCCTTCACTCCTGGTAACCCCACTCCTTCTGGCTCCAGCTATAAGTTTCCATTTTATACAATCAACACAAATATCAAAATCAGAGAAGTCCGAATCATGAATAATATTCTCCTTAATTAACTTCTTTACTCTCTCCCTAGAGATGTGTCCTAAACGTTTATGCCATAACATAGAAGAGTTTTCAGCAACTCTATCACGCTTGTTCCCAACAACATTATTGATATCTAAACATCGTTAGATTAATAAAAGAGGTCAATATTTAGCATATAAAGACCATTAGATGAAACTCTAGAAATAGTTAGAATGGAATCATAAGTAAAGGAAACTTTCTTATCACTAAATAGACATGATAATGCAACTATCCAAAATAGAAACTGAAAATAAGTCCCTTCTTATAGAGAACACATAGATGGTGCATTTTTAAACCTAAAGAATATCCAATACACAGCTTTAAGGAAATAACACTTATATACTCTACTTTAACACTAACTATATTTCCCACTATGATATTCAACTCTCCTTCAGTTAGTTTTCGCCTATTTTTGAACTTCAGTAATGAGCTTGTAATATGAGTAGTTGCACCAATATCTAACTAACAACTGTTAGAAGAAACATTAATAAGATTTGATTCAAAACACATTAGATTCAGAGATTCAACTTCTTTTTCCTTAAACTAATTATTCAACTCTATACAATTAGCTTGCTTGAGCCAATCTGCAAATTTCATGGTGCATTCATGATCACCATTCACACCATCATGCTTAGCCTTGGTCAACACAGAGAGGTCACAAGTCCTTCTTGATCTGTCAATAGCCTTATAAAATTGGTTGACATTATCCGCTTCATGAAAACTCTCCTTAATTACTTTGTCCATGCTATACTTTATGGTCATGAGATGAACTTTATTTGAATGATCCCACCTTTCATATTTCACCCTAATCGCAGCGAAAAACATATCTATAGGCTTCGAGGCTCATCCACAGCGAGAGCAACATCAATAATAGAGATGACCAGAAATAAACTCATTAACTCAACCCAGTCCTCATAATTGGTCTTACACAACTTTGTCAAAACATTTGTTTTCATAAGCAAAACTGAATCAATATTTTAGAAAGAGATTTTCTTGTTGAGTATTTCAATAAACAAGATGAGCAATTAATAACCACAATGGAGCTCTCCCATGCAATTGTAATCCTGTCTAAGGGTCTCGAATTACAACACATGAGAAGACTCCCACGGCATTAAAATCATGTCCCGAAAACTAGTACCGAGAGGATACTGAAAACTCTAAGGTCCTAACCACAATGCCCTTAACAAAGCATTAGGAATTACATTAATACAGGTAAATTGATAGGGTAAGCGCATTATCAACATAATCCCCAAGGCCACAAAATAATAATATTTTATCAACAAAATAGCACCTCGCCACAATTGGTCCCGTGAAGGCGATCTCACAATCATGAAATGTGCCCTAAATAGTACCACTTAATAAATCATCAAGAATTAAATTAATAAAGGCAAACCGATAGGGTAAGTGCATTATCAACATAATCCCCAATGTAACATTATTAACTAAATATCAACAAAATGATACCTCAATATAAATGGTCTCGCAAAGGCGAGCTCATAATCATGCAAAAGTGCCCCAAAATTGTACCACAATAATTTAAACAACAACTCTCAAAATCAAATCGCATAAATAACAACAAAATAAATAGTTTTCAAAACATTATATATATTAATTTAAGCACAAAATAACACCAAAAATTATTTCAGTGACCAAACAACATCAACTCTGAGAGTGCATAATATATATCATACCTAGAAACGTCACAATAATACATAAAAGTTTCCAAAGGCAAAAGAGGTGAGTACCATATATTTTTAACAATTTTAATCTCTTTTTAGAATAAACAATAAATAGGCATGAAAAAATAAATAAAATTCATAAAATAGAAAAGGGTGCATGGAGGACAGCCTAAAAAATAGAATTAGAAAACTAATTTTACACACATCTCATTCGGCTACATGTGCTCAGTGTGCACATGGGCGAAGGTAAGGACGCATAAACTTCCTTACCCGTTTATGCTGATCCAGGTCGCACAACCCGTAACAAAACCCTGAACTTACTTCGCGGGTCACATGCTAATTCTTCTTCATTTCTCAACCAAAATCAATTATTTTGGTGTCATTGAACTCGAAATACAATGATCTACAAAATCCCCAACTTTAATTTTGAAAATTTCCAAAACCAAAGGTTCAATGAATGTAGGGAACGAAATTTGGGGTTTTTCTATTTTTTCATTATTTCATCTTCAGTTCTCCATAAAAAAAATAATTATGGTATCATTGGATTTGGAAAATCAAGATCTATGAAACTCCTAAATTGATTTTTGAAAAAACAGTCCAGAAAAAATATTGGCTTTAAATAAAATGAATCAAAATTCACAAATTTGATTTGGGAAATTCTCACTAGTTGCTTTATCATTTAACATAATTATTATGTATTTAGATTCCTCAAATCTTGATGTACAAAAACCCTAATTTTATTTTTGAAATTGATCTAAAAAAATTTGAATTATATATCACATACGTAAGGATTTTGAGTTTATTCAATTTTAAACCTTATACGATTGTTAGGTAAAATAAAAATATTGATAGTCATAATTAGGATAAAAAAATGCTTTAATATCAATTGATAGAAAATTATCAGATCTATTAATCTCAAAATTTATGACATATCAAAATATATAAATAGTTTTAGAGTTATATTGAAAAGGTGTCAATGAGAAAGTCATTGTTGAAACCCTTAAAAGCAATCTCGATGAGAGAGAGATAATATTTCTATCCCACAGTAGTTGCTCACGCGTCAGTATCAATGGAGCAACTGTACACACTAGAGTGACTAGGAATAGGGGTCTCTCCTTGTAGATGTAGAATATTTAAAATGGGTTAAACTTACCCACTATGACAAACCCATATACAGGACCCATAAAACAAAATCCACATATGAGAAGTGCTTTAATAACAATAGGCCCAATAACAACACTGATCACAATTTGAGTTAAACAAAATGCTCTAATAATTTTTACATCCAATTAATCTAGTTTTTATAAAATTATAATATGATTTATACTAGTTTATAAAAAATCCTAACAATTAGCCCAACAAGGGAAAGAAATTTAGACTTCCAAGAACAGAGACACTTTGTTGTTTTTTCAATCAGATATCTATATGTGTGGCAACCAACGCTTTTATGAATCAACAAGACACCAAGATACTGTCCCAAGTTAGCAATAATAGAGAATCCCATTACCTCACATAACTTATTCCTCCTATTATGATTAACATTCCAAGAAAATAAAATCCTTGACTTATTATTATTCACCTTTACCTAGAACAATCACAAAAGAAATCCAAACATTTCTTGATCACCTCCATTTGTGAAATAGAAGCTTCACTAAACAGTACTAAATCAATGGTGAAGAACAAGTGTGAGAGTGAAGGGCCAATTTTTTTTCAATTTAATTGGCTTCTAAAATCCCTTAGAAACAACCAAATCAATGCAATGCGATAATCTCTCAATACATAAAATGAGAAGGTAAGGTGAGAGGGGTATACACTGCCTAATACCATGAATAGGGGAGAAGTTAACTAATTTTCCTCTATTTTCAAAGAATTTGCATATCATAGGAAAAGACACACTGTCACGACCCAAACTCGGGGACCATGACCGGTGCATAAGATAGACTAGCGAATCTAGCAAGCCAAACAAATCCATCAAACGTTATACAATTGATATATAAGTTTTATAGAAAATTCGATAGAGTTTCTGTTGTGGACTTTCTGCAAGCGCATAGATCGTACAAGCAGTAAAATAATGATCGTTCCCACGAGGATTGATTGATTACTAACTCTTATGACGACTTTGATTATTTAAGCGATTAAAATCAAAAGTAAAACTCAATCAAGATCAAAACGAAAATCAAAGCAAATAAAGTAAGCAAATAAATCAAGAAAAGACAAGATTCAACCAAGATTTAAAGACCTAGGATAAGGAATTCATTACACTACCCCCTATGATAAATTGTAATCCTAACTTTGATAATTTTCAATTATGTTCTTGAAGGCAATTTGTCCTAAATTATTTAAAGCTCAATTTCTTGGCACTAAAAATGTGCTAAAACTCCATCAATCCATTCTCGTAGAAATTAATCCAAGTGCTAACTCATTAAGTTTTATGACAATCGTTTGCTCCTCAAAGGATTTAAGCCTATGTCTAGGTCTCAATTCTTAAGTTCAATTCTTATATTATCAAGTAATTAGATTTCATCTTTCGATCCTTCATCTAAAGCCTAAGATCATATAAACATAGCGTGCAACATACCATAAGCATTAAGCATACCAAGAATGAATCAAGAACAATAATTTTTCATTAATAAAGAATCAAATTAACAATTCAACATACAAAAGTAGAGAGTTGCGTCATAATCCTAAAAAAAGGAATTTAGTCATTCATGGCCAATATAGCATAAACAAGAACAAAAGTTAAAGAAACAACCATGATTCTATCTCAAGAAAAAGGACAAAGAAAATAAAAAGAGAAGATGAAGAAGGAGAAGATGTCTTCAATGATTAATCTTCAATTGCTCTTGTATTTATCTTCAAGACCCTAGTCTTTGCCTCTTGAAATCTACTGTCGCCAAAGTCTGTCGCAAAAGTCTCTTTTAGGTTTAGAGATTTGCTTCTATTTATAATGTTTGGGGTAAAAAGTTACCTTTTTTTACGCACAGGACACCTCACACAGTCGTGTCTAAGCTCAACACGGTAGTGCGACCAAGACTTACGTAACTCACACCGTAAGTAAGACACGATCGTGTGACCAAGAGACATGGTCGTGTCTCTTAAAATAGTCACACAAAAGGCACTTAAGCCCGTAACTCCAGAATTTTCTATTAGCTTTTCAATGCCACAAACGACACGTTAATTCGATCTCTGTAGACCAAGATATGACTCAATTACTGAGGAAAGGTCAGGATGCTTCAAGAATCCAAATTTTTCTCCTTATTTAGGCATCAAGTCTTCTTCCATGTGTAATTACCTAACAAAAACGAAGACAGTGATAAGGATCAATCTAAAATTTACTAATAAATATAAGCAAATCACTACAATTTATCCAGTATAAAACTATAAAATATAGGATTATCAAATTCCCCTACACTTGAGCTTTTGCTTGTTCTCAAGCAAAGAATATCAAAAACAAGATTAAACTCAACATCAAGAAACATGAATTAAGAGAAATTCCACAATTCAATAGTTCAATAAAGTTTAGCAATCAAATCCAATCAAGTAAGATCATTTAGCACTTAAAACAATTAGAGGCTTAGTTTAGTTTGCATCTTTTCTCTTTACCAACTATTTTAGATCACTCATCTTTTCATCGCTCAAGTGTTTAAGGATAAAGAGATCACTCAAATTTCTCTTGAAAAATACAAAACCCTAGGCTTGGTTATTAATCTCATCTCCACTTCCAAGTTCACATACATCACAAGAATAAAAAAGACTTTCTTTGGTTGTAACAGGGTCAAGGGTATAATGAAATGTAGGAAAAAGGTAAACAAGGGTAAAGAATATTAAGGGATCAATCGATACAAAATAGAATCAAGTTGAAAACATAATGTACAAGGAGATAACAGATTCTCACTTTCAACCAAACTTTCTTATTATTCTTCACCAACAATCTTTTTTCTTTTTTCTTCCTTTTTCATCATTTTTTCTTTTTTCTTTTTTTTTTCTTTTTTTATTTTTTTAACCTTTGAAAACAAAAATAACCCTTTATGAATTCTTAATTAACACATCAATTGCTCCAAAGAATCTAACCTAATTATTCAAATAAGTATCCAAAGAAATTAATTTCAAGCTTAAATGGGGCAACTAAAGGATTATTTTATCAATGCAACTCTGGAAGTCAAGAAAGAATTAAGCCTAATTGCCTTAATCATGTTCAAGTATGTATGTGAATCATTGAAGTTTCAAAAAGATATCAAAACAAGTTCTAGCGCACATCAATCAAGAGAAATCTCACTCCAGAAGAAAAATAAGATTTTTTTTTAATGAAAAATCTAATCATTAAAGTTTAAAACTCACTTTCTGGCTAAAGTTAATAAAGAGAACAAATGCAAGTAGACATGACTATTTTCCAAATAAGATTCTAAATGTTTCAATACTCAATTGAAAAAAATTGCTTCACATAAAATCAACTCATGAGTAGTGGATTCCTCTCTCAAATAAATTTCTATCAGTTCAGAAATAATCAAGAAATTAACACACAATTCCATCTTGATTATTAATAATACTCAAGTGTTCATTGATTTCACAAATATTTTCACCAAATTTAAGAGTACTCCCCTCACACTTAAAATAAACATTATCCTCAATGTTTAAATAAGAAAAAGAATAGAATAAAGGACAACAAAACTTTCCTGAAAATAGAAACGCATGATCATGAAGGTGGTGGGAGAGGTGGAGCCGGAGGGAGGCGTGTAACCATGAACTCAAACATCAAGTCTAACTGAGTGGCGACATGTTGTTGAAAACTTCACAAGAAAAACAAAAGGGGTCAAGATAATTTTTTTAATGGGAAAAATAAAGCAAAAAACTGAAAAACAAAATGCAAAAACTAAAAGAAAATATGAGAAAGGATAGAAACACAAGTTGCCTCCAGTGAAGCGCTAAGTTATGGTCATTAGCTTGACTATGAGTTGATGCCATGCTTAGGTGATTTTGATGGAGTGGTGCTCAGTTCTCACTTCCTCTTCATAGTGTTTCACTCTCTGGTCATTTATCAAAAATATCTTTTAGCCTTCTTTCTTCACCTCAAGCATTCCGTACGATAAGACTCGCATAATCTCATTAGACCACTTTGACCACAACTTACTAGGACAGAAATGTAGAAGTGAGTTATCGACAAGAACTTTATCTCCAAGCTTAAACTCACGCTGCTTATTACCTATGGTATGCCACTTCTTTTGTCTCTTCTTGTAGAGCTTGACATTCTCAAAGTTGGTGGCAGCCTTGGGCAAAATCTTTTCTGGCTTATCATCAATTAAAGATTTCTGCATATGTGAAAACACAGCATTATCTGCAACATCAGTAGTATCTACGCGATTACATGAATCAAAGGAACTAAGATTTTTGACAGAATCAAAAACATTAAAAACCATTTCCTCATCATTTAATCGCAAGGTCAACTTCTCTTGATGGACATCAATCATGGCTCTTCTAGTGGCGAGGAATGGACGCCCAAATATGATCAGAATCTGTAAATCTACTTCCATCTTAAGCACAACAAAGTCGACTGGTATTTAAAACTTTTTCACCTTCAATGGTACATCCTCTAATATGTCAATAGGATGCTTGATTGACCTATCCACTAATTTAAGAGAGATGGTAGTTGGTTTAAGCTCCCCAATATCAAGTTTCTCATAAATAGAAAGGGACATCAAACTCACACTTGCCCCAAGATCACATAAAGGCTTGTTAATATTCATGTCCCTAATTGAGCATGGAATTGAAAAGCTACCTGGATCCTTAAGCTTAGGAGGAAGCTTATTCTAAATGATTGCACTACATTATTCAGTCAAAGCAACAGTTTCATAATCCTCAAGCTTCCTTTTATTAGACAAAATCTCTTTCAAGAACTTAGCATAAGAGGGCATTTGGGAGAGAACTTCCGTAAAAGAAATATTAATGTAAAGCTTCTTAAGTACCTCCAAAAATCTTCTAAATTGATGATCAAGTTTCGCCCTTTGATACCTTTGAGGGAAGGGCAAAGGTGAAACACATGCTTTTGGAGAAACATACATTTTAGTGCTTTCTTCATCTACTTCTTTATCCTTGTTTATCTCTTGCTTCTCTTCCTTTTCATGGGTTTCCTTATCTTCAAGTTTTTCTTCCCTTGTGGGACCTTCCAGTTGCTTACCATTTCTCAATGAAAAAATTGCTTGAACAGGCTCCCTTGGGTTAGTTTCTGGTTGGCTTGTGGTTCGCCCTTGAACCATGCTGAACAAGCTTGCTTGTTGGGCTATTTGAGTGGCCATTTGATCTAGGTGAGTATCAATTTACTTGATGGACTCCCCATGTTGTTGCACTTGTGCTTGAATGGCTTAATTTTGTTCCTTTTGGGTAACTATGAAGTTCTCCATGAGAGCTTCTAAATTGGATTTCGCTCCTTAAGAAGATTGTTGAGGTTGTTGGGTACCATAATAGAAATTTGGGTAATTTCTCCATCCAGAGTTATATGAGTTGGAGAAGGGATTTCCTTAAGCCATGAAATTACCTTTTTGCATATAATTCACTTGCTCCAAAGACGGGTCTGCTGCATTGAATTCTGAAGCAAGATGCCCTCCTCTACATATTTCACAAATTATTTTAAGAGTAGTGACAACATTGACATTCAACTTCTCAAATGACGTAGTCAAAGTATCAAACTTGACATTTAACATAGTAATAACATCAAGTTCTATCATTCCGGTTTGCTTCTTTGAATATGATTTCTCACTTGACCACAAAAAATGTTCTAAGTGACCTCATTTATCAAAGCCCTTACTTTTGTTGGAGTCTTTGCCATCAAAGCACAGCCAACTGTGGCATCAAGAGTTGCCTTTGTAGAAAAAGTTAACCCAACATAGAATGTCTACATAACAACAAAATCCTACAAGCCATGATGTGGACACTGATGAATGAAATCATTGTACCTCTCCCATACATCATAACACGATTCATCTTCCTTTTGGGAGAAGGTAGTAATGTCTTGACAAAACTTGATTATTTTTCCAAGTGGATAGTACTTGTCCAAAAAAGCTTGCTCCATCAAGTCTCATGTGGTAAATGAATTTGGAGCTTTTGAGTGAATCCACTTTTTTGCCTTCCCCCTAAGAGAAAAGAGGAAAATTCTGACCCGTATAGCATCAGTTAAAACTCCATTTATCTTTATTGTGTCACACAACTCTAAGAATTCATCTAAAAGCTGATTTGGGTCCTCAGTTAGTGAACCACCAAATTATAATTGTTGGAACATATGGATTAATGACATCTTAATCTCAAAACTATTGGCCTTTACTGGTGGCCTTACAATGGAAGACTAAAGAGCTTTAGCATTGGGAGTTCCATAATCCATCAGCCTTCGCTCTTGATTGACGACTAGGTTATTGTTGTTCACCATGTGGTCTTCCTCAGCTCTCTGTGTTCTTCTTTCTTTTCTGATATAGCGAAGTGTCCTCTCGATCTCAATATTAATAGGGATAGGAGGATCGTATTGACTCCTCGTTCTACGTATAAGGAGGAAATAACACCTAAAAATTCAAAGAAAAAATTATTATATAAAATAAAATAAAATAAAATAAAATGAAATAAAATAAAATACTTAAATCAACTGAATTGCCGCTTGTGTTAATATCAATACAATCCCCAGCAATGATGCCAAAAACTTATTGTGTACTTTCTGCAAGCGCACGGATCATACAAGTAGTAAAATAAAGATCGTTCCCACGAGGATCAATTGATTACCAACACTTACGGTAACTTTGATTATTTAAGCGATTAAAATCAATAGTGAAACTCAATAAAGATCAAAACGAAAATCAAACTAAATAAAGTAAGCAAATAAATCAAGAAAAGGTAAGATTCAACTAAGATTTAAAGGCCAAGAACTAGGAATTCACTACACTACCCCCTGTATGATAAATTGTAATACTATCTTTTCTAATGTTCAATTATGTTCTTGAATGTGATTTGTCCTAAATTATTTAAAACCCAATTTCTTGGCACTAAAAATGTGCTAAAACTCCATCAATCTCATTCTCATGAAAATTAATCTAAGTTCCAACCCATTAAGTTTTATGACAATCTTTTGCTACTCGAAGGATTTAAGCTTATATCTAGGTCTCAATTCCTAAGTTCAATTAATAGATTATCAAGTAATTTGATTTCATATTTCAATCATTCACCTAAAGCCTAAAATCATTTAAATATGGCGCGCAACATACCACAAGCATTAGGCATACCAAGAATGAATCAAGAACAATAATTTTCCATTAACAAAGAATCAAATTAACAATTCAACATAGAAAAGTAGAGAGCTGCATCCTAATCTTAGAAAAAGGAATTGAGCCACTCATGGTCAATGTAGCATAAACAAGAACAAAAGTTAAAGAAACAACCATGATTCTATCTCAAGAAAATAGAAAAAATAAAATAAAAAGAGAAGATGGAGAAGATGAAAAAGGAGAAGATGTCTTCAATGGTTGATCTTCAATTGCTCTTGTACTTGTCTTTAAGACCCTAGTCTTTGCCTCTTGAAATCTACTGTCACCAAAGTCTGTCATAAAAGTCTCTTTCAGGTTTAGGGATTTGCCTCTATTTATAATGTTTGAGGTGAAAAACTATTTTTTTTATGCATAGGACACCTCACACGGCCGTGTCTAAGCTCGGCACGATAGTGTGACCAAGATTTGCGTAAGTTATACCATAAGTGAGACACGACCGTGTGACCATGAGACACGGTCGTATCTCTTAAAATAGTCACACAAAAGGCACTTAAGCGCACAAATCTAGAATTTTCTATTAGCTTTCCAATACTACAAACAGTGTGTTGATTCGATCTCTGTAGCCCAAGATATAACTCAATTACTGAGGAAATGTCAGGATGCTTCGGGAATCTGAATTTTGCTCATTGTTTAGGTATCAAGTCTTCTTCCATGTGTAATTCCCTAACAAAAACGAAGATAATGATAAGGATCCATCTAAAATTTACAATAAATATAAACAAATCATCACAATTTATCCAGTATAAGACTATAAAATATAGGCTTATCAGCTTCCTTTAAAAGTTAGACATTCCCAAATTAGAAAATCTTATTCATTCCAATATATTCATATACATATTCTTTGATTTCCAATTAGTCAAAACATCAACACGATGTACAACAGAAACTAGCTAGATCATGCCTGTAGATAATGGAGCACATCTAGAATTTAATACATAATCAAAATATACCAAAATGAATAAAAGATCAAACGCAAAAAGGAGGTTGCCCACACGAACAAATTGTTGGGCTCACCAAGAGACAATTACTCCTATCATGCTGAGGAGCTTGGACCTTCCTCATCACTAGTATCTGAAAAACATATAGATAATGTAGTGAGTCACAAGACTAATTGAGAGATTTATATATATAATAGGAATAGGACAAGCTCATGCATGAGTTTTTCAATCAAAGCATTCTTACAACTTTCCAAATATAAGCATACTAACAATTCTAGTTAAAACAATGTAACTAATTGTAGTCCAGATAATTCTTAAAAAAATAACAAAAGAAATAGATCAATATAATGTACTGAAATTCAAATAGTCATATGACCAAGATACAAAAAGAGTTTTCCAATCCAAAACCAAACAAATACTCGCTTCTCTGGGACCTTTCTAAACCGCATATATGTACCAACTCAACGGGCTAACACCACCCATGTTAGCTAGGGAAACGAAACTAGCCATGCCAGCCGAACATGCTAGGCTAGCACCACCCCTGCTAGCTAGGGTAATCCAAAACATAGTGCACCAAGGTTAACACCTAATGTCGTTAGCTTTAATGTTCAATCAAGTTCCTCCCATGATACATATAGCCATAAGTCCAAAATACAATTTGTGTCTCAATATCTCATTAAGAGATGTCAACAACATTTATCATCATTATCGTATTCTAAACATACTCATTGCATTCATATTCACTTTTCTCAACAATAGCTCAAAATACTCATGTCATATATCAAAGGAAAAGTTCAAAGGTACTTATCCCAAGATTTACTAAAGCTCTAGAAATTGAAAAAGTCTGTGTTTTTCCAAGATACTTTATGAGAGGTTAAAAAGAGTTCTAAGTACATATTACAATAACATAAATTTCAACTTTAAAAAATTTCAAAAAGTGCAAGTAGCAAAATAAGGTACAAGAGTCATAGAGTTAAACAGATGAAAATAAGCATGTAAAGAGAATTTAGAAACTTGAAAACATGTCACAGAATATATTATCAACTCACTACATAAGCCAAAACCTAATAGGTCCAAGTGTACGTGTTGCGGAGCCAACGATAAAGAACGAAATAGCTTTCAATGAATCTATGACCACATACAAAGTATCAATACCAAGAATCAACACTTATAACTATAGGATAATCAATTATTGCTTCTATTCAAGAAAGCCCCAAATCAAACCTGGGTTCTAGCAATACAGTCTCAATTTTGAATACCCACTATAAAATCTAACTAAATCCATGAAATATGAGAAGTAGTGAGCCTTAGAATTACCTTTAGGGGCCAAGAAAAGGAAAAGAAGCAAGTGGGTAGCTTGTATCTTCCCAAAACCGCAACATCCACTACCAAAATTCGTAACTCAACACCCTACTTCCAATAAGGACACATCAGTGGCTAGAAACCATGGAGAACCATGCAAAATTAGTGGCCAAATGATGGAGGAACAAGAGAGAACACAAATAAGGGAGGAGGACGAAGGTTTTAGTGTTTTTGTAGGGGAACACAAAAGGGAGCACATAATGTCCTTATTTATTTTACTCTCCATTAACTTTAAAACAAAAATATAAATAAGGAAATACCCCCATTTTAATTCAATAAAAATATCAAAAAAATTAAAATCCTTAAGAATTAAAAGTCAAAAGTTGGATTCTAGTTCTAAATAGGACTTTTAAAACTCTCCCTCTTCAAAACTAGTAGGTTACGGGTCTCAAAAATTCATTAAACATCATTTTATAACTTATTAACATTTAGAGATCAATTACCACCAATTTTAGTTTTAAGAAAATGTATATTTTGTATAGCCCTCCATATAGGTTCTAGGTTTTAAACATAGAAAAGTTCCACGACCCGAATTTGTAGATAGTGATAATTTATGCTCAAATGGCTCGAAATACATTTTAGCAAGATAGTCTGGCATAAAGAAGTTTATAACTAAGATAAAGTAGCTCACAAGGTCAATCCTAAAAGCTTAAGATGATACAAAGAAATCTATATATGACCTGAAAAGGCCATACGAAACTGGGGCATTACACACACTGCATAATTAAATTAAAAAAATGATCCTGAAATCCCACCTGCTTAAGAGTATCATTGAGGAAGTTCCAATTAATTTGATCATAAGCTTTCTCTAAGTTTACCTTTATAGCAGCCCAACCTGTTCTACCTTTTTTCCTCTCTATAGAATGAACAACTTCCTAAGCTATCAACATATTATCAGTACTTTGCCTTCTTGGATCAAAACTACATTGGGAAGGGGAAATCAAGAAGTCCATATGAACCTTCAGTCGGGTAGCAATAACCATAATTATTATTTTGTACACTATATTGCAAAGAATTATAGAGCGAAATTCCTTAATTGTTTCAATCTTATCTACCTTTGGAATCAAAATAATCAAGGTATTGTTAATATCTCTAACCTACTGAGGGTCATCAAACACTTTGCGCACCATATCACATAGAGATTGCCCAATTGTTTTCCAATTATGTTGAAAAAAAGTAGAATGTAACCCGTCCAGTCCTAGAGCTTTAAATGAACCCATGCTAAAGACCGCAACCTTGATTTCCTAATTAGTAAAAGGGGATTGGATTTCCTCCAAGATGCACTATTGTAATTTTGGGAAACAACCCCTCAGAGGGTACATTATCTACCATCATCTATCTTCGTATAAAGCTTCTTAAAGTAGTCAACAGTCAAGTGTCTCAATTTCTACTCATAATGAACCCACTCTCCATTGTCATTTTGCAAAGCTTCTATTCTATTCCTTCCTTTGCTTCTAAATGTTGAAAGAAAATCATGTTGCGAATTCTAAATAGATAATGTGTACATATAATTAATTATGAATTAAGAATTAATATGTATACATAATTATGAATTAATGTAGTAAACCAAAGAACTAAGCTTTGAGAAGTAATTAATTGATGTATGTCCACATTGATTGATTATTCTAAATGTTGTGAATTCAGATATAACTTATACTTCTTCATTCATTTTTTGTTTTACCATTCTATAAGATAACCATTCACATATAATTCAAATAATTGCCATCATTGTACCTGATAATTTTTTTAATGTTGCAATAATATATAGATGATTAAATGATAATTGCCATCATTGTAGTGCCAACTTACCAATCATTGGCATGAAATCAAAATGAAGAAACAAAGTGAGCAACAATAACATTTCAACTCTCAAGTTTGGTTGAGGTACCCAACATAAACCATGGTCCATAGGAACACATAACAAACACACACACAGAGAGCTTAACACAACACAAGGTTGGTAATGGTGATGGCCACCACAGGATCTGTGTTTCCCTCGAAAACCACAACTTCTATAACCCTTATTCGCTAGTTCCCAAAAAACCCAAAATCTATGATCCTCCAACAATGTAGAAATCACAAGGATCTCAACCAAATTTGCCCACCTCATCAAAACGCTTCAACCAAAATCCATGTCATTTGCAAAGCTCAAGCTGTGGAGCTTGTTGTTGTAACTCAAAGCACAACCTATGTCATTGCTAGCAGGCAATTGTGGATGTTATGATATGGATGTCTTCAAATTTAGACCTTAATCCTCTATCCTAGTTGGTCTGAGAGAAGTTATGAATTTTAACGTGATCTGATAGTGACAAAAAATTAGAATATAGTATTTATATTATATCCAAGTAAACAATATAAAAACAATGAAATTGGTAAATGTAATCCAATTATTCCTTGGTAATCTTATATGTAAGACCCAATATTTTATTAGTAAAACATAATTGCTCCATACACTTTATATCATATGCAATCAAGTTGGTGGGGTTTACATACAAGTGAGCTCCCTCAATGAAGGACTACAGGCCCTACACCATTTAATTGAGCACATAAAGCAAGATCTTTTGTGCCATTCATCTCCTTTTCTTCTTAACACATAATGGGCGAGAAGGTGCAGCAGATCTTTCTTGAAATGAATGTGAAGGAAATAATGGATGGTGATGGAGATGGAAACACCAATTAGGTGATTAAGTAAATTAGTGAAGACAGTAGTGATTCAATATCCATTGGATGCATCTGATCAATGAACTCTATGTGTTCATCTTCATTAGAATTGACTAAGGAGGCATCCTCTTCAACATCTATTCTATCAACCTCTGCCTCATCACCACATTCAAATGGACCTTTAAATGAACTATCAGAGCTCGTGAACCATCTCTCCATAAAGTAATTAATTTCCTCCTGCCTTTTTGAATTTTATTCAATTTCCTTTCGTTATCATCAATGTTGATTATTTGGAAATGTTTTGAATTAGTATAAGTTGTTGTATTGAGTAGTGTATCATATGTGCAAGAGAGGGCTGTCTATGTTTTATCAAGGGAAGGCTCGGTTGATGTGCATTTTCCACAAGTACACAGATCATTCAAGTAGTAAAATAAGATCGTTCCCATGAGAATTGATACAATTACTAACTCTCACAACAATATCAATTATCTAAGTGATCAAGAGTGATAAAGAAAACGAAATTAAAAGCAAGACAAGAGATTAATTAATAAAGCAAGCAAATAAATTGAAAAGGATAAAATTCAACTAAGTTATAAAGGCCTAGAACTAGTATTTCACTAAAATACCAACTATGATGAATATCGACTCTATTTTTGTTAATGATCAATTATCTTCTGGAAGACAGTTTGTCCTAAATTATTTAAAGCCCAAGGCACTAAAAAATGTATTAAAACCCTCATTAATTCTATTTTCGTAGTAATTAATTGAGTTAAAACTCATTAAGTTCCATGACAATTGCTTTGCTCCTCGAAGGATTCAAACCTATCTCTAGGTTTCAATTCTCAAGTTCAATTCTTAGATTTTCAAGCAATTAAATTTCATCTTTTGATCCTTCATCTAATGCCTAAGATCATGTAAATATGATGCGTAACATACCACAAGCATTAAACACACTAAAAATTAATCAAGAACAATAATTTTCATTAATAAAGAATTAACTCAAATATTAATAAATGCAATTTCAAGCACTTATTTTATTATTTTACATGTTACTTTCCACATTTAAATCATACAAAAATTAGTATTTTTATGTTATTTTCTATGTTTAGTAGTTAGTAAATGTTTTAAAATGAAATTGAGTCAACTTTGGAGTCAACTAAGGGCAAGTTTGAATTAATTGAGATTTATAGTTGAATTTTTCTTGTGTATAAGAAATTCTAGCAGTGTGTCTTTCAAAGGACATAACTTTTTGCTCAGAGTTTGAAATTAAGAAATTTCACTTGGAGGTGAAATTAGACATCCAAAGCTTTAATTTGACACTAAGATCACTAAAAAATTTCGAGGAAACAGAGAGAACCAAGCTGTCGAACTTGACCCTGAATGGATCTAAACTTACACTTGCCTGGTTCTACGCGAATTTGATTAAACCGATTCTCATTCGATTTAAGCCCTAATGAGGTGATTCAAGAGCCTAAACTCAAGCCCAAGAAGTTTATTTTCAAGTGATTCTGATCTTACTTGATTCAGAGTTATGTGGAGAAAGTTATGACAGTTTATTCAGTTGGTGTGAAGAGATGCGTGAACAAATGTTAAGGATTAAGTTGGGGCCATGTTTCAATCATGCATTATAATGCAACGCAAATAAGATTTGGGCCCACGGTTAAATGGCTTAAATCAATTAAAAGGTCGATATTATTAAAAAGTTACAACTAAAATTGTGCATTTACAAAGCTGTGGGATTTGCAAGCATGGTGGCAAGCTGATTTAGTGCGTGTTTGAGAAAGTTGTAAAAATTTAATTATGTTTAATAAATAATTATTGTATAAAAGTTTTTTATTATAATTGATTATAATTAATTTATTTTTATGTTTAGATGTATTAGGTATAAAGTAATTTTAAGTTAATTTGATTTATTTGAATGATATTAAAAATTATTTTTATATATTAAATTTTTAAAATAAGTATAAAATAATTTAAAAAAATTATTTAATTAAAGATAAAATAGTATTTATATATCAAAATGTAAGAAATAATCTATAAGTTAAAATCATAAGTTTTAATTTTTAATATTATGAAAATTAACTTTAAAATTTTTTATTTTGTATTAAATTTTATGTAAAAATTAAAGATAATTTTACAAAATATAATTAAATACTATTACAATAATTTTTTTTAAAAAAAAAGTTAATCATATTGAAGTGACTTTCTTAGTCAAACTGTGTGTCAAAGGAAAAAGAGCCTAATTCAAAAAGGCAGCAAATTCTTATTCATATTAAAAGGCAATTGTGCCGCACCACTCAATAGAGAAGAAAAAGGACACAGCAGCGCAGTCCGAGATCGATAGAGGTAATTTGGGTAATTATTTTTTAAAATGTTTTTATTTTTTTATTTTTTATTTTTAATTTATTTTAAATATTTGGAGATGGTTATCTCCATTATATTATACTAATTTTTCTTTTGGTTAAGAGAGATGTTAAATTCTTAAAATGATATATTCTCTAATTTGTTTTGAAATTAATTTTTCTATTTATATATCAGAGTTGTTTTTAATTCTTCAACACTTTAATATTTGTGATATATTTAAAATTATCTTGACCTGATCATCTGAGTTTGTTTTAAAATTATTTACTACTATATTAGGACTTTGTGCTTCTATGAAATTATAATTAATTGTAGGACTTAAGATTAATTGTTATGGTTAAGTAACGGTTAATTTTTAAGGGAGAATTAAAGATAAGTTTATAAGGTCCACATGAGTTATCTTGCCTAGAACAACTTATCTTCCATTTCAATTGATAATTTGATTTTATACATTTTAAGATTAATTATTGGTTAAGGTTAGGAGAAAACGTTTTCATCCTAACTATTTTGAAATGATGAGTAGTTTACATTTAATTACTCATGGTTGTTAGCTCAAGTGAATAGGAGAATTACTTAAAATTGAATTAAGAAAATAATAATCTTAGTGGTGAAAATTGATCATTTGACCAAATCAATCAATAAATTTTAAACACACCATTTTTCATAATATTTTTTATTTTGGTTAATTTAATCACTTAAGTTTAATTTTAATTATTCTTTTGTATTTCTACTATCCATACTAATTATTTAACTTAATCATTATTTTTCTTTGGAGAACGATACCTTATTTGTCCCTGTACTAAAATCTAATTTTTAAAATTGGTAAAAGGAATTTTAATTTGATAGTAAAATGACTTATCAAATATCCAACATATAAAATTAAAGAGTTACATTATATTCCTAGAAATTAGAAAATTAGTCACTCGTGGCAATTGTAGTACAAACAAATACAATAGATGAAGAGACAATCAAGATTTTATCTAAGAAAAAAAAGAAAGCAAAAGGAAAAAGAAGTAGAAGTAGAAAATAAATAAGATGTCTTCAATGGCTGCCTCCTTTCTCCTTGAACTCGTCTCAAACTTTTACCTCTAATCCTTGGTGAAAGTTGTCCAATCTCTTTATTCTTGTTCTATTTGTGGGAGATTTAATCTAATAGAAGTGTATCTTGTACTAAATCTCTTTAATTGGTTCCCAAGAAATCAAAAACTCAAATTAAAAAACTTAAAACGCGTCTTCTAACGCACACACAGGTACCTAGTGTGAGTTGGGGAATCTACACGAGATACCTTGTGTGGCACTCTGGAATGATCTTGACACCTCACATGAGGTCATGTGAGCTCACATGGGGTTCTAGAGTAGGAATTTGCTCTTTAGGTCTTCATGAAAGTTGTATCTCTTCACTTTAGCTTGTCAAAGTTACTAGAATCACATTGTTTCGACCTTAATAGCTCAAGTTAGGGCCATTTTACTGCGCGAAGGTCAAGAAATCCACGAATCTCAGCTATCTGAATTCCAAGCTCAACTTCTTTGCATTGTACCCATCCAAGTCTTCATGAAATCATGTCAAATAATTTACTTTGAATCTAAAATCATAGGGAAAAGACAAACTCACATTACCAAAGATAATCTCATAAATATGCAATTAAATTAGCATAAATTCTCACAAAATTCTTCTCAATTCATATAAAATTAAACACAAGATATATATTTTATCAATACTATTAAAAATATAGAAACATGTAATGATAATTTGTGTATATATCCAAATAATTGTATACAAGAGGATTAACCTCTATTTATAGAGGAAGATCATTTGTATAGAAAAAGAAAATAATAAAATATAATTATGTAATAAATCAATCTAATTTTGTACTAAATCAATTACAATTATTTCTAAAATTAATTGTAATTAATCATAATCTCATTTATAATTAATCATGCTAACATCCCCCAAACTAAAGTGGGTATAAAAGAAACCAACTTGAATTTGGAAACCAGAGTGCGGAATCAGCGAAGATGATGATTGAGTTTGGAATTTGAAATCTAGGACGAAATCTAAAACGGAGTCCTGCCATCAAAATGAAGTCTGGAATTTAGGACAGAGTCTGAAACGGATTCTTGCCATTAGAACGAAGTTTAGAATCTAGGATGAAGTCTAAAATGGAGTCCTGCCATCCGAACAAAGTATGGAATCTAAGACGGAGTCTAAAATGGAGTTTGGCATCAAAACGAAATCTGAACGGAGTGGAGGAGCATAACAGAGGAGCGCAGCAGAGGTGCATAATAGAGGAGCACAACAGAAGAGCGCAACAAAGATGCACAACGGAGATGCGCAACAGAAGAGGTGAAAGATTGGACATGAGTGAACAAAGATGAAGAGAATAACAAAACTAAATCTGGGTTCAAAGGTCATGAATAACAATTCTAACGAGTTCCACGAATTCTACATAGCGAAAATGAGAAACTCTCCTCAAGGTGGATACCATGGCTCTGATATCATGTTAAAAATATAGAAACAAGTAATAATAATTTGTGTATATTTCTGAATAATTATATACAAGATGATTAGTTTCTATTTATAGAAGAAGGCTGTTGTATAGAAAAAGAAAATAATAAAATATAATTATTAAATAAATCAACCTAATTTTGTACTAAATGAATTACAATCATTCCTAAAATCAATTTTTAATAAATCATAATCTCAATTATAATTAATTATGTTAACAAATATATCACCAGTCTTTCAATTCTTTAGCTAGGGCGTAGAGCATAGAAGATCTTCCTAAGAAAGGACACCTTACAAAAAGAGAATGAAGCAGTGCAAAAGCTAATGGGGGAGGCTTGGACAGCCACAGACACATTGTTAATTAGCTATATATTATATTCATTACTTCTTTGCTTTCCATGGTGATGCGATTCCTACCTGGTTATTACCACTATGACTTAATGATTGCTAATTAGGCATGTTTACGGGCTATTAGGTGATTATGATAATTGAGAAATTGGGGTAGAAAGGAAACTAATGAAGCATTCATTTGGAAAATGAGTTTATCCTATGATCAGACCTGGCCTGGTTATGTAAGAGTATAATATATTCACAATCTTACTTAACCGTGATTCATCCATTGTTTGCTGCTATTTACTCCCTAAAAATAATAAAATGTGACAATAATAAAATGGTCTAGAGTACTTACAAAAGTCACCACCACCACTAGGTTTCTCAAGTATCTTCAAGATATTCTTGAAAGGATTTCTAGTTGCTGCAATCAGTCAACCATTTCAAAGTAAAAAATTAAACCCAAAAAAAAAACTTGATATTGAACAAATTAAAAGTGCCATTGGCAAAGTATTTTCGTTAGAAATGGTAGTAAATTAATAAGCAAATAAAAATAAAATAAAAATGAACCCAGCATATGCTGCATCCACAATCCCATTATTTCATTTCACTTTTCCCCCATGTCACTCATATAATGCTGTAAATCTGTAAAAGCTTCAACATAAAACTTGCAATCGACAAAAAAGTTCATGAAATGTTCAAAAAGTTTATTTTATGCCCAAGGACAAAATCACATAAAAATGCTACTTGGGCAAAAACTTTTATTTTGGCCCAAGGCCATGACATCCAAACCAAGTTGTTTTGGCACTATTGTTCAGGGGAAAAAGAAATCAGTAGTTAAACATGGAGAGAATGCTACTTGCATTTTACGGTTTATGTCAAGAGGAATCTAAGTGGAAAATTTAATTCTCTTTTATTATTTATGGTTTGAACAGGAAAATCAGCAACAAAGCTACCATAAATAGCAAGCTTTCTTGCAAAGCTGACTCTCAAGATCCTGGTCCCAGGACTATCGAGTATCGAGAATTGACATTACAATTATGCTGAGATAGTGAGACATGAACTCAATGTCATATTTTTATCTCAAAAGAAGATGAGGGTGCCATGTCAAATAAATAGGATCAATAAAGCCTCTCTCCTTTGGACTTTCATCTTCGCCCATGTTCCAACATTAATTACCACTATAATTGCTTTTGTTCCTAATGTACCACACAATGCTTTCGCCTCCTCTCAACACTATTTCTTTCGAGAAGCTTCAACAACCATTGATGATATTGTACAAAATTACACTTTTCTATGAACTTGTTGAAATTAATTGAGATTCCTTACTGGCTTGTGTTGGGAATTGCGGATACATCATGTAGCGAAAAAACAAAATTCCCACTAAGAATCCATGCGAAAAGAGGACCATAATTTGTGTTTTTGAGTTTACCTCTTGAAGCGAGATGAAAAACGATCAAGCAAATCACAAGCACAACAACAAGAACGATGCCTCTACGTTATCCACATGAACAGACTTGTAAAACATCCAACGTCTGTAGTCTTGGAGTTCGACCTCTCTACCACAGTGCTAGCTGCAAAGAGAAGAGAAACCTGTCACTCTCTCACTCACTGTTTTTGTCACGTGCGGCTAGGGTTTGTCATGCGTGCCTTTACAGCCCTTTAGCAGTGTTATTTATAATAGCTGCTGCCTTATACGAGTGGGAGCATCAACAAGGTAAGTTGTGCAACCCTAAACTCATCTGTTATGAGTCTGGCCTATGATTGAATTCTAATCCAACTTAGATTCTTATTGCTCCGACAAAGTTTGTTCTAAGTGTGCGACCCTATAGGTTCTCATGACATTGGTAGCAATATTAAAATTTCATTTTAATATTACAAGAAGTGAGCAGTATCTAGCAACAAATCGCTGCTACCCAAGTAATGAGAATGTCAGTGATTTGACATAACCTTTCCGTGACTAATGTTACTGTGTAGTTTAGTCCCTTTGTCCAGATATTTAGATTGAACACAAGGCATCGAACGTGTCACCCTTGTATAGTTCAATCTTCTGTTTCTTGATACTCGAGTAGACATAGTAATAACAAATGAGATCAATATCTCACTCATTTGAGCATGACCATGCATTTTGTAGTCTCACTTAATCAGGGGGCCCGAAGATATTACTCTTGTTATGTAGGAGGGAAAAATCTCATCTAGGTCACTCACATCACTCCACATGATTCACAGTATATCCACTAATTAACTTTATAATCACCTTGTTACAAATAACGTTTGATGGCATTAAAACATACAACTCCTCAAGTAGGAATCGTAGTGATTTTAGGTCAAAGGACTATATACACCATTATCACTATGAGAATCGCTTATGATACTCACGTAACGATCCACGTAGCATTCTCATGGCGGGTCAGTTCAATACATCGTTACTCTAATATATACTAATGTGAAGACTTAATATCTCATATCCATGACTCGTGAGATGTTGCCATCAGTCTACGTACATACTAGTCTCAATGTATTATTGTCGTCTTGATTAACAATAATACTTGACTAGGGACATTTAAGAATAGTGTTATGTTTTTATCCAATAGGATCTCACGATTAAGTCATCTACTTGATGTCCTATGGCATAAAACTTACTATTCTAAGGACTTTATTATGTATATCACAAATAACACAATAAATGAAATATCTCGTATATTAAATAAATAGCATAATACAATGTAAGTTAATATGGTAAAAATAAATTGGACTCTAGGGCATACACCAACAGCTTGAACAATAGCAACTAATTACACTTATTTGTTAAAAAATTCTCTGATATATTAATTCTAAAATTTATGACATATCAAAATATATAAAGAGTTTTAGAGTTACCTTGAAAAGATGCCGATAAGAAAGTCATTATTGAAATCCTTAAAATCAAACAATCTCGACGAGGGAGAGATATTATTTTTATCCCACAATAGTCACTCATGTGCCAGTATCAATAAGGCAACTGTACGCACTAGAGTGACTAGGAATATGGGTCCTGTATATATAGAATAACTAAAATGAGTTAAACCTACCCATTATGGAAAACCCATATATAGGACCCTTAAAACAAAACTCACATATGAGCAGTACTTTAATAACAATAGGCCCATTAACAATACTGATCACAATTTGGGTTAAATAAAATGCTCTAATAGTTTTGATATCCAATTAATCTAAGTTTTATAAAATTATAATATGATTTATACTAGTCCATAAAAATTTCTAACATTTTTTCACTTAGACGGCATAAGTCATATTACATTATTTCAATAAGAAAACAATTCTTCAGATTAATCAAATAATATGTGGCCACAACATGATGTCAAAATCGAGTCAGCACTCTCAATAACTGGTCCAAAATGAGACTATAAGCATCTCAATAATGCAGAAAATCATACTTAAAGGATTATTAATATCATACATGCAAGATACTCATATCCCAATGACTCAACAAAATGTGATATATGGGTAATGAGAAAGCACATCAAAAAATTGCATGCCAATATGTGATCAAAGTGCATTTCCAACAAAATGACCTTAAGCATTGACCCAAGATGCTTTCTGAGATTTAACGAACATCTCAGTACAATAACAAAATGAGTCTGAGTCCATAATATCTCCACAACATGTCATAACATAAACAAACAAAACTGCGTAGATAATAATAATAACAATATTATATGGCAACGATAATAATAACAATATAATTGTTTATGGTCTCAAGACATAATAATAAAACGAGGTCACAACAAAATTACAAAACAAACTCCCACTAATCCAAAACATCAAAAGACCTCACCATACCCATATAGGTCACATGATCAACAAAACTTTGACAGCTAAACCTTTGGTTAGGGGATCTGTAACCATAAGTCATGTAGGGATATACTCGACATGAGTTTGAAACTCCTAAATCTTCTTTCTAACAAACATATACTTTGTGTCAAAAGTTTCGAGTGCTTAAAGCTCTTATTAATTTGAGAGAAGCACACTACAACAGAGTTATCACAATAGATAGTAAGAAACTTGAAAATACTCTCCACATTACAAAATTTAGTAATCAAATTTTTTAACCATGTTACTTGACGCGTAGCCTCATAACAAGCTATATACTCTACCTCCATAGTGGAAGTAGTTGTAAGTGTCTTTTTAACACTCTTCCAAGAAATAACTCCTCTTGCCAACATAAAGATATACCCTGATGTGGACTTTTGGTCATTTAGGATAACCACCATAATCAAAATTAGAATAGTATATCACCTCAAGGTGATTCGATCTCCTATAGGTAAGCTTATAATCTTTGGTACCCTATAGAAATTTCATAACTCGTTTTGTAGCCTGCCAATGAGCCACACCAGGTTTGCTCAAGTATCTCCCAAGTACACTAACACCAAAAGCAATATCAAGACGTATACAAACTTGAGCATACATAAGGCTGCCAACAGTGGAAGCATATGGGACCTTCTCTATTTTAGCAACATCTTTATCATTTTGAGGACAGTCGATATTAGAGAGTCTTTCACCCTTTTTAATAGGTGTAGCACAATGATTATAAGATTTTATATTAAATATATTCAGAATCCTTTCAATATAAGCTTTCTGAGACAAGCCAAGTATATCATGAGATCTATCACGGTGAATCTCAATATCCAATACAAAAGAGGCATCACCAAGATCTTTCATGTCCAAATACGCTATCAACATCTGCTTAGTCTCATACAGAAAATCAACATCATTACTAGCCAACAATATATCATCAACATATAAAACAAGAATGATGAATCTACTCCCACTAAACTTCAGATAAATGCATTAGTCAACATTATTTTTTTTAAAGCCAAAAGAGCAACAATATAATCAAATTTCAAGTACCAATGCCTAAAAGCCTGTTTCAATCCATAAATGGATCTTCTTAATTTTCATACCATATGATCTTTACCATCTTCAATAAAACCATCAAGTTGATCCATATACACATTTTCATACAAATCACTATTTAGGAAGGCAGTCTTAATATCATTGATGAAGATCCAAATCAAAATGAGCAACCAATGCCATCACAATACGAAAAGAGTCTTTAGTACAGACCGGTAAGAAAGTATCCCTATAATCAATGCATTCCCTCTAGTTATATCCCTTAGCAACAAGTCTGGCCTTATACCTTTCAATTTCAGCTCTAGCATCATGTTTGGTCTTAAAGACCCATTTGCAACTAATGGTTTTACAACCAATAGGTAACTCCACCAATTCTTAAAATTTATTCTTTCTCATAGAAGTCAACTCATCCTCCATAGCCACCAGCCATTGTGCACTATCAGGACTAACCATGACCTCTTGAGAGGAAATAGGATAAAAATCCTCAACTGAATTAAACTCATACTCTTGCAGGTACACAACATAATCCCTGAATCTAGTAAACTCAGTGGATATAGGAACTCGCTCAAATCTTCTCAGTGGAGTCACAACAACATCTGGATTCTGTACATTATTTTTGACTTATTGAGGGATATCGACATTATCAACAGGATCAACAATATCATCATTATAGATCAAAAGAGATGACATTATCCTTGGAAAGGGAACAACAAAAATAAGAAAACATAACATGCTCCTCTCTAAAATCAACAATATGTGGCTCTTGGGTTCCATCATGCCTTAACTCCCTTTCAAAATAGACAGCCCGATTGAATACAACAACTCTAGTAGTATGAGAAAGACAATAAAACCTAGAACTCCTTGAGCCAATACAATAACTAATTAAGAAACTACTAATTGTTTTAGGATCAACCTTCTTTAAATGTGGGTTATAAGGTCTCACATCTACCCTACAACCCCAAATACGGAAATGCCTCAAGGTAGGCCATTTGCCTGACATAAACTCATATGGAGTCTTCAACACAGATTTACTTGACACATGATTCAATATATAAGCAGTAGTCTTTAAGGCATCTCCCCACAAGAATTCTGGAAGAGTAGGATAACTAAGTATGCATCTCACCATATCCATAAGAGTATGATTTCTCCTTTTGGTAACTCCATTTTGTTGTGGAGTGCTAGAAACCTCACACATTTTATCTACTTACCAAATTTCAATTCAACAGTGACTTTGAATACTTTAAAGGCATCTAAAGAGTCATATTTCTCATGCAGCAAATCAATCCACCCGTATCTTGAGAAGTCATCAATAAAGGTGATAAAGTACCTAAAACTATTCATAACAATAGGAGTAATGAGATCACAAATATCTATATGAATTAACTGTAGTATTCCTTCACTCTTGGTAACCCCACTCTTCCTGACTCCAGCTGTAAGTTTCCCTTTTATAAAATCAATACAAGTATCAAAATTAGAGAATTCAAGATCATGAAGAATATTCTCCTTCAACCTCTTCATTCTCTCTATAGAGATCTGTCCTAAACTTTTATATCACAACATAGAAGGGTTTTCAGTAATTCTACCACGCTTGTTCCCAACAACATTATTGATATCTAAATGTAATTAGATCAATAAAAAGGGGTCAATAAACTCTAGAAAAAACCAGAATGGAATCATAAGGTAGGGAAACTTTATTATCACTAAATAGATATGATAGTGCAACAATCCAAAATAAAAATCGAAAGAAGTGAAACCATAGATGGTGCCTTTTAAACCTAAAGAATATCCAGTACATAGCTTCAAGAAAATAACACCTATATACTCTACTTTGACATTAACTTTATTTCCTATTTGATTATCAACTCCCCTTTACTTGGCTTTCGCTTATCTTTTAGCTCTAGTAATGAGTTTATAACGTGAGTAGTTGCACCAATATCTAACCAACAAGTGTTAGAAGGAACATTAACAAGATTGGATTCAAAACACATTAGAGCCAGGGATTCAAGTTCTTTCTCCTTAATCTAATTATTCAACTCTATACAATTAGCTCGTTTAAGTCAATATGCAAATTTCATTGCGCATTCACGATCACCATTCACACCATCATGCTTAGTCTTGGTCAACACAAAGAGGTCACAGGCCCTTTGTCAATAGCCTTACAAAATTGGTTGACATTATCTGCTTCATGAAAACTCTCTTTAATGACTTTGTACATGCAATACTTTATTGTCATACAACAAACTTTATTTGAATGATCCTACCTTTTCATATTTCACCCTAATCGTAATGAAAAACATATATATGGGCTTCGGGACTTATCCACAGCAAGAGCAACATCAATAACAGAGATGGCTAGAAATAAACTCATTGACTCAACTCAGTCCTCATAATTGGTCATACACAACTTTGTCAAGACATTTATTTTCATAAGCAAAGCTGAATCAATATTTTAAAGGGATATTTTCTTGTCGAGTATTTCAATAAATAAGATGAGCAATAACCACAATAGAGCTCGCCCATGCTATTGTAATCCCGCCTAAGGGTCTCGAATTACAACACATGAGTAGACTCCAACAGACATAAAAATCATGTCCCAAAAGCTAGTATTGAGAAGATACTAAAAACTCTAAAGGCATAACCTCAACACCCTTAACAAATCATTAGGAATTACATTAATAAAGGCAAACCGATAGGGTAAGCACATTATCAACATAATCTTCAATGCCACAAAATAATAATATTTTATCAACACAATAACACCTCAACATAATTGATCCCGCAAAGGCTAGCTCACAATCATGCAAAGTGTCCCAAAATAGTACCACGGTACTTTCAACAATAACTATCAGAATCAAATTGCGTAAATAACAACAAAATAAATAATCTTCAAAATATTACATATTAATTTATGCATAAAAGGGCACCAAAATTATTTCAGTGACTAAACAATATCAACTCTGAAAGTGTGTAATATATACCATACCTAGAAACATCACAATAATACAAAAAAAAAAAAAAAAAATAAGAGGCAAAAAAGGAGAGTACCATATATTTATAACAATTTTTATCTCTAAAAATTTTGGAATAAATAATAAATGGACTTGAAAAAATAAATAAAATTCACCAAAAATTAAATTAGGGCGCGTGGAGAATAATGCAAAAAACGGAATTGAAAAATCAATTTTCTATAGTTTACACTCTCCTGCACTCTCCAAGACTACGATTGAGCGTGAGCGTGGGTAGAATACCACTTTCTTCCTTACCCATTTGACTGAAATTCGAGTTGTTTGACCCAGTTTCAACCTAGTTCGTGATGTGATGGGTTTTCTACAATATCTCTCCTGTTTTACATCCATTTGACGCGATTCTTGTGCCATTGGATTCAGAATTTCAAGATCTAGTAAACTCTTAAAGAAATTTTCAAAGAAGCTTCACAAAATCTTTGGGCTTTTGGACGAAAATTTAAGAATGAAGAATGGGTTCGAAAATGGTATTCCTTTCAATTCTCATTGGTTTCTCAACAAAATTTGTGAAATTTGGTGTCATTCAACTTGTAATGAAACGATCTATAATAACCCCATACAAATTTTAAGTATCGACTAACAGAATTTTGAATCATGAAACTTGAATGTTTTAGAGTTATATGGGTTTGAGTAAAATTCTCAATAGATTCATAACATTATAATATGACATACATGTTTTTAGACTCAAGATAACTCGGTCTACAAAAGTCCTAATTTGATTTTTAAAATTGATTTTTTTTAATTGAACATCATATACGTCAGGTTTCTTCAATTTTAAAACTTATACGATTTTTAAGTTAAAACAGAAAATTGATAGTCATAATTAGGATTAAAATTGCTCTAATACCAATTATTAAAAAATTCTTGGATCTATTATTTTCCAAAATTTATAACATATCGAAATATATAAAGAGTTTTAAAGTTACCTTGAAAAGATGTCAATGAGGAAGTCATTATTGAAACCCTTAAAATCAAACAATCTTAATGAGAGAGAGATACTATTTGCAACATCCTCCCCAACCTATAGTTTTAATTTGGTTATAGAATTGTTATAATATGAATTAAAATAATGGAATGGTAGATAATAGTTCTGGTTAGTGTAAAATACTAAAATATCTTAAGAGATATTATATTTTCAAAGTTACCCCAAAAATCAAAGAGATATTAATTGATTCTTATTTTCCTTCTACTGTCTTTGACTTGTGCATGTATATCTTTCTTTTCTCTCTTTTCGCATGGCTACTATTAGTAGAAACGAGAAGAAAAGTAAGAAATAGAAATAAAAAGAGAAAACAGAGAAGAAAGAAAGGAAACAGAAAAGAGAAAGCTGAATTGGAGGAAGAAGAGCTAAGTGCAGAATAAGCAACATAGTCGAACTTCAATCCATAATAAACTAAGGTAGGGGTTGTTGTGTTTGTTTTCTATGATTATCATTCTTTGTTTTGAGAGATCTGACAAAGAGTGAACAAAACCGATTTCTTCATGATACTCGAAGAAAAATCATGATTGAGTGTAATAAGAGTTTTCTTATGATACTTGAGCTTATATTTGCATATATATGTATTTATATGAGAATAACTACTAGAGCTTATTGTTGATTATTTTTTCCAATACTTTTCTAAATGAGTTATGGTATCATTAGATACTTGTAAAATAATTGGTATAGTAGTGAGGTGAACAAAAAAGTTGTTATTATGAGGTCTTTAGAATGTTTTTCTACAATATTCTTTTTGAGTAAGGCCAAAGTGACAATTTGAATAGAATACAGAGTTCCTGATTTTTGATGTCAACTATTCGAATTTTCATGATTTCAATGATAAATTGAGTTGTTTAAGTGAGCGATGTGAATGACATAATTTTAAGTCTAATCAAAATAAACCAAGAGAGCTATTCGATTGGCATAATTCAAAAAGACATCACTAGTTTAATCGGGTAGACTAAGTGTCCTATTCTATTAAGTGTGATTTCGATAATAATTGAAATATTATGTTAGCTTTTCAAGCAGCAGTTCAGAATAATATATTTTCAATGGTGATCAAATAAACTAAGAGTTATTCAAATAGACCATTTCAGAATAGTAAGTCGGACTAACAGAGTAGACTAAGAGAGCTATTTGATTGGCAAGTTTAAGATTAATCGAATATACTACAGTAGTTATTTGACTAGCAAGTTTTTGATTATGTTCGAAAGAGACAATGATCGAAGACTTGAGAGTTATTCGACTAGCATGTATTCAATTCTAATCAAATATGCAAAGTAAGGCATATTTTCAATTATGATTGAAAAGAGACAAGTGAGATTTTAAAAGTAAAACCCACAGTGGTGTTTTTAGTGCCATTCAAAAAGGCTAGAGATTCTACTCAAATAACTGAGTATAGAATTGTCATTAACATATCATAAACATTAAACATGGTTATAAAGTGGTCAGCATTCAGCCAGGTCAAAGGAGTAAGAAAAACCATTTGCGAAATTGGTAGAGGAGTAAGAAAAACCCTCAGTGAAATCAAAGGAGTACGAAAAACCCTCAACCAGGTCAAAGGAGTAAGAAAAGCCCTTTGTGAGATTTATGACATTGCATAGGCCTCATCATAATTCATTTCATCATCATTAACATTCATCATTTTGATGAGCATCCATACATAATTTTATTCAAAATGTTATCTTGTGTATTTATTATAGAATTGTATATTGAATAATTTTGTTTGATAGTATGCTATTGATAATTTTTTGAATTCTCACCTCTTTGTCTGTATATGTATATTTATATATTGAAATCAAGATCATTCCAAAGAAGAGAAATAAAGTAGTAGTAGTTTCGACTAGAGTAGTTTTCAATTTGTATATGATGTATTTTAGGCCTTGAAAGCCTAATTTGTACTCGAACAAAGTACTTATGTACAATTATGTAAATTCAATATTCCAGAAAATTAAATTTTCAGATGTGTTTATGCATAGATTTCGATTACTTCTTTTCGAGGCTCTAATTTCGATTACACGTATAACTTCGAAATACATTACAAATGGTTTATATTTTAATTTTTTAACAATAACAGCCTAATCTGATTTATGTAGGTATATTTTCGAATGTATTGTAGTAAATCGAATTAGGATGTTTCATTATTCCTATCCCATAATAGTCGCTCACACATTATTATCAATGGGACAATTGTATGCACTAGAGTAACTAAGAATAAGGGTCTCTTCCTATATATATAGAATAACTAAAATGAGTTAAACCTACCCACTATGGCAAACATATATACATGACTCATAAAATAAAACCCACATATGTGCAATGTTTTAACAATAATAGGCCTATTAACAATGCTGATCACAATTTAGGCTAAACAAAATACGCTAATAATTTTGACATCCAATTGATCTGGGTTTTAAAAAATTATAATATGATATATATAATGTTTTGAAAAATGTTAGAAATTCAAATATGAGTGTTGAAGTCCCACATTGATAAAGAATGGGATAAGGGAAGAGTATATAAGTGGGAAGACCAATAGACTCATTGCCTTAAGGTTTTGAGTCAAGATGTGGCGTCAGAACCACTATTGTGGTTTCTCACTTAACCCATTAATGGAGATCTCTCCTGCTTTTGAGCTCCCCCTATAGCCCAACAAGTGGTATCAAAGTCGATGGTTCATCTGGGCCGAGTATTTGGAGATGATGGTTAGTGCTTGGGTTCGATCCTAACATATGTTGTGGAGCACATTAACAAGACTTGGGTCTAGGTTGGTTACCTCGCTTGAGAGGAAGCATACTAATGTTGGGACTCACACTTAAGGGGGAGAATGTTGAAAATTCAAATGTGAGTGTTAAAGTTCCACATTGATAAAGAATGAGACAAGTGAAAATTATATAAGTGGGAAGACACATATACTCATTACCTTAAGGTTTTGAGTCAAGATGTGACGTCAGACCCATTATTGTGTTTTCTCGCTTAACCTATTAATGGAGATCTCCCCTACTTTTGAGCTCCCTTATAGCCCAACATTATTATCATAGTCATTAAAATCATTTCACAAGTGAACATCTAAGTCAATTCCAGTTAGCAAAGAATTTTAAATGAGCAGGATACTACAAGGGACAACACCCTAAAATTAAAAAAGAAAAAGTGGTAAAAAAACTAATCCAAAACATGCTAGCACAGATAGTATAATATCAATTAAAAATAAATGGAAAGAAAAATCCTAATATGGTTGAGAAAGTTGTGTTTTTTAGAACCAAATGATTGGGGGACATTCTTTAATATGACTATCGGGCTTAGATTGTGAATACAAAAGGCATTTAGCTAAGAACAAAAATGCAAAAACAACAAACAAAATCAACAAAGGCATATGCTGATTATAAATAAATACGGAAAAACCAACACTTCTAATAAGCTACAATTAAACTAACTTGCACATTCCCTTCATTTCTAGTTTAATAATCTCAAATCTTATACTTTGAAATATATTTTTTAAATGAAATGGATGAAATGAAGTTAACATGTCAATCATCTCATTCTTACCATTGGCCGTCAAATCTAATAAATTTTAAACTCAATTCAATCCCTATAATATTTTGATTTTGATGATACAAACAATCAATCTAAAAAGTGTGCAGAGCAACTTTAACTAAAGAAAATGAACCAATAACCCAAAACCAATCATAATGAAATTCTCATTTCCACAGTCAAATCCAAAGTAAGACAACACTTACCTATGCACACTAGAAGGCATTATAACAACATCTGCCCCCTCCATAGCTTTTCCAAGTTCCTCTTCACCTTGGTACTCTACCATTTGTAATCCCAACTCACAAAAAACAGCTCAATTGATAGTACCATAACATCAAACTACAGCAAGGCTTATATCTTTGCAAAAACCTCCCCATAAACGGGTAGATTAGTGGATCTTTTTAAAACAGTTTAATTAATAATACCATGGCATCAAAACTACATTAAAGCTAGCATCTTTGCAAAAACCCCGCAAAAGGTTAGATTAATAGTGCACCTTAGAAAAATAGCTCAATTTGGAAGAGAGAAAGAATGAAATCAAATTAGTTAATGACAATTATTAGTTATGCCAGCTCAGCTAGGTAGTTATCTTGTTATTAGTTAATTTGTTTCTTAACAGAATCTATATATAAGTGACACAGTGTAATTGAGTCGTGCAAGATTACAATCAATACAATTTTATTTTTGTTTCATTCAGTGTTTGACCATGGCTTCCATTTCCCTTTATGGCAACAACAAATACTATGAGTTAGTTTATGTTACAAATGTTCTCCAATCCTATGTCATTCAAGCTTAATGAAGACAATTTTCTGGCATGGAAGCAACAAGCATTAGCTACAATCAAAGGCCACAAAATATCTCAGTATATCAGTGGAGAATTGATTCCAAAGAAGTATGATTGATGAACCGTCAATATGTTATATTTTTACTGTTCAATTCTTTGGTTTTTCATGTTCTATTTATGTTGTTGATTGAATTTTGTTTGTAAGTTTTGTTATATTTCTAGTATTTCTTAATTGTGTTTTTATTATTTGTTTTGTGTGTTTTTGTCAAGTAATTGTACATGAAGAAGCTTGGACATTTAAAGGAGCAAGAAAAAGCACAAATTTTCATCAGTCGTTCAGTGCTTGAGCATTAGTGTTGGAGTGCCGGAGCGCCCAAAGCATATCCAGTAGCATAACTTTAGTATCTCATCGCCTGAGCGCTGGGAAGGTAGCGCCTGAGCGTGCAACGCACAATGCAGTGCGTATCCGTTTAAGTGACTCAACGCCCAGAAGCCAGCGCCTAGGCACTGGTCACATAACAGATCACATTCTTTTCCATAAATAGGGGAGTTGCGCCATAATTCAGACGGAGACTTTTTACACTTTGCACATCACGCAGAAAATCCTTAATCTTGAGAGAGTAGTTTCGTAGTAGCAGACTTTGGAGGACAATTTCGAAGAGAGGATTCGATTCTTGAAGGCTTGAAGATCATAATCTCTATTAAAAAGATTTTGATTTCTCTTTCCTTCTAGTTTTCCCCCTTTCTTTGGGTTTTCTTTTCATGAGTTTGTTTGTATTAAACATGAGTAGCTAAACTCATAACTAGGGCTATGGTGGATCTTGTTTTCCAAATTATTTGGGTTTGATTTTTAATTTGATTAAGGTACTTTCTTTTAGGGTTTATCATATCGCTTGCATTCTTGTCATAACTTGATCACTTTTCAGATGTGCTAATTCATTGTTTGACCGGTGACCATCTGCATTCAATGAGTGGATCTATATGGAAAGCCTAGGATTAGGTTGGTGAATGACCAAACATCAATTTTTCTTGCCAATGGAATTGACAGGTATGTTTGTTCATCTCTTGAATTGAGGCTTAATGCATTCCTAATTAATTCAACTAAATGACCAAATAAATTATTTAATTTAGGAATAGAATATTGTTTCATCCATGACTATTGGGATTCAATAGCAAATAAGAAAATATTGGCAAAAGAATTACCTTACATCATAAATGAAAGAAAATATGAATAATTGGATTCAAGTAAACCTTGTGTCCTAGTCTCTCTCTCATTGATTATCTATTCTTTGTTTGATTGGTCATTATTTTTCTTTATTTATTTTCTGATTTTATCTTGAATTTCTTCATACATTTTTGATTGTTTGGATAACGAAGAGTTTTACGAATCTAGTAATTACCATTTATTCCTCGTGGGATCGATAACTGGGACTCAAGTCCTATATTACTTGGCGATAGAGTGTACTTGCTCTTAGTGTATTTTACTTGCATCAATGATTCACAAGATGATGTAGCAAGAAACAATATCTGTAAGGCTTACCTCAACTGGGAGTAATAGGATCAATTATTGATGCCATGGTTGCTCTCCTCAATGACCAATTCCTTCATAACAAGAATGGTAGGTTGTGAATTTTCTTTCCAAGTTTGGAAGAAATTATAAAATTTTTTGCATCTTAGATTAGAGCAATGGTTAGACAACTAAAGAATCAATTAAGAAACACAAAAAAAGACTCTTTTGTAGCCTCTTATATGCTTGCAATCAAGAAACTAGTTGAAACTTTAGGGTCAATAGGATCACCAGTTGATGAATCTAAATATGTTGAAGCAATTCTTAATGGTTTGACTTAAGAATACAAGGGGTTTGTGACTGCAATTACTTCTCGAAGTGAGCCTTAGAGTGTTGGAGAGCTTGAAGCTCTTCTTATGGCTGAAGAAGAGTGAATTGAAAGGTTTAGGAAAACAGGACTTGGGGCAATTCAAGGTAATTTTGTTCAGTCTCAGACCAGAAAGGGTTATAATAGCAATGATTATAATGGAAATTCTGATTTTTCAAGTTCTAGAGGAGGTTTTAGTCAAAGACCAAGTTTCAATCCTGGTTAAGGTTGTGGCTTTACTATGAATCAAGGAAGAGGGTTCTTGAATGGTAAGAACCAACACAACTTTAGAGTCAAGTCTGGTAGAGGAGGAGGTCGATTTGTTTTTGGTGAAAAACCTCAATGTCAACTCTGCAAGAAGACTGGTCATACTGTTGTAAATTGTTGGTTCAAATTTGATTAATCATTCACAGGATCATAACTCTATCAGAATTCTAGAAATTCAGGAACTAGCAACCCTCTTATGAATGCAATGGTGGTACAAGGTTCTGTTCACAGTTTCTCTGGTAGTAACTCCCCTATGATTGCTACTATGTTGGTCATTCCCTCAACCCTGTGTGATCCAACAAAGTACCTTGATTTTGGTGTCACATATCATCTTACACCAGATTCATCAAACTTGCAACACAAAATGGATTATGATGGTGCAGAAAAGGTCTTTGTGGGAAATGGTGCAGGTTTCTCTATTTTACATATTGGACACTCTAGTTTTAAATCTGATTCTGTTCATAATCCCTTTATTTTAAATAATATCTTGCATGTTTCTATAATTACTAAGAATCTGTTGAGTATTGCTCAATTTGCTAAAGATAATAGTGTCTTTTTTGAATTCCATTCTTACAAATGTCATGTCAAATCTCAAGATACCAAAGAGATTTTACTCCAAGGCACCCTTAGAGATGGCTTATATGTTAATATTCAACTCATAAAGTCCTCTTAGCCAATGCTCTCAAATGCTACTTCAGCTTCTTCCATTGTTCATTTTTCTCTTTGGCATTCAAGACTTGGTCATGCATCTACTCAAGTTGTGACTCAAGTGTTGAAATCTTGTAATTTTCCCTTTTTTGCTTGTAAATCTCAGTTTCAAAGTGTCGTGAGGCTTGCTATATGGGGAAATCTCATCAGTTGCCATTTTGTAATTCATCTTCTATATACACAGCTCCTTTAGAACTTGTGTACACTGACATTTGGGGACTAACTCTTATAAATGCATTAAATGGAGCTAGATATTACATTCTATTTGTTGATGCCTATACTAGATACTCTTGGATTTATTTGATGCATTCTAAATCTCAAGCTTGTTCCTTTTTTCTTTAATTTAAGCAAATGACTAAACTTCAGTTGGGACATAAACTAAAAGCTCTACAATCTAATAATGTAAAAGAGTTTTTAGTTTATTCTAAATATCTACAATCTATTGGTGTTCTCCATCGTTTAACATGTCCCTATATACATCAACAAAATGGTAGTGTAGAAAGGAAGCACAAGCATGTTACTGAAATGGGATTGACATTGTTCGCTACTTCCTCCCTTCCACTAAAATTTTGCGGAGATGTTTTCTTATATGTTGTTTCTATTATAAATGCACTACCAACTCAAGTGCTAAATCAATTGCCCCCCGTTGAGACTTTATTTCAAAAGCAACCCTCATATCATAATTTCAAGGTATTTGGGTATGCATGTTATCCAATCATTAGACCTTATAATAAATTCAACATGGATTACAAGTTTGTCCTGTCTCTATTTATAGGCTTTACTCCTTCACACAAAGGATTTAAATGTCTCTCTCCTTCTGAAAAATTCTATTTCACTCTCCATGTTGTCTTTGATGAATTACTTTTTCCATTTAAGACTACTTCTAGTCCTTTTTCTTTGTCACAGTCTCCCTCACCATCTTCTATTCTTTCTATCCCTTCTATTCCTTTACTGTCCACAAGTGACCTACCTACAGTTAGATATTCTTGTCCCATTACTACATTCGATCATATTTCTATGCTTAATATGTTTCATGAGCAGGGTTCTACATCTCATCATACTATTAATTCCACAGTGTCAATTCTTAATTCACAAGCAAATTTAGATTCATCATAGCAATCTACCATTGTTGATCCTGTCATTCAGAATACTCACCCAATGGTAACCAGGGCCAAGGCTGGTGTTTACAAAAAGTCTTCTCTATTGCTTTAGAACCAACCTCAATATCTCAGGCACTTGATCAATCACACGGGAAGCAAGCTATGGCTGATGAATACCATACTTTGCTTAAAAATAATACATGGTCTCTTGATGAGCTTCCTCAGAATAGAACTACTATTAGAAGCAAGTGGATGTTTCAAGTGAAATATAAACCAGATGGCTCCATTCACAAGTATAAGGCATGAATAGTTGTTAAAGGTTTTAATCAAAGGCCTAGATTTGACTTTACTGAGACATTTAGTCCAGTAGTCAAGCCTGCCACGATCAGGTTGGTACTCACTATGGCTTTGGCTAAGGGTTAGCTTATTCATCAATTAGACATCAACAATGCCTTTTTGAATGGGAATTTACAAGAAGAGGTATATATGAAGCAATCTCAGGGTTTCATTTTTAGTAGCTCTCAACTAGTTTACAAACTTCATAAAGCTTTATATGGGCTTAAGCAGGCCCCTAGAGCTTGGCTTCACAAGCTATCTACTACCCTATGTTCTCTTGGTTTTAATTATACCAAATCAGATGTCTCTTTATTCACTAGATTTTCCCTTACATCTAATACATTCATCTTGGTCTATATAGATGATATTCTAGTTACTGGCTCTTCTAAGTCTAAAATCTTGTCTTTGATCAGCTCACTTAATTCCATGTTTGCTCTGAAACATATGGGACAATTGCATTACTTTCTTGGTATTAAAGTGCACATAACCCAAGCTAGTGGTCTGCATTTATCTCAGACTAAATACATTAATGATCTGTTGGTTAAAGCTAATATGCTTAATTATAAGCCTTTCCCCACTCCCATGACTGCTCATCTCAAGATTTTTGCTATAGGCAGTACCCCATTTTTTATCCTAGTCTTTATAAATCAATTGTAAGGAGTTTGGAATATGTCACAGTGACCAGACCTGAAATTTCATTCTCTGTGAATAAGGTATGTCAGTTTATGCAGTCTCCTATGGACTCTCACTGGAAAGCAATTAAGAGGATCTTGAGATACCTCCATGGCACTGCTTCATATGGCTTGTCTCTTCAAAAATCCCCTCATTTAGATCTTTATGGCTTTACTGATTCTAACTAGGGCTCAAACCCTAATGACAGAAAGTCTACAAGTGGTTGTTGTGTCTACTTTGGGGGAAACCATATTTCCTAGTCTAGCAGAAAGCAACATGCAATCTCTTGTAGCAGCACAGAAGTTGAATACCAAAGTCTAGTTGCTTTAGCAGTAGAACTCCTCTGGTTGGAGACTTTATTGCATGAACTTAGGGTGCACTTACCTGATCCTCCTAAAGTTTTTTGAGACAATCTTAGTGTTGTCTTATTGGCTGCTAATCCAATTCTTCACTCTCACACTAAGCACTTTGAGATTGATCTACATTTTGTTCGAACAAACTGCAAATTAGTCACATACCAGCACATGAATAGATAGTTGATGTAGTGACTAAAGTTGTTTCCAGCTCCTTATTCACAACTTTCAGAGACAAACTCAAAGTTGAACCACTTTAACTACTGAGTTTGAGGGCGGATGTAAGAGAGAAATGATGAGATCAAATTAGTTAGTGACAATTATTAGTTATGCCAGCTCAGCTAGGTAGTTATTCTATTATTAGTTAATTTGTTGTTTAACAGAATCTGTATATAAGTAACACAGTGTAATTGAGTCGTGCAAGATTACAATCAATACAATTCATTTCTGTTTCATTCACAGAATTCTCATCTGAGTTCTCTCTCTCTCTTTACTCTTTCATTTCAACCTTGCACTGAAACCTTACACAATTCATTGTACCATTATTATGGTGAATTTGTTTTAGACATCATGATTAAATATTGTTACATCCTATATGAGAAAAAAAAATATGCATTCAAATGCACATGAATATATATCATCTGAAATAGGTCCTATTGTTCAAAATGTAATTTAATATCGAGATCACTTTGAAGAACTGAACTGAAATTAGAACAAAATCCCACATGAATATGCAACAAAAAATTAATATAATATACAGTTTTACATTAAAAAAAATTAATATACAACCAAAAAGTTAGCGCCTACAAAATATTCGTAGATTCTCAAATCTTTGTCAACGAAACTCTGAGCTCTATATCTCTTTGTTTCACTACTAACTTCTCAGTTTTTTTTATCACATCGAACTATATTCCAAAACAAAATTCTCCATTACCTAGAAAGAGTATGAAATTAGATACTTGAAAAATGAGAGAGACCCAGAAAGATTCATAAAAATATGCTTTGGGATAAGAACCCCTTTTATTGTAAGAGTTGCTGCATAGTCCCAAACCTTATCCAAGTTTAAGGAATGTCTCATCCTCTTTGTTTTGGACACTTATCTCGTTTATCGGCCATTGACAAAGAGATGGCCACGGGAGAGTTGATTGATGAAAGATTGGCATTTGGCTGAGAAAGAGTGTTTTGTATCGAGTTATGGATCTATAGATCTGTATCAACCCAATCCACCAGACTGGCACCTAGATGTTATTGTACGCATGAGGCAGCCTATTTACTAGGCATAACTTCTTCAATAGAAATCAATCATAATCATACCCCGCATAAACAGGGGAATAATGACAAAGAATAACGGGTTCCACGATATCAGGTAAGAGCATTCAATACGCATTGAATGTTTAAATTCTTCATATTTTTAAATGCTCACACACACACACACACACACACACACACACACACACATATATATAGACACACACACACACACAACAATGTGAAAAATTTACGACCTAATTCTCAATACACATTATCTTCCTTGCACTTATACTGACTTGAGTGTTAGAGTATCTTTTGCAGATACCTACCCTCTCACTCCATTATTGTTGCTTTTGCAATACGGAGGAATATACTAATGTTTACCTTCTTAGGTAATTCTCATAACTCAATTCTAAAAGGAACACACGACATTTTTAAGGGAGAAAAAAAAATAAACACAGCACCATCTCAAAAAGGAAGAAAACGTAGAAAGTGATGGTTACCGAACCGAATAATTACGGGGATAACTTCGAAGGTATATCTTCAGAAATTAGCCGTACCACCAAAGGGAAGAGCCATTGACAAAGAGTACCCACCAAAGATTACTTGCCGTAATACACCTCAGAATAATTACACAGTACAGATCCATACCCCGTAATCCTTCCCACACGCATTTGTTGATTACAGGTAAATGTCCTAATAAGCCTCACAAATTTTCCTTCTCAAACACGCATACACAGCTATATCGGAGCTCTTACTCAAACACTCTATGAAACCCTACCTTGGTCCCTACTCAAACACTCATAAGAAAATGTTTTTATTAAAAGTATGCGGTTGTTTTAATTCAATTAAAACACTTGAATTTAATGTCTCACTATTATTATCATTACATCTTCTAGCATGACAATATTTGTTAAATGGACCATCACCTACTGCACATAAGTTTCTGGAACACATATTCAACCGCATACACGGAAGCTTCGCACGGGAGGACTCCAGCCTGCTGCACAATTTGTGGGATATATGTAACGAAGACATGTAGATATATGAACAGAAACTTGAACAGTAAAAATAACTTGGCCGGAGATGTATTGGGTATAGATAGATTTTAAATTTTTAAATTTAAATATTACTTCAAACATTTAATATTTGTTACCAAACCTATCAATTTTTCTTCAGCCCTAACAGGTGCAAATGGTTACTGCAACCATTTTTTCTCCTTTTGCTTCGTTCTTTTCCCGTCAATGGTGATAGGCCTTGCAAACAGTGAGGGAAAGAATAGTGATCCGGACTTCAGCAGGGAAAAAAACAAGACAATCATTGAAAACGGCAAGGTAATTGTTGATCGACTAATTGCGATGGGAATTATATGAAGACAAAAGTTTCATGGTATTGGGTAATTGGTTTTGGAGAAAAGGGAAGAAGCCTAGAAGCAGAATATAACTGCCTTTTTATTCATTTATCACATTTTTTTTATATCACTTTTTATATTATTTTTTATATTATTGATTACATTATTTTTTTTTCATCATTTTCTCTTAATGAATCACAGCTATTAAAAAGTCTAATAAAAAGTTATATAAGATGAAAAATAAGGTGAGAACATCATTTTCCTTCATTCTTGCCCAACAACCTTCCCATGCAGACTATGTATAATATACTTCTTCGGGTAACAGGTTATTACTTAAAAAAACTTTATAACCAATCAATAGTAATAGGTCATATCGATCAGGGTACTGTTACCCTTATAAATATATAGGGTACCAAAAGAATTCTAAAAAATTTATAAGATAATTTTTTGGTACGTAAATTTATAAGATAATTATATAAAATATAAACAATTTCTAATTTATTTAAATATAATATAAATATAATAGAAACCAGCTTATATTTAATACGTTCAATTCTATTTTATGTAAATGTCATTTTTTAATTATTTTATATGTTGTATCTTTATGTACATTTTAATTTTTATTTAATGATTATTATTATTTTTTGGTCTTTAAACAATATATCTCCACTGTCATTGTTGTGAGACTCATCTTCGAACTAAGTGGTAGGTAAATAAAGTTTTCCCCAAAATAATAGCGACTTCAGGATTAGAGCCTCTAACATTGCTTAATAATTCAAATGCATATATATTACATATTTTAACACATTTTAATATATAATTTAATACTTAAAAATTAATGAAAAGAGCTAATAATAAAGTGTGATTCTCTTTCTTCATTAAAATTAAATTCAAGTATTCTCTTTCTTCATTAAATCTAGTAAGTATCCACTATTCTCTCTTTTTTTATTAAATGAGCTAATTCAAATCATTAGATCAAAATAAATTCAAAGGTTTGACCTTTTATGAGATAAAAAGTTTAAATGATTAAATTACCAATGAGTCTAAGTTATTTTTAAAATAAACATATGGGGCGTTTTGTTTAAAACAAAATGTGAAAGTTGTTAATCTCCATAAAAAGTGTGGAAGTTAACAATTTCCATATTTAAATATATTTTATATTATATATTTAAAATCTGAAACTAATATAATATATAATATAGACGTTATAACCTTTGTTAAGATTTTTACTTAATATTATCAAGTAGACAATACTACCATTGAAGGTGCCACATAATTCTCCCTAGTAAATGCACATATAAAACAAAGGTTGAAGTATGGTTTTGGTTTTTATAAGTTTCACTCATTTTTTATTTATTCCATATAATATTTTTCTTTTTAAATTAGCTACACACTCCTAAATATTTTTAAAAAAGTTTCCGTCATTAACTTCTGTTATAACAATATCGTCAATTTAGTTTTTACTAAATATTTTACAAAAAAATAACATCTACAACAACACTTATTGAACATAGGAAGACTTATTTTAAAATAAAGAACACAAAATGGAATGAAAAAACACTTATCGAACATTAAAAAAAAAAGAATATCTAAAATAACACCTATTGAACAAGAAAACATTTATTGCGTTAGTTAATTGACAATATTATAATAAAATTTAATGACAGAAATTATTTTGAAAACGTTTACAAGTAAGATGATTGATTTTAAAAAAAAAATTATAAGGATTAAATTAAAAGTAAGTAAAAATTATAAGGACTAAAATTATAATTTAACCTAAAATAAAATGATATAAGAGTATATTGTCTTTTCTTTTCTTTTCTTTCAATCTTTTTTTTTATTTTGAAAAAAAAATAGAAAGTATTCTTATCAACTTTCTATTGTTTTAATTAAAATTCATATTTGATTGTATTCAAGAAAATAACTTTTTATTGTTAAGAAAAATGAGTCTTTCTCATCTTATAAGGAGATTACATTATTTCCATCATCTATAATTTATGAAATTACCATTTTACACTTGATATTTTTAATATGTTAAGTATTATTTTTAGTTTATATAGGATATTGAACATGTAATCTCATGATATATCACATTCTAGTATGTGGCGAATAGGATTAAAGACGTGACTCAAAGGTGATGTCATCTAGCAATATCATTCTAAGAAATAAAGTAAATAACGGACCTGAAGAGGGTTGGAAATTGAAGAACGAATTCTTGATACATCACTTTTCACAATATTTTTAATAATTGTGATTAAGTGAAAGAAAATAATAAAATAATATAATTAATAGTAAAAAATAATATAAAAATTGATGTAAGATAAAAGATGTAAAAAAATCATGTATGGAAATTGGAATTAGAATTGGAATTGGAGGGCCTCATCCTCAACATAGAGCTTGCATTTTTCCAATTCTAGAATGTGTTTCGGAAGGATTATTTCATTCCCTAATTGCTTTTTCTTCCAAAATAAAGTTGTGTAATAGTAGTATAATATGTTTTATAAATTCAGCTTCAGCTTTTGTACGAAATTTGATATATTTTAAATTTTTTTTATAATACTTAAATTTTAGCTTATGATTTTATATTATAAATTATTTCTTACACTTTAATATGTAAATATCATTTTGTTTTTAATTAAATAAATTTTTTAATTATTTTATACTTATTTTGATAATTTAATACATAAAAATGATTCTTTTTTATATTATCTAAACAAAAGCAGATTAACTTAAAATCGCTTTTCAGTTAACATATCCAAACATAAAACTGATTCGATTATAATCGATTATAACAAAAAAAATTTATACAATAATAATCATTTATTAAAATAATCAAATTTTTACAATTATCTCAAACACACACTTAATCAATTAAGATTAACCGTCTTCGACGCAGACACTTGAGCGGCAACACAACAATTTACGATAGCCCCAACCAACCCCAATAAGTTTATGATTTTTCTTTTTTTTTTAAAAAATATTAGGTAAGATAATTATGACTTTACTAATGTATGAGTAATTGAATATATTTATAAAAAATAATTAAAAAATTGAGTATATTTTTATACATGTATATTTATTATATATATATATGTATATATATATATATATATATATATATATATATATATATCAAGGATATTACCAACACGTTTCTTACGTAATATTTTTTTTAATATTACCAACACTTGATATATATCTTTCTTGGGCAGGTTTATTACCTTACCTATGGATATGAGAAAAATAACAACCGCCAAGGCCCTGGGCTATGTGAGGGCAATCATCAATAATGTTACTAAAATATGAGAATCGAGTGTGTGAGTTCTTTAGCATGTTGATAACTTCCATGCAATCGGACTCAGCTTCAATGTTGGAAAAGCATAAGTCCTTGGCAAGCATCAAGCCTAACCTGAGACCCAAAGTAGCATCATGTCTAGCCAAAATTCTCCAAGTAGCAGCAGCAAGTATATTTCCCTCATAATCTCTTTAAATAGCTCCAATACCCCAGCTTCATTTGATGCTTTTGCAGCATCAACATTCAGTTTAATGCAGCCAGATCTCGGGGGATACCAACACGTTTCTGCACGAGGAGGAACTCCCTAATTCCCGCGGCAATCTTTACTCAAGAAGCTGTATGCATCCCTGTAGCTGTTAAGCAGTGAGAGCTTTAGATATCACCAACTCAGATGGAGTAGATTTTTCCTGGAAGCATAGGGTGTTTCGGGACAACCATATACCATGTGCCAAGGCAACCAACAATTCTGCAACTTCAGTGGGATTATGCAGAATAAAGTTTCCCAACCAAACCTCACCATGTGATTGATCAGGGGGATCATGCCGTAAGCCCAATGGAGATTTAAACCAAAAATCTTTGACCCATGTGCAGTCACGAAGACCATGAGCATGAACCGAATTATGGATACTTCTCCAAATATAACTAAGAGAGTGTTCTGGGCCATGATCCGGGATCCTGTTTAGCGGATCAACTCGACATACATACAACCAGATTCCGCTCTGAATGACACAGCTAAAGCCTTTATGACAGTCCGAACCTCGGAGCCATGTACATCGAATGACATTGGGCCATAGAATTAAGATTGCTAGATTTGTGCAGATGATATCCCCCTAAATATTCACAATTGTCAATCATCATCTTATGATATTATAAGACTCATAACTATCTCAGACTATTAAGTAGCTTCCATATTAAAGTTCCTAACTTATAGGGATTTACCTCAACAATAGTGGGATGATAATCTCTACCAGGATATTAATCCTAAATTAACTGCATTGAACATAGATTGCATTATGATTCTATACACGCTCTATAAATACCAGACTAAGTAACCTTAAACAGGTATCAATAAATTACTCACTACATAATACCCTACTTGCGTACAGTCTGAATTGAGCGTTAGAGTCTTTTTGCAGGTATCCACCCCCCAGTCTCAACACACTCTGCCGTTGCTGCTCAATGAGGAAACCACTGCAACGTACTTATCTCAGATATCCTATGAATCTACTTCAGAACAGAGAGTAACCAATGCTTGCTTCCAAGAAGTGTTTTCTTGGGAAGTATTTAGCCCTTAAAGACTCTACTCATAAGTGAATTAGGATTCTGGATTAATCTCCAACTTTGCTTAGCTAGAAGTGCAAGATTAAAAGTTGTAAAATTTTGGAAACCCATCTCACCATCAGCTTTATGGTTGCATATACTCGACCAATTAATCTAGTGAATTTTGTGGTCTCCCACCAAAAGCGCCCAATCATGGACTCAATATGATCACACAAACCTTAGGATAGTAGAAAACACCCCATAATATAATTAGGAATCGCCTAGGCTACCGATTTAATTAATACTTCTTTTCCATCCTTGGACAAGAAATGCTCATTAGGAATCGCCTAGGCTACCGATTTAATTAATACTTCTTTTCCATCCTTGGACAAGAAATGCTCCTTCCAACCTTTCAACTTCTTCCAAACCCGCTCTTAGACAAATTCAAACACTTGCTTCTTGGATCTCCCTACGAATGTAGGAATACCTAAGTATTTGAAATGAATCTCAATAGCCTTTATATTAAACCATCTCTGGATATTAATCTATATTTTTGTGGGCACATATTGGCTAAAAGAGATTCTTCCTTATCCAAGTTGACGAGTTGGCCTAAAGCATGCTAGTAGGCCAGGAGAATGTTGTTTATATGTTGGATTTCCACTTAATTTGCTCTCAGAAAGATTAGGTTGTCATCTTCAAAGAAGAGATGTGAGATTTCTGGAGAACCATGGGCAACTCTAGTCCCATGTAAAGCCTTATGTTCTTGAGCTTTAAGAATGAGACTTGAAAGAACCTCAGCACAGAGAATAAATAGATATGGAGAAATAGGATCACCATGTCTGAGACCCCTTTCTGGTTTAAAAATATCCTTAGGCGCCCCATTAAGCAAGATAGAAAAAGATATAGTAGTAACACATCGCATAACAAGATCTACCCCAATTATCTGGAAAGCCTATACAAGTCAAAACATATTTTAGAAAGTTCTATTCAACTCTATAAGAGGCCTTAGCCATATCTAACTTTATTGTAACCTTGCCCTTTTTTCCTGATGTTTTCTTCTTCATGTAGTGAAAAGACTCAAAAGCAATAAGAACATTATTAGTAATTAAATACCCAAGAATAAAAGCACTTTGATACTCACTAATTAGACTTGGAAAAATAAGTTTAAGCCTGTTAGCAATAGTTTTGGTAACAAGTTTAAAAATTACATTACACAGAGAAATTGGTCTAAAATCCTATGTGTTCCTTGGCTTTTTAATTTTAGGGATTAAACATAGAAAGTGTAATTCAAATTTCTAGGATCAACACCTTTATTAAGAATATCAAGAATAGTGGTAATAACATCAATTTCAATAACACGCTAGAATTTTTGACAAAAAATTAAAGACATATCGTCTGGGCCAGGAGCCTTAATAGGATGCATCTATTTTACAGCTAGTATCACCTCCTCTTTGGTAAACTCCATTACCAAGAACTATTTTGTACAATGCTAGTTATCTCAACTACATTATAGGTTTCCCCAGCCTCAAATAAAACTTTGAAGAAGTTGGTCTTGACTACTGCAATCTCCTCTTCTTCTAGATAGCGAATAGAATTGTCATCAAGAATATGGTCAGCCCAATTCCTTTCCTTTCTCTGAGAAGCTTTAGTATGAAAGAAATGGGAGTATCTATCCCCATGCTTTAACCATGTGGCTCTAAATCTTTGGGACCGCCAAATTTCCTCCAACTCTAGCAGTTCATCTAGCTCATTTTTCGCTTGCTTTAAGGCCTGAATTGTGTCTGGTGATTGGTCAAACTTACTAAACCTATCAGTTTTTTATACAACAATTTGATCTTTTTAGGAATGTCAACACAACGCTCCAATTGTGAAGAAATATCACAATCCAGACCTTGCCACAGAAATTCCACTTCTTTGCCACATATATCATCACAAAGCTAGGTTTCTTTGAACCTAATGACTTTCCACTTCTGGTATGTCTTAGAAGTACGTTTACCAAATTGTAGTGTAATTGGGCAGTGATTAGACCTATATCTTGAATATATTTAGATAAATAGTATTAGTCATGTCACTTCTAAACTAAAAACATTAAACTAGATTCATAATAATCATACATGTTATTATAAAGAGCCACGAAAGAAGAAAAGATTCTACATACAACGTCAACCTCAACAGGGCATATTGTAATACATAAACTTTATACAAACTCAAAGCAAATTGAAATAAATACATAAGCTTTGTCTCTAAAATCAAAAGAACTACACTAGTCTTTCCACTTTGTCTTCTTTCCCTTTGAAGGGTCTTGACCAGGATTTGCATGGAAACACAGCAGAGTGAGAATTCACAAATCCTCAATAAAAGCATTCCAAAACCAGTATTTATACATTCATAATGAATAAATGAACTTAGTGAAGTCAAATTATGTTTGCAACAAGCATATGAGCCACTACTCATTACAACAAAGGAACATTCACATACTTACCTTATGTGATATTCCCAAGCAAACCATAATCCCAAAGATAAGACAATCGCCCACACAATTATCACCAAAAGGCAAATGCAAATGAATATGCATGCAATATGCTCATGCTTATGCAATGTTTGAGAATAATGTTTGTGAAATGCAATGTGGTTGTGTATATGTAGATTTCTGTGTCATTTTTCCTTGGCAAAGTGTTTATCTCACTCCTTGGCCTGACATAGGACTTAACTCATCCTATTGCCCTTGGTAATAAGCTTTTCTCACTTTACTACCCTTGGTAGAGAGCTTAACTCACTCTTACTACCCCTTACATGAGTGCTTTTTTCACTCCTCATGTTCCTTGACAAAGAGCTTAACTCACTACTTTGTCCTAGGTAGAGTACTTATCTCACTCTTTTACTATACTTGGTAAAGTGTTTTACTCACATCTTTATTATGACAAGGTGCTTTTCTCATTCCCTTGTCTCACAACTCCATATTGTACTATGGTTAAACTTTATCAAGTAAAGGAACTTCTCTTTTCTAACACTCCATTTCAACTCAACATGATGAGATAATAGAGTATTTATCTAAAAACTTGCATAATCAACTCAACTTTAACTACAAGAGAGTAATTCATGCATCTAGATAAGTAAAACATACTTATGATACTTATATCTAGCTTGTCTTATTATCACACCACAAGTGGTAACTTATGCCACACTAGTGTGCTCAAAGTGCTAGATACCTACTTTAAGCAAATCATAATCATTGGTTGCTCAAAGTTTGTTACTTTCCCATATATGCAAGGGGTTCATTTCCTCTATGAAATACCCTTACTAGTATCTCATCACATATTCTAAAGCATATATAAGGGATTTCAACAAGTAGGGAAATTCATTTCACTAAGATAAACACCATGAGAAAATCTGGGCCTGGCGCGGGCATGGCAGGGATAATGCCCTGTTTTCCTTGCTGCTGGCGCTCAGGCGCTCAACTCCTGGAGCCTAGGTGCCCCAGTGGCGCTTAGGCGCCCCAGTGGCGCTTAGGCGCCCAACACTGGAGCCTAGGCGCCCTGCCAACCTTAAGCAAAAAATGGTTCTGGACAGTGGGCACCAAGGTGCCAGTGTACCAGAAAACCAATTTCTGTTCCTCTGGTTCTCAAACTAGTTTTCCAACCCTCAAACCAAGGGTTCTAAGTGGTTTTTCAACCCAAACTTGATCTATAAATATGTTAGAATCATTAAACACTATCTCAACCCATCTAGCATGGATTCATAAACAAGGTTCAATCATCAAAATACTCATTTTCTAACTTCAAACTCAATGAGTTTTATGAATATTCCTAGGTGCAAAACTAACACCCATGCATAGATTAAGCTACAACCAAATCAAAATTAGCCATTAAAGGCACTAATCAAGCAAGAACACAACATAAGCCACTTATACCCATTTTCATCCAATAATAAACACTATGTGTAAAAGATGGAGAAAGGGAAAGATAGTCATGTGAAGTTCAAGCACCCCTACCTCTTGTAGCAACGATGAACTTCAAGCTCTAGCTTTGCTCTTTGATCTTCCTTTTCTCTTCCTTTTCTCTTCCTTTCTTTCTTCTCTTATTTCTCCTTCGTTTCCTTCTCTTCTTTTCTTTCCTTTCCTTCATTTGTTTTTTGCTGGTCTTAACGTGAAAAGGGAGAGAAAACAAGAGAAATAGGAAAGAAAGTCAAAGAAAGAAAGATAAGAACGGTGAGTCATAAAGCAAAATAAGATATTTTGTGAAATTCTATATCTCTTAGGAATACTTTAATCTTATAAAACTAAGTTTCCTAACTTCCATAGATGTTATGAAAAATTCTAGGATTCAATTCAATTCTATTCCCATCATTTCTATAAACTTTCATATATCTGCTAAGTTAATCCGATATTAAAACACTCACTCAGTGTGTTTAAAAATGTCAAACTAAGCCTGATTATTCTCAAATTTTAACTACATCATCGTCCACATATTTGTGATTTAAAAATAAATTCTCTTTATTTATTTTCCTTAACTAAGCAACTTGCCACTATCTGAGTCATTTTAAACTACTTTTCACATTTTATATTATAATAAATTGTATAAATTAACTTAGTTTATCATAAAATTAAGTAGATATGTCAAACATGTATTATGATACCTCAGTGAACATAAATAAAGCTCACATGTTAAAAAGAGGAGGTTACGGGAAACATCCCCTGCAAAGCTCATTTGCAACAAATTTGTCTAATCTCGCTTTTATGTTCCCCTCCCTAACTTGACCATTGGAACAAGTAAAGCATTCACCATTTAACCTAGATCACATAAGGAAAACTCTTGCATAATGTTAAAACCATACACCTGTGAGAAAGAGATAGGATTCCCCCCCAGTTTTTCATTTTGTGAGAGGACTTGGTTGAAATCACCAAAACACAACCACGGATAAGTAGACATATGTGCCAAATTCTCCATTAGCTCCCAAGTAAGATGCTTATTCCCAGATTCAGGATAGCCATAAATACCTGTGGCTCTCCACGTGTTATCACCACCAACTCCCCTTAGCATGATATCCATATGATTTAGCGACATGGAGGTAATCTCCACATCAACATCCTTCTTCCAAAACCAAGCCAGACCACCAGATCTTTCCCTACCCTCACCTGCGCAGTCTACAGTAATAACATTTGGGTACCCACCCTTATGTCTCAAGTTCTTTATTTCATTGGCTTTTTTCCTTGTTTTCATCAGAAAAACAAGAATGAGATCTTTTGTTTTCGTGAGCTTCTTCAAAGCTCGAACCGCTCGTGGGTTCCCAAGCCTAGGACAGTTCCAACTGAGGAGCATCATGGCAACCAATAGGCCTGCAGAGCAGAACTTGCCAATTGAGTAGCACTAGTTTCACGTCTCTTTTTATCTGCATTAAACTCAACGACCATTCCTTCCAGTTCCTCCATTCTCCTTTTGTTTGATAGTTTCTCTTGGGGATCATTTTCCTTCTTCGAGTCTCTCTCTGTTCACTGTAACATTTTTCCTCTTCCACTTTTTGTTCAGTTTGTTTGGGACATTTGAAATACCAGTAAGGGCTGAGGAAGCTATTGCATTAGAAGCATCCTCAATGTGGGACGCACTATCCACCTACTCCACGCTCACTCCATCAAATTTATGCAATTTATTTTCTAGTGAATTTTTAACATTAATAATCCTATCATCAGATAACTCTTCATGCAGTTCTCCAGACATGGAAGCCCCATTGGTGCTTTAAGTCATATTTGTCTTTTCTGCAGATCCTACACCAATTTCCACTCCTACTCCACATGCTTCAGTCAACTCCTCTACCAAAAAGGAATTATAAAAATGAGATCCACTTGAGTCACCATTAAGTCTATTCCCTTTTATTCCCTATAGTTAGATTTGCCAATTTGGAAAGCAGCTCCTCTGACGTAACTTTTTTGGTTTTGTTACCTTTTAGTTTGCAGTAACGCCTCCATCCTCCTTATCTTTATAACCTTCGTTGCTTTTCATCCTTATCCCCCTGCAACACTCTTATCTAAGGGCCTAATCCTTTTGATTTTTCGACACCCTCCTTCCTTTCTTGAATAACTTCATTGTAGAATTTTTCCTCATGGCTTATCACTCCACAGAAATAGCAGACCTGGAGGAGACGTTCATAGTGAAAATCTACCTGAAAAATGCCATCCCTTTTACTCCTTGCGTTAACACCTCTCTTCAGTGAGGTAGAAACCTCTATGGAGACCAAAGCTTTGATTATCGGTCCCTGCATTCTTAGAATCTCAAACAGATCAACATCTATCACCTCACCCATGTAGCTAGCGAGTTTCCTCCCCATTTGTTTGGTCCTGTAGTGTGTAGGTAATCCCAACAATTGTATCCATACATTTCCCTTACCAAAATCCATCGAGCCTGGATCGCAATCCCTGCTCCACCTTTGAAGTAAAACCCATGCATTCCTATATAGCCAAGGACCCCCTTTAAACACTTTAATTAAATTAATTTCCTCATCAAAGAAAAAATGATATAACTTGTCACCCAATTCTATAAATGCGTAGTCCTTTGGGTTGGCTCCAGATTCCCTACAAAGCGTTGTAAAGACTAATCTTATTGATAGTCTTTGTGGTGATTATTTTTGCTATCAGACTATATTTATAGCCCCCAATTCCCTCATTGACGTCCTCCTCATCGAAGACAGTAAGGGTGTCTTCGTCTATCTTCTTCACTCTTTCTCATTCCTCCTTACAACGTACAACTTATTCATCATCAATTAGCGGGTAAGAACCAACCATTCAGTGATGGAGACTTGCGATGTAAACGAATTGGAATGGTATGTTACTAGTTGCCACCAATGGAAATCCTAGTAGAGCTCATAGCTTTTGACTAGAGGCAGTGATGATTCAGATGAGTTTAGGGACATGCAGTTGATGAACTAACAATGTATATTTATTAAATTATATTTACGTTGATATCCAATTTTATTCATAAAATTTTTATTTTTACTGTTTAATCAAAAACTAATGAGTTTGTATTAATTGATGTTTTATTGTAATGCTTTGAACTTTTTTTAATTAATTTTTTTGTTGTTGTTTGTTTGTAAAAATAAAAATAAAAAAAATCATTTTTTATAATAATAAAAAATAAAAAATGCACCTAGTGCAAAACAAAAAAAATAAAAAAAAATTAAAAAAAATCAAACAAAATAAAAGAAAAGAAAAGACATGTGGAGTGGTTGGGCGTAAAGCCAAAGAAGTTGTAATCATCTAATGTAGAGTTAAATTTTACAACATTATTCAACCTAATCAAAATAGCAGTTTCTCTTTTTTAGCTGTAAAGGAGAAGATTTTCTTTCTCTATTTGACTCCCACTATCTCCTAACCACCGAAGATGAAGAGAAAATTTTGCAGGCTTAATCTTATAAATCTCAAGGAGATCATGGAGGGGAAGAAGAAGAATCACAAAAGAGAAATTCCACCAGACAGATACCAAAAAAATAGAGAAAAATTCTTAAAGGAGAAAGCAATCAACTATACTCCAAAATCATCACTTAGACCTCACCTTGACTTTCACAAGGCCTCACATTCCAGACTGATCACTGAAACCTCAACCATTCATTCTCAAAGACCACCTTGCTGCCACCTAGTTCTACCATCTTCACCATTTTCTATTGTTTTTTTTTTCTTTCTCACATTCAACCTTCACCTTCCAAGCTCCCAACCACACAACCTCTTCCAACCAAAACACTACCTAACCGTGAGCTCCATTACCATTCACCCATTCCAAACTCTCAACCGTGAACCTCCACCACGCAACACCACCATCTCCACCGTGAACCTCCACCACGCAACACCACGGCCTTCACCCCAAACACCATCATCAACCTCCATAGCCACCCATCTCACCTCCCATTCACGGCCGAATCTCAACCCACCACCCCAATCACCAAAAATCACCATCTCCACTCCTAAACCGTAAGCCTAATCGGGACCACCGTGACCCCTTCATCATCTTCATCCTAAAATCACCACCATCTTTAATCCCAATACCATCAACAACACACCCACAACCACAAACAAACAAAAGCCATTATAAAAAACATCACCCCCCTCAAAACTGTGAAACTCGATACCGGAACCATCCGGAGGCCGGCCGGCAGCCACGCTCGAAGCAGGCCAGCGACGCCACCCCAAATCCCGCTGTCCTGCATCGCCGAAGAACCTGTCGCCAGTGTTCCTTCACCATCATACGAGCCGCACCCTCACCGTGCGCCATCAAGTCACAAGGCCAGATCCGTGAGCCCCTGGCCGGCCCAGATCCACACCGCTCCTCATCCCTCACTGCGGCCCGTGACGAGCCGCCGCCTCTGATACTGTCCACGCCACCATCCGTTCTGCTAGTGGTTGGCGTTCTCCCTCCTTTCTCCATTTTGTTTCAGTTTTCAAAACCAGGACCCTTCTCGTTTTTTCTTTTCCTTTATTGTGTTTCCAGCCTTTGTTTAAAATGAGGGGTCTTTCCAATTTTAATTGTTCTGATAATGGGGCTTTGCAACAAGGAATCATTTATCTCTTTTTTTTTTTGCTTTGTTAATCTAGTAAAAAAGGAAAAAAATTAAAGAAATCTGGTTAAAAGAGAAAAAAATAAAAGAATATATATATATATGTATAATTTCAAAATCATAAAAAGTCAAAAATGATAAAAACGAAAATAAAAAAATGAAGAAAATAAAAAATAAATAAAAATAATAAAAATGGAGAAATATCTGAAAGTTGTAAAAAATATATATATAAAATTTGTTTTAAGTTGTTTGTTTCATGATGCCTATATTTAATGTTGTTTGTTCTTATTTATTTGACTCATGAAAATAAGAAGAGATTTATGAAAATAAAAAAAGAGAAAGAAATAAAAAATAAAAATAAGTGAAGAAAGTAAAATATGCATATTACAAGTGTAATTTCTTAGAATGTTTCATGTTCTGTTTTGATTGGATAATTTGGGTTTTAACTTTCTATTGATGTTTTGAATTTTACGTATTTATTATATTCTCATTGTTGTCATTCATACTTGTATAAAAATAAATTTAAAATATGGGGTAAATTTTCGATGACGGAATAATCAAGATTAGCCGCGATAGTGGTAACAGCTTGACTTTCTTGAGGTGATGAGGAATTTTATGGTTTTGCTAGGAGCGCTGGCGAGATTATAATAATCTCTAATAAAATAATCTTATTCTATATTACTCTCCCAGTAATAATATCATTATGCATTTGTACTTGTGCTTTAACTTAATTTATTCATTTTTGTATTAATGTACTAATCAAACAATTTTCAATGGCCGACGACAGAAAAATTGGGAGAGGATTGGAGCGCCGATCAAATACACTCTTCGCAATGTTCTTGAGGCTTTATACTGGATCTTACCGGAAGCGCTGGTGAAGTCTAATTTGCACGTTAAAATTAAAATATTTTTCAAACTAAAATACAACATTTTAAAAAACAAAATAAAAATGACTTTTCAAAATAATTTTTTTTCTTCAAAATTAAAAACAGCTAACTCATAATTATTTTTTAAAGAACTACGTGACTTTGAGTTCCCCATTGCACCAGGGGATACGTAGGAGCAGAAATTCATTTCTATTAAGCCAAAATATAAATTTTCACAATTTGGTGATTCCTTTTCTTTCTTTAAAAAAAAATAATAAAAAATTTAGTTACAAAGTCTTTTTCTAAAAAAGGGTAAAAATAAATATATTTGAGATTATTAAATTTTGCACAACTAACATAAGGTATCGTTCCTGGAACGGGCAGTGTAGGGTGCTAACACCTTCCCTACCTATAATCGACTCCCAAATCCAAACTCATTTTCAAAAGACCAGTTTGCTTAGTTAAAGGGTTTTTCTAATGTTTTCCCAATTTTAAATAAACATTGGTGGCGACTCCATTAAATTTTCAAATTCGAGAATGTTTGTTCGGTCGTCCCGTCGCAATCCCCGGTTGCGACAGATGGTGACTCCATTGGGGACTCTTAGAGAGTCAGGCCTGTCATTGTTAGTTGTGCAAATTTTTAATAATCTCTATTTATTTATTTTACCCATTTTTGTCTTTGTTTTGTTTTCTTATTTGTTTGTAAATATTTTTTTTCTGATAATGTTATCATGTGTTTACTTTGATTTATTTGTATATATATTTGTGTTTCTTTTTTTATTATTATTGATTGTTGAAACCCTAGGGTAGATGATTACTAGTTGGTTGTTGTATATATGTTTTTGCAGGTTGGGGGTAATTTTGTCTTTTTAAATTTTTGTGCATATGTTCCCACACACACATCACTATCACTTACTTCACACACAAGCTCTATTCCCGAGCTCAGTACCTTGTAGGCTTAGATAGAGGGCGAAGTAGTATTGCTTTGTGAGACCTTTGGTTTCCGGTTAGGCACATGAAAACCCCTCACTCAAATTGAACTCTTTCCGCTTGTAGCCTATCATGGGTGGGGATGGAGGACTCTTGCTAGCCAAAGTATTGGTGACAGCAAGGGGTAATTTGGGGACCTTTTGTCTAATAAGGGTCTAGAACCAAAGCTATTACTTGTAGATATAACCTTAGAGCTACCATCATTCATAGAACCCATCCTACTAGACGGGTAGCAAGATTAGGTACCCCTTTTCCTCTAACACATGAGGAATTTCTATTTATCTTTTATTTTGTAGTTGCTAACTCCCTTTTTGTTGTTTTCTTTTACCTTGCATTTGCATGTGTGATTCAATACTGTGAAGATATTGATAAACCTCGAGTACGAATAAGGGAAAGATGACTCTAATGTTTGATGTGGCAGAGAGTATTTGGGCTGTTAGTGAAGAGTCTACAAGAATCCAAGCCAAGGAAGGAAATAGTTTGCATCACGGGGATGCTCCTTTACCTCCCTTAATAGGGAGCCATGACTTTGAGTAAAATGACCTAAGGAGGCTCTGTAATGTGTGGTGTAGTATGAGAAGACAAGAAGAGTTCAATGACAAGTATGGAGATATTGCAGCTCTCATGTTCATCACCCGTGACCTCCAAATGTTGAAGCTATGCTTCATTTTTGGGACCCCTCATATCGATGTTATACTTTCCAATAATTTGACTTTTTGCCAACAATTGAAGAGTATGCTAGGCTTCTTAATAGAGACGACATGCCCAAGGACAAAGTGTACTCACATGACCCCAAGAAGACGCCAAGAAGGATGCTATCTAAATTGATAGGTATTCATACCAATGAATTAGACAAGTACATGATGGATGGAGGATGAAGTCTAGATTCAGAGTTCTTGCTTAGGATGGTTGAAGCTCAAGTTGATCAAAGTTTTGGTTTGGTAGCACTAGCCCTCGCTATTTATGGGTTAATAATTTTTCCGAGATGGAAAAATCAAATAGATGGACATGTGATCAATTTGTTCGAGCAGATCGAGCATGGGGTACACCCAGCACCACCAATTTTAGCTGAGACAATTCAATCCCTGAATTATTGCCGAGTCCATTAGAAAGGAAGATTTTGGGGATGTGCACCATTGCTTGCAGTACGGATGCTTAGTCATATGCCGACCTTGAAGTGCTTTAACCATCCAGAAGTTGATCTAAAACAGTATGTCATACTTAAGCACCCGCTCTCTCTATATGGTCGTGACAATTGGCCTCCCCGAACTCCGACGATAAGGCAATGGATCAGTTTTTTCATGGAAATAAAAGAAGTGGTTTGGAGGGCTAAGTGGTTTCCTCTCACTTATATCATATATAGATGTGGAAGTAAACCTTGGGTTCCACTTATTGGCCCATGGGGAGTGGTGGGCTATGCTCTAGCTATGGCCCGAAGACAGATGGCTTCCTTGCAATTCATTCCTATGACTCATGGATTGTCAACATTTGAATTCTCATATGGTGATGAAGGAACTGTCCACAAGATCAAGGAAGTCATTGAAGATTGGAAAAATGCGAGAAGTGTGAAGCCCGGTCTCCCCTCGTTTGAAACAACAAAAGATTATCTAATTTGGCAAGCTAATAGGAAGAAAGGGTTCTTTGCTCCTAAGGTACAAAGCCTGGAGCCACCAATGCACCAGTTTAATGAACCCATGGACTACCACGCTGAAGCAGAAGGCCGATATGAAATCATTTATTAATAGTGGGCCACTGAGAGAAGATCCTTAATGACTCAACTTGACACCGCAAGAAGGAGAACACAAAGTCAAGAACAGGAAGCAGTCTCTAAGGAGATTGAGATAAAGAAGCTAAGAGAGACTTGTCAAGTCCTCGAGGCAATCATTCAAAGAAAAAATGGCTAATTTGAGGAGTTCAAGGCTGAAGTTGAAATCTTGAATCAGCAGTTGAAAGACCATGTTGAACGGTCCGCTTCCTTAGAGAATAAGAAGAATAAACTAGAGAATGATGTTATTCTCTTGACTAATGAAAAATATTTCTACCTTAATTTGAGTCGAGATATGGAGCGGAAGGCCAAAGTGGTAATTGACAATGTGAGGGAGATCTCTAATCGATCGAGGAAAAGGGCAAGAAAGATTCTCGAAGTAGAAGTTAAGTTGATGCCAGGAGAAACCCAGGAGCTTTTGACCCAAGTTAGGAAGGATCTCAACTTCCTCGGCAAATTTCATTGAAGAAAACCACCAAAATTAGTTTTTGGGAGTACTTATGTAATGTTCCTCGGTTCTAATGGAAATATTGAGTTAGCCTTATTCATTTTGTCTTATTTTATAAAGCTAACTCCTCCATCTTTAGATAAATAAGACAAGTTTGACTTGGGGAGTAGCAGTAATCATTATGTTGTAAAGGCTAACTCTCTATGGCCTCAAAACTTTTCTTTTTGAATGAACGAGGTTTATCGATGTCGTTTACTGCTTTGGATCATGTCTCTGCATGTATAATTGTATTTTTGCTTGCATTTTTTTTTCTTCCTCATACTCCTAATAATAATAACAAACAATGAATACAGAAAAAAAACTGTCTCTACGACATCCTTATAGGACTCATTCCCAAGCTAGGATCATGGATGAAATAGAACAAACTCAAGAGTTGAAGGATAAAGTGAATTAGCTCAAAGAGCAAATGTCCAAAATAATGGAGATGCTACAGTCCATGGAAAATAGAAGGAACATAGATGGGAATCCCTCATGGGCAAATGAAGAATATCCGGCCACGCCTCTACACCAGCCTGGTTTCACTTCAATCCCTCTGCAATACCAAGGTTTTAATCCTCAAGGAGTTATGATGCCACTTACCATTTATCCGAACAACACCACTCAACCCTCAGTCACTAGCTCTCAAGAAACTCAGGTACCATCATTCCCACCATATGGCCTACCACTTGGTTACGTGCCACCCTTAGCAGCCAATATCCCTGAGGGCAGTGCACCGGCAGTAACACCAACTTCAAACCCGCCAAACACTTCCCAAACCCAAGTCACTTAGCCAAATATCAGTGAAGCCCTGCTAACACAACACCCATTCTCTTTCTTTATCCTACCATATGGTCTCCCTTCCGGATTTGTACCACCACAGGCCTCCAATCCCTCTGACGGCAACATGCCTGCTTCAAATTCATTAAGCACAGCCCAACCACATGCCCATTACCTTGGTTCTAGTGGAACCCCACCTGTGCAACATTTTGTTCCTACTTTCATGCCATAATATCCAACGAATTCTTCTGCTGAAAATCCTCAGTCCAAAGAGAAGTTTGAAATTCTTGAAGAGAGACTACGAGCCATAGAAGGAGCAAGTGGCTATGGTCTTTTAGATGCCTCAGAGCCCTGTCTTGTCCTGGATGTGGTGATTCCCCCAAAGTTTAAAGTCCCAGATTTCAACAAATATAAGGGAACCACTTGTCCAAAGAACCATCTAACCATGTACATCCGTAAGATGGCTTCGCATGCACACGATGACAAACTGCTAATCCATTTCTTCCAAGACAGCTTAGCTGGGGTAGCTTCAAATTGGTACACACATCTTGAGCGTGCCTATATAAGGAGTTTCAAGGATTTAGTTGATGCTTTCTTGAAGCAATATAAGTATAACATCGATATGGCACATGATAGATTACAATTGCAGAATATGGCTAAGAAAGATGTTGAAACCTTTAAGCAATATGCTCAGTGGTTGAGGGAAATAGCTGCTCAAGTAGAACCCCCATTGACTGAAAGAGAAACGGTGGCCACGTTCATCGACACTCTACAATCACCTTTCTATGACAAGATGATAGGGAGTGTGTCATCAAATTTCTCAGACATGGTCATCATTGGAGAAAGATTCGAGGGAGGAATGAGAAGTGGAAAGATCGTTGAAAGTTCAATAGAGATATTTAATGCCAAGAGGCCCCCAACATGGAAGAAAAGGGAAGGAGAAACTCATGCTGTTACTTTCGATCAAAGAAGCTTTACCCAAGGGAAACATAACCAAGCACCTAGCAACACTCAACCATCCTTCCAACCTCCCTACATACCTTACAACCCATACTTTGCTAATATCTCCTAAGGTCCATATCTCCAACCTTACCACCCGTATGTTTCCAATGCTTCACAAGTTCATTACTCCCAGCCTCACCACCCGATGATACCTTACCGAACGCCATCCCCTACTGAACACCAGACACCCCCTACCTTACCGCCTCAGCCAGCTCAACCATGGACCTAAAACCCAAACACAAACCAAAGAAGACCACCAAATAACCAAGAAAGAAAGTTTGTCCATTTTGACCTAATCCCTATGACCTACACCGAGTTACTACCCCAGCTCATTTGTAACTCTCTCTTGGCTCATTGTCTGATGAAGCCATTGGAACCCCCATACCCAAAAGGATTTGACCCAAATGCCAAGTGTGATTACCATGCGAGGGCCATAGGGCATTCCACAGAGAATTGCAAAGCACTGAAGTTTAAGGTGCAAGATCTAATCAACGCCAAATGGTTGAATTTCAAGCCAAATACCCCTAGTGTAAGCCACAACCCTTTGCCTAACCATGGGAATCCTACAGTCAATGCTATTAAACAGTGCTCTGCCCAGCAGCTTATAAGACGAGTGGCAGATGTAAAAACCCCCATGAGGGTCTTTTTTAAAGAACTGTGCAAATCTGGGATAATGGAAGCTCGTATTAAAGAGAAAGGGGGCGACGAGGATGAAATAATGTGCAATCTCCATGGGAATGTAGGGCATTCTATTGAGGAATATGGTGAGTTCAGACAAATCCTCCAAGATCTATTGGACACGCAATTAGTGCAAATAGGTCATATATGTGACAATAGTGGCATAAGCATGGTGGATGAGTGTGCTATTCCATAATTGCAAGAAGGTCAGGAAGCCATAAACTCTATGGTCCCTTCCATTGCAAGTCCAGCTATCAAACCATTGGTTATCTATTACACTGAAGTTGCAGCTGCGCCATCTCCATGTGGCCTGAAGCCCATCACTATTCAAGTTCCTAGCCCTTTTCCATTCAAAGACATAATGGCAGTATCATGGAATTATGATGTGCAAATCCTTGGAAGCAATCTCACAAACGATCAACTAAAAGTTTTATCTTGTCCGACCTCTGTTGTCACTAATATATCAGGGATTGGAGGGATGACACGAAGTGGTAGCATTTATACTCCAGAGGAGCTGCGAAAAGGGCAAGAAGAAGAAGAAAAGAAAAGAAATTGTAAGGGGAAGAGCAAGATAGGAGAGACTTCTATGGGAAATGATGTGAAAGCAAAAGAAGAGCTGACAAGGCTAAATGAGTATAAGAAGGAGGTATCTGATGAAGAGGTCTATGAATTTTTGAAGTTCATCAAGCAAAGTGAATACAGAGTGGTAGATCAGTTGAATCGCACCCCTGCAAGGATATCACTCTTGTCCTTATTGATGAATTCTGAGCCGCACAAAAAAGTATTGATGAAGATACTGAATCAAGTCCATGTTTCTCATGACATTACAGTTGATAAGTTAGGCGGTATTATTAGCAATATTACTGCCAATAATTATGCCACTTTCACTGATGATGAAATACCTGCTGAAGGAATGGGACACAACAAGGCGCTACACATTTCTGTCAAATGCCAAGAGCATATAATGACTAGAGTGCTCATTGACAATGGTTCCTCTTTGAATGTGTTGCCAAAATTAACTCTCTCCAAGTTGCCTTTTGATGGGACTTACATGAAACTAAGTACAATGATCATGAGAGCTTTCGATGGGACCCGAAGAAGAAGTAATAGGAGAAATTAAGATCTCAGTTCAAATTGGACCTACTACTTTTCATATACTCTTCCAAGTGATGGACATCACACCAACTTACAGTTGTCTCTTGGGACAACCTTAAATTCATTCCGCTGGAGCAGTGCCATCCACGTTGCATCAGAAAATGAAGTTCATAGTTGATAATAGGTTGGTAATCATTTCGGGTGAAGAAGACCTATTGGTGAGTAAACCACTATCAACCCCTTACATTGAAGCTGCAGAAGAAGCTCTTGAAACTGTGTTCCAAGCATTGGAGATTGTCAATGCCACTTATATGGAAGAAGGAGCTCAAATTCTAAAGCCACAACCATCTAGTGCATCCATGATGATGGCTAAGGTCATGCTCGAAAAAGGATATCAAAGTGGAAAGGGGCTAGGAATGAATGAATAAGGTATTGTGAATTTCTTGCAATCCTGTGAAAATAAAGACAGGTTCGGGTTAGGATATAAACCCACAAAAGCTGACAGAAGAAGGGTCATAGAAAAGAAAAGAGACGGGAGGTTAGCTCGGTTGGAAAATCGGGAGCCTAAAGCTGAGGGAATTCCCATCTATGACATCCGTCAAAGCTTTCGAAGTGCAGGATTGGTGTTTCTGAACCAAGTGATCGCTATCGAAGATGATCAATCCATCAATCATAGTGTCAACCTGGTGTACCCTTGTTCCCTGGATGCAGAGCTCAATAATTGGGAGTTCGTTGATTTTCCCATGACCTTTGAAACTGATTCAAAGTAATTCTGTAATGTTAATCCTTTAGCTCTGCCCAAGGCTTTAGGATGATGTGTTGTGAAAGTGGGCTCACATGTTTCCATTTCAATATTTACTATCAATAAATGCATTTTCAAATTATCTTACCATTTTTTTCTTTCTTTTTTTTTTTTAGCTTTTTGCCCGACCATTACATTAACCTTTATTCATTACTTCTTTTTTATTTTTATGTTAATACCAATATATGCATATTTGAAAGTGACTCTCTTGAAAATGACAGTGCTATAACCCTATTATATGATTTTGACCATCCCATTAATCATGTTGATGAGGATAATTATGATAATTGGGAACCCTCTCCTGAGTTAATGAGATTAATGGAACAAGAAGCCAAAGAAATTCAACCCCATGAAGAGCCAACTGAAGTGATTAATTTAGGGTTGGAAGATGATAAAAAAGAAGTAAAAATTGGCACTTCCATGAAAGAAGATGAACGAAGCAAGTTGGTCAAGCTCTTATCCGATTATTGCAATATTTTCGCATGGTCGTACCAAGATATGCCCAGGCTAGATGCTAGCATGGTTGAACATAAATTGCCATTAAAACTAGAATATCCTCCAATCAAGCAAAAGTTGAGACGAATGAAGCCAGAAATGTCACTAAAAATTAGAGAAGAGGTTAAAAAGCAGTTTGATGCAGGTTTCCTTGCTGTTGCAAAGTACCCTTAATGGGTTGCTAACATTGTTCCTATCCCAAAGAAAGATGGGAAGGTACGAATGTGCGTTGACTATAAAGATCTGAATAGGGCTAGCCCTAAAGATAACTTTCCTCTACCTCACATAGATGTCTTGGTGGACAACACTACTCAACATTCATTTTTCTCCTTCATGGATGGTTTCTCGGGATACAATCAGATCAAGATGGCACCTGAAGACATGGAGAAGACCACATTCATCACTCTGTGGGGAACTTTTTGCTACAAAATAATGTCGTTTGGATTGAAGAATGCAGGAGCAACTTATCAAAGGGCAATGGTAACTTTGTTCCATGACATGATGCATAAAGAAATAGAAGTCTACGTGGACGATATGATTACAAAGTCTAGAACAGAAGAAGACCGTGTTGTTAATTTGCAAAAGCTCTTTGAATGTTTGAGAAAGTTCAGGCTCAGACTAAATCCTGCTAAATGTACATTTTGTGTAAGATCAGGTAAGCTTTTGGGGTTTGTGGTTAGCCAGAAAGGGATAGAAGTTGATCTAGACAAAGTTCGAGCAATCATAGAGATTCCACCTCCTCGCACTGAAAAGGAAGTTCGAGGGTTTTTGGGGAGATTGAACTATATTGCTAGATTTATATCCCATTGACTACAACGTGCAAACCAATTTTCAAGTTACTGCGTAAAAACCAGACCGTAGAATGGAATGAAGATTGTCAGGCAACATTTGAGAAGATCAAGCAGTATCTGCAAGAACCCCCAGTTTTGGTACCTCCAGTGCCAGGAAGACCTTTTATCATATACTTGACTGTATTAGATGAATCCATAGGCTGTGTACTGAGGCAGCATGATGAAACTGGTAGAAAGGAACATGCCATCTATTACTTGAGTAAGAAGTTTACTAACTATGAGGCAAAATACTCATTGTTGGAATGCACGTGTTGTGCCTTGGCATGGGTGGCCCACCGTTTGAGGCAGTACATGTTGAGTTACACTACTTGGTTAGTGTCCAAAATGGACCCAATCAAGTACATCTTTGAAAAGCCTACTCTCATGGGGAGGATTGCACGTTGGCAAGTTCTGCTATCAGAATATGACATTGTCTATGTCACCTAAAAGGCAGTAAAAGGCAGTGTCCTTGCAGAATTCTTGGTCAGTCAACCTGTGGAGGAATATGGGTCTATGCAGTGTGAATTCCTGATCTGTTGATTATTCCTATATTTTAATCGCCTTGTAATTGATCCTTTGAACTCCATTTGTGCTTAATTGTCATCATTTAGCTTAGTTTCTAATATCAAACTCTAATTGGAATATTATTGTGAAACTTTGCTTAAATGTATTCTCAGATGCTAATACTTGAACTTTTTAGGAAACTTTTGAATGGCGGAGTTCATTTAACATAAATTAGGCTTGATATCCACTTGAAGAATGGCTATGGATTCATGAAGATCAATTTCTCCCTTTGAAACAATGAAAGAAGAGTTTTTGAGAAGAATCCAGGCCGAAAAATGAAGAAGTCAAAATACAGGGCCTGCGTCAGAATATAGGGCATAGGCTGCGTAAAAATACACGGCCGTGTGAGAGTACAGGGCCTAGGCCGTGTATTCCTCTGACTTTGCAATTGAAATAGTGAAATTTTGCTCCTCTAACACAGAATCATACATGGCCTAGGCCGTGTATGCATACACGGCCGTGTATTTCTCCAGACAGGAATCAAACATAAACTTCTGCGATAAGTTTATGTTGGGGGCCTATATATTCACACCCTTAGCACATTTTGAAGAGAGTTCTGACCTAGGAGAGCAGCTGCAACTCCTTGGAGAAGGAGAGGGAAGTCTTGGATCAAATATTGGAATCTCGGGTTCGAGCAATCAGAGATCCATCATCCTCAATCCTCAGAAACTCGTTTGCTATTTAGTTTTTCTTCTGCACTTTGTTTCTTATGATGTTCTTTCTCAGTTTTTCTTGTGATTTTGTTCTAGCTATGTGTGACTAAACCTCCTTTGGTTAAGGGGGTGATGAAACCACTAGTTTTGATGTTGTGAATCTTGCATATTTGATTATTTCAACACAGTTATGCTTTTATTTATATATTTCTGAATCTATTGTTGGTATAGAGATTTTTATACTTGTTCCCACTGTCAAAGTGGTAGATCTGGATTTATTATGCGCAGTTGCGGTAGTAGATTTAGCGGAATATATGATGTTCATGTGGGTATAATTATCTTTGTGCTATTTGCCAGTTATAAAAGTGGTAGATCTGGGTTTATTATGCACGGTTGCAGTAATAGATCTAGAGAAATATATGTTCTAAGTAATTTAATCCCGGTGTATGATTAGATCTTAGTGTAATTGGTTTTCTAAAACTTAATGCAATTATTGGATAGTTGTAAGAGCGGTTGCTTTATGACTAATCAATGATCAGGAGTTGATTTGAGCGGTTGCTGAATTGGCCAACACGTAAGGAAAACAGAGATTTACTCTCACAATTGCATAAAAACATAATTGAGCATGTTGGAATAAAAGGATATGTGGATTTATATTATCATATAAATCTAGTGGTGGATTCTACCTCTTAACCAATTTTCTTATATTGTTGATTTTAGTTTATTTATTGTTATTATTTTTGAAGCTGTTCATTGTTCATCAAAACTCCAAAACCCCTCTTTTTAACTATTTATTGTCAATCAGAGTTTAAATTGGGAATTGTTTAATAGTGTTCATTGAATTGGTTCTTTGTGGATCGACCCTTACTAACTACAACTAGTTGTAAGGTTTTTATTTTCTGGTGGGCCTGACAACTAATTTTTATCTAAATTTTAATCACTATATCCTCACGCATTAGAATTTTGGCACCGTTGCCGGGGAACCAATTTTTCAATTACACTGTTAATTTATTTCCTATTTTTGCTCTATTTTTATTTTTGTTTATATTTTATTTTTAGTTTTTTATTCTTGTTTTCTGAGTGTTTTGTAGGTGTTGATGCCCATTGAAGGGATAGACGAGGGATTGCAGAATTTGAGGAACTATATTGATCAACTCAACTTACATCCTTAATTTCCTTTCCATCCAGCTAATTTCTAACTCACACTTGCTGACATTGAAGCTGCCCGTTACATTGATTTATCGAGTTTAGAGATATTTGAGCCATCTGAAATATCTGAAGCAGTGACAATGGCAGAAAACACTTTAAGGGCGTTGGGTGCTCCAGATCTAGATCAACAGCCTCTATGCATATACATTCTTGAAAATGAAGAGGCATTTGAATTGAAATCTGGCTTAATCCATCTCTTGCCATCTTTCAATGGATTACCCGGAGAGGACCCCAACAAACACTTGAAGGAAATTCATGTGGTATGGTCTAGCATGAAGCCTGCAGGAATTCATGTAGAGCAAGTCAAGTTGAGAGCTTTTCCATTCTCATTGAAAGACTCAGCTAAGGAGTGGCTTTACTACTTGTCACCCAGATCCATCCAATCATGGCTGGACATGGTCCAAACTTTCCTAGATAGATACTTCCCTGCCTCAAAAGCTGCAACAATCAGAAAAGAAATCTGTGGTATTCAACAAAGGCATGGGGAATCACTCCATGACTACTAGGAGAGATTTAAGAAGCTATGCTTCAGCTGCCCTCATCATCAAATAAGTGAGCAGCTCTTAATTTAGTATTTCTATGAAGACTTACAAGTGATGGATCGCAACATGATTGATGCTGCTAGCGGAGGAGCATTGGTTGATAAAACTCCTCAAGAAGCTAGAAACTTGATCTCAAGAATGGCTGCCAATACTCAACAGTTTTACTCTAGAAATGACACTGAAGTGAGAGCAGTGAAAGAAGTAGAGACAACTAGTCTACAGCAGCAAATGACTCAATTGACTGCTATGGTTCAGCGGTTAATGGGTACAGGCAAAGCACTAGTTCATACTTGTGAGATCTGTTATTCATCTGGACATGCCACTGATATGTGTCCCACTCTCCAAGAGGACACAAATGAGGAGGTAAAAGCAGTAGGGGGATATGCTGGACTTTCAAAAAATTATAACCCCTACTCAAACACATATAATCTAGGTTGGAGGGATCATCCTAATTTCAGCTATGCAAAGCAACCTCACCTCCAGCTTATGGACCTCCAGATTGCAACAAAGGCAAGCAATTTTCCCTCAGAGACAACAGCAAGTTCAAGCTCCTAAGCAACCTGAGCCTTCACTAGAGGAGCTAGTGAAACAAATGACTACTAATAATTTGCAGTTCCAACAAGAAACAAATGCAACCATACAAAGTTTTAAACAAGAAACAAGGACTGTAATCAATAACTTGCAGAATCAGATAGGGCTTGTCCACAGAATTCAACAAGTTTCAAAGCCAAGCTTCAGGGAAACTACCTTCACAACCAGAAGTGAATCCGAGGGAAAATGCTAGTGCTGTCACATTGAGAAGCGAAAAGACGATGGATGAGCCTACATCTCTTCCACCAATCACTCAAGAGAAAGATGAACCACCCAAAGAAGCAAATGATAAGGGGCAAAATTTCAAAGCCCCTAAGGTAAGTAATTCTAAACCCTTTTCCTAAATATGTCACTAAAGCTCCTTTTCCTAGTAAGTTGGTTAAAACCAAGTAAGAAGAAGCAGAAAGAGAACTACTTGAGACTTTTAGGAAGGTATAAGTTAATATCCCTTTGTTAGATGCCATTAAGCAGGTACTTAGATATGCAAAATTTATGAAAGAATTATGCACTAACAAGAGGAAGTTAAAAGGAAATGAAAAAGTCCAAGTGGGAGAAAATGTTTCAACTGTAATTAAAAAGAAACTCTCAACCAAATGTAAGGACCCTGGCACATTCACCATTCTATGCACTATAGGTAACACAAGGTTTGAAAGGGCAATGCTTGATTTAGGTGCATCTATAAATGTCATGCCATATTCTATTTATGTATCTTTATACTTGGGTCCTTTGGAACCTACTGGTGTTATTATTCAATTGGCTGATAGATCTAATGCATACCCTAAGGGTGTGGTTGAAGATGTTTTGGTGCAGGTGAATGAATTAGTGTTTCCGGCAGACTTCTATGTTTTGGACATAGAAGAGGATGATTCTCCCAAATCTGCTCCTATCTTGTTAGGGAGACCATTTTTGAAGACTGCACGGACAAAAATTGATGTGGACTCAGGAACTCTAACAATGGAATTTGATGGATAATTAATTAGATTCAATATTTTTGAAGCTATGAGATACCCAAGTGATGTGCACTCTGTTTGTTTAATTGATTCTTTTGATCCTTTTGATTCTTTAATTTCTGCAGCTTTTGATACTGACCATTCTGATGCTCTTGATACAATTCTAACTCATAGCTTAGATGTACAGGAGGAAAAGAAGAAGAATGAAGAAGAGCCATAGAGTGAAGACATTGATGAAATTGTTACTGCCTTACAAGAGCTCTCTTCCACTCCAGAAGAGCATGAGGTAACTTTTATTGATTTACCTGTTACTACTGATATACCTCAACCTTCTGTTGTGCAGGCACCTGATTTGGAACTAAAAGCACTGCCTGATCATCTTAAATACATCTTCTTGAGGGAGAAGGACACTCTTCCAGTAATAATTGCAAAGTCACTCACCCAAGAGCAAGAAGAGAAATTGGTGGCTGTTTTGCAGAAACATAAGACAGCCATTGGGTGGTCAATAGCTGAAATCAAGGGTATTAGTCCCTCCATTTGTATGCACAGGATATTAATGGAGGAGGATACTAAACCTATGAGAGACCCCCAGCGGAGGTTGAATCCTCCCATGATGGAGGTTGTGAAAAAGGAGATACTGAAGCTCCTAAGTGTGGGGGTGATTTACCTCATTTCTGACAGCAAGTGGGTAAGTCCAGTCCAGGTAGTACTAAAGAAATCTGGAATTACTGTGGTAAGAATTGCTGAAAATGAGCTTATTCCCACTAAGTTGCAGACAGGGTGGCATGTTTGTATTGATTACAGGAAGTTGAATGCCGCCACTAGAAAAGACCACTTTCCTTTACCTTTCATTGATCAAATGTTAGAAAGATTAGCTGATCATTCTCATTATTATTTTTTGGATGGTTTTTCAGGTTACAATCAGATTTCCATAGCTCTAGAAGACTAAGACAAGACAACATTCACTTGTCCATTTAGTACCTTTGCATATAGGCAAATGCCTTTTGGACTCTGTAATGCACCAAGAACTTTCCAGAGATGCATGATGAGTTTATTTTCTGATTACATTGAAAATATTATTGAGGTTTTTATGGATGACTTTAGTGTCTTTGGAAATGGATTTAAAAACTGTTTAGATCATATGACATTGGTGCTTAAAAGATGCATTGACACTAACCTGGTACTGAATTGGGAAAAATGTCATTTCATGGTAAAGGAAGGTATTATGTTAGGTCATGTAATTTCTGCTAGGGGAATTGAAGTAGATAAAGGTAAGGTAGAGCTCATGCATTCTTTGCCCCCACCCACTAGTGTGCGGGAGATTCGTTCTTTTATTGGTCATGCAGGTTTCTATCGGAGATTCATTAAAGACTTCTCTAAAGTCTCTTTACCCCTTTGAAGACTTCTTCAAAAAGATGTCAATTTCAACTTTGATGAGAAATGTATGGAAGCTTTCAATAAACTCAAGAAGTTGTTAACTGTTGCGCCTATCATCAGGCCACCCAACTGGGAGTTACCATTTGAACTAATGTGTGACACCAGTGACTTCGCGGTAGGAGCTGTCTTAGGACAGCGAGTTGATAGGGTTCCTTATGCTATTTACTATGCATCAAGGACTCTAAATGATGCTTAGCTTAATTACTCAACCACAGAAAAAGAACTTCTAGCTATTGTATTTGCTTTAGAAAAATTTAGATCATATCTAATTGGTTCTAAAGTAATTGTGTTTTCAGATCATGCAGCTTTGAAGTATCTTCTGACAAAAAAAGAAGCGAAGCCTAGGCTAATCCGTTGGATTCTACTACTTCAGGAATTTGACTTGGAGATTAAAGACAAGAAAGGGAGCGAGAATTTGGTGGCGATCACTTAAGTAGGTTGGTAACTGAAGAGGAAGAAATGCCTATCATGGAGACTTTTCCGGATGAGTATTTGATGGATGTCAAGGCCATAATCCCTTGGTATGCTGACATTGTTAACTACCTAGTTACTAAGGACTTTCCGGAGGGTTTGAACAAGGCCCAAAGAGATAAATTAAGGAGTGACTGTAAATACTATATCTGGGATGACCCGTACCTATAGAAGCATTGTGCAGATCAAGTCATTAGGAGGTGCATTCCTGATTCTGAGACATACTTCATCCTCTCCTTTTGCCACACCTATGCATGTGGAGGACACTTTGGCAGTAAAAGGACAGCCAACAAGGTGCTTGACAGTGGTTTCTATTGGCCCACAATTTTCAAAGACGCTTACAACTTCTGTAAGTCTTGTGACCGCTGTCAGAGAATAGGTAACATTGGTCCTCGTAATCAAATGCCTCAGACTCTGATCATTTTTGTGGAAGTCTTTGATGTGTGGGGTATTGATTTTATGGGACCATTTCCCCTTTCATTTGGTTTCTCATACATTCTCTTATCTGTTGATTATGTGTCTAAGTGGGTGGAAGCAAAAGCCACCCAATCTGATGATTCTAAAACTGTTACAGATTTTGTTAAGTCATATATTTTCTCTAGGTTTGGGACCCCGAGGGCTATCATCAGTGACCAAGGGACCCATTTCTGCAACAGAACCTTTGATGCTCTATTGAAGAAATATGGAGTAATGCACAGAATTTCCACTCCTTACCATCCACAGACGAATGGGCAAACTGAAGTGTCCAACCGGGAGATTAAGACAGTGAATCCCTCTAGAAGGGATTGGAGCACTTGACTTGAAGATGCTTTATGGGCTTATAAAACTTCCTATAAGACTCCCATTGGCATGTCACCATTTCGATTGGTGTATGAAAAGCCCTATCATTTGCCCGTTGAGCTGTAACATCGCTCTTACTGGGCCATTAAACAAGTTAATATGGAATTGGAAGGTGCTGAAAAGCAAAGGAAGTTCCAGTTACAAGAACTAGAAGAACTAAGAAATGAGGCCTTCGAGAATGCCCTAATTTATAAGACTAAAGCTAAGGCATTCCATGACCAATTGATTTCCAGAAAGAAATTTCACAAAGGACAAAAAGTTCTACTATACCAATCCAGACTCAAATTGTTTCCAGGTAAACTGCGTTCTAAGTGGATTAGGCCGTTTGTGGTAACTAATGTCTTTCCTTTTAGTGTAGTTGAGATCAGGAGTGAAATTTCTGACAAAGCATTTAAGGTCAATGGTCACCGTCTCAAACCATATCATGAACTTCCTGACAGTGTAGAGATAGAAGTGATGACCCTCATCCTTCCACAATATGAGGAGGATTGAAAGTATCATCATGTCGGGCTAAGGACAATAAACTAAGCGCTTATTGGGAGGCAACCCATCATTAAGAAAATCAGATTTACTTTCTTTAACCCTTTTATTTTATGTTTTTATCTGTTTGTTGATTGTGATGCATGCGAATCTTTGGAAAACCTTGTGTTTTGGATTGATTAAATGTGTATTTGAATGCATTGATTGTTTGATTGATATTTGTGTGGACAAAGTATAGTGGAAACTAAGCGAAACTGTAGGAATTACTTCTTTTGTTAAATTGTATTTCATAATGAATGGACTGAGTAAAGAGTTGATCTCTTAAGACGCATTCTTATGAATAAGTGCCTTATGAACTTTGTCGATTTTTGGAATTCCCTCAAGCATGATAAGTTTTAGTCTTGGGAATCTAACTTTAAAAGACCCTGACCTATGTTTTGGATTATTCTTCAAAGAACAACATTGCATGAGAGTTTCCAATCCATTTCATAGTGAAATGAGCCAATTTGGGGAGGCATTTTTCATGAGTTTATGAGTAGGGGAGGTCATGTAGTTAAGTTTAAAAAAAAAAAAGTTGCAAAATAGTGAGGTACACGGCCTAGGCAGTGTACCCTCACACTGCCGTGTGAGCATGCACAGCAGAAAACATTAGGGAGATAGAATCATACATGGCCTAGGCCGTGTATTAATAAACGGCCGTGTATGTTCACCAAGAAGCCATTTTAGGGATTTTCTTCCCCCTTTCTGCCATTTCTCTCTCCTCACCCACGAAACCACCGTCCCCTTCCCTCTCTCTCCTCCAAATCTTCCATTTCTGCCACTCCAATCCATCATTCAAACCCATTTTCTTCACTAATTCCTTAAATTCTTCTTCCATTATTTTCATATCTTACCCACAAATCTTACCAATTTTCATTCACTCTCTCTCCTCTAATACCCACACGAACCCACCATCCTCCATAACCACCACCTTCATTTTTCTTCATCTTTTTACCTTAAAATCACCACCTGAATCTTCTTTTCTTCATCCATTTTCACTAAATAAACTCCATTTCTTCATACATTCTTTACAAACCCTCATTTCCTTCCCTGTATCCACCACCACCGTGACCCCCCTCTTTGTGAACAGTACCCATTTGTTAAAATTACTCAACAAAGTCTCCAAAGAAGCGCGTGAAGCAAAATGCAAGTAGTGGTCGAGGATTCGACAGTTCTCTTGTTTGACCTCAATCTCCTCCATGCGCACCATCTCCACCACTTGAGGTAAATGTCCATCCCGCCTTAATTAAGGATGTTGTTCCAACTAAATTCTTAGATGAGGATACATTGCGTCAAATAGGATTGTATGATGAGGTTTTTGAACTGTTAGATGGAATAGGTTGGGGCGCATTTGCTAGAATGCGTGCACCAACTTATGACACTTTGACTAGGGAATTCATTATGAGTTTTGACAGAAAGTTGTATCCTCTTTGTGATCAACAAGAATGGCTTGGTAAAATTGATTTTGAAATCTTTGACATTCCCCATGAGTTGGACATCCACCAGTTTAATGCCATTTTTAGCTTCCCCATAGGCCATAACCAACTCCCCCGTGATTTTAGGCCTGATAGAGTTTGGAATGCATTAACTGTAGTTGATTCTAATGAATATGATCCTTGCAAATCCAAAGCTTCCAAACTTAGGTCTCTAGCACATAGATATATTCAAAAATGGTTGGCAAATACTATTTGTACTAGAGGTGAGAGTCAAGGTACTATTAGTCGAGCTAAATTGTTCTTTTTGAATTGCATGATTAATAGGGAGCCTGTTAATGGATCATACTGGTTGTGTAACTCATTTAAACATTTAGGGACTGCTTTAACTAGCCGTATTTTAGTGGGGGGATTTGTTACCCTTATTGCTCAGTACTTTGGGTTAGATTTTGATGTTATTATTGAGGATCCTGTATCGGGCTCTTCTGCCATTGATAGCTCCACTCTGATTCATATGGGGTTATGTGAGAAATGGAATGGGGAGCTATTTTTGGTAGGAGTTGGTAACCAAGATATTCCGAGGGGAGTTCCACCACAGCCTGATGATGATGATTTAACGCCTCCAGAGTCTGCTTCTCGTTTTACTACTGAGGCTGGTCCGTCTTCTAGGGCTCGACTCACTACTCTTGACGATGTCATAGCACATGTTGATGCCCTACGGATAGACCATACTGCACGCCTTCAGAGCCTTGATGATAGATTTCACGCATGGGAGGAGCGTAACACCCAGAGTATGGCATCCCTTCACAGCAAGATGGATGACATTCTCCGACGCATGCAGTAGATTTCCCCTCATTTCCCCATTAATGTACCCCCCTTAGTTTCCATTGTATTTTCATTCTCTTGTATTGTGTATATTTGGGATTTGATTTGCACTATTGATTTACTGGTTTCATTCATAGTTGATTTGTTTTTGCTTTCGGTTGTGGTATAGCTGTTTTTGCTTATCTTCCTTTTCTGGATGTGTGTAGTATTCTCTTTATCGTTATTTTTCCTTTTCTGGATGTGTGTAGCATTGAGGACAATGCTTGGTTTAAGTGTGGGGGTGTGGATACTTTGATGTTCTATTGTGAATACTGTTGATATTCTGAATTATTCTCCTAGGGTTTGAATAACTGATTGAACTGTATTGGGGTGAGTATATTTGATCTTGATGGTGTTGTTCTTCTTGTGATACTTCTTCATTGGCCTTTTAAAGTTTGCAAATGTGTTCAAGAGATGTGATTAGTGAGCAATTGACCTAAAAAAAATAAAAATAAAAAAGATAAGCATGATTGAATGAACTTTCTGGTTATCAATTTTGTCGGGTGAAATTCTAAAAATTAAAGGGTTTAATTGAAATTGATGAATCGAAACCTAGTGAATTTTTGGGCCTTGTTATAAATGGCTAATCTTAGGCCATTTTTGATTCTTTGAATGTGAGATTCCACTCATGATTATTGTGCTTTTCAGAACTTGTCTTGGTTCTCTTTTAAGCTGCTAATGACCACTGCATGCATTTGAAATGATAAAGGCATTTTCTTTTAAATAACTACTGGCCAAATAGTCATCCTTGCATTTTATCCATTGATTAACCCCTTTGAGCCTAATCGACCCCATTTCCTTCTATCTAAGCTCAATTTAAACCTTAAAAAAAAATCATTTTACTACCCTACCTTAAGGAGTAGAAGAGCTTAAAGATTGCATTGGAAAATGGCTTTTGAATAAGTGTGGGTGTGTGATTCATGATGTTTTTGCCTAGTTATGTCTATGTATAAAATTTCTCATATTGGCAAAATGTCAGGTTGAATTGAATGCAAGGTGCGTGTATATATATATATATATATATATATATATATATATATATATATATATATATATATATATATATATATATATATATATATATTTAAAAAAAGTAAAAAAAAAAAAGGGATAAGGTACATAATAGGAATTTGAATTTGAAGATTATTGGGAAATTGTGTGTAATGATTGAATATCTTTTCATTTTGCTCTTCTAGTTCCTATGGTCTAGCTTTGTCTATCTTTGATGTATCCTACCTTAACCCTGACCCCATTACAACTTGAATAAAGTCATTTTGATCTCTGTTTGCATGTGGTCTAAGTAGTAGAGAAGTAGAGGCTTGACAAGCCTATGGTAAAGCATATTCCCATGAGTTGGTTGAGTGAAAACACAAGCCTAAAACACTTGAGTGAGAGAGCATTTCAGTGAGGATTTATCATGCTGATTGAACCCTGAAATTTGATTGATTTTGCTTGTCAACTTGGATTGCTAAGAAAGGGAATTCTTGATTGTTTAAATTTTTTGAAAACTAAATGCATAAAGGTCTTTGCTCATTATTCTGCATTTGCTTGGCGTATTGTGAAACTGTATTGAACTGTATATTTTTGCCCAGGAGTGCAAAAGGCTAAGTGTGGGGGTAATTGATCTGTTGATTATTCTTATATTTTAATCGCCTTGTAATTGATCCTTTGAACTCCATTTGTGCTTAATTGTCATTATTTAGCTTAGTTTTTGATATCAAACTCTAATTGGAATATTATTGTGAAACTTTGCTTAAATATATTCTCAGATGCTAATACTTGAACTTTTCAGGAAACTTTTGAATGGCAGAGTTCATTTAACCTAAATCAGGCTTGACATCCACTTGAAGAAGGGCTATGGATTCATGAAGATCAATTTCTCCCTTTGAAGCAATGAAAGAAGAGTTTTTGAGAAGAATCCAGGCCGAAAAATAAAGAAGTCAAAATACAGGGCCTAGGCTGCGTAAAAATACAGGGCCGTGTAAGAGTACACGGCCTAGGCTGTGTACTCCTCTGACTTTGCAATTGAAATAGTGAAATTTTGCTCCTCTAACACAGAATCATACACGGCCTAGGCCGTGTATGCATACACGGCCGTGTATTTCTCCAGACAGGAATCAAACATAAACTTTTGCGAGAATTTTATGTTGGGGACCTATATATTCACACCCTTAGCACGTTTTGAAGAGAGTTCTGACCTAGGAGAGCAGCTGCAACTCCTTGGAGAAGGAAATGGGAGTCTTAGATCAAAGATTGGAGTCTCAGGTTCGAGCAATCAGAGATCCATCATCCTCAATCCTCAAAAACTCGTTTGGTATTTAGTTTTTCTTCTGCACTTTGTTTCTTATGATGTTCTTTCTCAGTTTTTCTTGTGATTTTGTTCTAGCTATGTGTAACTAAACCTCCTTTGGTTAAGGGGTTGATGAAACCACTAGTTTTGATGTTGTGAATCTTGCATATTTGATTATTTCAACACAGTTATGCTTTTATTCATATATTTCTGAATCTATTGTTGGTATGGAGATTTTTATACTTGTTCCCACTTTCAAAGTGGTAGATCTGGATTTATTATGAGCAGTTGTGGTAGTAGATCTAGCGGAATATATGATGTTCATATGGGTATAATTATCTTTGTGCTATTTGCCAGTTATAAAAGTGGTAGATCTGGGTTTATTATGCGCGGTTGCGATAATAGATCTAGAGAAATATATGTTCTAAGTAATTTAATCACGGTGTGTGATTAGATCTTAGTGTAATTGGTTTTCTAAAACTTAATGCAATTATTGGATAGTTGTAAGAGCAGTTGCTTTATGACTAATCAATGATCAGGAGTTAATTTGAGCGGTTGCTGAATTGGCCAACACGTAAGAAAAATAGAGATTTACTCTCACAATTGCATAAAAACATAATTGAGCATGTTGGAATAAAAGGATATGTGGATTTACATTATTATATAAATCTAGTGGTGGATTCTACCTCTTAACCAATTTTCTTATATTGTTGATTTTAGTTTATTTATTGTTATTATTTTTGAAGCTGTTCATTGTTCATCAAAACTCCAAAACCCCTCATTTTTACTATTTATTGTCAATCAGAGTTTAAATTGAGAATTGTTTAATAGTGTTCATTGAATTGGTTCTCTGTGGATCGACCCTTACTAACTACAACTAGTTGTAAGGTTTTTATTTTCAGGTGTGCCTGACAACTGATTTTTATCTAAATTTTAATCACTATATCCTCACGCATCAATTCCCTGATGAAGATATAATGACTTTATTTGGAGAAAAAGAATCCCTGGAAAAAGAAAAATGGACTTTGTTGTTCGATGGAGCTTCCAATTCACTGGGGCATGGAGTTAGAGCCATACTAATTTCACCCAAAAACAATTTCATCCCACTGGTAGACTGTGCTTTGATTGTACATACAATGTAACTGAGTATAAAGCATGTGCCATAGGAATCCAAGCAGCAATAGAATCAAAGGTAAAAGTTCTTGAGGTATACGGAGATTCCGCCTTGGTCATTCATCTGCTAAAGGGAGAATGGGAAACACGAGATGCCAAATTAATCCATTATCATGCTTACATCAAGAAGTTGATTGAACAACTTGACAAAGTCACATTCCATCATGTCCCTCGGGAAGACAATCAGTTGGCTTATGTTTTAGCCACACTATCATTAATGTTCAAAATAAGCCATGATAGGGACTTGCCACTTATAAAAATGAAAAGTCATGACCAACCGGTATATTGTCAAATGGTAAAAGTGGAGCCAGATAGGAAACCATGGTATCATGACATCAAATACTTTATCCAGAGTAGAGAATACCCTCTAGATGCTTTAGAAAATGACAAAAGGACCCTCAGAAGACTCGTAATAGGTTTCTTTCTAAATGGGGAAGTGCTTTATAAGAGAAATCACAATATGGTGCTGCTAAGATGTGTTGATGCAACAGAGGCAGAGAAAATCATTAGAGATGTTCATGAAGGTTCTTTTGGGACTCATGCAAATGGCCACGCAATGGCAAGGAAGATCCTAAGGGCTGGGTACTATTGGTTGACAATGGAAACTGATTGCTTCAGTTATGTAAGGAAGTACCATAAATGCCAGACATATGCTGACAAGGTTCATGCACCACCAATACCTTTAAATGTTTTAACAGCACCTTGGCCATTCTCGATGTGGGGAATGGATGTCATAGGGCCCATTGAACCGAAGGCCTCAAATGGACATCGCTTTATTCTTGTTGCAATTGATTACTTCACAAAATGGGTCAAAACTACTTCTTATGCCAATGTCGCCAAGAGTATAGTGATCAGGTTTGTCAAAAGGGAGTTGATTTGTCATTACGGTTTGCCAAGCAAGATTATTACTGACAATGCCACTAATCTGAACAATAAGATGATGAAAGAGATATGTGGGAGTTTCAAAATTGAGCACCACAATTCTTCATCTTATCGCCCTAAGATGAATAGGGCAGTTGAGGCAGCAAATAAGAACATCAAGAAGATTATCCAGAAGATGGTTGTAACATACAAAGATTGGCATGAAATGCTACCATTTGCACTGCATGGTTATCGTATGTCCGTTCGTACTTCAACTGGGGCAACCCCTTTTTCTTTGGTTTATAGAATGGAAGCAGTACTCCCTATTGAAGTAGAAATTCCATCATTAAGAGTGCTGATGGAGGCAGGATTAGAAGAAGCTGAATGGGTCTAGACTCGACTTGATCAGTTGAACCTCATTGAAGGAAAGAGATTAGCTGCATTGTGTCATGGCCAGCTTTACCAGAAGAGAATGATGAAAGCCTATGCAAAGAAGGTGCATCCCCGACAATTTTAAGAAGGAGACCTGGTACTCAAGAAGATTCTTCCCATTCAAAAGGATCATCGAGGAAAATGGACTCCAAATTATGAAGGACCTTATGTCGTAAAAAGGGCCTTCTCAGGAGGGGCCTTGATTCTCACAAACATGGATGGTGAAGATTTACCACTTCCCGTAATTCAGATGCAGTTAAAATGTACTATGCTTAAAAAAAGAAGAAGAAAAGAAAAAATGGCTCGCTAGGCTGAAAACCTGTAAAGGCGACCTAGGCAAAAGTTAAAGCGACCCACTAGGTTGAAAACTCAAAAGAACGGCCTAGGCAAAAGTTAGGGTTTAAAAAAATGGTACTTGACACATCTAAAGAAGTGAACTTGCCTTAAGTCACAAACTGGGGTAGTTTGAGAGTATTTGGGCCGAACCGGGGCAGTTGGAATATGCAAAGTCTTATCAGGGAACACTCCCAATGTGTAAGAATTGGGTCAAATTATATTCTTGGAAACAAAAAAAGGGGTATTCAAAATCGCATACATGAAAAATCAGCACTAATCATCCAAGAGAGCGTCACTGGAAGAGCTAGAAAACTCCATTCTAACATTTCTTCTTGTAAACCTGTAACTTATAATCCTTTTTGTACTATCCTTCCTGTACTTTCCCTTTTCCATAATGATAATTCCTTTTCATTGTAACCCATTATTGATTCAATCTGTATTTTTCATGATAATTTTATATTGAGATGTGAAACATGTGACAATATCGCAAAAACATTCAGATTTGCTTTAACAATCTCGAAAGGTCATGGGAAACGCAATGAAATCCTAATAAGAGTATTGATGAGAAAAGAAAGGATGGCCTGACAAATCATAAAGCAAATCAATGTATTTTGTTACTGTTAACCATTATCCTATTGTGGGAAAAATCCTTACGGGTTGTAGAACCAAAGCTCTAATGTGCAAAACAAAAACAAAACAAAAACAAAAACAAAAAAAACAAAATTTGCTTACTCAATTTGTTCATGAGAATCTCTATAGTAGGGCATCCATTGCGTCATGCATCATCGTAGACATTACATGTATTGTCCTCAAGCATCACTTCTGGCATCACATGCATCGCCTCTGGCATCACATGCATTATCTTCTAGTATCACATTCATTGTATCCATTGCATCATGCACCATCTCTAGCATCACATGCATTTACAAAATCATTGCTTTTAGTTTCTAGGTCCCCACACCCATTGCCTTTTCATTCGCGGGTTGTCATTGGTTCAAAGGACTTTTAATAAAATTCAAAAAAAAAAGAAAAGGAAAAGGAAAAGAGAAAAAAAGAGGTTGATTTTTTTCAAAAAAAAAAAAAACAAAACCAATGCTTTCAAAAAATGTGTTTTCTAATTTTGAGCGCATTGGCTCCTTGCATTGTCTTTTAGTTTCCGGGTCCCCGCACCTATTGCCTTTTCATTTCCAGGTCCTCGCACCCATTGTCCTTTAGTTTCCGGGTCCCCGCACCTATTGTCTTTTAGTTTTCGGGTCCCCGCGCCCATTGTCTTTTCTTTTCTGAGTCCCCGCACCCATTGTCTTTTCGTTTTCGGCTCCTTGCATTGACTTTTAGTTTCCAGGTCCTCGTACCCATTGCTTCCAGGACAAGCCAAGGTCTTACACCTATTGCCTTTCAATTCTCTGGTCCTCGCACCCAACGCTTTCACAGCAAGTCAAGGCCTTGTGCCTATTGCCTTTAAGTTTTCTGTCCAGCTTCGATGGGTACCCTACCACACAAGCTGTTTACCTTTTTATCCAGCTTCGATGGGCACTCTACCCCACAAGTTGTTTACTGTTTACCTTTCTGTCCAGCTTGGATGGGCACCCTACCCCACAAGCTGTTTACCTTTCTGTCCAGCTTCGATGGGCATCCTACCCCGCAAGTTGTTTACCTTTCTGTCCAAGTTCGATGGGCACCCTACCCCACAAGCTGTTTACCTTTCTGTCCAGCTTCGATGGGCACCCTACCCCGCAAGCTCTTTACCTTTCTATCCAGCTTCGACGGGCAACCTACCCCGCAAGCCATTTACCTTTCTGTCTAGCTTCGGCGGGCGCCTTACCCCGCAAGCTGTTTACCTTTCTGTCTAGCTTCGGCTGGCGCCTTACCCCGTAAGCTGTTTACCTTTTTGTCCAGCTTCGACAGGCAACCTGCCCCAAAAGCTTTTTCCCTTTTTGTCTAGCTTCGGCGGGCGCCTTACCCCACAAGCTGTTTACCTTTCTGTCCAGCTTCGATGGGCACCCTACCCCATAAGTTGTTTGTTGTTTACCTTTCTGTCTAGCTTTGATGGGCACCCTACCCCACAAGCTGTTTGCTTTTTACCTTTCCATCCAGCTTCGATGGGCACCCTACCCCACAAGCTGTTTACCTTTCTGTCCAGCTTCGATGGGCACCCTACCCCTCAAGCGGTTTGCTGTTTACCTTTCTGTCCAGCTTCAATAGGCATCCTACCCCACAAGCTGTTTACTTTTCTGTCCAGCTTCGATGGGCACCCTACCCCACAAGCTGTTTGCTGTTTACCTTTCTGTCCAGCTTCGATGGGCACCCTACCCCTCAAGTTATTCGATGTTTACCTTTCTGTCCAGCTTCGATGGGCACCCTACCCCATAAGCTGTTTACCTTTCTATCCAGCTTCAGCAGATACCTGACTCCGCAAGCTTTTTACTTTTCTTGTCAAGCTTCAGCGGATACCCGACTTCGCAAGCTTTTTACTTTTTTGTCAAGCTTCGGCGGATACCCGACTCTGCAAGCTTTGTGTCAGTCTTTTTAAGTTTTCTGTCAAGTTTCGGCGGATACTCGATTCCGCAAGCTTTTTACCTTTCTTGTTTTTATTTCTGTTGTATTTTGCATCAATTTACACATTCTAAAAAAAGGGAAAGAGAAAAAAATCAAATTTTCATAGACAAAATTAAATCAATTCCTTTGCTTTTCATTTAGTTTAAATGTAAAGCAAATGGGGGCAGCTGTTGATACCCAATTTTATCCATAAAATTTTTATTTTTACTATTTAATAAAAAAACTAATGAGTTTGAATTGATGTTTTATTGTAATGCTTTGAACTCTTTTTAATTAATTTTTTGTTGTTGTTTGTTTGTAAAAATAAAAATAAAAAAATCATTTTTTATAATAATAAAAAATAAAAAATGCACCTAGGGCAAAATAAAAAAATAAAAAATAAAAAATAAAATAAAACAAAAATCAAACAAAATAAAAGAAAAGGAAAGACATGTGGAGTGGTTAGGCGTAAAGCCAAAGATGTTGCAATCATCTAATGTAGAGTTAAATTTTACAACATTATTCAACTTAATCAAAATGACAGTTTCTACTTTCAGCTGTAATTAAAACAGCAGTTTCTCCTTTTTAGCTGTAAAGGAGAAGATTTTTTTTCTCCATTTGGCTCCCACTGTCTCCTAACCACCGAAGATGGAGAGAAAATTTTGCAGGCTTAATCTTATAAATCTCAAGAAGATCATGGAGGGGAAGAAGAAGAATCACAAAAGAGAAATTCCACCAAACAGATACCAAAATAACAGAGAAAAATTCTTAAAGGAGAAAGCAATCAACCATACTCCAGAATCATCACTCAGACCTTACCTCGACTCTCACAAGGCCTCACATTCCAGACTAATCATTGAAACCTCAACCATTCATTCTCAAAGACCACCTTGCTGCCACCCATCATCAACATCAAGTTCCACCATCTTCACCATCTTCCATTGTTTTTTTTTTCTTTCTCACATTCAACCTTCACCTTCCAAACTCCCAACTACACAACCTCTTCCAACCAAAACACTACCTAACCGTGAGCTCCATCACCATTCACCCATTCCAAACTCCCAATCATGAACCTCCACCACGCAACACCACGGCCTTCACCCCCAAACACCATCATCAACCTCCATAGCCACCCATCTCACCTCCCATTCAAGGCCAAATCTCAACCCACCACCCCAATCACCAAAAATCACCATCGCCACTCCCAAACCGTAAGCCTAATCGGGACCACCGTGACCCTTCCTCATCTTCATCCTAAAATCACCACCATCTTTAATCCCACTACCATCAACAACACACCCACAACCACAAACAAACAAAAGCCGTTATAAAAAACATCACCCCCCTCAAAACTGTGAAACTCGATACCGGAACCACCCGGAGGCCGGTCGGCAGGCACGCTCGAAGCAGGCTAGTGACGCCACCCCAAATCTCGATGTCCTGCGCCGTCAAAGAACCTGTCGCCAGCGTTCCTTCACCATCGTACGAGCTGCACCCTCACCGTGCGCCGTCAAGTCACAAGGCCAGATCCGTGAGCCCCTGGTCGGCCCAGATCCACACCGCTCCTCGTCCCTCACTGCGGCTCGTGACGAGTCGCCACCTCTGCTACCATCCAAGCCGCCGTCCGTTCTGCTAGTGGTGGGCGTTCTCCCTCCTTTCTCCATTTTGTTTCAGTCTTCAGAACCAGGACCCTTCTCGCTTTTTCTTTTCCTTTATTGTGTTTCCAGCCTTTGTTTAAAATGAGGGGTCTTTCCAATTTTAATTGATCTGATAATTGGGCTTTGCAACAAGGAATCATGTATCTCCTTTTTTTTTTGCTTTGTTAATCTAATAAAAAAGGAAAAAAAATTAAAGAAATCTGGTTAAAAGAGAAAAAATAAAAGAAAGAATATATATATATGTATAATTTCAAAATCATAAAAAGTCAAAAATGATAAAAACGAAAATAAAAAATGAAGAAAATAAAAAATAAATAAAAATAATAAAAATGGAGAAAATTCTAAAAGTTGTAAAAAATATATATAAAAAATTTGTTTTAAGTTGTTTGTTTCATGATGCCTATATTTAATCTTGTTTGTTCTTATTTATTTGACTCATGAAAATAAGAAGAGATTTATGAAAATAAAAAAAAGAGAAATAAATAAAAAATAAAAATAAGTGAAGAAAGTAAAATATGCATATTACAAGTGTAATTTCTTAGAATGTTTCATGTTCTGTTTTGATTGGTTAATTTGGACTTTAACTTTCTATTGATGTTTTGAATTTTACATATTTATTATATTCTCATTGTTGTCATTCATACTTGTATAAAAATAAATTTAAAATATGGGGTAAGTTTTCGATGACGGAATAATCAAGATTAGCCGCGATAGTGGTAATAGCTTGACTTTCTTGAGGTGAGGAGGAATTTTATGGTTTTGCCAGGAGTGCTGGCGAGATTATAATAATATCCAATAAAATAATATCTAATAAAATAATCTTATTCTATATTACTCTCCCTGTAATAATATCATTATGCATTTGTACTTGTGCTTTAACTTAATTTATTCATTTTTGTATTAATGTACTAATCAAACAATTTTCAATGGCCGACGACGGAAAATTTGGGAGAAGATTGGAGCGCCGATCAAATACACTCTTCCTAATATTCTTGAGGCTTTATATTGGATCTTACCAGAAGCGCTGGTAAGATATAGTTCGCACGTTAAAATTAAAATATTTTTCAAACTAAAATACAACATTTTAAAAAACAAAATAAAAATGACTTTTCAAAATAATTTTTTTTTCGTCGAAATTAAAAACAGCTAACTCATAATTATTTTTTAAAGAACTACGTGACTTTGAGTTCCCTATTGCACCAGGGGATATGTAGGAGCAGAAATTTATTTCTGTTAAGTCAAAAAATAAATTTTCACAATTTGGTTATTCCTTTTCTTTCTTTAAAAAAAATAATAAAAAATTTAGTTACAAAGTCTTTTTCTAAAAAAGGGTAAAAATAAATATATTTGAGATTATTAAATTTTGCACAACTAACATAAGGTACCATTCCTGGAATGGGCAGTGTAGGGTGCAAACACCTTCCCTACTTGTAATCTACTTCCGAATCCAAACTCATTTTCAAAAGACCAGTTTGGTTAGTTAAAGGGTTTTTCTAATGTTTTCCCAATTTAAATAAACATTGGTGGCGACTCCATTGATTTTTCAAATTCGAGAATCTTTGTTCAGTTGTCCCGTCGCGATCCCCGGTTGCGATAATTTACAATTTTAATCATGTTATAAGGTAAAACTTTTTTATGGTAAAAATTATTGATAATTTTTAAAAAAACTATAGAGTACCTTAATCCGTAAATAACACAAATTGGCGGCTTTCCCTTTATGAGTGAATTGGTTGCCCATCAAATAATAGCTAAAGAAAAAAGTCATTTGCTTAACTCCAGCCAACTTTATTGGTATTTATTTATTTAACTCTGAGGGCGAGGCTTTAGTTGGGAATTTGGCAAAAAAAAAAAGCAAACGAAAGGATATAATTGAAAAAGGTAAAAAAATTAATAGTAATTTGATCATAAAATCTGAATAAAAAAACAAAGAAGAAAAGTGTTAGGAATCCTGCTGAGGTGGAAGACATGTTGGAGGATGAATGGGCAAGTGCAGGTGATCATAGACACGTCAACAAAGTTAATGATGTAAAATTAGGTAGAAAAGTAGGCCATATGGCCAATAATCTGCAAATTTATGAGTGGGGGAGAAATTCTAGGGTAAGAGTAACAAACTCAAGGCTTTAGGATTTCATGCACTGAGCGTAACGCTTATAGGATCAGAATGAGGGAATGAGGAGGGGGTAGAATATGAATTGTGTTGCTATCTCTCTCCCTTACTTTTCCTTTCCCCTGGATTTTCTTCTTCTTCTGGTTACTGCTATACTATGTACCTCTGCATTATGCAATTAGTACCCTTACTAATTACCATGGTTCCACTATATCAAACCCATACTGATAAATAATACTAGTGCAGAGAGAGTGTTATTCATAATTCCTCATTGTTCCATTTACTTTTCATATTTGTTCCTTACATTTTGGTGCTTTCATCCTTCCACCATGGCTGAGAATACGAGACTAAAAGAGCTGCAAGCTGATATAAAGAAGCTATTGAAGTTGATGGAGAAATGAGATTTTGAGTATTCCAAAACAACGTGCAGAGTACTTAGATTGTTTTGACAAAATTGAAGCAGCTCTGGAAGTTAGGGATCATAACAAACCAGCTGGTGGAACGAGCTCAAGTTCAAATGCAGTGGTTTTTCAACCATTTCAGGTAAGGAATGTTAAACTCGATTTTCCTCGACTCGATAGGACTGATGTGTTGCAATGGATCTTCAAAGTGCAACAATTTTTTTATTATTACAATACTCCAAATGAGCAAAGATTAACAATAGTTGTGATTCATTTGGACAAGGAAGTAGTCCCTTGGTTCCAAATGATAAGCAAGAATAATCCATTTCAGTCATGGATTAGTTTTATAAGAGATTTAGAGCTTGAATTCAGTCATTCCCCATTTGAGTGCCCTTATTCCACTTTGTTTAAATTGACTTAAACTGGAGCTGTAAACAATTACTATATGGAGTTCACCTCATTGGCCAATAGAGTGTATAGTCTATGCTCTGATGCCCTGCTGGATTGTTTTCTCAGTGGTTTAAAAAATGATATTAGGAGGGATGTGCTAGCTCAAACCCCAACCACACTATTGAGAGTTGTCTCCTTGGCTCGATTATTTGAAAAGAAGTATACACCTAAACTAAGACCTACCTACCTATTCAGTACCAATAGACCATATAATTATTCCTCAAACACAAACCTATTCACCAAAAATAATTCTCTTCCTCCTTTATTACCATGACCACCCCATAAACCATTCAACTAGCCACCCAAGTATCCAAATATAAAAAAAAAATGTCATATGCTGAAATGCAACTAAGAAGGGAGAAAGGATTATCTTATACTTGTGATGATAATTGTCCTAATAAGAACCTTATGATCCTACAAACTAATGAAGACTAGAATTCTAAACTAGACATTGAACTTGAACTACCTGATCAAAACACTACTGACCTAGACCATCATTAATCTTATAATGCACGTAAGGGTGCCAATAATGTGGGAACCATGAAATTTTAGGGCCAAGTCAATGGAGTTACTTTGTAGATTTTGTTAGATAGTGACAGTTCTAACAACTTCCTACAACCTAGGTTGGCACACTTTTTGAAACTGCGTATTGAGCTTGCCTCTCAATTCAAAGTGTTGGTTGGGAATGGAAATTCAATGGTAACTAGAGGATTGATTTGAGACCTGAAAGTTGGAATTCAGGGTCACACACTATAATTGTCTGTTTATCTCTTGCCAATAGCTAGAGCAGAATTGATCTTGGGAGCCTCATGGTTAGCTACTCTTAGACCACATGCAGTCGGCTACTCAACATTAATTATTAAATTCTATTTAAATGGTCAATTCATCACTCTTCACGGGGACAAACCCAAGCTACCTGCATAGGCAACTCTTCATCACATTAAGAGAATGCAAGTAACTACTGTAATCTCAAAAAAAATTACCCTTCAATTGCAACAGCCTCACACTCCAGTAGATCAGTTGTTAGATCTTCTAATGGATATAGAACCAGAACTAGAACTGCTACTGCACACTTATAGGAAAGTGTTTGACAAACCCTCATGGGTTGTTAAGAAAATTAGTTCTAGTTTTCTTCTATGACATTCTGGTATATAGTACATCTTGGCCAAAACATTTACACCATTTAGAGATGGTTTTAGCTATTTTATAGCAATACTCATTGTATGCAAAATTGTCAAAATGCACTTTTGAGCTAAAACTGGTTGATTACTTAGGACATACCATGTCAAGGTCTGGTGTGGTAATGGATAAAAACAAGGTACAACCTATTTTGGACTAGCCAGTACCTACTGCTCTTAAGTCTCTAAGAGGATTCCTTGGTTTAGTTGGCTACTATAGAAAGTTTATTAAGAGTTATGCCTGCATAGCAGCCCCTTTCACCAATCTGCTTAAGAATGATAGTTTTTGTTGGAATGACACAACAACACAAGCCTTTAATCAATTAAAAAAAGTAATTATTGAAGCTCCTATGTTGGCCTTACCCAATTTCTCCTAGCCCTTTATACTTGAAATTAATGCTTCAGGGATTAGTATTAGGGCTGTTTTAAGCCAATCCAACCATCTTATTCCATATTTTTCAAAGAAACTATCTCCTAGAATGCAAAAATAGTCACCCTATTCTAGAGAATTATATGCTATTACAGCAGCATTGGCCAAATTTAGACACTATTTCTTAGAACACCCATTCATTATCAGGATATATCAAAAGAGTTTAAAAAGTCTCGCTAATCAGTCATTACAAACACTTGAGTAGTAGGCTTGGCTGCCCGAATTCTTAGGGTATGATTTCAAGATTGAGTATAAGCCAGAAAGAGAGAACATTCCAGTAGATGCCTTGTCTAGGTCATTCTACATGGCTTGGTCAAAACCATAGTGGAATTTGATTCAGGAATTGAAAATAGCCATAACTAAAGATTCACAACTTGATGAACTGAGAAAATTGTGTGAAGCAAATAAACCACCAGACCTTAATTATGCAGTGCATGATAAGTTATTATATTGGTAAGGCAGCTTGGTTGTGCTTAACAAACCAGCATTGATTTAGTAGATTTTAACTGAGTATCATGCTTCTCCTGTAGGAGGACATGTTGGAATAACTAGAACCATGACTAGAATTACAAGGCAATTTTTCTTGAAAGGAATGAAAGCTGATATCAACAATTTGTGCAACAATGTGAAGTGTGCCAATAGGCCAAAACTGAAACCTCTATGCCAGCTGGTCTTCTACAACCCTTGCCTATACCTAATCAGATTTGGGAGGACCTAGCTATAGATTTTATCATAGGTCTGCCCTCTTCATTTAGTTATACTGTCATCCTAGTAATGGTAGATAGATTGTCAAAGTATGCCCATTTTTCTACGTTAAAATTAGATTACTCCAGTAAACAAGTAGCTGAAGTTTTTATGAGCAATATTGTTAAGCTTCATGGGATGCAAAAAATGATTGTGTCTGATAGGGATACAGTTTTCACAAGTTCATTTTGGTAGCACTTCTTTAAACTGCATGGAACTACCTTGGCCATGAGTTCTACATACCATCCATAGAGTGATGGTCAGTCAGAAGGCTTAAAACGATGCTTAGAGATGTACCTAAGATGTTTTTCTTTTCATAACCCAAAGTCTTGGTTTAAGGTCCTTGGGTTGAATTCTGGTATAACACGTCTTTTCATTCTAGCTTGGCCATGACACCCTTCCAAGCTGTGTATGGAAGAGAGCTGTAACACCCCGAAGTTTCCTATTTTCCAGTAAATGCTTGATTCTACTATTTTGTGGTTTCTGTGCACTATAAATTTATTTTGATTGTTCTGTGACTATTTTTTATGTTTGTGTGTGATTTACTCCGAGCCAGGAAAATAAAAATTTTCAAGCCGGGGAAAATCTTCGATGAATTATTCGGAGCCAGAGGAGCTTACTAAACTCGAATCCGAGAGACACGGTTCTTAATCTTTTAATTTTTAAGATTTATCTGTCAAATAAAAAATTATTCGTATTTTATTATCCATTGGATAACAGCTACTGACTTGTGAGTAGTAGCTTCTGTCCATTGGGTAATAATTTTTATAGCTTTTATCCATTGGACAATAGACTTGGAAAAGTCTTTGTTGACTTACTCTTTGTAAGCTAATTAGAAGGCTTGGTGCTTAATGTAAACCAATGGAAATTGGTCAACAAAAATGGCTTGAAAACTAGTCATGAAACTAGATGAACTAACTACCTAAACTAAGTATATTTGGAAACAAATTGAATCAAAACTTGGTTAGCTTACTCCATTGAGCTACATAGCCAAGGAATGTTCTAGTGCCTTCTAGAGTGCATGATTCACTTGCATGACTCTTAAGGTTTAACCAATAGAAATTAGAGTGACCAAAGTGTGACAAACTAATGACCTAAGCAATGTGGTACTTATAAACTTGGTAGCTAAGTCTTTGACTCCCTTTGTGAAGCACTCCACGGCAAGCACATAGAGAAATAGGATATTTCTATTTCATTTCTATCATACTTTGTGACTTAAGCCTTTCTCTCCATTCTCTCTCTTCTATGAACAAAGAAAATCTCTCAACTCATCCTTCATAAAGCTCACAGTCAAATCCCTCCAAACCATCATCTAAGTTTTCATAATTTCAGCCAATCTTATTTTCCTTACCTATATACTATTCTAAGACCTTTTCATGTTATGAACCTAGCCTAGTTCTTCCATTTACTACCTTGAATCCAAGTTAAGGTTTTCTACTCTACAAGGTAAAATTCTTGTTTCTTATTCCTAAGTTTAATTCTTGAGTTTCTAAACCATGATTGATCCATGGTTTCTTATTTTTCAAGCTTTGTTTGTGACTTTAGTTTGGTTTAAGTTTGTTAGGGTTTTCTTGGGGTGATTCACAAAATCCATAGGAGGCCAAACAAGAAGGGTTTTTGTCTTCCTTGAGGTAAGAGGGAGATTAACCTCATCAACCATGTATTAGTGGTGAGAAAATGAAATTGTTTGTGGTGAAAAATCCATAAGGATTTATTCACTTGATTGTTTAAGTTTTCATTATTTGTGATGGTTTTGATTGGTATGCTTTATAGCTTTGAAAATATGCTTGAATATGTAATTATGAAAGTATGTTTATTATTGTATATAGTAGGATGTGATTTACATGATGAGGAAGTGTATGAAGGTTCCAAAGAACCCTAGAGGCTCACAGCCTCAACATCAAATTTTGGAGCAAAATTTTCTAAAATTATTTTACTAACAAAGGATTAAGTGATTTAATGACAAGAAATTGGATTAATGGGTTTTACAAAGAATAATGAGATAGAAAATAAATAAATATCATTTATGAAGCACAAATTGGATTTTTGGCCAATATGCTAAGATTTAATATTCTAGATCCAAATTCATTTTCCTAAGTGTAGACTTAGGTAATTAAGTAACGAGAACTCAATTTAATGGTTTTTTTTAAATAAAAAGGAAAATGAACTAATCTTTAGAATTAATTTGGTGTAATTAGGTTATGAGGTAAGATAAAATTTAAAACTTGAAATTTATTGACGTATAGCTCACCCTTTGGGTTTTGAAGCGCGTTAAAAAATTTTGAGCTGTAATATCCAAATTAAATCAAAGGAATGTAATTTTGTGTGAAATAGTAGAAAATACTACTTAAAGAATTTTTAGTGAGAAAATATTGTAATAAGGCCGAAATTGAGAAAATGTTTATGCGATTGGAAATAATAGCAGTTTTCTGTCAAGCTGTTGTGATGGCCTCGACTGTGTTAAAAAGTAATACTGCTAAGTGATGGCTGTGTTTGTGAAAAATAGTGATAATGATGTTTGTATGTGTATTTTGGATCATACATCATGCATTGAAAAGTGTGTAAGCTTTATTAGTAAAGACAAGTTGCCTAGGAGATGAATTTACACATTTGTGCGAGTGAGAATTGCGTAGTTACGATAAGTTATTGATCTTGGAGATGTCAGGCTGCGGAATGTCATATGTGGCTAGATGGTAGCATGTCTGCGCTGTGGTATCCGATGCAAACACACCGACGATCTTGACAGAGTTGCTACTCTTTTCGTGGTTGGTTGAGAGTGTCTTGTATAAGCCATTTTGCGCTTTTTGATATGATGTCTTGGCACATGATTTGGGGCTGACGATATACAGACATGTACTTATGATCCTTCTCTCCGAAATTGTGATTAGCTCCATGGAGTAGGAATTGATTGTGTACATATGCATAGTGGGTTTGCATATTGATGTGACAATTATGTTATTTGATATATTGTCTGTGATGTCATAACATGATTCGATGTGTTCATATTGTATCTGTATTTTTTTTTACTATCATTTTCTATGTAACACCCTCCTTAGCTAGGGCATCACATTTCTGACTTTCGACTCATAATATGAAAATAAATTCGCACAAAGTTTGAGTTATAAAAGATGGGTTTCAAAATTTCTTCTTTACTGAAACGTAAATTTACTAAAAATATTAGGTAACATTGAAAATCATATTTCAACTATTCATTATGCAATATTGACACCAATTAATATCACAATTTAAAGAGAAATATAAAATTAACAGACTTATTATTATTATTATTATTATTTTTTGACAGTAGCAAACCCCATGACGGGTCCTACTTAATAGCACGGTACAACGTTAACGAGAAACTTTAACATACTTATTCCTTTTTCTGTCCATCTTGATGCATCAGACATCTGTTCCTTTGTCAACACTGCACACCTTCGAGTCCTGAATGTCCACTCCTTATTGTTGTCACCAATCTCAGAATATCCATCGCCCGTTATGTCTAAGACAACTCGATCCTTCTATTATTTGATTTTAACAGTACAGACACAACAAAACAATATAACAAAGAGGTGAGATCACCTACACCAATACCAACATGGCAGCACAGAGATAACACAAACAGCAATATTATACAGATAGATCATACCACAATTATGATCATGTCATCAACATTAATCAACTATCATCATCCAATCATTTATTAATTCAATTATCATAAGCAATAATTATGATAATGCCCTCAACATTATCATCATCATCATCCAAGTATTCAAAACAATTGTCATAACCAATATTCCTCAATTAATATATCATACAGATATAAATGTTCAGATTTATGCATGTACACAAGACTCGATTTCCTACTCCATAGAGCTAAAACTCAGGTCGGAGAAATGATCGAAAAGATCTATCGGTACCACATGCCTCAGACCACGTGCTATAATCCTTATTTTGATTTTTGCACATCTAGCATATACACGACAGTCTTTATCAGATCTTGATTAAGAATAGTGTCTCGGTCAGGATCATCGGTGTGTTGCGTCGGTCTAACCCACGGTTACAGTAGAGCAACTCACTGCCCACTGTAGGCAACCCGTACCCCGATGCCCCCAAGGTCAACGAGTGACCTACAATACGCATATCGCACCCACTTAAGAGGTGTACGTTTCTCCTAGGCAGTTAGCCTTATCTAGTCCATCGGACCATTCCAATGCATGTATAATGCACCAAAAACCAAATCATAGATAGAATATCAATCACAGGTTTAACTCATAATTTTTCAAAATATATTTTATACAATGCACTAATATCTTAGTGCAAGTCCAACCACAAGGGCCATATTTTTCAATTTCATTTGTTTAATTTATATCATATGCTTCAACGCATATTTTTCCAATACGTAAAGTGCCCCAAATACCAAATACAGGCATCTCTTTCCAATGCATATAAAGTACATCAAAAGTCAATCGTAGGCAAACTCGTCATTTTCTCACACAGTGTTCATATACTGTTTTGGCAGTAATTATCATGTTATCATGTTTTTATAGTCATAAAACACTTCTGCCGTATTTTCACAATCGCGTAACAATTCTATTACATTTTTACAATTCAAAAACATTTTTGTTATATTTTCACAATACCATAACACTTCTTTTACATTTTCACAATACCGTAAAAATATTCTATCATTATTTAATCACGTAGTGATTTTTCAATAATATTTTCAATAGTGTAAAATATTTAAACGCTTTCCAAATCGCATAGAAATATTTTAACATTTTTCAAATCGCGTAGAAATACGTTAACAATTTTCAAATCTCGTAGAAATACGTTAACAATTTTCAAATCGTGTAGAAATATTTTACTGTATTTCAAATCGTTTTTAAGATACGTAAAAATATTTTTTAACATTTTACAATTACGTAAAATATTCCTCAATATTCCAAACATTATTTTGGACTTAAATAAATCAATCTTAATTTCAACACATTCTTCAAATTGCGTAGCTTAAAAATAACATTTTTAAGATACGCAAAACATTTTTCATCACAATATCATTACAGAAAATATTTCTTAACCTTCGAAAATTCCTTTTTAACTTTTCTCAAAATAATATAATTTTGTATTTTATTTTTCATATTTTCCTTATTCAAGAAAATCTTTTTCCACATTTCTTAATTCAAGAATTCCTTTTCCAAAATATAATTCACAAAATCATTGTTCCATTGATATAAATCAATGTTTCAAAACTTAACATTTTCTAATGTACTTCAAAACTCAAAAATAAGTTATATGTTAGTAGATTTTCATAATACCACTATATTCTTCATTTTTCCCAAATCATTTCCAAACCCAACCTTCTTCAAAATAAATTGAAGTTCAAAAATATTTTCGTTTACAAAAACTTAATTTCTTAAGTGATTAAAATGCTCTGATTCCCTTTTCAAATACCTTGTATTAAATTAATTATATTTTTACTTGGAAAATCACTTTGTTTCATCAAAATCAATGTATTACAAGCCTTCGAAAATGTGGACATGACTATTAAAAATTATCAAAACATTTTTCCTTCTAAATTGATATGGTTTTACACAAACAAAACTATTAAAATTTTATTTTCAAAACCGAAGGACTTATGGTTATAAAATCAAACCCATTTGTTCATATTCATTTTTATTTTCTTTGCAAATCCTTTTTCACTTTCTTTGCTAATTCTTAAAATCATCATTACTATTTTCATTTAAATCTCATGTTTTGTAAAACACTTAGAAACTTTTTACACAAAATAAATCAATAAAAATTCCTCAAAAACCATGTTCTTGTACTCTTTGAAAAATAAATTCTTTGTTTATTTTCCTTGTTTTTCTAAACATTCATTTTCATCATTCATGAAAATATAAATTTGTGAACATCTATTTTGAGGTGTCTTGATCAAAATTCTCATTATTTTAGGGATCAAAATTTAATTTCCTTGTTCTTGAAAAATTTTCACATTGACCCAAATCAAGGGCATCAAAACCGTAACTCTTCCTTGGCCATTGGGACCAAGATTAGTTTTCTTTCCATCCACACATCATGGCATACATATATATATTTCATCATAAATATCACAAACATGCCATATACTCATCATGCATATTATAAGTATACTATCAAAGCCATAAAATCATGCAAAGCATATTAAGCATAGACAAAAATAATCAAAGCATAAGAAAATAAATTAAAGCTCATAAACATAAAATTAATTATTACATGACTATGGATTGGAATCCTCACATGAATTCACCATCCATCAAATATAAGACCATCTCTCACCACCATACTTGGTTGGTGAGATGGATCTCCCTCTTACCTCTTGAAGATCCTCAAAAATTCTTTGTTTTGCTTCTCTTTCCAAGTCCTTCATCACCAAGGGCTTCTCAAATACAAAACAAAACACATAGAAATTAGTATACTAAGCTTGATTAAGAGGAACCATGGATCAAACATGGTTTAGAACATGAAAAAGAAAAGAATAAATGAAGTCTTCTTATACTTCACCTCAAAAACCCAATAACTTTGATCTTGAAGGAAGTCCATGAAGATGAATGATTTAGAGAAAGTCTCCAACATGAAAGTTGCTTAGAATATCATGTAGATTCAAGATCTATGGTTGGATGAAATTAAAAGTGATGGAAGGTATTTTTGGGTGAGGAGGCCGAACCTATGGAGAGAAAAAGGATAGAAGGAATGGTTGCTTGGTTCTTGGAATTTTGAGAGAATAAGATGGAGGCTTTTTGGGTGAGAGGAAAAAGTGAAAATGCATGCACAAAGTGAGTGGGCTGCTGTGTGAGTGTTGGAGAGTTTGAAGAGTTTTACTTGAAATAATATCCCATTTTGGGTTCACACTTGAAACACATGGTCTTCCACTTTGTCATCTTTTTCTTTGGCCTAAAAAAGCTACTCCAATTTGTCTCCTCCTTTCCAACCATCTCCAACCGTCCCCCCTCTTCATAATGCATGCAAAGTTGTCATCTTTTCATGCCATTATTTGAAGCATTTCTAGCCATTGATTAATTCAATGGTTAGGATTTAGGTAGACTTTTGATTTTTAGGAGACTTAATCTAGGTCATTAGATCTTTTTTCTTTAAATTCTAGCCATTAGATGTGTCTCCAAAATAAAGGGTCAAGATTGCTCCTCCAAACTTTAAATCCGAGGGTTATAATTAGTCATAGCCTTTTTAGAAGACCAAATTTCCACCTTTGATTAATTCTTCATCCAATGGTCATAAATGGTCTTTGTCACTTTTTAAGACTAAATCTCCACCCTTGATCAATTCCAAATCCAATGGTTGTAAATGGTCACTTTATATAATCAAATTTACACCGTAGATTTAATCAACGGTTGATATTGAAGCTTGCCTAACTAAGTTTATTCTCACACCATTGATTAAATCAATGGTGATTATCCAATGCTTCTTTATTAAATTTATTTCTTAACTGTTAATTAAATCAAGATCAAGTCTTCACCGTTAAATAAATCAATGGTGGATATCCAAACCACCAATGTTGACTTAAGCAATATAATTTCTATTTTTATCTACTAAAAACCCCAAGAAAGAATATATTTACTGTATTTTTATCGCCCAATAATTAAATACAGTGCCAAACACAAAACAAAAAAATTTCTAAAACTGTTTCCGGATTTAGGTTTAGTAAGATCCCCAGTCTCCGTCTAAACAATACAAATTTTTCTATGCGTAGAAAAATTTTCACTTTGTGGGACCCACTGGGCTCACGTAAGGTCACCTGGGCCCACCTAGGACCACTTGGGCCCACATATAGTCAAAAAAAATTCATAATCATCCACAAAAATCACAAATATTAGAAAACGTATGAAAATCAAGTCAGATTGTTAAAAATAATTAACAGTCAAGAGAAATAAATACAGAAAGATTTTCTCCGGCCCAAAAATTATTATTTTCCTGACTCAGAGTAAATCACTCAAAACGATCAAATATGTTGACGGAATAATCAAAATAATTTTACAGCACACAGAGATCACTAAACAGTAAAATTTTGTTAACTGTCAAAATTACTGTTTAAGAGATAGGAAATTTGGGGTGTTACAATACTCCCCCTCTAAAAAGAAATTTCATCCTCAAAATTTGAGAAACATGATTTCACACCCTCGGAATAAATAATGACATTATTCCTCCTTTATCTTATTTTCCAATTCCCATGAAGCTTCCTCTCTTACATCTTGCTATACTATTCTAACCAACAAAATCTCTTTGCTGATGTTCAACTTCTTCTGATCAAATAGATATCTAGACTCCTATAATTACTGAAGATGTTGAATGTTACTCCAGAAAGAAAGAATCTCCATATCTCTAATACCAACATAACAACAACCGATCTTCATTCATGCCTAGAATAGTTTTTCTCAGGTAACTTCCAACTAATGTAATGTAGTGTTCAGCTAATGTAATGTATTACTTAAAATTTCCTTATCTTCATATCACTACATATTCTAGATTTTTGCTTTTAACAAGAAATGTCTCACTAACCGAGTTCTCCTTTTTATAGTACTATACCAAACACTATGACATATAGTTAAATAGAAATATCGTTTCTTGTTCGTTCAATTGCAAGAGATGATAGAAAACATCATGGACGATTTACAAAACGAATCGAACCTGTTATCGAACATATTCAGCAAAGAATTGGATGTAATCCGATTTTTAAGAATAAATTTTCTTTGGATTACTCACACGATGTTGAAATAATCTCATTGGATATGGTTAAAAAATAACCAATCCATTTTCAAAGACCATGTCTGTTTATGAAACAGATCAAACTAACACAAAAATTTTGAACAACAGATCAAACTAATACAAAGATTTGATCTATAACAACAATTTGAATAACTTGAATAGCTCGATTAGCTAAGAATAGAAACAGAAGTAAACAAATCAGAGGATAATGAATAACTCTAATATATAATTGATCTACTCAATCATATGTCATAAAGAATAGGTTATTCACAGAAATATTCAGTATGGTTTATAGGATAAGCTCCAATGACACAATCTCCATTTGTTTAAATCTTCCGCTCAGAACACTCCCGTTCCATTCAGAGTAACAACTTCCCCTACTATCTAAAATTTTACTAATAGAAAACTCTGTTTTCAAAGAGCATAATTTCTGGGAAAAGGTGTCCAACTTTTCCGCAATTTGTTTCCTTGACGTACATTCCTTCATTTAAGTACTTTCTTTCACATCCCTTACTGTTTTTGGTTTCCTCAATGGTTATAAATACATCTTCCGTCGAAATCAATTACTTTCTCAATATCCTAAAAAAAAATACTAGGTTCCAAAATTATGAAATCTTATATTCCAAGACTGATTCTCTTCCATCAGATCCTCAACTTCAACTTCCAGTTTCCACTGAACAGCGGTCATTTGTTCGTGCAGTCGTCTTTCCACATTGCTCCCGTTGCTCCCGTAGCTGCAATTGCATTACTAGTAACATGTTCCACTTCCACACAAGTATAACTATCCCGAGCCATTCCCTTTTTTTTTAAGGCGTGCGGATCGAAATACAATGGATCTAATATCCATTATAAACAACATTATTTCTTTTCGGAAAAACAAACACAGAGAACACAACACAAGCAAAATAGACCTAACCACAAATCCCAAAAGACTCAAACCGTGCTTTGATACCAACTAATGTAACACCCTCCTTAGCTAGGGCATCACATTTCTGACTTCCGACTCATAATATGAAAATAAGTTCGTACAAAGTTTGAGTTATAAAAGATGGGTTTCAAAATTTCTTCTTTACTGAAACGTAAATTTACTGAAAATATTAGGTAACATTGAAAATCATATTTCAACTATTCATTATGCAATATTGACACCAATTAATATCAAAATTTAAAGAGAAATATAAAATTAACAGACTTATTATTATTATTATTATTATTTTTTGACAGTAGCAAACCCCATGACGGGTCCTACTTAATAGCACGGTACAACGTTAACGAGAAACTTTAACATACTTATTCCTTTTTCTGTCCATCTTGATGCATCAGACATCTGTTCCTTTGTCAACACTGCACACCTTCGAGTCCTGAATGTCCACTCCTTATTGTTGTCACCAATCTCAGAATATCCATCGCCCGTTATGTCTAAGACAACTCGATCCTTCTATTATTTGATTTTAACAGTACAGACACAACAAAATAATATAACAAAGAGGTGAGATCACTTACACCAATACCAACATGGCAACACAGAGATAACACAAACAGCAATATTATACAGATAGATCGTACCACAATTATGATCATCTCATCAACATTAATCAACTATCATCATCTAATCATTTATTAATTCAATTATCATAAGCAATAATTATGATAATGCCCTCAACATTATCATCATCATCGTCCAAGTATTCAAAAAAATTGTCATAACCAATATTCCTCAATTAATATATCATACAGATATAAATGTTCAGATTTATGCATGTACACAAGACTCGATTTCTTACTCCATGGAGCTAAAACTCAGGTCGGAGAAATGATTGAAAAGATCTGTTGGTACCACATGCCTCAAACCACGTGCTATAATCCTTATTTTGATTTTTGCACATCTAGCATATACACGACAGTCTTTATCAGATCTTGATTAAGAATAGTGTCTCGGTCAGGATCATTGGTGTGTCGCATCGGTCTAACCCACGGTTACAGTAGAGTGACTCACTGCCCACTGTAGGCAACCCGTACCCCGATGCCCCCAACGTCAACGAGTGACCTACAATACGCATATCGCACCCACTCAAGAGGTGTACGTTTCTCCTAGGCAATTAGCCTTATCCAGTCCATCGGACCATTCCAATGCATGTATAATGCACCAAAAACCAAATCATAGATAGAATATCAATCACAGGTTTAACTCATAATTTTTCAAAATATATTTTATACAATGCACTAATATCTTAGTGCAAGTCCAACCACAAGGGCCATATTTTTCAATTTCATTTGTTCAATTTATATCATATGCTTCAACTCATATTTTTCCAATACGTAAAGTGCCCCAAATACCAAATACAGGCATCTCTTTCCAATGCATATAAAATACATCAAAAGTCAATCGTAGGCAAACTCGTCATTTTCTCACACAGTGTTCATATACTGTTTTGGCAGTAATTATCATGTTATCATGTTTTTATAGTCATAAAACACTCCTGCCGTATTTTCACAATCGAGTAATAATTCTATTACGTTTTTACAATTCAAAAATATTTTTGTTATATTTTCACAATACCATAACACTTCTTTTACATTTTCACAATACCGTAAAAATATTCTATCATTATTTAATCACGTAGTGATTTTTCAATAATATTTTTAATAGTGTAAAATATTTAAACGCTTTCCAAATCGCATAGAAATATTTTAACATTTTTCAAATCGCGTAGAAATACGTTAACAATTTTCAAATCTCGTAGAAATATGTTAACAATTTTCAAATCTCGTAGAAATATTTTACTGTATTTCAAATCATTTTTAAGATACATAAAAATATTTTTCAACATTTTACAATTACGTAAAATATTCCTCAAAATTTCAAACATTATTTTGGACTTAAATAAATCAATCTTAATTTCAACACATTCTTCAAATTGCGTAGCTTAAAAATAACATTTTTAAGATACGCAAAACATTTTTCATCACAATATCATTACAGAAAATATTTCTTAACCTTCGAAAATTCCTTTTTAACTTTTCTCAAAATAATATAATTTTGTATTTTATTTTTCATATTTTCCTTATTCAAGAAAAACTTTTTTCACATTTCTTAATTCAATAATTCTTTTTCCAAAATATAATTCACAAAATCACTGTTCCATTGATATAAATCAATGTTTCAAAACTTAACATTTTCTAACGTACTTCAAAACTCAAAAATAAGTTATACGTTGGTAGATTTTCACAATACCACTATATTCTTCATTTTTCCCAAATCATTTCCAAACACAACCTTCTTCAAAATAAATTGAAGTTCAAAAATATTTTCGTATACAAAAACTTAATTTCTCAAGTGATTAAAATGCTCTGATTCCCTTTTCAAATACCTTGTATTAAATTAATTATATTTTCACTTGGAAAATCACTTTGTTTCATCAAAATCAATGCATTACAAGGCTTCGAAAATGTGGACATGACTATTGAAAATTATCAAAACATTTTTCCTTCTAAATTGATATGGTTTTACACAAACAAAACCATTAAAATTTTATTTTCAAAACCGAAGGACTTATGGTTATAAAATCAAACCCATTTGTTCATATTCATTTTTATTTTCTTTGCAAATCCTTTTTCACTTTCTTTGCTAATTCTTAAAATCATCATTACTATTTTCATTTAAATCTCATGTTTTGTAAAACACTTAGAAACTTTTTACACAAAATAAATCAATAAAAATTCCTCAAAAACCATGTTCTTGTACTCTTTGAAAAATAAATTCTTTGTTTATTTTCCTTGTTTTTCTAAACATTCATTTTCATCATTCATGAAAATATAAATTTGTGAACACCTATTTTGAGGTGTCTTGATCAAAATTCTCATTATTCTAGGGATCAAAATTTAATTTCATTGTTCTTGAAAAATTTCCACATTGACCCAAATCAAGGGCATCAAAACCGTAACTCTTCCTTGGCCATTGGGACCAAGATTAGTTTTCTTTCCATCCACACATCATGGCATACATATATATATTTCATCATAAATATCACAAACATGCCATATACTCATCATGCATATTATAAGTATACTATCAAAGCCATAAAATCATGCAAAGCATATTAAGCATAGACAAAAATAATCAAAGCATAAGAAAATAAATTAAAGCTCATAAACATAAAATTAATTATTACATGACCATGAATAGGAATCCTCACATGAATTCACCATCCCTCAAATATAAGACCATCTCTCACCACCATACTTGGTTGGTGAGATGGATCTCCCTCTTACCTCTTGAAGATCCTCAAAAACTCTTTGTTTTGCTTCTCTTTCCAAGTCCTTCACCACCAAGGGCTTCTCAAATACAAAACAAAACACATAGAAATTAGTATACTAAGCTTGATTAAGAGGAACCATGGATCAAACATGGTTTAAAACATGAAAAAGAAAAGAATAAATGAAGTCTTCTTATACTTCACCTCAAAAACCCAATAACTTTAATCTTGAAGGAAGTCCATGAAGATGAATGATTTAGAGAAAGTCTCCAACATAAAAGTTGCTTAGAATATCATGTAGATTCAAGATCTATGATTGGATGAAATTAAAAGTGATGGAAGGTGTTTTTGGGTGAGGAGGCCGAACCTATGGAGAGAAAAAGGAAGGAAGGAATGGTTGCTTGATTCTTGGAATTTTGAGAGAATAAGATGGAGGCTTTTTGGGTGAGAGAAAAAAGTGAAAATGCATGCACAAAGTGAGTGGGCTGCCGTGTGAGTGTTGGAGAGTTTTACTTGAAATAATATCCCATTTTGGGTTCACACTTGAAACACATAGTCTTCCACTTTGTCATCTTTTTCTTTGGCCTAAAAAAGCTACTCCAATTTGTCTCTTCCTTTCCAACCATCTCCAACCGTCCCCCCTCTTCATAATGCATGCAAAGTTGTCATCTTTTTATGCCATTATTTGAAGCATTTCTAGCCATTAATTAATTCAATGGTTAGGATTTAGGTAGACTTTTGATTTTTAGGAGACTTAATCTAGGTCATTAGATCTTTTTTCTTTAAATTCTAGCCATTAGATGTGTCTCCAAAATAAAGGGTCAAGATTGCTCCTTCAAACTTTAAATCCAAGGGTTATAATTAGTCATAGCCTTTTTAGAAGACCAAATCCCCACCTTTGATTAATTCTTCATCCAATGGTCATAAATAGTCTTTGTCACTTTTTAAGACTAAATCTCCACCCTTGATCAATTCCAAATCCAATGGTTGTAAATGGTCACTTGATATAATCAAATTTACACCGTTGATTAAGTCTACAGTTGATATTGAAGTTTGCCTAACTAAGTTTATTCTCACACCATTGATTAAATCAATGGTGATTATCCAATGCTTCTTTATTAAATTTATTTCTTAACTGTTAATTAAATCAAGATCAAGTCTTCACCGTTAAATAAATCAATGGTGGATATCCAAACCACCAATGTTGACTTAAGAAATATAATTTTTATTTTTATCAACTAAAAACCCCACGAAAGAATATATTTACTGTATTTTTATCGCCCGATAATTAAACACAGTGCCAAACACAAAACAAGAAAATTTCTAAAATTATTTTCAGATTCAGGTTTAGTAAAATCCCCTGTCTCTGTCTAAACAGTATAAATTTTTCTATGCGTAGAAAAATTTTCACTTTGTGGGACCCACCTGGGCCCACGTAAGGTCACCTGGGCCCACCTAGGACCACCTGGACCCACATATAGTCAAAAAAATTCATAATCATCCACAAAAATCACAAATATTAGAAAACGTATGAAAATCAAGTCAGATTATTAAAAATAACTAACAGTCAAGAGAAATAAATACAGAAAGATTTTCCCCGGCCCAAAAATTATTATTTTCCTGACACAGAGTAAATCACTCAAAATGATCAAATATGCTGATGGAATAATCAAAATAATTTTACAGCACACAAAGATCACTAAACAGTAAAATTCTATTAACTGTCAAAATTACTGTTTAGGAGATAGGAAATCTGGGGTGTTACATTCTATACTGTCTTGCTGGTATTGATGTAGGGGATCTCACCTCTTTGTTATGTTGTTTTACTTTGTTGTGTATGTTTAATAAAGATCATGGAGATGAAGAAGTAGGAAATTCTACTTTCCATACGTGATAGTTTTCCTTTGTTTGCTTTTATGGTGGCAAGGCGTCAGGTGCTTGGTTTTGTTAGAGTACATTTTCATGGGGGAACTGATGCGTGGATGTTTGATCTGAGTAATGAACGTTTTGTCTATACTAGGGATTTGACTCTGAATTTTAGTGGAACTAGGGATGGGGTTCCAATTATCGATGAATGTATCTGTTCGTATAGAGTTCTTGATGCCTATTCGAGAGCTTTGGGGTGATAGTGTCTATACTCCACAAGAGGGTTCAATGGTGTCATCTGCTAGGACGCCAGCCCGGCATAGGATGTATCCACTGGGGTTCTTTGATGATACTGAGGAGGAGGAAGATCTTTCTGAGGGCCCAAATCCTTAGTCTTTAAAAGTTCTAGTTAGACAATTTATGTTTTGGCGTATATGTTGTACATATTTATCTTTTGGAGTGTAATATATTTATGTAAATTATTTGTGAACAAGGTTTCAGTATCTATGTATATTATGGTGAGTTTTATTCTGTTACATATTGTACTTATGGGATTTATTTATTTTCAGTTATTCACAAAAAAAAATTCATAAAGTTTTGAATTTAGTGTTTTTACAAGATTAATTCTTTTACAACTTGGGTAAGTTATATTAGTATTAGTCTTAAATGTGATACCCTTCAGAGGACGTTACATTAGTTGGTATCAGAGCCCAGGTTAGAGTCTTTTGGGTTTTTGTGGTTAAGTTTATTTTGTTTGTGTTGTGTGATTCTCTGTGTTTAGTTTCCAAAAGGTTACATCTTTCTCTTATTGAGTTTTGTTTGGTTGCTTGTGAAGAAAGCTATGTCTCATGACCGAGGTACACATATGAATGTGGGACGTGACAACGATGCGTTGACCACTGCCGCCAAAGTAATGCAGCGAATGGCAGACATGATTATGCAACAGAATCAACAAGCTGCACAACGACAAGAAACAAATGTTGATGCCCAAAATTTGTTTGAGTTTCGTCGAGACAATCCGCCACATTTTAGAGGCGAGTTTGATCCGGAGAATGTAACGTCCCGGGACTACCTGCAAGATTGACAAGTGTCTCCACAAACTAGCACGGGTCTTTTCAGCGTGCTTTTGTCCTCACTCACACGCATCCTAGGAAGCTTCCCAAGAGGTCACCTATTGTTAGTCATGGCAACCATTACCCAAGAGGGGGGGTGAATTGGGTATTAGAAAACTTTTCGCAAATGCTCTTAAAATAAATACAAATATTTAAGCTATTAAATAAAAGAGAAAGAATTGCGAGATGAAGAAAGAAAGCTTTAAGAACTGTAAATAAATAAATGTACAATAATATAAAATTGTATAAATAAATGTGCAATAATATAAAATTACGTAAAATAAAGATTGCACAAAATAAAGAGATAAAGAGAAGAAGAAAGAGGCACGATATTTATCTGGTTCGACCACCAACCACTTGTGGTCTACGTCCGATCCCAGAAACACGATTCGAGATTTTTCACTATATGTACAAGCTTCAATAGGTGCTTGCAACCGTTACATGAAAGAGCACTTTTCACACACGGGGAAGCTCTACCCTTGTGCTAAAGTCTCACCATGCTGAGGATACCTCACCCTTATACAAACCTTAGAGGGATACCTCACCCCCTTTACAAACCTTGAAGGATACCTCACCCTCAATACAGAAGAACAGAGAATATAGATGAAGAGAAACTCTCACTCAGAGTAAATAATACAATTTGAAGCTCTATGAAACTCTCTAAGGATATCTCAAATTTTGGCTAAAAAGAGCACAGAAATTTGGTAAAATATGTATCACAAAATAAAGCAAGAAGGAATCATTTCAGATAAATGGGTGTGTGTCAAAGATGTCCCAAAAACATGTATTTATAGTGGTATAAGAAAAAGAGCCATTGGGTATAATTTAATATCACATTTAAAGCCTCTGAAAATAGCCGTTGGGTAGAACTGGATCGTGTTTATTCGAATAAAACGAAGTCCTATTCGAATAAATCACTATTAACACATTTGGAAGTGTTTTCAGAAACCTTTTATTCGAATAAACATTTGGTTATTCGAATAAACGTTTAGTTATTCGAATAAAACGTTAAAAACACGTTCAGTAACATATTTTGGGTCATGTTATTCGAATAAAAGTTTGGTTATTCGAATAAACATTTAGTTATTCGAATAAAACGTTAAAAACACGTTTTGCAACATTTTCTGAGTCAAGTTATTCGAATAACCCTTTGGTTATTCGAATAAACCAGTAAAAATTCGTTCTGGTATGATTTCTGTGGTGTGTTATTCGAATAACACACCATTTATTCGAATAAACCACTCAGCTTTTGAAAACTGACTTTAAATGATCATAACTTCTTCATTTCTTATCCGTTTAAAGCAAATGACTAGTCATTGGAAAGATCTTTGAGTCTATTTTCAAATGAAACAAGTTTCAAAACAAAACTCAAAGTATTTTGAAAGTTATGATTAAAAGAGTAACCAAAGGTCAGTTTTGTAAAACTCAAACTTGGCTATTTTTCATAAATTTGAACTACCACCATAAATAACTTTTCAAAACTTATTTGTTGGGTATTTTAGCATAGAAAAATCATTTGTAAAAACATATTTGAGATATCCATAAGGCTTCGTACATAAAGACACTAAGTCCTATAAGTTATACCATTTAATCTTCCTTTGGACTTGGTCTTTGACATGACTTCGATGTTTATCAATACCTTCATGAAATAGGCATTCACATTTTCCTTTGTGTTGAGCTTAGTTGAGATCTTTTGCTTTCTTGTTGCAAGCTCACTCTTGGTACTTGGACTATCCTACAAAGTATCACTCACTTAAACAAGCATAGTTAGTCCAAAAACATAATTTAATATCTTCATATGCATGAATCATAAATATATAGCTTTAGTTTGTTTAACATGCATATAAGACATTCATAGACACATCCAAATAAGATATTTATTAAATATTAATGGATATGCTCTATATAGAATGCAACAAAGAGTATAAGCAAGATATTCTTTTTGTCTTGTATTTGTCATCATCAAAACTTAACATATAAAAACATTTGGGGCAAACTTATTTCCACACCTATCCCATAATTGCTCCAGGTCAAGCACGCTTAATCATGGAGTTCTTATGTTCTAGGCTCCCGAAAAGAAGTTGCAACTTGTTGATATGGCTACACCAAATCAATTCCTTTAAGCCATCCTCAACTATGCAGTCCCATACCTACACAGTCTCTGAATCCCTCTCATTTCAGTGCGTATTCAGTTCATTCATGCGACCCTTCGCCTAGAAGCTTGCTAGAAGCCGCTCCTTGTCCGTGCTTTATTACACCGGTGATCACTTCCCGCCCTCATCGGCCCCAGGACACACATGCCTTCCGCTTAGTTCGTCCCCGAACCACATCATACTAGGAAAGGTCTCGGCTCTGATACCAACTAATGTAACACCTCCTCTGAAGGGTATCACATTTCAAACCAACTCCTTATAATTAATTACTCAAGTTGTAAAATATTTAATATTAACATAATACGGGTTTCAGAATTTCTTTTTCACGAATAACAGAAACTTTACTAAATTAGAAAAATACAAAATATAAGAACTAGATAAAATACATCTCTCGCATATAACATAGATTCGTAATGTCTTCATTACATAAAACTTATATTCTAAGCAATATTTAATTACCACATAAAAACTTGACCTGGCCCAAGCCAAAACACCTGGAGAGTAACGTTCTGAAACTGATCCTTTCCCAGATCCTCTAAAGGTACATTCTCTGGTTGAGATGTGTCTCTTTGGACAGGAGTCTGAGCAGTTGACTTCGTAGAGTCTTCACTAGGCAAACGATGAGTAATGTCCCATAGTTCTACAATAGGCATGGAAAACTTTACATGTACACAAGCAGCATTATATGTAATAGTAGGGTTTCCATAGTAAGTATCACTCTGGGATAAAGTCACTTCTCCTATATAACTAAAACATTGAATATCTGAGTCGACATGCTAGGCATCAATGCCATCATGGAACTGCGCTTGCATATAATCAGATAAATTTCTCCTTGCAGCCATCATAGTCTTCACAGATATAATCATAAAATAGAAACAGACAAAATAAAATAGCAAAGAGGTGAGATCCCCTACATCGCATACCAACATGGTAGCAAAGAAACGATACGAACAACAATGTCATTCCATACATACAATCCATAGATTAATATAAAATCAGTAGATATATTCATGTCATTTAATAGATAAACAATCCAATAGACTTGCAACACAATATCAGACATAATGATAATACTACAATCATATTATATCATAATAATACTTCATCATAATAGTACAAAATGCTGATTATGCATATGCACGATATGTATGTTGACCATCATTATGCACAATGCATCCAATTCCTACTCCATGGAATTTACTCAGATTCGGAGATGAACGCCCAGAAGATCTGTCCCCCCTAAAAAGACAATCTATGCTGGATAATGAAAAGCAATAGTGTTTATCAGGCTTGTCAGTGCATTACAATCAATGTCCACAGGTCAGGGGTATTACGTGATATAATAATCACGGGTGGTAACAACTCTACCGTGTGAATCACTACGCCCTGTCATTCCCCAAGATTTATCCCGATCCACTATCCTGTAAGTTTTCGTTCATTCTTTAGGCATAAAACGTCCCAACAAATCAAGCGAATACGTTTTTCTATGCATGATAAATGATTCAAACATATACTGTCATTGATCACACAGTATTTCTTATTCACACGCTGTCATATGGCGGTATCACAGTATAATGCTTAAAAGCATCTTTAATCGAAACAAAGTATCGTTGTACTGTTCCCAATGATATTAACGCAACTGCCCATACAATTGTCTAATACCATTAGTATCAATGATATTATGTAACCGCCCATACAACTACATAATACCAAAGATCCACTAGGGTCCAATACTTCAGTTTCACAAATTACTTGGTTCAATATGTTAGCTCTACAGCAAAACTCATTGTTCCTTTCAATCGCGTAGCAATATTATCACGTTTTCACAATCGCGTAACACTTTTGTTACATTTTCAAATCGTGTAAAGATTTTCCTACGTATTTTCAATCGCATAAAATATTTCTAACATATTTTAAGCTCAAAATAAGATTTTTCTCATTTAATACTAAAAATTAACTTTATTTTCATTATTTGCATAATAATCCTTCTATAAAATAATATCTACATAATAGTCCCTTTTTAAATAACATTTCTAAATTAATCAATTTTTAAAGAATATTTTTAGTGTAGTCCCTTTTTAAAGAATATTTTCAATATAGTCGCTCTAAAAATCAGTATTTCTACTATTTTCCCAAAAATTGTGTTTCTTTAATTTACTTGGGATATTACAGCTCAAAATTTCCTAACGCGCTTCAAAACCCATAGGGTGAGCTATATGTCAGTAAATTTCAAGTATTCACTTTTATTTCACTACATAGCTTAACTAGGTCAATTTTAGTTCTAAAAATTAAATTACTTTCATTTTAAATTCCTAAACTTACCAAATTGAGTTCTTACTATTAAAACACCTAAGTTTACACTTAGTAAAATAATTTTGGATCTTGAACATCAAAAATTGGCATATTGGTTGAATTCATATAGTGCTTAAAAATTCATATATAAATCATTTTCTAACACTTTAATCCTTATAAACTCACTTAATTAAATTTCTTGTCACAAAATCCTTTAATCCTCAATTAGGAAAATAATTTAGGACCCTTGGTCCCCTTTGTAGTGATAAGGCCGTGTGCCTCTAGGCTCTTTGGGGCCTTCATACAATTTTTCTCATCATGTTATTCACATCCTAAATTACACATAAATTTGCATGCTTTACAATTTACACATACAAGCATATTATCAAAGCTATAATCATACCAACACATATGCAAGCATAACTTCAAAACTATAAACATAACAAGTACAAACAAAGAGAACTTAAACAAGCAAGTGAATAAATCCTTATGGATTTTTCACCACAAGCACAAACAGATCCATTCCCTCACCACCACATGTGGTCGATGAGGTTAATCTCTCTCTTACCTTAAGGAAGACAACAAACTTTAAGCCTCCCCTTCTTCTTGAATTCGTGTGGCACCAAGAAAAATCCTAAGCAATCTTAAACAAATCTAAAAGTCATAAATAAGGCTTGAAAACAACAAACCATGGATCAATCATGGTATAGAAAATTAGAAATCCAACTTAGAATCAAAGATTCAAGAAATTACCTTTGATATAGGAAATCAAAGCTTGATTTTTGAAGCACTTAAAGAGAGATTTAGACAAAACTCACTAAAGGAAAAGTGTTTAGAATGATTTTTGGGTTTAGAAAGTATGATTAGATGAAATTATAGAAGAGTGGGTGATGGTATTGGGTATAGGGGCCGTGAGCTTTCAAAGAAAAGCAAGGATGGAGTTTTTGGTTTTCTTTGGAAGATAAAGAAGAGAGAAAATTGTTTAAGTGTCAAAGATGAAAGAAGATGAAGTAAATATCCAAATTCTCATGCATTTGGCCGTGGAAATGCATGGATGGTAACTTAACAAAATAAGATTTCACTCACATGGTTTCACATGGATAGCACATGGCTTAGGTCACACCATGGTCATCATCTAATCATATAGGATGAGTGGTTCATTCATGAACCTCCTAGAATTCACCTAGTGGCCGTGTGAGCTATTAGGAAAAATAACCAAATCTTAATTCAATTATCTTTCTAATTACACTTAGATTATTCAATTAGTTACCTAACTAATCATCTAGTTACATTTGAATTAATTTAGTTAAGCCATTTGGTTACATTCTAACTAGTTAATTACTTTATTATGTCATTGCATATGCCATACTTTCATTGCATATGTCATACTTAAGTCATATTTCTAGATAATTTAGATATTTATTTAGTAACTAGCTTCTAAATATTTAGTAACTAAGTTAGTTCATTTAGTTACTAATTAAGCTATTAAGGTAACTCAGTTAAATCATTTAGTTACATTATAACTATCTAGTTACATGATTAAATCATGCTCTTGTCATGTATAGGTAATGATTCTAGAAACTCTAGATATTTTCTTGTAACTAAAGACTTTAAGCATTTGCAAACTTAGTTAGTTTCATTTAGTTACTACTTAGACTATTAGAGTAACTAAGTTAGATTATCTAGTTTCTCAACTAACAAATCTAACCATTAAAATTAACTTCCTCTCCTAACCATTGATTAAATCTAAGGTGAATATCATAAGCTCCTTTATCAAGATTGCTCTCACACCATTGATTAGATCAATGGTAATGATCTAAGGCTTCTTCATTAAGTTTCCCATCAATGGTTCACAACAAAGTCCAAGCCATTAAGTTTGACCAATTCTTATTAGTTAGTCATAAAGTTATGTAATGATGGCTCATGATTACTCTTAAGATATTTAACTTAGATATTTTCTGTTTTCATGATTACACTTGAGATATTTAGCGTAGATATTTTCTGATTAGAAATATCTTAGATATTTTTCTGAGATATTTTATTGAGATATTTTCTTGTTAGATATTTATTCCTAAATATTTTATTAGGTGAGTCATCATAGAATTTTCTAGAACAGCTGAGTCAGCAGCTGAGTCATCAAGATAAGCTTCTGGAATGTGTGACTCATCGTGACAAGTCACTGGGTGAGTCAGCATTTCACATCCTTCTAGAATATGGTGAGTCACTGCTTCTAGAAAAGAATGACAAGACAAACTTAAAATATTTTGAAAGAGTAAGTAGCCAAATTAAATTTGTCTTCTAGCTTGAGTAGTAAATTTGAATTTCTCTTCTTTAAGTTGAGTATCCAATTTGCCTTCTTCCTACTTACCATTGGTCCATCGCTTTGACTCATCGCCATCAAGATATTTTCTAGCAGATATTACCCAATGGACAATAACTACTACTATTATTACACAATAGATAATAGAAAATTCAGATACAGAAAATCTCTGTCAACTGTTCCCGATTTCGGGTTTAGTAAGATCCCCCGATCCCGCCTTGATAGTTCAAAACTTTTTGGTTCAGAAAAAAAATTTATTTTTTCCAGGCCCGCCTCAAACACACATACAACTTAAAATAATATTAAAATGATCACAAACTCAGAAAATTTCACAAAATTTTTCAAAAATCATAAAAATTATAAAACTCATATATTTTCAGAAAAAACTAAATTCGAACATATATTTCAAAAGTAATATTAAAATAATCAAAATATTATTAAAATATTCAAAATAATTAAAAATTCCCAAAAATTCACAAAAACTATTAAATATTATAAAACGTATTTATTTTAAGAAAATCAAAAAATCGGTATGTTACAGAGAAGGCAAGTTTGTGGATCCAAGAGCTAGAAAAGATTTTTGAAGGAATAGGATGTACGAACGACCGCAAAGTGACTTATGCCATATTTATGTTGATGGGAGACAGTGAAAATTAGTGGAAAGTAACTTGGAGAGTACTACAAGCTGAAGGAAGGGAAATTACGTGGGAGGTATTCTGTGAAGTATTTCTGGAAAAATATTTTTCAGATAGTGCAAGGCATGCCAAAGAGATGAAATTTCTTGGGCTACGACAAGGTGGAATGACGGTTAGCGAGTATGCTGCAAAGTTTGAGAGCTTGTTAAAGTTCTCATGGTATTTTCAAATCCATTTAGACAAGGTGTGGAAATGCCATAAGTTTAAAGAAGGTCTAAGAGTTGAGTTGAAACGAGGGGTACTACCAATGAGAATGAATCAGTTCTCAACATTGATGGACATGTGTCACGGGCTTGAAGAATTAGAACCATCTCAAGATACAAGGAATCATAACTTTGGACCATCTAGGTTCCAAAGGGGAGGAAATAGCAACAACAATCGGTTTCAGCGGAAACCATATTCCCGACCATCGGGGAGCCAACAGCAACAACAGTAGCCACGTGGAGGAGTTTCTAGTAGCAATTATTTTGGTCAGACTGTGGCACCTCCAACAAGGTGTTTAAAGTGTGGAAAGGGTCATATGACAAAGGACTGTACAATTAGAGGGATAATCTGCTTTAAATGTGGAAAGCTTGGTAATATCTCGAGGGATTGTGATCAAGCGAAGGTGGAGCCTTCAGTAAGTAACGTTCGTGCTGCTAAGCTGCAAGTTAGTGGGCGAGTGTATACAATGAGTGGAGCTGAAACCTCCCAGTCTGAAGATCTTATCAAAGGAGAAGGTGTCATATCAGGTAATTTTTTAACTATACTATATGATTCGGGTGCAACACATTCGTTCATTGCATATGACTGTGTGGATCATTTAGGATTATCTATGTCTTTTTTAAACTTTCAATTGATTATTTCTACACTAACTATCCAGCCTGTTAATACTTCTAAAATATGCCTAAATTGCCCTGTTACTATTAATAATCGAGTCTTTTCTATTGATTTAATTTGTTTGCCTCTTACCGAAATAGATATAATCTTGGGAATGGATTAGTTATCCTCTAACCACATCCTGTTAGAATGTTCTAAAAAAACCTTAGTATTTCCTGAGAATGAGATTTCTGGATTTTTGACTGCTAATCAAGTCGAAGCTTTGTTAAGGGATGGAGCCCAAGGGTACATGTTGTTGTCTTCTTTAGAAGTCAAGAGTGAAAAGGACATGAATGCTATTTCTGTTGTTAATGAGTTTCTCAAAGTTTTTCCTGTTAATGTGCCTAGATTACCACCAGAAAGAGAGATAGAGTTTTCTATCGATCTTGTGTCAAAAGCTGGTCCTATTTTGTTTGCACCGTACCAGATGTCGCCATCAAAATTACCAGAGTTAAAGAAGCAATTGGAGGAACTGTTGGAAAAATAGTTTGTGAGACTTAGTGTTTCATCATGGGGAGCTCCAGTGTTGTTAGTCAAGAAGAAGGATAGAACTTTACGTTTGTGTATGGACTACCGCCAGTTGAATAAAGTTATGATAAAGAATAAATATCCACTTCCAAGAATTAATGATTTGATGGACCAACTGAAAGGAGTAGCTATTTTCTCCAAGATTGACCTGAGATTTGGTTATCATCAAATTCGTGTCAAGGTAGAGGATATACCCAAGACTGCTTTTCGAATGTGCTACGGGCACTATGAGTATCTTGTGATGCCGTTCGGAGTAATGAATGCTCCTGCAATATTCATGGATTACATGAATAGGATCTTTCATCCATATCTAGATAGATTTGTCGTTGTTTTTATTGATGACATTCTGATCTATTCTCAAAGTCAGGAAGAGCATGTTGAACATCTCAGTATAGTTCTCCAAATTTTAAAGGAGAAGAAATTGCATGCAAAGTTATCACATTGTGAGTTCTGGTTGGAAGAAGTTCAGTTTTTGGGTCACGCGATTTCCAAGGAAGGAATTGCGGTGGATCCAGCAAATGTGGAGATAGTTCTTGAGTGGGAGAGGCCAAAGATAGTGACTGAGATCCGAAGTTTTGTTGGATTAGCAGGGTATTATCAGAGATTTATTGAAGGTTTTTCCAAGATAGCCGGACCTCTTACACAACTCATGAGGAAAAATCAAGCTTTTGTCTAGACAGATGCGTGCAAAAAGAGTTTTCAAGAGTTAAAGAAAAGGTTAACTACTGCACCAGTGTTGATTCTACCGGATCCAAATGAGTCTTTTGAGGTATACTGTGATGCTTCCTATCAAGGTTTAGGATGTGTATTGATGTAGAATAGAAAAGTTGTAGCGTATGCTTTGAGACAACTGAAGGTACATGAAAAGAATTACCCAACGCATGACTTGGAATTAGCCGCAGTTGTGTTCACGTTAAAGATTTTGAGGCATTTTCTTTATGGAGCTACGTTCAATGTCTTCAGTGATCACAAAAGTCTAAAATATTTGTTTAATCAAAAGGAGTTGAACATGAGGCAGAGACAGTGGTTGGATTTTTGAAGGATTACGACTTTCAGCTTCAATATCATCCTAGAAAGGCAAACGTAGTAGCCAATGCTTTGAGTAGGAAAATGCTTAGTGTCTCTGCTATGATGATCAAAGAAGGCGAGTTGATAGAATAATTTAGGGATATGTGGTTATCAGTAGAATTGGCACTAGGAAGAATCCGTTTGAATATGGTTACTATTTTGAATGATTTGCTGGAAGAAATTCAAGAGAAGCAGGAAAATGACCAATTTTTGCAAAATGAGAGAGAGCTAATGAAGCAAGGTCGTGTGTCAATGGTTGAGGAAGGACCTGATAGAGTCCTAAAGTTCAAAGGTAGGATTTGCATACCTAATGATTCTGAGCTTAGGAAGGCGATTCTCGATGAAGCTCACACCAGCAGGTTGAGTATACATCCTGGAATGACCAAAATGTATCAAGAGAAGCAGGAAAATGACCAATTTTTGCAAAATGAGAGAGAGATAATGAAGCAAGGTCGTGTGTCAATGGTTGAGGAAGGACCTGATAGAGTCCTAAAGTTCAAAGGTAGGATTTGCATACCTAATGATTCTGAGCTTAGGAAGGCGATTCTCGATGAAGCTCACACCAGCAGGTTGAGTATACATCCTGGAATGACCAAAATGTATCAAGATTTGAAGAGGTTGTTTTGGTGGGCTGGAATGAAAAGAGATGTTGCTGAGCATGTATCATCTTGTCTTGTTTGTCAAAAGGCAAAGATTGAACATCAAAGACCAGCAGGTATACTACAACCCCTAACTATTCCAGAATAGAAATGGGATAGTATTGCCATGGATTTTGTTATTAGATTGCTAAAGACTAGGAAATGGTATAATTCTATATGGGTCATTGTTGATCGGCTTACGAAGTCTACACACTTCTTGCCAATTAATATCAAGTATTCAATGGAACGGTTGACCCAGGTGTACATTGGTGAAATCGTTAGACTTCACGATGTACCCTCTAGTATCATTTCTGATAGAGATCCAAGGTTTACATCAAGGTTTTGGCAAAGTTTACAAGGAGCAATGAGGACTAAACTTCATTTGAGTTCTACTTATCATCCTCAAATTGATGGTCAAACTGAGAGGACTATCCAGTCGTTAGAAGATCTACTAAGAGCTTGTGTGTTGGAACAAACAGGGAGTTGGGATGAATTTTTGCCTTTAATAGAATTCACCTACAACAACAATTTTCACTCAAGTATAGGGATAGCACCCTATGAAGCACTGTATAGGCGACGATGCCGAACACCTTTGTATTAGTATCAAGATGGAGAAAGTATGATAATAGGACCTGAGATGGTGCAACAAACAATAAAGAAGGTAAAGATGATTCAGGAGAAAATGCGAACAACTCAGAGTCAGTAGAAAAGCTATGCTGATAAGAGAAGAAGACCTCTTGAATTTGAAGAAGGTTAGCATGTATTCTTAAGAGTCACACCCACGACGGGAGTCGGAAGAGTTATAAAATCCAGAAAACTTACTCCTAAATTCATTGGACCTTTTCAAATTCTTCATCGGATAGGTCCAGTGGCTTACCAGATAGCTTTACCACCCTTTCTCTCCAATCTTCATAATGTGTTCCATATATCCCAGTTGATAAAGTATATTCCCGATTCAACTCATGTCAATCAGCCAGATGAGGTACAATTGAAAGAAAATTTGACTTATAAGACACTTCCTATTAAGATTGAGGACATGAGGGTGAAAAAACTCAGAGGGAAGGAGATTCCATTGGTAAAAGTGATCTGAAACGAAACGATGAGAGATGCTACATGGGAATTGGAAGATAAAATGAAGGAGCAATATCCACAATTATTTTAAGGTACGATAAATTTCGAAGACGAAATTTTTTTTAGTAGGGGAGAGTTGTAACACCTCGAAATTTCTTATTTTTCAGTAAATGCTTGATTCTACTATTTTGTGATTTCTGTGCACTATAAATTTATTTTGACTATTCTGTGACTGTTTTTTATCTTTGTGTGTGATTTACTCCGAGTCAAGAAAATAAAAATTTTTGGGCCAGGGAAAATCTTTGATAGCATTGTATTTTATGCATTTTATAAACCTCTCACTAGGTTTCATAAGGTTCAATTAAGCTTAATTTAGTTGGTTTTGACACATTTTATGATATTGGACCTTATTTGATCATTGAAAGAATTATTGCATGAATTAGCCTTAATTTATTTTTTTGGCAGTGTTCAATAAAATGGCTATAACTTGAGTTATAAATATCTGATTGATGTGATTTTGGTCTTATAGGAAAGCTAAGATAATTGCCTACAACTATCATCAAGATCTCAAAGGCCAAATCATATGTTTAGATAACTCAAATTGGAGTTGAAGTAAGAACTAGGGTGCTGATCCTGACAGCTTGACCTATGTGTACTGTTCATGACATATTTCGGTCTAAATGTTGTCAAATGGGCTAAAATTTTGAAGAGGAATAGTTGAGACCTATATCTACAACTTTCATGTTGAACACTTTTTAAGAATCAGAGGTCTAGTAGGTGATATTGGGCTTCCAAGTTAGAACAGAGGTGCTGGAACTGGGCTTGAACACTCTGCAGTAATTGGCCCATATCTTGCGCTATATGTGTCCAAATGAGGTGATTCTAGCGTCCATTTTGAAGCCACGATCAATCCCTATAACTTTGATGAAGATCACATTTGCCCATTCTGATGTATTCAATGATTTCAGAGCTAAATGATTTTAGAGATAAGGAATCTCCATAATTTTCCACTCACCAAAAGTCATTTGGCATTTTCCACTCATTTTTCACTCATCCATTCACTAATGACTCAGCCCCGTTGTTATTTTGTATCTCTAATCCTCTATAAAAGGGGTCCTTGGAAGATCATTGAAGGTGTTAGGTGTTAAGTACTAAAATGATGCTAGTTTGTTACTAGGTTTTCTTATAGTAATTTTCCTTTGTTCTAAATTGAAGTAATGTTATTCTTCTTCTTCTTCTCTCTTTCTTTCTTCTTATCTATGAGTAACTAAGTTTCATTTTGCTTGGGTGAAAGAGTGAAGCTCTTGGTAATGAAATAAAGTTAGATTAATTTCTCTCTTGTACTTAAATGATATATTTTCAAGTGGTCATTATACGTATTGTATTTTGTTTCCAATCAATTTAGAAACCCTCCTTGTAAAGTGGAGTTCTTTATTTGTTGTAGACAAGAGATTGGCACAATGAATGCTTTAACCCATTTACAAGTGGTGGTGTTAGAAACTCTTCTTATAAAGTGGAGATCTTGATTTGTTGTAGATAAGATTTTGGCACAATAAATGCTTGATCCCATTTATGAGTGGTGGTATTAATAGATGATTAAAAGAGACATAATATAATTACATATATAATTTTTAATGAACTTTGAACGATGTATTTTCTAATTAGAACCTCCGTTATGTGTGGATTCTAATTGAGTTATAAAAAGAATTAATCTTGTTCTTATTTTATTTACTAAGAGTGGATCTCCTAACCCAAGTAAATCTTTTTTATTTGTAGTGACAAAATATTTACTTTACCTTAATTAATTTTTCTTCATCAAGTCTCTGTGGTTCGACCTCGAACTCACCGAGAATTTATTACTTGAGATAACCTGCACTTGGGTTTGTAACTTTTAATTCCGCATCAAGTTTTTGACACCATTGCCGGGGACTTGATTTGAAGAACAAATTTATAATGTAAATATTTTGTGTATATATTCTACTCTTTTAATTTTTTTGTACTTACTAACGTACTAATTTAGTGAGGGAAACTCTCCCTAATTTCTCTGTAATCTTTAATCATTAATGAAATAATCTTTCTTCTTCTCTTCTCTCTCGCAGGAGCAAAAAATCGACTTGTCGATTCTCTAATTTTCATATTTTAAATTTACTTTTTGCACTTTATTTTATGTATATTATTTTTTGTCATTTTATTTTTTGTATTTATCTTGTCGTCATTTTTTTGTTATTTATTTTCTTTCATTTTTTTTGTTTACTAACTTACTAACTCTTTTACTAACTAACCGACTTCTTACTTTATCAGCTATCTAATATTTTAATTTATCTACATACTAACTTTTTTAATTTTTCTGCTTATTTTCTTTATTTGGTGGTTGGTTCATACCACACCTACTTTTGTTAATATTTATATATATATGGTGGCTGGTTTATACTATATCCTTATTAAGTTTCTTGTGTATGCTTAATTGGTATCGGGATTTAAATTTTGATCGTTTGATTAGAATTAATCCAGGTATGTTACATATTGATTTGTTTAAATCACAATCACACACCCTCACACTTGATGCGGGAAAGTTGATGCACACTTTGATTTTCAGCCATTGTGGTTAATGTGTGTGATTTTGCTGTTGGTGCTGTTTTAGGACAGAGAAAGGAAGGTAAGCCTCATGTAATTTATTACGCAAGTCGAACTTTGAATAGTACACAAATGAATTACACCACTACTGAAAAAGAACTACTTGTTGTAATTTTTGCATTGGACAAATTTTGAGCTTATTTAATTAGTTCTTCCACTGTTGTTTTCACTGATCATGCTGCTGTTAGATATTTAATGTCTAAACAGGATGCCAAACCTAGGTTGATACGGTGGATCTTGTTGCTTCAAGAATTCAACATGACAATAAAAGACAAGAAATGAGCCAAAAATGTTGTTGCAGATCATTTGTCCAGACTTACAACAGGCTCATCTTTTGATAGCACACCTATCAATGATTCTTTTCCCGATGAATTTTTATTTTCTATCAATTTCATGCCTTGGTTTGCTAACATTGTTAATTTTCTTGTAACAGGTATGATGCCGCCTCAATAGACGCACCAAGACAGAAAAAATATTTTGATTGAGGTGAAAATTTTTTATTGGGATGACCCATATTTGTTCAAATATTGTCCTGATCAAATCTTTTGGAGATGTGTACTCGATAGTGAGGTAAGTAGTGTCATTAAATTTTGTCATTCAGAAGCATGTGGAGGTCATTTTTCTTCAAAGAAAATAGTTGCAAAAATCTTGTAGTATGGATTTTATTAGCCCACTTTATTCAAGGACAGTTATACTTTTTGCAAAAGTTACAAAAGTTGTCAAAAATTGGGATCCATTTCTAAAAGAAATATGATGCCTTTGAACCCTATCCTTGTCATTGAAATTTTTGATTGTTGGGGAATTAATTTCATGGGTCCATTTCTATCATCATTTGGACTTATGTACATTTTGGTTGCAGTTCATTATGTCTCAAAATGGATTGAGGCGATTCCATGTCGGCACAATGATCATAAAACTATTCTAAAATTTTTAAAAGAAAATATTTTGAGTCGATTTGGAAACCCTCGAGCTATCATCAGTGATGGGAGAAAATATTTTTGTAATAAACCATTTGAATCTTTAATGAAGAAATATGGCATCACACACAAAATTACTACCCCTTATCACCCTCAGATAAATGGACAAGTAGAATTAGCAAATAAAGAGATTAAATAAATTTTGAGAAAAATGGTTAACCCAAATCGTAAAGATTGGTCTTTAAGACTAAACGATGCACTTTAGGCTTATCGTACTACTTTTAAAACATATTTAGGCATATCTCCTTATCGGTTAGTTTATGGAAAACCTTGTCATTTGCCTGTGGAATTGGAGCATAAAGCATTTTGGGCCATTAAAGCTTTCAACTTAAGTCCTGATGATGCTTCCAAGTTATACAAATTACAATTGAATGAACTTGAGGAATTGAGAAATGATGCATATGAAAAATCAAAGATTTATAAAGCTAGAACAAAAGTTTTTCATGATAAATCAATTTTGAGAAAAACTTTTGAAATTGGTCAAAAAGTTCTGCTTTATAATTCTCGTTTTCACCTATTCCCTGAAAAATTGAGATCTAGGTGGATTGGTCCCTTTATTGTCAAATATGTGTATCTTTATGGGACCATAGACATTGAGAATCCTAGGAATGGTAATGTTTTAAAGGTCAATGGACAAAGACTCAAACCATTTCTAGAACATCAAGTTGCTAAGGTAGAATTCATCTCCCTTTCTAATCCTTGTTATGAGTAGAATTTATTTTAAGTTTGTTTCTTTCTTTTTGCAGTTCCCGGTTAAATGGTGGATAACGGTACTCCGTGACTCTCAAGTTGGTTTGTCTTTCAGTTTCCCATAATAACTGATTCCTTCTCCTTCAAAATGGATGTCATTCTCTCAAATCTAAGAAAGCATTTCCCTTCTGTTCCTAAAAATGCTCTAACCAAAATCTACAAAGTTAGGTGTCAAAGACTGAGACTGTTAATGTACAAGGGCATCCCAAAAGATATACGCTGGATAATCGAAGCAAAGGTTCATTTAGCTGATGAATCTTCAGATTCATTTGTCCCATACATGCCTGGTCTCGGTAAAAGTTCATTTTCAAAAAGGAGAAGAGCAAAAAGAATGAAAGTTTGTTACAAGTGTGCACGATGGAATTGCAACACGCGATGTCGCTCTTTGGGGATGGTTTACGTAAACAGAGAAGATAAAATATTCTTCATTAAGAATGGACTGAGTAAGGAGTCATTAGATAATATCTTATTGACTCTTGAGATGCATTCTTGTGGAGTTGTGCAGCGTGAACTTCTTAGTTTGTGGAATCTCTTCAAGGACGAGCAAGAGCGTTATAGTCTTGGGAATCTAACTCAACAAGACCCTGTTTGCCAATTTATAAGAAAATTAGATGGGAAGCTTATCCTCGACTCATAGAACGCATTTAAACCGTTTCTGGACGTGAAACCAGAGGAAGATGTGAGCCATAATCACAACAACATGTATATATTATCTTGTACATCTTCAAAAAATAAGAAAAAAAAAGAAGAAAAAAAATAAATAAAAGAAATAAAAAAAGAGAATAAAAAAAAGGCGAAACTTCGATTGTACTTGGTCTTTAATTAAATTAGGAGTCCCTGCCAGCGGCAGTCCCGTCATTGACTCGGGTGGACCATCGCATGCCGATCCATAAATAAGGTTCGTGTACCATGCTCTGTAGAGAGCCGCACGCCACAACCCAATGTTTACCATCTAGGCACTGTGGAGTTGATGGACAGGTAGAAGCATCCCACTTTGGTTATTAGTGAGAAGTAACCCGCAGCTACCAAAGCGTATGAGGCATCTGAGCTTGATCCTCTCATTTATTAGAAGGGGCTCTCAGCGCCCTAGGATGGAGCGTTCTGGATCTTAGACATTGCGGGTTTCAGATTTTAGCATCTTTGTTGATGTTACGAACCCAAGTATGAGCTCTCCAGGTTCTAGACCCAGGATGGAAACCCACGATAGTTTCTTTATTCTCTTTTCTTCAAACAAGTGGGAGGGAGAAGAATGCCAAGATTAGCTGAGCCATCTTGGTATTACTGCACTCATGACGAGCAGTATAAAGATACACCATGAATCCTGTACATAAAGGTATGTCATCATTTGTTATTATTATTTTATCTTTGTATAAATTTATTATATTTTGGTTTTGGACAGACGATCCTTTGGACGGGATCCTTCAGGGGTTTCTAGACTTCTTTACCCTGATGGTTTTCTTGAAGTAAAAAAAATAAAAAAAAATTGTGTTTCTTAATTTCAAAGTTTTCTGACAACAGCCAACCTACTCATAAAGGAGCTATTATTACTTTTTATATTCTCTTCCCTATTTAAACGCTCCATTTTCTTCACTTCCATGCAACTCATAATCATTCAAAGAGAGTGTGAGTGTAGAAATGGAGGGAGCTTCTTCTTTTGTTCGTAGATTTGCCAGTATCTGTGTATTTTGTGGGACAAGTTATGGGAAGAGTTTAGAATTTGTAAACGCAGCAAGCACTGTTGGTAGAACACTTGCTGCGTGGAACATTCATGTAGTATATGGGGGAGGTTGCCTTGGGTAAATGGGGGTTGTATCACTTTCTTCATTTGTAGGAGGTGGTCAAGTTTTAGGTATCATTCCTGAACCTTTAACTCGAAGGAACATCGTTGGAAAGACAATTGAACTGGAAATTCAAGTATCATCTATGCATGGACGAATGAAGGCAATGCTTGAAAACTCTGATGCATTCATTGCCTTACCTGGTAGTTTTGGTACTTTGGAAGAAGTCTTTCAAATTGTCTCTTGGGCCCAACTGAACATCCATCATAAACTCATAGGTTTGTTGAATGTTGATAATTTCTTTAATAATTTGTTATCTTTTGTTGACCATGCTATGGAACAGAAATTTATCACACCTTCTGCAAGACGACTCCTTATCTCTGCTTCTACTGTTGATGAGTTGATTGATAAATTAGAAGCTTTTGTTTATGAACCTGATCCAGTAACAGCTCAGATAGATTGGTCCGAAGGAAGCGGTGAGGGAAACAGAATGAAAAGAAAGCCAGCTAAGACACTCCAACTATTTAAATAATTACAAGCTTTGATTTTATTTATCATACTTTGTTTCTGTTTAAATTTGTGTGAGGTTTCTCTTTTCAGTAATTGCAATAACAGGTACTATCTTCTATCCTTTTCCTATCTATCTTTGACATTGAGGACAATGTTGTGATCTAGTTGGGGGGAATGATAGTTGTGTAAAAAAAACAAAAAATAAAAAAAAAGAAGTGTGTTTATTAATATGTTTGTTATGTTTATATGTTTGTCAGTAACTTACTAAACTAATTAAGAATGACAGAGTAAAGAGTAAATTTTACTCTTGAAACGCATTTTAGTAGGGGTAGATAACTAGTTGTGTGGAAGTAGTAATTCAAATTTAGGAAAATTTGCATGATTGAGTAAATTGTCTTTTTTCTTAAAATTCACATGCTTGGTTATGGATGTTGAATTGGTGGACTAAGAATGATAGAATTATACATTGTGAGATTTTGAGCCTATTGATGAATGGATTGAACATTTGTACCATTCTCTTCTTTCTTGTATGAATTTCACTCATGGAATTGTTACTCTAGAACTTGCTTTGATTCTTTTTGAGACTACATTTTCATATGCATACATAAATATGATTGAGGCTTTTTTCTTAAAATAGCTACTTTAATCAAATAGCCAGTCTTGCTTAGCAGTATATTGTCTCAATATAATATCAAACACTCTTATGACTTCTTGGAAATTCTCTGATTCCTAATATGATATCAAACACTCTTATGACTTCTTGTAAATTCTCTTATTCCGGCCAACGTAAAGCATTAGAAATGGCCTATTTCCCCTTACTTAACCCCTTTGAGCTTATTTGACCATTCTTTGTTTCGAACTCATTTTGTGCCTTAAATGAAAAAAATTATGTTCTTACCTGGCCTTAGGGAATAAGAGAGCATTGGCTTTATTATTGGATGAGTTCTTGAATAAG